>JAINEB010000013.1:12507500-15007500 GCA_022840565.1 Eubasilissa regina
GATAGGTAGCCATTAAGTTCAATTAGCTATTTATTATTATTTTAAATATTCCTGACAACTAATATGTGCATAAGTAGGAAGTAAGGCAGGACTAATTTAAACAAATTAAATGGTAAAAAATAGAAAAATCATAAATGAGACAATTGCAGAATACGTAAAAGGAACAAAGTAAAAATTTTGATACAGACTAAAGACATGTTAGAAGTAAGGAACAGTGTATTATTTATTGATTTTAGGTGTATTGGTTTAAGTATAATGTACCGTTGCTGTTCCTTAATATTATGTAAAAATAAATAAATATGTGTTATATAATCGAATTCAAAGTTCAAAGGAATGGACTCAGTTGAGATGGGCGAGGCACACTCGACACCAAAATCATGAAGTGTTTTGCTCAGTAAATCTTCAAAAGCGGAATCGTTCCTCGATATTACAGATTATCTTCTACGTACGAAATATTAAGAATAATGAAAATAAATAATAATAATAATAATGTGTTTATTCTAGTGTGATTGTGTTGTTTATGCCAGACCCGATTCGTCATAAAAATAATACGTATCACATAATACATAAATACAAAAGATATAAATAAATGTTATGAAAAGAAAAGCAAAAAAATATGAAGAATATAAATGCGAAATATTTTTACACAGCACGTGGCAATTTTTGAATTTGGATTAATAAATTCTTTAATTTTTTTTTTCATATTACAGGTCTCTTTACTTATTTTAACAAGGTACGCCAAAATAATAATAATAGTGTGTTTATTCCAGCGTGATCAGGTTTTTTTAAACCCGATTCGCCATAGAGATAATACATATTATGTTATACATTAAGGTTATGAAATAAATATAATACTATGAAAAAGAAAACCAAGGAAAATATTAATAAATAAAAAAGTTAATAAAAAGTTCACACATATATACACACAAAATATTAATATTACATATATAACTACTTCTATACGTATATGTAGCTATTCTGTTGCTGCTGCCATTCTCCGGTCAGGGAACCAGCTTTCCATGAGAGTGCCGCTTGCACCATAGAGTTGGTGCTGAGCTCCAGCCGCAGCTTTACGCCAGTAACTCGATGTCTCAGAAGCGGAACGAATTCATGTATACGGTCTTCGGTAAACATTGTAGATGCGCTGCAATAACGCGCCAATCCAAACAGTATTCTGTGTGAGTTGTTGTACTGAATTCGGAGACGGTTATACGTCACTTGTTTGTGTTTTGACCAGAACTCGCAGGTGTACATGCTGGTGAAGAACGATTTAAGCAGGATGTTCTTCAATTTAATAATGATAATGCACGTCAATTTACGTAATTAAAAGTCAGTTACGATCTTTTATTATCAATATATTCTCTTCAGAATTAGAATATGCAACATACTATTGACCATTCGAATTTAGTATGAGCAGAACACTATCGACAAAAAATACGTTTTTCAGTTAAGTATGTATTCAGAATAAACGTCTCTATCCGTAATACAAAGAAATATTTTTTCAAGAACAATAAGAAGTGAAATAATCCAAAACGTGTCACAAAATTTTGAAATAAAAAAAATTACACTACCACGCATCACCTTAGTTATGTCTTTTCAGGCTATTTAACGGGGAAACTGCCATTTATGGGTATATCTGATACAATTTGCGTTGCTTATTCATTTTAGTTACTTACTATACTTACTATACTGATAAATTGTAAATAAATAAAGCTAATTTAAGTTAATTATTTTACTATGTGCGAGTACACGCATCAATTGATCTTTTTTTCAAAATGTTTGCTTAACTCAATTTTAGTTAAGTTAGATAGTTAAAAAAATACATGCAGAGTTTCTAAAAATTATTGATTAATGTAACTACACCACATTGTTTAAATATGTAAAAAGATTACTTGGACGTGGAGAGGATTATCGCCACGTTTGGGCGATTTTTGTTGGCTTAGCGGGCAAAAATTATGTAACTTCATATTTATCATGTTTGAGCAAACATTGCTGGACAATGTGAATTGTTGGTATTGGTTACCGAAATTATGTTACAAAAAATGTCAGTAAACAAACACGGAGATGAAAATAAATATGTTCTTATTGGAATTAGGTATAGACGTATACGTAAGTGATTTTGTTCATATATTTAAAGAATTTTTCTCGAGAGTGGCCCACTCTCTCTGCTTCAGCGAGATTCTGTTCAATTTGCATGGGCGTAACCCAGATTGCAGAAATTGTCGCTTTAAACGCAATGCATCTTTAGGGGTCATTGACTTCTCACCTCTTGTAAACAAGGTGGACAAAACGAGCAATCTGAATTAATTAATTTGTTACCTGAAAATATAATATCTCATTTTATTTTATTTGCACTTGTGTTAATTATTGTTTCGATTTTCTTTGGATTAAATAAAAAAGTTTTATGGATAGTCCAGTGTATTAAGCCTGGTGTTGTGGTTTTCTTTGATGAATTTGAAAAATGTTTACACAAGTTGCTCCGCACCTGTAGTGAGTTTCTTAAAATGTATACAGGTATGTACTTGTATTCACGAATAAACTACGTAAAATGAATGGTTGTGTATGATATAATGTTATGGTCTAAGTGAGACAATTATGATTGATGGTTTGACTAGACTTAGACACCGTCCACCCAGGAATTAGTAATGCGACGAATCTTGTTCTATATAAGGAATTTATTCGGGTGTGGGTGACTCGTTGGAGCTCCTTAGGTTGGCAGTCAGACCGGCCTGCGTGGGTGGGACTCCACCTACGGGTCTACTTCTCACTCTCCAGGCCTCGTGTTTTTTTGCTACTCCGTTAGTCTGTCCGTGTAAGTGTGACTCAATCCATTTTGTGTCTCGTCCACTGTCCCTCTTTTGGGAGTGTTTTTGATTAATAGGTCCCTGAGTGTCTGCCTTGAACTGCACCTTAATTTTACATCTGTAAGTAATACTATGTTTTTTATGGATTTATTTAATATGATTTTTTATGAATAAAGACAGCACTCAAAATACGTTGAAGAATCTAAAAAATTTTAAATCTTAAATCTTGAATTTTTTCTCCTTTTTCGTTTTGTAATTGTTAAAATGTAATTGTATTAAAGTCGCGTATTTTTTATTAACTTTGAAGGATGGGACCGACAAGGAAACCCTAGCTTCTAAACCTGTCCCGGGAAAGGGTGGGTCCTCCGCCCTCCAGCTGTTTCTTAATATTAAGTAAGACAAATAATTTGTTTCGTAATTTGAACTTGAAAAGAATTTTCATTCGTTTGGTAGAATCAATAATCTTATTGAAAGCATTAAACAGATAATATATTATTTATCAGGATTAGTTTACGAATTACGAATTTGTTGGGAGTTATAAGCATACAAATATTTGGCAGATAAAACTTTTTTTCTGACGTACATATATGTATGATATTCATCCAAGAGTAACTGACCAGAAATATGCGCATCTATTTTCGGTCGTAGATCTTATACTTTGACATCGCGAAAACTGAGCTCGAGACGTTTATAATGGCAGCAAAATATTCTTTCATTTATTACGCTACAACCAGTTTTAGTAACGGTGTGATATTTTTTTTACGATAAAATATATTTTCTTATTTAATATTCTTTCACATAATTTTTTTACATTTTGTCGTTAACTCCCCCCGCGTGTCTCCACTGTTATCTAATATTACGGTTAAAAAAATCGTAAATTTTAATGTTATCTAATGATAATAAAAATTAAACAAATAATCGTCGAAATTAAAATAATTATTGTCTGGATATTTTGTAAGCTAGGAAGAAAAGTTAATTTCTATTAACGACTGCATAGTCTAAAAACATATAAATATTTGAAGAAAATACACAATTAAAAATCATTAAATATAGGTACACACAAAATGTAATTTGCTTATGCTTATGCAAGATTATGCTTACACCATACTCGTATAAAGATTTTTTTTTATAGTCAAACCGAATTGACACCAAGCTGTTGTTTTAATAGAGATGCATATACGGAATACATATCGCATCAATATTCTTACTGTTTTTAAACCAACAAACGCTTGTGCTATGAAAATTAGTATTTTTTTAGAGGCATAGAACATTAAAATGAAATAAAAATCATAGTAACTTCCATGGTATTTGCTTTATTAGAAAGATAATTTTATGCCGTTAGTATTAAAATGTAATTTCGCGCATATGGGCGCTGCGGCTGGCTCGAATAAAGCGCAATGTGGAAGTCAAATTTTCGAACACTTTTTGGAGCAGCTGGAGACGTATATCGGCAATAACGCGACGAATGTTGGCTTACAAGTCGTCTATCGTCTCTGGTTTATCGGTGTAGACAAGCCACAGTATTATAATATTTTAAATAACACGATGTTGGAGGCCAATTCATAGGTCTATTACGCGAAATGATGCGTTCAGCGAATGTTTTCTTCAGTAAATTAATTGTGGCGCACGCTGTATAGCATGTTGCGCCGTCTTGTTGAAACCATAGCTTTTCCACATTCCATTTAATTGGGGAACGAAAAAGTCAGTAATCATGGATCTATAGCGCTCTCCATTGACTGTAACGTTCTAGCCGGCATCATTTTTGAAGAAACAACAGCTTCTTCGGTGCGCACTGTACGACGTCTCTGCGGATCTGCATTATCAATTAGAGTATGCATGATGCGAAAACGATTCATGGTTATTCGAATTACTTGCTCGGATGGACGATTATGTCGACCGTAAAATGGACGTAGCACACGGTAAGTTTCTCGAACTGAACCACAATTTTCGAAATAGATTTGCGCAATTTGCAAGCGATGTTCTGGCGTAAATGGCAAACCAAACTGAGCCCAAATCAGCTGTCAAATTGGAAAAAGTTTTGCCAATTCGAAAAACAAACCTATATAAAAATACCTTTAGGACTAACTTGGCGGTCTCCTAAAATGAAGCTCTAACCCACGACAACTGGATTACTAGGTCAGCGTCTTAACGACTAGACCGACAAGCTACTCGTTTTAATATTCGTGTCAGATTTCTTCAAAAACAATATGTAGATACTTTGACCCGATGATGTTTCGGCGTCCAGAAGGTTCCTGAAACCTTCCTCCCGGCTCGATTTACCCGTCTGACGTCATAGCGCCGCCCGACGCGTTGCACCAGTGACCTGGTTTCTCTAGGCAGCCCAATAGCGATCTCGGTTCCAACGGGACTAATTACTTGATGAAATTCGCTCCGACTAAAACTAGAATTTCAAATTAAAAATTCTTACAAATATTGAAAAATTATCTTTTATATAGTTATATAAAGTATATATGTTACAGTAAATGTGTATTATCAGTGAAATTATATTTTCACTAGTATAAATATGATTTCACTAACTCAGCCAGTTAAAATGTATCAAACAATCAATTTATAATTGAAATAATTAGACTAAATACTTTGTTTAAACCACTATTTATTAATTATTCTACATGTTTCGATACTTTGTTATTTACTCTCTAGTATTTTAATAAGAACATATGTAATTTATATACATTATATACATCACATGAAAATTATAAAATTTTTGCGAATTTCAAAGAACCATTCATAAAGTACCATTAATTTTTTTCAACTTCTTAAAGTGTCATATTTTGTTTATTTCGCCTAAAAAAATAGCCAGATTTTTTTTGTATTATAGGTTTTTGGTAATCGCATATTATGTCATTTATGAAAATTTCACAATATTTAATAGTATTATGGTGATAATTATTTCATTTAGTGGTGTAGTAGGGCCAGAGTGGGCACTTCTTCTAATAAGGGACTTACTTTTCAAGTACATTAAAAAATATTTTGATACAAAATATTCTGCACAAAAATTTGGACATCAAATATCGTGCAGTGGACGGATATTACGAGATCGCAAAAAATATACAGGACCGCAGCATTATGAGGATAGGTTATAGGTTTTTTTGATTATTGGATAATCTGGAAGTGCGGGGGTATCCCATTCATTCAACCATTGATTACATGCACTTGGAGGCAAATGAAATATGTGAACTCAAATAAACAGTCATCCCTGTATATAGTTTTGTTGATATATGCATGGTTATAACGTTTACAAAAGCTAATTTATTGCTATTCTGCTTTCATCGGTTTATTTTATAAGTAAAAAAAAAACATAATACAAATAAAGTAGTATAGAAATATTAATTAATAATTGGGACACATTTCTCCTTCACTCGCGGTAATACAATTGCGATATAGATTATTTAAAACTTTGTTTTTAACCACTTTATGAGTTGTATTTAATACATCAACCGGTTTTGGAAAATTTGCAACAAATATTGGGGACTACTGGTATAGATAGATTACGGTATACATAGGTAGAACTAAATGACAACATTTTTATACACGACTAATTTATATTAAACGTATTTTGAAATTAAATTAATTAGATTTTTTGCAATCTTCTGTTGTTCAATTTAATGGTCGAAATCGATGTTAAAAATAATCCATGTACTCATTAATTTCTTTTCCAAATGCCAGACATGCAATACTGTTTCTATCCATTATTCTGACCTCTAACCCTGCACCTTCTTCGGTTTTTTCCCCTATATCAATTTCCTCTCCCTTTTGTTAGTGGTAGTGATAAGGTATTTAGATCATTATTGTTCCTTCAATCCACGGGTTTAGGTCGAATTTGGTTTGCCAGCCAGGGCACGGTGCGCGATGACACCGCCTGGTTTATGCTCCACCCTCCGCCTTGGCGCGCCGCCAGATCCGATACGGCCTTGACCCCCGCGAGACTCGGGCGTCTCTGGCGGAATTTTCCGCAACTAAAATTTTGAATATGAACACGCGGTCACCATTTCAATGGCACGCCAAATTGTCTAGACCGGCGGTCTTACTTTCATTTTATATTATAATTATAATATGGTTTGCCTCGTTTATTTACTGATTTTAATTGCATGTTATGTTTATTTTAATTGCCCTACTTAAGATTTAATTATGATTTTCTACAATATAAATTGACTTAGGTTGTTGATCGTATATTGAATGGTCGATGTTTTTTATTACATTTGAAAAATTTCACAGAATGAAAAAATATTCCAAAAAATTTTTTAAATATTTTTTAAGGGTTAATATTTCGCATTTATTTGATCATTATTTCGCAAAATGGTAAAATAATTAGTTCTACTTTAATGTTATGAATATGTATAAATGAATATTACAAACACTTTTAATATTTATAATTTTATAGAAATACTAATTTATTATACATAATTTTGAAGATTTTTAAAAATAATTGAGTATTTTATGTGTTTATTATATAATGTGAAGTGATTTTAGGTATTGATTTGTGATATAACTTTTTTTTTAAGTTTATAATCATCTTAAAAAAAGTAATTTATAATCGGAATTATGTATTATTGTGTATGCATCTATTATTAGATTCCTCTAGATTTTCCAATTTTTTTTTCTTATTAGTTCCCCTGTATCGTTAAATTCAATGTAGTCTTTATTTCACATTAAAATTACTAGTGTGAAATTTATTACGTAATTATTATTAGAGAATGGTAAGAAAGATATATGACGCAAGTGTTGATGGCACCAGAGATAGAGGATGTCCGCGGAAGACTTGGCACGATCAGGTAAACCAGATAATGGAGGATGGTTCTGTTAGAAACCGCAACAATCGGCGAGCTTGTATGAGAAGATGTATGAATGTAGATGAGGCGAGAATTGTGTGTCAGGACAGAAGAGTGTGGCGCTCTATCCTCTCTGCCTACCCCCGCGGGAAACGGCATGACGGTAAGTGAGTTAGTAAAATTATTAGTCAGTCCCAAAATCAAACGCCGGCTCACTTATTCTCCTATTATGGCCGTAAATTGAAGACATACGAACATAAACACGCTTAACTCAATTTAATAGGTAAAAATCAAATCGAGCTAATATACTAACGTATTGTACGGCGTGGTAGATATTTAATAATTCGTCGGCATTTTGAGCCGGTTTTGCAACCGACATGCGAGGTCAAACGGTAAGAGCGTATTCGTATTCTGTACTAGCCATATAAAAGGCAATGCATTGCGATCCTAGAATTAGAATCGGTATTGTATATTCAAGACACTATACAAAGAATTGTACATGGAGTGTATTATTGAAACGCTTGTAAATTCCTAAACTGGTAGCAATCCTGTTTTTCTTCAATTATCGTGAATTCTGTATCGTTTGTCTCACCTAATCCCGTGAAAAATGAAATCGAATTTTGATACACGCAGTTTTGTACATCATTTTTCCAAAACGGCTTAATATTTATAAAATTAAAATAATTGCTCGTAGTATGTACGAGAAATAGAAATAACTTTCCAACGACTGGGACTACGAAGATCAAACACCCTGTCTCTCCGTCTCACGAGCGATTAATTTACAATTGATCAGGAGGTACAGAGATCGTCCATCTGATGCTTCCATTAAGATGAGCCATATTTAATATTTATTACGTACATTAAGATTGTGTTTTTATTCCATCAAATAGAATGAAATACTTGTATAACCTTTCGAGGAAACAATATAACTTTTTTTAGATTTATTAAAATTTTGACGACTATAAAATTGTAAAAAATGGAGACCGACACACGATGACTTTCAAGTGTACTGTAGTATGTGTATACTTGACGTGAACATTTTCTCGTGTGATACCCTTCAGTTAATTGCAATTAAAAATAGTGCGATTTTGGGATTTGCGAGAGATTTTGAGGCCTGAGACAGGCCGGATTTTAATTGGTGCCCGTTTCGCGACTGCTAATTAATTATGATCTGCTTCCGCATTGAATATTCCACCTGAATCTATACCTCTGTCTGAATTTGAAATATAAACAGCGGTGTAGCTACCACCGGCGGGCCGGGGGCCCGGATCCGCTGAACGACTTCAACAATTAACTTACAACAATTATCTTAGTGACGAATGAATGAGCAAGTATATCTTAAATTTAAATACAAAATAATTACATAGTATCATCGGGGAATAGTATTAACCTTTGAACTTCTAATCAGTTTATCCCGTTTTGGGATATCAGTAGTAATAATAGCTATTCGTATTTTTAATTAACCACAATATTATCATACCTTATAATGTTTTCAATTTATATTTTAAAAAAAAATCGAGGTGAGTTTCTTTCTGAAAGGGGGGGGAATAACGACCCGGAAAAGTATTTGCCCGGGGGCACAATAATTTGTTGCTACGCCTTTAAATCTACCTGATCTGTTAAAAAAACCTGTTATATTTACGTATTTTTAATCATTCACTTTTTTCTATAGGTTGTGCATCAAAACGTTAGTGATAACTCCGCCACATAAACATAGGGTACGTATACATAGGGCACAAATAAGTGTTTGAATGGCTGGGGCAATAAAAAAAACACCCTTAAGTAATGTAAAACTTAAAAGAACGATTGGAAAAATTGTATAGGTAGGAACCTTTAACGTATTCTGGGTAATTAGACAATAATACGTATCTCTCTCATATGCACGTGGTTACAAAAAAATATTACGGACAATAAGCATTTAACACACTATCGCCTTAACAAATTTATTAAAAACGTGTGCGTATTTTGGTTTTTTAATAACCGAATGACTTTTGTTGCGACATCGCTGTTTCTTTTATATATTCGTAAGTTGAAAAATGTGCACAAAAGCTTTTCGTAAACCAATAAACAATAAATTGTCGCTGGTTCTCGGTGTAAGTATGTATATTGTCAACTTTATGTTTTGCGCATTCGGCTATGTTCCAATTCTGCACCCCGGTCCGGGCTGCATCCGGGGCTACCGCATATCACACCCACCCTTAGTTTCACCGTTGTATGTATTATACATACACATGAACGCACACATTAGCGATATTCGCCCTGAAATATTGTGACTTTCCACACTGTGGGAAATGTGTTCAAAAGGTTATTAATATTTAAAATACTAAATTAATGTATTAATTATAAATATATACATATAAAATCAATTTTGTCGAAAAATATTGTTTTAGCGTCACCGGGATTCGAACCTGGATCTTCATTTCCAATCCGGGGAAGTGCACTACCTTTGTGCTATAACGCCAGTATTTTTCTTGACAAATTTTCGAACCTATATGTTACATTTTTTTCAAATTAATACACCTGTCGTTCCATTATTTGAAAGCCATCTACATTATTTTTACAGAATCTCAAATACCTTTGAGTAAACCGATTTGCAGACGCCAGAATTATCAATTCATTTTTATTAAATTTTGGACACGTTGATACAACATATATTATTAATAATGGAACGACAGGTGTATTAATTTGAAAAAAATGTAACATATAGGTTCGAAAATTTGTCAAGAAAAATACTGGCGTTATAGCACAAAGGTAGTGCACTTCCCCGGATTGGAAATGAAGATCCAGGTTCGAATCCCGGTGACGCTAAAACAATATTTTTCGACAAAATTGATTTTATATGTATATATTTATAATTAATACACTAATTTAGTATTTAAAATATCACAGACCTATGTTCTGAATAATTACAACTTCACAATAAGAATGTGTTTTCCTTAATATTAATATTTAGTTTGGCATTCATTTTGACATGAAACGTCCTACTATAGGAACTTGAAATGGACGAAATCCGAGTTTGTAAAGTTATTAAGATCTGTACGTGTTTACTATAGCAGAGGTTTGAATTCGCCGTAATCTTAACGGTCTACCTTACAAACATAAAGAATAATACGGTGTTTGACCAATTTTAATTATTATTAAAATTATCAAAGGAAAAAAAATCGTCTTTTCTTACCTCAGTGAGTTCGTAATTTGAACTACGTAACCTCTGAATCAACTGCGCTAAAAACTGATTTATTCAATAGTAAAAAATATTTTTTTTTGTTACATTTCCGCAGCCACACGTCCAAGTATCCAATTTTTAATATTAAATTTATATGTTGTGTATGCAATGCAATAAATTTTGAACATCGTCATATAATGTGGCACGTGACTCCCCACTCCCACTCCCATTCCCATTCCCACTCCTCTCCCCGCTCCAGCGGCTCGTCCATGTGATCCGATTAAGCAGAGTTGTTTGTCAGATATATAACGTTAATTGCGTGCAATTGACATAATGCTCTTCGTAATCGCTTATTATACTTGCATTATCGATCTGTGTTAAGAAATAGTGCTTTATTTCAAATTACTTGCATTGAAGAAGTAAAGCGATGACGATTAGAGATTCCAACTATTCGAAATCATCAACTATTCGAATATCGAATAGTAAAACTAAAAATATTACAATAGATTCTAAAGTATGAAATTAATTTTGAATATATCAAATAAATCGTATTGTACGTGAGTACATCAAAATTTATATATATATGAAAACGAGCTAATTTACCATAAATTGTTTATTTATTGTGTTTTTAAAAATACATATTTTAAAATTAACAACATATTGAACGTTTCGTATTTTAAATTTGTTCTTAATTTTGTTTTTATCGTCGCTGCAGTTGAAAATACCCGCTCAGTAGCGGTTGACGTTGGCTTAACTGTTAAAAGTGTTTTAAATAGTAGGTCTAACGTTTCTGTCTTTTTTTTTAAATTGTCAAAATATCTAAAATCTTTTTTTAGATTATTTGAACAAACATTTGTAGTTTCTACAAGGGATAAAATGGTGCTTCTTAAAAGTCAGTCTGCAATTCGCACGTCGATGAACTCTTCGAACAAGCAACAGGTATCTCTTCTTCCTGAGTCTGAGTCATAATCCTGAGAACTGTTTAATATTCCATTCCATTAAATTAGTACGAATACTATTCGAATAGCTGCACAAGTATTCGAATATTCGGATTGGAATCTCTAATAACAATATTATTTTTAAGTATTTCAAGAGTGTAATTGTTTAAATAATTATTATTTAAAAAAAAAATTATATTATTGGAGTTAAAATCGGCCGATATTTAAGGAATTTTGTACATATCCCGATTTGTGAATTAATGTCACGTGCGCACGCTTCAATTCATGTGGAAAAATACCTTCGCGCGTGCATTTATTGAATAGTTAAAGGGTGAGATAAAGCATTTGCCGAGTTGAATAGAAACGTCGATTCAATTGGGTCAGGTCCAAGTACCCTTTTTGATGTTTTATTAGTGTTCTCGGTACAGCTTTCCTCTTGTCGTGTGAAATATTTATAGATAATACCTATTATTGCAGAACAGCAGAAATTAGTCAGTTGTTACCGGTTCTTATGAAGCCCTCCGGGTAGTTATGTTATGACCACTGCGTGAACAGTGTCTTTGGAATTGATTAAACAGTAGAGAACCGAGGTCCCGCAAAAAATTGTGGCAACGCTCAAAAATAATATCAAAAATTTATTACTGATTAGATTAGAATTTATATAATTTCAAATAAATTTCGAATATAATTGTTGACGTATACTCACTGTATTCATTATTTGAAGTTCACAGTATACACTAGGGGACTTTAGGACTAGGGGAAATATTTCATATTCGTATTATCATTATTTTCATTAAATCTCACTTTCACCTACGCATTATTATTATTATTTTCATTACAAATTAAATGAATCAACAAGAATGATATACATAAAAAGTCTTTCTAATATCTATAAATCAATGAGCAAGACCTTGATTAGGAAACATTTGTCTAAGTTTCCTCAAGGAAGCCGTCTTTAAAAAACGCGATCTAACCTAGAATGGACGTTAATTCCACATATACTCGTATATGTAACTGGCGTCATTTCTGAGTTATATCGGGCTCTTTGTATATGGTTTCAGTAATTTCCTTCATATGTTAGTTGCAAATGATTTTACTACCGTTAATGGGTTGATTTATTAAAGGAAACCACATACAAAAAACGCGATCTAACATAGAATAGACGCTAATTCCACATATATATATATATATATATATATATATATATATATATATATATATATGTAACTGGCGTCACTTCTGAGTTATATCGGGCTCTTTGTATATGGTTTCAGTATCTTCCTTCATATGTTAGTTGCAAATGATTTTACCACCAAATGGGTTGATTTACTAAAGGAAACCACATACAAAAAACGCGATCTAACATAGAATAGACGCTAATTCCACATATATATATATATATGTAACTGGCGTCACTTCTGAGTTATATCGGGCTCTTTGTATATGGTTTCAGTATCTTCCTTCATATGTTAGTTGCAAATGATTTTACCACCAAATGGGTTGATTTACTAAAGGAAACCACATACAAAAAACGCGATCTAACATAGAATAGACGCTAATTCCACATATATATATATATATATATATATGTAACTGGCGTCACTTCTGAGTTATATCGGGCTCTTTGTATATGGTTTCAGTATCTTCCTTCAAATGTTAGTTGCAAATGATTTTACCACCGTTAATGGGTTGATTTATTAAAGGAAACCACATACAAAAAACGCGATCCAATCCAGAAGAGACGTCAGTTGCATACACTAGTGCTCGCAGAAACCTTAAATTAAACATGTATGTACAGAAAACTTTATACAAAGGATTATCTGCAACATATATAAAGTCTCCTCATATAATTCTGCTAAATGTGCTCCCAACTAAATACGTACAATGCGTACTAATATTTTTAAAACAAATTTTAAAAACATTATCGCATAATTTTTTCTATGCGAAATTTAAAGCTCCTTCATAATAAATTTTAAACACCTTTTCAAAGGATCGGTGTAATAAAAATTAAGTAAACGTGTTATTTTTTTAAAGTACTCTTAATTAATCATGTGGTTAACTCAATAATGTTTTATTAACAATTTTGTATCACAAATAACAATAATGATACAATTCCTACTTAATTTTAAATTAAGAAATATTCTTAGATTTTCACGGCCGTTCAGAATCTTCTGTGTATAGTTTTCTGGGCTAATCTGCCGTGTATATCTGACCTTTCTAGCCGACCAGGGCTGATGATGGACCCTGCAATGGGACCCCGAATCGTCGGCCAGAAAGGTCAGGTATACACCACAGATTAGCCCAGAAAACTATACACAAAAGATTAAGATGTACTATAGAAATTAACGGATTTAACCTAACCCTGAGGTTTATAATTTACTAACATATCTAAGACATCATAAATATTTAAGACATCTAGAGTATGACTAAATTCTTTTCAAAAAATTACGATCATCTATAAATAACTCCATTTCCAAAAAATAAATATAGTTTTCTTTTAATAAATTTTCATATCCTGGTTTGGTTTCGTAATTTATTTATTGAATAAATAATTTAGTTTGTGTATTTTTGAAAATATATGTGCATTTAAAATATATAAAACTTATTGAATTAATTAAAATTTGAAAACTTTCCATAGAAAAATGTGATACAACATGCAAGAGAAGTTCGAAAATTAAAATATCACAGAACTATGTTCTGAAAAAATTTCAACTTCACAAATAATAATGTGTTCTCTTTAAAGTAAAATTCAAGTATTTAATTTAGTTCAATTTACACCTGCAGATGGAAAGAACTGCTCTTCCCGAAATAAATAGTGATATTAAATCAAAAATTGTGTGTAGTACAAAGTCAATATAAAAATTATATATTTTTAAAATTATAATTTTTTAATAAAGGTGTTCAGCGGAAAATTTTTAAGTTTAATATTCAAGACACTGGCAATCGGACTCTTAAATTTGCGAACAAGCGAGAGCAGAGCGTTGGTTCAATGGCAGCAACTTCACAGCGGATATTTTCTTGTACAGCCTGAATTGTTCGAGGATTGTTGCTGTAAACTCTCGACTTAAGGTATCCTCACAAAAAAAATCGCACGGTGTAAGGTCCGGTGATCGAGGTGCCCAGGGTATGTCTCCGTACTTGGTGATTAATTTATTGGGGAAAATTCCCTCAGTTGAAATTCTAGCTGTGTATGGGGTGGCCCCGTCTTGCTTAAATTGTGTTCTGTTGTTGAATCTGGGAAACAGCTGCAGTTGCGGTACCAAAAACTCGTCTCAGGATCTCGGATCACAGGTTTATTTTACAGTAATCTCGTCAATGGTAATTTTCATCTCTCGGTTAACTTACATCATCTTCTTTCTCTTATATATAATATCAAATTTTGTGAACGACAATATAATATAATATTTCCTATTCTATAATATTATTGTACTTTTTTTTATAAAATAAAGTTTTAACTTGATTAATGGCACAAATCATTCTTAAAAGATGGATTGCCTAATTAAAAGAAGAAAAAGTAGTTTTCGTTATTACGGGGGTTTCGTGTGAATGGAATAAAATTTACTGTTTGAAAGTAGGTATAGTAATTTCTCGTAAAAATTAAAAAAATATAACACAAATTCTTATTTAAAAAATAAAGAAAATACTTTTTATTTTCATATGCTCATAAAGCTCTATTTTCTATAAACGTACAGTCTCGTCGATGGGTGTTTTTGAATAACGTATCCGGTTAGCAAATGATTATTATAGTCTGAAAACAAGTTTACTATTGAGATAGGTAGAGTCATTAAATATTATTTCCGAATTACATTCTTGTTGTTTGTACAATTTTAGTATGGATGTATGACAAATAATTATGTACGCAATATATGAATTGTGCTTATGTTAGTAATTTTCCCTTTGGTTTATTATCAGTGGCGTAACTACCGCCTTGGCAGCTTGGGGGCCTGAAATTATAAAATAGGCTTGTCGATTGTAGTCTTTTTAGTCTGGATGTATGACTAAAATAATCATGTATGCGATACTTCTGGTGCCATCAACACTTGCGCCATACATCTTTCTTACCATTCTCTCCGCATTCATCCGTTCCATATGACCACGCGTGTGAGCCTTTCTTAATCTTACTCACTATACTAACATCAGATTTACATTCTTTCCTTATTTATTCATTTTTTACTCTGTCATAAATAGATGTGCCACGTATACGCCTAAGTGATCTCATTTCCACTGCATTCAGTCTACTTTCGTTCCTCTTCTACCAGTTCCAGGATTCATTTCCAAATATCAGTGTCGGTACCAGAACTCTATTGTGAACCACTAATCTTGCCTCGGTTGACAAGTTCCCGTTAGATATAATTCCTCCATCCTTTCGATATCTTTCTCAGCCTTTAACAAGTCAAACATCAAAAAAAATTAATAGAAATTTAATCAATTTAAACGGCGCTTACAATGTGTTTTATCAATGGTTAAAAAAAGACTGTTGATAATCTGTAACAAAATTGCGTTTCATGTTTCAGACACATGTCAGACACATACCACCCCTGCAAAGAATATGTTTTTCTGAATCGAAAAAAATGTTAATTATTTCACATAAATAAATAAAATAAAAATCTCCCCCGAGGATCCGAACCTCGGCCTCCCGCGTTTCTGATAAGAATACTAACCACCGCACTGCCGACGGAATGAGACGTGAAAGTAGACGTGAATAAGCTTGTTAAAATTCACCAGGTATAAACTTGTGGCTCCTGTCGTACTAGTATTAGCTATATTTACTATTTTATTTTATGAATACAATAGTTTAATTGCAATTGTTATTTATTTCTCATAACAATGAAAGTATAAAAACGATTTTTATATATATAATATATCATAGGAAGTATGAAATATTTATTAAATATGTATTATAAATATTCAACATAATGACAGCCACTATTTGACGGTCTCGGGTCGTCGTTCCGTCCGCCCGGGTAGTTGCTAGGCCGCCGTTTTTCGAGATAAGTTCATTGAAACTCAATTTTATTAAAATTGTTTTTACCCTCCCACAAAGAAAACTAATTTCTGAAAAATGCGTTCAGATATAAACAATAAGAACGTTAAATAAATTATTTTTTTAATAAATCTCTGCTCTTTTTATATCCACTTTATAATAATTATTCATACGAAATGCGTACAGAATTTAATTTTAAATATTGTTATTTATTTCTGTATTTATTTAGATGAATAATATTATTATTATCAAAAGCCCTCCTTCGCTGTATTTAATAGTTCAAGATGCCGACTCCGCACGCATCCTGGGTAACTTCCGACGCTCCTTCGGTTTTGCTTCATGGCTTTCTTCGATGGTAGTCTGAATCCAAGTATTAAACGCACCCAGTATACCTCAGTCGTGCTCTCTTGATAAGAGATTGATAATGCCACTCACTGTTTGAGGAATGTCAGCTTCTTGATATTCGACAACTCTATATAATAAGGCTAATCCTTTATTTTCATTCCAACAAAGAGCTTCTCATAATTATGGTACGAGAACAAAAAAGAATAGGCTCACCGTGAAGCCTAAAATGAAAACAAGTTATACATTTTGCCGAGCGGTATGAAACAATTCTTGATGGACACACTCAAACACCATCTCAGGAGCTGGTTATTGGGTGTTGGCAGAAAGGAAACTGAGCAAAGATTCATGGAAATGATCACATGAGCAGAACATCATTTCTTTATATTATTATTTTGTTTTGCATAGTGTTTCAATCATGAGATAGCGAGAGTATTTTACTTATTTATTATATTATTAGAATTCTTGTATAACCATGTTTAATGCATTTCTAATATTTTTGGTTTAGATAAAAAAAAAAAAAATAATAATAGTTTTCATATTTGTATGATAGACAACGGATGAACCTGTCTCATTTAGTACAGACTTCGGTCCAGTTAAGGAGACAGTGAACATTTCTTACACTATGAAGCTTGTTCGCCTTTTTTGAATGTTTGTAATGTATAATATGTACGTATATTAAGAACATTAACAGAATAAACAAGGCGAAACGCGTCTCAAATAAATTAAACGAGTAGATAAAAAAAAAAGTGTTTTACTGTCACACATGTGCTCTCTTGATAACTTGGACAATGTTGGGTTCACCAAATTCTGCATTTTATCCATAGTTGTAGCGTGTATATATAACGAAACCGTTTATTTTTTCTTTAACCTCTACCATACCGTGATATAAAATACTCGTACGCAGCCATGCTGTCAACTCGTGTTACCGTAAGAAATTAGACTTCTATTAGCCTTCAAAATGTAAAAAAATGATTAATGCCATAAATTTACTTTAAGTATTGAGCGTTAAATATAAAAAAATATGTAATATTATAATTCGGATCATTCATTAAGTTCTGTATAGGAGGTTGCATTGTATAATACAACCTTCTTTTTTTATCTATCTTCATTTAATTAATAAGAAAGAGACACCATTATATTTGTATGTCTGTTATTGTTTTCAATGTGAAATTAATGTGTGATTTCTTTCTGTCTTGCCACGAATTGTATTTTTGTCAATGTATTCATTTTACAATGGAACAAATTAAAAATAATTATTTTTGTAGGATTCGCCTTACACAATTGATTTTTCACTAGTCATTTCTAAGCGTAAATATTTTCCTTTAAATTATCTAAAATATGAAGTGTACGTTACTTATACTTACCGAAATATTACAGATTTAATTAGAGCGTAGACCTGTGTTACTGCATGGTTTGGGAAGGGTTAAAACGGGACATTTACTTCATGGGCTACGCTAAATTCTGCGCGACACTTTTCACATCTAACGTCTGACGGAGTACTTCTTTGCTTTATAAACGGTTAGTTAGTTAGTTTGTAAGTTAACATTGAAAGTGCACTTGCGTTCAAGCATTGTTAAAATGAAGGGTTCACGTACAAGAAATTTAAATTGACTATAATAACACACGTCGATAAAAAAAAAACAATCTCTTATAATCAAAAAAGTTGCGCGAGCTGTCTATTGTCTACTGTCTACTGTCTACTGTCTACGCGTACTCGCAAACGAGGAGCCAGCGAGCTATCAGGCTTCTGACCGACTTACATATGTGCGAGACGTATTACGCGCGCCGTCATCTCCGCGCCACTGCGCTACCGCCGGATATTTGATTTATCGCGCCTTTTTTTGAAATTGTTACCGTGGGTTGCTCTATTTTTGAAAACGAGACATTTCGGCGTCCCGAAGCTGTGCATGCAGACAACCCTTGAAACGCGATGGTCCCATTTATAACGGGACGTATGGTCACGTTACGTATACACCACATCTTGTTTTCGTTCTTGGCTCGGTAATATGACATTTTATTACCTACATTATTTTTCAATGTCATTGTGCGGTAATCACACTGATTACAAATAAATAATATACTTTATTAGGTACTGAATCATTAACATGTATTGAAACAAACTCGATTGCCACACATCAATTTATTTATAGACATCTCTCTTTTTTTTTCTACTAGCGGCGATATTGAAAGCGACCAATCGACAAAACCGATAATCACTTACGATCGATGTGCTCATGACTGTATTCTGCTTCCACAGCGCTTACTGCTTGTCTCCACTCTTCGCGATCTTGGACTTTGATTGGAGATCGTCCGTACTTGTACGTTGCCCGTTATCACCAGCCTTTCTTTAGTGCGAAATTCCTGAAGTATGGAGACATTCGATTGTTTCGCAGTAATCCATGCGACGTCACCACCACATTTCGAAGGCGTCGAGCATGTGGTTCATTCAAACTTTAGTCAACTTGGACATGACAGACTTGGTCACGCCAATTCTCAATAGATAATTAATATCAAGGGATCAAAACACTATTATTCCTTTTTCTTTTCTGCTGTTGTTCTCTTCTATATAAAAAAAAAAAACTTATAAAATAGGTCACTCGACATGAAGCGCGCTGTCAGAATCTCGTGTTCCCCCTTTCCACGAAATGGGATAAATTTGTACTTCATTTGGACACATTCGAGAAACTCTCTGCCAGAAAAAACAACTTGGTTTTATATATAATAATATATGGCCCGATCCATCAACATATTTATTTTCACCAAAACATGTATTTGGTACCCTGTTTTTTTTTTCTTACGTACGTATATTTATAAATGTAATAAATGGTCGGAACGAGTAGAATAGTTTTTGTTTGATAAAAACGGAGAGGCTGAGAAAGATATCGAATGGAAGATGGTTCCAATGAATAATGTGAACGGTGCTTTGAATGCAGAAATTTCTAATCAGAATGGAAATTTGTCAATCGATTAGCGGTATATTGTGGAGACCTGGTACCAACACTGGTGTATGAAAAGAGGCCTGGAGATGGCAAAAGGTTAACGTAAATAGTTCTGCCAATAGCTTTTTGTTTTTCCCAAATTAAAAACCAATCCCTGCACCAAATTTAAAGAACAATCATTAAAAACAGTAAGATAGTAAAATTCGCGAATTTGTAAAAGAGGGAGTAGACACTTTAATAATTTGCACGCAGTTGTAACTGTTAATAAACAGCATAGGTAATGACTCCATACAAAACGGATCAACCGAAAGGAATTTTCAATCAGTAAATAGCCAATTATATGACTCGAGTAATTCACTAGCTTAAAGACAGAACAGAGTAATGTGAATAGCTCGATGCGGCGAATACAAAAGAGCGCCACGGGTACAGCGGTGAGTTGTCGTGGTAGTTTTTAAAAGTAAGCAATTGAAGTCTCTACTGGTACACAGATGGCGCAAATTGTAAAATAATGATTCCGTTTATATTAATCCAATTATTTAATATATATTTGTTTCTCAAATTTTTTTTTAGCACCGCACGCTCCTGATGGTAGGTGATTAATTGATTACAAAATACAGAATTTGCATGTGTCTTTATAACAATGCGTAACGAATCAGTCCGACCGATGACGAATTTTCATTGGCAGTACATGCGCGCTCTTCGCCGATGTTGTTTATGGATTCAGACCATGTTCAAATGGAGTAGTTCTCCCCCGGTCCATGGTCGCGCAGAATCCTTCATTGCTGTCAACAAATATCGAATCGGTAATTTAAAATTCAATTAAGGTTTTCATCGAAAATTTAAGCGGAAGCATTTTGTTAATGTACAACTACTTTTTTGGGCTCGTGCTAACAATGGTTAAAGTCAAAATTTATGTTTTATGTTCGAATCGAATCGATTTTCTAGAAAAGAACAACGACATGTGTACCAGATTTCATATATTATATTTTATTGGTCTAATATATTACATTTAATTATACTACGTGGTGGATGTACACTAAATACAAAACCAGTATAGTAATTTATATTTTGTTATCATAATTATTTGTATACAATACATTTTTATAAAAATAAATTAACTTAGCCTAACCAAAATGTCATAAATTATTAGCTTATTGCTCTTTATCAACCCTTCACATTAACTCCAATACTCCCGGTAAAATCAGTCTTTATATAAAAAAACATAAATTTTAGCATCTTTAAGCACAATTTAACCCATTAAAAGTTTATCGAACTGATTTTTTTTAGGTTTTTCTCAAAATGTAGTAATAAAAAAACTATCGATATTTATTTATATCGGATGGATATAAATGAAACAATGTTACAACTCTACTTGAGTTTATTAGCACTACTCGTGTTTCCAGAGAAATATTAACTCTCATCGACGAGTGAAGTATTAAACTATCTACACACAAATATAGGAGACAAGGATTAGGTGGTAGACATACAAGTAATTAGGTACTGACAGATGGAAGGGGAGGGGATGGAGTTACTGGCGGAAGATGGAGGGGTGGTTGTAACGGAAATATTGAGAGGAGACGAGATGAGTTAATTAGAGATTTAATATTGTTTAACATATTAATACCCCAGTATATTCCCGTTATAACTCAATCCATTATGTTGAAACTCTACAAAGTTAACGCCGATTCTATCAATAATATATTTCAATATATCTTTTATTTCATGTGTTCATGTATAAATTTCATTTTATATTTTTTTAAATTTAGCCGTGCATTCGTTAGAACTTATCGTACATATTATATCTATATTTTCCTGATCTACACCCGTTTTGCATAGCAACATAAAATAAACAAGATCTGTTTGAGAACTGTCACTTTGGACATGCTTGTGTGTGGGTGGGTGTCAGGAGAGTGAGTAGGTGAGTGATGGGGGACAAGGATTACAAGAGGCCGTCTCTGGGGGAACGGGTCTTTTCCATCGCCACTTCTCGATAATTACTTGTCTATCTTTGAATTGTATAATTGTAAATTACTTATAATAAACGTGTAATTGTTACCTGGATACGGAAATATTATTACAAGGAACTGAACCCAAGTACATAGAACAGATAGAACACCGAGGAAATCTGGTGGTACTACGAAAGTTATCACAATCTGCTTTCAACTCCATCACGCACGTGATAGAGCATGCGGTTATCGAGTCAAACAAAGTAAATTATTTGTGCTATAATATATTAACGATATATATATTTTCCGTCGTTTTAAATTTATTATTATTAATCGAAATACGTACATATATCCCAAGTAGATACATTTCACAAAATTTGGCTTTTTTCCTATAATAAATTAAGGAAAAATTAATTACTCAATGAAGTGTTTTAATTGGGAATTCCCCCGCGATTCCAACGCTTCTTTTGTTATGCAAACAACGTTTTCTTTTTTTAGTAAAAAGAAACTTGGAACTTTCATGGAAGAAATGGATTAAATTGTAATATTTTTCTTAACAACATTTTCATCGGAGCGCGAGTAGAAACACTGACAAAAGTTCTCGCTAACTTGGGATTTAGCGTGCTAACTTTATAACGATGGCCTTAATGACATTCTGGAACAATCGCATACTTTTGAAGTAATAACGTTTCATTTACCATTGTTTCGTCGGCGATGTTTACATAATACGGCTTTGTAGTTTTCAAATGCTACTGTCAGAACAGCACACGGAGAATCCCGGCAAATTATTTCATCGTTAACGTCGTCAGCCACCCCACTTCTGAATGAAGACTTTCCCACGACTGCCACCTGCCAATCTCTTTGGTTTTCCGGTCATCTTTGCCATGTCACTCCCACTGTTCTGTTAATTTCACCCAATCCATCGAGGCTCTGTCTCTAGGTCGTATTTTTTCTCGAATATTCTTTGCGAGTCGATTATCTTCGCGTCTTGAAATATGTCCCACCCATTGCTATTTATGCTTTTTAGCAATGACAATGACATATTTCACCTCTGTCTGCGCTATAATTAACGTGACCATTAATTTTTTCCTCAAAACGTGACGTCTATGTGTCTAATGGGGCTACGCTAAATTCTGTACGACACTTTTCACATCTGACGTCCGATGGAGTACTTCGTTGCTTTAAAAACGGGTAGTTAGTTTGTAAGTTTACATTAAAAGTGCACTTGCGTTTAGGCATTGTTAATATGAAGGGTTCACGTACAAGAAATTTAAATTGACTGCAATAACACGTCGGTAAAAAAAACAATAAATCACTCGTCGAGAAAGATGCGCTGTCTACGCGTACTCGCAACCGAGGAGCGAGCGAAACTGCTCGGGGACAACGGTATAAGCAATCTAAAAACGGAATGGTCCCGTTCAAAATGGGACTTATGGTCACAATAGCTATAACATGTATTTTTTCTGTCTTTACTTCTGCATTTACTTCTTTTCATACTGCGCTTTATTATCTGAAATATAGTTTAATATTCAGAAGTTAGGATTATCATTGTTAAATGTATAATGTAGGATGTTTTGAAGTACTTGCTGTATTGAGAACCACTTCAGTAGTTTTTACACCGTTCCCAAAGTTCTTTAACCTTTTTCATTCTCATGTTATTTCGTTTTGAGTCGCAAACCTGTAAAACTAGAGCAAGAGTTTGAATTCGGAAACCTGCAGTCTGCTTTCCTATGCTGAGGTGAGATACGAAGTTTTATATCTGTTAACGCGAGTCGAGTACGTACTCCCTGTATATTTTGTCCTTCCAATATATACCTTAATACACCTGTCCCACTCTGCCCAACTAATGACTTAGGAATTTCGCCGACGTGGGAACAAATTGCCTTCCGATCGGTGTTCTTTTTTTACCGTCCGAAAGCAGCGCCGTGCGTAACGCTAGAACCAAGAAGATGCGGCGTCCTAAACAGTTCCGGAAGTGCAGTGATATCTCGGTCCTTCACTAAAACGGTGCGAGTCAACTATAAGTGAAAACTTGACGTCCAATCCAGGATCGAGATCAAGGTAGGCCAGATCCATTTGTCAATATTCCTCTCTTGAATCCAATTCGGATTGCGTCAACTAATCATTATTGTAATAGATACAGTCCACGGGATCGTATCCCACCAATATCCATATAGTGCAATTGGTTGTATTAGTGTTGTATACAGTTTAATGCGATAACAACCTCGACGACAGCAATTTCCTTAGAGCAAAGTGGCAATCGTTCCCTAATTTTAAACTGCTACTTATTTATTGTCGGATATTATTGTTCCTTGCCACATTCGTTCCCAAATATGTAATCTGTTCAAGCGATCTAAAATCTTGGTCTCTTACAGTGAATATCGATAACTATTCATACAAATGAGTTAAGTACACGAGTGATATTATTGATAGGAAAAATCTCTACTGAGTGATAGGTCGCGTTATAGAATTATTTCGTAATAAGGATATGAAAACTTATTTCATTAATTTTATGTTTTAATAATAATTTAATTATTTTTCTATATATCTTTATAACGGATCATGTGTGCTTACTTGATTTTAAAATAATATTAAAGACCGAATATGATTCTTTTTGATACCTTATATCTAATAACTATTAAGCACATGTAAAACTATATGGAACGTGAGTAGTCTGATTTGACTTTTTAATAATAATTTGAAAAAACAAGTTAGATGAAAGAATGATTAAAACGATGCACACAAATATCATCGGGACATGGACCCGGAACTTTATCTTGCCAGGAGAATGCGTTACCATTACGCCGCGTTAACATTTTTAATTGAGACATCTATTATTTACATTTAATTAATTAATTGCAAAACTATCAAGTTTTTTGATATAAATATAAAATTAATATTTGCAACGAATCCCGTCAAGAAAAAGTTCGATTTCCGGTGGTAACCAAATTTATATATATATATATATATATATTTTTATACTTATAGTATATCTTTCTAATTGATTCATTTAATTTGTCTTACATATCACAGAATTATGTTCTAAAATTGCCAAAATTAACAAAATATTATACGGTCTTGTGGAAATATTTTGATTTTACATAGATATTTACATATACAAGTTTAAAAAAATTGTCAAAGTTTTATGATGGAATTAGAGGATTTTGCAATAAATTTATAAACACTAGTTTTTATATAATAGTATTTACGAAAAAAAAATGGAAACTAATTTTTAAATTTACTTTTTGGTCATCTTTGTGGCACATAATGCATGAGAACCAGCGGCGTAACTATGCTAATGCAGCCAATACAGTGCATTGGGGCCCAAGAAGTTCACACCCAACAATCTATTTGGCATTGATATTTTCGTACTTTTTCCAGCGTTAATTGTAATCCATAGCAAGAAATGGAATTATAAATTTTTAAATTGCAAGTGCATATAAATACCCAAGAACGTTTGTTTTTTCGTGAAAATGTGAATATTAGATAAGAAAAGAGAGTAATTTTGTATATTTAATAGTTAAATTTCGTAGTACTAATATTCGTATATCTTATACACAATACTTATTTAGGTGGCCCTTTTGTCCGATCTGCATTGGGGGCCCAATTTTTGTAATTACGCCACTGATGAGAACAAAGAGAAACTGTCATGAACATAATTATGTAATTTTGTGTCAAGGTCCAAGCGTTAGAACTTTAAATTGGTTTATTTATTGGAAAGACTCGTAATGCGGATATAAGTTGTTGGCATTAGACATAGAAAAAATAAACGGTGACAAATAATTGATATCCTAACATATTTCACGTGGACAAATATATTTTAGCTACGAGTAGTGTGATTTTCAAAACAGTTCAATCTTTGACACACGCTCACATCGGTAATTATTAATTATCATAAAATGCATCTTATGCGATTCTTTAGTTATTTTACAAATTTTTTGCAATCATATCTAAATCTGTTCAATCTTTCGATCCGACGTATTGGATGCACAACGTTCACAAATAATTAATTTGATTATCCCAATGGATTAACACAATTAATCGTCAAATTATGGCAGACCTCAATCAGATAACTAATTTCTCCAATCGGAGACGACGAGCGAAAACTCTGGCGAGCGCGTGACGTCACGGGCCGCGTTCGCACACATTCAGTGAGTCTTTTATCTCTCAGTTGAATCCGCAAAGACGGGGGACACGCCACTTCTGTTCCGATACGGCCGAGGACGGACAGCGCGCGGACTGTGTGTACATACACAAAAATAAGAATGTCCGTACGTTGGCAAAGGTCGCGAGCGTGAATGTTCAACGTTCGATCCGAACAGCCGAAAGCTGAAAATTCGTCAGTGTTTCCCGCGCGTCCGCCCGACGCTGAGTTGCGCGCAATGCCCGCCGCGCCGTCAGCCGAGAGCGCGCCACCGCATAAACAAATGCGGCTGTCATTATTTTGATTATGGAACTAAAACTATTGTGCTTTTTGGAAACGGAGCTCTGCGGACCGATGAAAACGGTGAAGTGTGTCATTTTCGATGCGATGTGCTGACGCTCGCGAGATTTTGTGTCGGCGATAAAAATGTCTGTGATTAATGTTTGAGTGGAAAATACATTGTGATTATTATATTGTTTACATTGTATTGTTATTTGTTGTCAGCTTAAAGTGGACATTGTGTTTATGTTTTTATGATCGCTAAAACATGTTGCGAGCGTCATGTTTGGATTGTTATCAAACGGTACGTATCAGTGCAAATATAGGTAGTGTTACCAAACAAATGAGTGACGTTCGATGCCATTGTTTTCAAAATGCATAACAAAAGAACTCGTGGTTTGATTTTCGTATTTTTTTCTAAAGACTCTTAAAATATGTATTATTCGGTTTGTTTAGACCTACACAAATAATGTTTTAATGTAGGCAAGGGATTATACCCAAAAAAGTTTGTAAAAAATTAACATTTAAATAGATTATCTATTTTGAAATCCTATCAAATGACTACATAGGATGACTGACAACAGTTAAATAATTATATACCGCACCACTAGGATATTCAAAATTTCCCGAATATAGAAGACATAAAAAACTTATTTCTTTGTTTATTGCCTGTAAACCTAAAAGTATCTTATTGTGAAGTTGCAATTTTTCAGAACATATAAAGAAGATGGCTTTCAAATAATGAAACGACTGATGTATCAGTTTGAAAGTGCAAACATATCAGTTTGAAAATTTGTCGTCAACTTACCATGTTGGTGTACTGTGTGAAAAGATCCAGGTTCGAATCTCTGTAGCAACAAAAATATTTTTTCGATAAATTGATTTTATATGTACATCTTTCTAATTGTACTAATTATTATAATAGTTTTAACAAAATTATTATATTATTAATAAGGTGGTAAATTATGTTAGATTAAAGTGGTGATTTAGTAAGCATTCGATAAGCCGCTTGAAAAATGACACATTATATTATTTTACAAGTTGATAAGTGTATTTTTCTGTATCTAAGCGTTCTAATTAATCTATATATTATTATCAATCTATGTAATCAAACATTCATCAACGATCAACGACACAATTGTCAACATTTTTTCAATGGTGCGGTAAAAACTGACGGTGACTTTTAATTTTAATTATTTATTTATTTTGTCATTTTTAATGATCGATCGTGTTTGATATCTATTGATATTTTCTCCTGTCCTACGGCCGTGGGTGTAAATCTGTTTTGGCCCGTCACTAGTTTTGATTACGGCGTGTTAACTTAACAGCTGATTAACCGTAACCCAGTATACATTTTTACGCTCCGTGTAACAATCTTAACGCTGAAAATAACTGAATAAATTTTAATACACTTATGAAATAAAATATTTTCATTTTTAATAATATGCATTTATTTTAATTATAGCTCGTAGTCGAGTCGTCTGTGATAGCAATGCGGGACACGTTTTGTTTCTAAAATTACCTTACATATGCTAATTAAATAAAATCTCAGTCTTCTGTGTGACTCGTTGGGATACTTACCACTCCACTGTCGAGGAATCAACCAATAGTGAGAATTACAGTTTATAAATATCATAAGCTCTTTATTAATACTGACTTATCACAAAGTTCAACAGGGGTAACTATTTTATATATAAAATTAAATTATTATTAAAAGTTGTTGATTAAATTTAGTTTAGGACCATCTACACAAATCGTTTTGGCGGAAAATTAGCGTGTAAATCTGGTAAAATAATGTTTACATATAACTTAACTATTAACATGAAAATATAACTGGGTAGATGTTATTTGTTCAATAACTAGTTCATACTATATCTCTGTCCTATCACCGAGGTACTTTTAAGAGTATACAATGTAAGTGATTTATTAGGGTAGTTTTCCATTTTATTAAGTATCTCCAAAAGAAAAATTATATCACATTATTTTAAATAATAAACCTTCCAAAATGATTTGAATCCCGCATGAAAATATAAAATGATAAAAATACACGGCGAGTTTAACGTTTTCCAAATAATAAATTAAATTAAATAAAATTATACAATAACTTGGAATTATTTTTTGGAACCAGTATTATAATATACATAAAACTTAATTAAAGTTACAGTTAGTTAAGTAACCAAAGTTACTGAATAATTTTATTAAAATAACTAATGAGTGTTTATTTGCATTAAATATTAAAAATATCACAAGTTCAATTATATGATTGATTGATTTGGCACTTACTTCGTGGTGTAACATTTTAGTTGTATCATCGGTATCGGGAAGAGCAGTCCTTCCCATCTATAGGTGTAAATTGAACTGTTCAATTCAGTCCTTCCCATCTACAGGTGTAAATTGAATTGTTCAATTCAGTCCTGTATCACGACTAGTTTCGTGAAAAGCAGTCCTTCCCATCTACAGGTGTAAATTGAATTGTTCAATTCAGTCCTTCCCATCTACAGGTATAAATTGAATTGAACAATTCAATTTACACCTGTAGATGGGAAGGACTGCTCTTCGTGAAATTAGTCGTGATACAACTCAAAAAATTGTGTGTGTGTAGTACAAAGTGAAAATAAATAATTATGTATAAAAAAAAACGATTATTTGAATCTAATACGTAATGAGTTTTAATGATAAATTTTTATATTAAAATTTTTTAAATGTTAAAAACAAAAGTGTCGATGCAACAAAACAAACTGACACGTAGAACGAGATATTTTTAATAAAGTACAACACTAATCGTCCTAAAGTAAAGAGTAACTATTAGCATTCAACGATATCCAAGTAGCAGGTAGCAAAGATAGATTTTTGTATTTCTATATATCTTTCTAGTTCATACATTTAATTTGTATTAAAAATTCATGTAATTATTATTATTATTCCGAACTGTTTCGGTCTTGTCAAATTCCATTATTTTACTTTATATATTATTGAGAAATAAATAAATAAATTTTTCTTTCGTAGTGCGCTACTGGTGACCTTTCATATTCCAGGTTTATTGCCTCTACTTCTAAGAGCAAGTTTTTCTTTCAGTCCCATGACGAAGTAGGCTGATCAATGTTCTATTCATTTCAAATGTAATATATATATATATAATATTAGGTATGCGTAACAAAGAATACACTGCGAGGGTTTCTTTGTTGATCTTGTCACGAATCTACAAGTACTGGTACTGCCCTTCAAGAAACGTTTTGCCCTTCAGACAGCTCCATTTGTATAATATCAAAATGTTTTTATTTATTTCCAAATTAATAATATATGTTAAGTACTTAGTAATACAATATAGACAGTGAAGAACACGAGGCATCGATAACCTTTGCTAGCAAGTCTAAGTTTGATTATTTTTATTTATTTATTACCTACTTTTGTATTATGTATATATATATATATATTATTTGCACAATTCTCAGTTGATCAGGAGGCGTCCGTCGTCTTGAAGACAATCAATTAACTCGCTTGTTTTTCTCAGTAGGCGCCGGTTATTGTGTTCATGTTAGTCATATTTAGATTCTAATATACGGCAAGTAAACTATTATATATTGTATGTACGTAAAACAAACACAACATCGAACAACGTTACAATCATATACTTTCAAATAGTTTACCTATTGGAATCCGTAAATAGTTAATTAAATCGATTTTTAATACATTAAAACATACTGATTCTGATACACATATTTAAACTGCTTATCTTTAAAAAGAAGAAGGAAATTGTAAAAAAATAACAAACTGAATACGTCTGGCGATAGCTAGTGCGAGATGACTTCGGATAAAACAATGCGGCACGTTTTACCATGGTCATTGCAATACTAAACACTGTAAAGGAAAGAAAGCGGCGGCCGACGTCTACTGTACTATGTATAAATATTGACTTACATACCGCCAGGAATTATTTCCTGAAAAGGTGGTGGCACTATTACTGCTTGTTACTTAATTTATTTGAGTAACCGATAAATTGAACATAAAAAGCGACGGGAAGTAATGTTCGATTCCTTCCATGGAAAAGAGCACAATATACGGCTAATTCTAATAACCACTGAACGCAATAACCGGTGCCTACCATATAATATTTTTTTTAGTTTCATGAGTTGGTTCAAACTACGCACTTTGGTCGTATTTCACTTACAATACAATAAAGGTGTTTTTTTAAAGACATAAAGATATTAAAATGAAATAAAACATAGAAATCGTGATAATGGCCATGATACTGGCTTTGTTGGAAAGATAATTTTATACCATTAGCGTTTAAATATGATTTCGCGCATATGGGCGCCGCGGCTGGCTCGAATAAAGCCCAATCTTTCATCCATTTTTCGTCCATTTTTCGATCACTTTTTGGAGCAGCTGGGGACTTATATCGGCAATAATAACAATAACAAACCTCTAAAAAAACATCCTTTATAACCATGATATTTTCTAAAAATAAATATACCATATACCTGAATTAATGTAAGTTGGGCTCTTATAAGGGTAGGTTGAAGAATTCGCACCCTCGAAAAAAACACAACTAAACTCAAATAGCTGTCAAAAGTGAACGATGTGATGTCAAATGTTGCCAGTAGCCTTAAAAAAAATGCTAATTATCGATTGGGAAAATTAATTAAATCCGGTTAGTACTTATTTTTTTGAAGTTGCGGATTTTTCAGCATCGTATGTAATATTTATATTCTTAAAATGTGAAAACTTTGGTTTAACAGCTGCATCATATATAAATTTGCAACATTGTAAAATGCGAGATTTCCCTACGGCGATAAATATTTACTTTACCATCTTCGACCTACCTTCAAAGCTGAAATGTACGTCACAATCGTTTTATAATAATATAATATATTTGATAAATAGATCCATCTATCTTAGGCAGATAGGTACTTTGAGGTGGTTTAGTACGGTTAACTGGATATACAGTTTAAATGGATCAAGTTTTTTAGCCGCGATGTAGTAATTTTAATTGGTATTCAAGGCCATCGTCACACGGATTTGAAATGAAAATTATACCATTTTGGATAATTAAAAATACATCTTAAATTATTTTACAGAATGTCTGCTTTCTGTAAAATATTTTATGATTAAAAATAAAAATAGTTCAAATCCATAATCAAAATAAGCTGTTATTTATCTTATTATGGGAAAAGCGACCATTTTTGCTTGAATAATCGAAGACGCTTATCACATTTTACTTTTAAACTTCTTTATATAAATTTATAGAGTTTTATGTTTAGGGGTTAATTTATTTGAAATTTATTAACAGTCTCACTTTTTTTAACGTTATGTAATAGATTTTAATTTATTTGACATTTATCCAGTGAGTTTGTTTACATCTTTAATTTAAAAAATTGAATAATTTATGGAGTATTTGGCAAGATATTTAGCTAGATTATAGTCAAGAGTGTTGGTATCATATTTTAATTAGGTCACGGTATACATTTGTATGTCTGAATAAAGAAATAATATTGTTTTCGTTAACGTATTGTGCTTTTTCAAAGTAAATAATAATAATATTTATATAATAATATATATTCTGAGGCTATGAAGTTTCACTTCAATAGTGCGTAAGCTTTGCATAATTTTTTTTTTAAATGGTCGATAAATAGAATCGAACTTCGATCGTTATTTGCTCAAACGATCGCTCTGTCCGAGCACGACCAATCTAGCACACAGGCCGTGTGTCATGTGCAATATTCACCGTGACACGTACGCAGGTATACCGTTCGATTTCTCGGAAATTTAATTTAAACCCGGAAGCGTCGTTACGGGGTACTTTATGTGCATTATTTCTATTACCCCCTTGATCTAGTTCTGGCTCCTTTCTCACCCCTCTTCTGGCGCCGTGCGTGCTCCCTCACTGTAAACACGCTCACTTCTATGATTTCCACTTTTTGGACAATTAGGGTTAGCCGAATACACTTTTCTATATAGAGGCGATTCCGGATAAATATTTGATCAGTACTTTTAACGTGTCTGTAATTACGTCTGCAATCAATAAATCTTAAATCACCTTTTATGTACATTATTTATTAGACTATTAATTTACGGAAATATTTATATAAATATATACAACGTCATACAGAGTAAAGTTTTCTTCATTTTGTATTGTAATGCGTAAAGATTTTTCCATACCCGATGTAAATTAGAAAAAAATTCTGCATCGAAGACACTAAAATAGAAATATAATATATTTAATTAATACAAATTAATTTAATCATTTAGAACGGTATACTTTTTTTGATTTAATTAATTAGTTTTAAATACCACAGAAATATATTCTAAAAATGTAACTTCACAATAAAAATGTATTTTTCTTAATATAATATGTTTATTTATATTAATCTCATTTTTATTAAGTACCTACTTGTCACCTGAATTTTGAAAGTCAAACCTTTTTTCCAAATGCCAATTGCATAAAAAGTGCTCAGCGATAGGAACTAAAGTTTAATATTTATTCCTTTATTTTTTTATAGCGTAAATAGCATATATGAAAAAAGGTAATTACTAGACGTGGTCTGTTCTAAAGCAATTACCTGTGCAGTTTTTAAAAGTTGTAATCGTTTAGAGGTAAGTAAGTATAATGTTAAGTTATAAAAAGTTATGTGATGAAAGTATAATCTGAAGTTATAAAATATTATTGAAAAAATATTATTGTTTGTAACATACAATAGTATGTAGGTAGTTAGGTTTAGCATAAATGACAAATTAGATTCATTTTGCTTTCTACCCACATCAAGCAACCACTTTGTTATTTTTGTTTGAAGTCGTTAATCACTTTAGACCCTTTAAGGTCTAGTGGCAATTTGTTAAATATTCGCGGAGCACAAAATAAGAAAATTCGTTGAGCGAATTTGGTATATTGACTATCAACAGGTCATTGAGGATCCTAATAGACAATCTTAGATATGACATTAAGGTTAAATGTAGAGACGCATTTATGACCATTGAGATAAGTGATGAATCTAGGTGTTATTTTTTTATCTTATGTTTACTGGTTAATTCTACCAGCGACAAATTATTTTGCGAGTGTTTTTGGTTAAAATCTATACTCACAACAAACTACATGAAGGAAATTGTATAAATAAATTTTCATTTGTATTATATTTTTCCTTGTCTCCCCAATGTGTGCCCTTTCATCTTTTTATTCCTATTAATTATTACACGTCATACATGCTCCACCCTGCACCGCCTAACGAAAGGATTGTATACGTAGGATTGCACGAATTTATATAGATATATATTGTTTCTGTGTGGAATAGATAATCGTCTTCTAATATGCAGTTTAATATATCATTTTTACAGTTTTGAGGCAGCTTTTATTTTGTAATATTATAATTTTAATTAGTTTGATAATAACTTGGAAACTGCCCCATTGTTAAACATTTGTATAAGTTCGTGTGCACTGTTGGTTTATATGAAACCTTCCAGATAATGAGCTCTGTCAGAAATGTAATAATAGACGTTAAATAATGTTAATTAAACTAATTAATTAGCAAAACTGATTACTATTACTGTTAAATTAATGTAGTTTATTAATTGCAATTAGGGGGATCTAATTTTTTTTTCTCAAATTATTAATTTAATCACTGGTATAATTTTATTTATACACGCATATAATGAAAATCAATTCAACAACACACCTTGAAAGTTACATTGTATAATTATACATTTTTTATATGTATTCACTGTTGAATTAATGCAGAAATAATAAATTGTATTTCCTAACAGATAAAGAGTAAATACTGTTATAATTTACCTTGAAATTTTTCGTTAATTTGTTTTTTTTTTTAATATTATTTTATTATTATTATTCCAAGGATTTTATACATACTGCATACACAGTTATAGTGTGATATTATTTATTTATTGTCTATTTCTTTCTCTTAATTCTACCTCGATCACACATAATTAAGCAGATGCTTTTCATGTGGGCACTGTAAACTCCAAACATCACGCGAAACTTCATGTTTTTGGATGCTGAATGTCACCTTCTCTAATCTCCGACTCAAAATAAATATTTCTGAAGGCTTTCATTCATGACTAATTTATTAGTGTCGATCGACAGGGTGAAATGTTCGCCGCTTTCCAGTAAACATGTGACGTCACATCTGTACGTCAAATTGGACAAGATTTCGCGCTTAACCGTTACACAACACAATCGTGTTAGGTAATGACTAGGCCATGTTATCAGTGACGTATTTAATCTTATATATTACGAACCGCAAAACGTCCCGTTTAATATTTGCGTAGCTTCAAGGCTGGTTTGGTCCAAGTTCGATAAGTTTCTTTAAATTAAAAACAGAATATCTACATCTACGTCAGAATTAAGACTTTAGTTTTTTTACGTAATTTCATAATTAATCCAGCATCACATGTTGTTACAGGTTATGTGCCGATAAAACAGCGATCGATCTTCCGACGACAGGCTTATTCTCTCCGAAGCTGATTTATTTATTTTATTTACCTATACTTGAAATGCCCTTGCATATTATTAGTCTCCGCTAGTACACTACTGCTTCAGCTATTTATATCATTTCTATGATCAGGGCCGGCTAGGAAACCTGCGTATCTGTGTGCAAAGTTTGTTTATTAGGCTTTATTTATTTATTTATACCAACACGTAAAAATGAAAATCGTGTAAAATATTTCCAAGCATAAAGAATCCATTAAAATTGACGTGAATTGGTGTGTGCAATAGATTAATCGCATTTTATTAAATTGTAACGCACGAGTTGTGTCACTTTCAGCATATCACAAATCAGTCACACCAACGCACCGGCACAATTTAATAGCACCCAAAAAGCGTCACTTCAAAATATACAAAATTGTATTTATCTGTTACGATCGCGGTGCTAGGCGCGGTTGTATCCTTTGCACTTGCCACTGACCGACCCTGTCTACGGTACAGACAGCGACATTGAGTACAAACTAAATTAAATATTTTTCGAATTTAATAATGAGAATTATAAATACCTTGTACACGTATGTCATGTGAAAGTGAAATTTAAAATATTACCGCTTTTTATTGTATTTTTTTCTTCACGTGCTTATATAATTACACACAAATATATTATAAATATGAATTAAATATATTAATTAGAAAGATGTACATATAAAATCAATTTTATCGAAAAATATTGTTGTTGTCTGCTATTAGATTACTCAAAGGTATTTGAGATTCTGTAAAAATAAGGTAGATGGCTCTTTCAAATAATGGAACGATTAAATGTATTAATATCAAAAGGGTAACACATAGGTTCGAAAATTTATCGCTAAAAATATTGTCGCAGTAGCATAGTCGGATAATGCACCTTACCCGGTTAGGAAAGAGATCCAGGTTTGAATCCCGGTGGCGTAACAACACTATTTTTCGATAAAATTGATTTTATATGTATATCTTTCTAATTAATATATTTAATTCATATATCACAGACCTAATTACAACTTCACAATAAGAATGTGTTCTAATAACAAATATATTATATTTATAATGTTTAAATGCTCGCGTTGAAAACACACCAATAATGCACAACGGTGTGTCTGATATAAGTGTATAAGGACATTTAAATGTTAATTAAATGCACGCCATCACGGTCACATTGTTTCACCGGAAACTTGGCCAACAGTGATAAATAAATATTTTGTCAGTATTATTGATCGTCACGTGTGTCGGATACTAGTGCCAACATCGGCATTAGAAATGTTAGCTACACCTGGCTCCACCGGTCTCGTAATTCATTAAGGACTCGACTCGACTATTTCTATTCTCGGTCTCCGTGCTGTTATTGTTTAGGTCGGACGTCAGAAGCATGATTCACAGAAGTGCCTCTATCGCGCGAGTTTTTCGTTTATTTGTGTGCGAATCCGTGACGCTCCGCCCGGCGGCTTTTCCTTCACAAGTCAATTAACATTTCACGATTGTATAATGGAATTATGACAGGCCACATTTTAGATGAACACATCTAAAAATCATCATGTTTTAAAATATTAATTATAATATTGGTTCATTTTTATTATACATTGTTTTAAATAAAACACTCATTTTATTTTTAGGTTTCTCGTAAACGTAAACCTCGCGAAGACAAGCCCGATACATATTCCGAGAACTCTCGGTAAATTCGATATTTTTTACTTGCGAAGTAATTAAAGTCTAAGCTTGAAAGATTATTTTTTGCGGATTTGATTTGAATGTTCTTATGCTTATTTTTCTGGCAACTGCCTCGATGCTTTTTATGATATTGTGTACGGTATTGTAATATTAAAATATAATATATATTTCACTTGAAATATGATGTAATCTCGAAGTATTGGTCAAGTTTCTCTTAGAGTATTGATTATTTTTTTTAAATAATTTATTTATTAGCATCTTTGGTTTATGACTGGTAAAATGGACGTATTATCTACTAAATAGGCACTTTACTATGTGGATAGTAAATATTATAACATACCGAGAGGATTGAACCGACATCCAGATAGCGGAGATGTGTCATAGTGGGTATCAACACCATTCTGTAGACTCGAATTCTCTTTGTTACAAATTACACATTATTTGTTTTGTCAATCGCGTTTTATTAGTACTTACTCTCGTAGCTGATGACAATATTTTTTTGTACATTTTTTAATAAAAAAATAAAAAACACATTGTGGTACAAAAAGTAACTATTTGATATTTCTTATAATTGTGGATTTATTTATTTAGACTTTATTGACATACATATTTTTTGTTGTGACAGAGGTGAATATATTATAATATAACACGATAAATATAATATACAATTATATTGCAATTAAATACTCGGTAGTTTATTATATTATAGGATGAAGTAGACTCCACCTCTGATATATACATCGTTGTCCTGGCTACTTTGCTTGACTGAAGTCTGTGTTGAAATAGCCAGTTTTTTTCGTGCTGTTGTAGTGTTATTTAAGATAAAGATAAGAAAACAGAAATAAAAATAGCGATAAAAAAAAAAAAAATTAAATAAAAATGTAGTTGGAGTGTTGTAGAACTAGTGAATTATTAGTGTAGGCACTGTATAATGATTATGTCAGAATGTTGGATAGCCATGCTTCTGATTGTTCTTTACCCGATTGGGTCCATATTTGTGTAATCTTATTGGATATTAATAATATTATATCGTTTGTTAAAAATGATAGTATTTTCTGATTTGTTGATGATTTGATATACAAGATATAAAAGCATAATAATACGCATGTGTAAGTGTTTTGTATTTTTATATTAAATAAGTATAATGTGTAAATTATGTTCTTTTCAAGTACACGTGAATGACTTTAGCTGAACGACGACCGCGGTTACCAAGTTTCTTTTAAAGAATTATTTCTCTATAAATAATGATCCTGATGTTAGCATCCCACAGTAAACAGCATGAGGGCGAATAATAGTCCATTATTTGATGTTTGGCTGAGTAATGGTCCACTATTCAGCGTTCGGCGGAGTAATAAATAGTCCACTGTTCTATCCTCGGCCGAATAATGGAGAACTTAGCCAAAAATACAACCAAACAGACCAAATACCGAATAGCTGCCGAATATTTGTTTCATTTCTGGTAATTGTAATAGCTCTAGTAATAGTTTATTTTTATGCAAGTACTACATAATTTATCGTAATTAACAAATGGCTCTGAAATTGGTCCATCCGGCAATTTATTCTCAATACAAATTAAATGTGTCAACTCGAAAGATAAATTTAAAAAAATCAATTTATCAAAAATATGTATTAGTTGCTACCCGAATATACATATACTCAAAAGTAGGTATATTTTTTGTTCTTGTAAATCTAAAGTTGAATATATTATGTATGTAAAATTCCATATAATGTATATCGATATATAATTTAGTGCAAATAGTTGACGAGTGTCGTGTCTGCCGTATTGAGCGTACACCTGTCTCTGGTAAACTTTGAGAACATGAATTTATAGAATGAATACGGCAGACGCGCACTATTTAGATTGATCAATGTATATTTTCAAAAATAAAAACACATAATTGAAGTGAAGTTGCCAATTCCGGAACATAGTTCTGCGGAATTTTTAATACTTCCAAGTTATCTAATTTCCCCGGATAGGAAGAGATGATCCAGGTTCGAATTTCGATAGCAACAACAATATTTTTCGATATGTGTATCTTTCTAATTACTTACACGCTCACTTGCCATCACGCCGTTTCCCCGCGGGGGCAGGCAGAGGATAGAGTGCCACACTCTTCTGTTCTGACACACAATTATCGCCTCATCCACATTCATACATATTCTCACACGAACTCGCCGATTGTTGAGGTTTCTAACAGAACCATCTTCCATTATTTGGTTTACCTGGTCGTGCCAAGTCTTTCGCGGACGTCCTCTATTTCTGGTGCCATCAACACTTGCGTCATATATCTTTCTTACCATTCTCTCCTCATTCATCCGTTCCATATGACCAAACCACCTAAGTGATCCTTTCTTAATCTTACTCACTGTACTAACATCAGCTTTACTCTGTCATAAATAGATTTGCCACATATGCGCCTAAGTGATCTCATTTTCACTGCATTCAGTCCACTTTCGTTCGTCTTCTGCCAACTCCGGGCCTCACTTCCATACATCAGTGTCGGTACCAGGATTCCACTATGCACCGCTAGTCTTGCCTCGGTTGATAAATTCCCGTTAGATATAATTCCATTCAAAGCGCCTTTTATTTTATTCCCTGCACTGTTGGTTTATATGAAACCTTCCAGATAATGAGCTCTGTCAGAAATGTAATAATAGACGTTAAATAATGTTAATTAAACTAATTAATTAGCAAAACTGATTACTATTACTGTTAAATTAATGTAGTTTATTAATTGCAATTAGGGGGATCTAATTTTTTTTTCTCAAATTATTAATTTAATCACTGGTATAATTTTATTTATACACGCATATAATGAAAATCAATTCAACAACACACCTTGAAAGTTACATTGTATAATTATACATTTTTTATATGTATTCACTGTTGAATTAATGCAGAAATAATAAATTGTATTTCCTAACAGATAAAGAGTAAATACTGTTATAATTTACCTTGAAATTTTTCGTTAATTTGTTTTTTTTTTTAATATTATTTTATTATTATTATTCCAAGGATTTTATACATACTGCATACACAGTTATAGTGTGATATTATTTATTTATTGTCTATTTCTTTCTCTTAATTCTACCTCGATCACACATAATTAAGCAGATGCTTTTCATGTGGGCACTGTAAACTCCAAACATCACGCGAAACTTCATGTTTTTGGATGCTGAATGTCACCTTCTCTAATCTCCGACTCAAAATAAATATTTCTGAAGGCTTTCATTCATGACTAATTTATTAGTGTCGATCGACAGGGTGAAATGTTCGCCGCTTTCCAGTAAACATGTGACGTCACATCTGTACGTCAAATTGGACAAGATTTCGCGCTTAACCGTTACACAACACAATCGTGTTAGGTAATGACTAGGCCATGTTATCAGTGACGTATTTAATCTTATATATTACGAACCGCAAAACGTCCCGTTTAATATTTGCGTAGCTTCAAGGCTGGTTTGGTCCAAGTTCGATAAGTTTCTTTAAATTAAAAACAGAATATCTACATCTACGTCAGAATTAAGACTTTAGTTTTTTTACGTAATTTCATAATTAATCCAGCATCACATGTTGTTACAGGTTATGTGCCGATAAAACAGCGATCGATCTTCCGACGACAGGCTTATTCTCTCCGAAGCTGATTTATTTATTTTATTTACCTATACTTGAAATGCCCTTGCATATTATTAGTCTCCGCTAGTACACTACTGCTTCAGCTATTTATATCATTTCTATGATCAGGGCCGGCTAGGAAACCTGCGTATCTGTGTGCAAAGTTTGTTTATTAGGCTTTATTTATTTATTTATACCAACACGTAAAAATGAAAATCGTGTAAAATATTTCCAAGCATAAAGAATCCATTAAAATTGACGTGAATTGGTGTGTGCAATAGATTAATCGCATTTTATTAAATTGTAACGCACGAGTTGTGTCACTTTCAGCATATCACAAATCAGTCACACCAACGCACCGGCACAATTTAATAGCACCCAAAAAGCGTCACTTCAAAATATACAAAATTGTATTTATCTGTTACGATCGCGGTGCTAGGCGCGGTTGTATCCTTTGCACTTGCCACTGACCGACCCTGTCTACGGTACAGACAGCGACATTGAGTACAAACTAAATTAAATATTTTTCGAATTTAATAATGAGAATTATAAATACCTTGTACACGTATGTCATGTGAAAGTGAAATTTAAAATATTACCGCTTTTTATTGTATTTTTTTCTTCACGTGCTTATATAATTACACACAAATATATTATAAATATGAATTAAATATATTAATTAGAAAGATGTACATATAAAATCAATTTTATCGAAAAATATTGTTGTTGTCTGCTATTAGATTACTCAAAGGTATTTGAGATTCTGTAAAAATAAGGTAGATGGCTCTTTCAAATAATGGAACGATTAAATGTATTAATATCAAAAGGGTAACACATAGGTTCGAAAATTTATCGCTAAAAATATTGTCGCAGTAGCATAGTCGGATAATGCACCTTACCCGGTTAGGAAAGAGATCCAGGTTTGAATCCCGGTGGCGTAACAACACTATTTTTCGATAAAATTGATTTTATATGTATATCTTTCTAATTAATATATTTAATTCATATATCACAGACCTAATTACAACTTCACAATAAGAATGTGTTCTAATAACAAATATATTATATTTATAATGTTTAAATGCTCGCGTTGAAAACACACCAATAATGCACAACGGTGTGTCTGATATAAGTGTATAAGGACATTTAAATGTTAATTAAATGCACGCCATCACGGTCACATTGTTTCACCGGAAACTTGGCCAACAGTGATAAATAAATATTTTGTCAGTATTATTGATCGTCACGTGTGTCGGATACTAGTGCCAACATCGGCATTAGAAATGTTAGCTACACCTGGCTCCACCGGTCTCGTAATTCATTAAGGACTCGACTCGACTATTTCTATTCTCGGTCTCCGTGCTGTTATTGTTTAGGTCGGACGTCAGAAGCATGATTCACAGAAGTGCCTCTATCGCGCGAGTTTTTCGTTTATTTGTGTGCGAATCCGTGACGCTCCGCCCGGCGGCTTTTCCTTCACAAGTCAATTAACATTTCACGATTGTATAATGGAATTATGACAGGCCACATTTTAGATGAACACATCTAAAAATCATCATGTTTTAAAATATTAATTATAATATTGGTTCATTTTTATTATACATTGTTTTAAATAAAACACTCATTTTATTTTTAGGTTCTCGTAAACGTAAACCTCGCGAAGACAAGCCCGATACATATTCCGAGAACTCTCGGTAAATTCGATATTTTTTACTTGCGAAGTAATTAAAGTCTAAGCTTGAAAGATTATTTTTTGCGGATTTGATTTGAATGTTCTTATGCTTATTTTTCTGGCAACTGCCTCGATGCTTTTTATGATATTGTGTACGGTATTGTAATATTAAAATATAATATATATTTCACTTGAAATATGATGTAATCTCGAAGTATTGGTCAAGTTTCTCTTAGAGTATTGATTATTTTTTTTAAATAATTTATTTATTAGCATCTTTGGTTTATGACTGGTAAAATGGACGTATTATCTACTAAATAGACACTTTACTATGTGGATAGTAAATATTATAACATACCGAGAGGATTGAACCGACATCCAGATAGCGGAGATGTGTCATATTGGGTATCAACACCATTCTGTAGACTCGAATTCTCTTTGTTACAAATTACACATTATTTGTTTTGTCAATCGCGTTTTATTAGTACTTACTCTCGTAGCTGATTGACAATATTTTTTTGTACATTTTTTAATAAAATAAAAACGCATTGTGTTACAAAAAGTAACTATTTGATATTTCTTATCATTGTGGATTTATTTATTTAGACTTTATTGACATACATATTTTTTGTTGTGACAGAGGTGAATATATTGTAATATAACATGATAAATATAATATACAATTATATTGCAATTAAATACTCGGTAGTTTATTATAGTATAGGATGAAGTAGACTCCACCTCTGATATATACATCGTTGTCCTGGCTACTTTGATTGACTGAAGTCTGTGTTGAAATAAGAAAACAGAAATAAAAATAGCGATAAAAAAAAAAATTTTTGAATAAAAATGTAGTTGGAGTGTTGTAAAACTAGTGAATTATTAGTGTAGGCACTGTGTAATGATTATGTCAGAATGTTGAATAGCCATGCTTCTGATTGTTCTTTACCCGATTGGGTCCATATTTGTGTAATCTTATTGGATTATTATCGTTTATTAATATTATATCGTTTGTTAAAAATGATAGTATTTTCTGATTTGTTGATGATTTGATATACAAGATATAAAAGCATAATAATACGCATGTGTAAGTGTTTTGTATTTTTATATTAAATAAGTATAATGTGTAAATTATGTTCTTTTCAAGTACACGTGAATGACTTTAGCTGAACGACGACCGCGGTTACCAAGTTTCTTTTAAAGAATTATTTCTCTATAAATAATGATCCTGATGTTAGCATCCCACAGTAAACAGCATGAGGGCGAATAATAGTCCATTATTTGATGTTTGGCTGAGTAATGGTCCACTATTCAGCGTTCGGCGGAGTAATAAATAGTCCACTGTTCTATCCTCGGCCGAATAATGGAGAACTTAGCCAAAAATACAACCAAACAGACCAAATACCGAATAGCTGCCGAATATTTGTTTCATTTCTGGTAATTGTAATAGCTCTAGTAATAGTTTATTTTTATGCAAGTACTACATAATTTATCGTAATTAACAAATGGCTCTGAAATTGGTCCATCCGGCAATTTATTCTCAATACAAATTAAATGTGTCAACTCGAAAGATAAATTTAAAAAAATCAATTTATCAAAAATATGTATTAGTTGCTACCCGAATATACATATACTCAAAAGTAGGTATATTTTTTGTTCTTGTAAATCTAAAGTTGAATATATTATGTATGTAAAATTCCATATAATGTATATCGATATATAATTTAGTGCAAATAGTTGACGAGTGTCGTGTCTGCCGTATTGAGCGTACACCTGTCTCTGGTAAACTTTGAGAACATGAATTTATAGAATGAATACGGCAGACACGCACTATTTAGATTGATCAATGTATATTTTTAATACTTCCAAGTTATCTAATTTCCCCGGATAGGAAGAGATCCAGGTTCGAATTTCGATAGCAACAACAATATTTTTCGATATGTGTATCTTTCTAATTACTTACACGCTCACTTGCCATCACGCCGTTTCCCCGCGGGGGCAGGCAGAGGATAGAGTGCCACACTCTTCTGTTCTGACACACAATTATCGCCTCATCCACATTCATACATATTCTCACACAAGCTCGCCGATTGTTGAGGTTTCTAACAGAACCATCTTCCATTATTTGGTTTACCTGGTCGTGCCAAGTCTTTCGCGGACGTCCTCTATTTCTGGTGCCATCAACACTTGCGTCATATATCTTTCTTACCATTCTCTCCTCATTCATCCGTTCCATATGACCAAACCACCTAAGTGATCCTTTCTTAATCTTACTCACTGTACTAACATCAGCTTTACTCTGTCATAAATAGATTTGCCACATATGCGCCTAAGTGATCTCATTTTCACTGCATTCAGTCCACTTTCGTTCGTCTTCTGCCAACTCCGGGCCTCACTTCCATACATCAGTGTCGGTACCAGGATTCCACTATGCACCGCTAGTCTTGCCTCGGTTGATAAATTCCCGTTAGATATAATTCCATTCAAAGCGCCTTTTATTTTATTCCCTGCAGTTACTCTCCTTTCGATATCATTCTCAGCTTTTCCGTTTCTATCAAACACACTTCCTAAATACACAAACTCATCTACTTGTTCCAAATATCCATTACCTACAAGTATTTTGCACGGTGTCTTGCATTCTTTCTACTCGAATATCATCACTTTCGACTTGTTAACATTCATCATGAGGTCGCTTTCCTTGCATACATCGTACATTCTATTCACTAGACTCTGTAGTTCTTGTTCATTATTCGCTATTAGTACTGCATCATCGGAGTACAATAAACAGCATACAATCAAATCGCCCATTTTTGCTCCTACATTCACACATTCTAGTTATTTCACACAATTATCCATATACAAGTTGAACAGCCATAGGGACATTACACAACCCTGCTTAGCACCCTTTGTAATGTCAAACCATGGTGTGAATGTTCCATTGATTTTTACACACGCAGAACTTCCTTCATATAGGGATGCGATTGGGTATATAAGTTTACTATTCACCCCGTAATCAGAGAGTAAATTCCATAACCTTTCTCTTATAATTCTATCATATTCTGTAGATCTACGAAGGCACAAAAAATTTTTTGGTTTTTTGCCAAAAACTTTTCCGTCATCACTCGTAGAGAAAAAATCTAATCCATGCATCCTCTTCCATCCACAAAGGCCCCTTACACATCCCATACTTTTTCTTTCGTCACCGTTCTTGCTCTTTCAATTAAAATTCTTCAATACAGTTTACCAACCGAGCTCAACAGACTAATAACCCAATGGTTACCACTTTCCGTTTTCGACCCTTTGCCTTTGTAAAGAGGCATAATAACAGCCCTCCTCCAATCTAACGGGGTGTGGCTCTCTTCCAAACATTGATTGAAAAGCGTATGAAGCCACAAGATAACTAATGGGTCACCAGCCTTGATATACTCAGCAGCAACGTCATCATACCTCACAGCCTTTCCATTCTTCATATGTTTTATTGCACACTTTATTTCTTATATACTTATTGCATTTATATCGTTTTCCTCATTCATACTCTTCCCAGAGAACCTCTCAGGTGCTTCCTCATTTGCATTCTCTACACTCTCATACGTTTCCTGGAAATATTTCATCCATGTATCTTTTATTTCATCCTCATTCGTTAACATCTCTCCATTTACTACTTAATCGCTTTCATACTACTGCTTTCAGCACCACATCGGGATTTTTAACGCTTTCCAGAAGAATTTTATATTATCTGGAAAATTCTTACTTATTTTCACCCCTTCCTCTCTTTTCAGCCGCTCTTTCCTTTCTTTTACACAGATTAATCTTTCTAATTAATACATTTAATTTGTATTTAAAATATCACAGACCGTCTGTTCTGAATAATTACAACTTCACAATAAGAATGTGTTCTCCTTAATAATATATACTCATAAGTTGTATCAATATATCCAAAATTTTATAAAAATTCATTATTAATTCTGGCGTCCCCTATCGGATTACTCAAAGGTATTTAATATTCTGTAAAAATAAAGAAGATGGCTTTTAAATAGTGGAACGACAGATGTATCAATTTGAAAAATATATCATATAAGTTTGAAAATTTGTCGCCAATGCACTGTGTTGCCGCAGTACAGTCGGTTAATGCAATATCCCCAGATAGGAAGAGATCCAGGTTCAAATCCCGGTAGCAACAACAATATTTTTCGATAAAATTGATTTTATATGCATATCTTTCTAATTAATACATTTAATTTGTATTTAAAATATGTATTAAATGCACGTTAAATACTAGAACCGCCTAAAATACCTGTGAGATGCGATATTTTACGTAGGAGGGGTTTAAAAATGTAATGCGGTACATTTATATTTCTACTAATTTCACTTTTAATGTTCTTCGTCAGCCTATATCTCACTACTGGATATAGTCCTCTCCCAAAAATCTATCTATCTGTTGGCTGCCACTCTTCTGACGTCGTCGTTCCATCGAACTAGCAGACGGCCAACACAGGACCATCCATCGTCTCTTCATACAAATCTTTTGTAGAACATCTGTTAAGTTGCGAATTTTCTCTGGCGAATTTGTGCGTTATGTTCTCTCAGATATATTCCAATCATAGCTATTTCCATTGCTCTTTGGGCAACTTTTAATTTGTGTATGTCGTTGACGGTGAGGATCAACGACTCTACTCCATATGTAAGTACTGGAATCATTCACTGGCTTTAAGTCTTGGTATTTTGGCTTGCACTTACGTCGTGGAAATATTAAACTATCTATTTCGTATTTTAAAAAATAACAAACAATTTTGATAAACAATTGAGCGTGACCGGCTGCGATTTGCCATTGTTTGGTGCTGAATAGATTTAGTTGAACCCGCCCTGTTTTGTTTTCCGTCATAATATCAGATTGACCTTTTAAATAATGTGTATCTATTGTACCGTACCCGAACGATTATATCACGGGCTCTTCGGTCGTGCATATTTCATTACTCGAAGGTTCCTTCCGCTCGGTCTCTGATGGCAACTCGGAGGTCCCCGAGAGAGAGTACAGTATTACGATTTATCGGTGGTATTTTAATTTTCCTGAGTGCACGCTACTCCCAAAGCGATGGCGATCAGACTTCAATCCGCTGGGATTTGGTTTTCACTTTTATATTCCATACGTACACGGCGAGTTCTTATCAAAATGGATTATGTTTTGAGGGGCAAAATTTATGCTGATTAAATAATATATTATTTTTCGAACCGGAATTAGATTAATTTAAGTCACATTTCAAATCTAGGCAGTTCATGTTTTTCTTCGAAAATCCCGAAGTATTTTAACAAATAATCTTTCTACCTCTCGATCGATGTGCCCATGACTGATATTATCGTGGTTCTCTATTCCGCTTCTACAGCGCGAGCTGTTTGCCTCTACTCTTCGCGATACTGGGCACTGTTTAGTGCGACGTGTGGCGAGGCTTCGGCCGTGTCTCGGATTTGGTTTATCTATCTTATTTTAGGTCGACCTCTCCACCGTCCGTCCTACTAATAAATAATAAAAGTATTTTTAATATTTAACGCGAATACATCGTGGTTATTCATTTTAATAAATTAAACATTAACTTATTTGATTTTCGTTTTTTATCACCCTGATGAAGAAAAGGGACTTTTAGAAATTGGTTGGTATATTGTTACACTTGTGGTGGTCAAATACTTAATTAACGTTTATATAATATATTAAATTATATAGTTTTTTTAAAGGAGACCACATTATTATTGTGAAGTTGCAGTTTTTTTCAGGATATAGTTCCGTGATGTTTTTATACAAATGAAATGTCACAATTAGGAAGATATACAGAAAAAATCAATTTATCTTTTCCTATCCGGAGTGCGTTACTATTATAATTGGAAAAGATCCTGGAACATGCACTTACCTAATTACCATTTTTACAAAAAAGTCATAGATTAGTTCAAACTTGTAGTGCGGTTTTATGGCCTTTGATATCCGAATCTGTAGATAAGCCATTCTAATCCATTGTCGTACAAAAAATTTGCCATTATGCAGATTAAATGTGGCGAGTTAAGGGAAAGAAGATGACACAAGTTAACCGGGAGTTGAAAATTACCATTGACGAGATTGAGGCAATGCCCAATTCTCATTCCAGAGATATTTGATATTGTTCTTTTGGTGACTTTCCTTTTGTAGAACCAGGGGGTGCGGGGAATAGATCTTTGAATTATTTTAAGCCGATTACCCTTATGATTATTTGGATCCATCCATTGTGCAGTCCAGATAGAATTCGTACGTTTTTTTGCCATATTAAGTCTGTCATACATCTGGACATGGATTGGGGAAAACTCCGGAAAGAGTGGCCTCCTTTCCACGAATTCCCTCATGTGCAGGAATCCAAATGAATGACACCTGTTTATTGTTGCTGTATTGAACAGATTATCTCATTATCTTTCATATTAGCAGAGAGGGATTCGAGAGCTGCTTGGAGTCAGAGAATATAACAGTCTTATCGACTCCGCACATTCATCACTTCCATTATTTATTTTAATTGCTAACCAATGATTAAAAATAATGTTTTAAAAATATTTATAAATAAACTTTTCATTATATAATATAAATGTAATGGTTATCCCACTAGGCAAAGAAGCCACTCAAGTTTTTCTTAACAACCTAAATCGAGGTTTTAATTCTTGGAAAATGTTTTCCAGGAACAACGAAGAATGTTCTTCGTAAAGTATATAATATGTTGTCAGAATTTCCCAGAAATCGTAATCTACGTGTATTAGAGATTATTATGTAGGTTTATTAGTATTTCGAATAACTGATTTATGATTAGATATTTTTCTGTCATTACTTTTTTTATAGTTGCTTCTTGGATTAACTCTGAAATTTCACCTGCTACAATCTGATGTAAGAACATAACTGACTAACTTATCAGCACGCTGTTTCCTCGTGAGGGTAGGCAGAGAGGATAGAGCGCTACACTCTTCTGTCCTGACACACAGTTCTCGCCTCATCCACATTCATACATATTTTTATGCAATTTCAAACAGGACTATCTTCTAGTATCCGGTTTATCTGATCGCGCCAAGTTTTTCGCGAACGTTGTTCTCTCTTTCTAGTGCGTCATATATCTTTCTTACTATTCTCTCTATCAGCTTTATTTTCTTCGAATTTCTTCATTCATTACTCTGTCACGAATGGATTTGCCACATATACACCTAAGTGACCTCATTTCCACTGCAGTTCGTTCCGCTTCTGCCAGCTCCAGGCCTCACCTCCATGCATCAGTATCGATAATGCGCCATATTATGAATATAATACTTGTAAAATTATCCGTTACTACGTAACAAAGAAAACTTTGTAAATATTTCAACATTAATAAATACATTGGATCTAAATTTATTAATTAAATTAATAAAGAACATATAAAAAAAAATCCCTTATTAAAGATTTTTTTTTTTGGAAATCCGTTGAAATGGTATATCTAGGCTTTTATTATTATGCGAAGAAAGATACATTAGTTTATTTATAATAATTGACTTAATTTAATTACAAGAACTTGTCGATTGGTTGGTTTGAAATTACAAATCGAACAAAATAAATTAAAAATGTATTTTCTCTTCATATTCACTATTTATAGGCTCTTTCAGTAATATTATCTAATATAAGGTTGTGGTGTAATCAGTATACATAACTGTGATTATATTATATTATATATAGATGTATCCGCATGTCGGAGATGTTTCAAACATTATAATTGGGTCGCTATTGTGTAGAAAGTCAGCACGTCGACAAAAAACTCAACTCTTGGAATATTTCAGTCGTATAGTATTTTCGCAAGAAGGCGAAAGTATTATTTGTGTTGCGTAAACATTATCACGTACGAATTTCATCAAAATCTAAACATAACTTGTTTACTAAAATTATTTTGATTGTTTTCCATGCAAATAATTTTCATTACGTTATTATTATTATCATTACGTATAGATTATTCACCATTTTACTGTTATTATTATATACTATAAACATAATTAAATCAAAATATTTCATTGGTATTTATATTCTGAGTCATAAATGTTCATAAGTTGGGTGTGAAAATTCCGTACCGTTGTGGAAATGGTTGAGATTTAATTTTTATTTCTGAATTTTCGTTTAATATGGATTTTATTATTTTAGGATCCAGTAAGTTGATCGTAAATAGCTCCACAAAAAAAAAAAATGAACTAAAGTAAGAATTTCGGGAAATATTTAATTGAATTTGTTGGATATTAATTCGAATTCAATGAATAGAGATCTCGGGCACTACTTTTAATATTTATATTATATTTAAAATCAATCAAACTCCTCGATTGCAATATAAATGAAAGATGGGATCCTTTTGTTGAAATCAAATGCTACATTGAGCAAGCTCGTGCAACCTTTATTCGCATGAAAATGTTATCCTGCAGTCATGATCTCAACCTTAGATTACGAATGCGAATGGTCAGATGCTATGTGTTCTCGATATTATTTTATGGAATGGAAGCATGGACACTTACCGAAGAAATGATAAGGCGACTTGAAGCATTTAAAATGTGGATCTATAGAAGAATGCTCAAAAGAGAGTTACGAATGAAGATGTTATGGTTTGGACGAATAAAGAATATTAAGTATTTATAACAATAAAAATCTCGGACATGTAATAAGACATCCGGAGAAATACGAGATCTTGCATCTCATAATCCAGGGAAAGATTGCTGGATGTCCGGGTCCTGGAAGAAGAAGAATATGATGGCTATGAGGGCAGACCCACCGCTTACCCAAGACCGTTTGCAAGCAAATATGGTCCTGCTCATTCGCCGCCATGTTGGCATTTATTTAATTTTATTTGTAAAACAAACAATTGATCCATATAATCATAATAAAAGTACAGTGGAACCCTGATTTAATGTTTTTGATGGAATTAACAATAAAAAAATTAAACACAGAGAAAATGTGAATAGGGGGGATACTAAAAAAACAGATTGTTTTTTTATTTTAAAATCAAGCAATGTTTTTTGTTGTTTTTAATAGTTTTTGCAATATTGTAAATTAATTTTTAAGGTTTTTCTGGTGGTACATTACTAATATTTGTAAAATATGCTTTGGGCTCTTCAACATGCCACATGGCATCGTCCTTTGTACGAACTGGGTTCATTATTTCTTCAATTTCTATTACGTCTAAATCTGCAAGGGTTATTCATTAATTATTTCCCAGCCATCAGTGTTGTCCACGCAATTTTCTTGCTGATTCCAGCTTTACGGAAATAATAAAAAAATCAAAACGTAAAAATTATGTCGCATGGCCGTAGTAAATTGCATTTTTTTTCGTTGACCTTGGGCGTTTTGACATGTACAAGATTACTTTAATGATTGTCGCGCGTTTATGTCCAAATTGGAATAAATTTTAGACGTAAATCGCGGGAAAAACAAACGTAAAACCGGGTTTTAAATATACTAAAATGACACGTAACTGGAGAAATAACACGCAAGTGGAGGGAAAACGTGAATTCCGGGCATGTAAAATCGGGGTTCCAATGTATGACAAAAACTTAACCAATTACAAGAAATAAACATATTTGATACAGTAAAAATAATTATTTAAAAACGACTTATTAAATAAATACATAGCTTATTAAGGCTCGATGATAGGAAATGAATTTACGCTGCAAAAAAAAATATAGAAAAGGGAATGAACTTACTCCTCTACTGCAGAAATGCAAAAAATAACAGTATTATTAAGAGAAATGAGAGAAAAATTAGAAAGTAAAAATATAAACAGAGGAGATATGAAAGTTATAAATAAGACAATTTACTAGGGGAACGGTAAGGAAAATGGGATAGGGAATAAAATCTGTGTGATAAAATAAAATGAAGGTCATTAAGGTTTATGTGTTGAATTTAGATTTAATTGAGGTAACTGGAGTATTAAAAATGTCTAGTTCATTTAAGTGTGACTTGAAATAAAGAGAGGGCAACAACGTCCCGCACAATAGTGATAGGGCGGTGCTGCACAGCTGTCAACACAAAATTGCCCTCATTGACCCCGACAACTTCCACTTTATTGAGGTATAAACAAAAACATATAAAAAAAACATGATAGCTGAAGAACCTGAGGCAATGGTTTGGCCAGTCTACTGTAGAGGCGCCGTAGTAAACAGAATGATGATAGCCAACGTCCGTCGAATGGATAGGGCTCAAGATGAAGAAGAAGAAACCCCTTAAACGTCTACATCTTTAATATAATGCTTTTATATCTCCGAAACGGTTGAGATTTTACACTTACACCTGGAAAATTTTCGACCAAAATTTTGAAAAGGTTGACCGAGTCTATTATGCGTTGTACATGACCCGCGTGTCCATGACGTACGGCAATAATTTTAGGTCGTCTGTTTCTCGTTTTGTGTGTGCGAGTGTGATGAGGCTCGCGCGTCGCGCTATCGACACTCGCCATCACAATTCTCCGCTTTGTGTTCCAATCAGGTGGGTAATTGGCGGTTAGTCTCTCCTTACTCCGGCCATCAGCGGACAGCGGCAGCGGCGGTGATGATTGATTTCCACACCGCCGCGTCATCCTCGGTCGGTGCGTCCGCCCACTTAGGCGGTTCTTTAACCCTGCGCCCGGTTAGGCCTCACTTTATGCACACAATTAATATCAAATTATACACTTAGAGCCAGGGTTGTGCTAAATTCGGTGCGCGCCTGAAACGTGCACCGGTTCGAACCGGTATCTCAAGCGTGTTGCGTAATTTGTATTTAAACAATGCACTGCCCTGAAAGTATTCCGTGTGGAATGCTACTTCTGATGGTCCAAAGTTTTCAGTCATTTTAAAAATGGATTAAAAATATAACTTTATTATTTTATTTTACAAATATTCGTGATAAATTCCTATGTTCGCATTTCGCTTCTTCCACTTTCACACATGATTTAACACAGACTTCTAACTCTTCAAAAATTATTTTATTTAGTTTTATGATCGTCCATCTTAAACGATCTCCTCGCTCGACTCGTTTATCCATTTCATGTATATACAGTGGAACGCCGCCTTCAATATGACTCATGGCATCGTCCTTCGTATATACTGGGTTTATGGGATGAGTAAACACGATTGTCCACTATTTCATAAATTTCCACTATGTTCGATGTTATTACGTTGAAGTCAACGTCTAAGTTGGTCTGCAAGGCTTTTTCATAATTTTTTTTACAGCCATCAACGTTGTCTATACTATCTTCTACTCAATTTTCTTGCTCTTTCCAGTATGTAAAAAAAATAATTTAAACGTAAAAATTACGTAGGTATATTAATAAAAAATACATATAAACGACATGCAAACGACCAACACTCCCTTGGCTCTAAGGCGAATTTCAATAAATTTTATACGTAAATCGCGGGAAAGACAAACGTAAAATATCAATGTACTAAAATGACACGGGACTGTAGAAATAACACGCAAATGGAGGGAAAACGTGAATTCCGGGCATGTGGGGCATTGGGGTTCCACTATAGTGTTATGTACAATATAATTTTCATCTACAATTCGTCCCAATTTTCGACCCTCCGTATCCTTTTCAAATGGACATAAATCGGAAAGGTTTCCAATTACTCCCTTTTCTAGGATAATTTTCTTTCGTAGTATTATAAAATATCCAGTAAATTTTTTTTCTTTCTTATTTATTTCAGACTTTTACAATATTTTTACTGAATTCAAATGGTTGTTCTTTTACGTATTACATATTTACACAATGTTTTATATAATACTTACTTACTTACTTACCATCACGCCGTTTAGCCGTGGGGGTGGGCAGAGAGGATAGAGCGCCACACTCTTCTATCCTGACACACAATTCTCGCCTCATCCACATTCATACATCTTGTCATACAAGCTCGCCGATTGTTGAGGCTTCTAACAGAACCATCCTCCATTATCTGGTTTATCTGGTCGTGCCAAGTCTTCCGCGGATGTCCTCTATTTCTGGTTCCATCAACACTTGCGTCATATATCTTTCTTAGCATTCTCTCCCCACTCATCCTTTCCATATGACCAAACCACCTAAGTGATCCTTTCTTAATCTTACTCACTATACTAACATCAGCTTTACATTCTTTTTTAATTTCTTCATTCTTTACTCTGTCATAAATAGATTTGCCACAAATAAGTCTAAGTGATCTCATTTCCACTGCATTCAGTCTACTTTCGTTCCTTTTCTGCCAGCTCCAGGCCTCACTTCCATACATCAGTGTCGGTACCAGGATTCCATTGTGCACCGCTAGTCTTGCCTCGGTTGACAAATTCCCGATATAATTCCATTCAAAGCGCCGTTTACTTTATTTCCTGCAGTCACCCTCCTTTCGATATCATTCTCAGTCTTTCCTTTTCTATCAAACATACTTCCCAAATATAAAAACTCATCTACTTGTTCCAAACATTCATTAACTACAAGTATTTTGCATGGTGTCTTGCTTTCCTCCTTCTCGAATACCATCACTTTCGACTTGTTAACATTCATCACGAGGTCGCTTTCCTTGCATACTTCGTACATTCTACTCACCAAATTCAGATTCTGTATTCGCCATTAGTATTACATCATCGGCGTACAATAAACAGCGTACAATCAAATCGCCCATTTTTGCTCCTACATTCATACATTTTAGTTCTTTCACACATTTATCCATATACAAGTTGAACAGCCATGGAGACATTACACAACCCTGCTTAACACCCTTTGTAATGTCAAACCATGGTGTGAGTGCTCCATTGATTCTTACACACGCAGAACTTCCTTCGTATAGGGATGCGATTGCGCGTATAAGTTTACTATTCACCCCGTAATCAGAGAATACTTTCCATAACTTTTCTCTTATAACTCTATCATATGCTTTCTGTAGATCTACGAAGGCACAAAAAAGTTTTAGGTTTTTCGCCAAAAACTTTTCCGTCATCACTCGTAGAGAAAAGATCTGATCCATGCATCCTCTTCCACCCACAAATGCCCCTTGCACGTCCCATACTTTTTCTTTCGTCACCATTCTTGCTCTTTCTATTAAAATTCTTCCATACAGTTTACCTACAGAGCTCGGTAGACTAATAGCCCTATAGTTACCACATTCCATTTTCGACCCTTTGCCTTTGTAAAGAGGCATGATAACAGCCCTCCTCCAATCTAACGGGGTGTGGCTCTCTTCCAAACATTGATTGAAGAGCGTATGAAGCCACAAGATAACTAATGGGCCACCAGCCTTGATATACTCTGCTATATAATATATAATACAATGTTAATTCCCTAATCCTCATCGAAAAAAGGAAACACCTTTAAAGGGAGTTGTTATTAGATACTTAGATCCAGTTCTTTGGGCTGTATAAAAACAAAATTTTCAGCAGTTTATTTTTTTTATCTTTATTTTTTCATTCTTGGGATTTTGTGTTTTAGTAAAGGTGAAATTGTTCCAATATATGAAAATATACTTACGTGACTTGAATGCGCAACGCGAGACACACCTTCATTATCTGTACGTCTTTCTTTTTATTGTCATTTGCAATTATCATCGAACCTTTTCTTCCTTTTTTCATCGTTGTTTTAGTATTTTTATTCATGTACGCGATTCGATTTCTTTATGAATGAATCCTGCAATGTGTTCTGTAACTTTTGAACGTACATTTTTTTTTTTTTCTGTGTTATTGCTTTTTATAGTTTTTGAAATATAATTTAACGTCACTGAAAAGTCGATTTTTTTTTCTTGTAAATGTCTGAGAATAATAATTAGGTAGGTAACCAAAACAAAAATGAATTATGAAAGTTCTCATTACAATCTACGCGAATAAACAGAAAAATAGTTGTTTTTTTTTAATTAAATAGAGGTGCGTGCACGGAATACATGTCACATCAATATTCTTACTATTTTCAAACTAAGCTAAATGCTTGTGCTATGAAAATAGGACTAGCTTGCTGGTGTCCTGGAACGAGGCGCGAACCCCCGACCACTAGATCACCGTGCCAACGTCTCGACCACTACACCAACAAGTTACTCACTAAAAATGTACTTAGGTTTTCACGACCGTTCAGAATCTTCTGCGTATAGTTTTCTGGGCTAATCTGCCGTGTATATCTGACCTTGCATTCGGGGCTGATGTAACGTATGACTATTAGTGTTGTGGTTAATTACTGGCGTAGCCCAGAAAACTATAAACAGAAAATAGTTTATTATTATATATTTTAATTATTACAATTTATTATAACAAAAAATTAGGCTTAGATACGTTTACCGGTTTTATTATTGTTCAGACGAACAATTGACGTACTTGTTCACAATCAGACTTCAAAAATAACTTTCCGTTGCATAAATGAATTGTCTGCTGTGTCACGCCAACATTTCTGTCTACACCCTGTACAGAAAATGTCGTGTAAATTGTCACACAGACGTCACGTTTTGTACTTTTATTTATTCATTAATAACAACGCCGTATATGTCTGTAGGGATAGTATAACATTTAATATTTTTCATAGCGGTGTGATTATAATTATTTTATTTTATTTCATATCACCGTCACCATTTTGTGTTTATTTTTCAGTAGTCTACTTAGTAAAACCCTCTAGCGAACAATTCGAAACCCCGGGGTACCGACAACATTGGCAATTGTGCTACATTATCTACTTTGGGGCCTCCGTATCAAGTTACTTTTGACACACTCAAAGAGCAGTTTTCACAACGTTTATTGTTTTCTGCCCTAGTTAATTATTAAATTAAATTGCCCACGATAATTTATATTATTCTGAGTTTTAAAAATAAATATAATATGTAAATTATTGAAGCTATTTTAAATTTAAATTTAAATACAGTTTTATGACTGGCCTCTCTTGAGCCATATGCACATTTGACAAATATTGCAAATTTAATGCGGGTCCTTTCGCTTTGAGAAGTCTTTTGGCATCCACAGCGCGGGATGTTCTCCGGCGTCTGCCTCACCCGAGCGCAATCACACCACGGTTCACGGACAGATCGGCAGATATGCGACTAGCATTTTTTCCTATTTTATACACCCGTACTCTACCGCCGAATTGCCGCGAACCGCGCTGTTAGCTGAAGCTGCACGTCACGCTGAACGAATTGGAAAAGTTTGTCAATAGCACAGGATTGACGAAGTTTGCGAGTCGCGCTTTGTTTCAGGGAGCGACGTGTCTAATTATTATTGTGTCGATGCTTAGTGTGCCATGGGAGCTTGGCAGAGGATCATGTATACCGATTTAGTAAGGTTACAAAATATTTCACTAGATAATCCGCTGCCCAGCTGTCAATTTTACTTAGTGTATTCATTCATTAGTGTATGTTTTCGTAGTTTTCAAATTGTTTTTTTTTTTTGTTGTTAAGGCGCCCACCCCCTTTCAATAATAATTCGTCTTTTCGCATTTTTTACGAAAATGTGGGTTTTTATTATTAATTTATGTAGTCATTTGCTATAATTAAGACAGTACAGGTTTTAATTAAAAGACCGCGACCAATAAATTTGTTTTTAGTGTCCCAGAAAAATTTCTAAGTGCGGAAAATTCATGCGTAAACACAATGTTTTCTTATGGATCCCAAGCCAAGGTTTTTTTCACATTTTCACATTTACACATTTCACATTTACACATTTCACATTTACACATTTACACATTTACACATTTCACATTTACACATTTCACATGTTCACATTTTACCGACTCGAGTCAGCAGTTTTTTTTGGCATACTGAAAATAAATTTAATGGCAAATAACTTTCAGTTTATTAGTTTTAAAATAGTGTAAAGGTTCTAATGGTTTAAAAAAAGGTAAAATCTAGTCTATAACTTCTGATATAAATTAATGATAAAAACCCACATTTTCGTAAAAAAAAAACGCGAAAAGATTAATTATTATTGAAAAGAGCGCATTGAATTGAAATAGTCGATGACCCGCAACAAAAGGGGATACAGCTTATCTGACTAAAAAGTGACACAATTAATGTCCTCTTTTATCTGCGAATAAAGTTGTTCCAGTCCGTCTGCTTCCGCGACTGTGGGTTCGTGGCCTCCGACACGCCGTGCGCCCATGTACCGCCTCGGGGGCCCCTACCAAGCGGACAACATCCTCGTATTAATAATAAATATAACATTTGTGTCACACGTCACATACCTTAAATTCCTATCCTCGGGTCGGATTGCCACAGCCCGGAAACAAGTGGCAGAAGCGGTCCATAAATAAAATAAAGGGTACCTATCTATTTACTTTACCTCTATCTAGGATCATCAGTTAACGGTTATTCTGGATCACCTGGTTATCTTTTTCCGCCAATCATTCATTGAGCTCTCAGATTTTTATATCACCTTTGTTTAAATAATATTTTTATAAAGTATTGAAACTTTACTAATGATACATTTTTCAAAAAGAGGCAAAAACGAAAATTACAATTCACGTAAGATATTCATGTAAAATAACGTAATAATAATACAACATTGACAAAAAACAATTTTATTATTATGCATAATGTGTCCAAAGCAATAGAAAAGCATTAAGTGTTTTAACATTTAGTCATGATCTAATTTTGTTACCCCGAAATTAAGTTAATATATTTATCCCGAATGTTTAGAGATTACACATACTACTCCCGGGATCCCGGGATCGGATTCTCTACTTTTAATTAACCTAAATTAATCATGTTTTAAATATGTTATTTTATCTAATTATTTATTTATATAAACAACTATGTTGGTCTTTCAACTAATTGAATTGAATAGATAAGTGAAAAACTCGATCTCTACATCAATCACAGCAAAACAAGAATTAAGCCAAATAGAGCTACAGATAACTGATGTCATTGGTGCCATAATTTTGAAGTTGTCAACGAATTGTTAATTTTGATTTAAAAATGAGCCGCTCGGGTGTAGATCGTGTTAACTGACATTTTTGCAAATATCATTTTTTTCATGAGAATAGTGTTATTTGATGTCCTCTTTCGCTGGAGGTCATTTTTATAATAATAACACTATTTTAACGGACAATTTTAGCTGCGTAATCAATGGCATCTGACTTACTGTTCCATGTAAAGAATGGTAAGTAATCCAAGATGGCCGACACTTACCACGTTTTGCGTCGTCGCAATTAACGGTTAAAGTCATTGCAAACATTGTCAATTCTGTGGATATTTTTGACAGTGATGATAGTGTAGCAGATCCCACGTTTTCTGTCGAAAACAATGACGTGAAAATATGACCGCGATAAGATTTTGATGAATTTCTAACCTGTTTCATGTAAAGCATGTTAAGTGTTTTCATTTAACATGTTTTATACGCTATAATTTTGATTGATTTAAAGGGCTTTGGGCACATGTCATTAGATTTTTTTAAAATGTTTTTAAACATTTTATATTCTTCTAGACTTCAATGTACAATACAGTATTTTAAATAATTTTAGGGTGTTGCAGGAACATCACTAGTTAGTACGCAAGCTACAGCTAGAACCTGAAAAAAGGAAAGGTGGCTTAAAGTATAAGATACAGAGAGAAAGAAGAAAGATAAAGGTGGCACTTACACAAGTACTATTATTGTATTAGGAACAAAATATCCTAATCACTTTTTTAGTTTCGAATATCTTACGAACCATAAATTACTGGTTCTTATATTTATGTAAGGGATTGTAACTAGGATTTTTTTCCCATTTTTCAAGTTTAATTATTTTATTTTAAATCATATTACTTTATATTGCCTGATAATAAAAGTTTAATAAAAAATAAAAACGACTCTAATTTCTTTGAATTGTTATTTTTATCAACCCAAACATGAAAAAAATTTTTTTTGGTTAGTTAACATGGTCTACATCTGAGCAACTCAAATAATGAATTCAGGAAGTTGAGCGTCGGAAATCAGTCGCAGAATCCAAATAGTATAAGGCACTATATCGTCCCCTCAGAATAACAAGGTTACATCTGACAATGACACTGTTTTGAGATAATGAGCTCAAAACTCTTTATTGAATTTCAACATATATTCATGTATATTTTGTTTTGAGTATGCAAATATGATCAGTTTTAAGGTCTTAATTTATTTTCAGTATTATCAATGAACACTGTGAGATGAGGGAAATTAAAAATATAATGAAAACTGTGTAATAATGATTCATAAATTGAAATAAATAACTGATGCAGTTGGAACTGCAGCTCTTTCTATTTCCTTTAATATCCGTTAAATGGAGTTGGTGTGTATGGAAGAAATAAAGAATATTGTATTTGGAACCCATTTCACGCAATAACTCAAATTAACCCACAATGTTAGTTGGAACCTTGTTATTCCGAGGGGTCGATATGTCGTCTCATCTCAATGTAAAAAGACCATAATATTCAAAATAACACTAAGGACCATTTAGTAAGAACCTAGGCAATAAAAGCGAGAGAGTATCCAAGAACTGTTTTCTTCATGTACTTTCGACGATAAGACGCAGTAATGTTTCCATCCTCTTCAATCTGCTCGTGTCATCGTCTTTGGACATATCGCACAAAGCGACCCCGACAATCTGGCAACATCAATATCAGTTTGATATATTTTTTATTTCTGATATTTTCCAACCTTTATATCATATAATACATGGATAAAATGTTCTGAAATATCTTTAGTGTGCATACATATTATTAACATAACAGTCCTGGTATTTTAACCTTTATTTATCTTTTGACCTTTATTTTAATTATAATTATTATACAAAAATGTTTTTTTTTTCAAATTCATATAGTATATGATGCCAATAAGTTACCGTAAAATAAATACATTTTTAATTTTTTCCTTTTGGCTCGCAATAGGGTAGTAGAGACATTTTTTTTATGTTTTAAAAAAATTACTCGAATGTGACAGAGTTATAGATGTTCAAAATTGTGTGTTTTAAAAATGATCAGTTTCACAGACGTCACATCTTCCGAGTTGACAAGTTGGTAATCGACGCTGGCGGGCGAGTGTTGATGTAGTGACGTCACATGGTAATCCGAGCGTTTTGCAACAACTGCAACTTTAAATGCCAATATCTCTGAAAGTATTACACATTTTTAAAAATTCAAAAAGCATAGTGATCTGGATTTTTTTCTTATTTTTTTAAACATACAAAAGCTCACTTCTGCCATGCTCCACTATCTCATTTTGGGACTAATTCCAGTCTCGGTAATTTGCAGAAAATATTTATTTATGGAAAAAATATTTAGTTGTTACCGGTAGCAACTAAATATAAATACATAGATTTTTTCTGTCCATTATTTCAAAACTCTCCAAACATTCAAACAGACTGCGATTATTGGTTAATTTTTAAATTGATAGTATAGTGATCATGGGGTAAAGAGCATTATTTTTAAACAGGGTGAAACTTTACATAATACGAAAATAATAACATCTAAACACTGAAAAAAATTTCCGCCTACATCATTGACATAATAAATACTTCAGCCATTGCAAATATCATAATGTAGAGTGGGCCAACTTGGCTGACTGATATAAAATGCATATAACTTTTCTAATTTTAATATTTATTTAAAAAATATGTTATTACATGAAAGTGTATTTTGTTAACTTTTTTAATCTATGTGTGGAAAATAATACCATTTAAATGACCTCCATTTTCTTGTTGACAAATAATTTCTTTTTCTAAAGTAGTTTGCATTACATTACGCTACGTTTCTGTCTCCAAATTTGTTATTTCTGCATGAATATTTTGTTTAAGCTCTTGAATTGTTGCCGGTTTGTTCATATAAACTCGGCCTTTTTAAGTAGCTCCACAAAAATAAATCAGGCGCCGTCAAATCTGGGGAACGGGGAGGTCAAGCAAACTCCATATTTTTTTAAATTAGCCGGTCACCGAAAATAGATTGTCGCGAAACATAATAAAATTCAATAATTTTAACGCGCTCTTGCACTGGGTACGTAGCCATTATAAACTTTCATAAATTCTTTATTAACTGCAAAAATATATATAATTAAAAATAAATCCCACCAAAGTAATAAATTTTTAAAAACAGTCAGCCAAGTTAGCCCACCTTTATAAGAACGCTTACGACTCGCAACACATTTCAAGTGATATATGAGGACTTGGTGAAATTATTGTCAAACGTAATTTTGATATTAATAGCATCTACGAATTTGAAAATATGTGTCCGTAAAGGAAAATGGATCTAAGTTCTCTATTCTACTCTTTTTCGGCATGCAATAAAAATATGATTACTTTAATACGTATCGCAGTGCGAAACTATGGATTTGGTCAATTCTGTAAAGAACATGGATCTGTATATCATACTATCACGATGCGGGATTAGAAGGAATAGGTGATCGGATCCCCCAGAATGATGACCTATTAAGAAATGAAAGGAATCTCGGATATTTCCGAGAATTAGGGTGTGGGTCTCTCGATGGGGGTTGCTGGGATGGACGATGCTGGGAAGAGCAGTGGCTAGAGAGACCTAACAGAGCATTCTACTGGCTCTTTCTCTCACCTCTTGCGACCTGAACAGGGTGAATTTCTGCCGAACTGTGACCGAGTTCTGTGACTGCAACACATAAATGTGACGTCTACCCTCTCCTTTCGGGGGCGTATGATTTCTATAGCTTCTTTCTGGCTGCCTTCTGAATTTAATGTGATAACGAGTCTCACGTCAAATTGTACAGGTATGGCTCTGGTACGATGATACCGGAGTCAACCTATGATAGTATTATGATAATAATGTAATAAAATAAAAATGTAATTATGACGAATCGAAACGTGAATAAACGATCAAAACGATTCGGGATAGGGTGTAAATATTTTTTTTTAAATACCATACCTGTGGATCTGTGGATCATACCAAACCCTTACTTGGAATGATTACACTGACAGAACAGCTCGATAAACGAATACTACAATACATTACATACCATATAGCAGTTCATTCTGCCTCAATACTATCATGACGGAATGTCGTGGAATCGATTTCGTATGCGCTTACTAGGAGCCTCGTCTAATGAGAGGGTTTATACCTTGAGAAACCTTAAAGTTGAGGGTCTAGGCTGCGTGCTGTAGATCTTTAGTGTGTTTGTTTTTTTGCTTAAAGTCGATGAACTTTTAACACTTTAGCGTTTCTCGCAGAACTAAAGGTCAGGGCCGGTCTTCTGCCAAACGAGGTGGAATTCTCGAATGCGGTTGATATCTAATATAATATCGGTGAATCATATTTTTTATTTTTTGAGAGAAACAAACAGTACAATAATAATAATAACTGATATGAAACATGATACATAAAAATAATAGCGGTGAAGCTTCTTCGGAATTAAACAAGGTAGAGTATAATACGAATTAAGAAATAGTACATCTAAACTAAAAAATATTTTATCCCATTTAGCGGTGTCCCGACAATAGCGCGCAATACAAAAGTAAATGAGAACATTTATTCCCGTGTATTTAATTTTATATGTAAAACATACTCATTACATAAAAAAAAAGATAGTTCGGAAAGAAAGACAGTTTTTTTTTAATCAAACAAAATTTTTTTATTAAAATGAAAAAAAATGTTGTTTTTGTTGAGTCATGTTAACAAAATTTAAACAGCTACTGAGTATGTTTTAATTTTTTCGTATAAATTTTCGTTTAATAATTCATGATTCTTTCATATTATAAGTATGTTTCAATTTTTATTGAATATAAAATACGATACATAGGAATAATGTACTCATTTATATTAATTCTAGGGTTCAAAACCCGCTTACTTGTCTTGCGCTGTTAGCGAGGTGCCCATTTAGCGACGTACCTTCTTTTTCTTCAGTCATTTTACACTCATCTTTGATTATTGACCTCCCTTAAACTCTGCTACCGGTCCTTTTCCTGTGCAGTTTGGTTCTCACTTGACTTTAACGTCAATTTCAACCCAACGCATTTGTGACCGACTTCTGCTACCACTGCCCAGCCATCCATCTCTCACCCGTTAAGCCTCGCTACATGACTAGCGCAGTCTCTGTTCAACTTGTCAATTGTCCGGGCAATGTCGACAAATTTTGTTTTTTTTGTCTTATTTTTGTTAATTGGTCTTACTCTATCTCAGTAAGAAACCCAACATTGTTGTAGCTCTCTGTTTAACAGCCAGTTTTTATATAATTTACTATATAAGAGTCCATCTCTTTACTCTGTAAGTCAGTACAGAATGTGGTGAACATCCACACGTGTTCGGAGATGTTGAGATATCTTCTTATTCCTAAGTATGTGGTTAAGCTTACCGAAGGCTGCCCATCCTAATTCTCCTTTGCTCAGCTTTCTTTGCTCAACTTCGCTGGTCTGCTTCTCTTCCAACTTCAGGATTGTCCTTAGCTATAAGTGTCCATTAACAATCTCCACGTTTAACATTCCTCTAACAATTGCATTTGTTATACTGTTACATTGGCTGCACATTGCTTTATTTTGTCCACTTTCAGGCTAATTTTGCTGGAGAAGTGTTTAACTTTTTATTAATATTAGATTTTCCTTAAAGTCGCTGAGCAATACTCATCAGCGTTTCTGAGATGATTATGCCTTTATACATTTATTTATCTTTTGTAGATTTTTTGGAACGTATGGACAGATATTTCCTCTCGTCAAACCTTTTTTAACAAATTAGAGTATCTATCGCATACATTTTGTGGCTCTTTTTCGATTGCCGTGGAAAACTATTTTATAATCAACGAAAGGTAGAGAGGAAGGTTGTACGGTTTTGTTGTAATTTTTGTACGCTTGTAGACAACCACAAGTCCAAAGCTCGCCTGTTTGAGTGGCTAGTAATGGTCCAGTTTGTGTAATTGTAATAAAAGACTAATTTCTGGTGATTCTCCGAGCCAGATCTCATTTCTTGAAGAGAATGGTCAGAATAGACTGTCTCAATCAGGATGTTTTATATTATTACAAAGGCTTCTCTTCTGAGAGCCGATTGATGTTTGGTGTTTTGGACTGAAGAGTAATAGTAATAATAATAATAATAATAAGGTGTTGCGCAGGTTGGAGCGTTGTGGGGTAGCGGTGCGCATGGCAGCCGGGAGGCAGCGCCGCTCGTCCGCTGAGCCCCGCCGGGCGCCCCCCGCGCCCCGCCCCGCCCCCGCCCCGCGCCTGCTGCACGCGCTGCGCAGGCAGTTCCGCAGGGACCTGTCGGAATGGATCACATCCCCGCGGCCAGTGTGCAAGTGCAAAGGGACGCTAGTGCGGCCGCGGCCGGCGTCAGTGTCAGTGCCAGTGCTCAGTGCGGGAGTCGCGGGGGCGAGGCAGTGAGCGGGGAGCCGTGCTGCTCGCCCTCGGCGGACGACCCCGAGACTTCCCGATGCGGGCTCGGCCTGCAGGAGCGGCGCGCGCGCCTGCACCTGCCGCTCCTCTCGTGCAACGGAGATGGCAGCCACATGCGCTGTATTCGAGAAGCCGATGTGGACGAAGATTCATCTCTCTTAAACGGGGATGCCAAATCCCAACGACCTAAAAGTATAGTCAAATCGCCTTCCGTAAAGAGCTTCGGAACGGGAAATAGAAAGATCCTTTTCAAATCGGACTCCATACGTTCCAAGGGACGCGGCATCGTCAAGTCTGAGTCGACAGACGGAGAGCGACCCGTCTTGCATGTGCAGTTCAACAGCGGCTGCCTGGACGGTTCCGTGTCCACCGGGGCAGGACCCGGAGGGGGCTGCACCAGCCCGGCCTCCAGCCTCACGGACTCCGGCAGCAGTTCGAGCTCCGAGGACAACTGCGTGGGGCTCACGGAAGCCCGACCCCCCGACGGCGGCTGGGGCTGGGTGGTGGTGTTCGCCACTTTTATGGTCAATCTTATCGCCGATGGAATCACCTTTAGTTTTGGAGTTATGTACGTCCATTTTTTAGAGTATTTCGGCGAAGGAAAAGCGAAAACCGCATGGATTGGAAGTCTATTTATGGCCATGCCGCTTTTGTCAGGTCCTATAGCCAGTTTCTTGACGGACCGTTACGGCTGTCGAAAGATGTGCATATGCGGTTCTATTATCGCCAGCATCGGGTTCATAGCCTCCGCCTTTACCACCAATATGGAGAGTTTATTTTTTACGTTCGGTATAGTATCTGGTTTCGGCCTAAGTTTATGCTATGTGGCGGCCGTGGTGATCGTCGCTTATTATTTTGAAAAAAAGAGGTCACTGGCGACCGGCCTATCAGTCTGCGGGAGCGGTATTGGCACCTTCATCTTCGCTCCCCTCACTCAAATAATGCTCGATGAATATGGATGGAGGGGAACAACTTTGATCCTGGCGGGATTGTTTCTAAACATATCTGTCTGCGGGGCCTTAATGAGAGACTTGGCGTGGACAGCCGTCATGGCGAAAGCCAAAGCTCAGGACAGGAAACGCTCGAGAGAGCAGAAGCGTCTCAAGCGCTACGGCTCATCGGCGGACTCTTTTTCTGACAGCAAGAGCACCAACACGGTGGGCACCAACGGCCAACCCACCCTCGCAGCCAACGCCGCGGCCTGCCGAGAGGACCAAGTTGCGAGGCAGTGCTCCTCGTTGGTGAATCTGCCCACTTATGTGAATAATGGAGAAAATGTTCCAGTGGAGGTTTTAGAACTTTTAGCCTCTCGTAAAAATGTTTATAATGTTTTGATGCAAAATTATCCCAGTATGCTAATTTCTTCCCGGAGCTTCAGTGACAGTGGGCGCCTTAATGAGTCAGGATCCAGACACGGGGCTAGTCCGCTGGGCACTTCTCTGCCTCCGTCGGAGCTCCCTCCCGGCGGCGTCACTCGTTCCAACCCCGCGCCCATCAGACCCCCTACAGCCTTCCTGAAAGACCTGAGGATCCATCGTCATTCCTTAACCTATCGTGGAGCCATGCTGAACATCAACCGCTATCGCCTCCGTGCCTCTTCCTGTCCCAACATTTATCGAAATTCGATGACTACAATTGCCAAAGAGAAGCTTCAGTGGTATGCTGGCCTTTGGGAGTTCTGGGACTTGGTTGTGGATATGATGGACTTCTACCACTTTGGAAACTCCAAGTTCTTACTGTTTGCATTGTCCAACTTCCTGCTGTATACCTGGTACGATGTACCTTATGTGTACATAACCGACAACGCTATTGAGATGGGATACAGCGAAACAGATGCATCCATTCTGATATCTGTCATTGGCATCGTCAATATGGTGGGAGAGGTAATGCTATTTCATTTTTAATTAAATATTTTCCTATTTAGCTTTTTCTATACAGAAGTTGATTCCAGACCTGGTGGATCGCCCACTTATTTAGTAATTGGGATGCCAGCAGTTCACTCTCGCCGAGGCTCCTCGCCTTGCCTTGTCTACGCACCGACCGGAACGGTGTGTGGACAAGGCGAGGCGAGGCATGCGTGGCCAAGCGAGATGGCACGAGATAGGCACTGCAAGCCGAGAGCTGCAGTACATTCTCGTGCTCGGCTCCTCTCACCATGCCTCGGCGAGAGTGGACTGCTAGCATGATAGTAACTCTCACATTTTCATTAACAGGCATCAGAATATCTACCATAGATATATAACAGAATAGATATTTAGTAATTAGATTCACTGGAAAAATTGTGTTTTTTGATAAAATCAAAAATGTATTAAAAGATGTTCAATATTGTAATGCATGAGGATGGAGCTTGCTCATGATCAAAAGGTGAGGATTGTCCCGGAAGATTAACAATTTATCCTCTTTTCATAGCTATAAACTTAAAAATAAATTATAAACTTAAAAAAGATTATTTATTGGTTCCAAACACCAATTATTTCCAATATTTGAATATATCCAAGAACACACAATTAATTAATTAGTAGGTGAAAATCCAGTAATATACTGGTCAAAATAAAAAAATATATAAAATTGAAAAATAATGATTTTTCAGGCGTATTCTAATATAGTGTGTTAAAAACATTTTACAGAATTATTAATGTTGCTTTATTTAATTTCAAAAAAATAATTAGATTCTCATTGTGACATATACGCTGTTTCAGGAATTCAATTTTAGTCCATAGATGTAGTGGTACTCAAAGTGTTTTCACATATTAACATATTTATATACAACTTTCAAAAATTTCATATATATGGAGATTGATTAATGGGTGAGAATGGTGGACGTTATATTTATATAAAGTGATCGCTTAAACCAGCCGAAGACAGGTTGTAAATCCTATAATTACCCATACTTTTACATATTTTTCATTAAATATAATAAAAAAATAGCTTCGTCTATGAGATATCTATTATTTGTTTACTAATTATTCCAATCGTATAAAAAAAATCTCTACACTAATGCACTTTGTTCCGCAGTTAGATCAATCATTTAATATCATTAATAAAATATCATCTAGTCTACTGTCTTAGTCATTGTTCTCTACATGTATAATATTTTAATAAAATAAATAGTTGCAATAAAAATAGTGCATAATTGAACTCAAGAATGGACTTTGATATTTTGTCAAGTAAAACAAAATATTTAAACCATCGAGCAGTGCGTCTAACCATCCATTTTTACTAATATATTATTTATTGTCCTATACTTGTTTTGATACAATAATCTGTAATGCAATAGCCAAAATTTACTCCAAAGTTGTTTTAATAAATATGTGATGTATTACAAATTATTTACAAAGTGTTTTGAATTTGATTGCATTATTAATACAAAATTTCGAATATCAATTAAACCTGAAACCCTAATGGATGCAGAAGAGCATTCAAGAGTAAAATGGAAAACACAATTCTTTCTTTATTGTTAAATAAAATTATAACTTTAAATTATTTTAATATCTATTAGTTATGGTTACACCAAAATTCAAGGTGTGTTTAACCACTCTTACAAGACTTCCGGGAAAGGGTGCGGTCCTTTCTGATCTATTAATCAATTAAATGGATGAATTAATAATCATTTCTCCTTCACTTGACAGATCTTTCTAGGCTGGTCCGGAGACTGGGAATGGGTAGATGCGGGTTGCGTGTACGCGTGCTGTATGCTGCTCTGCGGTGCGGTGACCGCAATGGTGCCGCTGCTGACCTCATATTCTGCGCTGTGCGCCGCATCAGGGGCCTTCGGGCTCTTCATTGCAGCTAACTACTCCTTGACGAGTATCATCCTCGTGGAACTCATCACACTAGAGAACTTTACCAGTGCGTACGGGCTGCTTCTGCTGGTGCAGGGGGTTGCCAACCTCATCGGGCCGCCATTAGCCGGTTGGTTTAGTTTTATTTATTATTTATGTCATGGAAAAAATTGTGATATGAAATAACGGAGTAAAATTTTAAATTGAAAATGTTCAATAAATTTTTTAGTTTTTGAAATAATGGCTAATGAAATTTCAATAGAAATCTATAAAACAAGGTTAACATGAGTGAATGAATTGCTAAAAATAGGATTACAATAAACTTTAGAATTCTTGAAGGGTGGATTACCTGTTTAAAAGAAGAAGAACAAACTTTAGAATTATATTGGTTCATTCTTAAATTTCTTCGACGTTATATCGGTACTATTAGCCAAGTGCGCTGAAGTGTCAAATATTAGAAGGGATTATGAATACCGGTCCATACTTCATGAAATTTTTTAATTGTTGTATTTTACGTTACAACATGTATTTGACTTGTTAACATAATTTTTTCCCTTCTCAAATTTCTAAGAATAGATTAAATTTTAAATCAGGATGAACAAAAGATAATGATAATGAGAGCCTAGTATAAAAAAAACACTGTTAAAGAAGAAATGACTCATCGGAAATTAGCAATGCAAAACAGCATGCATCAAACAATTTTTTAAAAATTATAAATTCTAACAATAATATTTTATTGTTAGAATTTATAATTTATTATTTCTAAATTTATATTTTGCTATTTGAAAGATTATGTTTGTTAATGTATTGTTTAATTAATTTATTTTTTAATTTATATGATTTACGTATTTATTTTTCTATTGAATACTTTATTATACTTCCCAATATTGATACCTAAAATGGTTTTATTATGTTATGAAGTTTTTTAATGTTTTTTTTTTTTTTGTAGCATAAATAGTACGTATGAAAAAATAAAGGTAATTGCTTCACTAGATGTAGTCTGTTCTAAATCAATTACCTGTACAGTTTATAAAAGTTATAAATGTTAAGAGTTAAGTAAATATAATGTTGTGAGTTATAAAAAGTTATGTGAAAAAAGTATAATCAGAAGTTATAAAAAGATATTGAAAAAAAGTTATAAAAATATTATTGTCAGTAATATACAATAGTCGGTGATGAGAATGAGATATTACCATTTAATTGTGTTGAAGTATTCACAGCAATTGCAGAATACATCTTGTAAATTTCAATGGGATCTTATGGAAAAACGTGATCTTACGAATCACACTTTCTCAGAGCGTAACCTCCATAGTATAATATTCCACTATGTAGTAACTACAGTATGCTGACAATTTGATACATAATAAATAGGCCAACTGTATATATATAAAAATGACAAAAGAATAAACATTCTTATTCACGCATTGCAGAATTGCAACAGATAACCGTTTATATATATTTTTTTCAGGCTGGATATATGACATAACGGGTACATACGAGTTGTCCTTCTACCTCGCTGGTTTCTTTATATTCTTCTCTGGATTACTCCTGCTTATTCTCCCCATCAATAAACGCTTCAGAAAATATCGAGCACTGCGCAGAAGGGAAACGGCCTCCGCATCCACCTCGAGTATCGAAGAAAACGCCGGCATGGTGACAGCTAATGGAATCTGCAAGAGTGAGAAGAGTAATCGAATATTCGTGTGACATGACTCTAAATACCGAAAATAATTTGCCTTTTAACTTTTTGAGTATTTTGATTTTCTTGGAGATGTTTTCTACTCATCAGTGAGTAATTATCAAAATGGAAACATTACCTATGAAAATCACCACTTGCCATTTTTCTAGCTGATAAAGTAAATTATTATATGGTTACCCAAATATGTATATTGCAACTTACATAGTCATCTGTTGATCGCGACATTGTACTTTATTTCTCGGTTTATAATGTCAAGCATCAGGGAGTCGTGCATAGTATTTAGATAGACACTGGTAGGTGTTTTTATCCAACCAATTAATCTGATTCTAAAGCTAACATTGTGATAATACGTAGATTGTCATTGTTCACGTAGATTATGCAGTAGTCATGATAATCCAAATATATCTCTGATATTATTAACTGTCATTTTTTCAATGGTTTTTTTAGAAAGTTCTAAACGTAATCTAAAACCACTGAAGCTTTATATTTTTATATGGTTAACATTTGTTTCGTTTTGATGTTTTTATAAAGATTAAGATTCAAGTTATTATAGAGCCTGTCTTGGCCTGGCAGAGCTACTCCCGCAAAAAAAGTATATTTCTGTTTTTGTGTAATTTATAGGAGTCATATCTTTTAGAAATTAACCCTCAGATTCCATATAACAATACTAACAGGTTTATTTTTGTGACCATGACGACTTAGTATTGTTAGTACGGGTTCATTAATTTTCATTTTATATTACAAATTATTTGTGTATGATTTTATCTTTAGTTTGTTTCATGTAAACGGTACTCGTCAAATATTATTTTATCTTTTTGATTTATCTCTTTGTACATTTTTATTTCACTACATTATTTTTTTTTATAATTTTAATTTTATGGCACATTAAAAATATATTGTGATATGATTGCTTTTTTTATTTTTAACAAATCGATACTAGTATTTAAAACAATTTTTGTGATTTTTTTTCTTTGTATTTGTGCGATGAGTTCAGAAAATAGTTTTTTGAATAATTATTATTTATGAAAAATAAATTTGTTCATCCATTAATTAGTAACGTATGCTCAAATTTATTTTTATAAAATACAATCTTTATTACTTCTTCTACTTCGTTCCTTTATCTATTATTTTCTTTATAATTAAAACATTCTTCATTCGCTCTGAGTATCTTTGAAATTTATTCAGTTTTTTGAATAACCTATAAATCTTTCTATAATGGGTATGCATCTAACAATATCTTTATTATTTCAAAATTCTGTGATGTACAGGCATTTGTCGAAATAAATTAATCTGTTTTTTACTTCTTAACCTCCTCCCACAGGAATCATCAATTTTGGATATAAATTTTTTTGTAAACTTGATATCATCGCATTAAAACCACAATTACCAATGTAATTTATTTGTAAAAACAACTATTAACTTTGCGATATAAAAGAGAAGATAGTATATGTAAAATAATTCAAATTTGGTAATTGAAAAAGATTGTGATGGCTATAATTATTTTGTGTGGCAGTTCTCCATCTGACTCATTATATTCTGATTGTCATAGTAAGGAAATTTTTAATCTTATTTTAAACTAACCGATGGTAGTTTTCAAAGCCTTCAAATTTTATTTCACTAATTATATTTTAGAGTGATACTTCTTCATTTTAGTTAATATTTTTGATATATTACTGGAAGGACTGTGATTCTTTGTTTTTCCATTGTTATCTTAACTTGCGAGTAATATTAAATACTTGCCACAGAGGACTTAAATCCACCATTTTAATGCAATATCCATAGATTACATTTTTCATTTTTAAATCTATAGTAGATAGTGAGAAATCATTTGATCTATTAGATCCGCGCTATTCTATATGTATTATTAAATTGAATATGGACAAGGGATTGTAATAATATATTTATTTTCATTCAAACTCTTTGATTCCAGTTATATCTTCTGAGGAACTCAATCCGGTCTCATCTCTTGCACCAAAATATGTCCCAACATTTTAAGTTCATGAACTAAAAAAAGAGATAAAAGGTTATGGTATAAAAAATCAAGACCGTGACAATTTAACGACTGAGCCTTCTATTGGATTCAAATTTTAATCATTTGTCAGCGCCTGATCCTTCGTAAAGATCAAAATAATGGACTTAATAACTACCCGTGCTTAATAACTACCCAGATCGCAAAATCACATCTTTTGGATTCCATGAACTGCCACCCTTAAACAGCACCATAATTTCATTAACCGATCCATGTCCTTGAGGAAGTCACAATGTGTTCTGTAATATATCAATGACTGGTCTTATTTTCCAAAAATTATCTGTGCTGTTGGCAAATATACATCTTCAATTTGAAACTGACTTATGTGTAACTTCAAAATAATTGATGACTATATTATATACAATCGTAATCATTCTACAAGCATACAAACATAAAGGTGCTTTATATACGTCGTCATAAATCCATTTGTAAGTACATATTTCAAAGAACTTAGAAAACAAATGATGTTGATTTCATCACACAGAAAGAGGTTAAATGAATCGTTAATCTTCAAAACAAGTCCGAATGGATATTTTAATTTCAAGTAAATTGCCAAAAATTCTGAATATATATTGAGAATCTGGACCATTTTCGAACTCGGATCAATATTCTAATACAATTTACAATGAAATAAAAAAGGAATTCGAACCTTATAGAATATATAAACATTTTTTAACAATATTTGAGTATGTCTAAGAACACACAATTACTGAATTTTTACCTCCAAAGGCATTGTTATTAAGACAAATTATAGATATCTCACAGAGACAAAGCTATTTATATTATATTATATGGGAAGTATGGGTATTACTGAGCTTACGACCTGTCTTCAGCTGGCTTAAGTGATCACTTTACACAAAATAACGTTCACCAATTCTATCCACAATCAACCTCCACGTCTATCAAATTTTTGGTTATACAACTTCCAAAAATTTGATAGATGGAGGTGGATTGTAGGTAGAATTGGTGAATGTTACTTTGTGTAAAGTAATCACTTAAGCCAGCTTAAGACAGGTTGTAAGCCCTGTAATACCCATACTTCCCGTATAATATCATATAAATAGCTTCGTCTCTATGAGATGTCTCTAACATTTCCCTAAGATAATATAAAAATCCTTATTTCTACTTAAATTGGACTGGGTTTTGAAACTAAACAGTTTAATTATTGTTTATACAATACTTGATTAGTTATATTTTATATCACACTCCATATAGTATTTTTTCTGTGTTACTATGTTAAAATATATGAAAATTTCTTAGATTATATTTAAAATATATTCACGCACTATTTTCTTTTAATAGTTTCAAAATATAAATCACTAATTTCTAAGTTTGAAAGCTAAGCTTCTCAGAGTTGATTGTGTAATTCAAATTTGGTAGTTGTATTTTATTCTTTAACCATTGAATCCCACTGAACAATTTCTTACGTTCAATCTTATTATGGAATATGAGGTATAATCTTTTTAATTGAATGTGAACATTATAATTAAGTAGGTATTTTAATCAATTTTGACTGCTTCCGATTGTAGCAGTGTTATTTTATTGTAAGTAGTAAATGCTATTAACATTTAACTTGTTTGTGGAGTGCTTTTTTTATTCAGTTATTTTTCTTCAATTATCTTGAAGGAAAGCAGATTAAAGAGAAAAGAGCATTTGATAAGTTGAATGAGGAACTCGCTTGGATATGTATATGGGAACAGTGAATTACATGAAAAAATGTATGTATATTTTTTCTATGTATATAATAGAGGTAATGAGTCTTGAACTTAAATTTTGTCACTTTACATCATTCTCAATTCAAAATTTGATATGTGGTGTTTTGATAAATATAAATGTACACTCCTAAATAATAAAATCGTACTATCTACGTACGTTACTTAACTGCGCTAATAATTGTTCTAATTTTTTACTATCATGAAAATTAGGCGTACAATTGTAAAACCATAACATATTTTGACTTGATGATGATGATAATTTATTAATTATCCATTAAATACATTTTCAGGACCCGTTTATTTATCACATTTTTATAATTGTTTATTTTTTAAAACACATCAATCTGCTTGCTATTATTTAAATTTGTTTGTGCAAGATATGTTTAGATTTAATTACATATTCAAAACATATCAAAATATGTCATTGAATCTAGCAGTATTATTTTCAAATTAGAGATAAGTTCAACTAAGAGAAATAATAGCAACCAGCCTGAAGGGTTAATTATTGTAGAAAAGAGATTTTATTTAAAAATAAGAATTGTTTGAAATCCTATTGTCTTCTTATAGTATGTATATTTTTTCCTACATTTTGAGGCTCCAGAATGAAGATTTGTTGCCTTAAATGGGTTCAAAGTGAGGTTGTAATGTGAGGTTATATATAAGATGGTCTCTCTTATGATAATATACATTAGCTTGTGATGGTTGATGCGAAAATATGAATATTTTGTTGAATATAAAGGTTTACCTCCGATGTGTGAGGTGTGTAATATTTGCAGTGTATTCGAAATATGTTTATGTTTCGCAATATCTAGAATTACAAAGCAAAACATTTTCAAGCCTTTTAAAATAAAAATTCTACGAGTTTTATCATAAAATTATCTTATTACTGCTCAATTGTAGGCATTGCAAAAGGTGGACGGCTAGCGACTCATCAAATTAATCTTCTAATGATAGTTGGATCGGAACAAAATAATTATGCAAAACAGTGTTTAGAAGTTAAACGTAGATATTTTTAATGTAGATAGTATTTTAATAAAATTTCTTCAATTCAAACATTTTTTCGATTATCTCTAATACTTTGTTGGAGAATAATCTAACGTGTACAGTGCTGTTGCCGGTACTTTAGGGAATAGTTTGGAAACAATAATATTCTAATACATATTGAGCGTTCTCAAATAACTAAGGTTACTCCCATATTTAATATCAAAAGTAGATAATCGGTAGTAAGCACGTTGAATAATTACAGAAGCATTGGTAATCGTTTTGTACTCATCAAATGTGAAAATATTTAATGTCTTGCAGTAATTTAAAATTTATATTTACAAATGATTATTCCAATTATAGAACTTTTAAATATCTAGTATAAATAAACCAATCACCACTCACTTGCTAGATTCAATAGATGCAGTCCATTTATATTTGTTTGATAGGAAATATCTCAAATAACTGAAATTTGATCATCAATTCCTTGAATCGTACGGAACTTAGTTTCTAAATTCTAGTACTCTTAGTGGATCACGTTTTCTTCTCTCTGAATCTTCTACTAAAAGTTTGGTAGATAGGCTCCTCTAGCATATTTTAATTGTATTTACTTCAGCAAATATTGTGAACAGTTTTACCATTGAATCCATTCTACAATTCTGGTGCTGGTGAGCAAAATAAGCAGTTTTAACGAGATTAGTAATCCTGATGTGTATGAAACGTGCAACATGATGATGTACACATAAATATTATTGTAAAGAGTAGATGAACATAAATAAGCAATAACAATAGATGGCACATTTAAACAATTACTTTATTACTATTTTATAACTATTATTTAGTGATAACATTAGAATCAGTATAGACCATGCATGTGCCTCATATACTTGTATATTCCAATATTCTGGTAATATTTAAGTGTTGTTAATGTCACTATTCATTTCCGTTGTACGTTAAATACCTTTGAAAATATATAATCGTATGAGTAAAATTAATTATTTATTTATTTTTTCATGTTGTGTCAAAGTTTGCTGTAAAGAAAATTTGTCATTTAATGCAACAGGAGAGGTGTATGTAAATATTATAAAAGCCAGAGTGGAAGCTATTTGTAATTGTGGAAGTTGTTTTATCTGTGATCATGTGGATGTGTGCACATGTCTTATTTTATTATTAAAAAATATTGTCAATATCCAACTGTATATATAAAATTATGTAGTTTTGAAAATCTGAAAATATTAATATATTTTAAGACTGATTGTATGGGTTTTATTTATTTCCAAACTGTTGAAATATAGAAATTACATATAGAAGGTCTTTTTTTAATAATATGAAAGTGTATATGGGAATGCTCATAGAATTTTATTTAAAAAATGTTAGATGTAATAATTTTATCGTAATCAAATAATACTGATTCCTAGTTAAAAAGGTGTTTCAAATGTGGGATTGTGAAACAAAAACTTCTATATTGAAGATCAAAATATAGCTGAAAAATCTATCCGATGATTACATACATGTTGACTTATCATCCTTCTTCATTTTTATTTTTTGTTCCAAAACAGATCATTTTTAGCAAAAAAACACAATAAATATAAAAAAAATTTATTGTATAATATTTTAATATGAATTAAATTAATCAATTAGAAAGATATACAGTAAAAATCTATTTATCGAAAAAATTTACCTTGTTTCCGGTAGCAACTAAATATTTTTTTGATAAATGGATTTTTTCTATATATCTTTCTACTTGATTCATTTAATTTATATTAAAATACCACAGAACTATGTTTTGAAAATGCAACATCACAACAATAATATGTTCTTAAAAATGGTATAATATTGGTAAAATAAATACTAATGAATATGTAACAACGAGGGGACCTTAGAGAAATTCCTTGACAAGAAGAAAAAATCAGGCATCGTATGAATCTTAAGTGAGGCTATTGTGATCAATAATTTTGATTCGAGTTTTGAAATAATAAAATACCATTGTACCAAACATACATAGAAAGACTAAAATAGTGTATTTGTCAACTAACTTTAAATTTTATTACCCTCTCAAATATCACTAAATTTAATGAAATTTTGAAACTGTACCCCTAGTTCAGTATAAGTGGCTCGTTTATTCGCGAACTACTCACTTCTACTATGCAATTTAGCTAGGCATTGGTGAAAACAGACTATTATTAGATGTTTATTTATACATATGAAATAACAATAATGCTTGATAATCTTGTATAATATAACCGGATTAGCGACAGTTTGTCTTGCATATTCAAACCAGACAATAAAACATTATAATTAAAAATTTCAATTGTATATTAGGTATGTGAAAATCGGGTTTTCTACTCGATGTTCAATTTTTGATAGAATGCATATGTGTATACAACTCTTTACCTTAGAAAAGTTTGAAATCACAGTTACAATACAAATTGGTCACAATATGATATCTAGTTTCACAGTGAAAGAAATCAAAGACTTTGTCTTGAAATCTCTGTTATATATATTTAACCTTAGCCTGGAAACTGGATAGTACCATCACATTTAAAAGAAGCAATTATTAAACCTATTTACAAGAGTGGAAATAATAGAAAGATCATCAATTACAGACCAATTTATCTGCTAAGGTGTTTTGCAAAATTACTGTAAAAAGCAATAAAAAAGAGACTCGTGGAATATCTGAGAAAAATTAAATTTTATTTGAAAATCAATACGGCTTTCGAATCAATATGGGAACCGAAGATGCTATTGCAAAACTAGTTGAACACACTACCGCAAATATGGATAAGGGTCACAAAGTACTAGGTATCTTTTTAGACTTATCGAAGACTACTAATACTATATATATATCACACCCTTTGCTTATAAATAAACTCAACAATACTGGTAATCGCTTGAATTGGTTCAGAAATTATCTTGAAAATAGGAAACAAACTGTAGAAATCAATTGCACCCGCAGTGATCTAATGTATATTAAATATGGAGTGCCTCAAGAAAGTACACTCAGTTCGATACTTTTTATAATATACATTAATGAATTTTTTTTTAAACTTTGGAGAATAGAGTTAAAATTAGTTATACTGATGATACTGCAATCATTATAAATGGTAACATGGCTGAAACATTTAAAAGGGCAGAATTAGCCATTGCAGAAATCAAAAATATTCTAAACAATCACCTACTAACACTTAAGTCAAAAAAACATATTTTATTACCTTTTCAATAAAAAAACAAGAGAATCATTTCATCCCGGAAATTATTAAAATACATACATGCATTTCAGATACAAATCATATATGTAACTGTGACAAAATTGAAAAAACAAGTCAGTTAAGATATCTCAGATTAACAATTGATGAAAATTTATGATGGGTTCCTCATATCGATTGTGTAAACTCCAAAGTGGGAAAATTAATTTATATATTGTATTCAAAATTTTACACAGCTTCATGAATATCAAATTATTAAAAATGGTATGCTATTCTCAACAGTTACGCAATATGTGCGTTGGGGGGAGCAGCTCTTACTTTAATAGATTCACTAATTAAGGCTCAGAAATGAGTCATCAGAGTGATAAACATGAAGCCTTTTAGATATAACTTGGAAGAATTTTTTAGATCCTTTCTAGTTTTGAACATAAGACAAATTTATACCAGATCAATCTTAAAATTATTTTTTAAAAACTTAACTTCACATCCATTCTGAAATAAAATAGCATATGAAATAGTGTTAAAAACTTTGGCTAAATCCAAGAATACGCCAAGTATTTTATTTCTGTCCGTATTAGACACAATATACTCTGTAAGAGCAGATATTGCAATCTGTGTACCCATTTTTGCTCTAAATCCGAATCGGTTATTAGATAAAATATTGTAAATACCAATTTAATGTATTAATTATAAATATATGTATATATTTATAATTAATACATTAAATTAGTATTTAAAATATAACAGACCTATGTTCTTAATAATCACAACTTCACAATAAGAATGTGTTCTCCTTAATAAAATATTGTTTGTCCAAAATCTTCATAATGAGATGTTTAGCTGCTTTCTCAAACAATTACTTAATACTCTTTACTTTGACTAATGTAAACATTGCCTCTACCTGCCTCAAAATTAAGAGCCGTTATTGAGTACTAAGCGGATTCTAAATGTCAAATGGATGTATGCATCCTTCGGGTTGTCCTATTTATTGAATAAAGAAAAATATTCAAAGTGAGGATTATGGACTTCATACATCTGCGAGCGCGCATTAATAATAATATTGGATAATTTGTATAGCGTAAGTGAAAATGCTCTAATTAAATAGCTTAACTTCGATATTTTTTTTAGTAAAGCATTATTTTTTTCATATAAATAAAATAACTTTTGAGATGACAAACTGATTTCAATTACCTATTTTTTTTTTACTTGCAATATTTGCAAAAGAAAAAATGGCCTGCATCAAATACAGTATGAATGGTGCACAAGGAATAAATTGGCTCTTGCTCATTAAAACTCACCATGGAACACACTGATAAAGATGGATATCTCAGGTTCCTTTCTGGCCTACGTAAAGGCAGCGTCAGAGACCTGTGCCGTGCCTAGGTGTGGGCGCACCGACAGGATAACGGGTGTCTCTGCTAGTGCTGATAGTAACCTACTGGACTGATGTCGTCCTCCCGGTATTGGCAGGGGTTTTATCTGCCGATTTTTAACTTTTAGAAGCATGTGCCCAATGCTCTCTAAAGAGGTGGCTGAAGTTGAACCATTTTGGTACAACCGTCAGACCCTCATTCCAAGAGTTGTGTTTGCAAATAAGGAGACTGACGATTGATAAGTGGTAAGAACGGTGGGACATGGCACCACTGGGGAGCAATATTCCCTCTTATGTTTGGATCACGGTGTGCTCATAAAAACTCATTTGTGCAATTTAAAAAACCAATGTTATTTGTGAGCTGGGGAAGAAAGTAAGAAAATCGTTGCCATACCAGTATAAAGGCTTCTGGTAGGACCTGAGTTGACCCCATTCTCACCGTGTTTCATTCTATGTTTGTGTACATCACCCTATTGTTGTTTCCTTCGTGTTTATGTATATACATATATATTTACTGTTTATTTCCTTTACTGTGTTTGTTGTTACCTTACGCACAAATATGTTTTATTTTAATTTTTATAAACTAACAAACTTTGTATAAGCCACATTGAGGTATATACAATGTTTATTAGTTGATAAAAATTAATAATCATGTCCAACCACAAAGTTAACATTACAAACATTAACAATGTTTTATTTATATTGTTATTAAATTATTTAATGGCACTTCTACTAATCAGACCCTGTTGCATTACTTCTATGCTTCAAGGCCTGACTTAGCGTAGAGGAAAAAGGAAACGGTCCTAGGTAAGCAGAGGGTCGCCATTCATAACAGTATGTTATATATATGGACTTGTGGTAAGAACATGTTTATCTTTTTATTCTAACGAAACTCATGCAAACAACTTACATGACAATTCTTTCTCGTACATTATACCAGACATGGTTGATTGTGATGGACAGGTACAAAAGCAGATTCTGCAGGACGATGCAGACATTCAATATGTGTGACCGTGACGACCTAGATTTCTTTCTTACATTGCTGATCATAAGCCCTAAGGGTTGCGAGCACTACACTGAGACATTAATTTATATTTGGACCACAATAAATAACTTAAAAGACTCCAGCGAAAGCCAATGTTACAGTAAAGGATAATCACGTTAATAAAAAACATTTGTTAGCTTAGCTTAGTCTTTTAATTATAAGAATAACACAAAATATAACGAGTGTCCATCCTTACAACTTAAGATTGAAGAACTATAAGATAGATGAAATTTACTTCTTGGCGGCAGCCCCTACTTTGGATTTCTTGGTTCCGCGAACCTTCTTCATCCTGTTCTTCCTCTCCTTGCGCTGCTTACGTGTGGGCCTCACCTTTTCATACAGGCCGTGTCTGGCGAGTCTGTGCTTGGGCTCGAACTTCTTCGCGTTGTCCAAAGTATCGTAGATGAGGGCAAAGCCGGTGGATTTGCCGCCACCGAACTTAGTCCTGAAACCGAATACGAACACGACATCGGGGGTGATCTTGTACATCTTGGCCAACTTTTCTCGAATCTCTGTCTTGCTGACAGTAGGTTTGCCGGGGTGGAGAACATCACAGACCATCTGCTTGCGGGCAAGAAGCCTAAAACATAATTGATATTTTATTAGACAGAGTTCACAAATATTGGAAAAAAGTGTAAGAATTACAAATGAGAACCATTCAATGGATAGCCAATGTTGAGTGTAATTTCTTCACACAGAATGTGGCATTTATCAATGTCATTTACCATGGCAATATTGTGAAGTTGTTTAAAGAATAAATACAATTTTAAAAAACCAGCATTTGCTAAAATCTATGCTGGTTGCCAATTGGTTAAAACTCTGGGTGTATAACTTTATTTGTGTATATAACTTTACTTTCACATCCAGCATATATATATATATTCTTACTCACTAAATAGTTGTAATATAAATAATAATGGCAAGACAAAGTGTACCTCAGAAATTAATAGCATCGAGGCTCTGTGTGAACATAGGCATAAAGTTCTAGCTTTAGAACACTGTTCAAAAGTAGTCAGTGCGCTCTAGGTGCACGTAGACCCAGACTACCACACATTTCAGGCAGATGTGGAAGCACGGGATACAAGTTAACTAATTGTGATGAATTAATGTAAGCTATTAAAGAGAGTTAATTTAATAATCTGCAAAAAATTTCACAATATCCATAAATTATTTAACTGCACTATACCAATGTGATTAGTCTTTTGTAGACGCATATTTTATGAACAGTTAACTCGCCAAAAATGTTTATCGTCGCCCAAGTTTACCGATTCTTGCCTACCAGTATCTGAGTATCTACACATGTGCTTACCGATACTATCAATAATTGATTGTTTATCATTTCAATTATTAGAGAAGGCAAATATATTAAATTTTGAAAATGTCAATGAATATCAGAAATAGCAATCATAACAAATAGCAAAATATTAAGATTTTTTGCCACTTCATAAAATGATACGCGATTTCTAGTATATCTCTAAACAATATGGTATATTTGATTTTCCACATGACCGGAGGATAAAAATCGCATTTTTTTTATCTCTATAAAAATGACGATGATGGACAGTCAAGTTTGTAGAAAGTAGAATTAAAACTAAAGGAGTTTTTTCTTACATATGAAAAACCAAGCGGTGGAATCCTTCAGTTCGAAAGCAAAAAAAATTGCCCAACTACATAAATATGTTCTAAATATATAACTAACACGTTGAAACGACATTTAATCTAGAGAAATCATACGGAAACAAAACCATTTCTTAAATATAATACCACATTATGTATTAGCTTATCAATTACAGGTAATTCCAGGATCACTGAATGCTGCATATTGAGGTTAAGAGCGCTGACATTGCTGTCAAGATAGAACGCATTAACTTTGATCAATTTTAAGTTTCTATTGGAAAAAATATATCCTACCTGTTAGTCATGAATTTCCGCGTGCGGATAGTTGCTGTGCCGTCACTCATTTTGATATTTTATAAATTTTTGTAGCAAACAACTACAAAACGCCACACGTGTTACCGATAGAAATGGCGGAAAGGAAGCTTCCTTGAGTTTAGAAACGTCAGAGGATGTAGCCAAAATATCTACATTCTATTGGTCGATTTTAAAACCGACAACCAATGAAAAAAAGGATTGTTCCTTTTAGATAATTGTTTATGGCTATTGAGTCTGAAAAAATTAAATTGTTAATTAGGAATTTTAAAGAAACTACAATTTCTAAAAGTGCTGCTACACAATATTTTATTTTATTTGCTATATTATGTTATGATATTTAAATATTTTATTTGTATCTAAAAATTGTATTGCTGTGTCTCGATTTGATTTAGAAAATTTTGTCTGTAGCTCGAAATCCCAATTCACCTTTATTATTATTTTGGTTCATAAGTTTCTCTCAGTTGGAAAAGATGAAGATTTTCACAGCTAATATATATGTGAATTCTTTCAATTCATCAGTTGACATATGTATAGAATTAAAATATGGATTAGTTTCAAAACTAATCCATCTTTCCGCATTTTTTAAAAAGAAAATATGGGTTTTATTATTCATTTATGTCAAAAGTTATACATTAGATTATATATATATATATATAATATATATATTTAAAACTATTACTTAGATACAACCTTTACACTATTAAATTGAAAAATATTTGCTATAATTAAGACTATATAGGCATAAGAAAGACTGCGACTATTAAATTCATTTTCACAAAATTGCCTTAATATGGAAAATTCTTTAAATATATTTTTTTATAATCTTGAAGCAAAGATTACGGAAACAGAATTGGTTTTACAAATTAACATAAAATTGAAAATTAATATGTAGAGTTAAACCGTTAAATTTTCAAACATACAATTTTTATTAAGGAGAACACATTCTTATTGTGAAGTTGTAATTATTCAGGACATAGGTCTGTGATGTTTTAAATACTAATTTAATGTATTAATTATAAATATATACATATAAAATCAATTTTGTCGAAAAATATTATTTTTGCGCTACCGGAATTCGAACCTGGATCTCTATTTCCAATCCGGGGAAGTACACTACCAATTGTGTTATAGCGCCAGTATTTTTCATGACAAATTTTCGAACCTATCCGTTACACTTTTTCAAATTAATACATCTGTTGTTCCATTATTTGAAAGCCATCTACATTGTTTTTACGGAATCTCAAATACCTTTGAGTACTTCCCCGGATTGCAATTTTTAATAATATTTTATAATTACTTACATGCTTTGAGGCTTCAGCTACTATTTAAAATCAAGTTTTATATCAAAAACGCAATAATTTCTTACTACATAAAATTTATATTGATTAATGTGTGTTTTTAAATTGACTTTTGAAAATTGAAAATTTTTAAATTTTCTCTACGAGTGATGACGGAAAAGTTTTTGGCGAAAAATCTAAAACTTTTTTGTGCCTTCGTAGATCTACAGAAAGCATATGATAGAGTTATAAGAGAAAAGTTATGGAAAGTACTCTCTGATTACGGGGTGAATAGTTAACTTATACGCACAATCGCATCCCTATACGAAGGAAGTTCTGCGTGTGTAAGAATCAATGGAGCACTCACACCATGGTTTGACATTACAAAGGGTGTCAAGCAGGGTTGTGTAATGTCTCCATGGCTGTTCAACTTGTATATGGATAAATGTGTGAAAGAACTAAAATGTATGAATGTAGGAGCAAAAATGGGCGATTTGATTGTATGCTGTTTATTGTACGCCGATGATGCAGTACTAATGGCGAATAATGAACAAGAACTACAGAATCTGGTGAGTAGAATGTACGATGTATGCAAGGAAAGCGACCTCATGATGAATGTTAACAAGTCGAAAGTGATGGTATTCGAGAAGGAGGAAAGCAAGACACCATGCAAAATACTTGTAGGTAATGAATGTTTGGAACAAGTAGATGAGTTTGTATATTTGGGAAGTATGTTTGATAGAAACGGAAAGGCTGAGAATGATATCGAAAGGAGGGTGACTGCAGGAAATAAAGTAAACGGCGCTTTGAATGGAATTACATCTAACGGGAATTTGTCAACCGAGGCAAGACTAGCGGTGCACAATGGAATCCTGGTACCGACACTGATGTATGGAAGTGAGGCCTGGAGCTGGCAAAAAAGGAACGAAAGTAGACTGAATGCAGTGGAAATGAGATCACTTAGACGTATTTGTGGCAAATCTATTTATGACAGAGTAAAGAATGAAGAAATTAGAAAAGAATGTAAAGCTGATGTTAGTATAGTGAGTAAGATTAAGAAAGGATCACTTAGATGGTTTGGTCATATGGAAAGGATGAATGAGGAGAGAATGGTAAAAAAGATATATGACGCAAGTGTTGATGGAACCAGAAATAGAGGACGTCCGCGGAAGACTTGGCACGACCAGGTAAACCAGATAATGGAGGATGGTTCTGATAGAAGCCTCAATAATCGGCGAGCTTGTATGACAAGATGTATGAATGTGGATGAGGCGAGAATTGTGTGTCAGGACAGAAGAGTGTGGCGCTCTATCCTCTCTGCCTACCCCCACGGGGAAACGGCGTGATGGTAAGTTAGTTAGTTAGTTTTAAATTGACGATTTCAAATAAAAAAAAACAAGTGCTAAGTCTAATAAAGATAAAAAAGAAAGGTTTTGGGTTTTTTGTGGTCGAAAAACTTTTGAGTATGGGAAATTATTTCAACAAAGGCATCCATCTGTTCACCAATAATTTTTAGGCAGGTGTTGAGCTCGCCAAATCACTATTTTAAAAAGGTATATATTTAACTGGTACTATAAGACAAAATAGAAAGCTTATTCCGAATGAATGAAAAGTAACAAATGTTGACCAACCTAAATATTTCACCAATGGTGAAATTCTAATGTGTTCTTATTATCTTTATTATCTTATTTTCTTATCTATGTCTTGTTTTCAACAGACGGTAACACAGAAAATGTAACCATAAAAAAAAGAGTAAGAATTTTAATAATCGATACACGAAACATCAGCACTTATTTTTTATCTGTAATAGGATGGACAAATATTGTTTGCATAAGGGGTCTAAAGGCATTGATGTTGATTAAACAGGATTTAAATTGAATTCCCATGCGATGCTTGTCTAACGTGACCATACGTTCCGTTTTGAACGAGACCATTCCGTTTTAGGTAGCTTATTCCGTTGTCCCCAAACACAGCTTCGGGTCGCCAAATTGTCCTATTTTCAGAAAGAGAACAGCCCAGGACAACAATTTTAATTAAGGCGCGAAAAAAAAACGACGATAGCGCCTAGTATCGTGGTGATGACGGCATGCGCAATACGTCTCACACATATGTAAGTCGGTTATAATCCTGCTAGCTTGCTCGCTCCTCGGTTGCGAGTACACGTAGACAGCTGGCGCATCTTTATTGGCGATTGATTATTGTTTTTTTTATGGACGTGTGTTATTGTAAAGAAAAAATGTAAAATTGCAAGGCTGCAGTGGTGTTGATGAAGAATATATGAAAACTACAGCTACTGAGTTTTATAAAATAAGGAAAGAATTTTATAAAATAAGAAAGTGTAATGGATGTGTTGATTGAAAAGGGATTTATTAATTGGAACCAAGAAACAAGTATTTAATGAGTATTCACTTATTTCTAACTACAGAATGAATATTATGTTCCAGGTCGGTGCCGTTTTTAAATAACTAGGAAATAAAACACTTTTTTTTATATTTGTTTTTATTTGTCGATTATTTAGTTTATTAATGTGTTCGTTCATTTTTATTTTGTTAATATTTATCGTTTTTCTGATTTTATTAATCAATCCTTCCAAGTTTATTTTTATATTCTCAAAGAATTATTATAAAAAACATTTTTATTATATAACATATTTAATTTTTCTAAATATATGTATATTTTAAAAATGTTATCTATTTATTTTTTAACAATAAAAAAAATATTTTTTATTTCACACCAGGAATAGCAAATTATTAAATTTATTAAATAGCCGTTGAATCCACAACTTTGATGTGCAAAATTATTATAATATGTCATTCATCATTCGTTAAATCGAATTGGGGCCATTTGTCATCAGCTCGACTCGCACAGTACGAGCACGCCGAATACTAAATACTAACATCGTCAACAACGAATTGGCAACTACGCCAATTACTGATGTATCATCGAATAACGAATAATTGAATTGCCGACTCGCTGCCCCAATTCTTGTGTCTATTACAAGTACAAAATTAGTACTCGCGTATAATCAAATGACATGATCGAGTCCGAGTCGCCGCCGCGATTCTTACGGCGATTACGAGTACTAAATTAGTACTCGGGTATTATCGAGTCCGACGCACCGCTCCGATTCTTACGGCGATTACAAGTACTAAATTAGTACTCGTCGCTGCCATATCTCGAACGATTTTCATAATCGAATTATTCGATTATATCTCGCAATCGCCCATCGCTAGTATATGTCTTATATATGAACCAATTTACAGGTGTTGATGAATCTGAAAAAATGTTGTATGCGTACATTGATGAAAGGACACTGAAATTTTGGAAAAAGCTTATTTTTAACATTTTTGGGCGAATGGTATACTTACGCTTACATTATATACTTACTCAATTCTAGATTGCAATTCACTTCAAGCATTATAAGTGCAATAGAAGAGGAATGGTTTGTGTTAAAAATCTTCCTGGAATGTTGAAGACATTCCAGGAACCGAGGATGAATTTAGGTTTAGAAAAATTAACAGGGCAAAGTTGATTTATATTTTTATCAATCTTTGAATACTAATACTTCATATAGACTGGTTAATATACCAATAATTAGTTGGTACTTGCAATTTAATACAATTTATTTATTTTTAACAGTGTAATAAAAATATTTCAAATTCATTATTTGATAATATTAATTATATACACATTGACTCTAATGAGGTGCTAAACTGTTATTGTGAAATTTGTGTTCGATTGTAATGATGATTTTTAACTGATTATTCGTAATTCGGCGAGCAATAACTGATATAGTGGAAACTAAACCTCTAACAGTTAAATATCAGTTACCAATCATCATTATAAAAGAAATACCAAACACACAATCACAATAACGTTTAGCTCATCACTAATCACATCATAACAACACAGAAATTAATTCCCATGTGCTAGAACCAACTCATACATCCACTGTTATGGTACTCTTCCAGGTCTTTTTGCTCCATATATGGAAATTGCAAATAGAAGAGTGTATGCCAAGATTAAGTTGCTTCAACTTATAGAATTCTAATCAAGTGTGGTGGTACTCTTGTATCCTTGAGGAATCATTAATAATTTCGATCACTTAACAAAGGCATTCGAGTAATCATTAAACCAGATGTGCCTTCTCAATTATCTGCTGCACAAATACTTTAGCAAACTTACCTGTTCTGGTAAGTTTGCTAAAGTATTTGTGCCTGGACGGCAGAAAAAATGGCAAATGTTGCCGAATTTGGCCGCCAGGTGGTGTTGGGGCGGGACCGAATCGAGGTGGCGTGGGGGATGCCTTCGCCCCTTGATTGGTCCCAGCATCCTGAGGGAGCCATAAGCTCCCAGGGATGAATCTCTTATATAAATAAACGGTCCAGCGGTTGCAAAATCACTTGCCTCGCTTTCGCCTGCACCGCTGGACTTCACTACAAGACAACGTGTTTTTATTCATCTCTACTTGACCCTGCTTTTCACCTGGACTTTCTTCCCCTTGGATTCGACCTTTAGCTGTTACACTTGGACTGATCCTGGAAGATACTTACGACTCTGCGATTACACTGGACACGATTTGGACCCCCTTGGACCACTGCATATGGCAGAATATCGGCGTTCGAGAGATAGAGCGGACCGCACTGAACCAGCCCCTATGTGATTGCTACAGTTCTTGTTCCTGTACTGAACAATCATAATTTAGATAAAAATGAGGTACCTTAAATAAAAGAAATGATATATTGACGATAATTACTGATTTATTATATGAAAACACAAATATTTAATAATATACTTAAATACAAATTAGCAGCTTAAACTTTGAGAACAGACATTAATGGGTTACATGGAAGCCCCTATATGTTGATTGCTTAAGAAAATTGTTGAACATGCCAAAGGGTTTTACATTGTTCTCAAAGCCTCGCGGCCTTCAAAAGTTATATATTTTTAAAGAATATTCGTGTGTTACGAAATTCTGAAGTGATCTATTAAAATACACGAATCATAAGGCCAAAGACACTAACGAGAAACTTTAAAATAAGATTACCTTTAATAAGAGAAATATTCATACTTCATTACTCATACTAAATATTAAGTACGCTTCAATACAATATTATAAGGTTCTCACCAAGAATCATTCGACATTCCATTACATGTTTATTATTTAAAAAGAAATTAAGACAATAAAATTATATAAACGAAGACAGATTAACATAATTAAAATGAGAGTATTTCTAATGCTGATTTTTATAATATTCGCTTAAGATAATGATATTATTGTACTCAGTGTTTAGCAGAAATAAATATATTTATGACAAATAAGGTATTTGAATATATTCAGAGCAAATAAAATTGCTAGGTTGAATTTTTCAGTCAAATTTCGAGTAATAGAGTAAAAATTTTATAATCATTCAACATTTTGGCAGTGTTTTTCAAAATACATTGTCAAAATTTTACTGTAGACAGAGAGGTATATAGGTGTGAATCTGAAATTTTACAATGGAGGATTTATTTATTCATCAAAATGTAAAATCTGTTTTAAAAAACGTATTGTCAGTAATTGATGTCGTGTAGGACTCAGAACCAATAAATACATAAATAAGATTCAAATCTGAAATTTTACTATGGGTATTTGTTACACTATTAAATAATCCAGAATTAGCAATGTTGGTAGATTGGTTTTACCATAGGTGGATGATATTTTTGAACCTGCATAAGAGGAAGCAAGTTAAAACTTGCAATATTATTAAAATAAAATAAAACATTATTTCCTTATCAATTTGTTAATCACATAGTTAGTTGGTGATGCAATGCATCAAATATTAGTGAAAAAATATGGTATCATGAGTAAGCTTACCAAAAAATATGCATACAAATATCTGACACAAAATATCTAGTGAAGTAGGAGTATCAAGTGCTAAAGAGAAACCGTAGCACCAGATTTAATATGATGTCTGTCTATCCGCCATGCAAATTTACTACTTATGAATTACAATGTTAAAACACTATCTACATAAATGGCAAGGTTGTCACAGCATTTTAATTTCAATAAAATAAAATATGAATATAAAAATACACACAAAAAAATTTGTACATTCATTAAATAGTAATAAATTCCAACCACATATGTTAAAGTTTTATTTAAAACGTGCAGACTTGGTCAACAATTTATTGGTATCGAATTGGTGAAATATCCATAACATACAACATCTTGTAAGATGGAAAAATTAAACTTCTTTCCGAATTGAACACAACCAGGCTTATTTCTTATGAGAAAGATTGTCTGTTTGGATAAGTTGGTCAGGGAAGTGATGCTCGTGTACTTCTACTTGAGGGTGATCTTTATACATGAAAAAACCAACTACAACATATAAACATATTAAATGATGGACATCATGTAGTAAATTGTATAACATTACATAAACAGATTCATACTTTAATTAACTATTTAGGTTTTTTCAAAAAACTTTTAGTCAATATCAAGGGAATGAGGAGTGAACTATGTAATTTATTTAAGGGATGAGAGGAGACTGAAAAGAAAAAAAACAACCTTGAATGAACCGAACTGATCAGCAGAGTAGTGCTAAAAATATTAAAGGAACTTTCAATATTATTTGTAAAAGGAAACTATTTTCTTACGTAATTTATCTTATTTATACACCCATATTAAATCATATTGGTTTAAAGGATCAATTTACTTTTTTATTCAGTTATGTGGCACTCTGGTGATAGGTGATACATCTTATATGTACTTTTAACAAAAAATTAGTAAGGTATTAAGACCATTTAAATTTTTTATCTAATATGATCAATAAAATGTGACTTGCCTTGGTACACGATTTTGGATCCAAAAAAGTACCGGCATGATGTCGTAAAGCGCTCTCATTCGACTACACTATTGCCCATAATACATAAACGAATTTATTTGGTACATTCGTCATATTTACAATATGTAGTTATTAATTACCATTAGGTAATTAACATCTAATATAGATAGTTATTACTTTACTTATCGTCAGTCCATTCATGAATTGTAGGTTAATTAATTAATATAATATTATTAAATATCTAACAATCGAAAGACGCTAAACATTTTTATAGAGATGTAGTAAAATTTAAATAAAACCTTTAATATTTACAATACAATATTAGGACCGCTCAGAAAATCGTCACCCTTTTTATCGGATTATATCAGAATTTAAATAAATTGAAGAAATATTATTATCATATTCTTCAAAATTACAAACTTACTCCTAGGAGAAGATATTGAATGTCAGATGTTACCAATTTTATCTGGAGAGTGTGGTTTACAGTAATCTTGTTGCAAGTCTTTCTTAATGTTATAGTCAACATACAATATTACAATATTGTTGTTACAAAACGAAAAAAAAAATTTACAAGATACTAATTAATTTATAAGATGCATGTTACATCACATCAATGTAGTTTATTCTGCAAATGAAGTGTATGTTAAACCAGTCTTATTCTAAACTGTCCCGGTACTCTTCCTGACTCCTTCTCAGCGTTAACGCTAATCCACAGTGTTAATTAGGCCAATGAATCCAATTAAGGGTTGTGAAATTATATTTTGTATACTGAAGAAATAATAAGGTTTGGTAAAATATTTCTAAATATAATTTTGGTTGCAGTATACTTACAAATAAAATCAGCTAATATATTTTTTCTACATCACTGTGTGCAAAATAAATGCAACTATATAATTTAAATATTAAGGAGGCAATTTTTTATGAGATTGTATCTAGGTAATTTGTCTCTTTTTTCTTTGAATATTATTAAATTCACATTTTTGGATCAATTTCAAATGAGTTTAAATAAACAGAAACACAGACAGCACACACATACAACCTCAATGGTCCCCTTCATTTTGAAATGATAAAATAGAGAAAAAAAACAGACACAAAATTATAAGAATGCACAGAAAAAAAAAACATGTAAGAATTTATGCAAAAATATTGAAGATTCAATGATTTTTTTAAACCTTCTTTTATATAATTTTTTTTAAACATACACTAAAAGAATACATTTGACAAAATGTCCATCGCTTTACTAAAACGTTACCCTCAATCCTATTATTTGAATTACTTATTTAATATGAAATCATCGCATATTATACAAGGCCACAATCGATAAAACAAAAGCTCAAAAAAGATACACACATCGTCACCTTGGTTAAACACTTTCTTCAAACATTTTTTTTTTGAAGTACATATATTCTTAATCCATCGAAATTCTATTCAAATAACAAAAGAATATTAAAAATATCCTTAATTAAGTTATTTGTGCCACTAAGTAACAAAACAGAATAATGAAAAAAAAAGTTAAAAAAACTGGATTTACTTACTCCCAAAAACATATCTCTATAGATAAAATTATTTAAACACAAAAATATCAAATTTTCACCCAAATATTCTAAAATACAGGAGGAACTAAGTCTATGGCAAACTGTAACTATGTAAGTGTAGGCCACTATATCTCTCGAATGTACATTAAATATAAGTACATATAATATTTTTTGTTTACTAAAATACATTATAATTGAAGTAAATAAAATATTCAGATTGCTTTCACTCAGTTTTCACCATGCGTATGTAAATAATATTTAGCAAGGGAAAGAGTTAGACATGCAGTCTTCAAGTGTTCATAGCATATTATATCTTTAACTACATTCTAACCAAAATTGAGGGCATTGTAAAAATATATTGCCGTCCATAATAAAATAACACATTTAAAATAGGTCTGATTTCGGTTTCAAATAGACAATTCGAGACAACATCCATTATTTGATTAAGTCGTATGCCACTGGGCTTGAGTCAGTGCCAGTTCATAATTTAAAGTGATAACAAATCAAACCATTATTATGACTCATTATCACGTCATTCATTTTAGTTCAAACTTCATCTCTACATCCATTCCCAATCAATGAAACTTCGGGACTGTTCGCTAAGTTCATTCTTTCCTAACATTGTTTGCCCGACCCAAATAAGGATTTCAAAAACAATAATGTTGAAAGGGTCCACACAATTCAAAGTTTTACATAAGGGCAAATAAATTAATTTCAACATCATCCAATTACCTAATTTTCTCCTGAAAATATTAATAAGATAGATTTAATATAATTAGCGGAATAACTAATCAGAACAATACTTTTATCTACTTTATATTAATAATTCAAGTATACAAACTGCTTCCCTTTCCGTGTTTTCACTAAAGTAATTGTCACAAAAATACGATACAAATAATAATTGTGAATTATGAAAATATCATAAATTAACTAAGGCTAAGTGTTTTTGATATTAAAATTTAATCAAAAATAGATCAATACTTAAGTGGTCTCGCCAGAAGTGAAATCTAAGCAATACTAATACTGTCTCTTTGTGACAATTGTGAAATTTTCTCCATATCCTTTTCCAAAGGGGCTTCTCCCCAAATACGGAAATTCCTGGTGTACGGAATGATACCAACAAAGAATCCCGATATGACAATCCATAGCCCGGCCATGTAGAAAGACAGATCCCAAGTCTGAGTTATATCAAACATCCAACCTGCAGACAAAAAATAAAATATTTATATTTATTTAACAAACTGACAAATAAGTGTTAAACAAAATTTGAGATGCAGAGTTTTTCAATCATTTAATAGAGTTCGATTATAATTTTTATAAAAAAAATGGTAACCAATTAATAAACAAAGTTTCAGATTAGAATATTAATAAATAACATCTATCAGTTTAAAATTAATCTTTTTTAATTGTGATATCCCATTAAAAATACTTATTTTGGACTGATACCTCCCAGATACCTCTAATATATCAAAAAAAGTATGACCGTATATCTGCGACTTTTATTCCCGAATATATTGATTTAACCATAACAAGAATGCTGCCATCTGAATGTCCATATCAGTTATTTGAAATAAAACAGTAATTTTATTTTTAGTAACAGTACAACAGCTATGATATGATATGAAAATGTGATGTCAGTTATGGTTAGCGCTTGTCTACATTTAGTCAGTGAACAGAATTTTCAATTTATTCTGATATATTTTCCAATTTATGCTCCACATAGTTTCAGTGTCTTGTGGGTGAAATAAACAAATATTTTGTCATGGTAAATGCAATAGGCTGTATATCAAAAATACCAAACATTTCAAGAGAGACAAAAAACTATCAACCTAGTGTGACATAATACGCAACTTATGACAAAATGGTGATAACACCGTTAACAGAGAGCATATTCAAATAAGATAATAAATTAGCGAAAGAATTGGTGAGATGGGGTAATGATGGGGTAGTTTTTTGTCTCTCCTGAAAAGTTTGGTATTTTTGATATGCATATGATATGGATAATGATATATAAATATTTCAAATTTATATATTCATTTTTATATTTTATTTAGATTTACTTTGAAAATTTTTTGCATTTTATTATCGATATTAAGGAATAGTTTTAAAGTGTCCTGTAGAGGAAATGGTTGTTCGGATAGAAATAAAAATATATAAAATCCCAGCAGGTAAATATAAATTAATATACATTAGAAAATAATAAAAAATAAAATAATTTTAATTCAAACATTGTTCGTTCATTCATTCATTTATAATCGTAACAAAATTTGCAAGAGGCAGCAACTAATTATCAAACAGCACAGCTACTAATTATTTCCATAACGTACCTGCAAGCGGAGGACCGATGAGGTTGCCTATCCCTTGCATGAGGAGGATGAGTCCATAAGCCGTGGTGAACCTGTCCAGTGGAATGAGCTCTACGAGGATGATGGGCGTGAAAGAGAAGCTGCTAGCGAAAAAGAGGCCAAACAGCGCCGAGTCCACGATAAGCATCCAGTAGGAGTGTGTGACTAGCGGGTAAGCCAGGGTGGATAATCCACAGCACACAAGGCAGAAGGAGTACGACTTGGTGACATTCATCCATGGCTGGTCTCCTGCCCAACCCAAGGCCACCTAAAGATTCAAATAGAACACTTCTATTAAGTACATACAATGTGCAAACTGTACTATAATGTAGTGCTCCGTAACCGGTGTGCCGTGAGCCGGATACAGGTATGTCGCAGTCAAATTCAATGTATTTGATATTTTACAATTTTTCATTATGTATTTAATACACAATGACAAATTATTTTTCATAATATTGTCTATTTTTCAAAATATAGTATAGAATAATTATTATAACTAAATAATGTTATAGTTTTATGTATGTATACTTTTCAAATAAAAAACAAAAATTTATTGTAAAATTTGTGTATCAATTTAATACCTATATATTTTAGCTTTCGGTGTGCCGCGGAATTCTAGAAAGAATTTTGGTGTGTCGTAGGTGAGAAAAGGTTGCGGAGCACTGCTATAATGTATAAATATGGTTTTCTGTAATTATTTAACATATTCAGTACACCAGATTTTTAGTAGTACTCTTGCAATTAGAGTTTCAGTGAGAGTAATAAATATTTATTTCATCAAACCTAAGATATAAAACTGTGTTTAAAATCAACTGGAAATCTGTTCTCAGGTTTCACGAGCATTTTGAATGTATGGTTAAATATTATCAAATAAAAACTAATTTCTAAGGAGCCAACTGCATTTCCAGCAGTCATGTTTAGCTGCTCTTACCATTCCAATAGTATTGGTGATGCCTATGATGCTGAGTTGGAGGGCGGCCTGGTCCTCTGTGTATCCATTCCTGGTCATATGTTCAGCGAGGTAGAAGTAAGGCACTATGAACCAGATGAAGAGCAACACAGTTCCGATGCTCATAAGCAAAAAGTGGAATTCCAAAAACATTTTGAATTCAAACATGGATTTTAACATGTCCAACGCCTCATCATACCATTTCTGAAAAAAAGCAAAATAACTTGTTAATAAATGAGTTATAAAAAAAGCAAAATTAAAAAAAATATTGCTTTATTATGAATATAAATTTATCTCCTGTAATATAACCGTACATTCGAATAAGCCAACGGCCTTTTCGGTCACAATCTTGGTACGTGTAAAAATGAGCCAGCTGTGTCCAAGGTAACACCGAAATACTTAACGTAAGTTGTAAATTCGCTCAACCATCCCTACCTTTGAGGAACATGGCTACTATCTTGTGCGGGCCTAGAGCTAATCTATTTCTTATGATCCATTTCTTGAGCTCTTTTTACTCTCATAACTATTTCCTGAAACTAGTATTCCTGGTTATAGCTCCACGAAAAGAAATTTTTTTTATTGAGCCATCATTGATGAATATTAGTGATTCCGATATGGATAATTAATAAATTCAATTACATCCTTTATTATAAATTTAAATAATAATAAAATATTAAAAATGTATGAATATTTTGAATGAATTATTTTGATATGAATATTTTTAAATTTTGGAACAAATTAATTGTGTTTTCTTTATTTACAATGGGGAAATTTGCTTCGATATACGAGTGTTTTGACATACAAGCATTAACAGAATGAATTATGCTTGTAAGTTGAGGTTCCACTGTATATCTAAATATGTATATAAACAGATTAATCTGCAAGGGTTGAAAAATCTGTTGATTAACTCTAAAAAAGAAATAAATCAATAATACCTCGTCATCCACTTGAGGAATTGTGATCATAGAATTCTTGTATATATTGGGGCACGAAGATGCTCGGAGTCGGTATTTGGATATATTCATCATTGCACCACGATACATTACGGAATTCCTGTGCATCCTGATGTCTCTCAAATAATGATGATTGGTTGAGAACTGCCTCTTCAGCCACGGTTCCTGAGCTTTAGGTGATTTAATGATAGGTGTAAGCGCTGGACTCTTTGCAGGTGGACTCTTTACTATGATACCTTTGGGTGCATTTCCAATTAGAGGAGAATTCACCAAGTCCCCATTAGAATCGAAGCTGATTGTTTGACCTGTCGTGATCTTGGGAGGCTTTTTAGTCGCCTTTAACTTCATGGACATCCTCAGCGGGACTCGGGCAACCGGCTGATCCATTTGCATTTTGTTCAGTTTGTTCTCAGAGCAACTTCTACAGTGCAGCAAGGATGGATAGTTTTCCAAGATGACATTGTACACTTTTTTATTTGAACTCAGAGATTCTAAGACTTCCAAAGGCACCTGGTGAAATTAAAAGGATACATTTATTACACTCAAAACTCTAATTCATCGCAAATTTAAATTAAGTAAGTAACAATAAGCGCTCAAAGTTAAAACGGGAGACTTTATTTGATCCATCTAAAATAAAGTTTCTCAAAGATCCCGAAAGCCAATTTCTTTTCATACATACTACTAACTTATAATGATTAATATTTTTATTTATTATATTCATACCTTAAAAAAAATCTACATACCTTCTCACTTTGCTTCACAAATGTAGGCAGATTGACAACAGAGTTGTACAAATGTTTCAAATTCTTGTTTTCCAAAGTATTTTCTCCATGGTCGTCAGTTACCAGGGACGTGGCGAGAGTAGACAAAATGTACTCTGGAGTCTGACCACTCTTCATCAGTGATCTCAGCTCCTCCACTCCGGGGAAAGTGGATTCTCCACCTCCCGAGAGCCGCGACACAGAGCCGCAGCTGGATGCACCACGAGTGGATTTATTGCTCGCATTGGCCTGCTTCTGCTGTTCCAGGATCCACCATTCCGGATCTCTCATGACAGCGCCGCAGACACACATATTTAAGAATGTTCCCGCTAACATCAGAATGGTTCCCCTCCAACCGAACTCCTCGATGAAGTATTGCGTCATGGGTGCGTACACAAAGGTACCGATACCCGTGCCGCAAGCCCCGAGGCTGACGGCGAGAGAACGTTTTTTATCGAACCAATAGGCGATAGAAACTACGGCCGTCACGTAGCACAGGCCCAGTCCCAGGCCGGCTATCACACCGAATGTCAATAATAGCATTTCCACAGAATTGGCGAACGTCGCCAACACAAATCCTGTGCCGGAAATGATGCCACCCAGAATTGTCATCTTGCGGCAGCCATATTTGTCCACCAGGGCGCTCATCACCGGTCCTGACATCAGAGGAACGGACATGAACAGACTGCCGATCCATGATGTTTTAGATTTACTTTCACCAAAATGATTCAAGAACTCGATGTAAAGAAGCCCAAAGGAGAAGCTGATCCCGTCGGCGATCATCGATAAGACCAAAGATGACAAAACGACGACCCAACCCCAGCCTCCATCGGGAACCACCGGACCTTTGTTGCCTCTTTCATCTTCATCGTCGCTTTCATCTACGTAAGAACTGGAGGAGCAGATACTATCCTTGTCGGGAATACCCACAAACTTGACTCCTTCGTAAGTGGGATTCTCCGTAAGATACGTGAGGGTGGTCGGGGGAGACGAGCGAGATTTCCTGTTAACCAAAATTGGCGCCAACACATTTTCTTTGGCGATATCGCCATTAATAATGTTCTTGTTCGCGTCTAGATCGGACGCGGCCCGGAGGGCGTCCTTCTCCTCCCCCGCGTGCTCATCGGGGGGCGGGCAGCGGTCGTCCCCGATGGTGGAGGTGGCAGCGGAATAGGGCTCGGAGCCGGCCAGAGTGGACCGGTCGGAGCCGTCGGCGCTTATCCCGGAGCTGGCACCCGAGGACACGGAGCCGGCCAGGACCCGTTTGGGGCTGACGGGAGCGGGGGCGTCGGCGGTCAGCGGTTCCATGCTAGGCCCGCCGCCTGGGTCTCCGCGGGCCGTGACCCTCGACAAGCGAGAAGAGTCGGGCAGATAAGACTGCGACCCTCGCTGATGATGAATTGAAACCGAAATCGGACGATTAACCTAAAGACCGTAATCACGTAATGACTCGAAGATTATCACACGTAGAAATGAATTTCCTACAACTCTGATCACTTTATTTATCACTTTCGGATATATTCCTCCACTCGATAGCCTCCCCGGATATCGGCGCGGAAGAGATTACGTATTTAAAAAACTAACACCGTAAAATAATGCATACACATGTAGTAACAGGTTAAAATGAATAAGTATCACAGCGTTCGGCGGGGGTGTCGGTGCACAGTCTTAACCTGGGATCTCTCGCGGAGTATCTCGTGGCTGCCGGCTCCAGCGCCCTTGCTCCTACTACCAAACCTCGCTCCGACTCCAGGAGCATCAATGACCGGCCCTTGTTCTGCTGTACACCGATATGGGAGGTGGGAGCCAGCGTGACTGGCTGCTGGGACGCTACGCTGGCTGCTGGCTGCTCCGCTCTGCCCCCTCGCGACCTCACGCGCACTGGCTTCGGGCCCCCGAGCGGGTCATAGTGCTGGATGGAGTACTGGACACTGACGGGGGTGCTCACGCTGATGCTGAATACAGCCGATTGCCAATCTGAAACGAGGAAACGATACATATTAAATCAAACAACACAACTCACCTGAAAACAAATTTCCAAAGAAAAAATAAATGAACGAGTATATCAGATGAGAATGTAATTAATCAAATTTGTGGGAATAATTGTGTGACATTTTTATTAATTCACCAGAAAATACCAGTGGAAAAACATCGCTGGTATTTTCTGACCTTAAGGTTTTGCGGAACGACCTATAATCAAATACATTCATCGTCGTCTACGCGAATGGGCTAAAATAATTATTTATTTACAACACAAAATTACGTAGTTAATAATATCTATTCATCCGAAGAATTTTCCTCAATTTCGCTACTTACTGGGAGATCAGAATTGCGGACAATTTGCCTTATTTTTACGTTACGTAATGTGGATAACAGAAGGGAGGGTAAAATACCATAAGCATTGTTTCACAATCAAAACATTTAACAAAATACCTTTTACGGTAGTATCTACAGTAGGTACAATTCCCTTTGACAGAAACAATATAAGTATCGATGTCGTTATCTAATTATGAAAAAAATATTCTAAATCAAGCTAAACAATTCAAAAATAAGCCTTCAAATACATTTTCGTTTCATTACCCGCCTAAAATAGTAGCTCGAAAACCATCTAAATGTTAATTATCCAATGTTAACCTGAAGTCACGCGTATCGTCAGTTACCAGCGTGAATAATGAGCGATAATTAATTTTCCAAATTAAATATCAATCGAGCCGAATAACACGTAGTATATCTATTTTCAATTACTCTGTTAAATAGTACATATTGTATAGCATTTAAAAATGGTGTATATATAATATGGTTTTTTTATTTGGTATATATTTGATATGGCCCGTCTCAACACAGATGTTAAATTTATAAATATTCTTGCCATTCATATGTAGATATTTCTTTATGCGAGGAAGATATTACGACATTAATGTTCCGTCCATTTTCAGATTGAATCATCTCTTTCGTGTGCAAAATAATATATTTTTGAAATTACCGCTACGAGTATATTGATAGTTTTATTACGATTCAAATTTTCCGTACTTTTTCGAATACTTTTGGAAACACTGCTTTTCAACATGTAAGACGCTTTTGAACATATTATATAAAATATTATTACATTTATAACGTTTCGTTATTTTTGTGTTTTTATATATATACTATACCATTAGAAACATCCGCTCTCAATCACCAAACAAACGCAAATATACTAGATTAGAATCATTCTTTTCAACGTCAAGATTGATTTTTTTCAAAATTTTCGTTTCATATTTTAATATTTTCTATTTCTTTTCAATATGCAAAACGGCTCACGTCCAGGGGTCGAAAAACAAAATTCAATAAACCGAAACGGTCGACAATATCTGAAATTTTAGTCACTTTTAATTAAAAAGTATACACCTACATTACAATACTACAATATTTTTACTGCTCTTTTTATTGAATCTAAAAGCACGAACAATAAAGAATAGCCAGAGTTTTATTTGTAAGAATCCCGTGTACCTGAGCTATGTTTGTGATAATTCCGCTAACCGGAGTGTCGTTTTAGTCTCTTCTGAGCCCTGCTTTGCCTGAAGTTGAAATATTCCATAAATTTTCAATAATAATTATGTTGCATTTTTAGCTTCAATTTAATACTAAATTATAAGGACAGTGAGATTTTCTTTTACAAAATACATGAACATTGAAATATAACCTTCCCATTCTTTAGTCGCTTAATTAATTAATTTTCCGAAAACCGCATTTTCGAATTACATAAATACTAATTAATTCTTTGTACATATGAAAAAATGTAGTACATAATCATATTTTTGACATGTTACATTTACATTATTATCGAGATATAAAAAGTTAGGTTTGAGGTTAGACGAGTGGTCAATATAAAAAAACCATTATTCCTATCTGGAAAGAAAGCAGTTTATGCAATAAATGACGTCATTCATACACGGCGCGAAAGAGCGTTAATATTAGCTATCCGACGAGAACCTGATTTATCCCCTCAGAATGGACGTACGATGTGCCGCTGACGCGCGGGGCGGCTAGGCTTGGCGGGGGTCCAACGTGTTTATGTACATACAGATAAGAAAAATTATTTTTAAAAAATTGAAAAAAACAAACGGCAGACACAATTCGATATCAAATGTAATGAAAATTCAAACGCACTTGTATATAATAGGCCCAACATCGAACACAGCTGATCTATAATTAAATTTAAGTATAAGTAAATCATTTATTTTTTTACTCTCTCTAAACACGAGCACACAATCGTGACTCTATTCACGATATTGGAATTTACGGAGAAATGAAAATAAATGAGACGCACCACTACTACTATACATCGACATAAAAACATTTTTTAAATATCTGTTAGATATAATCGAGTTGTATATTAATCTATTGAACAATGATTTAATATTAAATTGATGATAAGAATTCGTATAAACAAGATCACAATATTTACTACTATTTTTAAACGCGACCATACAAGTAAAAAAAAAAAAAAACAGTAAAATTATTAAATAAGTTAATTAATTAGTTTTATTTTTTTAACTAAATAAAAAAAAACTTCGGTTTGAAATGAAATGCAAATATGATAAGACCACTATTAGTGGAATCAATCTCCAGAGACATCCTCCGCACACACGCTATTACATACTTATCTACATAAACAAATAAAATTTTACACAAAATAATTATTATTTCCATTTGTCCATTTAGACAATATTGACGACCGGTATTCATTATTATAAACAAAGAAAAAAATAAAGAAAAGCACGATGAACACCTGCGCGATGAGTAATTACAAAATTAAAACAACAAATGATAAATGTACAACAATGGTCCCGCGAAATTAAATGAGGAAATAAAATGATTAGTATTTTTATCAAGAGCAAGAGCACTACCTTATCCCGGGGCGGTAGTTCGCCGACTGGGCGGCGAGCGGCGGGCGCCCTGGGCGAGTATTGTCGGATCCGCCGTCCAGGGGCGGGCGAGGGAAATTGCCTCCCGGATTAAAAATAATTTTCCGCCGCGCGTAAAATGCCATCGAGTTTTCGTGAAATGACATTCCTAATTTATCATCAAAAATATTACTATTACCGAACTTCGATGATTTATGCGCATATTTTGCGATAAATAATTTATGCACTAAAAATCATGATTTAGCGCGCCTCACAACATCGGAATAAATTAAAAACAATATATTTTTCTGACGTCTCGGTGTCTCGTATTACTCGAGTTCTGCCGACTTGACAACTATCCGCTGTATCTGTTGTTGATCTGTTGTCTTTTAAGTGCTAATCATAATATTTGTTCAAAATAATCAATACATGTACTAGATTGTACTACGCTGACGCCAGTAACGTGCCAGCGTTACAATATTACATTTATATATTACGGTAATATCGACACATCACACGAGAACCGGTCCTGGCGCCGCGGAGTGGATTCAGAAATCAGAATCACATCTGAGAGCGGGGATACAATCCTACAAAAACGCAAACTGCTCGGTCCCTCTTCTCATTAATGGCAACTGTGAATTATTTAAAAGCAGGGATTTAAACGATCGCCGTCAGGCGGCTTGTGTATCCTCGGAATGATAAATTACATTATTATTATTTATTTGTGTTAATTGGCAAATTGAAAATAATTTAAACTACTAAAATAAATATTCTAAATGCATTTCTTACACCTAAGCATGTATTTAATTTCAATATTACATTTTTTATTCACTTCTTTACTTCATCACCGTCCCTATTATATTAAATATATTTTGTATATATATTGTGTCTCTCCATATTAATGTGACAGTTCAAGTAGCACAAAAAACAAATATAATACATATAAACATCGGTAAATCGGTGTGAACAGGTGATCGGTGATCATTGGTTCGTGAGTGAGTGAGATTTTTTTTTTCTTTTTTTTAATGATTGTTTCATAAATGTGCGATGTGTCTTACGGTACAGTGTCTGAAAAATACTTAAAATTATTGTCGTTACTCAGTGTTTTGTTTGTCTAATTATCTCTAAACTATGCTTTGAAGTTCGTTAAAGCGACGGCTTCCGGACGCCTGATTTCCTGGCACGAGCGGCGACGCGCCCCTGTCGCCAGAGTTTAATATCAGGCGACATTAGCATTGAATAAGACCAAAAGCGATAGAGGTGTGAGCTCTCGTCAGTGCCAAGAATGTATTTTATTCATCGCAGAGGTGGACATTAGCCGCGTGACGGTCGGCGGCTAGACTGTGATTTTTTTCATACGCGATAAAATTAGGCGCCAGCACGTCAAAAGTTATCGGGAATATTCCATCCGGAGAAATTTATTGCCACGCGCCATGATTTTATTTCGACGCCAAGGCGCGTAATCAGGCCGAATAACAAATTAATTGTATACAATTCATGTATTTATATACTAATGCACGCTAACATACATATCATCAGATTAAAATAAACACGAATTATAATATTTTCACTGCTAGTGATTGTGACTTACAGATATCAGTGATTGACTCACAGTTCGTGATTTTTTAACTCATCACTTTTTGAGTAGGTCTTAAATTACGATGATGCACAAGGATAATATTTAAGTTAAAAAGATAATAAATTGAATGGGATCAATTTGGCTGTCAAAATTGACGCATATAGGTAATCAAATTCATTGATTTAACAAAAAAAAATCATTCTATATTTAAAGATGATTGTGAAGGTTAAGATGTTAAACACGAAAAACGAGCAAAATGCAGAACAAATTGACACTTACGTTTATTGCATGAAATATAATTCTTGGGAGTTTTTAAAATTTCATTTGGGTTAAGTGCGCTGGAGCGACGGGGGCGCTTAAAAATTAGTAAGCCAATATTTAAAGAATTTTAAATTAAAAAAAAAAAAAAGATACCGTTAACGTTTGGTAATCGAGTTACTTTTCGTACACGGAATTTTCGCGATAATTTAGAAATAAAATTAATTACTGAAAGTGTTTAAAAGGTAGCTGTAGAACTAAATGCTACTAAATTATTTATTATATCTACTTTTCAAACACGCATTATTTTTATGGTGGTTTAATTTACACTGTTGTATCATAAAAATAGAATACATTTATTTAATTATGCACCAACAACTCTAAATTTCAGCGTCGCGACTTGTAATGTAAATATTAAAAAATTCATTTTTTAGAATAATAATAAAATAATAATTCACACGTCTTCCATAGAGCGCCGTCTCGATTGTTAAAACCGTTAATGTTCCCGCAGCCACCACAAAGGAAATAAATTCTTCAAATTCACGTTTCTATTTAAAATTTGATGTAAAAAAAACGTTAGAACGCCAGGCATTTTGTTAATGTTGCCCTACCTAACAACACCCCCATAAATCCTTGGTCGAACGCGACTCGTTATATACACGCTAAAATTACAAGCTTCAATCCGTTGTAAAATTGATGTGGTATTCATTATCCATTGCTGAAAATAGCCAATATTTTAAATATATATTAATCCGCCTCTCGTTAGGGTGGGGTTTATTTCATTACGTGACGGTGATAAGGGCGAGTAAGGCTGTTGGGCGGAATCAGTTAATTAGTGTCTCGACTCGGATCGTAAGACGGCGATAGGATAGAAGCAGGCCTGCCACAATGACGAATAGACGATACCATCAAATTGTTGCTTAAATAATAAGATTTTTCTTATAAAAATAAAGTGACCGGAAATACATAGTTTAAATATAAAATATGTACTGACAAAATAAAAGTCTTATGGCCTGTGTCCCCGGAATGAGACATTATCATATAAATCTCAGTAACATGTACTCCAGGTTGATATTTTAACATGGAGATAAACTCATAGACAAGCTTGAGATTGGTAAAAAGAGACAATAATTCAAACCCGTTTACACAATGTTCGATTTGACAGTGAAATTTGGCTCGTGGGTCACCGAGAAACATAGATATACTTACAATTATTTATTCTGAAAGTCAGACAAATAGGGCATTCAATAAAAAAAACATTTATGTCGAAATACAAGCGAGTGACGTACAAATGTCTCCGAATTCAGTTTAACTAATACTCAACTCAGAATACTGTTCGGATTGGCGCGTTATTGCAGCGCATGTACAATGTTTACCGAAAGCTGTATACATGGATTTGTTCCGATTCTGCGACATCGAGTTGCGGGCATAAAGCTCAGCACCAACTCTCTGGTGCAAGCGGCGCTCTCATGGAATGCTGATTCCCTGACCAGAGAATGGCAACGCTTACACAATAGCTACAGATATCATAATGGCCGTGACTAAAGTATTTATATCTGTAATACTTACATTTTGTTTATATTTATATATATATATATATGTGTGAACTTTTTATTTATTTATATTTTCCTCGGTTTTCTTTTCATAACATAAATAATATTTCGTAACTTTAATGCATTATCTTTATGGCGAATCGGGTCTTCATAAAAAAAAGCCGACCACGCTGGAATAAACGTATTATTATTATTTATTACTGATGGAGAGATTCAAATTCACTCAACTGACGAACGGAAAGGATTGACATTTGAAGTACAACAAGTGTGAAGAGAGGCGCGAGTCAGCGAATCTCTCATACTTGCATTGTGATGGACTATAAAATTCGAGTTGCCACCAAATAATCTCGCGGAAGCATAATACCTGTCTTGAGAGATTGTCTCGAGTCGAAAATCTCATCCTTTTATACAGCCTTTATACAGTAAAGGAGGGAATAACGACTAGGGTGAATGTACACGGATGAAACTTTATTCTCGAAACTCGCGTGAAGGACAGCACAAGTGCGGAATGTGCTAAATCGTAGTTCATTGTTTTGTACGGAAAGTAAAGTGCAGACTGATTAACAGATGCATCTCGTTCCAAATCTTCGAGACTCGCAAAAATGCACTCTGTTAGAATAACAATAATATGATTGTGGGTTAGTATTTTACGTCCGGAATTTGGAACGTAGTACAGTGCGCTCCGTATATTTATAAGTTTAAAAAAAACTACTCTTCATTTAGATTAATTTTTAATACACCCGTGTTTCTGACCTAAAATATCGTACGACGTGAAATCATGAATAAATAAGGGAAAAATATTATTTGAAAAACTTTCCCATACCACGTTTACAGATTTCGATTCACAATTCCCACGCATAAAATAATAATATGACAGGTTGAAAAAACAGCAGGAAGTGTAACAGAACTATATTATTTAAAAGGTAAAATTTCACTGAATTTTTAAAACTGAATAAGTACCTAAATCTCTACCTATATACATTAAATAAGGTTTCTTTTCAATTACCCGACAATATATTTCATTACAAAAATGTTAAAGAGATGTTATTTGAAATAATCAATGATATTAAAAGCTTTTTTAAAAAATACGAATAAAAATTATAGGAATCTTAAGCATTTAGAGAATCTAAGAACATAAGACCTATACCTATACCTAGCCTGAAAAAGAAAAAAATACAGAGATAATGAAACACAAAATTAACCGTAAGAATGACTGACTACTGATATTCAAATTGGCTTCTTGAAATTAGGATTGGACTCAATTTTCTGTTTCACTTTGACACATACTTTCTTATCAACATCCAGGAAATATCGTGTTTGTCTCACAAAATGAGTAGATTACTGTCCAAAAACTATTTTTAATGTTTGAGTCACTGAGTTATTCCCGTCTTGGGCGTTGAGACGATCATTTAAGGTGTTTTTTATTACATTATACTATGATTCATGATATAAAATATTACACATAGTAAACCTTAAACGTAGCTAATAAATTATTGTACCGCTCTAAATGGGTCAAGGTAATGTTAAGCGTGTCCCAAGGCTCAATTCTAGGGTCTTCCTTTAGTCTTCCAAGCAGCTTCGCTTGCTCGTACATTGCATATAAATATAAACTGCTTTAAATATTGGCAATTACTATAACTCTAACAACCTAAATATATAATATCTAGAACAAATGTCTGTTTTAATCTTCAAAATGTTTTGAATGTATGATAAAATATTTTAATATGTCAAATAGATTCCTTTCATGAGTAATGCTAATTATAAGGATACATTTTTTGAAAAACAATCACATTGTATTTGTACAAAAATATTGTCTTTAGTAATTATAATAAAAAGTTAGTTCTAAAAAATAAACCTAAAAGTTAAAGGTTTGTGAAAGCGGACGATGATCCTTTAAGTATTGAATTTGAGGCGAATCCAACCAAGTCTATTCAACAGATTGCAGATACCCTGGATCTGGATACTCGTGGTCATGCGCGCACAAGAACTTTAAAAAATCAGCAACATTCATAAACAAACTTTGTTTATGTAACCTCCGATTTATGTGACAAAAATAAATCCGTGCAGGTTCGAGTGTGCCAAGCGAGATGAATTTGAAATGAATTCACAATTTCTACAAGTCTTGCGATTTTGGGGATGAAAAATGAGTGAATGTTACTTTAACCGAGATCGCAAAAACCAGAGGCTTTCAAAAGGGTGGTTAAGAACTGTTAAACAGAGAGATAATCTTCTGATCTAATGATATATCGACGTAATCTTCTGATTTTTGTTCAAATGATGTAGAAAAGATAATCAAAAATATGCGAAAAGGTCGTATCAATTGAAGAAAATTATATTATATAGCATTCATTACAAAAAAAATTCTGTTTGGGTTCCTGTAAGAAAACAGACATTTCCATCCGGTACACCTAATAAAAGAGAAACGAAGGTGGAAATATCGTAAAAATGAGATCACTTAGGCATATATGTGGAAAGTGTATTTATGAAGTATTCATAGAGTAAAGAATTAACAAATTAGGAAATAATGTCAAGCTGATATTAGCATTGTGAATAGGATTAAAAAAGGATCATAACGAATGAATAAGGTGAGAATGGTAAGAAAGATATATAACGCTAGTGTTGGTGGCATCAGAAATAGAGGACTTGTATTAAATTGGTTAGTCAGGTACCCCTAATGTGTGTACATAATATAAACCGCGTTAATATAGATATTTGGACGTGGTAGGGATATAAAATATGATTTATAGATATTGAAACACTCTATTATATTAGATTAATTAAAATTAAATATTCTTAAGTAGAAAACTAATTTATCGAAAAAAAATCTTTGCGCTACTAGTCATAAATTAATCAAATAAGTGACGTCACCCCCTCGGACACTAGAATGTCATTGATTTATAATGGTGTACGCCCACAGAGTATGGAGAGACAGTGCTCGAGCAGTGTTTGCACTACACCCACCATCCGCCATCCACAACCCACCACCCACCACCCCCGTCACACAAATACCCAAAACATCAACACTTCCAAGACCAGATTGAATGGCACCGCGACGGCGGCGGAGAGAGCGAGAGGGAAGGTCTGAAGGCCGCGACGTCGCCGTCTCTCTCGCTCAAAGGTCCGCATTGCCGGTTACACGGGGCGGGCGGGGCGCGGCGGCGCGGGGTCTGGCGCCACGTGGAAGGGCACGCGACCTTGGTGGATGAAGGACGCGCGGGTCAAGGACCACTCGGAGTGAATTCGGGAATGAATTATTAAGTTCTGGGATGAATAGATTTTCATATTTTTTTCTAGTACTGGGTACGTTAGCTAATGTATATTTTAAATGAAAAACATTTCTGTGCGAGGATTAAATAAATATATGTAGTAAAATACAAACAAAATAATATAAAGGGTAGAACTTCGGGAGTAGTCTTTCATTTCAACTTCAGTCAAGACGGTCAATACAATTGATTAGATACGAGATTTATATTACATTTTATATCCAACATTATTTTCTTTAAAGAAAGATAAATCATTTATTTTACCCTTAACAATAATTTATTATCGGCTAAATAAATAACCTTCTCTAGACGCAGCACAAATACGAGCTCGAAAGAGCACTGACTGAAAAGTCACTTTTGGTGTCGATTTCTTGACAAATGTTATCTCTCAGCTGTTGAATTGTCAGCTTATTACTTTTCTTTTGGTGTCGATTTCTTGACAAATGTTATCTCTCAGCTGTTGAATTGTCAGCTTATTACTTTTCTTTTGGTGTCGATTTCTTGACAAATGTTATCTCTCAGCTGTTGAATTGTCGGCTTATTTATTTTCTTTATGGAGCCACAAAGACAAATAATGTCAGGCGTAGTTAAATCAAGTGAACAAAGCGGCCAATCGTAATCACTATATTTCGACATAATATGACCGGGAAATAAATCGCGCAAAGTTAGCGTGCGATATGTTCCGTTGGGTGAAGCCATTGTTGATGAATCTCGGATAAAAAATAGTTTTACAACAGCGTTTATTTGTGCAACTTTTCATTGTACATTCACAATGAACGATCTATTTTGATAAAACATATTAATTAGCGTAACACCTTATTGCGGCGTTTCATAATGAACTGTTAACAGTCAAATAAATGATATGCAAAAAAAAATCAAAATTGTTTAATCAGCCTGTTATATGTTACGATATTTAAATATCGTAAAATAAAAAAGAATGTCATCGATTCCAAATATAAAAACAATTTCGTAATTGCGTAATCAAATTCAACTTGGGTATTTAATATTTATATTAGCACTATCTATCGGAAGCCGACCCTTTTCGTTCTACGTGCGCGTGCTGGCGCTGTGGTCCTCGCCACGCATGGCATCTGGAGTCCCTGGAGTCACATGTGAGAAGCGAGATGCATTACGAGCCGTGTCTCGTTGTCTAAGCGATAGTAGGATCAAAAAGAGGATTCTCATACGCCTATGGAAGTTCATCAATAGCAATCTGATTTTTCGTTTTATTGACGCTCAATCGCCCAGTGCCTCACAGAGCATGCCAAGATGACCTAAAGGTGTTCAGAAGTAATCAATTCCTCGTATTTTATCTTCGATTAGGTGTTATCGGGAACTCGATGAGGTGGTAATTAACGGAGATTTTCGGTCAGTTATCGCCCGATGCACTTTGTGAGAACTCGCAGAAAAGTGACAAATCTACGAGTACATAATAATATTTTTGGTCATGGAAACTTCACCTGCAGGTCTGATGTGTGTTTTCAATATTTCTCACTGCTACGTTTCATCTACCTACATCAACAAATTATTAAAGTCGTAAGCTATATTCGGAGAAGTTTGTATGTCGGGTTTAACAATACCCGATTTTATCTAATCTTAACCGACAGTTAGTTAACCGGCGGTTAGTTAACCAACGGATAGTTAACCGGCGGTTAGTTAACTAACGGATAGTTAACCGGCAGTTAGTTAACCAACGGATAAATAACTGGTTTAGTTAACCAGTAGATAGTTACAATCAACGGTTAAGTTAAACGCACAACACAAATCAGACAGCACGACACAACTCAAATTACATTGGTGTTTCTTCTTGCTCAATGACTGGAACGCACATTACATTAAAGTGTAAAATACTTCATGTGTCTGATTACTTAAGCACTCTTCCGTGTTGCATCGGGAGGAGATAAGCGACAGAATACGTAGAAAAGTTGACCCTTTATAAGCCATAATACTGGGGTATTTCCGAAATTCGTGAAATTTAACCCTAGATAAAGTTTGTCATCGGCATCCGGTACTCCGAACCCCGCACACTGCGTCGTCATCACCTCTTCGCACGTACACATACCACGTACTGACAAATTCACTTCAGTTAAGAACCTAAGGAGAGAAATCATTTTTTATTGTTGCGTATGATAAATAATTATATATTGTAATTATTTTATCCAATACACAAATATATAACAGAGGAATACCTAAAATATGAACTCTATAGAAATAGTATATTTACAGAGATATTCACATAATTAGAAGCAATGTTAACTCAATTTACATCATCGGAGAGGAAAGGTTAACTGAAAACGTAGCTAATGCGACCTTCTCAATTCAGGTTATGCGGATGGGAAAATTTGACAATTATAGTGGTTAATAATAATTATTTATTTGAGTCACAGTACATTGTGTTATAGTACATTGTTATAATAAGATAAAATATTACAGCAAAGTAAGACATGTATTTCGGTGCCCTGCTTCAATTGCGATCAATTTTGCACGTAAACGGTGTTGGTCATAAATTAAATAATTTGGAATAGTTGGAGATAAATAAAGCGTGTAAAACTAATCAACTAAATTTAACTGCGAGTCCCATTATACAATTTTTTCCTAAAAATTATTCGAGTAAATTTGTATTAAGTAACAATTTGAGTTAGGTACTAAATTTATTTTTTAAATAATTAACGTTTTTTAAAAAATAGATTCTGATAAAAAAACAACATTTTTTTTTATTAGTATTGACATCTCAAAGAAGAAAATGGTATTTTTCGAAACCGATAGATGTATTTAAACTCAATAAGTGGTTAATGAAACAAAGTTAATAAATAAAAATAATGTTTTTGTTTTGTTGAATAACGTACTGACGTAACTACAGAGAAAAGTAAGTACATGGCTAATATTAACGAAGGAAAATAGTGAACCAGAATATATTATACGGGGACAACCGCAAGGATGCGAGGTGAGGACCATGTTATTTCGGACTGTACAAATCTGTTGATATATCATGTCAACTTGATGTACTTTATCCGGATAGGCAGAGATAATTTTGTCCGCAGAACCTTTCAGCTCCGGTGAAGCGAGATAAAAATAACACCGTCATAAAGGTCAATGGAAAATATTTGTACAAGATCAGCGCAACAACGAGGAAATCAGTCACTTTCTGCGCCAAGACTTGTGTACCCAGAGCCAGTTGTTTGGTTTAGTATTATTAATACTATTTATAAACATATTTATTATGTTGTTCAAAATGGCTACTTTCAGTGTTTTTATTTGTCGCTTAAAGAAATTATGCCACGAGGCACAAAGATGTGGACCAAAATACGCGAGATGTTTTCATGTTTCGTAAATAGAATTGTAAAAAAAATGTTACGATTCTCGTCTGGCATTTGTTTTATTTCCTATGCACAAACATACTCTAATACCAACGAGACTTTTAAATTGTATGCATATGTATGTGAATGATGGATGATGTTTGGGAGAAAACTTCTGAAACTGAATGGATTAAATCAAAAATTAAATGGCCGCTATGTTACCAAAAATAGTATTCTGTGCGCCATTCATCTACTGATAATATTTTTATAAATACCTATCGCTCATATAATTAATATTGTATTGATAGATACCGTTAGCTTGCATCCAGTTCGATATTCTCCCAAAAATTCTAGATATTTAAACTTCATTTGTTCTGTGATCGTTGGTGATAATTCAAACGAGCATTTTTTCATAACCTTTCACAATTTTTTCTATAAAAAAGATTTACGATGACACGTCGAAATTACAAAAAAATCTATGGACAGGCTCGGCAGAGCAAAAAATATTAAACTTCAAAATATTGTTGTGCGTGTTTCACGGCACAGGTACTGGGAGTGGTCTCAGGTGAACGATAAACGTTATTTTCGTAGTCTGAATTCACGGACATGACAGGAATAGAAGATTTTTTTGTCTTCTTTACGACAATCCATTTTCTAATCTTCCCACATAACATTCAGTCTGGATGACATGGAACCTATTTTAAAATAACATAAAAAGTTAAATAGAAAATCAGTGATGCCTCATTTCGATCATGCTAAATCGTTAATTTTATCGCTCCGTTACGGTAACTAACCGTATATTACATAACTAATTAAACATTTTATTTGAACTATTTTGTATCCACAATACACAACTGTCTTAAAGACATAAGAACTTGCATACAATTCGTACTCTAATTAAAATATTTTCATTATTAAGAGAAGACATTCTTAATGTGAAGTTGTAATTATTCAGAACATACGGTCTGTGATATTTTAAATACTAATTAAAAGTATTAATTAGAAAGATATACTACATATAAAATCAATTTCATCGAAAAATATTGTTGTTGCACTACCGGGATTCGAACCTAGATCTCTTTTCCAATCCAGGAAAGGTGTATTATTAAGCTATAGCGTCAGTATTTTTGACGCCAAATTTTCAAACCTATATGTTATACATTTTCTAATTAATACATCTACCGTTCCATTATTTACAATATACAAGTTGTGTCAATGTGTCCAAAATGTTATAAAAATGAATTGTTAATTCTGGCATCTGCTATCAGTTTACTCAAAGGTATTTGAGATTCCGTAAAAACAATGCAGATGGCTTTCAAATAATGGAACGATAGATGTATTAATTTTGAAAAAGTTTAACATATAGATTCGAAAATTTGTCGTCAAAAATACTGTCGCTGTAGCACAGTTGGCAATGCACCTTCCCTGGATTGGAAAAGAGATCCAGGTTCGAATCCCGGTAAGGCAACAACAATATTTTTCGATAAAATTGATTTTATATGTAGTATATCTTTCTAATTAATACATTTAATTAGTATTTAAAATTCTTTCAATAATGTAAAAAAGAGATATTTTGATAACCTTCCGATATTATCGACCACTGGTCGCAAGTAACTTATGATAAAAAAATGATTGATTGTAATCTATCTAAATATCTTGTTAATACTGTATTTTTCACACACACACACAGGTCAACTGTTTACAAGAATGCGCCGCTTCTCGCTCGCGACCGCAAAAATTTCACAACACTCTCAGCGGTGTAAGAGACGTAAAACGTTTTAACATATATTTTTGATGACTTATTTCCGAATACTAATTGAATTGACTACTACAAGTTTCACGTCAAAAATATGATTGTCACTGAAAAGGGTATCAAATAGTATAATTATTGGAACTAAAAACGAACTATTTGTTACTTTAAGTAGGAGAGGTCGATGAACAATAGTTTAAATATATTGCAAAGCGTAGCCGTCAAAACAAAAACTCCAAACTAGGTTGTTTTCTATCAACGGTTACAACGTGTGGCTTCGTCATGCGCAGTCGACCCGCAGGTCAACGATAACTTCGTAAGCTTCACGATACACGCATTACATACGTAGAAAAGAAATATATAATACATTAGGCAAGTACATACAAGATATTATAATGTTACGCAAAGGTCACATGAAAACATTCGCCCATGACGGAAACGAAGATTGAACACAAAACAAGGAAGCCAACGGTGTGTATGTATTATATACGTATATAATGATATAATGGCGGTATCGATCCGCGACCCGCGACCCGCGAGCCGCGAGCCGCGAGCCAGCATCAGGACGGCCGTCGGCGTCGCGGGGCCGGCGGTAGATATACCGGCTGTATCATGTTGTGTTCCGGATATTACCGAAAGAACCCTGAACGCAACTGCGTGATTGGTGGGTAGCTACTACACACTACACACCGAAGGGAGAGTTGCGAAACGGCACTAAAATTGATGCCCTGAATTAGGCCGGATTGAAGTAGATTCCGTAATATATTTCAGCGGGCCGTGCTTTATCGCGTTACGCGAGGACCCTAAAAGCTCAAATATGAAATTTAAGTACACATTCAAGGCTTTCGTGAAAATACCTTCTAATTTCGACACGACATCAAAAAATCTCATTGTTTATGTATTTCCCTACAAAAACGGTAGTAACAAAAAAAATTTTTTCGATAGATTTTTTCTGTTCATCTTTCTAGTTGCTGAATTTAATATGTATATACATGAAAATAGCAGTTTATAATCACCATAAGATCTTTATTAATACCTGCTTCTTACAAAGTTCAAGAGGGGTAACTATTTTTTTTTAAATAAAATAAAATATTAGTATTACAATTTGATTTTAAAGATGTACAAATAATAAAGTATTATATAGGTATATAAATCAAATGCATAAAATTCTAAAACAAAAAATAAATATACTTTGAAAATTTGACACCTATTAGATATACGGAAGATATAGGTGGTAGAGTACTGGTTTAGTATGTGAGGGGTACTGGGATAGATACTTGGATTTCAAAGAAGTTTTGATGACGTATCGATCCAGGTAATGATAAAGACTTGTATCATTTCATTCAGAGTACCGGGTCCATTTTGACTCCTTGCTCTTTCATCATGATGTATGCCTTATGGGCGCATTAGCAAAAATGAGGTATGTTTATTATTATTATTTCTGCAATGATGCAGAGGCTGCTAGTTGGGGCAGGAGATAACCTCTAAAGGAGGACGGTTTTGGGACGTTTAATACGCGAGAGAGGTAATGATAAAGATGAAAATAAAACACTAAGTAGAAGTGAGAGTATAAAAAAATATTACGAAATTATCTAACGCAAAATTACACACTAATCTCTTTTCTAACCATTTTTATCCTATCACAAGGCAGAAACTATGGTTTTAGAAATTGTTTGGAATTTGAAATGGTTTCATTTAATATTTAGTAAGAGACAGAAAAATTGTGAGTACGTGGTAACCCTTTAATGGATGAATAACATAATATATAACAATTACAATTTATATAAAATACGAGACTCGGACAAAACATTTTTAAACGTACAATAAAAAATGTATGCGGCGAACAAAACATTTTTATTTAGTCGCCTTCGCAAATAAAATATTCTCTCTGGCAAGGAATTTGCTTTTATCTGGGTTAACCCCTTCGATAGACTCGGAGCAATATTATCGTGTCCCACATTTATATAAGCGAAAATAAATTTAAAAAAAAGGTCTTCATCTCAATTCTGTTCTTGTAAACAATTTTACGATCTGAGATTAAATTTATCTTCGCTTCATAACAAAACATGTGCAGCAGATATGATTAATTTCACTATGGTGGACGGGTTCAGTAATGGCCAGAATTGTCTGACAAATATTTGAAATGGATGGGAAAAGAGGTAGTGAATATATTAAAACTAAATTATTTAACATCTGACGATGAATCTGCCTTTTTGGTGTAACCATGGAAACGTCGCCCGACGTTGTCAAGTTATCAGGGTTCAGAGTTCGTCAAGGTCGATGGCGAAATTAATAACTAATAAGATATTTCTAATCTTTAGCGCACAATGGAAAGTGAAAATATTGTTAATTAATATTATTATTTACATTCATTAAAGATTCACCGTATCATCACATTCTTAAGTTAATTAAACTATAAGTTTACGGAACCGTATCAACTGCAAAAAATAAACTTGATATTTTCTGAACTGTCTATATTCTAACAGTAAAGTAAAAACCAGATTACACCGGTCAACACCAAAATCCTTCCGTTGAAAAACTGTTATGTATTTTGGGATTCTGGATACGAATCTAAAGTACAAAATCTTCCAACGTACACAGTTTTTGAGAAAAACAGGAAGGTTTGGGGAACAAATACAAAAAATTATGCAAAAATTGAGATATCAAAAAAAATGGATTCATTTCAATATCGTGATACCTTCCTTAATCTTCTTCATAAGCTTCTAATGATGTTGTTAAAATTAGAAGACATGAGTTAATATAATCACTCCTCGGGTCGCCAGCATGCTTGGCGCGTTCACACTCAAAATATCCACAACTAAAAGTGTAACTGAAGGAGCCACAGATGATAAATTAGTATAGATTAAAGCATCAGATTTGTAACTTGGACATTCTGAAAACATAAGTTGAGCATGAAAACCGAGCATACGGTACATATACCATATATATGTCGTATTACAGAATAAAAGGGTCATGAATTTTAAATTTCTATTCAATTGACGACGATTTAGTTATTTTGCAAGAACATACCACATTTATTAGAAGAACCAAGCTGTTGTAAAATTCAGCATACTGTATATATTTCAGTTCAGTATAGATGCTCATGCAATCTACATGAAAGAAACACATGAGGAAGAAAGAAGCTGTTACCTGCTAGATAAAATAAGATACAAGTATAAGTGGAATGCGTGCTGGCTGAAATTGTAATAATGTTCGTAGGTCTTCAGGGAGGGTATATTAAATTTTGCTACTTCCTATCCGAGGAAAGAGCAGCAGAAATTGTTTATCTTTCTTCTAGAAAACCCCCATTCTCTCCAAAATGATGGGTGATAGGGAAATTCTGCACTCAGAATCAGCACCCTTAAATTCATACAAATTAGACATTTACCAAGGTTGCGAATTTTTTTCTTGTCGACCAGTGTACAGGGTGGGGCACAAATATTGCTACAAAAACAAATGTGAATATTTCTGTAATTTTTTTTTTTTTTTCAGAATAAAAGGCGATATATATATATATATTTTATTTTTTTTATTTTTTTATTTTTTTTAAATGAACAGGATTGAAAACGCAGATAGAATACGAGTGGTGCAACTGTTTTATGAACTAGTCTCCAATTTTGGTTCAGAGAGCATTTAGGACTCAAACAAATCGGGATGCGCCCAGTCGGTAGACCATTATGCGAATTGTAGAAAGGTTCAATACACACGCCACTGTCCAGAGGACACCTTACCATCGAAATCCAACAGTTTGAATATCAAACATCATCACCACAGTGGCCGCAGCTATTGATAACAATCCTAGCATTTCAATAAGACAATTCGTGTTTAATACAGCTGTCAGTCGAAGGAGTGTTACGGGTATTTTGCAAGAAGGTTTGAATTTGTTTCCATATAAAATTCAAATTACAAGTTACTTGAATCCAGAAGATCTACCAATTCGACTAGAGTTCTGCCAAAAGTTGTTTCGTTTTGTTAAAAGCGATGTAAACTTCATAAATTGCTTATTTATATCTGACGAGGCACACTTTGATTTAAACGAAAATGTAAACAAGCAAAATTGTCGTATATGGGCTGATGAAAATCCACAAAACATCCAGCCAGTAAGGTTGCACACAGAACGTGTGACTGTGGTATACAGTATCTGTCAACTGTATTATCGGCTCTTACTTTTTGAAGAAAACGACGCCAATGTTACAGTGAATGGAGAGCGCTACATCTAAACATGCTGGAACAATTTTTTTTCCCAGAAATGCGCCGAAAACAAATACCTTTCCGAAATGTATAGTTACAACAAGATGGAGCCAGTTGTCACATAACAAAACCAATAATGGCGGCCCTGCGTGAAAAATTTGGTGAAAAAATAATCTCACGAAACACCGAACATCGTTGACCCCCGAGGTCGACTGACCTCACTGTTCCAGATTTTTTTATGGGAATATTATAAGCAAGAGGTGTATAAAACCAAACCACGCAATAAAAACGAGTAAAAAGAATCCATAAGGGCGGTTATTGAGGCAAAACCGCGGGCAACATTAATAGCAGCAATGAACAACGTTTTGGTCAGATGCAGGGTTTGCATTAACAAAGGTGGAGAACATCTAAAACAAATTATTTTTAAAAACTAATTCCTATGTTAAAAATTTAATAGAATTCTTGATATAAAACAATAAAGAAATAAAATTAAAATAACAGAAATATTCACTTTTATTTTTGTAGCAACATTCGTGTTCCACCCTGTAGCACCATTCGCCGATTTTTATTACAATCAAAAACGGTGATCGTTAGTTAGAAAATAATTAGCGGGCGAACATCTGTACAAAACTGTTAAACTAAACATAAAAAATAATGATATTTGGAAAAATAATGATGCGCATACCGTTGAAGAGGAAGTTCCCCAAGCGCAGCACTTTTCTGGTGACAGCACTAAGATATGCAGGATGCCGAGAAAAGTGGAGGAACATAGTCAAGAGAGCGGGTGTTCATGGAGATAGCGATATATATATATATATATATATATATATATATATATATATATATATATATATATATATATATATATATTAACATTTCGGAGAATGTTTATCGAGTAGAAGTTATCACTGAATAAAATTCAGTCAGTTAATAATGTTCATAACTAGAATTTTCTTTTCCAAAGGCGTGTCTGCGTTAGACAACCACATTATCAATTTACGATCTACGATAACTTAACCACGTTTAGATCGCGATCAATGCTCCACGAAGTATTTTTTTCCAGTCTGGGCATCGGTTGAAACGCGACATCAGGTTGTGTAATTTTCCCAGACGAGGTTTGATCACGCGGAAAATGAAATATCCGCAGCCATTGAAAGGCCCGAACGAGTGCGTGTACGAGGCAGGCTATATAATATTGCCCAAACCAATTTATTTTCAAATGCTGGCGAAAATTCACCGGAGCATAAACAACACAAAATGAAAATATAAATCGTTCCGCATCTAAACCTATATTGTTTTCAATGTTTGAGAACTTCGGAATCTACTGAACATTATAAAATCTTTAGTTCGACTAGATGTATTGTATTTTTTGAAATTAAAATATTTTCATTATTTTATAACTATACGATTAACACGTGTCATGCACGGTTTGTTAGGTGTTTATTAAAAGTACGCATTTAATTTAATTTACAAAAGTGAAAATAATGCGACATCATCAAAAATCAGAACAATCTAAATTATTATCGACAATAATGCGCTTTTATATTTTGGAAATGTTGCAATATATATTTGTTTTCAGTACGGAGCGTTCTTGACAGATTTGGTTGTTTTATACAATATAATAATAATAGTACTAAAAAATAATAATCACGTGACAAAAAAATTTAAATTCAATATTTTACTTATTGTAATGAAATTCTCACGAGGAAATATTATATTATTATTATTTATTATTATTATTATATACGCTCTATTCAGGCATTAACATATTTTTATTAAATAATAGAAAATCTTATCAGAAGCTTAATATACAAAGAAAAAAATTACATAATATCAGCAAATTTTTTCATAATCAAATTTTAAAATAAATAAAAAATGTGAAGTAAAGCTATTTATCCGTCACATTGAGTTGAAACACAAAATATTGTAATAATGTAGTCTCATAAAGAGTTAATTTTACAGCAAAGAATGCAATTTGGGAACTGCGAAGTTAGCTAACGCATGTGTTCTGACATTACCCCTGTAATAGAACAATGAATTGTGTCTCGACGACCTCAATGGTGCGTGAAAGTCAAGCAGACCAACAATCTGGGGGCAGTCTATCATACCATTGATGATCCTATAAAGAAATATAAGGTCGGTCATCGCAAGTCTCACTGATAATTTGAACAATTTTAGACGGCTAAGGAGATAATCATAATTGATATCCTCGGAGCGTATATTTAATTTAAAATTAAAGAATTTTAAAAACTTCCTCTGGATTCTTTCATCCGCCGTCGAGTGAACAATGCAGTAAGGCGACCGTATAACCGAATTATATTCTACCTGAGGCCTGACTAGAGAAGTGTAGAGAGCTTTATAGGTGTGCAGGTATGAAAAGTTTTTTGCAGTCCGCAAAACAAATCCCAACATTTTGAGACCTTTATTAGTTATCGAATCAATGTGAAGAATGAATGATAATTTACTGTCAAATATCACACCCAGATCATTGATATCCCTAACTGATACCAAGTCAACATCGCTGATAGAGTACGAAAATTTCACAGGATAATTTTTTTGTAAAACTAATAGATTGGCACTTGGAGATAGTAAGATGTAGGTGATTATTAAAACACCAGATTTTATTATTATCTATTCTCCTTCACCGAAAAGTAAGCGTTATATGGATTATAAATATACTTATACTGAATTAAAGAAACTTCAAATTTATTTTATAGTGTGTTCCTAAGGTTCAAATTTCTAAAGCCAAGCGAAACATGTGCCCTCGACGTTAGACATCATCAAGATGTCGATTTCGTTACGCACAATCAGTTCTGCCTGTCTATAATTAATGTATTAGCAATGCATGAGTATATAACAAATGTAATAAAATAATCGTAGTTGCCCAAATGATGGACCATAAGTTACTCTGTGCGTGCCTCTTCAAGTAAAATATCAATATTTTTTTTCCATTTACAAAGTGGACGGAAACGCTGAATATTTTATATTGAGTAATCGGAATCTTTCATAAATTAGAAAATGAAAAATTTTTTGATAAATTGAATATTTTTTGTTGTCAAGCAATTTATTATGTTTTTGGGTTATGTCAAATATCGAACCTAAGTATTGAGTAGAATCTGTACCTTAACAACTGGTCTAATCTGTTCCACGCAGCCGGAACGACATTATACCGTGCCTTTGTACAAGATATCATCTGATGCTTACATTAAACATACAAAATTGGTATATAATTTAGAAGTACCTGATTTCGGGTACATTATATACATTCAATTTGTATTCAAATCAACATTGAAACAAAGACGATTGCTGTTCTAAAAATATTATTATTGTACTTATATAATATAACTTAATTTTCTCGTTATCACCTAAACTACCGAAAAATTTGAAATGTTTGTAACTAATTTTCAAGAGAAAATTACTGTAGGAAATTTTAATACAAAAAAGTCAATATTGATCAAAATGTCGAGACTTTATTGTTTCAAGGTCACGATACAGCGAAACCCTGATCGATCGGTTTTGAAGAGTCCAGTTGATCAATGGCGGAATAAAATCGACATGTAACTGCATTATTATCGATTTTTTGCACATATTTTTAAAGTTTTAGTAAGATAGGCTAAACAGGTAATACTGCTCGAATATTGATATTTTTGACCTCCTCTTGAATTACTTCTATATTGGTGAATTTATTTTCTCCAAAATACTGTTAGAAGACATTTGATCTTTTAAGCAATATTTGTGTGGAAATGGAAACAAATACAGCATGAACATACTTCAATAAATTTCAAAAGATCGAAACCATGACTAGGCTGCGCACGATAATATAATATTAAAAACCCTTAGATATTCCGTTTGCATCGGGAACATAATTTAGCTTTATTATATTGATTGACAACCAACCCTACCGTCGTTGAAGCTCCAAATGTGTGTAGTTTAGGGTGGGGAATGGCTCAGTAGCCTGCTATATAGATTCTCTGAATTTTCCTGCGGCTAGAAGTGAGAATTCAATTTTCTTCCTCATAGACGTGACGGTATTTTTAAATAAGTTCCCTAATGTGAAAATACCTCACTGGAAGACGTGGCAAATTCTTTCAGGAAGTTCCAAAGGAATTGGTAATATCGATGTACATTACTTACACGTAGATTGCGCAAGAATTTTTATATAAATTTTATAAATAGAATACTTTGCCACAAACAAAAAATTAAATAGGAAATCCATATACTCCTTAAGAGAAGTTTTAAATTGATTTATACGACCTTTTTACAATGAAATTACATTTTATTTAAAATATTAAACAGATATGATTTATATTTCTGATACCAGTATTTTATAGGTAGGAAAGTAAGTATTATTTAATATCTACCTTATTTTTTTAGAAATATCCTTCTCCTACATTTTAAACACGAGTTATGCATAAAATGTAAGAATAATAATTACATTTAGAGTCAATATGTACATTTTTCTTCTATCGCTCATTATGGGAGCTGACCGTTATCGATGTTTCAGATTAAAAAAAATTAATAACAACTTAACCTTAATTTTACCTCTGGTAGATACGATTAATCTCATTTCTATTGAAGATTGGTATTGATTAAATTCAAAATACTCCCATCAGTACTTTTCTAAGGATATAACACTTTTCTGTGTAATCTTATAATATTGATATGCAAAGTACAGTAAATTTCAGGAAATTCGGCAAGATAATTTTATTAAAATCGTAAATATTTATTATAATTGCTACAATAAATCACTCATCATATTTATTGTAAAATATTTCGTACACAACAATTTCAGTGTACGGATAGGGATTATGTAAGCGAATGTGAATTTATATGCTCGTTTTGAAATACCAGTTTCACTACCCTCGGGTAATCGGGTCCACCGTGTAATTTTCAGCCATTAGTGAATGAACGATGTGCTTTGGACGCGATAAATCGTCGGTTTCCAGGGACGGGGCGAGGCGCCTAGCGTCACGGCGTCGTTGCCGGGCGACGCTCTGACGTCAGGACGCAGGCATCGACCGCGGGTCTGACGTCACATACATTATCTCACTTGCGAAAATGAAGAGAAATGAGTAATGAACAAATATTAAAAAGGACATCCCTGCGTTGTTTTTTATAAATTTGTTATTATTATTATTACCTAATAAAGTGATTTAAAAAATGACGCAGAACGACTCTCGAATTCATTGTGAAGTGCGAAGAAAGGAAGGATAACGTTTTGATACAAATTAAATGTATTAATTAAAAGACATACATACAAAATCAATTTTATCGAAAAATATTGTTGTTGCTACCGGGATACGAACCTGGATCTCTTCCTATTCGGGAAACGTGCATTATTTGAGTAAACCGATAATATATCGGTTTACTTAATATAATATATAATATAAAGGTATTTGAAATTCCGTAAAAACAAAGTAGATGGCTTTCAAATAATGGAACGATAGATGTATTCATTTGAAAAGTGTAACATATAGTTTGGAAAATTTGTCGCCAATCTACTGTCTTTGTACTGCATAATAGAATACTATATGTTATGTAAAAGTACATACGTAGTAGTAAAAACTATCGGGAACGAATGTCTACATTTTTCAAAAACTCCGCACTAAAAAAAGATTTTCCATAACATGAAGAAAAAAACGCTCTCATATTTCGGGCATGTTACTATAAGAAATGCAGATAGCCAGGAGAAATTGGTGGTCGAGACGAAAGGCGAGCGGTGAATAATGAAAGTAAGCAGTTCGCGCTATAGAAGCAGAATAAAGTACCACGATGCCTGGCCATGAGCACACAGACCAAGAGAAAAAGAAACCGGGAATTTAGCAGTGATTCGGCAGTTTTTGAAGTAAATTATTAGCGATAGTGCTCAATTAAAAACGTATTAAATATCATATATTCTCATTAATATTTTAATTATCGCAGATCGATTATCATAAAGTCAGAACGTCCGCTTCAATAATCAAATGAATTTGCCATATGTACATATCAAATAAATACATCCGAGCGCTTTTTATGAAGTAGAAATATAATCGTGAAAATAAAATGTTGATTTTGTTATTCTACTCATTTAATTTACTTGAGAGGCGTTTCGCCTTGCAAAGGCATTGTCAATTTAACAATTTAACTCATCAACTTGTATTTTTGACTATAATGGGGGACAGCTATACAATTTTATTTACATGAGGTAAAAAAGAACAACATTATTCATTGGAATTCTTAGGATTTCCATGCATTTTGAATGCTTCTGATTAAAAATAGTAGATTGTAAAATTATATAGCTGCCCTTTTCTACAAATTACCCATGATATTAAAAATACTATTACTGTTGAAACCGAATGGTTACTTAAAATAATTTCACCTCCCTTTTCACTATGTAAATAAAATTGTACAGCTGTCCTCCATTATAGTAATAAATACAAGTTGTTGAGTTAAATTGCTGTATTGATAATGCCCTTGCAAGGCGAAACGCGTCTCAAGTAAATTAAACGAGTACAATAAAAAAACAAGTGTTTAATTTTCAGAAATGTGATTATGAAATTCTACTAACTTACCTCGGAAACAGTAAACAGAAATATAATATTTTAAGAAAACATATCAATCTCAATTTTGGCTACCATTAGTATCACCAGACAAACATCCATCTGGTTTGTTTCCTGTTATTAAAAAGTCGCTATATGCGTATTAATTATTTCGAATTTTCCTTGCCGTAAAATAATTTTTTTTTCGAGACAGATCTGAAGGCATCAAATTGTACAGCGGTTAGAAATCGCAGGAGGTTAACACGTCCGAGTATCTCATGAACGCTTCACATTATTTTTAATGCAGCTCGGAACCCGGACATAACACCGAAATAAACTCTTAAATATTCCAAACGTGTTAAATAATACAATTTGTTTTTTATACACATGGGTGAAATCGTTGCAAGAATCGTTACGTACTTACTTCACGTGTCGAGAATAATCGTACGAAATAAAAATATCTATTCAATTGACGTTACAGTTGTTCCCAACCTTTTCGGCCCACGGCAAATTATTACATTCATAAAAGTATCGCACACGGAAGAATACTTACGCATCTATCACTTTTAAAAAAATAATAAATCAACATATCTAGTATACTTCACTTTTAAAAAATATCCAGGTGCAATTTATTGTGATAAAGTTTTTTCGTAATAGTAGAATAATACAGAAACGTGGGAAAATTGTGTATCGACAGGCATATTTACGTAATAATTAATAGTATCATTTTGATAATGTTTATTAACAGTTTAATTTTGAAGTAAAGAATAATGTAAAATCTTTTAACTGCGAACCATATTTAACACCGTATAAGGCAGAGGTGTTATTTAATGTGTCGACTTAAAATGTCTGTAATATACAAGTACTGTCGTCTACAATCTGCAGGATGATTTCAAATATTTGACAACGAAAATCGTGTTCAATCCCGTCTCAGCAAGGTCGAAAAGTGCGTACAATCACGCCCATGGCTTGGCGAGATATGCAAAGTTTGGCGTGTTAACTCGCTCACGGCATTTAAAAAGTTAAATAGAGTCTACTCGATCAATTTCACTGCACACTTTGTAATCGCTCGCGGCACACCGGTTGCGAATCACCGCGTTCGACAGATATTGAGGTAAAATTCTCTCGCACGAGCAACACGTTGATCTCATTCATAAATCAAATTGTTAAGCCATGTTTGGTAAGAGATATGATAACAGCTAGTTATTTCTGAGCGGGAATTACATGAAAAATGATCATCTACGATAAGCATTTTAAATTGAGATTGACGGCTGACAAACATTTGTATAATGCTTGATGTGTTTTAATATGAACAACATCAAGTGGCGTTGCAACATTTTAATTTGTACATCGTGTGCCTGTGATCTTTGCGCAGGCGTCGTGAATTACGGAGGGAAAGTTCATTGAATGATACCGAATCTAAACGCTTCCATATGCAGCGCGGTTTAACACTGTACGCGGATACGAGTAAACTCACGCGAAACTACAAATGCTAACACGTGAAATGTTTAAAGCCGTACACGTGACGAGTGACCTATGCACTATACCTACGTACATTTTTCATTGCGTCATAATGTAAGGTCCCCGTCCCAATTTGATAATGAATGTACTATGTACCTACTTGTATACATAACGATGATATTTACAACACCATGGAATTTATTGTATTTGAGATATATATTTTTATTTAACGACCTTAATAACTACAATATCAACATTGGACAATATTAGACAAAAAAAAACATACCAACAAAAAAATGTGCAAAGCGCCTATGAGTTAAGATTATTAATCTTGATTTATTTTCACAATAATCAAAGGAATTTGGAGGAAAGCCAGCTGGCATTGGAAATCTGGAGACGTGATGAATGGTGGACCTGACTAACGGAATCAACCAAGGCGAGCCCTAGGCCGTCGGAAGATATTTTGAAAAATATTTTTATAAACATCGATGATGACATAAAAAGGGTACAAAAATCAATTAATTCCAATTCTACGCATTCTAGACAGAAAATGAAATAAGCCCGAGCATTTAAAATTCGTTATACATAATAGATGTAGCTGCAACGGATAAAAAAAGAAAAAAACAATATCTAATAATGTCATCAGGTGTGCAAAAAAAAATTCATAACATTTGACATATTATTGATAGACATTTTACCATTTATGAAACATAAAAGTATATTTTTAATGTACGTAATATATATTCATTACACAAAAATGTTTTGAAAAACGTTGCGGCTTTCACAAATTAAATTGATATTTTCAAATAGAATTTTAAATGATAGGTATACTCGTGAACCAAAACATGTCAAATGCAACACCCATTAACATATTTCGTTCGATGTAAGTCAGTGATACAAATCACAGTAGAAGAAATATGATTGCACAGAGAGAATGACAAAAATATCCGTACAGAAGATTTTGTTCCATAAAGTATTTAAAATGTCCGTACAAACAAATGATAATTGTTTATAACTCGGTTTTGAATTTAGTATGCATACAATAAATATTGTTCTAAGCGCTAGGTGTCGAGCCTGTCAATAGAACTAGGAATTATGAGAAACATCGTATCGGTATTGTCAGACATTTTTTTTTACATTTGTGGGGCATCGCTGTGAGAGGGTGATAATTTTTAATTACTTACGAAGGTTATCAGGTGCCTCCGGAAGATAAAGTTGACACAATTTTTCAAGTAATTGAAGGTCGCGAACTTCTACAGCTTATTATATTATAAAATAAATAAGAAGGTACTGATATTTTGTATGTAATTGAATATACCTATAGACAATATAATAAGATATTGTAAAATTATCGAAATACTCGCAGCGCTCGGCAGTGGCTACGTATATTAATCATGAAAAATAATATCCACTTCCTACATATATGTTAATAGAAGAGAATTCAACTATTATCCAGAAAGAACTGGTAAAATCTTAACTGTATAAATACAATATCTAAAGTAAAAGAACGACCTCACTTTACTAACAAATTCGGGTCCAAGCCGAATTAATCGAGATTAACTGTTATATCTTGACGGAACATGTGTGATGTCCTTGTATGACGGTTGTACATTTTTTCTAATGATTTTGTTCTGCTTGGGTTAATTTAAAATACTACATTATCGTGTTGTGTAATATCATAAGCGATACGGTATTTATTGTCAAACCACAAAAGGTTGTTTTAAAACTAAGAGTCATATAAAAAGGAAATGAAATCGGATCGAGTGCTATAGATATAGTACCTGAAACGTACATATTATATATACATAGAATAAATAGAAAAATGATAACGTAGGTAATAAAAAAAAGACGTGAAATCATTCAATTCAGTGATGAAAGCCTTCAAAATGTATCACGAGCGTGTCATGTACCTACCGCAAGATAGATATAATTATTCTTGTTTTTTTTTTTTAAAATAGGGCGCATTGAAATAGTGCAATCTATCATACCAAACAGTATTATTAAATATTATTTTTAATATTTGTTGCAAATTTTTTATTGTGATTTTTATTCATTTTAATATATAACAGATTATTTAAAACTTTGTTTTTAACCACCCGATTTCGTAAAATACCATCTCCTTCATCAGGATGTAAATTAACTAACTAAAACTGTATATGACGAATTGTTCAAATGTTTTAAGGATTCTATTTTTAAAATACATGTGGTACCTAAATAAAATTTAATTTAATTCAATTAGATTCAGGAAGCCAAGGTTCGAAATGGGCTGCAGGGCAAATTGAAGAAGAAGAACTGTATATAATTATGTAGTGTACAACGTTTTTTGAAGGCGTCAAGCGTGACGCTGTATCGACACCTAGGGTAGAGTCAAATATATTCACTCGAAAGGATTTATTTAAATTGATATAAGGAATTCTGTGAAATAGTGAGTAATGTAAATAGAGCCAAGAATATAAAAACATTTATTATCATGTAAATTAATAAATAGTTAAGGTCACCCGGCAAAAGAGCAAACCACTAGATAGTTTAAAAATTTAATTTGCTATTTAAATGTCTCACCGCGTTGACAAGTCAGTTGTGTTCTTGGCAATCAGAACATAAAATAAATTAGACTAAATAAAATACAATAACTTTGTATGAAAACACGAAATTTATTATATATCAATCAGTTTCGCTAATCTCAAGCTTCATCAATACGTATTTAAAACTAATCATAAATACAAAAAGAGTGCACCTATATATACATAAAAAGGGAGATAGAATATAAAATTACATGTGAAATAAAGAGACAGAATACTTATGCAGATAGACGGAACATTAGGGGAAGGGAAAATACAAACTTCCCTTAATGTTCCATCTATCTGTATATATATTGTCTCTCTCTTTGATATGTAGTTGTATATTCTATTTCCCTCTTTTATGTAAATATAAGTGCACTCTTTTTGTATTTATGATTAGTTTTAAATACGTCCTGATGAAGCTTGAGATAAGCGAAACTGATTGACGTATAATAAATTTCGTTGTTTCATACAAAGTGATTGCTAAAAATATAAAATAAATTATTTTCTATAGTTATACACAGATTCACGATACCATTTATCGCATAATAATAATAATAATAAATAAGTATATATATATATATATATATACAGAATGATAAAGAATGACAATTTTGTATTATTTGTTTATGTTTGAAACATTACTTTTTCAGAGATTATTTTTGGAACGGTGGGACGTTCTAAATTTGTCAAGTTTTGTTTATTCTCTGGTTTTCGCGGAAATTCCAGACCAGGCGGGGGCGAGCGTGGCCTACTAATGCGAATTCGACAGCTGTTCTTTACATTACATTCACGTAGTATTCGAACGTCGAACAAACACATTTGAACGATAAAGGTGCTTTTAATATATCGTGCCAACGGAACGATAAGGTACGATCTGGTATTTACAACAAACTGAAATATTGAACTTTGAATATTAATTTTTCGATTTCTTCAGCGGTGTTGGGAAATATTACACGTGAAATATTACAAAAATGTCGCTATACAATTTGTCGTCCATCCAAATCTGACTTATGCCTATAATCCACTCGAGCAGGCACAACTGAATTGTATTCCAGTGAAGTAATTATTACATAGAAAACATTTTTACGTAACCACGTGAGGTCATATTTGTGCCCATTATTATGAAAGTGGTCTAAGTCACGTTCCAATCGTTTCGAGATATTTAAAAGTTTGCGTTTGAATTGATTAAAAATATTTTTATATTACACGATATATACAATGTTTCAAAATTGTTTTAGTCTACTAGATATATAATTTATTTCGACATAAATTTTGCATGTACTTTGAAAGGAAATAAAAAAATGTTAAGGTTGAAATGACTTGCTCTATTATCAAAATATACCCTAGCGGAATACCGTTGAACGTCGTAATATAACGCTTAAAATTTTTCACAATTGTTACAATTTGCATCATATTATATTAATTTAAAACAATGTGCCGCGAAATAATTAATAAACACATTTTTTTCAATTTCTTTACTTAGGCTACTTTCATAATAATGGGTACATTTATGGAATAAGTACTCCTCGTACTGTCTTTACTCGTAATTCAAAAAATATCCGCAGAAATCGGTAAGATTATTTTTTTAAATCGTTTTTTTAACAGAAAAAAATTTCACATAATTGGTTAATATATCGTGATACGCCTCTTTGAAAGGTTGACGACGAATTTAAAGTAATAAAGTAAAATGATTTCAGGCATGTTATACAGGGTGTAATATCAACCATTTGTCTAAGACGAACCTTCAATTTCTTGGACATTTTGCGAGAAGGGAAGCTAGCTTGGAGAAGCTTATTGTTGTGGGCCGCATCGAAGGACAGAGAGGAAGACAGACCAAGTAGAAGAGGCAATATCGATAATATAGATGATGAGAAAAGTGGAGGAACTTAGTCTAGAGGGTGGGAGAGTTTATGAGATCACGATGGTCTATCAAGAGGGACCGGCGTGGACGATATAACATAACCTATACATTTTATTTGTATTCAAATCAATTGTTATATTATAAAAAATATTACTAAAATATTCATTTGTTTCTTGTTATCGTCTAATTAAGAAATTTGATGTTTGTAAAAGTTTCAGAGAAAATTATTTTTAATACAAATTAAATGTATCAATGAGAAAGATATAAGATATAATTAATCGAAAAAATATTTTTTTGCTAACGGGATTCCAACCCGGATCCTTTACACCAACATACAAATTTTTGAACTTATATGTCGCACTTTCAAATTGATACTTTTAACGTATTTAAAAAAAAGAAAATTATTGTCAGAATTTTGATTAAAAAAATAAAATTTTGACCAAAATATCAGATAATACATTGCCGTTCCAAGATCACGACATGTAACTATTTATAGAAGATAAATACGATCAGAAATAGCAACATCTTTAATTTTAAAAAAAACGGAAAACGTTCCACGTCTGATCCTGTGGAATAGTTTTATATAATAAAATAATGAAAATGAACGAAAAAACAATATGTACCTAATATTTATTAACAAAAAAAACTAATTCGTAATTTTATTATTTTATATTGTTCATCATTGGTATCAGTGGTGTTCCATAGAGATCAGAATATCGAAATGTAATTCCTAGTACATATTGACTAGTTTACAAAAAATAATGCGTGTTTAGTTATAACATGAAAGTTTGTCAAATTTTTTATTTCAACTTTATTACATACATACTATGTACAGGATGGCCCAAAAGTCGCTAAACCATTTAACTTTCTACAATTAATTTTTTTTATTTCAGATTATTAAAGCGTAATCCTGTAAATTAAATATGAAAAAATTCACGACTAAACAACGTGTTGAAATAATCTAATTTTATCTATATTAATATAAATTGTGCTAACGCAAATTTTGTTTTATTAACAAACGAAATATGCGATTTTGAGGGACAGAAAATCCAAGAATAGTCCACCAACGTAGTGTGCACCCCGTAAAAGTAACGGTTTGGTGTGGTGTGAATGCGAAAAGAGTTCTCGGACCTTATTTCTTTGAAGATAAGACAGAAAATGCACTAACTGTCAATCGCGAAAGTTATCGAGAAATGCTAGAGAATTTAGTCCGTCCTACAGTCGAGGACACACCAGAGGTAAGGTGGCAGCAAGATGGTGCTACTGCCTTACTGCCCATACAGCTCCCCGATAAATGAACTCATAAGACAAATTTTAGGAAGAAGAATAATTTCGCGAAACTCTGAATCAAGTGCTCCAGACTTCTTTCTATATTTGAAAGATAAAGTATACCGTACCAACCATTCGGTAATTGAAGGCCAACACCCGTGAAGAAATAAGCCAAGAAACACTAAGACATGTTTTCAACGTTCATGAAGAGCAAAATGGTGGTTATTTAAAGGATGTAATTTTCAAAAATAAATACAATTTATTTCCAAGAAGTGTGTATTCTGTTTATAAAAGAATAAATGTGAATTATTAAGAAATAAAAAACTTATTTCATTATAAAATGGTCTAGTGAATTTTGGCCCATTATGATTTTAACATTTGCCATACTGCAGAACAGTTTTACGGCAATACAATACAATAGACTCAATTATCCGGAATGACAGGAAAAAAGTAATCCGGATAAAAAAAACCAGCTTGGATCAAAAGTAAAAACACTGAATCGAAGTACGCCCAAATAGTAAACACGTTCTCGACCAGAAATCCCGATCGATACATGTTTTCAATATATTTTCAACATTAAATTCCTACGCGAATCTCGACTATACGATTTATAATTTTAGAGAACACTAACTTATGATAATAGACAAATCAGATTGATTGCACGAATGAACGTGCTATATCACCGTGTATTAATTATTATTATATAATGCATGTTCTTGTATAACGTATTCGACGTATTCGTGCAATCGCAAAATATATCTTCAATTCGCAGAAATCTCATTTCAATCCAGGGTGACCTGGTGCAATAGTAAGAACCTTTATATAACTCAATTAAGATATTTCTTATCTAATACTATGAATTCATACCTATGTAAAAACGATTTATGGAGAATAAAAAAAAGATTTATATTGTAGCACAGTTGGCAGAATTAAAATCTCTTGCGGCACTGAATATGTATAGATAAATTTTGTGTAGATATATATATATACAGGTGGACCAAAAAAGTGATAACATTTCGTAAAATATGATATAATTACATCAAAATTAGTTTAACTATATCAACAATAGATTCAATAGTTTACTAATTTACTTACTTACCTATTTACCTATATTACGTTTTACTTCGACATTTTTCGGTCGCCCCATATTTGATTATTAATTTTCCAATTGTTTATATTTGGTTTTTTCAAATTGTTGCCCAGAAGGACAAAAATCACTGCGGAAGACCGAATTCTGATCAAAAATTTGCGAATTGAAAAACGCCGGGGTGCTAGGGTTTATTTTTTGTATTCAATATATAATTTGGAATTAATAAAATATTTCACTTAATCGAAATAATCGTATAATTACGATTTCTTTGAAATGCTTATATCTCTGGCATGGTTGAGATTAGGCACATATTCGTTAGGAAATGTTTACAAGTTGGTGGTGATCGTTTACTCCATATTACTATATATATATTAAGATTTAATAATAACCGTCTATTAAATTGATTTATTCCATATGTTATGCATGTGGTGCGCGACTTATGGTTCACACACGTATATATGTAGTACTAATTAACCAATAATATAAACATAGTGTTAGTATGTCATTATTGCACGTCGCGTAACAATAGACAGTTATTAATGCGACTGTGTCCCGATTATTGAAGGTTTACGATCAATGCGAGAGAACTACCGACGAAGTAATAAAACTTGTCATGTTTCTATTAAATAGTTGGATGAATTATTATTCAATAATATACAGAGTATCGGCAAACGTGAAACCGCTGAGAAGGCATGCACGGCGTCAATGAGATCTCGCAACACTCGCAACTGACGTGCTAGTTAAATAATAATGTCTATACTATTAGCTAACGACCATCAGTTTTAACGTAAAAGCCATAACAAAAATGTATGTCACAAGTCCGTTACCCCTTCTGTGAACTGTGAACTTGATTTACTCTAGGTTGACCGTCACACGAAAACATTGAATTGTCCAAGGAGAAGACACCGATTACAGGCCAGATCGGGTACATGTAAGGATAGTATTATTTAGTAAATCTATATTGAAGAACGGTTCAAAAAAAATTCTTGCATATTCTAGAAGATCAGCGTGGAAAAGGTGTTTTATTTATTTATGTAAATATGTAATATACATATGAAACGACCCTGATAGTCCTAGAATAGAATTAAGGTTACAATGTAAAAAAATATATAACATATTACAGGATCAGATTTAGAAATTAGAAGAACTATTATTTGTGAAAAAATAAACATATGCTACAAATTGACAATTTAAAAGAATAAACAAAATTTAAGAACTAACGCATAAGTACAGAGGCGCGTGGGATCCAAGGTCAACGAAGTCTAATCACGTTACACGTGACAATCTTCGGCGAATGTATATACATTCGCCGGAACGATAGATGTATTAATTTGAAAAAAGTGTAACATATGGGTTCGAAAATTTGTCGTTAAAAGTACTGGCGCTGTAGCATAGTTGGATAATGCACCTTCCCCAGTTTGGAAAGAGATCCAGGTTCGAATCCCGGTAGCGCAACAACAATATTTTTCGATAAAGTTGATTTTATATGTCCATCTTTTTAATTAATACATTTAATCAGTATTCAAAAAAATATCACAGACCTCTACGTTCTGAATAATTACAACTTCACAATAAGAATGTGTTCTCTGAAACAAGTACCCACAACCAAACGGCAATGAAATTGACAATTTTAACGTTCAAATTAACTTATATAATATTTCAACGCGTTATACTGATTTAACATTAATGTCAGAAGAATTATTAAACGTACAAGGCTGTAAAAATATAGCGGAAATTAGTCAGGCCGTTTAGTAAAAATGACCTCAGCGAGAATAATCAAACTGGAATAAACGAGATGTAAACACAAACATGTTCGATGTTTTAACTAGCCGGGGTCCAATTGACACTAAACTTTAATCAACAACCAAAATAACACGTGACACCAGAAATATTTTTTAAATGATTACAACCATCTGGTTAAATCGTTAACAATTAAAATAATGATATACAATACAAACAAAACGCATGCCTACTGCTATTTTACACAAGTGTGTGAAACGAAGAAAAAACACCTGTCGGTTGTGATACGACTAGAAAACGAATCAACTTATGTTTTATTTTATCGCTACAACACTTGTAGCGAAAATGACTAATTACCATTTTTTAAATTATTGTAGACATGTAAATATAACTTTAGGACAGAATTGTATGATAACACATTATTAGACTTGCGCACCGAGGAATACATATTATAACTGACTGCTTTTAAAAATACATTTTTTATTTTATTTTTAATTCTTAATTTTGTCCACACTTTACTTTACTAATTTTGGAACAAATGTAGCGTCTTCTTTATGATATATCTAATATATTGTGCTTATATTATAATGCTTCTTCCTCGACCGTGAAAAATCCAGTCACCCCCCAAAAAGGTCTCTCTTTCTCATTACTCTGACTCCATAGAACTCGTGTAGGTGAAAAATGATTTATGTGTATAGTGAATGAATCGTTAGCGATAAGTCGTTAGTGAACCAATTTTTATAAAAACCCACCCATCTGATACTGGAAATGTGGCTAGAAATTACGTCAATTGAAAAAGACCACGTTTTTAAAAATTCTTTATTTATAGTGAATTATTGGATCTCTGAAGATATAAAACGACTACGAGAAATAATTTGTCGAAATTTTCTTGTGAAACTGTGCGAAAGGCTATTTTAAATTATATTTAAAATAAAAACACTGTTTACTTTCACTAATTTGCTGACGCGTCATCTTCAGTAATATTACTAATACTAAACTTAAGACTAAAGAACTGCGTGCTACTTAGGGTTGAGGAATGGAGGTGTTTCGCACATTTTTAAAGGAAGTAATTCACATACTTATTTCCAAAAAAACAACCTAATCCGCAAAAAATAATCCTATTAATATACTCGTATTCATCGTCATAGAACATTCATAAGGTCCGAGAATGAGATATTAGACTTAATCACAGAAAAATACACACTGTCAAACTAGTTATCAGCGGCTAATAAGTTTCGCGTATTTTTTATTGTACATAATCAATAAATGTGTTATTAGTTTATAGGTGTAGCACATTAATCACACTCGCAACCGGTATAAGGCAGTTTCAAAACCTAAAAAAATTCCTAGTATATTCCCATATGCAGGAACATATAATACCGAAACATTTTTAATTTCAATTTACTTGTCATCAACATCAAACTTTATCTATTAAATTAATTGAAATTATAAAATAAGCATATCTAAAAGACAGAATTTCGTTTTAAATTGTAAAATACATATTGCTAAATCTCCGATGGTGACATGTGATTTTTTGTAATTTAACCTGCGATATTCTCAAATCGACTTCTCACGAGTATATGTTGATCTAAAGCACAAGTAAAAACGATTCGGTAATCATTATTACGGAGATAAATAGGTAAATTAAGAAGTTTGTACACGCACGCAGTTTAATTTTTGATAATCGATTCCATGTTATACCTGCGCACCAGTTACTGAGATTCTAAACATTTTAGGACATAACGTAATATAAAAATACTAAATTAATGTATTAATTATAAATATATACATATAATGAATACATTAAATTAGTATTTAAAATATCACAGACCCTGTGTTCTAAATAATTAATAATAATAATGTGTTTTCCTTAATAATATATGTTGTATCAATGTGTGCAAAATTTAATAAAAACGAATTGATAATTCTGGTGTCTGCAGTCGGTTTACTCAAAGGTATTTGAGATTCTGTAAAATTAATATAGATGGCTTTCAAATAATGGAACGACAGGTGTATTAATTTGAAAAATGTAACATATAGGTTCGAAAATTTGTCATGAGAAATACTGGCGTTATAGCACAATTGGTAGTGTACTTCCCCGGATTGGAAATAGACATCCAGGTTCGTATCTTGGTGATGCAAAAACAATACTTTTCGACAAAATTGATTTTATATGTATATATTTATAATTAATACATTAATTTAGTATTTAAAATATCACAGACCGTCTGTTCTGAATAATTACAACTTCACAATAAGAATATGTTTTCCTTAATAATATAAAAATATTTTCCATAAGACGGAAATACAATTTGCACAATATATTATTATTTCTATCTTATAGGACACAAATGCCACTGAAAATTACCCTGTCTGGCAAAGTTTTGCATACACTGCCATAGGCATAATTTTCGCGGTATGAGTAATCAATATGTAAGCAAATGTCTAAATCAAATGTTGTTTTACAGTTCTGAAGACATTTAGATTTTTCTAAATATCTATTATACGGTTTAATTGTAGAACTCATACTAGAATATGTTTCTGAATACTCGCACTTCTTGCATTCAACACATATTTTAGGCGGCTGGAACCGCCTGAATGTTTAGGATCATTATTGATCTCTTACATAATTGTTTATGTACAAAGACAATAGACTGCGGAGTCATTAGTGAATAACCTATATTTTTTCTTTTCTTCATTGCCTACTCCATACATTGTGTACATGAACAACAAATATTCCATAGTTTTTCATGTTAAGCAACTCAGGGAGCAGTAAAGTAAATCATCGAAAACCGACAAATGAAATCGCACTGCACAACATACATTGCACTCAAGGTACAGCGCTACACGAGAGTACGCGTTTATCGCTCATGCCGATCGCACGTTCGTGCGACGGAGTGACGGACAAATGTTTCATCACCTTCATAACTTCACTGTTTGCAGTCCGATTTGGACAAAATAAATTGTATTCAACTCGTTTGATAAAACACTGCGAGACACGATAATAACATTTCAAAAATATTTTTTTCTTCAGGCATAAGCAATGAAAATGAGATAATTCGACCGGACCTATTTAAAAATTTTAAATCGGACAGGAAAAACGTGATATATTTATTTTTGTTTTCAACGAATAAAAAATGCCATCTTAATTTCTCAAACGACATCACATTTGGCAGAGGGTCAAGTGTACTGTTAAAAAACTAGATTAGCGAAATATTATTTTCTAACATAAATTAAATGAATCAATGAAAAAATTTATCGAAAAAATAATAAATACAAATTAAATGTATTAATTTGAAAGATATACATATAAAATCAATTTTATCGAAAAATATTGTTGTTGCTACCGGGATTCGAACCTGGATCGTGCATTATCCGATTATGCTATACCAACACAGTGGATTGGCGACAAATTTTCCAAACTACATGTTACACTTTTCAAATGAATACATCTATCGTTCCATTATTTGAAAGCCATCTACTTTGTTCTTATGGAATCTTATTGTGAAGCTGTAATTATTCAGAACGTATCGAATAATACACGTTCACCGAATTGGAAGGGATCCAAGTTCGAATCGAAGGTAGCAACAAACATATTTTTCGATAAAATTAATTTCATATGTATATATTTCTAATTAATACATTTAATTAGTATTTAAAATATCACAGACCGTCTGTTCTGAATAATTACAACTTCACAATAAGAATGTGTTCTCCTTAATAATGAAAAAATATTAGTTGCTACCGGGATTATTATTATTATTTTCTGACCGGTTAATCCAGCCGCTCAATTATCAAATACACCCATAAAAGCATTACTGTTTTTCCTAACTCCTCATAAATATTAATTTAATCAATTAGAACTGAAAGTAGATTTGAATATTGATTCATGTACAGTTAAATACTTAATCATTTCACACAATTTTGACGTGGACAAATTACATAAGAAGAAATTACGAACTTTTTTTCAAATATTTTTGATTGTATGTTTTTATATAAAGGGTTAAATAAAATAAAAAACTACAATGCCATTCTCATATTTTATTTATAAAAAATGGAGTTTAACGATGCGGATTTTACGTTTTATAAACAATATCGTTTAAATGCCGTTCATTTCTCTCAAGGCACTCTTGTCCGATTGGACTCTTAAATTTGCGAATACGCGAGAGCAAAGCGTTGGTTCAATGACAGTAACTTCACGGTGAATATTTTCTTGTAGGGCCTGAATTGTTCGAGGATTGTCGCTGTAAACTCTCGACTTAAGGTATCCCCATAAAAAAGTCGCACGGTGAAAGGTCCGGTGACCGAGGTGCCCAAGGTATGTCTCCGTACTTGCTGATTAATTTATTGGGAAAAATTTCCCTCAGCTTCTCCATTAAAACTCTAGCTATGGAGTGGCCCCGTCTTACTGAAATTGTGTTCTGTTGTCGAACCCGGGAAACAGCTGCAGTTGCGGTACCAAAAACTCATTCGGCAATACACGTCAGCAGTGCAATCATATTTATCGATTTACGCGGTTTGCGCATAATTTTACGTCGAACTCGAGCCACATGTTCTGGGGTCGCTACTGACGTTGATGATCCCGGAGGAGTTTGATTAACCATTTTCCCTTCTTGTCTGAACTTTTGAACACGACACCCGATAAGTTGCGTGCTCGGCCCATCTCTTACTCGTCGAATATTAAAGTGTGTACAAAAAGCGCGACGCCCACGAACCAATGAATCACCGCACTTTAAATATCGCTCAACCGCGAACGCGCGGTGCGCTCCCGACCATTGACTCATTGCGACTGGCAAGTAAGCAAATCACGCTTGTCGAACAATATCCCTCTCACTTACATCACCTTGTTGGTTTGCGAGCAATTACAATTTAATCTTGAAATTTTCCACTGGACAGCCTATATAAGCAAAAGTATTCCGCATTCAGTCATAATTCATTACAGGCATTGTCCGACTATCAATCATGACGTTGTGCGTACAAAAGACTATGTGTACGGTACAATATTTTTGGCCAATTTTCTCCGGAATAAAGTGATTAATCGAGTCGAACATTGAACAATGGCTATGAATTTGAAAGCAATCAATTTCATGCTTTTAATATCCGCTAATGTTTAGGATTATGAATCAATCAGGCACGGTTTACGATTCGTGCGAATGTGACAAGAAGTAATTTTAAAATAATTATGTATATTAGGCACGTCCACGATGTCAGTGTTCAGACCAGGTTGTTTTCAAAAATTAATTAACAATGCTAACACTTTCTGCTCGGGTTGTTTCTATTGAAGCCTCCTTTGCATTCTTTGCAAGTTCGTATTTCACTTAAAAAGACAGCAGTTGTTGAAACGATCCGCATAAAAGTTGAATGATTCGTCCACAAAATCTTCCACTCGTAATGTTGCGTATATTCTATTGTTTCAATTCTTTAGTTCAAGTTACTCGTATATTAAGACAAATTAACATAAAATGAACAACGGATCGAGGAACGGTTTCACGAGATAAACAAATGACCCGAGTACAGAAACAGGAAATTTTCTCTTTTCAGTATAAAAGCGATTAAGATTACCTTACAGAATGCAGGTAGCCAGATATAGTTTGCTGTTTTTTAAGTGCCGTTGCGGGACATTCTCGGTGTAGCGTTGTGATTATGATGTTGCACATGCTCAATAGTTTTCAAAATCTATTGACTGACCACATGCAACGTTAGAAACACTCGCATAGTGTGGCCATCTTGTAGTGAGTGGTTGAAATGTTCAAGATAATAGATCAGTTCGCCGACTGTGAGATACGGTCCGCGATTCGTTTCTTGAACGCATAAAACATGAAACCAGAAGACATTTATCGCCAAGTGTGTCCTGTTTTGTTCTGATTTGGCGTTAATTGCTTTTCATATTTTCCTTCAGCTGAAGCGGCTCCTTAGTGGCAAGCATTTTGATGATGATGATGATGAACTCAAAGACGGAGTACAGACATGGTTTTAATCCCAGGTGGCGTCGTTCTATGACGAAGATATACAAAAATTGGTGCCCTGTTATGACAAGTGCCTTAATAACGGTGGCGACTATGTTGAGAAGTAGATTAATATGTATAGCGTCCCAAGAAAATATAGTGTCGTAAAAATGAGGTTTCTTTAAAAATAATCCGATACTTAAAAAACGCGCCTCGCATTTGTGATTTCCTTACAATTTGTTTCAACTATCAATACAATTCACTGGGCTAACCTAATCGTAATAGTGAATTCCATATAATTCAGTTATTGCTTTTATCATTTCAAGACTGATGTACATAGTGTTAATATAACGATAACATTGATGGTATCTACAATTTCCTTTACAGGTCTTTATTTCTAATGACGGAGAAACACATCTATATAGTACTACACACATGTTGGGTTATTGTCACTACTATAGTTTCGAGAGGTGCAGTCCCTCTCATCATCAGGTGATAACTAAACTAAATACAGTATTGTAGGACTATGGATAGTAAAGGCGAAGTGTTAGGGAATGCGATGTCGTTAATTAGTGTTTACTCCGAATTTAAATTATTTTCTCCCAATGCATTGGTTTAGTTACGCATACACATTATTCTTATTTAATAGACATTGGCATTAATAAACGTGAGAAAATATGATAACATGGCAACGCTGCTATGGAGCTGGATAGATAGCTGATAGTGTTGCTATAGAGACTTGATGATTTCGACACTTGCGCAAATAAGATAAAATAACTAATATTTCTATATTACAAAAAATCTCTATGAAGCGAGTCAAATTCGTGTAGAGAAGAAATAAACGGCGCTGTTCGATTGCGCTCGGCTCTAGGTGAACCGTCGAAATCGATGGTTTTTTTTTATTTAACGAGGCTTACCATACAATTGATTGAATTCAAGTTTCAATGATTTCGGACAGCCCCATGATCATAAAGATTTTCTTGCACGATTTTTGTGATGAGAAAAAAAGATGTAGCTGGCATTCACATCACGAAGTTCACGTGTCCACGGCGTGTTGACCACACGAATCGCGTGTAAATCCACGAAAAGACTGGACTGAAGAATATACAATTTCACTACAATAATTTATTGCTCGATTTTGTTTTCAAAATTCCAAAACCTTATTTTTCTCTTCATGTCAGTATTGACGGTTTCAACAAACAAAACGCACTTCCACATGTGGTTAATTTTTTAATAATGAATAGTTTATTAACTTTGTTTTGTAAACCACTGTGAGTTAATTATCTTAAAATACCCTTTCTTATGTTTTCAAATTCAATTTATAAAATAAATCAAGTACCTTACTTAACATAAAACTTAACTTAAAATATTCTTATGTTTTGAAAGTCTATGTGTCAAATCAATTTCCACATCTTTCACGATCGTGGCAATTTAAGTTAGGTACTTGATTTATTTTATAAATTGAATTTCAAAACATAAAAACATTTTCTTTGTCTTCTTTTAAATACGCAATCCACCCTTCAAGAGTGATTTGTGCTATTAATCAAGTTAAAACTTTATTTTAAAGAAAAAAATATAATAATATTATAGAATAGGAAATATTATATTACACATCAATAGCATTGTCGTTCAAAAAATTAGCTATTATATAGATTAAATTTGTCGAGTTAAGGGAAAGAAGATGACAAGTTAACCGAGAGATGAAAATTACTGACGAGATTACTGTAAAAAAAACCTGTGATTCGCAATGAACAGGCAAAAAATATATGGTCGAGGGTTTCCTCCTCGGCACAACACTCACACATTGGGGAATCTATTAAGTTCAATCTGAATTAATGTGAGGCTACCTGACAATGCCTAATTCTCATTCTAGAGATATTTGATATTGTTCTTTTGGAGGCTTTCCTTTTGGAGAACCAGGTGGTGCGGGGAATAGATCTTTGAATTATTTTAAGCCGATTACCCTTATGATTATTTGGATCAATCCATTGTGCAGTCCGGATAGAATTCGTACGTTTTTGACCACATTAAGTCTGTCATCGGGATATGGAATTAATGATGGAAAACTCCGTAAAGAGTGGCCTCCTTGGCCAGTTTATCAGCACATTCATTTCCATGAATTCCCTTATGCGCAGGAATCCAAACGAATGACACCTGTTTATTGTTGTAGAAATTAAATAGACATCTTCTGATCTAAAACTTTCATATTAGCAGAGAGGAATTCAAGAGCTGCTTGCGAGTCAGAAAATATAACAGCCATATCGACGTTCCGGAGTACGCAGATGTTCAAGGCCTCTTTAATAAAAATATTTTGAAACATTATAATTTTTGTTAGTTTTTTCTTTCTGATGAAGGAAAAGGTATATTAAGATAAATAACTCACAGTGGTTTATAAAACAAAGTTAATAAATTATTAATTAGTATAAAACTATTACAATATTATATAAAACTATTATTAACCGTTATCCTTAAATTACTGGTTTAGTTTTCTTTGTTCCCATTTTTAACACCATAAGTTTTTTTGGAGGCTTCCCGGATAAAATATATTTATGTTGTCTTCAAATGCAAGTCGAACATGAATGAGCGGAAGATCGCCGATAATTCGGAGAATACCTTTTAAAAAAGTATATCTTTCTGTATTAGTTTCTGCTCTATGAATTTCCCTGTTTTCATCATTCTAAACAGTTACTTTTAAAAGTCTCTCAATTACTAAAAAAAAATTAACGAATATTCATTAAATGTAATTCTTCACATCACATTCGCTGAAAAAAACAGACAAGTTAGGTGCTTTCAATTTGATGGGTTAATAATTTTGGCCGTTGTCGGGATAACACTTAACTCCCGCGGTTCAGTTCTTGGCTTTCCATTCAAGTTTGGTTCAAGGTCATTCCTATTTACATTACTATAATAACAATAATATGATTCTATCCGACGAATGCACGACGCGGCATGGAATGCAACTGTAGAGTTATTTCGATTGGGTAATTTGCGCGGTATTTACTGTTTATATTTATATCTCGTACGGTCGGTAGGTAAAGCAGTTTACAGATTGCTGACTTATTACATAAAAGATTCGTCGCGCGACATGAAAAATGGCAAAACGCAATAAATTTCCACGTATGAAATGAAAACGTTAGATTTACTTGATGTTTTCAAACAATGAAATTGCTTGCTTATCTGGCGTAATTCAATTAATATGTATGTACCATATACTTGAGATAAAAACATTAGATTTAGATTTGATTTGATGTTTCCATATTAAGAAATTATTATACTCGCCCATCTGTCACAATTCAATACTGGAGATAACGATCGTTTAAATGTTTTCAAATCACGAAATTACATACAAACGTACCAATTTGCATCGTTTCATTCCAACTAACAAACTAACTTAACGCTACCTTAGACTGTACATTTTTGAGAGTGTATGAAATTAAAAAAGTTTTTTAATATGTATAACAATTTTGTTGTGAGAAAGGAGGCGCGTGCGTTGGCATTTGACACGCTCTGCGTCGCGTGCTCTTCAGACAGCAAAGACTTCAGACTTGGTCACGGGACGTCACACTTTATCAAAGTGTACATTCATGACCTTTATAATTTAAATATTAATAGTCCTGTCGCGGCTGAACAATTAAAATGAATTAGAAAAGGACTTCTCTAAATAAATTCAGCGAATTATTGCTCACACTATTAATTTTTACATCCTTTAATAAACGCCGATGATGCAGCACTAATGGCGAATAATGAACAAGAACTACAGAGTCTAGTGAGTATAGTGTACGACGTATGCAAGGAAAGCGACCTTATTATGAATGTCAACAGGTTGAAAGCGATGGTATTCGAGAAGGAGGAAAGCAAAATACTTGTAGGTAATGAATATTTAGAACAAGTAGATGAGTTTGCGTATTTGGGAAGTACGTTTGATAAAAACGGAAAGGCTGAGAATGATATCGAAAGGAGGGCGACTGCAGGGAATAAAGTGAACGGCGCTTTGAACAGAATTATATTTAACGGTAATTTGTCAACCGAGGCAAGACTAACGGTGCGTAATGGAGTCCTGGTACCGGCTGGCAGAAGACGAACGAAAGTAGACTGAATGCAGTGGAAATGAGATCACTTAGGTGTATATGTGGAAAATCTATTTATGACAGTAAAGAATTATGAAATAAGGAAAGAATGTAAAGCTGATGTTAGTATAGTGAGTAAGATTAAGAAAGAATCACTTTGATGATTTGATCATATGGAACGGATAAATGAGATGAGAATGGTAAGAACGATATATGACGCAAGTGTTGATGCCACCAGAAAAAGAGGACGTCGTCCGCGGAAGACTTGGCACGACCAAGTAAACCAGATAATGGAGGATGGTTCTGTTAGAAGCGTCAACAATCGGCGAGCTTGTATGAGAAGATGTATGAATGTGGATAAGGCGAGAATTATGTGTGGCGCTCTATCCTCTCTGCCTACCTCCGCGGCGAAACGGCATGACGGTAAGTAAATAATCAATAAAAGTGTATATTTCCCTTCTACGATTTTTATTATTAATTTAGATTTTTGTTCTCTTTTTGTTAAATTAACTGGATTTTATGTCAAAATTTGATGCAAGGCGAGGCGGTAATCATCCCGCACCAGACAGTCGCCTAGTGGATCGATCGCGATATTACGTAACAATTCAATTACTTTCATTTGTTAAATTGTAAGTAATTTGTTTTTGTTTAAATGTGCATGTTTAAATATACAAATCGGGTACCTATATAATTATAGTTTGATTGGGAGAAATGTTTCGTAAACACAATTAAAATTCACAAATCCGCAACACGGAGGAAGCGATATCACTAAAAAGAGTTCCGTTGCCAAACATTGCTGGCAACTGGGTCGGTACCTCTTTCCTACTTTATCCAGACGTTTTCTTCCCGCTCTTCTCTGCGACAAACAGCGTGCGAGAGAAAGAAAGAGGACGCGTGTTTTTCCACCCGTCCCGCCTCCTCAGCGCGTCACCCAAAGAGAAATTCCTCTAGCGTGCCAATTTTTTTTCACCTTTCGCCCGTGGATGCGTTTACAGGGGGGCTATTTTCATCCTGTTTATTCCGCCGAATGTAACACAACATTATACACGTCACGTGGTCCTCGTACGTCACAGGCAAACGTGCATCATTCTGCGTTCTTTGGTAATTTTCCACGAGATGGCGCCGTCAAAAAAAAAAAAAAAACAAAAGTTCGTAACCACAAAAACCCATTAAAAAAAAAGTATAAACAGGCTTTGTCGAAATTAACGCGTTTGAAAAAATCTGAAAAGTCGGGTCTGAACTATTTTTAAGGATTATTTTTCAAATACGTGAAAATAAAACACTTGTTTTTTAATTCACTCGTTTAATTTACTTGAGACGCGTTTCGCCTTGCGAGGGCATTATCAATCTAACAATTTTAACTCAATAATTTGTATTTATAACTGTAATGGGGATCAGCTGTACAATTTATTTACATGAGATGAAAAGGAACAACATTATTCATTGGAATTCTGAGGATTTCCATACATTTGTAATGCTTCTAATTATTTTAAGTAACCATTCAGTTTCAACACTAATGGTATTTTAATGCCATGGGTAATTTGTAGAAAGGGACAGCTATATAATTTTACAATCTAAGAAGACAATACGACTAGAGAGACACTTGTGGTATTCTGGAATTTATATAATGTTTGTACGATTCTAGGAAATAGTCCTTTGTAAGGCGAAACGCGTCTCATCAAGTATATTAAACGAGTAGAATAAAAAAATATGTGTTTTATTTTAACGTATGTGATTATGGAGTTTTACAAATTTACCTCGGAAACAGTAAATACATTATTTTTCGTTATTTATATTATCTTTAAAATACATGTGAGGCTTCTTCGGTGAGTTTTAAGTTTTTATGCCTGTACGGTACACTCAATTTATAACATTTTCGAAATACTGTCGTATGTTGTCAAGTTTTTTCAACATTTGAAATTAGATTTGTTATTTTCACAAAGGCACACACTACAAAGGACAAAGAAAAATCAACATCCAATATAATGTAACGTTTTATGCTAATGCCTCCCAAGCGAAACAGCGTTACGTAAGATAAGTCAAGTGAGAGAAGTGAGGAGGCGCTGCAGCGGATAAGATTAAGTCAAGTGAGAGAATTGAGGAAGCGCTGTAGCAGATAAGACGGATCAAGATCAGAGACTAGCTGGGAATGCCGCCAAAAATGTTTTCACATCAACATATTGAGGTTTAAACAATCTGGAACGTGCTAATTTAAATACGTATAAGTTTAATTCACAATCTCGCCAAAATTGTTTGTATAATTTTTAATTGATCGATCCTAACAGATGGCGAGTAGGGATTGCCAAAATTATTAGAATGGACACCAAACAGACGGACAGCCTTCTTACCGTGTGACCTTACATTAAAAGATAGCGAGGTTCAAGTCGCCGCAACTATCATCGCGGGAAATTCTTACCTAAAGATAGCGACGCCAACGCACCGCAATACTGGGAAAATTCGACTACCGCTACAAAAATTGTAGAATTAAAAAAAAACAGTGAAATAGGTTGAAGATTTAAATTTTAAAATTATTATTTTATTACTAATACGATTATACATAAATAAAAATTAAAAATATGTAGTAACTAGTAATAAATATTATATATTGTCTCATTGTAATTCGTGTAATTCGAACAGTAACAAATATATTTACAATAAACGTGCAAATTGATTACAAAATTTTATATACTAACTTAATGTATTAATTATAAATATATACATATAAAATCAATTTTGTCGAAAAATAATAATAAAAATAATATAAGTTGTATCAATGTGTCTAAAATTTAATAAAAATGAATTGATAATTCTGGCGTCTGCAGTCGGTTTACTCAAAGGTATTTGAGATTCCGTAAAAATAATGTAGATGGCTTTCAAATAATGGAATGACAGGTGTATTAATTTGAAAAGGTGTAACATATAGGTTCGAAAATTTGTCATGAAAAATACTGGCGTTATAACACAATTGGTAGTGTACTTCCCCGGATTGGAAATAGAGATCCAGGTTCGAATCCCGGTGATGTAAAAACAATATTTTTCGACAAAATTGATTTTATATGTATATATTTATAATTAATATATTAATTTAGTATTTAAAATATCACAGACCTATGTTCTGAATAATTACAACTTCATAATAAGAATGTGTTCTCCTTAATAACAAAATTTTATCACCAAAAAATAAAATAATATAACAAATAAGTTGTTTTCATTGTTTGCCAATGTAATAAAACACGAAAAAGAAACGATAAACATAAATTTAAAGTAAAATAAAGAACCTCGCTATATTTAATACGTACTTTGAATTATAAACGTTCAGTTCGCATATGTATTGCAGTGAAGAGAAAAAATGCTACTCTTGACTCACTGGTGTGATTGTGATTGATATTCGATAATATCAGTGATTAAAAACTGTGACTGTGATTACAGTTTCATTACTAATACGCGTGCACCGCACGATATACACAAAATAAATTTAAAAAAACATAATTTGAGCGTATTTACTTATATTACTCAAACTTCAATTGCGCAAATAACATATTATAGCATATATAATTAATATACATCTAACGTACCGTAATATATAACATTATTACTTCATGAATATTTTCGTTTCATATGCACATGCGCCGAATCACGGTTCATAACCAAATATAAATAAAATAAATTAATCACGATATTCTCAGATATTAAATCACTGAAAGTGAGTGTGACTCAAAGATATCAGTGATTGATTCGCGGTTCGTGATTTTGACCTCATTACTAATGTATTGCCCACAACACTGTTATAAAAAATAAATAAGTTTATTCAGTCATTTGGATGAACTTATATAATCTTTCATTTTAAATTCTTCTGTACTAGAAAGGATGAAATACGAAGTCTTACTTGCATTTTTTCTGACCTCAAAGAGGCATAATTTTATTGATATAATATACAGTTAAGGTGGTTATTGTATCATATTCTGAACGTCTGTCAATGAAAAATTATATTTCATACAAACCTAATGTTGTTTATCGTTTAGTATGGATAAGATAAATAAAATTGGTTGTATTTTTTCAAACTTTCCACGAAAAATTTATCTTTAATTCTTAAAAAATATAATATGCAAATGTTAGTCAACCACGCCAGACAGTTGCCACGTTGTAATGATGGAGGAGATTGAGGCGATGATGAAGGAGATTGAAGCGATGATAGAGGAGATTGAGGCGATGATGGAGGAGATTGAGGCGATGATGGAGGAGATTGAGGCGATGACGGAGGAGATTGAGGCGATGACGGAGGAGATTGAAGCGATGATGGAAGAGATTGAGGCGATAACGAAGCGAGAATTAAAGTTTGATCTTCTAACAGAATATCGGCAACGCGACAGTCAAAGCGTAATTTTATCGCTTTTAACAATTTTATCACATCAGAATCTCATAACATGCAAGTTATTATGTAATCGGAAATGTATTAAATTCCTGCAGACATTTTATGTAGCGCTTGGAAATAAACACAAAACAAGCGCGAGTTTTTAATTAAAAAATAAAGTAGTTTACAAAAGCATTGATTGTCACTTTATTTATAATTAATGTTTATGTTATTATAATTAGATTTTAAATTATTTATGATATCATCTCACTCTACAGGTGAATGTTATGTTTCAGGCCGATTATGTTTGGCCGCCATTTTGGTTCGGCAGAAATTTGTCAGTCGTAGAGTAGTTGTTTACAATTTATCATAAAGCATCTAACGCCTCAACGACGTGTTAAAGTCATTAAAACATTTCATGTAAATAATAATGGCAATGCTGTAACCATCAATGATGATCGCTATCGTCGCATGTCGGAAAACTTCTTAGTAGCCGAATTGAGCCTGCAACCTCACACACAGCCCGAACTACGCTTGAAATTTTGCGAGAATTTTTTCCCGGCCGCATAATGTCAAATAACGGTGATATCTGCTAGCCTCCTCGATCACTTGATTTGACTATTTTCTGCGGGGGTACTTGAAAGGAAAGGTCTACGCCAATAAGACAACAGCAATTCCGATTCTACATGACAATATTCGAAATTAAATTGCTGAAATAACACGCGTAGTGTGCGAGAATGGCGGCCACTTGGCCGACGTCATATTCCATACATAATTGTAATTATCGAAATAATCGATAAATAAAAACCAAATTAAAAAATTGTGTTTCATTTCCTAATCATTCAAAACCATCTGGAACATAATATTCATTCTGTACAATATTTCGAAAGAAAAATTTTGAATCAGTACATCCCTCCTTTGACACGTGGTTACAACACTTGGACACTTATAACAGGACTCATCCACAAGTTCAAGGTAGCCCAGCGAGCCATGGAACAGATTATTCTCGAAGTGTTTTTGAGAGATATAGAGAATAATAAATGAAGACGTTCGCAGCAGGACCAAAGTATAAGATATATAGCAACAATAGGGTGGGTATTTCAACCGAAGGAATGACAACCGTTTGAATAAAAAAGCGGTGCCCCAGGTACTGGCCCCCTGACATAAGAAAAATTGCAGGCTCATCCAACAACGGATGAACGTGACCTGAAAAAAAAATCTCACGAATTTTTTCAAATTTATTTGATCAAATCTATTTTAACACATTTTGGTGAAAATAAACATTTTCTTTATACGCATAAAATAAGAAGGAAGGTCGAATGATTCACCATCATTTGACCTTCAAACTGTTGACATTCTACCTGTGCGGCCTGGTAAACATGACACAATACAATTTACTGATTTCACCGTTAGGAAAATTTCAGGGATGGGTTCAAATGGCGAGACCTTTCGTCGAACAAACAGAATAGATATCGATACCTATTAGGTAAAGGGTAAATGATTTTATAAAACATTTTCAATTCATCGTCGAGGAGAGTTCTGAAATATGCGCTTATATAATGTGAGGAAAATTCGATATTAAAAATAAATATTTGGCTCAACCTTTTTATATATGTATGTACTTACCTATTTTTATAATGTTCTCTAAAGAGACGTTTGAAGTTTGAAATACAAAATGTAAAATTTTAACGTCTCAAATTTTTTCTTACATATTTTTCATAAATCCATAAATAGTATTAGTTATCGTATTTGGTCATGTGGAACGTTTACACGTGCCGACATAGGTAAATTATATCAATAAATATAGCATTTTCAAAACCTAACAACTTCATTTGTATTTTATTTTAGTCACAGAGATGATTTTTTTTATTGAGGATTATTAATTTTTTCATTCGATTCACAATAAATTTCAAATGCTTACTTTTGATTTGAAAATATCCTTTGTGGCACCTACTGAAGTTTTTAGACTGAAATAAGAAAACTAGTAAAGCAATTACCTAAGCCGCATAACCTTGAAGCGGCATATCTGCTACCGCTCCGCCTCGCGGATTCGGTAGAGTAAATAGCGGACATGAGCTAAAAAGTTAAATTTCAAGTAATTTTGGTTCTAGTTTTTCGGTTTAAAAATATTTTAATTAACTTACGTATAATTAATTAACTCGTATAAAGTTGAATTGAAAAATAACAAATCTAATTTAAAATAATTAAATTAATTTGTAATTTGTAAAAAATTTTTAGTCATTTACTGATGTCTTTACATAAAAATAAAACATATATATATATATACATATTTATTTTAATTAGGTATATAAGATTTATTATAAAATTGTCATTGGCTATGCCTGTCTTACTAGAATAATATACATTGTATGAAACTAAAATATAGCTTTTATTTTATGTTTTTAATTTTTTAACCATAAAAAAGTGTGTTTTGTAACATATTATTCACCTGATTGTCTTAAGATGTTTTTACGTTGTACATTGCCATACTAGGACTATCTATCAGGGTCACTAACTACATGTTAATAACTTGTATATGAAAAATAAACAATTATACATAGTGACACTATCGCGTCATTACATTTCTGTTGTACCTAATTTAGGCTTGAAAAATAATTAAAATAAAAGCAAAAAAGACACGGAGTACCTGAAATCAGTATTATAATATAACTTCTAGTAATATCCCCTTACTTTCCGTTATCTCATTTCCATACAACGAGAAAAACTCATTTTGGATGAAAAACTTTGTTCGCCTTCACTCTCGTGAATGATGGCCGAACCCGACTAATAAATTGTTTAAATTGAGATACGCTGACGTCAGAGCCCTTTTGGGAACTTTCTAGGGCAACGGAAGTCGGCCTCCAAGGCCGGGCTGCGAAACGTTTTCGATAAACTGTCGGGCGTCGCGTCGCGCTTCGTCGGGCGCCAGCGTTATTTTGTGAGAAGCCTTGGATAAAGCAAATAAACGGATCAAACATAAAACAGGACGGATATTAAACGCGGTTATCGAATTCATTAGATTCATGGGTAATAGTTATTATTTTTAGTTTCATGGTAATGTAAAGCTTCATCGTATCCACCGCACAAATATCCTCTGAGAGTAAAAAAAAAAAATAGGAATAAAATTCACCGTGAAACCCAAAATGAGAAAGAACTTTGGTTAATCCGCCCGTATGTTCATTTCTCGATGGACAAACTTAAATATTATATTAACGAGTTGGGTCTTGACAGAAAATAAACTAAACAAAAATTTATAGAGGCACTTACATGAGACTAATATCTTTTGTTTATTTTATTTTCTATTTAAGTTTATTTTTCGTTTCTTTTTTGTGTTCTAAACATAGGCAAGCGAGGACATTTTGTTATTTAAATTATTTAATTTCGTAATTTGTATGTTAATTGAGATGAAAATTAATATTGTTTTAGATAGATTTCACTATTGTATATAACGGATGAGCCTGCGTTCTTTATCACAGACTTGGGTCTATCTAAGAAGACAGTGTATATCTACTTGCATATGCCTTAAATAAATAAATACAAAAAAGGGAAAATGTTCATAAAAAGCCAATCTCAGACCAAACTATTTAATAAGGTTTACAACCATTTATTAAAAACATACTCATTTTTCTGAAATTTATACAAATTAGGGTAAGTATAGCAATTTTTTTCTATAATTGGGAAATCTTATAGTCGGTAGTGTACATCGTCAGTCAAGAGCGAAATGTGGCTAATATATATTTTTGACAAAAAATGCCAAAATGTACCTAATTTTCAGTGTTCTTATGATTTCAATAACGGACGAATAAATGAAAATATATTTAATTATCTACGATTATTTTAAAATTTAAAGATTGTCCAATCAGAAACTTTCACAATCGACGAGCTTGCATGAGAAGATGTACGAATGTGTACGAGGTGAGACTTGTGCGTCAGGAGACAGGAGTGCGGTGCTCCATCCTCTGCCTACCCTCTCGGAGAAAGGGTGTTATGGAAAATTTGTTAGTTAAATTATACAATAATGATAAAATATAGATAATGCATTGAAAATTACCAAGATCTTAAAATTCTATTCTTATATCTTTTGATTACTTTTCATGTATCGAGCCAGTATGAAACTGAGAACTTGTATCGATTAGCTTTGAATAATATTTTTCAGCTCAATACAACTACACACTGGTGATTATAAATTGAGCTATAATTAGACGTTTGATTTTACATAATGTATAAATGTTGAAGTCCATGGATTTAATGTAACTTTTTTTTTGTCAGCAAATCTGAATGGTTGATGATGTGATTTTTTTTCGTAAAAAATAAATAAATATGCTTTCTTATTTTCAAAACAAGCTATGCTGGAAATAGAACTAACTAGTATCCATTGTTATTTGCCTTAGAATTTGCGATACTTAAGGTTTCCTCGCTAATATTACTTCAGAGTAACACCATGGAGTTTTAGTGTCAATACTGATGTATGAAATTTGAGCCGGTAACTCGTATAAAGAGAATGTAAATAAACCGAATGCAGCGGAAATAAGATCGCTCAGGAATATACAAGTGTAGTAGAATGAAAAATAAAAAAGATGTTAAACTGACTGTTAAAGTTTGGATAGTGTAACAAACACGCGGACGAGGAACGAATGAACAGTTTGTCAGAAGATGATGGCGTTCAATAACAGTAAACAGTAAGTAGTAGTAACAAAATAATATTCAACCCTTCCCTAGCCATGCGTAACACTGGTTTACCTTAGGTAATATTTACATAAACAGTTACCATTACGCCGTTTTCCCGTAACAGGGGATAGATCAGATAGTCAGAGAGGATAGAGCGCCACACTCTTCAGTCCTGACACACAATTCTCGCCTCATCCACATTCATACATCTTCTCATACAAGCTCGCCGATTATTGATCTAACAGGACCATCTTCCAGTATCTGGTTTGCCGGGTCGCGCCAAGTCTTCTGTGGGCTATTTTGGTGCTATCAACACTCGCGTGTATATATATATTTCTTACCATTCTCTTCTCATTCATCATCTAAGTGATCCTTTTTTTGTCTTACTCACTATATTATTTTCTTATTTCTTCATTCTTTACTATGTCATAAATTGATCTGCCACGTACGCCTAAGTGATCTTATTTTCACTGCATTCAGTCTACTTTCGTTTTTCTTCTTCCAGCTCCAGGCCTCACTTCCATACATCAGTGTCGGTACCAGGACTACATTATGTACCTCTAGTCTTGCCTCGGTTGACAAGTAACCACTAGCTATAATTCAATTTAAAGCGCCTTAAACACAAATACGCACAACATAAAATTTACATTTGTAGAAAATATATGACATTAACTGTTTTAGAGTCATTTAAGCCAGTAAAAGAAATTTATTGTGTTTTAAAAGGCTTAAATTATTAAAATTTCTTACGGCAGCACGAGTTGACAGCACACGGATGCGGACTTACTCTATCGCGGTAAATGAAATGGAGGATAAAAATGCTCATAAAAGATCATTCTAATATAATAATCTGAGTGAAATTTGGTGGCCCCACTATAATGAGGGTCACGATTAGCCGATGTTCCCCCGCACTACTCGTGTCATTCACACAAATCCTCTATTTAGTTGATCCATTTATCTAGTTCATCCAATTGGAAAACTTAATATTCACACCGATAAGAGAAGAATTGTGTGAGGGGGGCTGTCTTTTCGCTGAAAGCATTTTGAAGAGTGAAAGACGATTTTCATAAACAAATTTGTTAAGATGAAAGACACCCTTGAGTAATGAAAGTAACCTTTGAAAGGTGACAGACAGTTAATAATAATAATCAAAGAAAAGGTCGCGGGGGATAAGTCTATAAAACTCGAATGGATATATAATGATAATACCCTTCACGTCAAAATGTCGGAGAGAATAGGAGTAAGTGTAAGGGTAAGGTAATGCGAAACAGGGTTGCGCGTGCTGTTGCTATGTATATATTATCTGGTGCATCTATATCACAATTACTCTTAAACAAGAGTGTCAGTGTACGAATGAAATTTTAAATAAATTAACGTCGATTTAGCATGCAGACAGAATTTTATTGTTTTGATTTAATCACACAAACATGATAATATAAGCGGGCCATTTGTCATTTTTTTTTTAAACTACTTGAGTCGAAAATACTGAGTTAACGATCACTTATGGTTGCGAAGCGTGGTGCCTAACTCAAATCGAAGAAAATAAAGTAAATAAATAGCATACCTTTAAAATTAGCAATATTAACTTTGTGGTTAAAATTCATATTTTTTATTTATTATCTTTGTTTTATTAACCACTGAATTGAGTTTATATACATTTACCGGTTTCGAAAAATACATTTTTCTTCTTCAGGATGTCATAACTAACTAAAAACATATATCACTGTTTCTTCACCAGAATCTATTTTTAAAAAAACAATTTAAAAAAAAAAAATTTAGTACCTAACTCAAATTGTTGCTTAATACAAATTTAGTCAAATAATTTTTAGGAAAAAATTTTAGAATGGGACTCGTAGTTAAATTTAGTATTAAGCAACAATTTAAGTTAGGTACTAAATTTATTTTTTTAAATAATTGTTTTTTTTTAAAATAGATTCTGGTGAAGAAACAATGATATATATAGAAATAATGATATTTTTCGAAACCGGTAGATGTATTTAAACTCAATTCAGTGGTTAATAAAACAAAGATAATAAAAAGAAAATAGAATAAAAAATAAAGAGTGCAAGATATTAAGAAAAAAATATACTACATACACTAGGAAATGACAAGAAACAATTATAAGATTCTGTAACATGTAGAAGAAGATTTTTAATGTAAGAATTATTTGTGTATTTAATAACATAAGTAGGCACTGAAACGTTGTCAGGAACTTATCTGTAATTCTGTCTCAGTTCCAAAGTTTTCAATGCATCAAATGAAATTTCTTCAGTGGTATTTTATTAACCATGTCTATCATTAATTCCGCCGATTGTGAGGTGTGATCGGTGATTAGTTTTTTTACTTTGAGTCGATTTTTTTTTTCGTTTTCTGTTTCAAGGTACTGCGAAACCTCAAGAAAGTTACGGCGAGCTGGTCAGAATTGACGGCGAGATCTCCACAGTAAGGGTTTGCTGTACGATAGCGCGTGTCTTCACAATGCTCGAAACACGGTACTGGATCATCCCCCGTGTATTCGGGACCTGGCGCCATCGGGCTTTCATCTTTTCACGAAATTAAAGGATTTTTTATTAAAAACTCTGTCTCAAAAATGCTTGGACGTCAATGGGAATTATAGTATATAAATATATATAATATTTTCATTGTTATTGGAAAGTTTTTGAATTACAATAAATTCTATAACAAAACGAATCTTATTTTAACAATGGCCCTCGTGGATATGTTTATTACAGTATCGCACAAATAAGTATAAATCACATATCATTACGAATAACTATATACCCGACATTGCTTCCAAAATAATATAATATAATCCACCCTTTGAACCCGCCCACTCTAACACTACCATATTCGCTTTTTGAGGAGACCACTTCCTTCCACGCCCAACTCCCATTCACATTCTCTAGTCCTCTTTCACGTTCTAACATATTTTCCTCTTCGTTAACTTTCTGTTCAACAAGATCTAGAAACTCGCAGTTAACGACATCGTTAATATTTCGCTCGTTTGAAGTATATACCTACATATCCTTGAGTGGGTAAAATTATTCACCGATTTCTTAGAGTAGTGTGAGGCATTGAAATTGCTTCGGTATTTAAATTTAAAAAAACGTTAAATTTAGTTCCTTTAAGTAAAGGGCTTTAGACAAATATTGCTAACCCTGCAGATGATGTTCCAAAAAATGCAGTCAGACAAGCGCGTTAAAGATAAAATATACTTTTATTTATCAACAGAACCCTACATAATAAAAAATAATAAATTCTAATATAAAATTCGAAGCATTTAAAAAAAAAAAATTTTAGTAAATGCGTTTAATAGTCATTTATAAAAATATAAAATCGCTACACAGATTCGTCGTTGAATATATTAAGTTAACAATTATACTTTAGACTCTCGATTAGCCGGTTCGCATCCGTAGCGGTAAAAAATATCCGAAATTATTAAATAATATTTCGAATTATTTTAAATGTATAAATAATTTTTCATTAGACTACTTAATAAATATGAATCAGAAAATAAAACTTGAGAATTTGCGACCACAACTTCGCAAATTTATTATTTGGGCGCTTTTAGATTCAGTGTTTACTTTTGATGCACGCGGACAAGCGAATCACATTATAAATCAAAATTACGCGTGCTCAGAGACTGGTTTGTTATTGACTTTTAAAATTTATTTATACGTAATCTTTAATATATATACGTAAATTTTCCGAAATAGGAGAACAAAGTGACCTTATTCCGGCGGAGACCCGAATAAGGTCACTTTATTCTCCTACTACCTCAGATAATCGAGAGCCTACTGTATATTTATTTCGAAAATGATTTTAAAAACAATTTCCATTGTGTCAGACGATAAATAATCGATACGATATATAAGTTTGAGAAGCCTTCGGCTGACATTTTTGGCTATGTGAACTTTACAATGAAACAAAATTTTTTCGGTTACCAGGTAAACAAATGAACGAACATACAAATTAAATGTATTAATTAAAAATATATACACATAAAATCAATTTTATCAAATAATATTGTTGTTGCTACCGTAATTCGAATCTGGATCTCTTCCAATCCGGGGTACGCGCATTAACCGATTATGCCACAGCACACAGTACACTTTTCAAATTGATACATCTATCGTTCCATTATTTGAAAGCCACTATTGTTGTTTTAATGGCTTCAAGTTCAGGTCTCCGGTTGAATACAGACTAGAGACATACAGAAGTACTAAAGACCACAGATTCTACCACCAGGCACGATTGTTTGCATTTGCATTCATTATGGCTCTGCACCGCTAAGGAGGCTTACTGCCATTAAATATGAAGATGGAGTAATGTTGCGCGTTGTTAAGTTCCATTTGTACAATAACAATCTATTATTTATTTATAATTATCAAATTAGATGCCTCATTAACAATGCCAACTCGTGAACAAGATCCAATAAGTAATAAATGATTAAATAGAAACATGATTAGATTTAACAGGATATTAAGAATAATAAATACATTAAATGAAGTTATGCAATATTGTTAAGATGAACAAAAGCAGGGCTTCGAACCGGAATTGAACCAAAAACCGTAAAAAAAAACGTTATTTTTGTAAGAACGAAAATTGGAGCTGAACCGAAAAATAATCGGTTTATTTCGGTTCGGTACATGTTCAAACACGCGCGTTAACACTATCTTACTCTTCACTTCAGCTATTCTACGAGACAATAGATAGATATAGTTTAAATGAAAATACATAGGAATATATTTTCATAATTAGAGGTAACTTTCATCTTTTTTTATTATAAATAAATATACCCAAGAATTCTTTATACTTCAACCGTGAATGTACGAATTTGTTTCGTTTAATGAATTATATACTTGTAGTTCTTTCAATTATACCTTTAATTATTTATATGATATATTATTGTATCAATTCATGTAGTATCTATGTTTATTACAAAAGAAGATGAAACCTTCTAAATTAAGAGGTAGAAAATAAATTTTTAATACAAATAAAAAAAATAATCTCTTGGAACTGAACCGAAAAGCGAAAAAAACGTTTTTTTTTCCGGTACGAAAACTGGAACCGAACTGATATTTTTTTAATTGAACCGGAACGAAAACTGAAATAAAAAAAATAACGTTTCAAAACCTGAATAAAAATATTTTATCGAGAATAACTAAGTTCAACAATAAGTGATTTGACGATAAAATGAAGGTAGTACGGAAGATGTGTAATAAAATTATATAAAAAAAAGTATTATTGTTTAAAAAGTTTAATAAATTTTGTGCGCAAAATGCCACATTCATATTTAATAATATATTGCATGTATTACAACAGCTGTGTTCCAAAGGAATTTTATACATTGTCATCAATATTGTCAAAGTTCAGTGCATGCGTATGTGTAAATATTTTGGAGTACTACTTACTTACTACAAATCTGTACTAGTGGAAACGATCTAAGAAACGTGTTTGATACATCGTTGACTAGTGCTGGTACACCTAACTTTCGAATTTTGTTTCGATGGGTGATTTCTCAATTTAACAATTAAACATAACGTTAGCCTAAAAGTGAATACAGTTAGTTAATTAATAAATACAGCCTTTTTCTATTCAATTCAAGGGATGGGTGTATTTATATTTTTTTTGATACGGTGTAACTACCAATCGAATCGCTACATAAGAATTAGGTATTGTGGCACCGAAAGTAAATGTTACAAAGTCGTCAATATGAAATAAATGTAATCTTGGACCTTGACCTTGCGAGATTTTGTAACATAAATAGTATACAGATGTCTCACAGAGACGAAGCTATTATTTTTACATATTTATCTTACATATTTATGCCCAAGACTTCCATAGTTCCCATGTATCTACTTGATGACAATTCCCCAGGGGATAAATCCCAGTAATTGGTTCCTACAAAGATTTGGACATACACAAAATATTGTAAACAGTATACATTTTACTATTTAAAACGATTGGTCATCTGCAACAATAGTTCTACATTATTCATCGCTAAATTAAATCTGTAAATCAAGCGAAGACTAAATTTCTCAAGGGTGGCTCGTGGAATGCGATTAAAATCAAGAAAAATCCAATTATTTTGAAATTTTTTAAGATTTTGTGGATTAACCGGAAATTTATTTTCTTATCTATTCCGAGATTCCATTGTATCTACTTACTCACAGAATTTTTTGTGTGTAAGATAAGAAATACGAGAAGATGAAGATGGCGGCGCTTCCAAATGACGTAGCTGTCATCGCGTTAGAGATTATAAATCACGATATGGAAGTACGAAGCCCCGCACGAGGAATGTGCATGTATGAAGAACGCACGGGCCAACGAGTGGAAACGTGCGACTCAACATCAGATATAGAAATTGGAGCCGGATTTAATAAAACCGCCCGCATGCGGAAAGATCCAGTTCTGTTCGGCCCAAAGCGACCAACCGCAATGTAAAAATACCAACCGACTGTTGCCGTCCGTCGCGGTGGTGATGTATCGATCGTACGGACCGAGCAATCGGATTAGTAACGATAGCTCGTACTCAAAGTACTCAGCGTGACGGGCGCCCGCAGGTACCTACACGATACGTTCACACTTCGGGAGGCTCTGAAATTGAACTCGAATCTCAATTCAAAATAAATTAAATACATTTTCTACATGACTATTATATATGCAGACTGTAAACATCTGTTTCCCTCCGAAGCGAATCTGCGAAGCGTCGCGCCGAGTTCTCGAGTTGTTTTCAGAGCTATGTTCCATTTCCGCAATCGGCCCCGAGTACAGATGATTTCACAGAAATCAGCCATTGGAGTATTAATATTACTGTCGAGCAGTTGAGTACTGCCACTGTCAGGATACTGAGGAAAGATTCACGGAAATGATCGCGTGAACAGAACATCATTTAAACAAATATCAGATATCTGAAAGAAAAAATGCTATTTTTTATTATATTTAATGGAAAATAAAGCCAGCAAAAGACGAGTCGTAAGCCCTGTAATTACCCCGTACTTCCATTAAATGTAATAAAAAATAACTTTGTTTCTATGAGATATCTGATATTTGTTTAATAACAGTGCCTTTGTAAGTAAAAATCCAGTAATTGAGTGTTCTTAAATATATTCTAATATTACTAGAACATCATTTCTTTATATTCGTTTTCTGTTTTGCATAGTGTTTTAATCATGAGATAGCGAGAATATTTTACTTATTTATTATGTTATTAGAATACTTTCATAATCCTGTTTACTTCATTCCTAATATTTTGGGTTTAGATAAAAAAAAATAATAATAATGGGTTTCATATTTGTATGATAGGCAACGGATCAACCCGTCTGTCTCCTTTAGTGCAGACTTCGGTCTAGTTAAGGAAACGGACATCTCTTACATTATGAAGTTTTGTTTTTTAATGTTTTTAGTGTATAATATGTACGTATATTAAGAACATGAACAGAATAAATAAATAAATAAATAAAACTGTGTGCTGGAATAGAACCGCATAACATTGTGACGTATATTGTGGTTTAGAATAGCCATAATACGTCATAAACACAGCGCCGTGGTAATATTTATAAGCATGAAGATATGCACAAATTTGTCTTACTCTCAATGAGAGATGCCATGATCGCGGAACTGCGACTAATTGGTTTTACAGCCGTTCGGCGTTAGTGCAATGCCAAAATGTTCAATATTCGGTTGAACTGAGATTCACAGAAATATGACTCATAATTTTTGAAAGTGTTATATCACGCGTCGCATTTTAAAAGGACCTTTCGTGAGTTTTTAATTAATTGTAATAGAAATTTAAACAAGTTTGTTTATAAAGTACACACTCAATCAATGATAAATATTTAACAATATTTGAATATGTCCAAGAACACACAATTACTGGATTTTCACCTGCAAAGATACCGTTATTAAATAAATAATAGATATCTCATGGAGACGAAGCTGTTTTTTTATTTTATTATATTTAATGGGAAAATATATGTCTCGGTGAGATATTTATTACTTGTTTGATGAATATTTAGATCGCATTTGTTGTTTGTGTATTTTTTTATATATGTCACTGCAAAGTTGATGAGAAAAATTAATCTTAAGTAAAATCGCTCCGACGTCTTCTTTCCGCTGCTAAATACGTAATTCGAAGAAGGGATTACCCCTGAAATGGGGTCCCACAATGTATTGGAATCAGAGTCTAGGCCGTCCTATTTCGCTGATCGGCCATGGACACATATTTATATATTCATTATATTCTCTCGTGAATTTCTCATTAAATCAAAAAACGGGAACGTTTATATGTATATAATACGTTTCTTCACACAAAATGTGAATTGTGATATTATAAAAATCAATTAAGTCAATTTAATCAAAACAATATAGAAAATCTATTGTCAATTTATTTATTTATTTATTTGTAACTATATAATACATATAAAAATTTATATGTCTCACTAGAGAAATTCCCGTCTAACTAGAGAAATTCTGTGTCGAGACGGGCATACGGGCATTTGAACCAATTGTAATCCTGTCAATGATGTAATGTAATAATTAAATATATATAAAAGATTAATAAAATTGAAAATTAAGGAGATGAAAAGGTTGGTAAATAAATATTATGAAAGTACTGTTAGAAAGAATATCCCGGAAATGAATAACGCATTTAAAATCGAAATTTTAAATTGACATTTCTAATAGTTTGTAATATTTCCGAGATTTTTTGGTTTATTCATACTTCGACAAATGTGCAGTCTTAAATATATAGTATAATATTATATTATTTATTTATTATCTTTGTTTTATTAACCACTTAACTAAGTTTAAATACATCTACCGGTTTCAAAAAATATCATTTTCTTCTTCAGGATGTCATAACTAACTAAAAACATATATTATTGTTTCTTTATCAGAATCTATTTTTAAAAAACGATTATTTAAAAAAAAATTTAGAGCTAAATTTTCTTTTTTTAAAATAATTGTTGTTTTTTAAAAATAGATTTTGGTAAAGAAACAATAATATGTGTTTTTAGTTAGTTATGACATCCAGAAGAAGAAAATGGTATTTTTCGAAACAGGTAGATGTATTTAAACTCAATTAAGTGGTTAATAAAACAAAGATAATAAATAAAAAATATGAATTTTAACCACAAAGTTAATATTGCTAATTTTAAAAATAGTATAATATTAATTATTCGGAATACTTGGTCGTCAACAAAGTATATATATACAAAATTATAAATCTATTATTATGTAAATGTTCAGCACGTACTTAAATAAAATCTCAAAAATTGAAGTCCAGTCATCTAGCTTATCACTACGTGTTATTTATCAGTAGTAAAGCGGTGACACAGCAAACTGATAAGTAATGTTGCAATAAACATCCGAAAAAGATAAATTTAAAGTTATTAAGAAGATTAATGTTTTATTCAGAAAATAAATCAATTAAAAATATTACTTCTGTATTATATACGCTATGGCAAAATTTGGGTCATTGACCCAATTATTATTAATTTTTTTTTAAATGATACGTGTGACATGATTTCTACCCAGATATGTAGTTGACATAATGTAATTTGTTTTCTTACAAAAGTCTAATATTTTACAGTATGATATTTGAATGGTTTCACAAAGAAAATGTATTTTTTGCTTTTTAAATCATTTTTACACACGACGTAGGAATATTTATAAGGATACTATAACACTACAATCTCACGAAGGTTTCAAAATAAAATCATTATTAATTTACTCTTACCTCGTTTTCAAAATTATGGCTATTTCGATTTACGGTCCAAATTTTTCGACCAAATAAAAACGGGAAACCTATCCATAGCAATATTACGCTTCCCCATCTATATCTATGGCATTCAGGATGTGGCAGCTTCGGTAGTGTCATTTGTGGCTGTAGAGAGCTTGCATAAACGGCCAGGCCTGTGAGACGCGAGCAGGGCAAAAACGAACGTGTTTTTAATATCTCTAGATTGAGATTACTTAAATGTTTTCTCTTTTATATATATAATAACGTTATGTTTTATTCAATTTGAAATGAAGTGTGCATTATCTTTATTACTAGTAACAAAAACATACATGACATCTGTCATATTTTCTTATCTACACTGTCTATGGTATATCATAGAATAAAGCACTTTCCGCAATGTCAAAGCAAAGATTTTTGGTAATAAAAAATAAATGCTCATCTGTTAGTTTTTATGAACGAATCGTCCACAAGCATACCAAGAATCAACTTTTTAAACCGAGTTCTTGCACAATCCACAACAGCGTGCGGTGACGGTGACACGGTATCGTGCAATTTTTTATGTTCCTTTTTTTACTACTCTTATTTTGATTAATATGTAATGAAAATATTATTTTCAAAATAATATATATGTATATAATATAAGAACTTCGATACTTTCAAAATATTTCCATGAAATTAAAACGAATACTGTGAAATTTTTATGGATTTGTACCGTGTGAGTGCATGATGATCATACGGCAATTCGATTTACGGCAAACTTTCTCGGAAATATCTCGGAATAATCTTGGCCATAAAGCGGGGTATTGTATTAGAAATATCATTTTCCACTTCAATTATAACTTGAATTAACCCCCGTTTCTTAGTCTTAAATGAAAAGTGAGAATTATTTTAGAAATATATATTTTTTTCAAAATTCACAGTAGATATACAGATTAAGAGTTGTAAATAAATATTAACCTATGTTGAGTAATTGAACAGTGGTGGATTATTAATTACATAATTATTAATGATAAAATTATACGTTTTGTCGAAGATTTTCTGATGATATCAACAATTTTACATTCCGATGTAAGTGCGATATTTATTGCAGCGAGATAACAAAAAATGAATAGTGAAAATTTTACGAAATTAGCGACGGTTTTAAAGCTTTACAAATGTACATGGCAACAGAATTTTCTAACCACGTTTTGAGATGAGAACGAGAAGAGAATGGTAAGAAAGACACATGACGCAAGCGTTGATGGCACCAAAATAGAGGACGTCCGCGGAAGACTTGGTACGACCAGGTAAACTAGATACTAGAAGATAGTCCTGTTAGAAGCCACAATAATTAAATATCTTGTATGAGTGTGGATGAGGCGAGAATTGTGTCAGGACAGAATAGTATGACGCTCTGATATCTATGCGTACCCCCTTGGGCAACAGCGTGATGGTAAGTTATTTAGAATAAGAGACTAAAAATAAAGCAGTATTGTAGTTTCATATAAACGATTATATAATTTAGAAATGCCAAAAATTTAAAAAATTCCTTAATACAAAATCTAATATAATTATTAATTAATCGTTATTTAAAATATTCCCCATCGCAATGTCTGTACTCCAACAATTAATTTATTTGCAAATTTCATTTTATGGATCAGATTTTTTTATCTCATAAATACTACATAACAGTCTTTATTTTTTGCCAAACTGGCAAGAATAGTAAATTAAAGAAAAACTAAAATTTTATATGTTTGATTTTATATTTTAGTGTGTTCACTGATGTCTCTTTATTTTCAAATAATATTTAGTAATTCTCTACTGACTTTAATAAAATTCTTGGCATAACACATTTTCTCGTTCTCTCACCGTCCTGACGAAGATGCAGTAGTAGCGAAACCGATCGACGTTAAATCAAAGTGGTTTATATAATACAAAGTTTGTAAATTTTTTAAATGAATACAAATGGCAATTTAACATTTTCTACCGTAGGATCTAAATTATGATTAGTAGATCTGCACCCAAAGTTGAAGGATAATATTACAATATTATTTTATCGTTAGTGGCGCAAAAATAATAAAATACGCGGAGCTAAATACCTATAAAACACTTGAAGATTTTGCTGCCGTGCAAAACTAAAGAGCTTTCATTCCATCGATGAATGGATTCTCCAGTGCATCCATATTCATGAAAAATCTAACACTAATCACCATAACTTGCAAAACCTTATTTTATTATTGAAAACCGGTCTTGGCGTCCGTGCCTCGTCCCACAGGGCTGCTGTCTGCAGGCGTCTGGACTAGGAACGCGCGTGAACGTTCTGCAAAAAGTAAATAACTTAATTCACCGCGACACTTGTTCAAATATTATCGACTAGTTTCCAGGATTGATATTACGGTAGTGTTCAAGATTACGGAATTTTGATTTTTTTAATCCAAAACAATGCGACTTCAACATCGAGCTATTTAAAAAAAAATGTGTTTACAGATTTACAAACTTTATATAATACATTCGGGTCGGAATAGTTTTCTGGATCTGGATTTAACGCATTTGAAAGTAGACAAAAACAAATTGTGGTTCGTGAGTGCGGATGAAATTAAAGCCTTAAAACACGTTGATAAACCGTTATGTGACTGATTGTAACGACGATTTGTAACCGAGATAACTAATGGAGGTTTATTTTATAGTGCACCAGTTCGAAGAATTACGAATAATCAGTTTCCAGCCGACGTTGCAAGCGAACGCAATCAGTCACAATAACGATTTAAATAACCTTTTAACCATCACTAGTGTGGAGTATCGGCAAAGGATAGTACATAAGTAATTAGTATTGAGTAATTTAAACTTTTTTGGATTAAATGAAACACAATCACTTTGTATAAAATCACGAATTTTATTAAACGCCAACCGATTTCGCATAGCTCAAGCTTCGTCACGGTGTATTTAAAACTAACAATAAATACAAAAAGAATGCACTTATATATATATACATAAAGAGGGAGAGAATATAAAATTACACGCGAAAGAGAGAGTCACATTTAGACAGAACATCAAGGGTGGGAAAAGTATAATGTTGATGGATATTAATTCGATTTAAAGGGAAACATTTTATTTAATCTAATACGTCAAACCACAAAGTGATTACTTTCTACGAAAATATTAAACTTTTTTGTTGCAGATATGAAGAGCAGGCTGGTCTGATTTACACGGCTAAACTCCGCGAGTCTCAACACTGACAACACGTGCAACTATTGCAGACAGACAAAAGAGAACACTATGATAAACCACATTTGACAACTCTTAGTAAAAAAATTGGATGGTCGCGTGTATAGCATACTTACTTACTCACACTCTTCTGTCCTGACACACAATTCTCGCCTCATCCACATTCATAATCTTCTCACACAAGCTCGCCGATTGTTGAGGCTTTTAACAGAACCATCCTCCATTAACTGGTTTACCTGGTCGTGCCAAGTCTTCCGCGGACGTCCTCTATATCTGGTGCCATCAACACTTGCGTCATATATTTTTCTTACCATTCTCTCCTCATTCATCTGTTCCATATGACCAAACCGCCTAAGTGATCTTTTCTTAATTTTACGCACTATACTAATATCAGCGTGTATGGCATGATATGATATAAGTAGAACTTCTAATCGAGTAGTATAATAAAACATGTCTCTGTACTATTCTGTGTACTATCCCTACCCAGTCCTCACAATCTTGCACACCTTAGTCAAATTGTCAATTGAACGCAGTTCCTCTCAATAATCGAAGTGAAACTTCATCTTATTAGTAACGCTGCGATCGGATCTTTACTCGATTTACTTCCCACTTTATCAAATGTACACCTCAATAATTGCATTTGCACCGCATTTAGTGGACTACTTTCATTATTTTTTTCACTTTCATTCATCAATGCGAGACCAGCGTACTACCAACATTACAAGACAGGTTTCTATTGGTGAATAATATTTTACAGTGTTTCAAAATAAAATTATAACTACGAGTTGATTTCAAAACTTTCATAGTATCTACACAGTGTGGTAAAAGTATTATATAAATTATTAATTATTACTTCACACAACGTGCCAATAAAAGTCTGCTTCGCGAACAGTAAGGCAGAGACATAACTTAACTAAAGGTCGTTAGCCGTTAGTTTCATGCTCTAAGCAGACATACATACGCCGATGTCTGGATTCTAGACGACTGGTATATTATACAAACGGCTAAATTACAACACGCCAGAATCACAAAACGATTCTCAGCGCTGCGACATTTTTTTAAGTGCATCTTGAAATTGATATTCTCAGATCAAATCATATAAATTCAATCTAATGTTGATACCGTTAATTCATGGTGGAATCCATTTTAATGATTTATTAAAATTAGCACCAACATTCAAACTATATAGACTCACTGAAAAACACCCCTGTATTGAAGTGTATAAATATCCTAGCTTAAGAGAAAAATGTACCAGTCTGTAGATCGCCACAAAACACTAAAAAATAGGTCGCACGGATCGTTCATCTACGCTCATTTTACCGCATCGATCGTTTAAATTACGCAGCGTACTTCGTAGCTAAATTGCTTAACGATGCTTTCTATTAACGGTACTCGTAAACAATGAGCAGAACATTCTAGAAAGAGAGAGAATGCTGCTGCTAACTGCCGCTTGACATTATACAATACAAAGATTTTTTTGTTTCTGGGCAGTTTTCTAATTTTATTTTTATTTAAACACATTCATTTACATGTGAAATATGCATCTTTATTGAATTAAAAATTTAAGTATGAAAAATTGTACTTTTTTTCTATATTCCCGTATTTATAGTTTATTTCAATAGGACCCTTCAAAAACGATAGATAGAGGTTTCACTGTATATACATATACATCGATGTTTTTATGTGCTTTTGTAATACACGTGATAAATGATATTGTAAATTTCATATTTCCATTTCTTGATTCAAAAAAAAAATGTCTATATTAGCGCAGAGATAAGCATCGATACTAAATGTATGTAAATGTAAACGTGGGGCCCAACGCTCCGCATTGGCTGCATTGGCGTAGTTAATCCATTGAATTTGGCGTTTAAACACTTCAGGTTGTTAAAACAAGAAAATTAACGAAACCATAAATCCATAGAAATTGAATTTGGAAATTTATGATTTTTTTTATGATAAAATAAGTATGATATGTAATGAATGTTACGTTGAATATACGTACAATTAACAGATGTGTAGGGATCATATTTCAAATTCATCGCCATCTCAGCCGGCATAGATATCGCTGCCGGTTGCCGCTACAGGTCTGGCTCGATTCCTTGAACGTCGAGCTCTCTCCTGTTTCATCGCTTCGCAACGGCGGTTTTGCCAGCCCACGCGCGCCGAGCGAGACCGCCGATTCGCTTCATTTCATAATACACGCGCACCTTCCGCATCTCTTCATTTCTTTCATTCTATCTATCTTCGATGTTCGATCATACTGTCACAATAAATATCAACACACCAATCACCACTATTTCATTTAACCACCGACCTAACCCCCAAAGATTTATCAATTTGTAAGAGCTGCAGCACAAGTTCGAAAATTTGTCGTCAACTTACTCGGTTGGTGTGTTGAAACTGGTTAACGCATTTCAAAAAAAAAAATTCTGTATACCTTTCTAGTTGATTCATTTAATTTGTATTACATTTTGGTGTATTTCGCATTTGCCGTAGTTTAGTATCAGCCGAAATTGCTTGAACATGTGACTTAAATCCAACACTGATAAATTAGCCCGAAAAAGGCTATAAAGAAACGAGATTGTAAATAAAATGTAAACCATTTTTCGTTAGTACTACGCTGCCTTGGTACTTCTTCAGGTTATAAAACAAATTTATTGCAAAGATAAAATTGTAGGACGGTTTACGGGGCTCTGTAGTTTCAGCCTGAGGGCTTAAATTACCCTATATATATATATATATATGTAATCTCATTACCCCACATATAATTTATTATTTAAGGTGTGGAGATGAAAACATGTATGTACACACTTTTTATAAATGTTATTTACATCTAGTGGCATTGGCAGCTGCAATCAGGGGACTGAATCTCCGACCTTCATTATCGTTTTTTAGCTTCCAACCATTTTGACTATCGAAGCAATAATTTATTATTCATTTAATTAAAGAATAAACGGATTGAAGGACGTACCTGTTCCCTCTCTGCCGAACAACTACATAAGAATCGTTGTTTTTTTAAATTGTTTTACGTAGAACACGCGTCGTTCCCCCGTGAAGCGATCCATTGCGACTAAACTTCCAAGACCAAGCTCCCGCGCGCTGTCGCCCGCGTGCCCCTCCTTCGCACGGCTCCCGCACAAAAGCGATTTAAAAAGTGCAAAAGCTTATGGACCACCCTGTACATTGTCTCTATTCTAAATATTTGAAATAGCTTTGGTGATTTTATCAAAATCAGCCTTCTATAGTAGGTACCTGCTAAAGATCTTGTTAGAGACGGATTAATATTCTTAATTTAAAAAAGACAACAAATTTTGTATAAACCACTATGACTCATATCTCGTCAGCCCGTTTCGATACTATTGTATCTTCACCAGGACGGACGTACACTATCACACGAGGTTTATACAAAGTTTTTTTTAAACCAATTACCTAACCTAATCATAAAGTTTATGATATAAACTATCGCCTTCATTTTCTGATTTTCTGTAAAAATTTGATTTAAATTCTGTAAATACATATTTTTTTGCAATCCTTTTATCTGAAAATGGAAAATCATTGCTATACTAATTCATACATATGTACTTAATTTGTTCCGAGATATAATATTACGACGGGCTAATAAATCGCATAGTATTTACATTTTTAGCCACTTTATATCTAAAATCAATACAATAAAATGAACGAAAATTATATATTGCATTTATAATGTACCAGTATGCAAGGTAGGTAGACTGTTTTAATTCATAAAACCAATTAATACGAATAATTAAAATACTGATTTCCGCGGACATTTTATAATAAGGCCGAAATTATTTTAATTAAACTCTAGCGGTATTTTTAAAGTAATAAATAGAAATTATATTTTAGGAAAGTCATTCATCAACCATGGAGGCATAAGTTTATAAATAGCTTCGATACAGCGAAATTATAAATACATAACATTCCGCCTAATTCATAATAAAAATAATACAAATATGTACTAAGGCAAAACATTTCCGTCAGACGGTTGTAAAATATGTCAATTGACCTATGGTAACAGTTCGCGAGATGTTGAAATACCTCAGCGAAAAAAAGGCATGTCCATTATTCAAGATTTGTGAACGTGCATTAAAATGAAATAATATACTTACATTAGTCGCCTCTTTAAATTCAGCGGCAAAATGATAAAGCCCCTTATGACACTCTGCTTTCAAAACACTCACCAGGCTTGCAATAGTTTAATATTTAAAATAATGTAATAAGATGAACTCGGAACATGCCTGCGAAGAAGAGAAGCGAAATAAAATTGACAACGAAGCTAGCAACATACGAAAAGCAGCTTCAACAATGCCGCATGGAAATATTCTAGTAAAAAGACACCTAGCAAGCAAATTCTTCATATCTTCTCTGTGGTTAGAACGATGACTAAAGTAATAAAAATTTTTGACTAGATGTTTTAATTTTACCGTTCAATATTAAGATTAATGTTTGTTAAAGATTAGTCCTAAACAAGCAGGGTGGGAAATATACAGACATTCATACCAAAGACAATTCCATAACCAGAAACAATAAATATAATTTAACCTATTTAACCGAGTTCGCGAGAATAACAAAATTTGTAGTTAAAATATAAATGAAAAGATAATCCTGGCGGCGCTCGCATGAATTAAATGCTAAAAAAGATATTTTATATTTATAGTTATTTTTAAAAGCCTTTACTAAAAATGCAAAAATAACAGATAAAAACAAATAATTTTATTAATCAGAAAATATTCATATTAATAATATTTTATAATTATGGAAATCGTCTACTTTATTACATACTCATAATTATAATATATTAAAAAGACATATTGAAAAAAAATATTTAATAGATACAACATAGGAAACTCTTCCTTTTAATAAATCTCAACAATATACTTGAGTAATAAATAATTACAGTAAATATAGCTCGTCCCATCCTTGCAATGATTACTATTACTAAATTGTCTCAAAAATGTCACGAGATTGAATGGATTCTAGTAATTAAAATTCATCAAGGTTTGGTCCAAAAGGATCAAAACAATATATTTTGGCAAGTTCATATCTTAAAAAAAATTTTTTCTTCTATGTTTTCAACAATTTTGATACAACTTCTCATAAACTTGGGTTTAAAAGTTGAAAAAATTGGTATGTTGCTGAATTACGGTGGTAGAATTAAAATGTTATAAGTTAATAATAGATACATAATATTATTAGGTACATAACTAAGCAGACACAGGTTGGAATAAGTAACTTTTCAATTATTATAACTGATTAATAACTATGGATAAGGAAGTATTCTAGAACACAACATTTCTATTACCGAATTATGTAACTTGATGGAAGATAAATATATTCTATCTTATAAATATAGTGATTCCAATAGGAATAAATTCATGAGCATTTTTTTTTCAAAAGATAAGTAATACTGTAGATTAAAAATGTATCTAACAATGAACAACAAAATAAACTTCACCACATAAAAAAATTTCATAGGAATTAATGAATCATGTATGCATATCAAAGTCTGAATGTAGAATGCATTTATTAAGTCTAGTCCGAGTGTAGAATATGTTGAAATCTTGAATTAAATCCTGAAGAATTACCTAGAATGTTTTAATTGGACTGAACATTGAACTGATTGAGGATTAAATAACGGGCTAAATAATATACTACGGGGAATAAATTTATTATTGAATATGGAATTCTAGGATCATTATTAAAACATATAACAGCAAGATATATTTAACAATCTCGATGTCGTACATGTGATAGTTCTCCTGTTTTATGTTTTCAAAAAGAAGGTCTTTCTGAAAATTATTTTCCACTCCCTGAGAAGGGTTGAGAAAATGGTTTCAGTTTTACAAATTTGAATATTGAAAGTGTACCTATATGGGGCACAATTGATTCAAATATGATGATGAAACATGTACTTATATGAGGAACAATTGATTCAAACATTACACAAGCATAATAAAATGAATGAAAGGTAGTAAGAAGTAATCTTATCCTGTTCTTTGAGAGTTGATAAATGATGATACTAATTTATTTCACCATCTATGCTGTCTTCAGTTAAACATAAAAATATGTACTTTTAATATGTAGACTTTGATTGTCCATGGCAGGAAAAAAATTGACCTTGATAAAGAAAAGGTCCGCCAAAATTTTTTTTTCTGTAATTCTTTCAAGTTTCTATAATGTTCTTTAATAATTCTATAATAATAAGAATTTGTTTATATTTAGACATGGTTACTAAGGATAAAAATAAAAAGTTTAAATTAGTGGACCTATTACAAGATAAAAAAACACAAACTGAAGGGAAATTAACACCACGACTCATAAACTCACCAAAGAATATTAAAAAGTCACATAAAACTAGTGCATAGCTACATGATACGAAAATATAAAATTCAGGATATAAAACATGAGTACCTATAAACAATTAATTAGTCAATAAGATATCAACTACCGTACACATGTAATTTAAATTTATAATGTAAAGTGTATCAAATATATATATCTAAATCTAAGTGCCCCCAAATAATAATTTACGAACACATCATAGACCGTAAATCCCAGTCAATGAAGTGTTTGTAATTTCACTCATTTTATTTTCTGTTACATATTATGTAGGCAAATAAAAAAATATTTTTAATGGAAATTCATTTAATTTTTTATCTTGTACAATATATTTTTGACAAGATATTGTTAGGAGAGTGTAATTAAGGAGCTGTTTTTACATGATTTGTACAAGATCCTAACTATTAACATTAAACCAATTTTTAAAATAATTGTATCATTAAAGCATTTAAATCAGTTCTTTACTTATTACAATAATTTTCATCATTCCGTAAGAAGGTTTGTGTAAAACCGTCTTGCCGCTGATGGCCAGTAACGCGCTGGCGCTTGATGCTGTGGGGACATGAGGGCATCGGTCATCACTCCAAGTGTCACCGCTCCTGCGTAACTCTGGATGGTTAGAGACATACCTTGAATAATTAAACAAAACACTTTTAGAGCACACTGAAAAAGTTTATTTGACCAAAATGAGAAAGAAAAAAACATATATGTAACTATAGATACTGGTAAATAAATTTCTCCTTCAAAAAATACATTTTTTGATCTATTTAAAGTACACTCTTCTCATCTATATAATATAAGTAAATAAAAATTAAAGTTATTTGCCATTTGACTTTATTCACAATAGTAATTATTCTTTTTTAGTAGAGCCTCGAATAACAACAACTCGGTTAATAAAAAGTCATTATAGTGGATCCCTTTATATTACCATTAGCAAGTTCTACCATTAGGGTCCCTATATCCACTACTATGGCTGTGATTACGTGAATGTTAAAATCTGTAAAAATTATTAAACTTTTTTTGTGACACTTAAAATATAAAGTAATTTAATAATAATACAAGTTCGATTGTTTTTGCTAATGCCCAATGGTGGTTGCTATATGGCCACAGGCGATATTTCACTAAAAGTTTTTTTTTAATGTGGAAAACATAATTTATTGGCTAATAACGTAATAACACTGCACATCTTTAATGTGAAAAACACAATTTTGTATCTGCTAATAATATTTTTATTTGCACAAAGTAGTCAGTTATCAAAGTATCGAAACTTTTTTGCCAATTAAAATTATTACTACCACATAATGAACAACTATTGAGTAATTATTTTAATTGAAATACTGTCGGATGATGTGAAATTTATACACAAAAATACACGTTTTAGAGGGTATAAAATTCCCACGAAAATACTGGATAGTTTTGCTTGGTATCAAACTGACCAACGTCAATTATGAAATAAGAATTTTATTTTATTTTATGTATATGTAGTAAGAAATTGCATGCATATTTTTTTTTTTTATTGTTTTTAATGTGTCTGGAAATCACTGTTTATCATTTTTTGTAAAATGAGGTTTACAGTATTTATTGTAATTACAAGTTTGCTTATTTTCATCAATTGTGCCCATTTATGATGGTTGCACTGCAGTATATAACACATCCTTAAGTAAAATTCCTTTGTGTAGTGGACTTTTCAGTTAACAACAGTCGCCTGGAACTTGGTGGGCCATTATTATAAGACACCTGCATATTTGATATATTTATATTTAATATAATCATAATTATATAATAATATAACTACAATACCTGCTCAATAACATTTTCCTTATATAAAGATTATCAGAAAAGTATTGAACAATTAGTGGATTGTAAAACAGTAAAAGAATGAAACAATTAAACGTTAAAAAAAATTTTGATTTGTAAATTGAACTGGCAAACTTTTAATAACATAATCCCAATAAACTTCCATTTAGTGAAATTTCAAACAAACATTCAAAATCTGTTCATATAACAAATCCACCTATTTTTGGACAAAGTTGCTTCTGATAATTTTATACTTTATGAGTGGACCTCAATATAAAATTACATTTGTAAATGATTATCATGAAATGCGGATATTTACTTAAGTTATTTTGGTTACATACCGGAAGACTCAGATTGATTAGAAATAGAAAGGGATGCAGACATCATTTAGATAGGATGCGGTTTTAAAGGTAGTTTCTTTGATTATAAGTTAAATTTAGAATTCTGAAGCGTGTAAGTATCGAAGATGACTTCAAGAGAAAATGTTTAAGTGTTGCCATAAAGTGATAGTTTTGCAATACATTAAGTATATATTTAATGTGTATATTTTTTAAATATGCACATTAATATATATTTAAAAGCGATATTTAAAACATTGTTATATTATATAACTTATAAAGATGAGTATATGGAATACGTGTTATATCAATATTCTTACTATTTTTAAACTAAGCTAAGCCCTTGTGCTAGGAAAGTAGAATAAGACTAGGTGATGGTCTACTGTGAAGTGTACGTACCCCCGATCAATTGATCACTAGGTGAGTGTCTTATCGCTAGGTCAAACAAGGATGTCTCTCTATTTTTCATTTGATTATGTATATATTACAATCTATCAACAAATATGTTGTTTAAACAACAATGTTATAAATGACTAAATCCACCGGTATAGATAAATTCAAAAATTTTTTATTGGCACATAAGTAATACTAGTAAGTTTCTTTTAAGTCAATGTAATAGAATATGCCAAGAAAATGAAATGACAATGGGTAGGTGATATCGCTCAGTGGGAGACATTTGGAGTGGCCTTCATTCAGCAGTGGATAGATTACGCCTGATGTTGATGAAGTTTCTGTATAACAAAATTTCTAAATGTTTTTATTTCACAGCAAACTTCCATTATTGTAAAGGAAATGAAATGAAATTCAATAATCTTTTCTTATCGAACATTCATAAAGTTCACTAATATATAAGTGGAACATTTGAAAGAATTTGATGAAATAAATGTTATCAACTTACTTATATTTCCCTGTGGAGGCCTCCAGCAAATCAGTGATGATACAGGGTGTCCCCAACGTGTTTCTCGTAATAATCCTCCATTATTGTACCTTCCTTCTGCAACCTCAGTCAAGGCAACTGAATATTTTCGGGAAGCATAATTTAATGCCACTCTTGACAGAACGGATGGTACAGCTTGTATTATATAAGATCGCAATCCGCTAAGAGCATATAAAGCCCCTTGTTTTTCACGAACTCTTGTTATTTCCTTCCCTATAGCTAATAACTCATCAGCTCCGCGTCCCTTACAACTGTCACCCACGGGCAGACCTAAATAAACCAACTCCGACCTTTTATGATTAAAACTTCCATTGTTTTCTACAGATGATAATAGTGTATCACACATTACTGTTCTTGCTGTCGCTAAAACAACATTAGGGATGTGGAAGGCAGCTTGATGAAAGTATTCTTTCAAGCAACACGTTGTCATAGCGAGCAGTACTTCTGTTTCTGAAACATTTTCAAGGCGAGAAATATCTTCAATCCATTTTCTCGGAACAGGTTCTGACCATGCAATAACTTTTCTTCCACATGTCGACATTGTTTGTAATTGATGTTCTTCAGAATTATTATCTCTATAAAATATTTCATACATCAAGGTCATTGGCGCCATGTAAATTAACTTTCCGATATATAGTAATTCTTTTACTGCTGAATATAAAAGCGGTAAGTAGTTGTGGAGTAATGCGACACACGTATCTGGGTATACGCAGTATTGATGTTTCATACAGGAATATAAAGCCATACACTCATTATGAACCGTGATGGGTATTTTTATTAAAATTGTATAGTTCATCCACAAAAATAAATTCAATGTTTTGGAAGTTATTGAAATGGGATTAAATGTAACAAAAACAGAAAATAATATATTAGTAGGAGTGAGACTTCTTCTTAAAGCTTCGCTGTGAAACGTTGAAATGAATTCAGTAATGTAATTAACGGAATTACCGCTATTGCGAGAAACGTGTTTCCCTAATTCTTTACATGTGAAAGCAAATGTGATTAAAAATATTGCTGCACAGTGAAAGACTCCTGGACGATTTTGTAATACTTTCGGAGACTCTATGGGGTCGTATTCTAAAATGAATTCATTCCATCTATTGGAGAAGCTGTCACATAATCTGAAGTATAATGAAGGAATAGCTTTTGGAGTTTGTAAAATATCAGTCAAAGGATTATTCGAGGTTTTTTTTTTATTAGTCGTGTCCTCATTATTCTGGGAGCAATGCGATGACAAAAGTTGTTCTTCTGGTTTCAACAGCAAAAAATCGCCAATATTTAGAATTTCTTGTTCATCCAATAGTAAATGGTGTACCCTTATTATTAAGCCGTACGTGGGTTCATTTGACTCAATCTTCGGTATGATGACTATCTGCCAAGGAGGTGCATTTCTTGGAAGGTATTTTGAAACAATATCACTGACATAATCCTGAAAACAAAAGAGTAATATATTAGATGATTTTTTGAATTGATGATGTCAAATTTCTGATAAATGTTTTAGAATAGACTTGTGACCTGGAGATTAGTCTGTTCGTTAATTGGACGTCCTCTAAATTTATTATTCCCTTGAATGATATGGTCTTCCAATTTAAACTGGGATGATGTACTCCAAGCATAGCTTCCCCAACACGAAATTAAAAGTGCGCGTAATTTTGGAAAACGTAAATTTCCAAACCTGTCCCTCTTTTCGATCACGTGTTCCAATAAAGATTGTTGAATAAGTGATGGCTCACAAGTACCTGAAATAAATAAATATCGCCAGTTTATTTAATGATTATAAAGTATTTAATTAAAAATATTTAACTATGATCTTTATGAAATATAATGCTGCATGTGATTTTTTGAGGGATTTTGGGGCATCTAATATTAAAAACAAATGTACATTTTACATTAAAAATAGAAAATTGTGATTTTTGACATAAAAAAATACAAACTAAATTTTATTTCAGGTTAACGATTTATAAAATCTTGAATTATTTGACAATACTTATATCAGTCAAAATACTGTTTCATGTGTCGTGTCAAAATCATTGTGTTCATACTAAATCTAAAAATGATGTTTACTCATCACCAAATAATAATGTTTTAGCTAATGTCTGTTTCATGTGTTTACAATGCGGTGGCTTAATAACTCAAAAAGCAATCTATATATTGTCAAATTTTTAGGAGAGAGGAACACACATATTTTTCAAAATCGAAGATTGATTTTTAACTAATGAAAGCAAAAGGGAAAATCTTAGCATAACATAAATGGTATTTTCAATTTTAAATAGACTAAAAGTAAAACACAATGATTTTTCAGGTGATGTTTTAATTTTTTATCTTCAAACTAATGATTTTGAGATTATTTCACTTCCTATAGTTATTAAGAAATTTTTTATTTGTTGGGCCGTTTATTTAAAAAAAATCTGCATGCTTCATACATACATTTTTATAGATAGCTTTTTGTATTATTAAGCTACCAAAAAGAATCTACAAAAAAACATTTTCGATCTTTGATGGAGTTTATCGAAATATATTACACTTATTTTGCTAAATTAGCACATTACACGCTGTAAATATATATATATATATATATATATTTTTTTTTTTTTTTTTTAATTTTTATTTTGATTTTCAGTTACCTATATTAAAAATATATACAATTTTAGCTTAGCTGCACGCACATTTTTTTAAACTCTTCTCAAGTATGTCAGCTTGACAAAAATAAAAATCTTGAATACTCTTTCTTACCTTTTATTACCATGAGTGCATTGATAATACCGTGGTTCCTATAGGTATCTAGTAATGTCCTAATGGAATCTGATTCAACGAAAGTCAATTCTGGAAACTTACTGGCCAGCAATCTCATCCAAAGCCTCTTAGATATTCTTACTCCTAAATATTAACATAGAAAAAACTCATTATATCATCTACATCTTGTGTATTTACAAATTATTTCATTTGAAATGCATGCCTTTATTTTGTACTGACACACAGGGCTAAATTAACGAATATAGCTCAGTACCCTAATTTCAAAAATAATAGAAAAATTTAATTAATTGGGTCACAAATATTTAAAAAATTATTACACTTTAAAGTTTTTTGTAAAAATCCGACAATAGACAATAGACTGGTGTCAAAATTTAAGTTTTAGACTCCTTATATGAGAAAATTTATTTTACTTGAAATTACAATAAAATTCTGTTAATTCGAAATTAATATCCGATGATAAAAAGTATTTTACAAACTCTTTTAATCAGTTAACCATTGACTGCCAGCTCTTTTTTGGAACATTAACAAATGCCGATTATATATTATTGCTCAAGCACACATTCTCCATGAAAACAATAGATCGCAGGCCATGCAGGCGCCATAGTTATGTGAATAAACATGTATAGAAACTGTCCGGCCTCGGGCATTAGCGGCACCTAGCAAGACAAAGTAAAGATCGACAGTCGGTGTGATCGACAGTCAATGTGTTAATTTGCTTAAGTACCATTCACCATCAACAAAATTAAAGAGTTTCTTCATTATTTTTAACTAACAATTTATTAGAAATATTCTGATATCTTATTTATTTCATTCATTAACACATGCAGGGTGGCCCAAAAAAGTGAGAACATCTCGTAACACATGAGTTATTTCAAAACATAACATAATTAATTATAATTCTTAATGTAATTTTTTTGCAGAATATTTAGCTAATCAGAAATCATCAAAACACCCCATATTGCATGATCTACTGGGTTTAAATCTGGACTGTTCGGTGGCCACATGTCTGGCTCAATGAGATTAACATTCTCATGATGAAGAAAGTTAATTGTATTTCTGGCTGTGTGAAATGGAGCTCCGTTCTGCTGTAATGTCCAGTTATGCTGTAATGTCTAGCTATACTCCAGGCTTTGGTTTGAAACTCTTTGATCATTTTCCTAACACCACAACGTTTTTCGATTTGCAAATTTTTGATCAGAAAATGGTCGGTCTTCTGCAGTGATTTTTGTCATTCTGGGCAACAATTTTAAAAAACCAAATATAAACAATGGGAAAATTAATAATCGAAGATGGCGACCAGAAATTGTCGAAATAAAACGTAATATAGGTAAATAGGTAAGTAAGTAAATTAATAAACTATTTAAGCTATTGTTGATATAGTTAAACTAATTTTGAAGTAATTATATCACACTAAATGTTCTCACTTTTTTTGGGCCACCTGTATACTAGATAGATAGATACACAGTTTAATTTTATTTCTCTCTCTATACCTGGGACTACTGAATTTCAAAAAATTGGGTTAAATCCTGGTTATAATAATATAATACATAATACTTTTAATATAATAAGTTGATTAAAATTATAATACATTTAAATATGAATTAAATATATATTAATTAGAAAGATATACATATAAAATCAATTTTATCGAAAAAATATTGCTGTCGCGCCACCGGTATTCGAACCTGGATCTCTTTCCTAACCGGAGAATGTGCATTATCCAACTATGCTACAGCGACAATATTTTTAACGACGAAAGAGCCACCTAGCTTATTTTTACAGAATCTCAAATACCTTTGAGTAATCTGATAGCAGACGCCAGAATTATCAATTGATTTTTATTAAATTTTAGACACATTGATAAAACTTTATTATTAAGAGAACACATTCTTATTGTGAAGTTGTAATTATTCAGAACAGACGGTCTGTGATATTTTAAATATGAATTAAATATATTAATTAGAAAGATATACATATAAAATCAATAGAATGATCAAATGTATTAATATCAAAAAGGTAACATATAAGTTCGAAAATTTGTTGCTAAAAATATTGTCGCTGTGGCATAGTTGGATATTGCACCTTACGCAGTTAGGAAAGAGATTCAGGTTCAAATCCCGGTGGCGCAACAAAAATATTTTTCGATAAAATTGTTTTTATATGTATATCTTTCTAATTAACATTAATTCATATTTAAAATATCACAGACCGTCTGTTCTGAATAATTACAACTTCACAATAAGAATGTGTTCTCCTAATAATACATTTAGGATAGCAAAACAGATGCACAATCCCTATACAATGTAAACTAGTCATCTTGGGAAAATTTTAATAAAACTAACTTACCAATATAACATCCAACTAGAATTGGAAATGCACAAGCACCGCATACAAATGCAGCTATGGTAAGTGTGTGTGCAAGGTAGCCATGATTCTGAACCATTTTCACTTTTTTCCGTTGTAGATCTTCTATAATATATTGATCTAAAATTAAAAATACAAGAAATTTTTCATCCCCAGGCAATTTATTAACTGTACATTCTTTTTTTTATAATGTTAACAATCATTTTTTCAGAAATTCTCTGAAGCTTTGCAGGATTTTAGATTCTAACAAACAATATTTTCTCTAATTATGGATCACGGTGTGGGCATAAAAAATCTCTTGTGCAATTTTAAGGACCGATACTATTATTTGTGCACTGGGGATGAAGATAAATAAGTCAAGAGAACTAATAACAAATATAAAGGAAAACTGCATACTTTGGTTACATTCTCCACAATTCAAAATTTTTACAAAACATACTCACTCACTTTTTTCATGAAAGAGTGAGTATTATATATTATATAATACTCATTATATATTATATAATACTCACTCTTTCATGAAAAAAATATATGTGTTCTTAGACATTTATGAACACAATTTTAAAAATACTTGCTCCACTTTAATGCAATTTTCTGGTTCCTAACCTGATATTGTGGCATGTTACTGCTACTGTATAGATACATTGATAATGTTTTACGTGCTCATGTGAGAAACGATTTTATAAACTTTATAATTACATTTCTAGGAGTGGATTATTATTAAAGCTGGGAAAGATACTGATTTTCGCAAAAATATCAATGGAAAATTATTATAAGGCGCGAAATTTACGGACCCTCATCTAACGTAGGCCCTAATGCAATGCCCTGTGTGGTGGTGTACGTATACCCGCACACCTTAGAGGAAACATTGCTAGTGAACTGATTTTATTTATTTAGTAGTTTTACTTTGCACTAAATAAAAATTATTAAATTGAAATTTAAAGACAGACACAGTAATATGATAATTTAATAAGATTTACTTTACTTAATTAAATCTTTTTATCCTTTACAGGAATAATGAACTGAGTTTTTAATCTTTGGAGTTACATTCACCTATAATTTTAATTATCTGAAAAGATTTTTTTATCTATAGCTCTAATTTTGTAGAATTAATTTTTTTCATATACAAATGGAAAATTTACAAGATTGTTTATTAGCATTTTTAAATGATGTTGTGTAACGTCTTTTATCTATGTACATGTACATATTAGAGAATTTAACTGTACTGTGGTTTACTTTAAAGTGTAATAGAGGAGGGGCTCCACAATATCACTTTTGTGTCATTTAAAAGTAAAAAAGCATTAATGAAATGTCTATCAGCTAGGAGACATATCTATCTGGTTTTAATGAATTTTTACTTTTATCATGTATATACCCATGATTATCTGTACCCTGATTACCTGATTTCCTGATAATTCACATATTACTAATAACGGAGGCGGAAAACCAAATGTGATTTTTAGTCTATTTCTATTTGTAATACTACTATTAAACAAAGAGATTTTTTAATATATCATCATCATTTGTTTTCTTTTCGATCCTAACCAATCCAGACAATTAAGAGTACATTCCATCACTATTGATTTATATGCACCATTTAATTATATAGTAGATTTTTGAAAACATTTATAAAATGTATTTAAATGTGAAAAGCTCAATTGGATCTATTATATTTATATATATTATAAACATAATGAAGTTTTTTAAATTATATTACCTATAATAGAAAAGAATGACAATGTTGTGTGATTTGAAAATAATTATTATCGCTTTTAATTCAAAACATAATTAAAATTGATCTAGATTATTAATAAATTATTAGTCTCTATCTCCTATCTTAGAACTTAAAAGACTGCTTATAAAATATAGGTCTGGTAGTAAATTACATGATTCCATTGAATAATTTTGATGATTGCACCATGATACAAAAATACATCAAACTTACAAGCTGAGATAACCGATAAAAATAACTAATGAATCCCAATACAATCCCTATAATATATAAAATATTCTAAATATTAGTGCCATTAATATTATCGATGATTGCTATAAACTTCAAAGTGATTTAAACTGCTTCGATATATATTACAATAAATTGGCCATATTACCTCCAGAGCAACTAAAATGATAGGTTTCATCCTTCGGGTATGCCAACAATTTAATAATATCACCACTATGAAAACACTGTACTTCTCATATGTTTGAAGTATCATCGAATATGCCTACCAAGTTTGGAATCCAAAATATAACACATGTATCAATAGAATCAAAAAAATTACAGAATAGCTTCTTGAAATATTTCAACTTTCGTAGTTATTGAACCCTAAACAGCACTGCTGAGTCATCTATTATTTTCAAAATTTCATCACTACAATGGCCAATGTCATCTTCCTACACAAAATAGCCAATTCCAAAGTAGACTGTCTTGATTTCCTCAGATGCATATTCATTCGAGTGCCATTTAGGTCAACTAGAACTAATCTCACTTTCAGTTTTCCACATTATAACACCAACATCAAACAGAACTAATTTTTTACCTAGCCTTCCTTTACTCCAACTCACACTTCAATGAATTAGATGTTTTCAATATTTTAGTTACCTCAATTAAATCAAAATACAATGCAGTGGAACTTTGATTTTACATGCCCAGAATTCACGTTATCCTTCTATTTACGTGTTATTTTTGCAGTTCCGTGTCATTTTAATACATAAAAACTTTATTTTACGTTTGTCTTTCCCGCGATTTATGTCTAAAATTTATTGAAATTCGTTCATAATTTTGCCATAGAGCCAAGAGTGTGGTGGTCGTTTGCCTGTCGTTTATACAAATTTTTCATTCTCATACCTTTGTTTTTTACAAGCTGTAATCATCAATAAAATTGCGTTGAAGATAGTACAGACAACATTGATAGCTGGGAAAAAATTTATGAATAACCCTTGCAGACTTACGTTGACTCCAACGTAATACCATTGGACGTAGTGGAAATTGATAAAATAGTGGATAGTCGTATAAATGAAAACTTGACAGAAGAAGAACCTTCCTACGATGAAAAAGTGTCTGTTCATCCTACAAACTCAGTTCCTACAAGGCACATTGAAGGCCTCAAAGTATATTTTACTAGGATTAGTAATGTACCGCCAAAAATCTTTAATTTATTTTGTAATATTGAATATAGTAATATTAAAATAAACATGCAGCAAAAAACATTGTTTGATTGTTTTTTTTTTTAATATATTTTTAATCTGATTTTTTTAATACCCCCAATTTACTTTTTCCCTCTGTTTACATTTTTTTTTGTTTGTCCCCTCAAAAATTTGAAATCAGGGTTCCACTGTATATAATTCTTACTGGCATTCTTTATACAGATTTATTCCCTATCTCATTTTCCTTCCCCTTCACCCTTCCGGTTCCCCTTGGAAAATGTTTTTTTTTTTAACTTTAACTCACTTTTTTTCAAGAAAGTGTGAACATTTAATGAGATATTATACCAATTTTGTTATTGTTAATTAATAAAATGTTTTTTTATTATTAATAAAACAGTATAGTACTTAATATTCTCCATTTTGCATTGGGGCCCAATTGTTTTAGTTACACTTCTACTATTGTACTAATAAAATAATCTTCGCACATTCCGGTCCATTCTTTCTGTTGTTATCTACCCTACTCTATCAAAATTATTTCATACAGTTCAACAACTGAGCTTTAAAGACTGATTTTTCCTCCAACGTTTTCTGAATTTAATTTAAATGTGGTCACCGCTTCAACGTGAGAATAAACTAGTTTAATAATATAAAAAATGATATAACAATATAATAATGGTGTAGCCACTGATGCATTTGTGTTCTTAATCCAGTGACGTCTCCCTTAGGATTCCCACAAATAGGTTCTTAGAATTGGAAACCTGTTGCCGAACTTAAAACAATATCAAGTATTGTGATTTGTCATATGATGGTGTATGTGTGTACATATATATTACAGTAATATCAACGCATCTCTCAAAACGGGTTACGGCGAGTGCGAGTTCAGATTTTACCATATCTCATTATCTTAGTTTTGAATTTTAATTTCATTCTGTATATGTATTTATCTGCATTAGAGTTAACAATGTGCACGTGTATCGCGTTAAATTGTACTATGTTAACCATTATATTTTTTTATAATTATTATTTATCATTGAAAAATAGATTTTAAAGAAGCACTGGCTGCGGCCACTGGCCTATTGTTCAAAATATTCCAGACAATTGCTCCTGAAAAAATTATAAATTCTTTCAAAATCGCTTTCAGGGATAAATTATACACTTAATATGACCGGGAATGATATACGCACGGAACTGTTATGAAAATTGTTTTAATAAACTGGTTATTTTTTGGTGGATAATCACTGTCTGAATCTGTGTTATTTATTTGTTAATTTAATAATTACTGGGCCCGTATATAACTTAATTATTAATAATATTCTTGTAAAATACAATCAGCGGAGACCGTTATACTTTATGATTAATTTGTGTGATAGACAACTCACTATGATTAAATCGAAAGACAGTAGATACTTAGAATATCGAAATAAATATTTAATGATTGCCTGACCCATTAACTACCTATATTTTATTATTTTTAGATTGACTAAAAACATTGAAATTAAATTTCCAAAATAAATACTCCGTGTCTTTAAATTATTAGGTACACCCGCCAAGTGTTTAATGTTTTTATTCAGCGTTTCGGTTTATTAATTAATTATGTTTCATACGGTAACGACACATATCTAAGCTAAAAAGTACACCAAAAAAATCTAACAATCGACAAACTTGCTTCGTGTAATATTGGCTTTTGGCAATTTATAATTTTACATATTCATCTCATTGAAGGACCTCCGGGTCACCTATTTTAATTATAACGTGTTAATATGTTAATAGTCTACACACTACTGCTAACTCACTGCTGTCACCAGTGGCACACTCGATTCCCACATAAAATGTAATTTTTTCGACATTGGAATGGAATGTGATCAGTAATGTCTCTCCTATGGGTTTGCGCAAACCGGTTCTTAGAATCGGAAACTTTTTCCGGATCGTTGCTGAATTTTATAATAAATTTAAATATTGAGATATCAGATATGTTTCATTATATTGAAAGTAGTGGCGTAAATGCAAAAATTTGGCTCTATGGATTGTGTGTGTACGATAATGCAGCCAATGTGGTGCATTGGGGCCCACTTTAGACGGGAGCCCAAAGCTTCCGCATCCTACAATACTTTTGAATTAATTATTTTTAAAATCTTCCTAAATAAAAATGGATTATAAATGTTTGAAATGCATTACGAAAACTGTTTTAAGTTAGGAAAAATGAAAGTAAATACACTTTTGTTTTTTCATGAATTTAATGTACAAAATAGCGCATTAAGAGGGGGTCGTTTGTCATTTTTCATTTGGGCCTAATTTTAGGCCACTGATCAAGAAGGATCCAAGATTATCCACGATTATTGTCATGTCGTCCTCAGATATAATGATAATTTGTTAAAATTAACGGTGACTGAATGTGCGGAAGTCCGGAGATGAAGAGGGTGATTTCCAACTCGATCACGGACACCACTGGCTATCCTATTGCAGCGATTCTCTGAACTGCGAGCTTCACAAAAAATTGGAGAAGAATTGTCAATAACATCAAAGTCACAAGCCGAAGGGCATGATCCTAATGGCTCGCGTTAACGGTATATATATATATTTTTTTTATCTCAAGTCAATCTTTAAGATAGGAATTATGCTCTTATAAGATTCTTCGGAGACAACTCTCGGCTTTCTTAATCCACCATGTAAACATCAATTTTCAAAGCCATTTGGTTTAAGGCTCACTTCACGCTTATTGTTCCGTACAGGAAACAAGAAATGTAGACAAGGGTGGTTCGCCGATCTCCGCTTCTCTCGACTGACTATGGTAATGATGATGATGATGATGATTATGAGGTCGGAAGAAATGAAACACAAAAGATGTTCAATCTAGGTATACTACAGCGACAGAATCGAGAATGCGTTCCCTCCGCTCGCAAAATACCTCGTTTTATTTCAGTTACAAACAGTGCATTAATTTATTCATATTTTATCCACCGTATTAGTAAATTTACCGAAATCTATCCCACGTCTCTCTGACGCCACGCCAATGATTATACCTCAAAATCACTGCCTCGTGTCCTTACAACATCAATTAATTGGCGTCACCTCGGCGACTTCTCAATCCTCTTATGTGCGATACACTTATTATACGCCAAACGTAAAAATATCAGTCCGTTGACCATTGGGTAATTTTGAATCAATGTAGCAATTCAAACACAATAAATGTTTGCATTAATTTTCTGTTTGTTAACTTTTCAGAATAAATAATTGTATGTATCTACAGTTCTATTCATCTGTGTGCACGTGTGAAATTTTGTGTTCAAATCGATTGTCGGTCGATCCAATAAATTTCAAATGGTGATCTATCTAAAGTGTAGAGAGATCACCATTTGTATCTACAGATCAAAATCTCAACACGTGTACACGGTACCGAGGTTTGTTTCAAATATATCTATGAGACTTATCTCATCGTGTCTCATTCCGTAGACGTGGACCACATTAATGAGGGAACTGATTGAAGAAGAAGAAGATAAGTTGAATTTTCGACTGTTGGATGCCTTCGATATGTAGTGGCTGACCGCGAGGCGCACTAATGTCTCTTTACACCAAGAGTTAAGGATTACCGAGAGACAGGGGTCGGCTGAATGGGGTTTACAAGGCCTCGTTCGAATCCTTTGTTAAATTTGACTTAGGCCGTCGAGCCCTTTGTTAAATTAAGAAAAAAAAATCTTCACAGATCAAATCAGTACTTAACTGCAATTTGTGTAGACGGTTTAAATGAATTATGAAATAAGACTATGTTACTTTTTGAAACTTCTCGTAAAATACATTATTTCGAGTGCACAATAAAAGAGACCTAACCGGTTTTTAGTCTATAGTTTAACAATGCTTCAAAATGCCGATATTTGTTATATATTGTTTCCAGATATTCTTAGATGTTCAACGCAATATTTATGTGAACGATTATCCTTTACACTTCACACGTGCACGTGTTTCCTTTAGTTGTGCACAGTTTTGAGAAGGACAGTTCCTAATATTTATTAATTTGTGTACTTAAGTGTTCTGTTTTGAAATATGGAATTGGAGCGAAAGAAATAGTACCTATTTCTGCGTCAATCTTGGAACACTTCACCCTTGCAATCTAAGGTAGATAAGTACATTTTTCAGCTATTGATATTTATTATTTTACGGTACATTGCGTTTTAAGTAACATTCGATTACTTTAATAATTATCGCGGCGTACGATTTTAAATAAGTCGGTGAAGTATCATCAAAACACATTGATGCGGCCCTGACTTTTCTGGTTTTCATTTTAAAACGTACCACCATGTGATCGATGTTTCATAAACAGCACAACCCTATGCGCGAGTTGAAAATTGGAAATCAGTTTTGTGCGAATCTTGCTTCCGTTACTTGTTAGTTTCGCGGATAAGATCAACAAATATGACATTATTGTCTTGTTAAATATCGAAAAAAGGATATTATACTTAATAATACGATGGCGGTTATTTTTTTTAATTCAACGGATAACGAATGTGCTCAAAAAATTATAAAGTTTAATTGTCCGTCATCCTACTTGTTCATGAAAATAAAATTAATTAATTGATTCATAATTACGATACAAAATAGCACGCATAAACAACTGAAAAAAAATCACGGACATTTCGTGTGGATCGTCGTGTCAGTAAATATATTGCTATTGAGGAAATCAAAATATAATATATACTCCTGGTATCCGTAAATAATTTTAATTTATACGAATCAATGAACAAATATGTGTATAATATGAACATTTTGCCGAATTAAGTCAACTATATAAACTACGAAAGTAACATGTAATTAGCAAATGTAATTTTTCGGTAAAATGAAGAAGCGTAACATTATTTACCATACGGGAATTTTATTATTTACATGGTTTATTTGGTAACATGTACGAATCAACTGGGAATTATTTTAAGATATATGTGCATTAAAATAAATAGTTTGTTCTGTTAAAAATACCCTATCTAAATTAACCTAACCTCGATAAATTATTATTATTTTATTGCCACAAATAATTCGTTCTAAGGAACAAAGTATTTGCTTTAATGTACGTATTAATAATTCTCAAAAAAAGTTAATTTCAATAAACTCCTTAATTTTAATGAACACGTATTTAGTGAGTTATAGTCAACTCGAATTCGATCCTACCAGTAATATAATAGTTCGTTTGTACGTCTTCATTCTCAGTCTGAATGGAATTATATTTTTACAGAAAAGTCTGTAATCTACTGAAGACGAGCCCCCATAATATTATTTTGATAAAAAATACATGATATAATGATAAATACAAATTTTAAATCTCTATACTGATTGAATATTTTGAAACGTGGCGTGTCATTCGCACACGCGCGGACAACGGCAATGACAGCATAATATTATCGTATTATTTTTTTGATAAACTAGTGACAACATCGCTGTCGGACAGTCAAAACAATGATAATACGGATGAGAAAGTGAGAATTATACAAACCCTTGAATACAGTGAGTATTTGTTGTACGTCACATAATGCTCGACACAATTGATAATGTAATCTTATTAGCGATAACTATTAATAAATAATGTAATCTTATTAGCGATAACTATTAATAAATAATGTAATCTTATTAGCAATAACTATTATAATATTGCTCTCCTTATTGTTTTATCAATTTGAAAGATACCGGTCGTGGCCGTGTAGCGTCTACACCTAAAGACGGGAATCGACAATACGATTCCTTAATCTGCAGAGCAGCTAACTCCATTTTTCTAAAATGTTCAGGAGCAACAAAAAACTGTTTGATTTTGTAATTAAACATATTACGAAAATTACGAAAACACACTTTGGTAAATTGTTTATACAGAAATAGAGAGGCTGAGAATTTTTACTGATATTTTGATTTATCTCGGACTTATAGAGAATATTTGGAGTTTTTCTGAATTCCTTTACCAAAATTTTAAAATATTATTGGGAGTTAGCTGATTTTCTATGATAATGTAGTGATTATGATTTTCGTGGACGCCTCTATTTTTGGTGTCATCAACCCTTGTGTCAGGGGAAGGTATTGAAGGTTTTTGCAAGAATCAATGTAAGGTTTTTCAGCACCTAGTACTTATTTCTTATTTTAAAATACGTGAAATCACGTGTTTTAAAATTGATGGGAATTTTTGGCTTTTAGTGTACCATAGAACAATAAAAGAGGGAAATAATGACATCAAAAACGGTTTTCTGACCATGTGTGGAGTTAACTGCTTTGCAGATTAAGGTATCGAATATCCACTTACATATCTTTCGAAATTTAAAAAGATCACAGCTATCGACGGATGACTTCATATTTAAATTTTCAATATCATCTTTTCAGACAGGCTAAATATAATTCTTTCATACTATCATATTGTCGTACAACATTATTTGTTTCTAGCAGAAAGCAATCAGCTATCTCCGATTGCTGTAACTGGACCTTTATGACTGATAAAACATTTCATAATTATAATAATTGATTTCATAGTGCGAGCCTCGCAGGGCTATATCCGTACTGAGGCAAACATCTAACACTGTTTGTATGCAATATTTTGAGTATGTCCAAATCTTTGTAGGAACCGATTACTGGGATTTATCCGCTGATGAATTGTCATCAAGATATAGATGTCTCACAGAGACGAAGCTATTATTTTTACTTACATGGGAAGGTAAGTATGAAAGTCTTGGGTATTACAGGGTTATACTGTACGCCTGTCATCAGCTGGCTTAAGTGATAACTTTACACAATGAAACGTTCACCTATTTATCCATACTACCACAGCTATCAAATTTTTGGATGTTGTAGATATGTTTAAAAAAAACCTTTCAATTATTTATTACGCTGTCGCCATCTATGTTTTTTTTTAATATTCATTCTCATGTAACAGTATAGATGTCTCTGCAGCTGAGACTCTTTTTGACCGAAGTATGGGAAAATATCCTTTATGTGTATATATGAAATTCATTCGAATTATTAATATATATACTAGAATACGTCTAAAAAGGCAGTAATTTTCAATTTTTAAACTTCATATTTAGACCAGTATATTTCATCATTTCGTTTCATATGTGTAAAGTGATCACTTGAGCATTTAGCATTTAGCTTAGTTTGAGTTTTACAAGCATTTAGATTAGTTTGAAAATAGTAAGAATATTGATGTGACATGTATTCCGACAAAAAAAAAGCCAGACGATGATAGGTTGTAAGCCCTGTAACGTTGTAGACTTATACTTACATATAAATAGCTTCGCCTCTGAGAGACATCTATATCTGTTTGTATAAAATTGCTACTTTATAAATTAAAATGACACTTAAATTAAAGCAGTAAAAATAAAATAATAACTAATTATTTTGCATACTAAATTAATGTATTAATTATAAATATATACATATAAAATCAATTTTGTCGAAAAATATTGTTTTTGCGTCACCGGGATTCGAACCTGGATCTCTATTTCCAATCCGGGGAAGTGCACTACCTTTGTGCCATAACGCCAGTATTTTTCTTGACAAATTTTCGAACCTATATGTTACATTTTTCAAATTAATACACCTGTCGTTCCATTATTTGAAAGCCATCTACATTATTTTTACAGAATCTCAAATACCTTTTGAGTAAACCGACTGTAATTATTTTGCGTCAGTAAAAAATAATATACACATAGGAGGATCATCTTCAAAAAATCAAACATACTTCTGTTAAAAACTAATCGCAATTTGACTGAGAATGAGGGTATTAATTGTATTACAGGCGTACAAACGAACGTGTTTTTAATGTATACTAAGTAAAAAGCCTGTCAATATGACGGGAAAATCAAAATACATTTTCAAATTAACGGTAAGTGATGTAGAATAGTGAAATTAAATTATTATTGAACGTTATGCGAGGTAGGTACGTACCTGGGTTGGACCCATACGCAAAGCTTCATTGATTAATCTGTTTTAAAAAAATGAAACGTTCAGAGAGCAACACTTTTTCATATTCAGTCAAGTGTACATACGATTTAATAATTAAATATGCGCACGTACCGATTATGTTTTTTAAAATGTGACTGAGAATCATTTAATGTTGATAATATGACAGTTTGATTAAAATGTGATACGTTTGACTACATCTCGTTTCTAAATGTTTATTGTTTCGGGGGTAAGTTTGCAGAACTCCATAATCACACATATGAAAATACAAAAACTTGTTTTTTTAGTTCTACTTGATTAATTTCGTGAGACGCGTTTCATAAAATAACTTATTTACATAAAATTGTACAGATATCCCCTTTCATATATTACCTTTCACTAAAATATCATTAAAGTTTAAACAGAATTGTTTCTTAGAATCGTGCCAAAATATAATATTCCCTTTTCAATACACTTCATAAAAATACAAGTCGTTGAATTTAAAATGGTTAGATTGATAATGCCCTCGTAAGGCAAAACGCGTCTCACGAAATTAAACAGCATGCAGATGGTGGCAATTTTTATGCTTAATGAAGTAATTCTTAAATCAAGAACCACGTAATACTTTCTTGATTGAAGTGAAACTTATGTTTCGACACCTACAGACTAATTATTCAAGGAGATGAAAAGTGTCGCTGAATTTATTACGTTATCCACATCCATCGCTGTCCCACTCTTGAACCAGTCTTCTGTGACAGGCGCTAGTCAAAGCTATAGATTTTCAAACAAAATACAGACGAACTCGGTTATAATACGGAGGGACCTTCTAAATTTGCTCATTATAACCATTACTCATTATTACAAAAAATATTTAATATCCAATAAAATTAAAAGCAAGTCAAATACATATGAAAAATCAAAAATATATAATAGTATGAACAACAAAAACATTTTAAAGTAAATTACTACATTCAATCACATTATTTCTTAACAAAATTTAAAATACCGTTCTGTTTTAAAACTTAAAACAAACTACCACTTACTACGCACACAAAATAAACACCGATTGTTTTTTTCTAAGAATTCACAAAACCTGAAAGGAATCGTAAACAATAAGGAACTTCGTCGGCAGACGCTACTTTCGATTTTATGACTTATCAAGAATTAGGGTTTTTAGACCGTGTAGTTTGTTCACTTGTTAATAATATTTTTGTACGTTATATCAGTGAAGCGAGCTCACTATAATAGTGAAGAGTTGTATGAAAACAGGTTTGAATCAAAATAATAATAAGTATTTCCTCATTATAATCGTGCTCAATATAACCGCGTTCGACTGTATAAACACTCGGTACTCAGTACACGTTTGCACCCGATAATATCGCGCTCGCGATCAAAACATCACCAACAAAAACAAATACCTCAACCCTATTGCAATGCTATTCGAAACGTCAACCTTTCAAGGAAATGAGATATACATTTCGGATGTGCACTGTCAAATTATTGTATGACCAATGGACACCTGAGATAATAGGAATTTATAAAAAATACACACTTACATAAAAAAACACAAACATCAATGACACTTCACAAAACACAAAATAACTTGTGTTTCAATCATCTATTGTCGAAACACATTGAAGCTACGGAAATCGAAATAAAATCAAAACCGTTTCAAACATTTAATTTTCGCTGTACAGAGCCAACTCCTCGAAAATGAACTACGTCTAAATAGTTTGGTGCGTGATTGGTGACCTGAGTCTGTTGCAATTACTTGTTCTTTGACCTGAGCCATGTCATTATTAGAGTTTGTTTACATCCAGTCATCAGTGAGATATCATTTAATCACAGCAGACGAAAATGGATCCGGGGTTGTAACAAATAAGATACTTATATTTTATTTTTAATTAAACAAATGACCGAATAACTATTATGAGATAGCTAATATTTTGCACGATAAAAAGTAATCAACAATTCAGACGATGTAATTAAATTTTGTGATGGTATCATTGGTATTTTATATATCAGTGGTTGTGTGGCAAAGAAATCTAAATTAAAAAATGTTGTTTTTTTTTTTGGTTCAAAACATTGTATTTAATTATGATTCATTCATTACATGGCAAAGACTATCTCGTTTTGAACACATCTCTGTTTTGAAATTGCGATATAAGAACATAGTTCTGTGGTATTTTTAATACAAATGAAATTTGTAGATATACAATACAATATTTACTGTTTCAGAGATAATTATGTAGAACTCTACAATCACATACGTGAAAATAAAACGTTTGTTTTTTTATTCTACTCGTGTAATTGACTTAAGACGCGTTTCGCCTTGTGAGGGAATTATCAATCTAACAATTTAACGCAACAACTTGTATTTATAAATATAATGGGGGACAGCTATACAATTTTATTTGCATGAGATAATAAGGGATAATATTATTCATTGTAATTCTTTTTGAATGCTTCTAATTAATATAAGTAACCATTCAGTTTCAACAGATAATTTAGATAAAAGAACAGCTATATAATTTTACAATCTAAGAAGACAGTAAGGCAAGAGATACATTTTTGATAATGTCTCTCTCTCTCTACTGAAATTCTATCCTGGAAAATTTCGCTATATTAAACAATTACGTTTTCGACATATTTTGGACTTATATTCTGCATTTCTTTATAGATGATTAATCTATTATTCCATTTTCATTCTTTAAAGTAAAGTAAAAAAGTAAGAAGTAAATACTACAATTTTTTTTCGATAGGTCCCTTTGCCATACAACCACCGATATAATAATACCTGTTTAAATAATGATAATAAGGACCGAGTAATAATTATTATTGGTCATTAAAAAAGACACAGAGAATCACAAAAATGAAACGAATACAATATCCGGTTCAAAGTAATGACGGAACGTTCAATATTTTATAATAGATATCAAAACGCGATTATAATTGCCAACAAACATGATAATTATAAATCATAACCATCAACCTCGATTATAACTGCCATCTAATATAATCATTATTGTCTTCAAATACATTTATGATAACCATAAAAATAAGACACCGCAATGCTTCACTATTATTATTATTATAAAAATCACAGTTTTACGTTAAATTACAAAAAAGTAAAAAGGTAAAAAAGAAAAACATTACCGTTTTACTATTTTCACACAGTTGAAGGTATCGTTTTTCCAAATGAACTCAACACATCGTATAAGCAAGAGTATAACACAAAAGATGGGCGATGAACACTAGAGTAGTGCTAAAATTGTAAACAGAATATCATTGAACTGTAAAGCGAGATCAAAGTACAATCGGCATTTTCTGATAAATTCTTATCGGTATTTATATTATGGTAACAAAATAAATACCCAAGGTTTCCGATTATATTGATTCATCACTCATCAGGCAACAGCTTCTTGAGGTCACCAATAATATTGATCATTTATAAGGACAATGTAAGATACAAGGCACGCAAGCCAGCCGTGACAAGTTTTATCTCTCATCTCAAAAGTATATGTATGTATACAAAGGTGTCCAGTGGGATTTTTTTCTATTTTTTTAACCACTTCTGAGGTTTATTGTATGATTGATTGGTGCCGCAATTGCAAATGTTTCCCGGATACAACAGCACACAGACGGGGCAACTCCATATTCTACTAGGGTCACGATTGAGAAGCTGAGGGAAATTTTCACAAGAAAATTAATAAGCAAGTACGGAGAGATACCCTGGCCACCTCGGTCACCAGATTTAATGTCTTGTGATTTTTTCCTTATGGGAATACCTATCTTTTTATTACTTTCTGATTTTTATTTTCCCGACTGACAATATTACAAATTATCTTAGATCTATATTCGGAGAGTGACGCGGAGCGAAAGGAGGCCGAGCTCGGATGCCACATCTAAAGTGTATATTATAGTAATAGTCCTCGAACAATACAGGCCCTACAAGAAAACATCCGGGCGTGAAATCGTCGCCATTAACCCACCATTTTTTTCTCGGTTCTGTTAAAAGAGTTCATTGCAAAAAGTGGAACAAAATAATTTTTAAAATCTATCTATCCATAATTTCTATTGTCAGTTAAAACTAAAATAAATATAATAAACGTATTTTTTTGCTTTTATTTAAATTTAAAATAGAAAAATTTCCGTTGGACACCTTGTACTAATTTTTTTTCAGCAAATTGATATTCATATTTTCTGAAATATATTTTTAATAATCTATAGGTAGCTAAAATATCATTGCGTTTCAATGTTTTTATTACAATGACTAAACTATGCTCCTGAAGCACCAATTACGATGGTCAGGTCAAAGTGTCGTCAATATATGGATGATACACGGTTTTCCAAATAAGTTAATGTTTTCAAGCAAAAGAAGACAGGGTGATCCGAGGAAAAGATTCAAATACACCACGAAGGCGAATCTGAGTAGATGTGGTATATATCCTGAACACTGGAAAACTGCGGTCCATGATCGAGGGCAATCAGTTGGTCATTCTGCTCTTCGTACAAAATACAATAGGTAACGAATGATAGCCGCACCGCGTTTAACTCACACGAGTTTCGATATAAGTCTCATACGTATGTACAGCTCCATGTGAACCTTAGACCAAAATATATAAATTAGTAGTGTTTATATAATAATGGATAATTTATATAGCGCCATTTTCGTAAAAACTTTCACCTCAAAGGCGCTTTACACATAAACTGTTTATAGTTCTACAATTATCTTTGTTTTTAAAATTTAAAAATTGTTATTTTCACTTATGGCTTTTTTAAAAGATGCGTTTTTAGTTTCTTCTTAAATAAAATCAAAGTCTTCTTAAATAAAGAGGGCAAAGAGTTCCATGCTTTTTGACTAAATTTAGACTTCTGGTAATGGTTGATCGGTTTTACAACTCTTCCTGCAGCTGACCTGAGAGTTTGACGTCTACCATTATAATTATCTGGGATACAAAGTTCTTGAAAATAGAGAACCGCCATGTTGTGTGTCGCCTTGTACATCAACCAGTACAATTTTAATTCAACTCTTTCAGGGAATCGGAACCAATGAAGCTGATGTAAAAGGGATGTTATATGAGAAAATTTGGAAACTCCCCTATATTAGAATAGATTGTAATCTATCCAGCTGAAACATTGACAGGCCAGCATAGATGCTGTTATAATAGTCCACACGTGATACCACAAATGCATTTATAGTTCGGCTCCATTAATCTAAATTATTAATGCTAGTTAGATAGTATTTGACCATATAATTGTTTTACTTACATTTGCACAATCAGAGTAGAGATTCAGAAGTTATCTTCGTTCAGTAATATTTTTAAGTGATAGGTACTTGATTGCCGGCATCTTCATAAAATTCATGGAGATGTAAATGCGTCACGAAAGTTATTATATTACTGACATCCGCTAGTGCTGTTCTCAGTTCGTGTCAGGCGCTTGTTCCGGGCGGCAGCGACCATGCCGTAACTCGGGTTCCAGTGAACCAATGTTAAAAATTCAATGGCCGCTTTTTTTCTCTCATCTGAATAAGAATAACGCAAAAATGGTTTCAGAATAATAAATATCTACTCGTAAGTACCTACTCAATAGTTTTCCATTCAATAAAAATCAACCCTTGATACGAAAATCATAATAAAAATTAAAACGAAAAAAGCTTACAGCCCTTATCCACGGATGAGATTTTTGTAAGATAATCGACAAGACGAGGATGCTCTTATGAAATTGTTTGGAGACAACTCTCGGCTTTCATAGCCCACCGTTTACAGACCAAATCTCAGAGATTCGCAGTCTCGCGCCTCCTTCCACAAATGACCGTACATTTATGTTCCGTTCGTCAGTCGGGTGAGTTTGAATCTCCCTAGCTATAGTTAAAATGGAATAGATGCATGTAATTTAATTTCTCGAGTTTTTATCTCTTTCCACTAATCTCAAGTTGAGTTGATCTCCAGGTCTAAATCTCAACACGTGTACACGGTAGGTACTGAGATTTATCTCATTGTGTCTCACTTCATAGACATTTGCCATTGCGACAGAAGTGCGTGTTCAGCACATCCCGTTAATTAATAATATATTTTATTACATTATATGCAGAGCGTTAACAAATTTATGATACATAATTTAGTATAAATATGCAACATTCAAAATATGATCATTAATCTCTTACAAATTTTCATCACATACGTTTACTATAATGTTACTACCCACTGCAGCCTATTGTGCATTGACAATGAAATGTATATAATAATATATATTAAAATGAGATGTTACAGTATATAGGTATTACAAATTCCAATGCAAAATACATGAAAGTATAATATAATAATGTGAACATAACATTGTAACAATTTACAATGAAAAAATTTGAAGCCTTATATTGTTACGACGTGTTCATTTTGATAATAGAGTAAGACATTTCAATCTTAAATTATTTACTTCCTTATAAACTACATACAACATTTATATGTCGAAATAAGTTATAAATCCAATAGAATAAATAATTTTTAAAACATTATGTTTTGTAATAGGTATAAAAATGTTTTTTAATCAATTCAAACGCAAACCTTTAAATATCTCTCAATAAACGAAAGAAAACATGACTTAGACCACTTTCATCACCCTTTTAACGGGCACACGTCACTTAGTTTGAATTAATTGCAAATTTTACTGAATGCTGTAATGAATATACTATACAGCAAGACTACTGAGATGATGCTTGACAAAAAATCAATTAGTATTAAAATATATTTTTAAAGAGACTGCTTCCACACGTCATGTTAAAATATCGGATATCTGTCAACGAGTATTTGTCGTAATGTCAACAGTCTGAAATAAGTAAGTAGATAATCAAGAATAAATACAGTGTTATCTTCTAACACCCCGGCTATTACATAAATCAACAGATTAATTAGTAGTTCGGGATGCCGATTCTCTTCGAATGGAACGTCGAAAAACAAATACGACATTTTCTAAAAAGGGAATTAATAATAGGTACCTACCAGGCGCGGTCGCTTTATACATGCTTTGGATGCGGAGCATCCCTTGTGTTCTAGAGTCAAAAAGTTTCGGAATTCTTGTTTATAGTCGAAAACAATTCATCCTGTCCTTTAGAGACCAGTCATAACACACACTACGACACGGCGCGCACACGAAGCGACTCGAAATACATATACATTCTCAACTATCGAACATCTATGATTCTAGTGGAATATATCATTCGTTCCGTATCCGTAAAGTTTGTAAGTATTCGGCATTCAGTTCTGCCTGTCAAGGTCTTCGAATACTGTATATGCATTCGTTAACAGCATTCAACGTACAAAAAACGACTTTAATGCCTATGGGTATAATGCACAAAATGCATACATATTACGAAGCGAGCGGATTGTTTTGAAGAATTTAGTTGTGTGACGCATTTTTGAGTATTTGGTAAATACTTGAAGTCGAATTATTTAAACATTGAAAATCCTTCGATTATATGTTATATTTGTACATTTGATAGTATGAAGGTATAAACTTATTATCCAGCATCTCTTCTACAAAATGTTACCGACCGCCACCGGTATCTACAACTTAAACTGTTTGCTGTTTTGTGCGTTTGTTTTATATTATACCATCGTAGAATAATTCGGTGGTGGATTCAATTAGAACAAATCTCAAAAAAATGACGTAAGGCGTCTGTCCAAGAGCGTACGCGCTATGTAATAAATAATTCGTTCCGGGCCACATGCGAGAGATTTGCAATGCAATGGAATTAAAAAAATATATATATTTCCATATTTTTACAAATTAATAATTATTATTTATATATTTTTTAACGTAATTTATATAATTAAGATTTTTTATAACGTGAAATACAATTTAGGTGAAAAAAATGATAATAAAAAAAATAAGAATACTGATAATACTACAAAATAAAATACCTAATGTTATGTTATCAAGGAAAACACATTCTTATTGTAAAGTTGTAATTATTCAGAACATAGGTATTAATTAGAAAGATATACATATATAATCAATTTATCGAAAAATATATTGTTTTTGCTACCGGGATTCGAACCTGGATCTCTCTCCAATCCGGTAGATGTATTAATTTGAAAAATGTAACATATGGGTTCGAAAATTTGTCGACAAAGGTACCCTCTGCTGTAGCATAGTTGAATAATGCACTTTCTCCAGATTGGAAAGAGATCCAGGTTTGAATCCCGGTAGCAACAACAATATGTTTTCCGATAAAATTGATTATATGTGCATGTATGTCTTTCTAATTGATACATTTAATTAGTATTTAAAAAAAGAGAATCCCCACATGAAGGCTCAAATATTCAAATAACGTCAAGAAAAAAAAAAAAGAATAATTGGTAAATACCTGGGAGTAGGTACTTGGTTGGACGCGAAAAAATTAATGTACTTTAAAAAACGGGAAGTCCAGAGAACAATATTTCTTCATATTCAATCATGTGACTGAATGCCAAACGATTTATAGAATTCTTCTTTCTTTCTATATGTCAGTATTGATATAATGAAAATCGGTCCGTAATATACCTTCAGTTCTGTTCCTAGGTCGCCCCCAAAAATGAGTCGAAGAGTCTCTCCAGCTAGATGCAACGCATCTATCTATCGCTTTGGCATTCTTCCAGATCTTCGGTCCAAAGTTGTAGCCAAGATAATCTTCATTTCTAAGATGTCATTTTGACGCTTAATTTGGCCGAAGAATTGGAAGAACCTTTTGTTCACTGCTGCAGATAAGGCTTTCTGCGGTTGAATTTTTTGCAGGATTAAGGCATTCGGGCGTCGTGCAGCCCATGGGATACGTAACAGCCTTCTCCAGCAATACATTTCGAAAGCGTCTATTTATTGGTTGTTGCTATCGTGGACTGTCCAAGTCTCCGTTGCATACATGAACATTGGAACGACAGGAGTGTGAACCAACATAGTTCCACAACCTACTAACTAATACTCTCATAGCTGTTTCAAAAAAATTCATTATCAAATTTGGTCCATAGATGGCGATGGTGTAGTGATACTCGAAGCGATGGTGTAGTGATACATATTAACATATATTTTACCTACATATTTTTAAGTATCAGAAACATCTTATCACTTACAAATCTGAAAATAACATATTACGCGTTTGTACAGTCACACTTGCAATACGGTATTATTGGATGGGGAGGAGCATATAAAACTTCAATATCACAATTAGAAATCATTCAAAAAATGAAAATAAAAATTATTCTAAAAAAAAAAAAGACTATCCAAGTATACAACTCTTCACAAATTTCAAAGTATCAAAAATGATAGACATATACAAAAAAAATCAATAATCCAAATTTTCAAAATTAAAAATCAATTAAATTTTAGAAGCGAGTTCAGATCTACAAAATTTAGAGACCAAATTGATATTCCAAAACTAAAATAAACCACAACCCAAAATCATTATATTTATCAAGGCATCAAATTTTTTAACAATCTCCCCATCACAATTAAAAAAATGACAGACTACTATAAATTTGTATCTGAAGTAATAAAAGTGTATACACAGTATATACTCCTTCTCTGTACACGAGTCTTACTCTCATAGAAAAGAAATAAATGTTAAAAGAAATATGTATATATCCTACTGATTATTCTAAAAATGTATTATATTTTCTAATATTAAAATAAATAAAAAATATACAACTTTCAAAAATTTGATAGATGTGGAGATTAATGGGGTGAGAATGGTGAACGTTATATTTATATAAAGTGATCACTTAAGCCAGCCGAAGACAGGTCGTAAGCCCTGTAATTACTACCACATATTTCTAGGTATATAGCTTCGTCTCTATGAGATATCTGATATTTATTTAATAACATGCTAATATATTTTTTAAATCACGACGAGAAATGGAATAATAAAGTTGAGAAAATCATATCTAATGTGTATTACAAAAATATGTGAAAACATTATCTATATATACAGACTAGTCAATTGATAGACACGAAATAAAGTGCACTTATCGGAGAGGGGTTTGGAACATTAGTTGCGGGACGAGAGGCATTTTACAAACATTATTTGTGGAAACATAAATCCGATAGTTTATGACACATTTATGCAACAGTAAAACTATTTAATCATTGTGTAAACAAGACGTATCTTTTCATTAACGCGTATTATATTGTCAGCCATTAAATTTTCACTCCAATCGAGTCGAGTCCATTACACTTGTTGAAATTTTAATCTGGAATTAATTTACTCAGAAATCAGCTTGAGATTGTTAGAAAGTGATAAAAATTCAAACCAGTATACACGACAGTGAGATTTGATACAAACAACACTTTAAACCACCGTAGATCCGCACAACGAAGTATTCTGAAAAGTTAGCATAAGTCATTAAACATTCACATTAATACAAGGCATAATATTACAAACATTTCACAGTTTTAACTGATGCTGGGTAGTTTCAAAATCATTCAACTGATCAACGACAATGAAATTTGACGTTTGACATACGTAACGAGCGTAAAATAAGACGCGAGAGGGCAAATCTTTGAGACACGGTGTGCACACGAAGACTACAAATATTGAGAGTTGTCTCCAAAGAATCTCATGAGACCAAAATCCTACCTATACCTACCTGCATGCAATAATATTATCGCACGTGTAATGGGAACGGAAATGAATTAATAAAAAATGTCATTATTGTTTTGTATTATATTTTCAATTGTCATTAATATTATAACATTTCTATATATTATTTAGTAATCTCTCATGCCACAAAGCGTGACCTGAATATACGGACACGCGAAATATGTTGCTTTTATAAATTATAGTTAGTCGCACCTGTGACTAACAATAGTAGCGCGCACACCTAGTTCGTGTAAATGTGTATAATATAGTTGCACACCGCCTAGAGAAATCGGCTTATTATATATCTAAGAGAATTGCGAGTTGTTAAATTGAAGAGATCCAACTCGGCGAATCAAGTGTTTATTAAATACTTAATTAGTCTTAATTTCAAATGTGGCATTCCGTTACTCTAGTACCTAGTAGTCGTTGTAAAGGTCTGTATGAGGTAATAATAACCGAATTTTGACTCAAGGTTCTTTATTCACTTTCTTAACTTTTTACTTACAACTTTAAGTTGTATATTGAATTGAATGTTGAAAATTTTAGTCCTAATTTGACCAGTAGTGGGATTCGAACCAATTTCCTCTATTATTAGTAATTAGTATCATATCTTTTGATTTTATCATCAGAATCTGTACACTAGATTGTTCTAAAAACGCGAGTAACTGGCTTCGCCGATTTTTTTTTTTTTTTTTGACATAAATATTCTCACTATTTTCAAACTGAGCTAAATGTTTGTGCTGTGAAAATAGTGCTAACTTGCCGGTCTCCTGTAATGAGGCTCGAATCCCTGACCACTGAATCACTAAACGAATGTCTTAACTACTAGACCAACAAGCACGTCATTATTGGTAGTTGCGCGATTATGATCTGTTTTTCCATAAAACCTAATTTTTAACGTTGTAATTATAATTGATCAAAAAGGTGATCTAACACAGGACAGCCGACGCAAGCAAATACCCAATAAAATATATTCTTCAAATGATTTAAATGCCATAATTTACCGTTCCGGCGATGATGCGACATTATGTCGCCTCCTAAATACAGATTATATTCGGGGTCTAGCCAAATATTCAATGTCTTGGGTAAGTGTACAATACTATCAGTGCCGTTTCTATGTGTTTCGCCGCCCTGGGCGAGAATTGAAAAATGCCGCCCCCTCCCTTTTACTACTATCACTCTCTCCCCCTATCATCATCCAGGCTAGAAGAAGTAAATCATTAGATATAAAAGGATACAAAATTAAACAATAAAACTCATCAAACATTAAATAACTAAATAAGTACTGTTCATGTTAATTTATTTCGTTTTTAAATTTCTCTCTTCTAACTTTCATGGTGTTTTAGGTTCAACCTTTTAATCCAATGGTACCTTCCTTGCCTTTATTTTATCAAAATCTTTAATAAGATATCTAATGTCAAGCAGGTAAGCCATATCTTTTTCTACTGAAATTGAGGCTAGTCCCTCGGGTCTCTCTTAAATCATTGAACTGCGCAGATAGGTTTAAATTAATTTCAAGTTTGAGAAACTCCTCTCCGCACTTTCCGCTCGTACCGATAAAGTCGAAGAGCTACGAACAAATGAGGAAAACCATTTTCTAACTTGTTTTGGTAGATATAGTGCAGCACATATTCGGGTTTCGCATTTGTTTGTTTCCAACGACTTTTTTCCGAAAGTTCAGAATAGAAAGCTGCCGCGTCAATGTCCCTTAGAAAAGATGGGGTTTCTCCAGGGCTACGCTAGTTAGGGTTGTATACAATTTGATGGATAAACCCATGAGTTCTTTGGGAGTTTTCATCTTGCGATCACTTATATTGTAAAGAAAACCAAATAATCTTGCAATTTCATTCAACTGTGTGAATTGTTGAAAAATAGTAATTTACTCTGAACTTCTCTTTTGGGTCAGAGATTGGTTCATCTTCTGATTCGTAAGCGAACAATTTCATTTTCCTCCTTGTACCTGGCTGAAAAATGAAATTTGTAATGTAGTTTGTAAAATAAAATAAATAGATTCTTCAGCTAACTCGGGAGCATCAACCAAAACTCTCAAATTCCACGCCACTCCTCAGTATTTTTAAGCTCATTTACTATTTTCTCAAGAGTAAAGTGCTTCTCTTGCAGCAGTTTACTGGTCAAATTGATTTGAAGTAATATTCTGTGACATCTTTTATGTTATAAGTTTTTACTCCTAATTCACAACATTTTTTTGCAGTTAGATTTTTTTCTTAAATTTACGCCTTTTTCATACCACAGGCGGCCGCCTAGTCTTGCCTAATGGTAGAAATGCCCCTGATTACTATAGGTGCAGAGTATACCGCGATACGGATTATTAATTATTTTTCAAAATTGGTACACAGCCTTAGCGCTTGAGCTAAAAATATTGTGTTAACAATTACAGTTAATAGTACTTTTAAAATTAGCAATATTAACTTGGTGGTTAAGATTCATATTTTTTATTTATTATCTTAGTTTAATAACCACAATTGAGTTTAAAAAACATCTACCGGTTTCGGAAAACACCTTTTCCTTCTTCAGGATATGTCAAAACTAACTAAAAATATAGCATTGTTTTTCTATTTATCCAGAATCTATTTTTAAATTTTAAAAAAAAAAACAACAATTATTTAAAAAGTAAATTTAGTACCTAACTCAAATTGCTGCTCAATACAAATTTAGTCGAATAATTTTTAGGAAAAAATTTTAGAATAGGACTCGTAGTTAAATTTAGTTGGCTGTTTAGAATTTCCTGATTACTTTTACATGCTTTATTTATCTCCAACGATTCCAAATTATTTAATTTGTGACCTACACCGTTTATATGCAAAATTGACAATCCCAATTTTTTATCAAAACCATGACTATTTTCTATCAAATGATTAGCAAATTCTGAAAACCCACTATTGTTCAAACATCTCAAATGCTCCTTTACTCTTATATTAAAATTTCTACCCGTTTTACCAACATAAAATGCAGCACAATCCTTACAACTAAGTTTATAGACGCCAGAATTGTTAAATTTATCATCCTTGTTCTTAGAATTTATGAGTAAATTTCCTATACTATTATTTGTGTAAAATGCTGGTCTAATATCTCGTGGTAGGTGTTTAGATATTTGTTTCGAAAAGTTATTTATGTATAAAATCCTATGCCAATTATCATTATTATCATTATGTTTCATCTGTGATTTATATAAAAACTGATTATTATATTCTTTTAATTTATTTTTTAAAATAGTGTCTATCAAACATGTATTATACCCATTATTAACTGCTATTTTTTTAATTGTATTCAAGTCAATATTAAAATTGGATGTTGACATAGGAATATTGACTAAACGATGTATCATGGAGTGGAACCCTGAATGTTTATGTGATAATGGATGATTAGATTCATTGTGTATGATAGTATCTGTAAAAGTTGGTTTTCTAAAAATTTTGAACTCAATTTTATTATTATTTCTAATCAATGTTAGATCCAAAAAATTTAGGGTAGAATTATTTTCCATTTCTAATGTAAATTGTATTTTATTATTAAACGAATTAATTGAATTTAGAAATGTAGTTAGTTGTTATTTATTATTGTTAGTTATTTTTAGTTAGTTCTGACATATCCTGAAGAAGGAAAAGGTGTTTTCCGAAACCGGTAGATGTTTTTTAAACTCAATTGTGGTTATTAAACTAAGATAATAAATAAAAAATACAGTTAATAGTATTTTGTACTTATAAATTGTTCTCGTGAATTTTAATTTACGCAATATTATTACTGGGTACATGCGTAAAACAAAATCTTATGGTGCAGATAAAACACTACTAACACAAGTACTATAAGTGTATTAAACGTTGTTCGTGATTTTGTAAATTTTCTGGGTGCTAGGTAAAACTATTCTGGTATTGTCTTTGAACATCTTTTGTGCATTCTCAGAAATCGATACTTTTTCGACCTGTCTGTCACGCCACGCCTTCTAGGCTAATCAACGGACACGCCAATGTTTTGCTCAAGGGGCGTTCAGCTAAGGGCCGGTTGTGTAACTTTGGTGTAACGGTTGAGTAACTTTTTACTATAATTAAAGTAAAAATTTTGAGAATAATGGGTTGTTAAATCATTAGTAAAAAAACATTTACTTCTCGAAAGTACATCCCGTAGTAAACTTATTTTACTCTGCGATGTCCGATAGTAAAAACGAGAATCGATAGTCAAATATGGCGTACTTTTCACAGCTGTTCCAAAAGTCATCTGACACACTGATTCTTTGAAAGTTGTATATTATATTATTTATGACGCAGGTTCGATTAGAAAGTAAAGATGCATTATACCTAATTGATAGTCGTTCAAACGTGTAATACATGCTTACCCTTCAGCTGGATTGGCACTATTCGCTATCAAATGCCGAGAACTGTTGCGAATCACGTGTTTTGACATCATTGCCCTTGAAACGCATGCACCTTTGTACGTGTGCGGTAATTTAAATTTTTTCTCAATTGTCAATTTGAAACGTACAACATTTTTTAACAGTGTTTCCAATTTTTTACCATAAAAAGTATATTCGGTAGTATTTTATTATAGTAATTATCTTAACATGTTTTTATATTACTTACCTTGGCGTTAGGACGGTATGATCGGTCTACTCTCCGTAAAAAATACACTAAACATTGATTAACTCAGCACGCGTAACACAAATTTCTAATATAAGTAGATACCTAGTATTATTTCTCTAGACCTGTCCTGTTCAGTACAGGAACAAGAACTGTAACAATCGCGTAGGGGTTGATTCGCCGATTCACTCTGGTGCTCGAACGTCGATATCTGCAGCGGCGTGCAGTGGTCCAGGGGGGTCCAAATCGTCGTCCAGTGTAGCAGCCAAGTCGTAGAATCTTCCGGGTTCAGTCCAAATGTCGTAGCCAAAAGTCGAATCCCAAGGAAAATCCAGATGAAATAGCAGAGGTCAAGCGGAGATAAATAAAAATACAATTTTCTTCAGAGAAGTCCAGCGGTGCAGAAGCGAGCGAGGGAAGTGATTTTTGCAACCGCTGGACCGTTTACTTATCCTGGAGATAATAAACGGTCCAGCGATATGGATTGGGCGATGGCCCGGGAAGTTAATTAATGCACCTTAAACTTTAAAAATCCATTTTAACTATCTAAATGATTTTTAAGGTGCATAATATTATCGCCCTCCAAAAACTCTCTTTATTAACATATCTCATAAGTTCAAAATATTTTTTTACACCAAGTTATAATACAAAAAATAGTTCGTAAGTTACGCTGGCGCCGGGGGCGGGGCCAGCCTTGGCCCGCTATCCCCCCTCCACTCGGCCGGTCGCTGCGTGCAGGGGTGTCGGGGTTCCAGCGGCGCGGAGTGCCGGGCGAAATATTTCCGTGAATCAGCCAAGATAGATTTTTCGCCCGGCGCCTTTCTTGAGCCGCAATTAGCGCGCTCCGCGGTCGCGTAGCTGTGCGGAACATGTCCCTTTCTTTAGTCTCTTTCCGAATAGTGATTAAAAATCATAACGGCTACCGTCACTTTGAATAATTTGGTGAGAAATAATTCAACGGAACTACACCCAAATTAGTAATTTAAATTCTTCAGCCTGGAGTTCCATGTTCTATCCTGACTTCTTTTTCCACAGATTTTTTCCCAGGAAAAGCTTCAGTTGCTTGATTTACAAACAACAAGTTGATTGTTTCATAACTTGACCGGGAATTTACAATTTTCTTCTCTTTATTGTGAATGTAATTTATCGGCTTTTATACATCCGTTATAGAATATCTTTATTAGTACTTTTAAAATTAGCTCTGTGGTTAAAATTCATATTTTATTTAATTTATTATCTTTGTTTTATTAACCGCTTAATTGAGTTTGAATACATCTACCGGTTTCGAAAAATACCATTTTCTTCTTCAGGATGTCATAACTAACTAAAAACATATATTATTGTTTCTTTACCAGAATCTATTTTAGAATAGAATTTATGAGTAAATTTCCTATACTATTATTTGTATAAAATGCCGGTCTAATGTTTTGTGGTAGGTGTTTAGATATTTGATTCGAAAAGTTATTTATGTATAAAATCCTAAATTCAAACAAAAACGATAAATTTAACAATTCTGGTGTCTATAAACTTAGTTGCAAGGATTACGCTGCATTTTATATTGGTAAAAGGGGTAGAAATTTTAATATAAGAATAAGGGAGCATTTGAGATGTTTGAACAATAGTGGGTTTTCAGAATTTACTAATCATTTGATAGAAAATGGTTATGGTTTTGATAAAAATTGGGATTGTTAATTTTGCATATAAACGGTGTTGGTCACAAATTAAATAATATGGAATCGTTGGAGATAAATAAAGTGTGTAAAACTAATCAAAAAATTATAAATAACCAACTAAATTTTTTTCCTAAAAATTATTCAGCTAAATTTGTATTAAATAACAATTTGAGTTAGGTACTAAATTTTTTTTTTTAATAGATTCTGGTAAATAAACAATAATGTATGTTTTTAGTTAGTTATGACATCCTGAAGAAGAAAATTGTATTTTTCGAAACCGGTAGATGTATTCAAACTCAATTAAGTGGTTAATAAAACAAAGATAATAAATAAAAATATATCTTTATTAATCACTCGGTTAGTCCAGGAGAGTGATCATCTACCTGTACATCCACATTTCCAGGGCTTTAATCTTTTTCATAAGCCACTATTCAGGCCCCAAGCTTCCGTGCCGTAAAGTTTACATATTTTAAGTCATCCAATTATGAGAATATGGCGGCGTCCCAGGGAAAAGGGTGTGGGTGAATCGCAAAGACTATCCATTGTATAATATATCCGGTCCACGCTTGTAATCTATCTGTTTTCCTGTGACCGCGAATTAAATTATTATCTATATTTAGTTAATGTTCTCGTAAAACACGGTGGATGCACTAAGTTCGTGAAATTTCTTTAATGATAATGATAATATGTGGTCAGACTGATGGTGAACCATACTTGAGATTATAAAAACATTTATTAAATACTTACGTAGATTGTTTTATTTACCATAATATGCACTTTGTTCGATAATAAATCATTTTGTACTAGCAGGAATAATAATACTAGAATAATGTTAAAAAAGTATGTGACGAAAAAGTGACCATACAAATACGTTGTACTCGGTACCGTGATGACTACGTAATTTATTTAGTAGGTACCCATGAATGTAAAACTTAATATTTATGGCCACCTACAGATACATTGTTTTAGAAATATTGTTCGATAAGCAACAACAATTACACTCGTTCGAAAACTTCCCTACCTACATACCTAGTAGCTATCTAAACAAAGTACAATGCTAAGCAACCGTTTACTAACAAATGAAAATTTAAAATTTCAAAAATAAATGTAATACAATATCATTGCTTCCTTCCTTACCAGTGAATTGCATACAATACGCGCATATACGTGCGCACATACACTGACACACACACACACACAGGTGCGCGCACCATTTATATAGAACCATTATTATGCCAGCAGTCCACTCTCGCCGAGGCACAGCGAGAGGAGCCGAGCACGAAAATGTACTGCAGCTCTCGGCTTGCATCGTATATTTTCGTGTCGACACGGGTCATCTCTTGCCATCTCACTTCGCCTTGCACGCTTCGCCTCGCCCCGTCTACACTCCGTTCCGATCGGAGCGCGGACGAGGCGTGGCGAGGTGAGGAGCCTCGGGGAGAGTGGACTGCTGGCGTTAGAGTACTAGTAATCGCACTCATTCAATATATTTACATAATAATTTTACTTGTGTATTGTAATACATGCTTATATTTTATTATTTTTTATTATTTCGCAATGACTTTCTTTACACACTTTTAGGAACTTTGGAAGAATTTTGGATGGCGGAATTTAAATAAAATATCCGGTAGCGCAGGAGTGCACTTTTCCATTTGAAACGTTTCCTTAGTGACTATTTATAAATCACTTATTCTCACTATTAACACTGACTCTTGAAAAGAATAATGTTATTCATTTATCTCATTCGATTTCATGGTCGAAAAAAATTTGGGAAAATGATAAAAAAATCTGGTATCAACATGCTTCCAAATTTTATTTTATTGATTCTAATTCACACCCCTGTGGGAACTTTATATGTTTAAGATGTTATAATGCATACATATTATAATAATATGTTACTATGAAAATAAATATTTACCTTATAAATTTTGTTTAAATGTAGTGATGAATTCAAATAGAAAGAAATAATATAAGTAAGAAATAATATGAAAAAAATTATTTTAATTTTATATTACACAAAGATTTAACAATGAAAAAATAAGTAAGTACTGAATTATTTTTCTGATTTCTGCAAACATCGTCTGAATGTTAATATCTTTCAATTTCAAGTTTATATGAGAGAAAAAATTAAGAACAGAGTGAGAAATATTAAGATGTTGAAGATAACAAAGCTGATGTATATTACAGAAAAAAAAAAAAAATACCTACTGAAAATTGAAAACGATTATTTTAAATGAATACGTTTCATTATAGTCGGATTCGTGATGTTTTGCGATCGATAGGAATGTGTTCTTTCTTAGGCTCGCGTGACGTGGAATTACAAATGTAAAGTCTCCCGCATGTTACACAATGCACGATCGCAATAAGAGAGGGGTGGCTGCGACCTGTGACATGCACCCAGGGGTGGTTTTCTCCCCTTCTCCCAGATTTGTAACGCCGAAGCGCATGCGCGGGCAAAATGGATGCGCGCCATACGTTCCGCGATTTTTTACAACGATCATTGCCTGAGATTTTTCACTTGGATGGTCGGCTAATTCAGTTATTTACCAAGGTTCCCGCGGGCTGTCCGGCGCCCGTCCTCTGTGGACGCTTATTTACGTCACCGAGTGCTTCTTGTGTTTATCGTGAGCCATTTCGCGAAAGTGTTTCAGGTTATGTTAGAAAAAGCATAAAATATACACAACAATAGCTGGATGCTATGTTGATTCCGGCTGCTTGACGTTTATCGCTTTACGGTGATATGTTTAGGTGAGTGATTCTCCAGCGATATATTTATTAACGGAAGTTTTCAACGTTAATCTACAATCATTTTGCCATCTCAAAATAGTCATTTGAAATTCCGTTTCCATATATACTATCTAAATTTGGGTAATAACTGCAAAGATTACGATAAATCTTTCAAAACTGTTAATAGTGATTTGATTTAATGATCTTGTTTTTGAAGATACGATTTGATATCGATGTACATTTACGTTTACTAAAACATTCAGTGGTTATTTAAACAGACATCAAAATATACATTTTTGAAATGTAAATGTGCTGTTTTGGCTCTTACGTTGTTTAGAAAGTATTATTAGAACTCGACGTGTATTTAGTTCAACAGTAGTCATTTTATATATGGGGCAGTCGTCCGTCTAGTTTTTTTTTCAAATATCTAAAACGAAAAAATAATTGATAACTAAAAATGAAATGATATTTAAAGTATGCAACGTAAAATAATGTAAAATTTTAATTACAATAAAGAGTATATAAGAGTATTTACATTACACTCTCGTGTAAACCAGTATGAAACATACAATCATTTTATATAATTAATATCTATTATATTATTGTCCATATCCAAAATTGAATGTCTAGTTTATTAACTGCAGTGCAGACTGTTCATTCATAAACAATCGAATCTCAGCGATCCTCGTTATTGCTTATGTGTTCAATTTCTTTGTTGTAAATAAAAAAATATAATATCCTGGCAAACCTTATCTAATAATAAACGAGGCGCTATTAATATCTCCATTCCTGGAAATACAATCGTAAATTAAATTATGGTTTAATATTACAAAAAGATACTTACGATCATGCCGTTTCTCCGCGGGAGTAGGCAGAGAGGATAGAGCGCCACACTCTTCTCTTGACACACAATTCCCGCTTCATCCACCTTTGATTAAAGAGCGCATGAAGCCACGAGACAACTAATGGGTCATCAGCCTTGATATACTCGGAAGCAACGTTATCATACCCCACAACCTTACCATTCTTCATATGCCTTATTGCACACTTTATTTCTTCCATACTTATTCCATTCATATGGTTTTCGTCATTCACACTTATTCGAGGGGTTCCTCAATTGTATTCTCTTCACTTTCGTACGTTTCCTGGAAATATTGCATCCATGTATCTTTTATTACGACCTCATTTATGAACATTTCTTCATTTACTGACTCAATACCTTCCATATTACTGCTTTCAGTACCATATCGGGATTTTTTGACCGCCTTCCAGAAGAATTTTATATTATCCTGGAAATTCTCAATCATTTTTAATCCTTCCTCTCTTTTCAGCCGCTCTTTCATTTCTTTAATACCAGCTTTGGCCTTTTTGTTACAAGCATTGTACAGATCTTTTGCTCTCGAGTATTCATCACCATTTACTGTCAAAAGATAAAGTCACGCATCCTTTTTTTCTTTCATAAGTTTCTTTATGCCATCGTCCCACCATGCGTCGCCTTTCTTCCTTCCTTGGGTATCTATGCCACATGTTTCCTTCGCTGATTCGCATAGAGTAACCTTAACATGTTCCCATGCATCGTCTATATTCAGATCATTCGCCATCATTTTCTCACTCAGCCTTTCACACACTTTCCTTTCAAATTTTTCTCTGACATCATCCTTTTGCAGATTCTCAATTTTGATTCTGGACGACAACGATACTCATTGTTTTAATGGACCGCCATCCTTGAAATAAATGTATTCTTGAGACACACCCGAGTATCAATAGTAGCGGATCTCAGTCTAGAGTCAACTACCACAAAACCAATCACCAACCTTTCATTTCCTCTCTCCCATGTGTACTGATGGATTTCTTTGTGATCATAAAAGGTGTTTGAAACAAAAAGGTTCCATTCTAGGTATACCTCAAGCAGACTATTTCCATTCCCATTCATCTTTTTGTCATCGTACACACCAATGGCTGACTCGAAACCATCCCTCCGAGTTCCCACTCATCCATTCAAATCGCCTGCGAAAATTATTCTCTCATTATTCCGTTTTACATTGATTACATCCCTTACTTGAATTCATATTTCACTTCATCATTTGTTGAGTTTACGGGGGCATAACCCACGACTAAAAATATTCTTATTATTCCAATTTTAAACCGAATCCACATGAGTCTGGCACTGACAAACTCGTATTCTCTCAAACATTCTATCATTATTTTCGAGAGCAACGCTGCAACACCCTGACATGCCCGGCCTGCCTCTGGGACCCCGGACCATAGCACCAGTGAGTTATTGTACCGGGGGCGTCTGAAATACATGAGTGGTATGACAGATAGAAGAGTTTGGGGTTATATCCAGTGGTATAACTATAAAAATTGGTCGCCAATGCAAAATGAATAAAAAAATTATACGTATTGTTTGTGAGATATTAAAGTACTAAATACTAGTGGTTTAAAATTTGACCTTTTGAGTTCTACAATTTTCACACTTTTTTAAAGTGTGTTTTCTAATGCACATGAGTAATTATTTTTTAAAGTTTATTATTCTTTGTCGGTATTAGCGATGGGATACAAAATGTAATATAGGCCGCGGACGAAATTTTGGGCCCCTACATAATATGGGCTTCAATGCACTGCATTGGTTGCATCGGCATAGTCACGCCGCTGGTTCTATCCTCTGTCGACTCCTGCGGAATACGGCATGATGTTAGATATACAGAAGAAAGCCTCTGTTTAATATCGATCCTGCAAAAACATAGATGAATAAAACAATGCAGTGGTTCCCTATCTGGAAAAGGTTAAAAATGTAAAATCTATTATTACTCATATTGTTAACTCCGCATTCATTCCAATAATACTATTTGTGTATCTAAGAAAAACTAATCGGGAAAATTAAAAAAAAAGTCACGTCATTACATGACTCGGAGAACGTATTATTTTTTAGAGTTTCTAGTAGCCGTGCAGTTCTTCTGCAGTAGAGGTGTTTTTGTAGTAGCCAATATTTCGTGCCACATTTCAATGGTTCCGTACAGTGGCCGATTTTCTGTTCCTACACAATGCCATAATCATTTCAAAATTACCGAAAGTTGAGTCAAACAACAGAATTATCGCACTTTGCGGTTTGCCTTAAATATGCCATCCTTTTGATATCCAATCGCTTGCATGGCTGTGTCCACGGAATGACACACGATGAGATACATCTCAGATTAAAATTAGTAGAATGAGACAAAAACTCAAACCCATGTGTGCGACGTTCGATTTAACAAAGTGACTGGACATGTGCACAAACGTTGCCTAGGACATACAATTATTTATTCTGAAAATTACACAAATAGAGGCATTAAATTACGAACATTTATTACATTTTAGCTGTTGAGGAAATTCAAATTCACCCAACTGAGGAGCGGAACATCAGTGGGTAAAGACGTTTGCGTGAATGAAGTGAGGCGCGAGACGCTAATTTTTGTGTACGTAAAGTTGTTGTCTCTAAAGAATCTCATGAGAGTAAAATCTGTATCTCACAGATTGTCTCGAGTCGAAAATCTCATAAAAATCTCTTCCGTGGATACGGGCCATTAAGACGACGGAATGATTTACGATGTCCTAGACATTTTTGGGAACAATAATCTAAATTTAAAACATACCGTTTGGTGCGTTTCGTTCTACTTTGGACGTGCCAAAATAAAAATAAAATTGATACATGAAACATCATTGTTCAAAATTATAAGCTGTATTCTGAATTTATCTCATTTACTGGCTTATGTAATTCCAAATTATCATAATAATAATAATAAATAATCTAATCATATAAACATAGGTAGGTATTCCTGTACCCAATTTGCATTATTTATTCAGTTATCTTTCCAGATATATTTTATATCTTATACTTACTTACTTACTTACCATCACGCCGTTTCCCCGTGGGGGTAGGCAGAGAGGATAGAGCGCCACACTCTTCTGTCCTGACATACAATTCTCGCCTCATCCACATTCATAATACATCTTGTCATACAAGCTCGCCGATTGTTGAGGCTTCTAACAGAACCATCCCCATTATCTGGTTTACCTGGTCGTGCCAAGTCTTCCGCGGACGTCCTCTATTTCTGGTTCCATCGACAGTTGCGTCATATACCTTTCTTACCATTCTCTCCTCATTCATCCTTTCCATATGACCAAACCACCTAAGTGATCCTTTCTTAATCTTACTCACTATACTAACATCAGCTTTACATTCTTTTCTTATTTCTTCATTCTTTACTCTGTCATAAATAGATTTGCCACAAATACGTCTAAGTGATCTCATTTCCACTGCATTCAGTCTACTTTCGTTCCTTTTCTGCCAGCTCCAGGCCTTATAAAAATATTTAATTAATCACACTAAAAATTATTAGATGAAAAAACAATGCGAGCAATATATTTCCCTCACTTCGTCCTTATCTATACGTTATATTATATAATTATTTAATTTACGACTAAATTTTTATAAAACACATTGAAAGCAATAATAAAAAACATTTACAGTACAACCGCAATGAAAAGGGACTTGATGTAAACTTATACTACATACAAGTGTGTGCAAAATAATGTAGAAATATAGGTGTGAGAGATATTAGGTATGTATTAGTGATGAGAAAAAATGCTACTCTCGACTCACTGGTGTGATTGCGATTGGTGTTCGATAATATCAGTGATTATAAACTGTGACTGTGATCACAGTTTCATTACATATCACAATACACGAAATAAATTTAAAAAATTATATTATTCAAACTTTATTTGCGTAAAAAACATATTCTAACTTATATAATTAATATATATTTAATCCAATTTAATATCATTACATAGAGAACGAAAATCTTTAAATAAATGTGAATTTATTTTTCAGCATTTCGCAAATGTGCAAAACGTTTTGGCAAAATCTAATAGATGGCGCTTATCACGAATTATGACGTCATTCCTTCATGAATATTTTCGTTGTACATACACGTGCACTAAATTACGATTTACAACCAAATATAAATAATAAAAAAATGAATCACGAATCACGATATTCTCAGATATTCAATCACCGATAGTGAGTGTGACTCAATGATATCAATGATTGACTCACGATTCGTGATTTTAGGCTCATCACTAGTATGTATGTCTAAAAATAATCCAGCGCCGATAGCCAAAAGCCAAGCAGATGTTAGAAGTTTATGTGTGAATTCGAAATATTAAAAAATCCATCACACGATATTTAAAACTGACTTTAAAACCATAATTATTTTATTAAAATAATATTAATGGAAATGTAACATAATTATTAAATAACATTTTAAATGGACAACCTCATTATTCACGGTCGATCACAATGGTAAGGTCGTGTCAACACGATCCAATTTATTATTAATCTGTGAGTAAATTTCGGTAAGGGCGATATCTACGAGTAATTGCTTCCAACGACATTATCAAAAGTTACCGATAAAATGCGACGACAGAAATTTATGCTAATATTTATTTTAAAATACTTCTCGATTGTTATTATAAAAATCACTAGGCCATGATTATATGTAATCTAGAATTAAATCCATTGTATTAAATATGCATATTTTATTCGAAGCTAATCACGGCATGCCTCGTGCCTTGATTTACTGTTGCGCCCGTGAAATAAAATTGTATAATTACGATCACATTACACGTATTCAAGTCCACGTCTACGGGAGGAGACACGACGAGATAATCTCAGAGATCGAGTTGAGATACATCTCAATACCATGTACCATGCTAGCGTAAGACATTCAACATTGACATTAATATAAGGCGTTAAATTATAAACATTTATTCAGTTTTAATTGACACTGGGGAAATTCAAAACTGACGAACGACAATGACATTTGACGTACGCGACGAGCGTAAAGTATGGCATGAGACGGCGAATCTTTGAGACATGGTGTGTACACGGAGACTACGAAAGCCAAGTATTGTTCTTAAAGAATCTCATAGGAGCAAAATTCGTATTTCAGAAATTATCTCGAGTCGAAAATCTTACAAAAATCTCTTCTGTGGACACGGGCCATTTAATATAAGTACATATTATGTTATAGCAGGTAATTTTTAAATTTGGCAAAACTATTTATATTAATTTTAACAAAAAAAAACGAACATGTAGATTCTCTGATCATATTCACAATGTATGGGATTCAGAAAGATGGCGTTTGCATTTGCGATGCCGTGATTTGTCTTAGCTTCGATAGCTTTGTCTAGACTAGATTTGTTCGCTGTTGAAAATTAGATAGTTCTATTTTAAGACGATTTTTTAAACGATTTGTAAATCACATTGTGTCAAGCACCCTCAAGAGAGTGATCTAATAAAATAACCAATAAAAACAGTTTTGGTGTTGGCCACTTTTGAAAATTACCTCTTGTATTGTAAAAAGTTGTATTACTGTGCACTCGTGCTAGATGTTTCAAATTAATCGTCAAATGGAGTTGTCGTTATTGTGATTTTTTTAATACGTATTAGCGTGCTGACATACATTTATATGAAATATAATCGGTGATATCCCTTATGCGGTTATCGAGAACCGATTGTTAAAATTAAAAACCTCTCGCCATACCGTTTGTTATTGAATATAATATTCGTTATTATAAATATGCCAAATATATTTCATAATTTATTTTGATGACGCTCAGTACAAAATAATTCAAGTTATTCATTATATTCGAAACGTCTGAATAAATTATAACTATTTTTTAATTATTTTCAAATTCAACTTTGTGGTTAATGTTCATTTACAGATAATAAATAAATTTTCGAATCAAATGTCTAAACACCAACCGCAAAACGTTAGACCGGCATGTTATACTTTATAGGAAAATTTATTCATAAATTCCAGTGACAAAGATGACATAATTTAATAATTCCGGTGTTTTTAAACATAGCTGTAGAGATTCTACTGCTTTCTATATTGGTATAACAGGTCACAATATTACCATAAGAGTCAAAGAGTATTTAAGATGTTTTGAATAGTAATGGTTTTTCAGAACTTACCAATCATTTATTAGAAAATGATCATACTTTTGATAAAAACTTGAGATTGTCTGTTTTACATACAAACAATGTTGGTCTTGACTTTAATAATTTAGAATCATTAGAAATAAATAAAGCGCGTAAAATTAACCAAAATATGTTTGTATCATTAAGTCAATTTACACATTTTTCATTATCGTAACAATTTAAGTTAGGTACTAGATTTATTTTTGAATAATTATTATTTATTTTAATTTATTAAGTGGTTAAAAAAACAAAGTTAAATAGTCTGTATGAAAATTAAAACTTGTGGCGTTCTTTTGAAACGCTTCCAAGTCATATACAATGATCTAAACGCTTTAGAGATTCCCTCTAACCGACAAACTCCTCAGTGGGACGCACTCGTGAAAGTCCTGTGATATGGAGAGAGGATATATCTGCCTGCGCCCAACGCCTGCATATACATACATAGATTATTCAGCAGGAAAGTCACGTATACATAAAAGGTTCAAAGGTCAACTAATTAACCAAATTGCCCAATTATTACTACCTATGTGCAAGGAGAGTGTCATAAAATGGGAATTTATTGTATTTTTCTCCATTATAGCCGACAGGTTCAGATTAAGAGAATTTTGTTCCAAGGCAAGACTTTTTAAAATCCGAGTCCTCGAAATGATAATATTTTGGTTGTTATCTTATCATATAAATATTTATATCTGTCTTGCTCTCGCATCCGTGATCATGAAACTATACCATGGATGATCTGTCGTCGTCTATTCCGGTACGCGGCATTTCTTATGGATTCCAGGAGTGGGCTCTGCATTGAAATTCTAACCTAACATTTAATCTAACAAGGAGCTCGCTTAATCTCAGAACTATTCGCGGTGTTCCGGGGAGGGATTTTTTTTACATTTTAAAACTAGGTTTAAATTTGTATTTTCATACTCAAAAATTAACACATCATTTGCACAACGTCACTATACGCACACAGGAAAAAATAATTTGAACAGCTTACTCGAAAACATCAGGTAGATAAATGATAACAAAGAAATAATAAATGCTATCAAAAAATACTTTAAAGATAAACATGTACCCCGAAATGTATCATATTTTTATAACGTTGCTAGTAATTTTTTGTATTTTATTTTATTATAAACTAGTTACTGTAAACAATTATCCCTTTTCTGCACAAGCACACCCTTTTTAGAGAAGTTGTAGAACTAAAAAAAAAAACTTATTGCATTGTTTCATTGTAATTATAACGGATTAATAAATAAATAAAATAAAAAAATGACGACCCAAACGTGTCTAGGAGATGCTTGGGCCGTAATCCGGACCTGACTATTTGTGTTGGCAAATGATGAAGCGTGTAGGAAGATGGTTTGGGCGGGATATTAAATGATGATAATACGTATAAATACTTATGTTTATTCAAGTAAAGAATTATATTAGCAATATTTGAATATGTCCAAGAACACACAACTACTGGATTTTTACCTACAAAGGCACTGTTATTAAACACATATCAGATATCTCATCCCAATAAATATAATAAAAAATAGCTTTGTCTCTGTGAGATATCTGATATTTGTTTAAAGAATTATACGCCGTAAAAATTCGTACATTCAGAAAAACGTTTATTATAATCACGCATGTGACGTCACAAAATAATTTATCACGCAAATAAATACTTAATTTCTGTCTGTTCATGTTTAATTACAATTCATTATTACACACGTCTTTATTGCGAGTTAAACTTTTGTTGCCAATCCGCATATGACAGGATGCATATATGTATATCCGGTATTGATGATTCTCTCTCGCACCAGACTTCTGAAGTATACGCATCCGTTACTTTATAAAGTATCCATACATTATGGATTAATTAAAATAGAATCCGTCCTAAAGAGATCACTTAGGCGTATATTTGGCAAATCTATTTATGACAGAAATAAAGAAATAATCTAAAGCTGATGTTAGTATAACAAGTAAGATTAAGAATGAATCGCTTAGGTGGTTTGGTCATGTAAAACGGATGAATGAGGAGAGAATGGTAAGAACGATATGTGACAAGTGTTGATGGCATCAGAAATAGAGAACGTCCGCGGAAGACTTTTGGCACGACTCCAGAATGGTTATGTTAGAAACCTCAACAATCGGCGAGCTTGTATGAGAAGATGTACGAATGCGGATAAGGCGAGAATTGTGTGTCAAGACAGAAGAGTGTGGCGCTCTATCCTGTCTGCCTACCCCCGCAGGGGAAACGGCGTGATGGTAAGTTAGTTAGTTATATATTTTTTTATAGTAGTCGAAGTCAGCCAATGTCTGGCGATTCAGACATCGACTCCGCTTAAAATATTGTAAATCAACTACTCCAACTCTACAGTCCTGGTTGCCAACCAATTGCCAAATGTTGTATCGATCATACATTTTTTATGTAAATGTATGATCGATACAACAATAATTTTATGTAAATGCATGATAATATTTAAAAAAATCTTTTCAAATTTCATTTGTCCAAGAAATCACATTATGAGATAATTGACAACAAACACACTCGCAAAAAAAAATTTTTCGTGTCAATAAAATAAAATCTAGATTGTTCAGCAAATTCATAGATAATATACGTATAATATTTAACTATTTTTCAAGACTTGTGATCGCGGCTGTATTGTAAAATTGTATTAGAGTAATAAAAATAGGTAAGATACACCGTAGTCGATGTTAGTTATAAAAGAAAACATTAATGTATCAACAATTGAAAAAATGCATCTAAATCTACGCTAAAAACTAGTGCTTGCAATATAAATTTTATTATTACTCTCGATGTACTGATCAATAAACATTATTTTACATTATATAATTAATATCATTAATATTTATTTTACACTAGACTTTTAGTAATATTTTTATAACATAAAAATAAGTACGACCTCTATTTGTCTGCAGTTGCACCGGGGTACAGAACTCAATCTCAATATCTTCTAAATTTCCAAAGTAATAAGATTGAAGTGATTAAATCGTCACAGATTGTACGATTTAATAGATATTTTATTAAAATGATTGAAATATGCAGTCGATCTATATATCATATATGTTCCGTACAGGAAACAAGAATGCAGACAAGGGTAGATCGCCGATCTCAGCTTCTATGATAACCGGCTATGATGATGAGGATTATGAGGTTGAAAGAAATGAAACACAAAAGATGTTCAATATAGGTACACTACGGCGACACTATACAATCGAGAATAGCTTCCCACTTGCAGAATACTCCATTTTTGTTATACAAAAAATACAATAGTCATATTTGCAAGTTCCTACACGGCGATAGGCCGCCGGTGTAACGTTTTACTGAGATGTCTTTATTTTCTTTAAATCTATTCCACGTGTTTTTTGACGCCACGCCGATGATTACACCTTTAAATTATTGACAGGTGTCTTATCGTATCAATTCTGTGCTTTACAATGTATTATATATAACACTAAATATTAAGCCTTTATTAAAATATTCTTAGATTTTTATTTAGCTTAAAGATGCATACGAAACTCCACTTTACAATGTATTATATATAACACTAAATATTAAGCCTTTATTAAAATATTCTTAGATTTTTATTTAGCTTAAAGATGCATACGAAACTCCACTGTATAAAATTATATATTTATTTCTTTATGGTCACAAAATCACTAACGATTTCTTTGAAATCGAGATAATACGCCTTTCAGCTTCAATAGAAGTTATTTGAAAGCGCATTTAACCTTTCTTCGGTCATCTACGTTTTTTTTATGAACGGTGTCCTTTGAAATTGTATTGTTTTATGACCCGGAAAATTTCCTTTCGGGGTCAAATGACAACAATCCTGCGGCACATTGCCGATTTTTTACAGTACAATTTTATGGACTTTGACCCATTGATATTTTATAAACATATTTAACTTATGTTGAATGTACATATCGGATTGTTTTCGCACAATTCCGAGACTTTCAACTTCACTATCACTTTCAAAGTGCCCTTTAAATTACTTTTCGAGGTGTTTTTTCGATACAGTAATTTTAGTAATTATGTTAGATCTAATATTTATATTCCGCCGCCAAATTGCCACTCTTAGGCACACCGCCTTATCTGCCTGCGCCCACGGGACGGTTTTGATATTATGACTCGACTCCCATCCTTCGAGTTATCCAGAATCCAATGCCTGTGTTTAGGTGTGCTACCCCGAACAACGAACAGAATGCCATCGATCGGTTATAATAAATTATTAATTTTAAGTGTAGCGCTTAATGGTCAACTGTACAACTAATGACTTTTAATCAGTTTATATCAATTTTATCAGAATTTCGGATCTTTACCGATGTTTTGTGGAGGGAACATTAATATTTACGCAAAATCAAACTGTATACGGATCTAATCAAATTATAATGAAATTTGTCGTGTTCATGCATTGTTCAAACTCAGTGTCTTTAATTTTTATTAAAATAGAAAATGTCAATAAAAAATCAAATTTTAGCAGGCCCGTTCTCAGGAATTTTTATTCGTAATAAAACATTTTGTTTTTTTTTTTTAAATTAATGTGTTTCTTAATTTATAATAATATATATGTTTTTTAAACGCGCAAATTATAATTCATAAACATGAAACCTACTATGAAAAAGAAAATGCTTGTCGCTGATTTCAGACATTTGTGAATATAAATAAATTAAAGATTAATATAAATATACATAAAAACAAGCGAGTACCTTGCAAATACTATTGAAACCTACTAGTAGATATCTGTGTGTATTGCACATACTAGTGTGTTTAAATTAAGTAATAAAATGTCGAATAACAAATATATGTTTAAATAGATCTTACCACTGTAATATTATTTTTTGTTTTCTTTAATTAAGAATTTCCTATATTTTGTCGTGGTAAGTTAATATGTTATCCATGACTACTTTTGACAATTCCATTAATTAGAACGAAACTTAACTCAAATGTTAATTTTTCCTGTGCACTTGCCGTCGGCCATTGTATAAATATTTAGTATATACAACATAAATATATTTATTGTTCGAAAACGATATATTTTATCAATAGTTTAAATTTGGGGTACTAATTCGATTTGATATACTTGGTCGTGACAGATTTTTCGATTTAATTCAGATATTTTTTTTTCAAATTGCGTGAGTACTAATATTGAACTAACTAAATCCTTGCTTTTTGTATAAAAAATATTTTTGATGTGTAAAGGTACCGTTTATTTAGGTTGTACAAACATCGGTGCTTTGAAAATAATTTCGAGGTCTTTGTCAATCGCAATCCAAAAAATTGTATTATATTTTAGTAAAATTATTTATAGTTATTGAATTAAAAATTGCATATTTATGTTTCATTAAATATAGTGCAAACCTACATCTTCCCACTTCTTCAAATGTGCTATTCTTCTTATTAAAATGATCGAATTTCTCTTACGAGACGCATGTCAAAAATTTAAACAGTCTTACATTAGATTTTTTGACGCTTCTATCTAGTGCCGCATATCTAGGCGTGTACGTATTTCGGATCTCAGCCTACCTACTAAATATATAAATACAACGAAAAAAACAAATTTGACCTCTTGTCAAAAGAAATGGATCGCACAAGTAAAATTATGTAAATTTTTTGTTGTAAAAATCGTGTAAAATCATATAAAATAAAATGTATAGTTGTGTAAAATTACTTTTCGTGTTTTCAGATTTGGGTTTGCTTTTTATATATGATTCAGTATTCCGGTGTGGGTGATTGTGTAAATATGAACCTTTTTGATTTGAATGAGTGATATTGCTACGTTGATTAATCCGTCTGAATCCTGAATTAGGTGATGAATGTAGATTTTGTAATTTGTAAAGACATTTCAAAAAATTTTGCTAATATGTAAAATGCTGTCAGTTTTGAGAAAACAATTTCGCGGCGAATTCAGTCATTTCCTAATCATAGTTAATTATTTTAACGAATGTATATTTTATTATATCTTGACTAATTTTATAATTCTTTCTGTAATATTTTTATTGTTCATTACTATGTTGCTCGCTTTGTTACATATTAAAAATTAAGTTCATTTTATGAATAATTTCACAGTTTATTTTTAAATTCTTTATTACTACTCTTCTATGTAAAATTAATAGATAGAAATATATTTTCACTATCTTCGCCATGCTTTTATTTACTTTATTATTTCTCTATAATGGTTTTATTGTTGCCGAAGCTCCAAAAATATTACCAGAATTTGCATAATTAACTAATTTGTTTGGCAAAAAAAAAATATATTATTCCAAAATCAAACAAGTTAAAAATATATATGCATGACAGAACCTTTCCTCTGCTTGGTCTAATATTTGGTCCAGATCATTGTTTGATTACCTGAAGTGTTTTTGTATCGGTCCCACCACCTCTACTCAAATATTTTTTTCTTAAATACTTTTTGTGATTTGCAGGATTATTCAAAAGGCTGATGAGATTTAATGACTGTTATATGGATTTAAATCCTGAGCAAAGAAAATAAGTTAAGTAAAAATAATAATGCGGTACCACGATGTTATAAAATCATCAGTAAAATGATATTTAAAAAATTTAATTGGTGTTGCACCCACTTAAGAGCGGTGAAAATAAAAGGATTAAAATTTTTGACATGTTTTACAGTCATTCTCACGCTGTTTATTTACCACACCATTGTCTATGGAAGATTTTCGACAGATGGTATAGCGTGTTTTAGTAAAAATATATTGGATGGCATACCAGACATCCTCGATGACGTTGAAAAACCACCACCTAAAGGAAAATCAATATTCTTCCATGAAACATCCTGCAACACTGCTGAAGGTTTGATAATTCAATTGAATGCTAGGCAAGCCTGTGCCGTAGAATCTGCAGCAAACCTTAACCCGGATTCGACAGTTTACCTATTGTATGCCTCACCTATTAGGTATCCTAATGTATCTATGTTTTCTTCTAAGAAATATAGTGTTTTACAAGAATTGTTGAAATATAAGAACATTAAGATAAGAAGAGTGGATTTAAAAAGATACATACAAAATACTCCGTTAGAAGATTGGTTCCATACTGGACAACTCAATAGATCTTCGTATGTAAACTCTCATACCAGTGACGTATTGCGATACCTCTCTCTCTGGAGATATGGAGGAACTTACATGGACCTAGACATAGTCCTGATGAGATCATTACAGGATGAGAAGCCAAATTTTGCAGGGGCCGAATCGCAAGAGAATGTTGCTGCCGGTGTATTAAATTTTGATCATGAAGATGTTGGTCACCAATTAGCCGAATTGTGCATAAGGTAGTATTATATCACTTTTGACATGAATTAAATGTGTGTGACTGAACTCGCATCGAGAATACCTACATCAACAGATGCTTTATAATAAATAAATTGATTTATATGTTTGCAGAGAAATAGGATTGAACTTTAAAGGAGATGATTGGGGTTACAATGGACCAGGTGTTATTACAAGAGTATTAAAAGAGTTTTGTAAAACCACAAGTACGGAGAACATGTCTCCAGATCGCTGTAAAGGTAAACAGACCTTTAAGTATTGTAAATTAACATGAATTTTAATATAGGATTTTGCTTATGTATTGGAGATTTTGCAGTTACACAACAGAATGGTTTGGTCCCGTTTATAACTTGCCAAATCAGTTGATTTTCAGTCACAAACTGCTCTGTCAGTTGCATACTTCAATCGAAATTAAGGAGATAGGATTTGTCTTCTTAAATTTTTTAATTTGAATCTAAAATATACACACTCTTACAAAAATCTCATTATAATTCAATACACTCACTCGTTTGATACTCGTTGCCTTTTATTTGCCCATAGAAACATTTCAAAAAGGTAAACGCTTCATTTACCAGATACTAAATAAATAATTGTTAACATTATTTAAACTGTTTGTGGAAGGCATTTAAGTCATTCAAAAACTATATCCATTTTCAAAGATTATTTGTAAACTTTTAAAGTGCAATCCATAAACTACTGTATATTTTCGAAGATTATTCACATATATTTTTTTAATTATTACGGCTCATTCTCTGGAGCCACACTAAATAGGAAATGCAAATATTGCGCCATTAATGGTTCACACATTTTTCTACAATGATAATAGATACTTAGGCCTAAATTGAAAATAGTAAGAGAAATTGGTATCAGAAGAGGCCCTTGCAGACAGAGGAGATCCTGGGTGAAGAATCTAAGGCAATGGTTCAGGAAGTCCACAGTATTTCAAGCTAATACAATAATGATTGAAACTAAACTTTTGATAATAAGAAACTTTTGATAACTAAAAGAAGAAGAATGAGAAATTGAATTATTCACACTATATTAGAAATATTATTTTTATTAAAAAAATGATATTACGAAATTTTAATATAAAATGTATTGATTTAATAAAGTTATTGATCAATTTTTATAATTGTATTTGTCATTTTAAATTAATCATGGACTGGAATCCAGTCAATCCAATACTGGATACAATAAATAGACAATGACCAGTTGGGTTGCTTTATCCGTTAAAGCTACCATTTAAATGTCGCTAACTAAATGTGCGATTGATCCCGTGACAAATATACAAAGTTAGTTGCAAAAGCTGACTGTAGACTTACAGTTCCGACTTTTTAAATCCCGATAGTAATATTTTATTTTAACAAAAGGCGTGATATATTCAATTTGTTAGAAATAAAGTTGATTATATCATATTTGAAAATGTAATTTTATTTTTATTTCAGGGTTTAATGTGCTTCCTCCATCAGCATTTTATCCAATTCATTGGAAAATATGGAGATTATACTTTGACGCAAAAAGAATAAATTTAGCTCTAAAGCAAGTTCGTTATTCCTATGCTATACATGTTTGGAACAAATTCAGTTTTGATACCACTATATTTACTAGAGGACGTGACGTTGCTTATGGGTATATAGCTAGAAAATTTTGTCCAAATGTTTATAAGGCAAGCGGAGAAACATTTTAATATTATAAGCTTTGTTAAGTGTATTTGGTGTAAAACTGATGTAAACTACGAAAATTCATGTTTCTTTAAATAGCGAGGAATTGAAAACTATTCTGCAGAATGTATGTCACTAATAAATAATAAGAAATAATATAATTAATAACACATTCTAAAACACTATCGCTCATCCACGCCCGTCATCGACAAATGGTTGTAATGTTCATCTTTACTTTTATTATTCATATCTTTGATATTAAAAATGAACTTGGGTCATTTACTATATTTTGTAATGCGAATTACCACATTAAAGATTTCTCGATCACTGGAGCTTGTCTTACACGTAAAGCAGGAAGTGTTTTGATAAAATTAAGAATGTTTAAAAAAAACTTCCCATTGCATAATACAATCCTGTAGAAAAGTATGAAAATATTCAAAGCATTGTTATTCCACTTGAAAAATTAAAAACTGCTCCATCTAATTATTTATCAAACTTAACATCAGGATTTGCACACATCAAAATTGTCAATGCCTTCCAAAAATATGTTGAAGCTTTGCTAAGAGGAGAATTTCACTTTAAAGTAAAAGATTACTATTACGATACGTATATATCATATTAAAAATATTTTTTTAAGAATTTATGCTTCACTGTAAGACTAAAAAAGATCATTTTTGATGTAACAGATTACTTGCCAAAGGCATTTGTTGAGTAATTAAAGAATATAATATAGAATAAGGATGAAAGGATCCCATCACAAGCTAAATATGTTTTGAAATATAATGTCAAAAATATAATGTGCCCTTCAAATGATGGTGAATCCCGCAAGATTTTTATATTTTTTTAATTACAAATAAAAAATGTATATTTAGTATTGCGTGTATTGTGTAAATTAGCATTTTTAATATGCGTATGTCTGTATTTTCTTCCAACATATTGATAATTTGAATTTTAATTTTCCTGCCAGTAGGGATAATTCCTGCAGATTTACTTTCTTTTCAGGGTTTAAGAATTAATAATTCTAAAAATAATCACCACAATTAGTAATACTGCTTTTGAAAGCCTGTGTAGATTTTTTTTAGGCTATTGTTTCAGATTTCATTACAGAGATCTAAAATGGTGAGATGAAGGTCAGTAAGTCTGCTATAACAGCCTAAAAAATTGTACACATAATATTTTTGCAGCAGTAATACTGAAAAGTTTATTCAAAAACAATTATTTAGATATGTAAGTACACTTTATACTAGATTACATTATTGTTCTAAAACTAGGTACTGCTTATAATAGACTGTTAATAGTTTACAAAAACTGAAACTTTGAATTGGAAACACTATTTAACCAGAATGATGTTAATTTTGAATGAAATCATATTTCATTTGTGAAGTTATGATTTTTCTGAATATCATTCCTTGATAATTAAAATAGAATACATGAATCAATTAGAAAGATATACATAAAATACATATATATTCTTTATATAGATTTTTTTTGAGTATCTTTCTAAGTATTTCATCTAATTTATTTAACAATAATGTTTTTGGTCATATCTAAAGCGCAAGGGAAACTAAACAATTAGTATATATACCGCAAATAGGAACAACATGCCATTAGGTACAGCATTAGTATTAGTAACTTTAATTTGTTTATTTATGTTAGAAAATTGTTACATGTAATTTCTTATTATATTTTCATCAAATCGGTACATGTTTTTCCTCGTTAAAATATTACTACAGAAATGTTCAGCGTATTCGCTTAATAGTAATTTAAAGCTAGTGTAATATTTTGAGATATGCTTTACAACAAAAGTACAAATGTTACCACATACCAAAATTAGAAAATATCTAGATATTATTTATGTAAAGATTTTGTTTATTTGCCTGATTAGAGACAACATTGTATTATTATAAGCCTGAATATAAGGTGGTCTCCAAATATAAATATAATGCAGATGCTAGTAATGTCGGATAAAGAAACACATTTTAAATTTATTAGTTTGGGTTCTTTCAGTGCTGATACATTATTAATAGTAAAGCCATATCTTGATTCCGCACATGTATCGCATCAGTCCTCCCAAGCTTCACAAATGGATATCTTTACAAATTTCAAGACATTGATATCGGTCTCACAAAATTAATTCAGGATTTTTTTAAACTGGTACGTATTAATTTCAATTTAACAAATTTTTGCCAAAATCACCATAAGTTTAATATACAATTTTGACCATAAATATACGACAATAATATGATGTATAGTACCAATTATTGAGAAATATTACCCAAAGCCATGCAGCCGAAAATGACCAAGTAATGATCTGCTAGATCAGACAATCAGTGTGCTGGTCAGTGGCGTAACTTTAAAAATTGGGCCCCAATGCAGAAAGAAGAAAAAAACGCCCCCCAATACGTATATTGCACATAAGAAATATGAATATTAAGTACTGCGTGGTACTAATAGTGGAATAAAATTGGACTCCTTTAAAATCACCCTGAAAAAAACAAAAATGTGTATTTAGCATTATATGCACTTGGAACTGAAAAAAATCATTACCAATCATCACATTTTCATGTATTTTTCTAATGCATGTAAGAAATGATTTTTAAATGTTATTATTTTAGGTATACAGTCGAACTTGGTTATGACGAGCATGAGGGGACCGACTAAATTTGCTTGTTATAGCCGTTTCTCATTATATCTAACCAACCATTGCTACACGTAAAATCATTTTTCCTAGATTGTTTTGCAAATTTTTCCTCTTGTGCCTTCAAAATTGGCCCGTCAATAGCAAATATGGCACTTCTTTGGGTGTTAAACCACTTTAATAATGCTGCATTAACATCATTAAGATTGCCTTTTCTATTTTTTTTTTTGTTTCCGTGATGTTGTTTTCAAATGCCGACAAGTAAACATCTCAATTTTTAAATTTTACACACTTAAACATTTTTCACGCTATGTTCTAATTCACAAATGATTTTGATTTTCTCACAAATCGAGAGACACTTTCTTTTGTTAATAGAGATGTTTGTAAATCAAGGGCCACTTTTTAACTGAAAAGTCAATGTCAAATTGTTAATACAACATTGCAGATGCATATAAACATTACTTTGGACAATTTCATAATAAATTTAAATTCTGAGACAAAAAAATGTAAAAAGGTTACGAGATTGCAAAATGGCATTTTCGTATCTCTGTTTTTTATTTGATGCTCGATAATAGGTTATAAGCGTCATCATGGTCAAAGTTTTGGCAGCCGGAAATCTTAGATAGTGTTATAAATTATACGACCCAACGGTTGGTACCGGTCAGCGTGTTAGCCACTTCTTTCACTTTAATTGCTTTCATTTTTTGAGAATTGATTTTTTTTAGTCTTCGATTTAGAATTGATTTTTTTGAGAATTGATCTTTTTTAGTCAACATATAAATATTCATGTGTTGGCCGTATTATTTGTTTGGTATAACCAAGAAGCAAGCTCGTTACAACAGTTCACTTTTGTATGAAAACTTGCGTAAACTAAAATATCAAAGAGTTTTTGTTTACTGTAGCTGTGAACTCGCTATACTCGAGCTCGTTATAACCAAGTTCAACTGTATTTAAAAAATTATTAGTCCATATTCACACTGGGAAAAGATCGATACAAAAAGTATTTTAGGGCTTGGACGAATTTTTAGGCACCTATGTAACATTGGTTGCATTGACACTGGTGCTGGCAGTCAAATCTATTATCATATTTGACTTTTTTAAATTTTATTTTCGATAATAAGGCCTCTTCCCTCTTTCTAGGAAGAAAAAAAACCTTATATTCAAGCTACAGTGGTAATTTTTTAACACTAGACGAGACTATTGTTATTATATTAAATGTTTTTTCTTTTCATTGTTTAAAATCCTGTTTGTAATTTTCAATGTACAATAAATGAATGTGCTAATTTGTGTATTTTCATCTAAATATGATATTAAACTAAACTGAGTAACCTTGGTTCCCCAAATGTTGTTATGCAGAACTCTGTTCTGTGAGGTAAAAAAAGTTAAAGGTATAAAAAAAAAATTAGAGAACTTTTCACCAGCGAAACTAAATTCTCACTACACTCTGAAACCAAAATGAAGTATCGAAACCAACATATAAATACATATATTTGCCAACGATTAAACAGATACATATTAGAATCTGCAAAAAAAAATTACACTATGCTCATTAAAACATAAAAAATATTTAATTAACACTCATTTATGGAGCATGAAAGAGGACAAAATGTGAAGTTGCCTTCCCCCTGGAAAAATATAACTTTTAACTTAAGGGATCCAAGAATTTTTTTATGTGGTACACTAAAAATATTTAATGATTTCCATTAATTATGTACATCAATATGTAAAGGTAAATTTTTTTTTAAATGTGTATCTTCAATCTCATCAACCAGCAAAAGCATTATTTTTTGTTTCTCTATATTAGATACACAAAGAGCAACGTATACGTGTAGAGGAATTATAATGTGCGTTATTAATATTTTAGCATTTTGAGTTTTCCCTGTTGAGGGCAACTTGAAAAAAAAATGTTAGCACTTTATTTTATACCTACCATATCTTCCTTTCCTCCGTAAAAAGATAATTGGAATTACACAGAATCCTAACAGAAGTGTCAATCGATATATCAATATGATAGAAATTAAGATTTTAGCATCCCATATAATTCCCACTTATGATGAATGATGAATCTCGACATTTTGAAATTTGAAAATTAAAAAAACTTACAGTGCAATGAATCAATCAAAATAAAACCAGACAATGAGTGTTACTTTGCCCTACACAAACTGCTGTCGTCAAGATTGTTGTCACAAAATCTACTGATCGACTCTTACTGTGGCATGGGAAAGCAGTTTACTGGTCTTCGAAAATAAAGTCTTATGCAAGATTTACAGCCCAATACGTAGCCAAAAATGAAGGAAGTTAAAGAACTTGGAACTTCAGGAATGGTATGATGCAAAAAGGTTAAGTATGACACTCCACTTATCTTGAGAAAGAGGCCTGCAGTAGACAGGACACGCAGAGACGAATCAGTAACAAGTTTCAGATTTGATTTTTCAATGCAAATTGTTTCTTCCACACATGTGTTTTCTTTGTAGGGGAATTTATTGTAGCCCATTGTTTCAAAGGATTTTTTTTTTTATGAAAGATTAATTTCCTTATAAAGAACTTGAGGAATATTGGATAAAATAAATATATTCTTTAATTCTTCTGAAATTATTATTGTTTATAGTACATACAGTGGAGCCCCGATTTTAAGTTTTTGAAGGGACCAACAAAAAAAAAGTAAATTGGGAGTATTGAAAAAACAAATTAAATAATTTTTTTATTTAAAAAAAATCAAACAATGTTTTTAAATAGATCTTTCAATAATATAAATAAAATTAAAGTTCTCTGGTGATACATTATTAATACTAATAAAATATGCTTTGAGGTCTTCAATGTCTCGTGGCATCATACTTGGTAGGAACTGGGTTTATGGGATGAGCTGACACTTCTTCGTAGGAGGGTTCTTTTGTCAAGTTTTCGTTTATACGACTGTCTACTATTTCATCAATTTCCACCTCATCTGATGTTATTATGTTGGGAGTCAATGTCTAAGTAAGTGTGCAAAAGTTATTCACAAATTATTTCCCAGCCATCAATGTTGTATATACTATCTCCTACACAATTTTATTGCTGATACCAGCTTTACAGAAACAATAAAAAAAACGAAACGTAAAAATTACATAGGTATGAGAATGAAAAATGTGTGTAAACAAATGGTGAATAGCTGACTGGATGAATTTGAATAAATTTTGATTTCACAATTTTTTTTTTTACCTTTAGGGTGCCACAGAAATGCTGAGAATTTGACCTGAAAAATAAATGCACATTTTTTTAAAGCGTTTTTAATATCTGTGATGATATTAAATTAAATATCCATACATATATTAATTATTTATGCTAGAATACATTTATTTTGTGTATTGTGATATTGTGGGGCACGTGCTTATTAGTAATGAAAGTGTGATCACAGTCACGGTTTTCAATCACTGATATTATTAAATATCAATCACAATCACATCAGTAAGTTAGAAGTACCATTTTTTTCTCATCACTAGGTTACACCACCCTGGAAGTCTAAAATTTAGGTAGATATTGGGTGATTTTTAACGATATATTTTTTTTATTGGCACCTATTAATGTAAAGGGTTTTTCATTAAGGGCGCTCAAACTTTTTTTTAAAATAAAACAAAAACGAATGAATATATCTAAAAAAAAAATTATTATGTTTTGAAGTACATTTAGTGGCAATTATGTATGAAATTCAATTTCCCTCGCATGACCACCGCGGGCAATTGTTGCGTGTGCCGTGTGACTAGTAGCGCCGTCTTGTTGAAACCACATATTGGCCAAGTCCATACCTTGCAATTGAGGCCAAAAATAATCAATTATCATGGAGCGATAACGATTACCATTCACAGTAACATGACGATTAGCATCATCAACAAAAAAATATGGTCCAATGACACCTCCGGCATGTAATCCACACCAAACAGTGATTTTTCCGGGATGCAATTGTGTTTCGTGAAGCACGTGTGGATTGGTGCCTGCCCAATAATGCATATTTTGCTTGTTTACATATCCATTGAGCCAAAAATGAGCTTTGTCGCTAAAGATGATTTTTCAATGGAATTCAGCATCATTTTCAAATTGTTGTGCAGCCCAATTGAGGATTGGCGACGCTTCAAATGGTCAAGCGGCTTTAGTTCTTGTGTCAACTGGATCTTGTATGGATGTAGGCCAAGATCTTTTCGCAAAATTCGCCACAATGACGTCACAGAAATGCCCAATTGTTGAGAACGTCGTGTTAGTGACTCATTTGGGTCATCAAGAACAGATGCTCTAGCGGCGGCAATATTTTCCTCATTTCGTGCATTTCTTTGTCTCACTGGCACTGGAACATTGTGTAGCGACAATGTGCTTTCAAATTTTTGCACCAAATGTTGAATTGTTGATGTGGCAGGCAAGTGATAACGACGATAAAATGGTCGTAATGCTCTTAAAGTTGCGGTGAGCGAACACGAATTTTGGTAGTAGATTTGAATAATTTGCAAGCGTTGCTCCGGTGTGTACTGCTCCATGATGATTTGCCAACTAACTACGAGTGTTAACCTCAAAAAAAATTGAAGAAATATGGCGTAGTTTCTTGTCCCTGTTGAAAGAAAGTTTGAGCGTCCCTATTGAAAAACCCTTTACATATTGAGCTATTATTTTATTTTTAAAAAATTGTGAAAAGAAAAAAATAGCCGCGTCATATCCTCCGCCTGCAACTTTCTCCGGTGGACATTTGTCTGAAACAGAAAAGAAAGTCATGTCTAATATCTAAAATGTAGCTTATACGATTTATAAAAACTGTTTTTTGTAAAATTGGAAGCAATATGAAAAAAAAACTATTTTTTCCCAAAAATATTTTTTTGAAATGATTGTTATTAACATATGGTTTATCAGATTAAAAAATCCGTATACTACATTGTAGATAATGTTTTCTAAAATATTTAAAGTCAATAGGAATTAAATTGTCACAACAAAGTTGCAGGCCAGAATAAAAAATGTGACTTTAACTTGTGACAATGATGGTAAATTAAATGATACCTTTAATCGGCAATGCCTGGTCCATACAACGCACTTTCCGCAGTAGCGGCAATGTCTTCCATTTCCTTTTGAACAGCTCTCTTAAATTTCCGGGCTTCTTTTGTTGCTTTCTGTGCTCTCATCTTTGATATGCTGATGCACTGTGTATCCAAGTCCTCGCAGGCACGCATCGCGTTGGGCCCGATTTTCAAGCCGAGAAGTTGCATCATGAGGAGTATGTTAATGTATCCATCGTTGAAAATACTAGCAGCGACGCAGGTTGCGATTTCAACGATTTTTGCCCCGCTGGATGTAACTTTTGGGGCCATGGTCCAAATAATGGCATTCACGCCCTCGTTATTATTCTGCGTGAAACCATCTAAACATCGCTCTAATAGTTCAACAGCACTCATACACCGGTCGAATAGCATTCACAACATCTTTGTGAAGAGGAGATGAATGCTCATAATTTTTCAGAGTGCCTGTAACCTCTGCTTTTTGCCACGTGCACCAAGAGTCATTCCCAGTCGGGCATAGGTGATGCTGAGGTTTCTTATCAGTTGATATTTTATGATAAAACGTTGCCCAAATTGCATTTTTCATTTTTTCCAAGGAATGTGAATTTCTTCTGATGGCAAGCCCGTAGTATACAGTCAATTCGTCAATGAGTTTCGATGTCAATTTTCCCCTGCCGCTAAGTCCTTTATTCTCATTTTTTAAATGACATAACTGCATACCCATTCTCTTTTGAACATGCCCAATGCACTCCTTTTTTCCAATTACATTATCGCCATATGGTTTTGAATCCACAATGGCTTTATATGTCTTGCTGTCACCATCGCCAATGTAATTCCTGTATTGTAATTGATATTCCTCTTCTGATCTCGCAAACATTTCAGTAATTACATCCACCTCCATCTTCCCAACTGATCCTTCGTGATTTGCAGAACAATTATCATCATGCATTGATTTCCATTCTTCGTACACCTGGGTTCCCTCAAAGTTTTTCCAAAACTCACACGCTTTACAATAATGACATTTTATTAAAACATCAATCATTTTTCCTGTGTAATAAGTGTTGCAACTCCAACGAGAGAAGAAAAGCTTCGTTTCCTCCATGTTCCGGCTTCTGAAACGGTCAGTCCTTCCGGGTTTCCTTTTTCTTCATTTATTGTCTTCTCCTCTTGAATTGCTTTTCTCATTGATAACTCACTCACACTTTTTGCAGCGGTATAAACGTTATCAACAACTTTATCATAAAATGACTGGAAAATCGGTTTGGGTATGTCCATTATTCCACAGAATTTTTAGATTCCCGCAAAACCGATTCCGAACAGTCTGAATGCAAAAACAATTCGTCTATTCACGTCATATGCTCTATGATCGATAAGGGGACAAGAATTCAGTCACAGGTTCACACAACATCTTTATTTTAAATCCAAGTCCTCGACTAGATAACTCAGTGAAAGTCACATTACCATTGCACGTTCTGCACTTCACTGCCGCACTAATTGCTGAGAAAACCGATAAAAAGTTTATAATTCGGTAGCCGAACGAAGCTTCGGTCTCGATGTCATACTCCTTGCTTGCTTTTAGTTTTTTCACCGACGTGCTTACAGTCTCATCTTCTTTTTCCATCGAAAAACGATTGACCGGATAATGTCTCTTTTTCCTACTCTCACTAGGACGATGTGTACTCTTCTTGTTTCCCTTTTGATCAAGGTATAAATGGTTCGACATTTTAAAAACAGTTAAATACGTTAACGGTTATACTTTACTGACGACTAATTCTTGAGAAATACTGAACTGAAACTGCACGAAAATGACAACCATGGACCCTTACCATATATCATTCTGGACACAAATGGTCTCACGTCAAATACTATAGGCCATAGATCTATGGCTCTGTTTACCTGCATAGCGGTCACACAGAACGAGGGATTAGAGACGGCGCGCGGCCAAACACCTACCGTGCCGTCTTTGATCCTTCATATCTAGAACAATTTTTGGAATATTTCCATGTGAGTATACTTACATTGAAGTAAAAACATTGGAAAAAACATTTTTTGAAAATTCCATCGTGGTGTAACCTCTTAAGTTTATAGGATGTTCTTGGCATCTAAAATTATCATTATTAACATAATCTTTTCAATAAAATATATTTTTATTGGCTTTTGAAATTTTATCACTATTAATATTTCATCAAATAATAATAAAATAAAGATCAACAGCTATCCGATCAATCGCCACACCTATAGACGAGAGAGCGTCATTTATGTCAATTCTATGATGTCAAGTGTCATTAAAAGTTTCATAGACAATATACGATACATATGTTCACATTACGTGACTGATCATTATTTATCTATGCATAAAATCCAGACCTTAATTATTTATGTACATTTTTATTCTTATCTATGATGTACATGGATGAACTGAGCAGGGGACTAATCGATGCAAAATTGGCTGCCACATGGGCGGGACGAATGTGAACCACATTAGTTAGGCCGATAATATACTGACGCCATCTATAAATAGCGATAAGAAAGCTATTACAGATTTACGAAACACATGCCAATGAACAGATCCAAAAGAGGGTGGGGCGTGCTCGGGTCCTACCCGAGGGGCGCCTTGACTTGCTCGGTGCATTTTTAAAAATATAATGTTACGGTCGCATCTCACGTCTGACGTCTTATCTATGTGTGACGTTCACGTATTACGAATATTATTTTCGGTGCGAATTTTAAATTAATGTTTAGCTTCATCCAAATATTGCTGTGCAGGCCACGCGCCTGCCAATACAAGCCTCTCCTCATTCCGCTCTTAACATGCATCCACAGCGGACAAAGGGTATCTACCCTCTCCCCCGCGCATTTGGCCAGGTGGGTTTTTGCCAAGCCGAAGCGATTCTCTCTCGCTCTACGCCTGTAGAACGCACCGGACCTGCTCCGGGCAGCTTCATACCGACCACCATCTTGCCTCGAGACGAAGCCGCCAGGAAGCTGCGAAGGTATCCGAGGACCCCGCCTTGGACACGAGACAAGCGGCAGATATTCCCACTGCTCACAATGGAGGATCGGAGGCCACCCACCATGATGTGCACAGACGCGGCTACGGAGACCACATGGCCAACAAATCTGCGAAGCCCGCGTCTGTGAACTAGACCAGGGGCGGGCTCCAGATGCCGCTTGTCGCACACGCCACACGTGGCCATGCAATTGATCATAAATGTGAAGACAGATGAAGTGAGTGGGAAAAACAATTAAACAATTAGTGAGCCCGCGTTTAATTAAGATTAGATATAAGTAGCAATAAGAATTTTTTTTTTTCATATTTCCTTGTGTTGTAAATAAATGTGTGAATTTGTATATAAAAATACGTGTTAATTTAATTTACCCTACCGCCACTTCTTCGTGACTACTACAAATGTTGATTGCGGAACGACAAGAACGTTGTGTTCATATCAATAATTATAAAGAATTTATATATTTTACTCAATTTTTGAAATACTATAGAATTAAACCATTTTACTCGCTGGACACAGAAGCGCACCAATTCACTCGGTGCTGAAAGTGCCCTAACTTGCCAAGATAACTTCATGTTTATATAAAATTAATTTATTTTATTCCCTGGATTCAAAAGGCGCACCAACTCACTTGACGTTATTTTCTTTCATATTATGTTTATACTGAAATGACATATTTTGGTAATCTACAAGTGTCTGGAATTCAAAGTTTAAGATGCACTAGAACGCATGGAGCGGTATTTATTTAGTTGTATATTAAGATTTTTTTTTTGAGGAGAACATATTTTTGTTGTGAAGTTGCATTTTTATAACATAGTCATAGGGATGGGGGTGGCGCTCAGAAAAATTTCACCCGATGGTGCCACAAAGGCTATGGTCGGCACTGCCAACGAACACAATATTTTATATAATATCATCAAATCGGTCATAATGGCGTTCAAATATGGAAAAGGGCCAAATAATATCCCTCCGGTGTGAGTGGACGAGACGAAATTAAGTGTCCAGAAACAGATCAAATACCTTAACCATATCTTCAATAAAGCTGGACACGACGATGATGAATCAAAAGACAGTTAAGCTTTTGAGCGAATATGATTCGTGTTGTCACGACGTTCCTACTGATGCAGTAAGGAGGTGAAGAAGATCCTGTTTAAATCGTTTTTCACTAGTATGTTCACCTGTGAGCTCTGGTCAAAATACAAGCAAGTGACGTACAACCATCCACAAAGTCAGTACAACAACTCATACAGAATACTGTTCACGTTGGCGCGTTATTGTAGGACATCTACAATATTTGCCGAAGGCATGGATTCGTTCGGCTTCTGTGACATTGAATTGTTGGTGTAAAGCTGCGGCTAGAGCTCAGCACCAACTCTGTAGTGCAAGCGGCGCTCTCATGAATGGCTGGCTCCCCGATCAGAGAATGGCATCGACTACAGATACAATAAAGCTGTGACTGAAATTGAGTATATATATTTTGTTTTTAAATATAGGTGTGAATTTCCAAATATTTTATTTTTATTTTCTTTCATAAAATAAATATTTTGTTACTTAAATGAATTTTTTAAAGGAGAATCGGGTCTTGCGTAAAATACCCGATCACACTGGAATATACAGATTATTATAATAAAAGGATCCACACACTGATTTATAGGGAACCACCAATATATTTTATCTTACATACACGAACAGTCTAATTATGCTATTACTAGTGCCATAAAGGAACAGGTATAAATTCATCAACATGGCCACGGCGGATGATCGTTTGTGCGTGGAGTTTTTTTGATAAATGATTTTTTTTGTCAATATTCGCGATGTTAAGTGATTTTGAGAATGTGTCTTTTTGTGCTGCAGGGATATCGGGTTGTCATGCTGGAATGTTTGCACAGTCAGGTCAGTTAGTTATGGTGTATTTTCTATTACAACATGTTTGTTTACGACCAACTGTCACCGTTTCGTGGTCTAATTTTATTAAAAGTTAACAAATAGAATCGTGAGATTGAGTGAATTTCTTAAAAAATATACCATATTTAATTATGTCTATGCACATTGATGATTTATTTATTTTCTACTCGTTTTTAATGAGTTATTCGCCCAGATATCTTGGTACGTATTATTTGTTATGTAGATCTTTCTTCCAATTTGGTATATTATTCTTAAGATTTTAAAAGGTTTTAACTATGCAGTAACATTAGGTATAAAGCAAGCAAAATAGGATAGCATTTTTTGTTTTAAATTTTTGATATGTTAATTGTTTGGGAAAATTGACGATTGACATGATACTGTTATTTAGATCTAACATTTATGGCTGTTGTCACAATTTTGTTATAATGTATATCATCTGAGATTAATGCATCAATTTGCTCTTAAAACTGTTAAATATTTCGAATAAATAAAACATTCCTGGAGATATTATCATTATTACATAACAGAGGTAAATGCTATTTTACACTAATTTTTAACTATTATAGTGTAGAAAATGCTTATCATTTAATTTGCTAGATAATGGGTGAACACATCCATGTTATTAGGTCATGCATATGATTCATTGGGTATTTTAACATTAATTCTCATGAAAGGAACTGACGTTTTAATTGAAATGGGTCATCGCGTTATTGTAGATGTGTCATGGAATCTTTGTATTTTACAGATTTAACTCCAGAGCAACAGAAAATGCTCATTGATATAAGAAGAAGGAAAACAGAACTGCTTCTGGAAATACAGGTATGGGTTCTTCAATTTCAATTGAAACGGATAAAATTTTTTTTTTTTGACTTTATTATCTAGGATGCGGCACATGAATATGATATATTTGTAGTAACAGTAACAAATGTAAAAAATGATTGATTAAGGTTATATTTGAGTCGGGCATTACAGAAACAACATAACTAAATCTACCAGGCGTGTGCAGCCAGCACATTCAAATAAGCTTTGTGTAATCATATTATATATATTTTTTAATAAATAGAAATGAAATATTTGTTTGATAGAATATTATGATAAAGTATAAATAATATTTGCTATTTTTATTTGTTAACTTTGTTTTACTAACCACTTATTGAGTTTTTTTCGAAACCGGTAGATGTATTTAAACTCAATAAGTGGTTAATAAAACAAAGTTAACAAATAAAAATAATCAATTTTAACCACAAAGTTAATTTTGATTTATGTTCCAAATATTCTGGGCACAGCTTATTTGAATACATATGGAATGTGTCCCGTTTATTTCTGAATATCTGTGAACAATTTAAATTATGAATGAAACAATGACATCAATATGTCTACATTATTATTATAGCTTGGTCTTTCCACGCAGAGAAAATAAATGTTATGGGCCATGAATAATTTTTCACATTCTTCACCTTTCCACTACGACACAAGTTAGAGTTGAAATTGTTTTTAATGTGCCATTTTGGATTTTAATGCATTTGATTTACATTTGAAGAAATTTTTTTGTATTACGCAAATATCCATGAAATTTTGAAGGAATATTGACATCAGGAAAACTTACAGTAATAATAGTTTTAAATTTTTTATCTTATCTGGGTAATCACTGGGGCTTGCAATTTACCGTCAAATTGCAATTACCAGTAAACGGTAAATAATTCTTCCCATTACCGGTTTACCGGTTATTTACCTATAAATGAAAAAAAAATAGATGTTGATTAGACGATTAAAGTATAACTGTATGTGGCTACCTTTACTAAAAACGGTATCCTAGATTAAAACCTAAATAATTTCAAATACATTTCAGGTAAAAAATGTCATATAAATACATACATATGTATATGATGTCCTTTTTGTTTTTACTGAGATGTGGTAATGGGAGATCAGATAATCACTTATGTATATGCCACATCGAGCTTGGTTAATTTGAATTACAATTGTATAATATTTGGTTTACCTATCTGTGGAGTTAATATTATAAACTTATTAGTTTACCATTAACTTATTAATGTATGTGAAACATACATTAGGTATATGAATACATACTTTGAATACATACCTAATATAAATTCGTAATTAAAATAAAATAATATTACAACTTTATGTTTTTATTGATATCGATTTATGTATATTGTATCTATATTTATTTTATTTTTGTATGGTGTATTATGTAAAATACCGGTAAATTAACTAAAACGGTAAACCGGTAATGCAACCCTTAGTAATCACATATTAATCAAGTCTACAGTCATTTATCTCATCAAAATCTTAAAAAATACAAACATTTTTCTTTTTTATCTCAATTCAATTACAATATATTTTTTCCTACACTGTCTTCTAAGTGGATTTAGTTGTTGGTAAAAACGGACAATTATCGATGTTGATCGTAAGCAAATATTTTAAATTTTATTATGAATAATTAGAGGTGGCAGCGCTGAACCGTGTAATGTATTATTATACATAATATATCTCAGTGCTTCTAAATTATTATACTGACTCTTTACTTATGGATTTTTTAAACATTCCATTACACAATAAGCCTCTCAGGAAAATGTAAATTTCCTAAGTTTCCCCCATTATTAATGAAAAACGTGCATGAAAGATGGACAAGGGAAGAGTGGTGATACGGCATTCTATCCTCTCCCTGCAAATAAACGTTGTGATGGTAATTTAGTTAGTCTGTTCAACGGTTTACATATTGACTGCATACTTAAAGTCGCCTTACAAACCCAATTCCCAATATTGTGGATGCTAGCCTCGGAAGAATGGATATTTAATATAATGTTACGATGCCACTGCCTGACTGAATTCAGTTTAAAATAAAGCATACTTTTATAAGATGTGTGTTATTTTTGTCCCTTATAACATGTGTATAATGATTGAAAAATGAAAAAAAAGTTGGGATTCACTATATTTTCAGTATTCATACTCACTGTGGACCAATTGTGTACATAAATGTGAGGTATGACTGTATAATTACATTTCCTTCCAAGTTTTCATTTATGCAGACGTGGATATGCTTAAAAAGATTTTTCCACTGTGCAGGTATAGAGGTAGGAAGAGAGTAGACAACCAAAGTTCCCTCTAAGTTTGGATCACGAAGTGTGTTTAGAATTATTTTGTTTTAAGGACCGATGGTATTATTTGTGTGCTGGGGGAGAAAATAAAAAAAACGTTACCATACCAGTAGAACGCTACTGGTAGGATCTGGCTTGACCACAGTACTAATGAAGGTGTATTAAGACGCATAAATAAATCAAGAGAATTAATAACAACTATTGAGGAAAGCTGCACACTGAGAAAACATTCTCCACTGAAAAATATGATCTTTTAAAACTCATTATGCAGGGGAAGATTGAAGGTAGGAGAGGCATTGGTAGAAAGAGATTATCTTGGCTGTGTAACCTCAGAAAGTGGTTCAATGGCCAAACGGTCTGTGATCTTATATAAATCAACATGGTCGCCAACCTTTGATGAAGAAGTCTTGTTAAAAATTGTGTGTGCGGTGCGCAAACCTACATACTTTAAAGGGAACATTGTAGACAACCTAATACTCTATAGGATTATTTGATAACTCCGTTTGGCGTTAATCTTGTTATTGTTACCTAACTAGTCAACCAAAAATGTAATATTTGGTGAATGACTGAGGCAATTTTTGGTGTGGAACCTATTATACAATAAGTATATGTTTAAACAGAAAATCTTAAAGTTTTGAATTGATAGTAGGTTTTTTTGAATTTTTATAGCCGTTATTTATCCCTGTTCAGCCTTTGCTAGCTGTAGAATGTACACTGCGTTTATGCAAGGTACTTTATTACCCTGGTACCCTGAGTTAATAGGCTTGTGGGCATTTATTGCAATGTTAAGTACATAAAATTATTTTAATTTCTATTTTATATTTCAAATATATAAATTATATATATATTATATATAAATTATATTTCAAATATATATATAAATTTGAACTAAATAAAAACATAACATTAAACAATTTGTTCACGTTTTAATCTGTTATATACGGATAGCTTTTAGAATATATGATGTACACACCCCACATTTACATGCGAAGTTGAATTTGGACATTGCATTATATCAGATATCTCGTGTTTAATTTACTTCATTTTTAGAATTTTTTTAATTTGAGAAGCAAACTAAAACATGTGTGTTATGTGTATTATGTATTTCAAAGTAGTATTAAATTTTTTGCAGATATGGACATTAGGAAAAATTTATAAATTCATAACTTCCTTTTTTAGTATTTTGGATTTTGAAAGTGGCTTTCAGATTTTGAAAAATAAGTAATAAATAGTATCTCCCATTGTATAAATAAACAATATCTGGATGTTTGTATTAAATATATTCTAGTTTTTTTTAATTGAGTACCTATAATTTCTTTAATAAATATTTAAAATGTTTCTAATCGATTTATAATAGGAAAAATATGTTCTCGTCATGGACGAGTCTACAACAATATTGGATAGTTCTGCATACAAGAATCACATTTTTGGAGTGTGAATACTTTATTAATTATCAAGCAATAATTGTTTGAACAGCGTCTTTTTTGATCCAGCGATGTTCTGAAATAAAATGATTAAATACTAATAATTTTTTATTTAAAGAGCCAATTAATTTTTGTTCTTACTCGTATTTATTTTTAATGTCTTCCAGTATGTAATAACTTCACGACGAAATATTTTTCAAAGACGAACGTTTACAAAGAAATTTTGACCGAATAAATGTGAAGTTCTGTTCGGTTGTCAAATTCTGACCAAAAATGTCTCAGTCTTCAAGAGATGAAACGTAACGCGGAATTATCGCGATCGTGCTGGTGAAGGTTCAGCGGGGTTCTAGGAAAGGCACCGACCTTGGGACAGATGGATACCAGTTTTCATGTAACGCACGGGATGGGTGTATCTGATGAAACCGCAACTGTGGCGGCATTTAGCTCTGACCATGCGTGTGTACTTATAAAACTGTAGGCATAATATGACAACTAATTAAGTCCATTCCGTCAAATGTATCATATATTTATTTACAAAATTATATGTTAATATAATTAATATCCTAAAAATTAAATTTCATTTAATAAAATATAGTATTTCTCCTTCGTATATACAGGTATCGAACTATATTTTAATGCGGAAATCCCTTATTATATTATATTATATTGCTTTAACAGTACATCATATAGTGTACGATATGTGTAAAACCGATTTGAACTGCAATGCTAAAATTATATCTGTCCGCAGTTACATTTGCATTGAATATATAAAAAAAATAAAACAACCCCTCTTCGGCCCAGCGCCGTCCGTCGCAAAAAAACTTTCCAGTGACACCTATTGAACATTGCGGAAAGATTTTAAATGAATTAATATTCATTATTATTTTTGCTAATCTGTACTGCCATCGAGTGGATTTCTTAAGAAAACACTAACATAGGATGCAACATGAGATACATTGGATACGCAGTGCAATATATATATATATATAGATATTAAGAGTGACATAGAAATAATAATTAATCAGTTGCATTGTAAATGGTTCTTTCAATATGTGAATTGTATCAAATTTGTAGGAATCGATACAATAAGGGGACACGGTATATTCCTTTTATTTGATCGATTCCTACAAGTTCAATACAGTTCACATATTCAAGGATTAGTTATTATAGATACAATCAACTCGCTAACCAAGACGCGCAGATAACGGTAATAATTTTCCAAGTATCAAAAACATTAACGACTCTCGAATCAATACTTTGATTTGGACGTCTCCTTACAAACTCGTCTCTTCGCGTAAATATTTGATATTGATAATTGAGACTCCTGTGAACCAAGAAAGAAAATACTAATTTTATTTTATAGCGTTTAGGTACATTGAATTACGTAAAATGATTATAAGATAATTTAATTTAATTGATGAAATATATCAATTAATATTCTTACTACTATTGTGCTGCGAAAGTCCTGTAATATCCAGGCAAAGCAAAAACTGGAAGATGGTCCTGTTAGAAGTCTCGACGAACATGATTTCTGGTTCATATATCCGTTTCTTATGTTGAGGGTCTTTCCTTGTTAAGTTCGCGGGTTATTTGATTATTACATGTTATAATCCTTCCTTCGGTATTTTATGTGTTTTGATAACACGACACGTTGGGCGACTTTAGTTCCAATGGCGAACTTTGCGGTGAATCGGAAAATTATACCTGAATGACGTTGCACAATAAATAATACATCAATAATAATCTTAATCTTTTAAATGCCATGAGCGCGTGAACACGCCAAACTTTGTATGTTACTTCAAGCTATAAGCGGGTTAACACGCGCTTTTGAACCTTGCAAACTTGCAGGGATTAGTCACATTTTAAAATTATTTTGCCATCTCTGGACGACAGGTCCCAGCTTTTGATAGATAAGTCAAAACCCTTAAAGGCCAGTCTTACTCTATGTGGTGTCTTCCATTTCAAATAGAGTTGGCAGTTAAAAGGTTAATAATATGAATGTAATTTGATAATAATGCTGAAATGAAGAAAAAAATGAGCCGAGTGTTATAATTTTGAAATACATTATGCTGTCAAAGTGAAAACTCTGCAGGAAGCAGGTAGGCACGTATCTGTTCACATACTTTTATTATTAAAATAACAGTTAAATGGTACTTTATTAAGATGAATAATAAACAGGGGCGTGCAGTGCATACAAGCAAAAAAGCTGTGCATCACTAAACATTCTGGGATGTTATAATTATGCTAGCGCCCACCGTGTAGAATCATTAGTTGGGTAGTTCTGAATGCTACCGCGCGACGCCACCGCAGCGCTGTAGTCCTCTACTGGGTTATTCTTCGTTTATTACTACCACCGTTGCTAGCCACTCTTTTAATCTATCGTTTTATTCAAGCCATACAATTGTTTCCGACTGAATTGAAAATTCCGCTCGTCAGAGTCAGAAATGAATCAACCGATCCGTCTTGTACGGATCTCTGTTTCCTGTTATTATGCTGTTTCCCAACATAATGACATTTGAAAGGTTTTGAACTTGGCTTAGAGCTGATGGAAGCGTCTACTTCCTCATTTACTAATTCTCAAATTTGACTACCTTACCAAACGTGTTGTTTTCATGATTGTTTTTTGCGTTCGAGAATAATGCATTTTTATTATGATGGATACATTTTGCTTAAATACGTCGGTTTAACGAAAATTCATAATCCTATGTACAATGTAGCATGCAGTATATTATATTGTATTGTATAATATCATGGTAACAGCATAACCTAAGTCTATGCCTACTGCACGCCACTGATAATAAACAATCCTTTAATCAAATATTTAGTTATAGATTTCTCGTGTCCTGGGACGAGCTTTCCAGCTAGTATGTAATATTTATACACCATTCGTTTGTTAACAATACTTGCAGAAAGTGGTTTATCATGCATTATATCGTCTTTGCTTAATGCTTCAATAATTGTAAAATGACATTTTACAACATTCTCGACGACATTTTCGCAAATACGTGTAGTTCGTTTGTAAAAAAACAAACTCATTAGAAAAGTTATAACCATGTAGGAATATATTTTACACGTTCATACTTAAATCATATACATATTATGAACGAACCTAGCTGCGTATGTGACGTATCGTCGTAAAAAAATAAATTGCGATAGATTATTATATTAAGGGATGAAAGTTAAATTGTTGTAACCAATATTTTATATAGCAATGAATACAATGCATTTATTGTATATCACAATACGCACTTTACTGCACCCGCTAAACAATCAATTTATAATACTTTTAAAATTAGCAATATTAACTTGGTGGTTAAGATTCATATTTTTTATTTATTATCTTAGTTTAATAACCACAATTGAGTTTAAAAAACATCTACCGGTTTCGGAAAACACCTTTTCCTTCTTCAGGATATGTCAAAACTAACTAAAAATATAGCATTGTTTTTCTATTTATCCAGAATCTATTTTTAAATTATTTAAAAAAAACAACAATTATTTAAAAAGTAAATTTAGTACCTAACTCAAATTGCTGCTCAATACAAATTTAGTCGAATAATTTTTAGGAAAAAATTTTAGAATAATTAATAATATCGTAGTTAAATTTAGTTGGCTGTTTAGAATTTCCTGATTACTTTTACATGCTTTATTTATCTCCAACGATTCCAAATTATTTAATTTGTGACCTACACCGTTTATATGCAAAATTGACAATCCCAATTTTTTATCAAAACCATGACTATTTTCTATCAAATGATTAGCAAATTCTGAAAACCCACTATTGTTCAAACATCTCAAATGCTCCTTTACTCTTATATTAAAATTTCTACCCGTTTTACCAACATAAAATGCAGCACAATCCTTACAACTAAGTTTATAGACGCCAGAATTGTTAAATTTATCATCCTTGTCCTTAGAATTTATGAGTAAATTTCCTTTACTATTATTTGTGTAAAATGCTGGTCTAATATCTCGTGGTAGGTGTTTAGATATTTGTGCCTCGAGACAGTGAGACAGGGATTATGCTCCCGTGAAATTTGGAGGACACTCTCTTTTTATTTAGTCCACCGTAAACACTAAGTCTCAGATATGAGCACACCTTCATTTGTCGTCAATATAAAGGGTCTTGTATTTATTTATTTTTTGTATCGCGCCTCACGCTATTTGTAAGTCCGTCAATCCGTTGATGTTTTATTCATATGTTGGGTTGATTTAAATGTAAAAACAATCTCCCCTACAGTAGTAATGGATAGATAGATAATAGTAGTAATGGAATTCGTACTTTACTAACTTTTCAGAATAAATAGTTGCAAGTATCGATGGTTTTAAATATCGTTAAATCGGTCGCCGTGTACACGGGTTTGATTTTTATCTCGTCAAATCGATCAAATTCTCAATACGCGTGCGCGCTACTGAGATTTATCTCGACTAATAAATCTCTGAAACTTGTATCATTGTTTCTCATTCAGTGTACGCGCACCGTAACATTTTAACGGAGTGTGTAACGTTGGCTCGTATTACAATTTTTATCTCGTCGCTTGGCACGTTTGCATGGAGAGATTCGCTAAAATTAATTAAATTTTTTTTAGTCCCTCATCATATGTTTCGTTTACGGCAATATAACTTTCACCTCTCGATATTATGGTCATCAAGATGCAGGCTCATTTACTTAATGTATAAACTCTAAACGTTTTACAATTTTGTGGATAAAGACTGTTCTTTTTAAAAATAAATTTGTGCTTTATCATACGTTGTTTATAAATGATGGGTTCATTGTCATCCTAACCAACGGGAATAAAGAGAAAACAAACAAATTATAATCTAATTAAATGTGTTAATTAGAAAGATGTACATATAAAATCAATTTTACCGAAAAATATCTCTTTGATAATTGGATAATACACCTTCCCCGGATTGGAAAGAGATCCAGGTTCGAATCCCGATAGCGCAACAACAATATCTTTCGATAAAATTGATTTTATTTGTATATCTTTCTAATTAATACATTTAATTAGTATTTAAAATATCACAGACCGTCTGTTCTGAATAATTACAACTTCACAATAAGAATGTGTTCTTCCGTAATAACATTATAATCATATAATGCAGTGATTTTTTTTAGAATCTATAAGATAGCGATAAGGAACGTCATCTTTTTGAAAATATTTTGACTACATGATGTGTTATCGTAATCTCGGAATATTAGGTACCTTCTCTAACTACCTAATGGATACTTATAGACAGGTAACCTACCGATTCGCGAATAAACGGTTATGATTGTTTGTTTTTTACATAATATTCGCGGAAAACTAAACTATTTTAATGAAATAACTAACTTACCAACACGCCGTTTCACCGCGGGGGTAGGCAGAGAGGATAGAACGCCACACTCTTCTGTCCTGACACACGATTCTCGCCTCATCCACATTCATACATCTTCTCATACAAGCTCGCCGATTATTGACGCTTCTAACGGTAAATGCGTCACTGAAATCTTCCTTTCGTAAAAAAACGTCTGCCACCGGTACTTGAACCCGCGACCTTTCTATTGCCGGCTGGGTTATACCAGTCTTGTTGATCTTGTCAGATTTGCTCTGTTATCTTAAAATGATACATCTATTTATTTTATCAGTGGAAAAGAAACAATGTTCCTCCGAGTAAACCTTCAGCGAAACCTGTTTTTTTTGTCATTCCACGAAAAAGCAATTGTATTGATTTTAGGGAAATAATTTTTGTTTTATTTTTCAATTTTCATCATAGCTGGGGTATGCCGCCGAGTTCAAAATATACATATTTTTTTACTATTTCTCTCGTATGGTATTTACTTGAATATCTACTTTGCCACTTTTATTTTATATCATATCGACTCTACCGTGATTCAATTATTTATTTATTTTGTATTTTTATCTTAAGTATATAATTTGGACGGTGTCTGTAGCATCCCCTAATAATACAATGATTCTGTTGTTAATTATTTGTATTTTAAAAAAAAATTATTTTAACAATTTAAAAGGCTTCCTTTAAAACTATTTTCAGATTATTTATTTCGCCGTGGCGGCGCTCCACAGATCGGCGTCGGAAAACATTATTCTCCGCCCCTCTGTGTCGTACTACTACGACATGTTGTTTTCAAAATTGGTACGAGCTTTTCCCGCGGTGCGGCGCTAGCCGTGCCTCACGGCCTTTATCTCAACCGGGACGGGCAGTTGCCGCCAGATCTCTGTTGCGGTCGGGCGTGCGTCCCTCGTTCCGTTCTGCGACCGCGTCTTGTTTACGCGCGTACTGTTTGGTCCCGTCACCAGTGGTAATTTTGTTGCACTAAATGCGGTATACAGCGTGATCTGTGTCGATCCGGTTCTGTGATATCCTGTTATTGTCGAGTGAACGGGGTTTCGTCGAATTCCTTTTAATTTTTGGACGGTTTTCCCTGTGGTTCAACGCCGTGAAAGTGAACATCTTCGATGTTTATTTAGTCGTAAAAACTTTATAATTTCAACGTACGTACTAAACATGTTTTCCATTTGAAGGATCTGTGTTAATGGTAATCCTTCTATCCTCAACGTACCTACCTATTGCAACTGAATTGGCAATTTATTATTATACCTTAGACGTATTTATTTCAGTATTATTTGTGTTAGGTATTTGTATATTGAATCTCAGGTATATTCTAACTAATATATTTTTACTAGATGAAAGGACGATATCGAAGAGTCTTTTAATAAATATGTTCCACTATTTATCGTACAAAAATTTCATAAAATATTTCCTATACGTAATAATGAAAAATTACTGTTGATTTACGTGTCCTGATGTGGATGCTAAAATGTTTGTTTTCAATTTTTAATATTACTCGATTTATGGGTTTGAGAATAATCTCACATTAGTGTATAATACATATAGTTCTATACATACTGATATAGTTGATTTTTTCCTCTGTTATGGAAATAAAATTGAATTACGGTTCATGGCAGAAACAGATATGCCCAGTGAAACACTGGGAGAAATCCGGTGGGCCGGAATTTCTGTTTATTTTTTCATTTTAAATCGATAACAAGCAAAAATCGAAATAATTAATTTTTGCACTGTTCATTCTAAAATTCGTCAAATTCGCCATAAACTAGTAGGCAATTAAAGAAGGATTCCGAATAAGCATTAACTTGTATTGCATCCCGCGATAATAAACCATTTTTTTTTTTTTTATATTTGTACGTGCAGAGTTTACCGGCCCTACGTGGTGGAGTAGGGGCGGGAGTTGCGGTGTAAGTATTAGCGACTGTAGACTATGAACTTTTATATTAATGTCAACAGGGCGACACATATTGAATGAGATTGATAATGATGAGACGATAATAACTGATACAAATTAAATTAATCAATTAGAAAGATACACATAATAAATCTATCGATAACATATTTGATTGCTACCGAGGGTCGAACCTGGACATCGTTTAATTTGTGTAGAGATCAATCGGAAGCATCGCTATGCAACATTCTAACATAATCATTATACAGTGTCTACACTAATAATTCACTAGTTCTATAGCACTCTCACTAATTTTTTTTGTTTCGTCGAATCTTTACCTTTTTTGAATTGAATAACACGAAAAAAACTAGCTACTTTGAACACAGACGGCTGTCTAGCAAAGTACCCAGGACAATGCTGTATATATCAGAGGCGGAGTCTACTCCATCCAACACAATAAACTACGAATATTATACTTAATCTATTAATTGTGGACTGGCGATTTTTCAGTGATATAATGTATCCACTTTTATAAAATATCAGTTTTTTCACATCACTTGTTATTTTAAAAATGATGATTGAGCCGGTTGTCTCGGAAATTTCCAGGGCCGGTCTCGGGTCGCCGATCCCGCCCTGGCTGCTGGATAATGCTGACCCCTGGAAGCGCAATAATCCTGCTGGCGCGACGATTGGCAAACGGAGCCGCAAGATAACACATGTTGACGCACAATAATTGTTTCTGTTTACATATTTGATAACGTATTTCACATCTTTACTCGTAGCAAACACAAGACGCCGTCATCCAGTTTATTTTTGTCATTTTATAATATTCACATAGGTACACATGGTTTGGAAAATTTTGCGGAAATTGGCACGCGTGCTCGTCTCGTTGGGTCGCATTTGTTCTACTGTCGTATGTCCAATCGATCGAATCAATAATCCGATTGATAAGCTATATTGACACATTTCAGCTTTGCTTGAATTCTGCAATGGACAGTGGTGTAAAAGTGAGATATATATATTTTTTATATTATATTTTTAGAAATATGCAACGTTTGCACACCTTTTGGAATTTTCACATGTGTAATGAGTAGATTTAGTTAATACTTTTTGGATGTTTATTTATTTTCATCATGTACATAATTGTATTATATAACATACACATTTTTCTTGTGAAGTTGTAATTTCAGAACATATTATTTTCACTGCAACGTCGTAGATTTGAGCATTTTGACGATACGTGTGATTTCTAGTTTTAGATAAATGCAAATATCGTATTCTTTTTTTGAAGTTCTACGCATAACATCCCTGCTACATTGACAGAGTTGAATTTAAATTGTGCCGGTTGATGTACAAGGCGACACACAACATGGCGCCTCTGTATCTTCGAGAACTTTGTATCCCGGACAATTTGAATGGTAGACGTCAAACGCTCAGGTCAGCCTCTACTTTAGTTGCAGGAAGAGTTGTAGAACCGACCGACCGTTGCCAGAAATGTAAATTTAGTGAACGGGGATTTGCGGTGGCAGGCCCAAAAGCGTGGAACTCTGCCCTCCGTCATAAGAAACAGTGCATTAGAGACTTATTTAAGAAGAAACTAAAAACGCACCTTTTCAAAAAGTCATTTCCATAAGTGAAAATTGCGCTATAAAAATTATCCATTATTATTATTATTATCATATTTAAAAATAAAGTTCCGTTAGTTTTGGCATTCAGAGCCACACCAGTTGATGTCTAATCCCGAATTTTGATGCCATTTGCGGATACTTATTTGAATATGTAGTCATCCTGATTCCTGATTGGCTACTTCCTATTCCGGGTAATGAGGCTTTCCATTACTTCACTTCTTCCTCCATCGTACTGTCGCTCATTCTCGGTACTCTGCACAGCCTTTCGTCCTTCGTGTCTCCAGCAGGAAAGAGTCGAATGGCGGAGAATTTACATTCCGTGGTTGAATTTCCCTTTCCAGAAAAGTTGATGTAATTTAAAACTTAAACCTGTCAAATTTGTCGGTACCAAATCCAATCTTTTAATTTATAGTCTATTATGTTTTTATTTGTTAGTTGAAATGAGGTTATACTGAATTTAAATCTTTTTTTTTTATTATCTAGGTCGATTTATCTTCTGAGGCGATTTTATTTGCTGATTTTGCGATTTATGTCTCAGAAAATAACAATCGTGTATACAAAAAGCTCTCGTTAAAAGTTATATTTAAAAAGAGTAAAACCGAAATTCTTCTTCCCTAAGCCGGTAAATTATACAAAAAAGAAACCATTAAAATAAGTTGCGATCATACTTTTGTGGAGATTTTTTTTAGTGTGCCGGCTTTGTCGTAACTGTCCCAGCGTCCAAATATAATCTTAGCATTTTTAAATATAATTTTGTTTTATTCCCAACGATATCATAATTCAATCGTCGTGTTTTTTTTTTATTATTACAATATATAACCATATTGTGTATTATGTAAGTTTACAAGGCTTACGTAAATATTATCTTGGTTCTACCGTACATCTGTTTTTAAATTGTATGACTCGGTTGTGAATGAACCCTCGACTACCCACCTACCCTAATTCTACTCGCAATGTTTTTTTTTCTGCCCCTTATTTTGTCTTGTTTTCACGGCTTACTGCCCCTGGCAAGACACATCGCAAGGTCTCGGAAGGATGCGTCTATTGTTGGAAGTCTGAAGAATATCACTGGTGCATCTCATATCCTTTTTTTTTTTTTAGTACCCACACTTTGTTCCATGAGAGCCTGCTCACATAATTCTGTTTTATCTTTAAAAAAATGTGTTATGCACCATGTAGTCTGTTTTCTTATTTAGACGTTCCAATTTTGGCACATCTCGTGCAGCTAAATTTATTATAAGATTTAAAAAACAAGTATCATAGATTTATAATATAAATAAAATGAATAGGAAATTTAGTACATTCTTTTGGAATGATGTTGGTATGTGAAGCTTGATGATTTGTAGACTCTTCACTTCCATTCGTGGTAAACGCGAAAACATTTTTATTTCGAAGTTCTGCTAGTTAGTCCCTATTTTTTTTTCATATCCGTCCCGTGACTTCGTCCATGACCGTTGCATTCGGTCTTCCTCCCGGTCCCAGTGAACCATGAACCGTTACAAAAATAATTATTTGTTTTCTCCCCCCGGTAATGCATTTCGATCCTTAAAATCACATCTCGCAATGCCCGTTTCCCGCATTGATAAATATTTTTATTAATGTTGGACCTCTGTCCAAATCGTGCTTTATTTGGGTGTGCTATTACCGTTAACCATACATTTTATAAAAAGTCCTAAACTACGTATCATCATCATCTGAATAAAAAGATGGTAGAAAAATATTAGACAATTTTTAGTCCTTCAAAAAAAAACTTATTCATTTTATTCTCTTAAGGAGCTTAGTATGGTCGTTTTAAATGGTATAAAGTATAAAGAGATCATTGTATAATAATAATAATTTTTGAACACATTTAATTTTATGTCAGTAAAACGTTTACCCAGTTGACTTTTAAAATTAGCAATATTATATATTTTTAGTTAGTTATGACATCCTGAAGAAGAAAATAGTATTTTTCGAAACCGGTAGATGTATTTAAACTCAATTCAGTGGTTAATAAAACAAAGATAATAAATAAAAATAGTGTTTAAATTTAAAACACATGTATTTAAATTATAAAGTTAATTATGTAGTAAAAAGTTGCATTTTTTAAAATAAAATGATATCAAATCTCGAGATACTGAAACGACAAGTTATTCGTTGGCGCGTCCCGTACATAAAAAAATATCGTGCTTTACGAATTTATTTCCAAAATGTTATTGCATTTTCATATTCTTCGACATATTTTTGAACGATTAAATATATTAAACATCATATTATTATATATAATTAAAACTCCTTATAACCTAAATTTATAAAATGAATTATTGATTTTAAATTACTTGAACGTGTAATTTAAATCATAAGAAGATTTTTTGTCAAAATACACGTACTTTACGAAAAATATGAAACTATATATATTAAGATATTTTTGAAATCGGTGTAAATATAATACTCAAGATTACACGTATAAAGTCGACTTGTTATGCCGGCCGGAAACTTTGGAAACGATCTCTTCATTAGAATCTGTCCATCAAAAACACAGCTCACGTATTTGATTGGTTTATTTTAAGTCATTATGAGTAGTAATGCGTAAGAACGAATTACCTAGTAAGTCAATCAGATGATCTCCGTTACATTTTTGTTTGTCAAATTGCTATTTTCGAACTTAAGGGCGGAAACTCCTCAGTTAGTAATTGACTTGGGGTATATAGAAATATTACCTATTGCAGAAAGTCTCGTGACGCAACTTCCTGATTTTAATTTTATTATTGGTTAGTATTATACATATATGATGTGTATATGCTGTACTTCATCAATTAAGGATATTAATAACTATATTAAATTCTTTAAAATGAAAAAAAAAACTTATCAAAAATGTGTTATAAAAACTGAAAAATTTGATTATTTTTTTGTGTAAATGCTGTGCATATATATTCATCATCATCCACGTCGGTCCCTCATGACTGAGGATCGTGGTCTCCGGAGGATCTTCCTCGTCCTTCGACGTGGTGCACCCCAACAAGATTCTCCAAGTTATCTTCCCTGCTAACAAGATGCCCAGAAAATTGAAGGATCCGTGTCAGGCAAATAAATAGTTGAGGGTCTATAATTGATATTCAGCTCCTGCAGAATGGAGATATTCGTGCATTTCGACATTCACGTATGCGCAACATGTGTCTCCAGCACCACATCTCAGAGGCATCAATGCATATTTTCCCCCTTGTCCTCAGGGTCCATGATTCCGCACTATATAAAAATACAAAACGCACCAGAGACTGTACAAGTCTGACCTTAATTGTCTTGGAAATACCGCGGTCTTTCCATATTTTGTCTCTCAGGTCAGTCTCTACTTCAGCCGCAGGAAGGATTGTAGAACCGACCAGCTGTTAATAATAATAATAATATAGCAACATTTTTATAGCGCTATTTTCATAAAAAAAATTCACCTCAAGAGAGCTTTACACATAAACTGTTTATAGTCCTACATTATTTTTGTGTTTAATTAAAAATTTGACAGAAGTCGAAGTTTAGCGAGCGGCCATTTGCGGTGGCAGGCCTAAACGCGTGGAACTCTTTGCCCTCAGTCATAAGAAACAGTGCTTTATTAAAAAAGATACTAAAAACGTACCTTTAAAAAAAAATCGTTTACATGAGTACAAATAATTTTTAATTTTAAATACAAAGATAGCGTAGGACTATAAAGTTAATAAAATAAATAGGTGATTTTTTTTACGAAAATGGCGCTATTAAAAATATGGAATGTAATTATTCTTTAAATAAATAATAAATTGTACTTTCTTCGATCATGATTAGGAGACCCCGAAACTACCCTCTATTAAATAAATGGGATGTAACAGATTTTGTTGACACGATAACTCCCGTAGATCGTATCAGATTTCAATCAAAATGTTCGTTAGCCAGCCTGATCCGCGTTTTTTTTTTCAAAACACACATGTTCGAATTAATTTCTTTTCGATAGATTTTTCTGATTTTGGGTTTTCTAATGATAATAAGACGGATCACCATTAATCCGGTGGTGGCTGGTCCTCTGCTGATTTCTGATGAATTCCGATATTGCACATTCCTAGTCGGTTCCCACAAATTCCTCGCATGCACTGAATATACTTTTATGATAGCGAACCGATTCCGACGGGGGCTGGACAATGTCTGTTCAAGTTAAGTGGCGCTCAATCCACAGAGTAAAAACAAGAGTACCAACAACCAAGGATAGCAATCAAAGAACGCACATCTTTTTTTTTACAAAACACACAGACTACCTGATCCTTGAGGCCAGTTCCGGATGGAATTTTTTAAATGTTCGCCGTTTGTGTGCGTTATTTACTGCACCATTTAGAATGAATGATTTAAAAAAAATCGTTCTTCTAGGATGCTAAAGAGGACAGCTGGAAGCGGGGGGGACCCTCCGCCTCTCTTGTCGGTTCCACTCATCAAAGCTACGCGACTTTAATGCAATACATTGTTCAGTATAGGAAAAAACAAAAATAATTGAATGAGATTATTATCAATTAAGCCTCCCTTAAGTGCTGTCTTTTTTATATCATGTATAAATCCATACAAAAACATAGTTATATTTGATTGATGATATGATTAATAAATAAAAAAACAAATATCATATTACTTAAAACCAAAGAGAAGAGAAAAAAATAGAAAACATGCACAGTGTATGTGCTGAATATACTAACTAGCTTTCATAGGAAAATAAGCGCCCCATCTGTGAGGACTGAATTATATTATCCCACAAGAGCAAATAACCTTAAAATAGTTCCAACAACGAAAACTACTTTTAGTCAAAGATTATTCACTTTTCAAAACTCTCAGAATATAATAATCAAATTGGAAATAAAATTAGAACTTTAACTGTCATTAAGGATTTAAAAGGGATGGATTTTTCAAATTGGTTGTTGCAATTAGGAAGAACAAATACAGAGAGTAAACTTTTTTATATAATGAAATAATTCTTATGAATACTTTTGTGTGTTTTGGTCTTGCCTATTTCCATCTACCTCATAATATGTGCTTACATTACAAATTGTATTGCACATTGGTATTTTTATTCTCTCTTTTTAAATATTTTCACGTATTCGATCTTATTGTGTTTCGCCTTCGATGAGTTTTGGTTTAGTAAAATATATTTGTTTACCAATTTGTCTTAAAACAGGCTTGCCTAGTTGTGCAATGCATTTAAAATGTGTTTAAAACATATGTTACAAACTGTTTTTTTTTTTTTTTTGCAACTGTACAAATGTTATATTTCTAAATAAATAGATGTCATTACATAAGATTCAAACAAACACGGAAATGAAGGTACAATAGTTCATGGCAGACACTCAGGGATCGAGTCATCAAAACACTCCAGAATCCAGAAGACAGTAAATGAAGAGGTAAGCGCTCAGTTGAGTTTTCCCACCCACACAGTCCAGCCTAACTGGAAGTTGTTCCAGAAACCTTCGAAATACCAGGATTTCGCGTGCATATATTCTCATTTCTGATAAGGGTTGAGCGGGGGCGGACACTTATCGGATCGATTCGTTCGACGACGAAATTTTCGGTCGAATCTGTTCGGTCGCCACTGCCGTCGTTTCCCGGAAACGCAGCGCGTTTAGCGATAACACATTTTTATCCGATTTGGTGCGAGCGGCCGTCAGTCGTGTAAAGTGTACAAGTGTATCGTAAATAGCGCGCACGCATCCTCGCCTTTTATCAAACAAAGTTTCCGTCCACTCTCGGCGAGCCTGTACACTTATATACACTTGTTATTATTCAAATACATCATTTAAATTTGTGGTTTCCAGTTTTCCAGTAAACGTGTACTCTCGTGTGCCAAACGTTTATTTGTTTGTTTTTTTGGAAACATTTGTAAACCAGGCATTTCACAGCTGGTTCTATTTTTTAAATTTTTTTTTTTTAAATAAATAAACTATTATTTTTGATTTATTGCGATAACTTTGCGGTTGGATATAAATAAATTTTTAAAAATAACATACTTTGTATAAATCGTTTATTTAACGTCGGAAACTGATTTCGTCCTGACGAAGATACAGCAGTATACCCGTCGACTTGAAATAAAATCAACACAATATTTTACATGTGTATCATTCTAATTTATATTCTCTAGTTATCCCTGAAAACGGTGTTATTCTAAATAACGTCGTTATTTATTTTGACGTATTTACATTTACATTTCGATGTAAAATAGACCTACTAGGGAAATTTCTATTTTATCGAATTCTGAGCCTTTGTTCACTCTTTTCTCTGAGCTCGCATTTGAAATATAATAATAATTTGAAAACTAGTGATCGATAATGTTGAAGTCGGACCGTATCGAGTCGCCTTATCAAGAGAAATGTATTTTTGTCCACCTGTTTATTTTGTCTAAAGTCGATAATACCCCGCGTCCCGTTAAAATATTTCCAACAATCAAAACGATAAAAAAAAAATTGTCCTCCGAGTGACCTCGCGGCTACCTCGGCGTCCGGCGCCAGAGATGCGCGATCATACAAATAACGAAACGATCATTGGTCTTAAAAATACACTCAAAGGTTTCATTTCGTGGTTGTAGGCTTGCCAACATTTCTGATGATAAGTATCTCGTCGCTAGGTCATTACTCGGTCGGGCGAAAATATTAAATAATCGTTGTCGTGTGTAGTGCAACTCTGAAGATTGCTGCGTCATGTTGTGTGACCGCATCTGAATGGTGATGCTTTTTGCCATTTATTTATTATTATTACTTTTTAATAGGTCATCGGATCCCCCGGAACGATGACCTATTGAGAAACGAAAGAATTCTCGGACTTTTCCGGAATTTATTAGGGTGTGGATCTTCCGCTGAGGGTCGCCGGGAAGAGCGGTGGCTAGGGAGACCTAACGGAGCATTTCACTGGCTCTCCCTCGCACCCTCTGCGACCTGGACAGGGTGTATTTCTGCCGGACTGTGACTGTGAGATTTGCATCTTTAACACATAAATGTGACCTTCACCATCCCCTTTTGGGGGTGCATGATTTCTATAGTTCCTCTCTGGCTGACTTCTGAATTTAATATGATAACGAGTCTCATGTCAAATTGATACATGTTTCGTTTTCACTGAGCTTACAAGGTATCGCACCCCAAACTTCTGGACTTGTCCGACATAAACAAAGCGAAAATATTCATTTGTGAAAAATATAATTTTCTGTTTAAACCTTTTACAAACAATTTATGAACAAAATATTCGTCTTTATATGGAAATATTTTGAGATTTGGTACACCGAAGAAAATTCTATTGCGAATAAGATTAAATAGAGTCCCGTCATTATATTTTGTTGGTGATAATTATAATATATTTAGACATTATTTTTTTAAGGAAATGCTTAAAGATTGAACGGATATTTACCGGATATATAACGGACAAAAAAACCGCCTCTTAAGGTCAAACCGAACTAAAGTCAGTTATAAAGTAATTGATGATTCAATGATTCATTAAAGCCGAAAGATATTACGAATGGAATGGATATTACTTGGAAAAGATCGATCAAACGATCTATAAAAACGATTTTGAATCGTTCATTCATGCGCATCCCCACTCGCCTCAGATGTTCCCGTAGTGTTTGCTCCCTGTTTATCCCGCTGTCTCTGGTGTGACGCCGCGGGATGTGTTGAATTCTTTATTCACTCCTCGTCCAACGCCACTTCCTTCGCGCTTTCGGGTTCAAGTCCCTGGAAACATTTTACGCCGAAATTATTATAATTAGATACCCGAGTTCTTGAATTGTTTTTGTTTTGGGAAAAATTTGCGATGAAATTCGTATTTTTTTTAATTTTCGGACACAGATATGTATAAGAATTTAATTACACGGATACTATAAAGCGGGAAATTACGTTTTGTTATGCATGTTTATACACTTGCGACGCTTGTTATCAGACGGAAGCCTCATAACGCCAAAACTATTCCATTTAATTATGTTTGTATAAATTTAATTAATTGCATTGTTTTTATTGATGTGTAAATCTTAGCTGGCACCCCTTCCCCCGCCCTCCCTCACTTGAGTGTTCTAAAAAATATTACATATTTAGTATTTAATTGATAATAATTTAAATAGTAATTAAATGTATTAATTAGAAAGATATACATATAAAATCAATTATATCGAAAAATAATGTTGTTGCGCTACCGTAATTCGAACCTGGATCTCTTTCCAAATCAGGAAAGGTGCATTATTCGACTGTGCTACGGCGACAGTACTTTTGACGATAAATTTTCAAACATATATGTTACACTTTTTCAAATTAACACATCTATTGTTCCATTATTTGAAAGCCATCTACTTTGTTTTTACGGAATCTCAAATATCTTTGAGTGAACCGATAGTAGATGCCAGAATTAACAATTTATTTTTATAAAATTTTGGACACATTGATACAATTTATATATTATTAGGAGAACACATTCTTATTGTGAAAGTTGTAATTATTCAGAATATAGATCTGTGATATGTGATAAAGTACTGTCGCTGTAGCATAGTTGAATAGTTCACCTTCCCTTGTTTGGAAAGAGATCCAGGTTCGAATCCCGGTAGCGCAACAACAATGTTTTTCGATAAAATTGTTTTTATATGTATATCTTTCTAATTAATACATTTAATTAGTATTTAAAATATCACAGACCGTCTGTTATGAATAATTACAACTTCACAATAATAATGTGTTCTCTTAATAATAATATAATTAATAATTGTTCTCTCTCGATTTTTAATTTTTTTTTTTTATTAATAAGGACTGCCAGAGTAACGTTTTAATCCCAATACAAATAATTAATCTTCGTTTCCTCGCATTTTTATTAGCAAACCGAATTTTTCATACTTTACATATTTGCTTAAATTTCCGACATGAATATCTATGTGTACGCGTGCTTTGAGCTCGCGAACGGGCGGATTCACGACCATTAAGGGTCGTTCGCATCGATTATGAATGTGAAACGCCGCATTTCGGATCTGATTAACATATAGATATACCCCGCTTACACGCCTGTGACGTCTTCACGTATGACCAGTGTTATGAAGTTGAATCGTAATTTTTTACGTTGTTGTTGATTATTGCTTCAGTATTTGAATATGGAAAAAATCATTTGTTGACCTTGTTTATTTGACATTTCGTCTTTTTGCGTATTTGCAAAACAAATTGTAATATACTTTAATTAAACTCTTACGTTTAATATCTGACTTTTGCGGAAGTTATCTGAAATAGATAATAATATTTTTCTTATCTAAACCACCGGTTCTTTGTAATTTTGTTCGCGTGAATTCATTTCATGTCGCCTCTCGTATCGTGCGTGGCAACATTCTGCGCCGAAGAAAAGCTAATATTATTTCATTTGTTATATTGGTTTTATTATTTGAAATGTATAAATCGACAGAACATAGCGGTTGATAGTGTCGTCAATGATTCAATGTCAGATGCATCCATCCATTATTTATTAATTGTGTATTTTATATGGTGGTACATTGTTATGTGACGTGATTACTTTATTTTTTGTTATTATGTTCCCAGTTGTATTTGATTGGCCTTACAGTTGATAGATTTGACAATTTCGAAAATATTTTAGTATTTGTGTGTTGAAAATTATCGATTGTATTTACACGTCTAAATAAAATAATTTTATGGTAAATGTAATAAACAGTAATAAGGTGTTGTAAGTATTGAAATGACGACGTACATTTAAAACGATTGTTTTTTGTGTCTCAATAAAAGAGAACTTCCATTTATTGCGTGGGTAGCTAGTAAAGTGACAAGATTTTATTTCATGGATCATCACGTGTGACATCACCGCACGAATCATATTATACAAAATAGATTTCACCTACACATTTTAATTTTTTTTCTTTTTTTTAGTGTTAATTCTGCCTTAAAAATCCTGAATGTCGCGCGGTTGTCGATTCTAGGGCATTTATTTTATTAACACGCTTATTACGGCGTGTCGTGTATCGTTGCTGAAAATTAACCTTTTAAATGTCGTGAGCGAGTTAACACGCCATATACATCTTGTAATAATCATAACACAATTTACTTATCTTATGTCTTTAGTTTGTATTTAATTATTTTACCCCGTTGCATTTACTTTTCTTTGTTTTTATTATTGCCTTTTACCTTGTTTTTAATTAGTTCTTACTGTTTACTACTTATGTACATATTAGTATTCAGAGTTATTAAAAACAATAATAAATGGCTAATGGATCCATTAATGGCTACCTACCTACAGAACAGGTATTTTATATGCATCTAGGCAGGTGGTGGCTAATAGGATTGCATACAAATAATATTTTCACTTATTGTATTTGCCGATATGTAAATATATATATATATAGATGCATGCTCTAAAAAAAGTTAATTCGCCAATAAACGCCGATTTATCGGCACTGAACTGAACTGAATTATTATCATATTTTTAAGGAGAACACATTTTTGTTGTGTAGTTACATTTTTTATCCCGGCAGCAACTAATTATTCTTTTGATAAATATACTTTTATTTTACTTCTAGTCAATTAATTTAATTTGTATTATTATCATATTATATATCGCAATATTCTGCCAGTTAAATATTTAATTTTGTTTTAATTCTCGAAATTTATTTCAGTGCACGCGCCTGGTAGGTACTTATTTACAACGTCAAATTTATCGGTCCTTCGAACCATTCACCACGTTGAACTTTAAATAACACGTTTCATCCCTTGTACGTGTCTCACTTCGGTGAAAAAAAGCAATCCGAGTTCAATGTAAACAAGACGCCTATTAGTGCTGTCAGATTTAGTTGACCCAATTCCAATACAAATAAGTGAACTACGACTGACCATTGGGAAATCAGAAATGAATCCTTGTCGAGTGCTAAAGTTATTTGCAATAATTCGGAGTACATATATTATCTGGGCCGTTTGCACGCCACGGGTCTCGGTAACATTATTTATCTCGGTGGAAGTTTACCGAGCGGAGAATAGCCCCGTGAATTAACACACAAGTATTGCACCAGCAAACATTGTTTGAATAAATATTGTGTTTGCATATTTACGATTGCCTTGCCCTCCCATGCAGTCGCGGCGTGCTGCTGTAATGCCGTTTGCGAATATTAACATGGCGCCTCGCGGCAGTTTGCGTTTTTCTCTGGAATAACGTGTATCAATATTTTAGGCGCAGTTTAGGAAGGCGGCGAATTATTTTGTTGCTTGATAGTACATGCATAGTGTGTCTGTATTGCCGGTTTTCTACATTTACTCTGTTACAAAGAACAGATAAAAAGTTAATATGAAGATGAAGCCATTGACGTAATAGCTCCAGTTTGGGGTAAAACATTTACATAAAACACAATAAAAAATGGCACGTGTATACGAATGAGACTTATCTCGAAATCGTGTAAAGGACAGTGCAGAGTTGAGCGCGGAACGAACTATGATACATCGCGATTTTCACTATAAGAGAGCGTAATCCGGAATCGGTTCGACTTTGAATATTGAAAAGATGGTGTGATCGTGATACTCGTAACGAATGGGACTTGGAAATTTATTAGCGATAGAAGGGGTGAACCTCTTTTAATTAAAAATTAAACTGGTTTCGACAGATTTTGTATAAATTTGAAGTATCAAGTGCTGTTCGCTTTTTTTAAATTCAAACTATTTTTTTTTGATGAATTTCAGTGATGTCGGGGTGATCTGTAGTTAAGAGTTCGCATGAACCTCTTTTGTACTATTTCCAATTTATCAAAGTATACATTATAATAAGGATTCTAAATACTGGACGCGTGGTCTGGTCGGATGAGAGTTGGAACAATATGAGATATGTTCGAGGACGAAGAACAGCACCTGTTTTTTGAGCTATGTGTATGTGCGAACAAAAATGGGAGTCAAAAATATTAGGTCTAGGAAAACGTGTTTATATGGTTCAAGGTTTGGAGCTCTTTGCCACCAATGAACATATCTTAAATTTAATTCGTGCAATGTGAAGCATAACACTACTCAACATGCATTATTATGTAGGATTTATGACTGAAAACCATGCGTAACCATGTCGTACTTTCCGTTTTCTTTATTCTCTCATCTCCTTCAGAAGTTAATATTTGTAGTTCGGTCCCTCGTTACTGACGATCGTGACCACCCTGCCTTTGTGCGTACTCAACCCACCTTATCCATTTGTTTGCTATTTTAGAAGGATTTATATCAAATCACATTTCAAAGATAAAATGAAACGTACGAATTCTATCTGGACTGCACAATGGATGGATCCAAATAATCATAAGGGTAATCGGCTTAAAATAATTTAAATTAAAGATCTATTCTTCGCACTCTCTGGTTCTCCAAAAGGAAAGTCTCCAAAAGAACGATATCAAATATCTCTAGAATAAGAATTGGGCATTGCCAGGTAGCTTCACATTTATTCAGATTGAACTTATTAGATTCCTCGATGTGTGAGTGTGGTGCCGAGGAGGAAACCCTTGACCATATCTTTTTTGCCTGTCCATTGCAGAGCACAGGTTTTTTTTTTACAGTAATTTTAAACCGCCGGTTAACTTGCATTATATTTTTTCCCTTAACTCGCCACATTTAATCTATATAATAACAAAAAAAATTAATCGACAATGGTACTGACATATAATATAATATTTCCAATTCTATAATATTATTGTACTTTTTTCTATAAAATAAAGTTTTAACTTGATTAATGACACAAATCGCCCTTGAAGGATGGATTGCCTGTTTAAAAGAAGAAGGTAGTTTTTTTAAAGTATATTATTATTGTAATTGATAACCAATCCGCAACGTTTGGAGTTTTATGTATAATCTGTTTTATAATGTTTCATTGGAAATTAATCATTCAGCTGCCATCTAATATGAATGTGGAATTCGTGTACTCTTTTAAACCTTTTTCCCCTTTCTGGGATTAAGGTACGGTAGGAGGGAAGTCCATCCTAATCGCTCTCTCTGGCGGGGCAATTTGTTCAGTCAGATCGTTTGAGGTGAACTTCCTGTAATTTGTATAATTTATGGATCAATCAATGTCAATATCAGCCACAGCCTTCCGTCACCCTTAGATGATAACCTTTAACCCCATGATCAGTCGAGCGACAATTTTTTTTTTTTTAATTTTTTTTTAATAAGCTATTGAATATACGAGAAATAATGAAAAAGTGTTCCTTTATTTTATTGAGAATTAAAAATTATGTATGCAAGATAATTTGTAGGAGGCAAAAATTTATAAATAGATTGTAACATTGCAAAGGTTGCCATTAGTGATAGTAAACCGTTATTGTGTTCGATTGTAACTGTTGGAGGTTTAGTTTTTAGTGTACCGGTGATTGCTCGAAGAATTACAAATAATCATTTACAAAAGTTGGAAGACAGGTCGTAAGCCCTGTAATTACCCCTCATTTTTTTATATATCATTCCTTTGAAAAAAAAAAAAAAAAAAGATTTGTCTCTATGAGATATCTAATATTTATTTAATCAGTTACCAAACATCTTTACAATCGAACACAATAACGATTTAACCATCACTAGTTGTTATATATAATATCCACGTAGATTGCCATAATTACTTCTTAATCCTTTTTCTTATTATTAATAAATTCGATAATTTACCGGTATAGGGTACCGATCGCATCGTCCCTCTTCTACCCCAGTATAGGGAAAAGAAAGGTTGGATCAGATAGTTCTTCCCGGGGGTAAATCACCTCCCTCCATGTAAAATTTTAGAAGTTTATGTTTGCGATGGTCTGACCCAATTTTTAATTTTACATGTGGGATTATTTTATTTTTATGCCTGTTTAAGACTACAATGTATTCATTCTATTTTTACAAATATTGTCAATGATGGTGAAACGACATTTTCCTATCGCAGGTTTCGATGACATGCTTTTTATTTCGGTAATATTGTTATATCTTCTTTCATGTAAGTCGCTCGCGTACACGAGGACACGTTTTAATCATTTCCCCATTGTTCCTTCATCTTTCATAATATTCTTTTCCATTCCTATTTATATGTTCACGTCTCATATGCGTCATGGAGATCTACGTTCTTCTACGTGATCGGCCTACCCAAAAGCCGAACGTTACCCTTGTAACTTTCATATTCGTGTTCCTGTAAAGTAGTACATTTTTTCAATACGATATCTAATGTAATTACTGCGTGAATTCTAATTGAATATACTTATTTCTCATTTGATCTACATCTCTCATACATAACATGGTTGTAAGTTTTATGTTCTATGTATAAAGTTTTTTTTTGTGAACGTGAATATGTATTTTCATCGAAAATCGAATGGACATTAAACCTAGTGCGGTTTTTTTTTTTTTTTTTTAAAAGTATCGGAACTTAAAGAAATTTCGAATCTATGCATGTTTCACAGCTGGTGCATACAAACATAATATTTTAACATTTGTGCGAATTATATAAATATGGATTGTAATTACGTATATGCGAACATTGTTTCATCTAATTGCTTTTGAAATATTAAAAATACTGTAAAAAAAAAAAAAGGTGCCGAAACGCCGTTCCGCCGCGTTACGTGACAAAAAGAGCACAGCATGAGATTGAATGCATACCTCAGAAGTGTAGTTGAAAGAAGAAGACAGAGCGGAGAGCCAACTTTTGGATGGTATCCAAGAGATTTGCACTGTCAATAACACAATTCTTAAATGAATGAAAGGAACCGAGTACCAAGTTCTCCTCGAGTCTCTGATTATCATCAGTAATGGTCGGTATGCATCAGTTAAGAGGAGAATATAATACACAATGAATGGTTTAGCACTAGTACTGTCCCGAAACAATGCTCGATTCGTACTTACATAAAATATAATTTACCGCAATAAAAACATACAAACTATGTAAAATTAAGCAGTAACAGTAATTTTATATTTACCACTAAGTTACACTGACTACCTTATTCCGAAGCGGAACTATATATATAGTATTTCAAATGGTGCAGCGTGATGCTTACCTTTAGTGTGACGTTTGCATACCAATAAAAAAGTGAAAGAAATAAATGATTTTAACAATTTTTTATTAATCTCAGCGTTGGTTTAAAATATGTGGGCTCAAGTATTTTGACAAGTGGGCGGACGCTCTCACGCGCAACACAGAGAGAACACTGATTTTGTAAATTTTATCATTTTAAATAAATTTTGTTAATTTATGGTAAATAAATGTTTACATTTACCATTTTAAAAATTCCTGTATTGTCTGTAATATGTGTATTGTCTTCTTGTTAAAATTATTAATAATTTAATACAATAATAATGTGTACAATAAGGAGTATTATACACATTATTATTGTGATGTTGCGGTTTTTTCGGAACACAGTTTTGTGATATATAATAGTAATGAGCTCAAAATCACGAACCGTGAGTCAATCACTAGTATCTTTGAGTCACACTCACTATCAGTGATTGAATATCGTGATTTGTGATTCATTTTTTTAATTTAATTTATATTTGGTCGTGAACCGTGATTCGGTGCATGTGCATATTAAACGAAAATATTCATGAAGGAATGACGTTATAATTCGTGATAAGCGCTATCTAGTAGATAAGAGTTTTCATTCTCTTTGTGATGATATTAAATTAGATATATATTAATTATATTTGCTAGAATGATAAACGCTCAAAATTATGTTTTATTTATTTATTTCGTGTATTGTGATATTGTGCGGCGCACGCGTATTAGTAATGAAACTGTGATCACAGTCACAGTTTTCAATCACTGATATTATCGAATATCAATCACAATCACACATTTGAGTCAAGAGTAGCATTTTTTCTCATCACTAGTATTTAATACAATGTTGGCGTGGTGTAACTGGATAGGAAAAGATCTAAGTTCGAATCCCGGTATCAACAAAAATATTTTTTCAATAAATAACATTTTTTCTGTATGTCTTTTTAATTGATACATTTAATTTGTATTAATAATGTGTCGTGTGTTCAGCTTCAAAGGACTGACCATTAACATTGGGTCATCCTTTTTCTGTCGCAAAGCGTCAAAGCACGACACTTGTCATCAGGCTTGTGGCCGCCTCTGTGCTCTCCGTGTCGGGTCGACACGGCCATGTGGACTTTACAGTCTTCGGATAATAAATCACGCTGATTTAGTGTAACACCAAATTCTAGCTATCCATCTGTTCTAATGACTAATGACTTCTAGAAAGTAAAAATGTATCAATCGTTTCAACCTGAGGTACCTACCTAATCCATTAGTGTAACTGAATAAATGGTTAAGTTTATCTTAAAAGCTTGTGGCGTTTTAACTATAAATCTGAACTAACTTATCATCGCGCCGTTTATCCGCACGGTAGGCAGAGAGGAGAGAGCGCCGCACTCTTCTGTCATGGCAAACCGTTCATGCATCGTTCATTTTTAATACATCTTAACGTGCACACTGCAACTCGCTTGGTAGATTTTTATAAAACAAAAAATGTAAGAACAATATAATAATTATTTACTTTCAAAATTATGTTTGACAGAGTTCAATGAATAAAATGTGCTGTACAGTGTTGTTCTACTCACATCAGTTGGAGTCTTTTTTGCAGCAACGGCTACTCCTCTCTTCGAAATACGCGGTTGACCAGCATCTTTCATCTTTTTTCTCTTGATGTCTCTCCAGTTTGACTTGCTAATCTTTTTTTTTTTCTTTATTTATTTAATCCCCGAATATAACTCGATGAGAGAACCACATCTGACAAGTCCGCCATGTTGGGTGCTTTACAGCATTCTACCAAAGGCATATTTCAACATGCCGTAACTCCGTCAAGTACTAGAATTTCGAACCACTGACTAAACCAAAATGTGCGTAATTTGGCGTACAATAATGTTGCATACATAACTCAACACAGCCCAAAATGTGTCGTACATCGTTTTTCGAGCGACATCTTTAATTGTTGAAAATTCTACTAGGGTCGTCGTCCCTACATCTATTTAATATGTTATGTACCATCAAGGAAGATTTTAAATATGATATTTTTTATTTATTATCTTTGTTTTATTAACCACTTGAATTGAGTTTAAATACATCTACCGGTTTCGAAAAATACCATTTTCTTCTTCAGGATGTCATAACTAACCAAAAATATATAGCATTGTTTCTTCATCGGAATCTATTTTTAAAAATTTGTTAAAAAAACAATTATATAAAAAATAAATTTAGTACCTAACTCAAATTGCTGCTCAATACAAATTTAGTCGAATAATTTTTAGGAAAAAATTTTAGAATAGGACTATTTTTTTTTTTCCTAAAAATTATTCGACTAAGTTTATATTGAGCAGCAATTTGAGTTAGGTACTAAATTTATTTTTTAAATAATTGTTTTTTTTTTTTTTTTAATTTTTAAAAATAGATTCTGATGAAGAAACAATACTATATATTTTTGGTTAGTTATGACATCCTGAAGAAAATGGTATTTTTCGAGACCGGTAGATGTATTTAAACTCAATTCAAGTGGTTAATAAAACAAAGATAATAAATAAAAAATATGAATTATGTATATAACCAATTCACGGAACTGTAGCGAAACGAGCAGACTTTCAGTTCTCCTCGTTACGTCAAACACAATCTAATTGAAAACAGCCCTGGCTATTGCTTATATCGATGGATGTCGCACCGGTTACTAACTAAAAATATGGGAATGTAAGACCATTCCTACGCAATGAATTTAAGTAGCAAAATGTCAAGTGAAGTTTCAATACGAGTCCGTTTACAAAGGATAGAACAGTACAATAAAGATCAGTTGTGTGGTCTTAAAGAATAGCACTGTGTAAAAGTGGTCAGTACATCAACTTGAGATGGATGATCAGCTTCTCGAAAGTATGGCGGTGCAGGTGGCACTTAGTACATCTGACCATGCAGGTCTTTCGCGGACGCCTTTTTTTTCTGTTGCCTTCGATACTCGCCTCATATATTTTCTTTACCATGTCCTCCTCGACTCGTACGGTCCGCATGGCTGAATTTCTTAAATGCAAACATATCTACATTCGCTCCTAATCTATTGATTCCTCTTTTTATCACGTGCGCCTGAGTGACCTCTATTTCATTGCATTTAGTCTATTGGAAATTCCAGGCTTCCCGTCCATACATTAATGCTGGCACCAGAACTTATGTACGACTAGTTCTGCTTCGGATGACAAGGTTTATGAAAAATATTGTACCGGAAGTGAATCAGTTTCCTATTCGACAATTGTATTCCTTTGGAATTGTTACATTTCGTATTACCAATTAAAATATATTGACGTTGTTATTTTGATATTTCACTTAACTGTATTTTGCCATGAGCGGGCTAGCAATCTCTTTTGTCATTTCGTTTATTTTAAATTCCCATTTAGGGGTGGGTTGCGACCCTCGACCTTACAAAACCAATACTCACCCTTTTGTGGGTTTCATGTACAAATATATATATTATTTTGTCGGATATCGAAAATTCACGTAATCTCGGGTCAATATTATTCATTTAAAAATTGAAATGCTTTTTAATTTACAGTGTATTTATTATTTAGCAGATAAATTAATAAAACCTTATTTGTAAATATACTTATTTATTTAAAACAACGCAAATAAAATCACTTAACCATTTTCATTTTATTAGATTTAGGCCTTTATAGTAGAATAGGTTTCCAGATGTATTTATTCGTGAGGCATTATTCGTCTGTCGCGTTAAGAAACAATAACGGTGTGATCACGCAGAGAAAAACACTTCAATATACATCTTTTATTTTCTCAGTGAAGTTATAATACGGCTGGCAGAAATCAAATGGCTTTCGCCTGCGGGCAGTTACAGTGACCCCTGCGCATCCACGGCCTCCGGTTTCCGTAAAACCTATTTTTCAAAATTTATAACGCGTATTATCTGAAATGAGATGTGGTCTACCACAGTACAACCTAACTTAACCAATTAACGCATACAAATACCCAATAAGACATTATGTAATGTACCGTTCCGGTGCTAACAAAGCACGCGTGCTGACTTTCCATGGCCAAAGCCCAACTGCGTGACTGACCGCATGGCGACAGAAATTATTCTGGAAAGTTGTAGGATATTCTATACATTATTTGATTATCTGTGTTCCACACTTTTGAGCCTACCGTAGCAAATGTCCGTCACTTACATGTTTGGTTATACTCGGTTGTGTTGTGAATTAATTTTAAATTAAATCTGAGTGGCCCAAATAGAAAAATAAGAAATAGAAAAAGAGAAAAAATCTTAAATCAGCTGTTAAATGCGGATCCTTCTTTATCGTGCCTTTGATGATTTATATACAATATTATGATATCGAGCTTGTATTAGAAGATGTGTAAATGTGGATAAGGCGAGAATTGTGTGTCAGGACTGAAGAGTGTGACGCTCTATCCTCTCTGCCTACCCACGCGGGGAAACGGCGTCGTGGCGGTAAGTTAAAAAATATTTCAATTGACGAAAAACGTCAAATAATTATGAATGGTTGTGACGAAATTTGTAAGTTTAATATCGTTAATAACAGCCATTAAAAAAATATTCATGTTTATTTTGAAAACTCTCTTCCATCTTGACACAGCTTCAGCACACATCATTTATATTTATGTACGACCTTGTATGTTTGGTATTATGTTGCTAGCACAATGACGGGTCCCTCGAGATGAGATTCCCCACCCACATGTTTTCCCGAATTGTAACATATTATTCCGGCAATTGAATTAAAGTTGGATTCTCCCAAAGTTTGGACATCTCTGATTTGATTTTGTTGTGTACATATTATTCGGGACTAAGTACTCGAAAAGGTTGAATGGTGGTGTCACGATGAGAGTGGTATTTACCTACCGTGCAGGATAGATTCATCGCGATGGTGACCCGGCCGCCATACATGTGAACCTCCAACATCCTGAAGGCTTCTGTAAATACGTACTCGTGTATTTATGTTTTGATTATAATTCAAGTTAGGGAACATAATTTATAGGTACATACATCCCTTTCACGTTGGTTCCGTTTCCTTAAAATAAATGTATTTTTTAATAATTGCATAGTTACTTTGTGGCAACCTATTATATTAATAATAAGAAAACATTTTGTTTGCATCACTGTTTAAATATAAATCAACGTGTTACAAGACCAATGGTCCCTTTAGAATACAATGTATACACAAAAAATTAAAATTGCAAGCGTAGATAAAAACAAAACTGTACATATAAGTAGTTAGGAACTAATGTGTAAATTTTTAAAAATAATAAAAAAAAACAACAATCGTCTTTGATTGTTATGTCTGCCAGTTATAAACAAATATTTCTATTTAGGTAATGTTATATTTCATACATCGGCAATACGTACTTGTTATCCAAATTTATACAATAATGTTATGTGTTCATGCGTATCGTTAAAAAAATCGGAACATTTGTGAAAAATAACTTTTATTTTGAGTACATTGTCATTCTTAAATCTAAGAGTACATTATACTATTTTTTATTTATCATCTGAAATTATTCGTGTTCATAATTCTTAAATGAATTATTTCATATTTACGGCGTTTTTAATAATAATTAAAACTCTTTTCGAAATGCTCCAAGTCATTAATGTTCACGTAATGAATTTGAATATTTAGCCCTTTGCCTACTTTGATATCCAATGGAATATTATTTCAGCCGACTGCGATGATTTTGCAATTCCATTTAAATGCTAAACAGGTGGGGGGGGTTAAGGAATATATAGGGGTTTTGTTTATATAGCATCACATCTTTGTTCATTAAATATGCATGAACTCTGCGAACTAGACATGATTCAGTATTGCACCATCAATGGGTATATCTCGAGAGTTGTACGAAACTGCATTCTGAATTTTTAACTTTAGTACATTGTCATTTCGCACAAGTGTTCTTTATAGTTATTAAAACATCATTTTACAAGCTTTCCTGTATAATGACTCAAAAAACTGCATTAAATTCATTTTAATAAAATTGATTAGTGCATGGCATCATCTAGTATATTTGTATTGCTCACACATATACATTATAAAAAAATCTAGTCACGTGTGAACACGTTTTATCAGATTGAATACTCAACGACTTCATGACATTCCTTCACACAACTCCATCGCCTTTTTGAAGATGGTCTTCCAGTGCAATTGACAGGAGAAATAAAATTATTTTTATATCTACAATCATTCACAGACTTCCTTCCATCCAGACATTCAAATACTTCACAGGCTTGGGAACGATTTTGGTCTTATAGATATATTCTGATATATTCCGATATTCAATGATTAAATATAAGAGTGATATTTTTGATGCTCTTTTGAGTCAAAGTTACAATTGATTTTGATACACAGCCATTCTGTGTTAAACCTACATTTTTAATGTTTTTCTGTCTTGAGCCTTAATTTTTATAGTTTATTTCGCTTATTTTTCAATTTCTATTTTATATATATATATATATATATATATTCCATGCTACTTGTGTAGCTGCTCATGTTTTTTTTTATACCTAACCAATATTGTAAAAGCCCATAAGGGCGTAAATTAATAAATAAATGCAGACGATCATATTCATGAAATTTACTATATTCTCATTTTTCGGTCAATAGGTCGGAAAATTGTTTATATTGAATAATAATATATCTGTGTCGTTTACATAATAGTTTATTATTACTTTTTTCAGTTAAGTTATTAAGTTTTTCAGTTCTTTTTGACGTTATATATGACGAAATTTCTTCCCAAAATTTCGCTTAAACAATACAGAATATGGACGAACTGGGTTGATGATATAAAATTGAAGTCTGGCACTGAAGGAAAATGATTCAGAGCCGTCTTGAAAACGTTTTCGTATTATAATATATAATAATAATTCAATATTCTTACTGGGATTATTTGGGTCTTAGTTATACAAACGTTCGAGCAATTTAGTCTCTTTTAGAGCTTCGGAGTCGCTTCTTGTATTAATTAATTAATTTACCCACTGTATTCAAAATATTCAAAGTAGATAGGTATCCACCCTTTTTAATCTTTCAACATCTTCAAGTTTCTCAGTCGAGACCCAAGAGTTAAGTGGCCTCTGTGTGGAAACATTTATAACAGTCTCCGCATATCATTACAGTTATTATATTTTTTCACTTTGTTTGATGACGCCTCTAGTACGTGTTGATGTTTTTAATGATCCACCTAACGCAGCCGTGTTAGTATTTTCTTTCGTATTGATAATAAAAATGATTGTTTTCGCATTTTTTTCTATGAACGGGCACTATAGCGAGAGAAATTTTAATGTTTTCAAAGATACGCGTTCTTACAAATATACTTTGTGGCCGCCGTTTGTAAATATTTCTCGGAAAAAATATTTTAAATTCCGAGGTAGATTTTTTTTACCTACCTTGTAATCGTTTTATAGAATTCTCTCTGTTTATGTAAATGCCTTCGATAGCTGGTTCCTAGGTTTCAGATTAACAATATGCACACATATGACTGTACGCAAACACATGTACTAACCTTTTTAATTTTGCTGTCTTTCTGGTCCAATGTTGTTATTTTAGCTGAGTTGTCTTCTTTAGATTTCGAAGTGCGCAGTGGTGGTTTATAAGGACGGCTGGACTGGTCGAAGCACGGGATGTAATAAGACTGACGCCTGTCGGTTACAGTCTTCTTAGCTTTCCGAAAAAAGGGCGGCAATACACACATGTACCTAATTATAAACTAGAAAACCCAGTGGTGCCAATCGAAATAACAAGACGCGTAAACACTGGCCATTTATATTACGCTCGAAGTAAACGAATGTTTTTTTTGTCAGATGTAAAACTCATTAAATGCAGAGATATTGTCGACTCATTCAATGTAGATATTGTAAAGTCATTTAAATTTCTTGCGGGTTTCATTGCATGTCTGAGTTCATATATCAAAACCCAAGACATGCAATGAATTTCACCTTAAAAAGTATGAATCATAAATATAAATTTCTAGTAATTCAAATATTAATTAAATGTATTAATTAAAAAGATATACATATAAAATCAATTTTATCGAAAAATATTGTTGTTTCGCCACCGGGATTCGAACCTGGATCGCGACATTATTTTTGACGACAAATTTTCGGGCCTATATGTTATCTTTTTCAAATTAATACATTTATCGTTCCATTATTTGAAAGAGCCATCTACTTTGTTTTTACGTAATCTCAAATACCTTAGAGTAATCCGATAGCAGACGCCAGAATTTTCATTTTTATTAAATTTCATTTTTCAATTCATTTTTATTAAATTTTCGGACACATTGTCACAACTTATGTATTATTAGGAGAACACATTCTTATTCTGGAAATAATATTTTTCGATAAAATTTGTTTTATATGTATATCTTTCCAATTAATATTTAAAATATCACAGACCGTCTGTTCTGAATGATTACAACTTCACAATAAGAATGTGTTCTCCTAATAATTCTAATAATTCCTCTAAAAGCATTAGACGAGTTTGTATTTTTATTGGAATGACTCTTTTCACTTTCTTGTGATCAATAGATTGACACGACGCGGGAACATCACGGGCCAAATAATTGGTTGTCACAATCTGTCCAAATAATTGGAAAGCCGCTGTTCCCCGTTCCATTAACAATGTCGAAAACACATCACCCGTACAGCTCACCTGTCTCATTTCTTTGACACGCCTTTGATCAACTGTTGATCTTGGCATCATTTTTCCGCTATTCCATTTTCATCGTGATTTATTGGCGTCATTTTAGTTTATATGTTGTAAAGTGTGTTCCGCGTTTATATAAATGTTGAAATACCTTCGCCTCCGATACATTCTATTGTATGTTATAATATTGAATTATTACCAACCGGGGAAACCAGTTCTTCTCTTGTTCATTTCATTTTAATTGTCTTGTTACGATAAATTGAGGTATTTTGTATGGTGTTACAATTATTTCAAAATTGATGTAAATAATACCTCAGCTGTTTAAGCTTCCGCACAAATAACGAATATATTAATGTGTATTTTGACAAATGCTCATTCACACGTGTTATTAGATTTTTAATATTCTAGGTAGTTGAATAGTATATTGTCTCATATTTGTCGACCATGCGGGCGATTATTGCAGCCGCTTTCCGGTTGATAGTGGCCGCTACGCGGTCAGGATTTCCCATATTGTATTACTTGGAATGCACCATGTAATATACACTATTTTTATCTCCAGTAGGAAAAAATTAAATATTAGTAAAATGATTCATGCTATATATATATATATACACCTAGAGCTATCTTAAATCGATATGATTATCGTCAGAATGTTATTAACATGAAGGATATAGTGAATTTGAAAGAAATTAAATAATATGGACTAGTAAAAAAAAAGATCTTAAAATAGTTTTGTGTAAAACTGTTTCAAACTGCAATGCTAAATTGATCGAGTAATCATATCCAAGCAGTTTTTGACAAATATTCCGCCACGGCCAACGACGTGTTAATCCAACGCGACATAATTTATTTGTCCGTTTTGAACAGCGACACTTACTGGAGATCTTAATCGGTGACATCTATTGCACAATGCGGAAATATTGTAAATGAATATATTTATTTTCTAATTTATACTATCATCTAGCGAATTTCTAAAGAAAATGGATTACTGGCTATGGCATAAACAATGGATACACTCGATACGAAACGCAATTAATATAGAACTCACCAAGATGTCAGCGGGCTTCTGACAGGCAGTGGTTGTAGAGTCCATGCCCTGTAATGTCACTCACTGCCTATTAGTGAAGGTCTTGACCTGAACATTCCACTGTCTACTTTCGTTCCGCAACATGCCAAACACTGTCAACATTAGCATTACTCAGTATTCCCTTTCACTTTGGGAACTATCCCACTAAGTGACAATAGCGACTGTGCCAAAACTATTTGCTTCGGTCTTGGATAATAAATTTCCGATTTGTTTTCGTGTTGAACTGCTTCCTTACCAGCGTAAAGTAGCCATATACTACCAACATTTATTACAAGTTATTCCAATACTTGCGTCACGACAACAATCTAATGAAAACAATAGGACTTTAAAATTATATTTGTGATATTATTGATATTAAACTTACAAATTTCATCACATCCTTCCATAATTATTTGATGTTTTTCGTCAATTGAAATATTTTTATGCGTTAACTAACTAACTTACCATTACGCTGTTTCCCGCAGGGGTAGGCAGAGAAGATAGAACGCTACACTGTCCTGACACACAATTCTCGCCTCATCCACATTCATACATCTTCTCATACAAGCTCGCCGATTTTTGAGGCTTCTAACAGAACCATCCTCCATTATCTGGTTTATCTGGTTGTTCCAAGTCTTCCGCGGACGACCTCTATTTCTGGTGCCATCGACACTTACGTCATATATCTTTCTTACCATTCTCTCCTAATTCATCCGTTCCTTATGACCAAACCACCTAAGTAATTCTTTCTTAATCTTACTCACTGTACTAATATCAGCATCACCCTCTTTTTGATATCATTCTTAGCCTTTCCATTTCTTACTTCCTAAATGCACAAATTATATTAATAATGTAGGCATTGCGGAAATGTACTACTAATTCGAAAAATTATTAACCTATTACGTAATATTGTATTTTAATATATGTAAATATATTTTCCATTAGAATAATCAAAAAAAGAAGTAGAAAAGGAATAGAAACAAGTTAGATGGATATAAAAAAATAATAAAGCCACGTAGCTAACCATTACGAACGACAAAAAGAAAAAAACGTGACTTATTATATCGAAAATATTAAATGGTGAAACCATTATTGTTTTTATCTACGCTTATATTTTTTAATATCAGTATACATTGTTTCCCGCAAAAGATACCATAGGTATCGAAACATGTAGAATAATCAATAAATAGTGGTTTAAACAAAGTATTTAGTATAATTATTAATATAAAATGAGGCCACAGAGTCATTTTGCAAATATTGAAGAAGAAACCATGTTTGCTTGCAGTACAATATACCTATTCATACCTTCAAAATTGGGTCGCAAAATTTTTACTTAACAATAAAAACAAAAATTATTATTACTAGTATTACATTATATCGGTGTGCTTAACTTTTTTCTTGATAATCAATCGTCACAATCACGTCTGTCGATATGATCTACCAGTAGTGGAAGTATTTCATGACAGACACTAAAACTTTTTCATATACTTCCTCGATTATCTTTCAAACACAATAAAAATCTTCAAATAAGTCTTTCAAATAAAATAAAAAAATGTATGTATATATTTTGTTTTTTATTCTTGGCTCAGAAACGATCGATAGTTGTCTCGCTTTCTATTGGTAAAATTCCACGAACTTAACAGCGTTTAGCTTTATTAGAACTTGAATAATTATTTATCTATTACTGGTGTATACAACATTCACATTACGTTCCGTTTTATTACGCGCGTTTTAAGTGTGTAACAACAAGCGAGCGGCGCACACGTCCCCGGATGGTGATATTATAAAACGGCTCTTCTGTCAGTACTCGGTGTACTTAAGGCCTAAAGCCGTAATTAAAACGAAAAAGTTTACAAAACTTTTCTTACGGGGGTAATAATTCAAAAGCCGCCTTGCCATAAAAGATTTACAACTTTGTGGGGTGTTTATTTCGGTAATGTTTGGCGTCTCCGGTCCGAAATACCTTCATTTGGACAGGCACATGACGTACTGTCGCGCATATTAGTTTTCGGTGATTAACGTGACGTTAAATTATGATATTATATTATTTTTAAATGTAATAAATTTATAATGATACCGAAACAGCATGCCGGATATACATATGTTTTTATTAATCTTGTGGAATTTAGAGTGTGATCAGTCGGTTTTGTATCCATATCCGAATATTTTATTTTATTTTTGTTCCGTCCGCGTGTATTATAAATTTAAAATAAAACGAGATGAAATAGGACGTACTTTTTCGTCGGCGTGTCGTGGTTTTTGTCAACTAGCGTGTTAAAAAAAAAACTATAAAATATACTGTACGTAATTTACTTGTTTCACGATTAATTTTCATCGGTAACCGTACATCCGATTGATTACTTTTCCTATGAGTAAAGTTTTCCCTCGTAATAATTGTACGCCGATGGAGAGATAAATCAATTCCTCGCTCCCGCTAAGTGGACGTTTATATTGGTTCATTAATTTAAACACGTTAGACGCGTTTTCACCGTGGATGTTCCAGCCATTGGGATTTTCAAGGCGTTGCATATTAACGATATTTCGGCACGCTTTCAGATAGTCATTATTTTATCTGCTGACAATTGCAGAATTGTTAAATGAACTTAATTACAAACGGGCAGAGTTTAGGATTAGATTAATTATTGTAATTCGCAATCAGTAAGTAATTTAATTTTTCTTTTTTTTTGTGCTGTTAATTTGTTTTGATTCATGTTTTAAAGCGAATTGTGTCTTGATAAAACGCTCGGTGAGAGTTTGTGAAGCATTAAACATTCGTCTTTCTAGAATGTTCTTAAAGTTTTTACCGTTCGTGTAGGCTGGTGCCTTTTTTTATAATGCAATTTTTATCTGCTACGAGTTACAATCAAATAACTAACTATCTAACTTAACCATCACGCCGTTTCAGGAAGAGTAGAAGGAATTCGGAAAAGGGACAGAAATAGGGGACATGGGGCGACTGAAGGACCACCCAGAACCAGAAAACACGACCCACCTGTGAAACTTCTTCCACTGGATTCACAGATCTTCTGGCTCCAGGACACGTAAAACGTTGTTCAGCACGAAGTAAACTTAGACATATACTTCGGTGGTGGCGCGAAGTATCAAATAAGTACCGTGCACATGTATAGAACAAATTGGTTCGCACGGTAGCGAGAAACCGATTGCACACAAACAGTATAATGTGAGACCCACACAGCAGGACGATATTTTAAGCCAACAGTTCGTTCCCACACGGCGAACTAATTTAACGGCCGTCAACGCACCCAAAATGGTAAACGCTACTTTCAGTTCGAAGGTACAACTTTAACTGACCAAAACTATTGAGAACACACCATAGAAAAGAGAGTGTTCTAGTTTTAGGGGAAGGGGGGTAGAGGATAGGTAATTGACAAGAACCACCCATCTACGTATGTCATGATCACATGCACGCGCACGGCGACCGGTGATCCATAAATAAGTTATAAAGAAAGATCGAGCACCACCCTTGCCCTGTCCGCTTTCTTACATCTTATGCGTGGTCTTCGGTTGTCGATGCTTTTAGCAGGGTTGTTATCCAACGTCTGGTTTATCTAATTACGACAGGTCCCTCTATTCCTGTTAGCTTCCACACTCTTCTTATACATTTTCTTGACCATCATCTCCTCGTTTGTATATTCTATAGCCAATCTGGTTTTAATGTATAATTAAATTATTAAGGAGAACACATTCTTATTGTGAAGTTGTAATTATTCAGAACAGACGGTCTGTGATATTTTAAATACTAATTAAATGTATTAGTTATAGAGATGTAAATACATACAAAATCAATTTTATCGAAAAATATTGTTGTATCGATGTATTCATTAGAAAAAGTGTGACATATAGATTCGAAAATTTGTCGTCAAAAATACTGTATATCTTTATAATTAATACATTTAATTAGTATTATGTAATTAAATTATTGATACTGGAGGTCTTTTAATATTTGATGTTGAAATGTTAACATATCATATTTTAATACAAATTAAATTTATCAATTAGAAAGATATACAGAAAAAATCAATTAAAAAAATATTTTTGTTGCTACCGGCATTCGAACCTGGATTTCTTCCTATCCGGGGAAATGCGTTACCAGTTACACCACGCCGACTGTTAAATTGACGACAAATTTTCGAAATTATATGCTGCAGCTCTTTCAAATTAATAGATCTATTATTCCATTTTTAAAAATCATCTTTATATTGTGACGAATTTCAAATACCTTTGAGTAATATACGCTAGGAGACGTTCTATGTTCTGAAAATACTGCAACTTCACAATATGTCATGTTTTAACTGTGTTTCATTATTATTAAATTACAAAAGCTTAATGTGTAACATATTCTATTAATATGTTTTTAAATTTTTATTTCTTTATTATCAATTTATTCCTATCTTTACATTGTACCTTAAATATGCTTTTTTGGAGATACTATCTATTTGGTTCATTATCGATCTTGTTGATAATCTTATATTTTTAGAATAAAAATAAAATAATGGACAAGTGGTCTGAAACGCTCTTATATATTATATTATATTTTTTCACTAACATTGTATTATTAACTTCATTACCGTGGCTAACACGGTGCGAATGCTCTAACAAAATCCGCCGACAATTCAGCAGATGTGTTCTCGATTACCTGTTCAACGATATCGCGATTTCGCAACGGTTACCGAAATGTCGTTTACGCCAGGTGTTACGTTTCGCGAAAATATAATAAGTCACACACCGAACGCGTACTATTTGACATCGAAATAGCGCGCTCTCACCCCTTCATCGATTCGCAGTACGCCTCGGACCGTTCATTGTTTAGACTGCGTGTCATAGCGCTAATTATGTCGGTCAATTGTCTGCCCGTTTAACCGTTCCATTCCAAATATTACGTCCGTATCAATCTACCGCTATGCTCAAGTCAGGTAATTTTCAATTGAGCCGAGTGGCGCGCTCGACCACCTCCGCGATCCAAGGTCTTCGCAATAATAATTTCTATCCATGTTTCGCGGCGGTACGACACTCGGTGGAGATTGCCAATTACGTTTTAATTTCTTAATTGGCGGGCGTAACACGCCACACGCGCAATGCAGATTAGCCGTGTATTTTTAATATTTATATTGCAATCGTTTTACGCCGAACAGTTAGCTACTTTTTTAGATTGCTTATCTAGTTCTATGAAAATTAATTAACGAAACAATTTTACAATAATTGGTTTTTTTTTTTACATGGAAGACATGTCTTTTTGCGGTTTACATTTCAAATGACGACCGTTAAATGGAATTTACTTCGAAATTATGCAGTTTTTATGTCAACAATTGTATCCAACATCTCAACAAAATATTTTAAATAAATTTATTCGAAATACCACTGATATTTTTTACACACTTAGGCATATAAGTGGTAGATCTATTTATGACAGAGTAAAGAATATAGAAATAATGTAAAACTGATCTTAGTATAGTGAGTACGATTAAGAAAGAATCGCTTAGGTGGTTCGGTCATTTGGAACGGATGAACGAGTAGAGAATGGTAAGAACGCAAGTGTTGATGGGACCAGAAGACGTCTGCGGAAGACTCGGCACGATCAGATAAACCAGATACTGGGGGATTGTCCTGTTAGAAGCCTCAAAAATCGGCGAGCTTGTATGAATGTGCATGAGGCGAGAATTGTGTGTTAGGACAGAAGAGTGTGGCGCTCTATTCTCTCTGCCTACCCCCGCGGGGAAACGGCGTGATCGTAAGTTAATTAGTTAATTAGTTAGTCAGACAGAATACTTTTTATCTAATTGAAATATATGTTTATCAATTTATCTAAAAATTTTATAATAATGAATTGTTCATTCTGGCGTCTGCTATCGCTTTACTCAAAAGTATTTGAGATTCCGTAAAAAACAAAGTAGACGGCTTTTAAATAATGGAACGATAGGATAGGAAAATTGTAACATGTGGGTTCGAAAATTTGTCGTCAAAAGTACTGTTTGCTGTAGCATAGTTAGTTAATGCACCTTTCCCGGATAGGAATGAGATCCAGCTTCAAATCCCGGTAGCAACAACAATATTTTTCGATAAAATCGATTTTATATGTATATCTTTCTAATTAATACATTTAATTAGTGTTTGAAATATATGTGTTGATGATTTTTTTTTATCACGTATCTCGGGGTTACACACAGTAAGTAAGGGTTATATTAAAAAATAATGTTTTTTTTTATTATTGTAAAAAATGTTATAATTTATATTTAAACACATTTCTTTTATTTATCGGTTCATTAAATCCACAAAATTTGTGGAATCTTTAGGACGTGGGCATTTTCCCGAAAATGATATCTTAAATGAAAAAGAAAAAAGTTGCTCGTGTGGTGTCGGCACCGCCGGACATACGCATTGCACTGGTTTTAGCCGGCCGTCATCCGAGTACCGTTTCAGCGGGGTCCGCGGCAGACGCATCGATCACAGACAAGGTAGGTACCCGGTACCCGGCACAGTAGCCACCCGGTACAGAGCCCCTGTAATGAATACCGATAGCGCTGCGCGTCCCCCCGCGTGCCGGCGACTGGAACAATAGCATATATTAATGCCGCCAGCGCGTGCTTTTCGTTGACCACATCGATTCACCACAGCCCCGGGCTACTGGATGTTTCTTGCGTTCAATTTTTCACCAGTGATCTGTAACGGTCCTAATTGAATGGTTTGACTTTTATATAATACATATTAAATACTGTTATAATGAGTACGAAGGGACCTGCTACATTTTCTCATTATGACCGTTACTCGTCATTACAAAAAATATTTAATATCCAATAAAATTAAAAGCGAGTCAAATACATATGAAACATCAAAAATCTATAATTGTATGAACAAAAACATTTTAAAGTAAATTGATACATTCAATTACATTATTTCTTAACAAAATTCAAAATACTCTGTTTTAATTTAAAACTTACTTCTACTTATTTCATACACAAAATAAACACCTATTATGTTTTTCTAAGAATTTTCAAACCTGAAAGGAATCGTAAACAATAAGGAACCTCGTCGGCATACGCTGCTTTCGATTTTATGACTTCTCAAGAATTAGGATTTTCAGACTGTGTAGTGTATTTTGTTCACTTGTTAACAATATTATTGTACGTTATATCAGTGAGGCGAGCTCACTATAACAGTGAAGAGTTGTATGAAAACAGGCCTGAATCAAAACAATAAGTATTTCCTTATTATAACCGAGTTCGACTGTGATAACATACGTTCATGGGTTTTTAAAATTTAACACGTTTGCATTGTAATCAGCGACATCATCCCTGATATTAGACCTTGCAACGGGATCCGATACGTCGGCTAGAGATGTCGGAAACATGCGGCGGAGTAGCCCAGAAAATTATATAAAAGATGCTGCTTACATTGTAACTTTCGTATTGGGTTTTATCTACTGAATCTGGATATTATTATATATTTGTATATTTTATCTAGGTATATTTACCTATATTTTATAATTATCAGAAATGTTATTATTAGCTTATCAGCTTATCTAAAAAATTTAATATTACAGTTAAAATTATTGAATTGAAATATATGATTATTTTGTATAAAAAATGTCGGCGCGTGAAAAAACTATTTTCACAATTCCTACAAAAAAATCGATTATTTATGTAATTTTTGATTTGAAACAATATTAGAATAATGAGTAAAAAAAATTTTAATTTGTTCCATGTACCTAGGTACATCCACTATTCGAGATTGAAATTTAATTAAAATCTTCTTTAACAGGCATCATTTGTTATATATAATCAGGTATTACATTTAATATTAGATTTTGAAATACACGATTACTTAGAATATATTTTAATTACCCTACGCCTACAGTTCGTATAAATTGAAATCTGTTTAATATTATTTATATTTTTCCCCTGATTGTATTTACTATTCATAATGTCAAAATATGATGGCAGAGCGGCGGTTGGCATTGTTTCGTTTGCATTTTTTCTATACCTACTTAGTGGCATGCAGCGGTTGTCAAGCCGACATGTCGATTTATCATATTTTAAAAATATTTCATTGAATTGACGCCTGAGGTTAAACGAAAATGAATAATAAAATAATGAATACAGTCATACCTTGACATTTATTGTATGCACTACTTAGCTGCGACCTTAGATATGTGACTTTCAATGCATATTATATTATAATCAATATCCTACATCGACTCGATACACTATCGTCAATTATGATGTTTTCCTTTAAAATTAGCAATATTAACTTTGTGGTTAAAATTCATATTTTTTATTTATTATCTTTGTTTTATTAACCATTGAATTGAGTTTAAATTCATCTACCGGTTTCGAAAAATACAATAAATTGTTCCTTAATACAAATTGAGTTAGGTACTAAATTTATTTTTTTAATCATTTTTTAAAAATATTTTTTTTAAATAGATTCTGGTGAAGAAATAATGATATATGTTTTTAATTAGTTATGGCATCCTGAAGAAGAAAATGATATTTTTCGAAACCGGTAGATGTATTTTTTAAACTCAATTCAGTGGTTAATAAAACAAAGATAATAAATAAAAAATATCATGTTTTCAATCAGTTCGCGTCGGAGTTCGGTACCTACCTACCTACGCGCTCAGACATAAAAGAAAAATCATCAAGTGCTGTACCGGAATTGCTGCATTTGTTGAACATTTTAATTTATTCATTAGAAATGGTGTTACGGTTAGCCGCACGGTAATACAATTATTATGCGCGGTGCATTTTCGCGAAAAACTTTTTAAATGCCCGCCGTTAAATTTAATTAGTCTGAGATATCATTTTGCATCCTCTAAAATTTTTTATTATTATAAACTTGCCTCTCAATCAAAGATGCTCGGACTTCTGCGTACTCCGGAGCGTCGATAGGACTGTTGTATTCTTAAACAGCTCTCGAATTCCTCCGCTAATATGAAAGTTTGGCTAGACAGTGAGATGATCTGTTCCGTCAGAAGATGTCTATTTAATTTGGACAGCAACGATAAACAGGTGTCATTCGTTTGGATTCCTGGACATAAGGGAATTCATAGATATGAATGTACTGATAAACTGGCCAAAAAGGCCACTCTTTCCGGAGTTTTCCCCCATCAATTCAATATCCCGGTGTATGACAGACTTAATATGGTAGAAAAACGTACAAATTCTATCTGGACTGCACAATCGGCTTGAAATAATTCAAAGATTTATTCTCTGCATCCCCTGGTTCCTGTGAATTGGGTAACCTCACATTTATTCAGATTGAACTTAATAGATTCCCCAATGTGCCGAGGAGGAAACCCTTGACCATATCTTTTTTGCCTGTTCATTACGGATCACAGGTTTTTTTTTTACAGTAATCTCGTCAATGGTAATTTTCAATTCCTGGTTTACTTGTATCATCTTCTTTTCTTTAACTCGCCACATTTAATCTATATAATAGCGAATTTTATGAACGACAATGGTAATATTTCCTATTCTATAATATTATTGTACTTTTTTCTATAAAATAAAGTTTTAACTTGATTAATGGCACAAATCACTCTTGAAGGGTGAATTGCCTATTTAAATGAAGAAGAAGAAGAAGATGAACTTGTCGCTTAAAAACGTTAAGCCTGGTAATAGTAATCATTAATTTTTATCTGCAGTAGGTGGTACTATGGAAATATTAAAAACAGTTTTATAACTCGAAGAGCAGACGCAATGATACAGTCAGGCGGACATCATGGACAGATAATATTACAATTGTTTAAAAAATATATTGCGATTTTATTTCTGTCGAAAATTTACTAATTATTCATTAATATTTGCGTGTACGTTGGCATGGTAACACCACCTTCCGTCCACTCGAGACGTCAACTGCGTAAGTCAAGTGCGGTCCGCGTGCACTCGCGATTATAGTATCAAAAAAGTGCATTACTTATTACTAATTACGTACATTTATCTGTCCGGTCTGTGGCGTGGCGCCGCTGACCTCTGCCAAGGGTTCGGCGGCAGGACCGGACGCAGGATAATATTTCTGGCGTCATTAAAATTGAAATAGGAAGCATGTGTTTATTTCATTTGTTTCGTTCTGCTCAATGTTAAAGTTGGCGTATTTATTTATTAAACTACACTAGTATGTTGTAGATATACAATAATATGTAATACATCCCGGAGTAATGAAATTAATTAATAATTAATCTTTTAAATATCCATGATAATATTGTGCTTCCTCATGTTTTATTTGGTATTTGGATCCGCACATGTAAGTGTCATTTCCAGTAAGAAAATATTCGACTTATTCGTTACTTTGGCTATATATCTCTAGGTTTAGATTACTTAAATATTTTCTCTTTTATATATTCAATAACAGTACGTAAATATATATTCAATTGGAAATGAAGTATACATTGTCTTTACTACTAGTAAGAAAGAATATACATTAGCGAAATCGTATGATTTTTTACGACTGGTGAGTATATTAATCATTTATCATCTCACGTGCACATCGCACTTTTCTTATCCATAATCGCACTGTCAAATATTAAGATGACAGATGGTAATGTTTACGTTTGTTCAATTGGAAATTATATTCACAATAAATATATATTTTTTATTATTAGAAGAACCACATTCTTATTGTGAAGTTTTAATTATTCAGAACCAAAAGTCTATGATATTTTACATACTAATTAAATGTATTAATTAGAAAGGCATTCATATAAAATCAATTTTATCGAAAAATATTGTTGTTGCACCACCGGGATTCAAACCCGGATCTCTTTCCGAACCGGGGAAGGTGCATTATCCAAATAATGAAACGATAGATGTATTATTTTGAAAAAGTGTTACATATACGAAAATTTGTCGTCAAAATTAATGTCGCTGTAGCACAGTTGGATAATGCACCTTCCCCGGTTTGGAAAGAGATGTAGGTTCGAATCCCGGTGGCGCAACAATATTTTTCGATAAATATAATTTTATATGTATATCTTTCTAATTAATACATTTAATTAGGTATTTAGAATTTTTTGGTATAAACGTGATCTCAATTTTTTCAAGAATGTCTTTAAGTGGACTGATAGATACACATATTTCAAAGTTGATACGTAAGAACACCGTTTGTACAATTCCAGAGGAAGGGTAATACAGAATGCACTAGAAGAAAAGCAGTAAATTAGATATAGACCGTAGATTTCATCCCACTTTATTTTCTTATCTCTGGTCGCACTGTCAAATGCGACACGAGATGATAAATTAATATTTATGTTTGTTCAATAACCATTTATTGTTAAAGGCAACATAAACAGAGGATGTCTGCCAAAGTATTGGCACGATCAGGTAGACGAGACATTGGAAAATGATCCTGTTAGGAACTTCAACACTCTGAGCTTGCATGGTAAGATGTATGAAAGTGAACGAGATGAGTAAAATATCAGGACAGAAAAGTGTGGTGTTCTACCCTTTCTGTTCTCTTCTGTGGGGAAATGTCTAATTATTTAGTTAATTAATATATTTATACGTATTTTTATTACAACAAAATATGAAATCAAAGAGGTTGGAGACATGGAATATATGTCACGTAAATATGTTCTTAATATTTTTCAAATTCAAAGCTAAATCCTTTTGCTATGAAAAATGTGACTAACTTGGTAGACTGCCGAGACATGGATAAGGATTGAACCAGTTGATCACTAGGCGATCCGAACAAGGAGATATAGGAGAAAAATATTTTAAATTATTTAAAACGTGACGTAGTTGGGTCGCCCCTCCGGATCCACGCACTCTGTCGAGTTTCCTACTCCATCACTTGAGTGCGCGCGACCTCTGGTTTATTTTTTATTTTCGAAAACGTCGAATTGCTTGCGTTGTCAGTTCAGTAAAATTTCAGTACGCGTGTTCTGTGGTCTGGCTATGAAATTTTTAATATTCCGCTTGTTTTGTGTCATGTTTCCGGTTTATTATGCCGTGTATGCGAAAAGATATATTCAGTATGCATTCTTAGTTTTTCCTCTATATACGAGTATCGAGACGACATACGAGATTGTACACAAATAATTCATTTTACAATAGATTTCCGATGAAAAAAAATTTGATCAGTATTAAAAAAAACCGCGTCTTGATGAATGAATGCAACATTAGAAATGCCTGACAAGTTATTATGTGTTATCGAGTAAGTCGGATTTTAACGAAATTTATATGTATGCTTTTAGAGCGATTTTAAGATTAGTGCGGTGCAACTCGCCCACCTTGCCTCAAAAGTAAACTCTGGACACGTACGGTCAAGATCACCCCCGCCAACCAATTAACAATGACTTCTTCAATATTAGTAAAATTACTTTGTGGCCATATATTATATAAATGATAAATCAATATTTATTTATTGATTATTCGACACGTTTCGATACCTATGGTATCTTCTTCAGGAAACAATGTATACTGAAATTAAAAATACACGCGTAGATAAAAACAAAACTATAAAGTGGTTGGTAACTAATTAGGAACTAATATGAAAACATTTTTTTTTTTAATATTTTACAGTTAGATAAATTTGAAATTTTATAAATAAGAAAAAGTGTTAATAGTTAGCTATACGCCTGTACGCAGCCCCCATCTGGGGTCATGCGGCTCCCACAAACGTGAAGAATCTACAGACCTTCCAGAATAAGTTCATCCGGTCAGCGCTGGATACACCTAGATGGATAAGGCTCACACAACTTCATCACGAGTCGGGCATTCTCCCCGTAAAAAAGTTTACAACACAAATCTCCAAATGGACTTTTAAAGCACCCCAATCCAACCATCAACCCGTTGGCTAAACATGACCTGAGCACACCGACGCGATATAAACGTCCAAAATCCGTCCTCCTTTAGAGGCTTAATTTAAGCAGTTATCTTTTTTGTTGTAATTCTAATAATAAAATTTATCAGGCCTCAAAGGCATACTCCCGATGAAGGGGCAAGGGGTCAATCAAAGTCAAAGTCAAATATTATAAATAACCAAATACTCTTTGCAAATACGTAGTCACCTTTTAAATTTGTTTTCATATTAGCTCCTACTCAGTTACCCACCACTTTATTAGTTTTGTTTTTATTTACGCTTGTATTTTTAATTTTATTATACATTGTTTCCTGAAAAAGATACCATAGGTGTCGAAACATGTTGAATAATCAATAAATAGTGGTTTAAACAAAGTATTTTGTCTCATTATTTAAATAATAATGAGTCCATTAATGTACGTCAAGTTTAAACGGAGAAACGCTAATGCGCAAATACATGTAATATTTTAATGTATAGATACATTCCGTCGCCCTGCGCAGTTTTGTCGTCAACACGGTCAATTTTCTTTCCGCCAGACAGTTGTATTATGGAAGTGTTTAATTTATATTTTATTAAATTTATTAGTGTTTAACCACTCTGGTTAATGCTCCTTCGGATAATCGAGAGTGTACTGTATAGCAGTGGCGGTCGGCGACTTTTTGTAGAAGGGATGCTGGATAACAAGTTTATACCTACACACTATCAAATGTACTAATATAACATTCGATCGAAGGATATTCAATGTTTTAATAATTCGACTTCAAGTATGCAAGTTGTCAAAAATGCGTCACGCAAACAAATTCCTCAAAACGATCCGCTCGCTTCGTAATATATATGCTATTTTGTGCATTATACCCATAATCATTAAAGTCGTTTTTTGTACGTTGGATGCTGTTAACGAATGCGTATGCAGTACTCGAAGATCTTGACTGGTGGAACTGAATGTCGAATACTTTCAAACTTTGCGGATACGGAATGAATGATAGAATCCACTGTTGCTGGTATCTGTGTGTTTACGCGTTTCATAGGTGATTGAAAGTTGAGAATGTATGTATATGTATTTCGACTCGCTCCGTGCGCGCGCCGTGTCATAGTGTGTTAGGATGATTGGTCTCTAAAGAACGAATTTATTTGCAGCAATGCTGTTTTTGACTAGAAACAAAATGTCCAAAGCTTTATGACTCTAGAACACAAGGAATGCGGAGCATCCAAAGCATATATATAGCGACCGCGCCTGCTGTATAGTTTGATTGATTTTTGTGAAGTATTTTTTTCTTTTTTTTTTTGTTAATAATGCTTAGCTTTACTCTTTATTCTTATTGGTAGCGGGTTTTTGAGAATCTTATCCCCCAGATAATATCATCAGATTCCACGTTCCACTACCATTATGTATTAGGTTATCCCGAGAAGGTTCCCCTAAACAATTATCTCTAAAAATAACTTACTCCTGCGCCTAAAACTTGTTTCCCGTAATTGCTCGGAGGAATCCTTACTCTACTTCTACGCGTCCCTTTCTCGTCATGTGTGGTCCGTTGGAATAATCTTCCGTTTGTGATCATTGAATTTATATAGCGACAAATGACTAGATACCTAAACAGGTGGCATTACGTTATCGATTCGAATGGACAAGAGATAGATATTGATCGTGAAGAAATTTTACGACAATGACATGCGTGTAAATTCGCCCATCTGCAGATAATTTACAAAAATTATTAAACTGGTTTCCACTATATTAAGTTTGTAATTTTAAAATTTCGTGTAACTGCCGAAATGAAAATGTAAAGCGTTTACGGCGGTAAGTTTGAATGCGTCGCTTTATAGGGTTGCTTTCGGCTCTAACAAAATATATTTTTTGAATGTTTTTCGGTAACATAACCACGTTACCATGCACGATCGTATGTTATACCGAAACCAATCTAAAAACCTGTTCTTGGTAAATAACTCTGTGTGGAGTTTAATAAGCCGGTTCGATGATTTTATCGTATTTTTTTTCTCAATAAGGTACGTAAATAAGATAGAAATTTTCTTCGAATATCTCTTTGATTTTTTAAATATAAATTTGTGATGAATGTATTTAAAATAATACAAATCTGAAGGAATTTAGGTCAACAGCTTGCTACCTGCCCGAGGCAGTTCATATGATTATTTATAAATTCATTCACGTCGAGAGTAGAACTCGCGATCCTTGCATGAACATCGGTCAGCGCTTTATAAATTAACCTGTATTATATAAAGCCTCTTCGACTGAAGAGCGTGCACGTGGAGATGTATAAAAGTGGACAAGACGAGAGCGGTTTGCATGGACATAAGAGTGCGGCGTTCTATCCTCTCCGCTTACTCCTGCGGCGAAACGGCGTGATGCTAAGTCAGTAATACAAATGTGGTTGTTTAATGTACCTAAGTAAGACACTCGCCTAGAGACCTAGAGGGTTTGGAGGGAGACGACCGAGTCAGTCCAGTATTTAAACCACAAGCGCATAGCTTAGTGACATATGTATTGGGTCAAAAGATAGGTATTACGTAACAAAAATGTATTCTTAAGTAGGTATATTATATCATTTTTAGTATGTTAGAGTTTCTAAATCGTTACGTGTTTGTAATGATTTTTTTTTTGCTTTAAGTTAAGTCTCCATTAAATACCCAAAAATAGAATAACAGCTTTCAGTCAAATTTCACTGTGAACTGGTTTTTTTTCTTCATTAAAATACCTTTTTAGTTTCTCGGAAGTTCAAAGACTAAGCGGACCTCTGATCCTCGTTTCTCGGATGTAGACAACAATGGCAGGCGCGGTTGGAAGGAACGGTTATCTTTTGGCTTGAAAGGATTCAGCTCGAATGTACGTCAAATGATATTTGTTTATTTAGCTTATTCCACATCCTGTGCACTACGCATGGCAATGTGATTAAACAACTCTGTATTGAGTTTTAAAAAAAATCTTATCGTTTTTACATGCTTGTATTACGTATTTACACTTTGCCGCTGTTCATTCGCGACAGACGATTTTTGCTCGGCGTTATATTTTTCCATTTATTGTATTGTTCTATTTATATGTGAACTCAACTCAGATAGTCATTCCTAAATTTACATATTAAAGCTCGATAGTTTTTTTTTTGACATACGCAATGGTTTTAAAGTTTACAAAACCTAATTTATTACTGGTTAAATAACAAGTAATATATTAGAATGTCTAAAAATTGTTTATGATTTTTTGATCTAAGATTTTTTTAATATAATGAAAAGGGGGAGTGGGGGTTGAAACCAAACACCGCCCTGGTATTTATTTATTTAGCACCACACCACTGCTTCTTCCTCTTAAGGGGTATTCTCTCTCCTCTCTCTATAGCTCTTTCCGTCGATGATATTCTGCACCAGGCCTTTCGTATCTCGATAGCTTCTGCATCTGCTCCACTCCAGCAACTGGCTCATGGATGTTTTTCATCTTTCTAGTAGTAGTACTAAAAAAAGAAGTACCGGAACGCTATACCCTGACTAAATGAAAATAATGTTCGTTTTCTTTTCTCGAACATGGTTAGATATTTTTACATATATTAATGAATACACTAGTATTTCTCTCACAAAAATTACTCCACAAACAATTGTACTGGAACGGTTTTTTTTGAGAAATCTTACCGGAACGTGTTCCGGTCTGGGAAAAAAGTACCGGAACGACATTCCGACCCTACTACACCACTGATAACTTAGGTTACGAATGTGTTGGTAATTCCGGATGATGTGACCGAAAACAGCTAGCGTTTTAACATTGTTCATAAAAAAATACTAAAAATATATATTGTAAAAAATGTCTAAATTATCACGATATGTACTTTGCATAACAAAAAATATCTTTCGACCTTTTTTATGAAACTTATTACTATTCTGTTATACTTTGTATGTATCCCTTATTTTCGTATTATCTTTCAACTTGAAAGATGATCTTCGTGTTTTCTCTTTACACAAGATTTTTAAAATAGGTATTTTAGCTGACCCGGTCCTACACAATACATTACGGCAGTTGCCAAGATAATAATTTGTTGACAGTTAATTTTTATTGGCAGGATACTGGGCGCGTAACGTGTATTAATAAATCCATACCGCAATTTTTTTTGGCACGTTATTTTATTGAACACGTGTCCGGAGTTGGGTCAGCGCAATATGTCAGGACCGAGACTATAAAATAACGGTCGGTTCCTGTGGGATTTCGACCGCCATTGTGTTTAATATATTTATTTTTGCAACATGAATAAGTACATACATGAATGAATAGGGACGTACTATTTTTAGCTGTGACGTTGGGTAATTTTGTGTCGGATGTCAACAACCGAGTGTGTGAAAAACACATTTAATATGACGAGTCAGTCATTTTGATCACATTTATTTGCCTTTGTAAATATGTTAAAATGTTTAATCGATGATTTCGTTATTTTATGTCTGTATCCGTTAATAACTAAAAACAGGTGCGAGGGAGGGGGGAATTACATTTACCACAGGGTCTTAGAGTGCGACTAAGCGAAATTTAGAACGGATAGCATTTTACATAGTGCACATTTATATCGTGGTGAAAGGATAGGGAGGGAGTATGTTCTACGGGTTTTCAAAAATAACTATGCAATTGATTGATTGTACAAAGAACAGAGAGACACGCATATTCAATTTATACAGATAAAACCTTTTCGCAAGAAAATTTTCAAAAAAATATTTTTCGTTATAAAGGGCAAATTTAATTGAATTATCATCTTCTTTTTTTATTATTTTTGGGTGGGGTGAGAATAGTGAAGGTTATATTTATATAAATTGATCACTTCTGCTAGCCGTAGGCACGTCGTAAGCCTCGTAATTACCCCATACTTTATATATTTTCCATTAAATATAATAAAAATAACTTTGTCTCTATGAGATATTGATATTTATTTTATTAAGGAAAACACATTCTTATTGTGAAGTTGTAATTATTCAGAACATAGGTCTGTGATATTTTAAATACTAAATTAATATATTAATTATAAATATATACATATAAAATCAATTTTGTCGAAAAATATTGTTTTTGCGTAATGGCTAATGTAGATGGCTTTCAAATAATGGAACGACAGGTGTATTAATTTGAAAAATGTAACATATAGGTTCGAAAATTTGTCAAGAAAAATACTGGCGTTATAGTACAAAGGTAGTGCACTTCCCCGGATTGGAAATAGAGATCCAGGTTCGAATCCCGGTGACGCGAAAACAATATTTTTCGACAAAATTGATTTTATATGTATATATTTATAATTAATACATTAATTTAGTATTTGATATTTATTTAGTGAACAAGGTGTTTACAATTTATTAGATCTTTGTTTCATATCCAATTGAATCAAAATACCTGTATATAAAATGTATTCAAAATACCTAGCTTATTTATAGTTTTTGAAGAAACAGTTATTCATTAGATGCAAGCACGTTGTAAATAATAAATTTTAATTCATTGTCAGTAATGTTTATTAGTCTTCCGAGAGGTAATATAACACAGATTTAATAAATAAATAAAATTACAGGTTTTAGTTGTTTTATTGCTTTTCAAAAGTCGATAAATAACAATAAAATATATATTTCTTTAGTCGCGTGTCTACTAACATTCAGGCTCGAGTTAATAAATATATATGTAAGCACGACGGTCGGAAATTCGTATATTCATTTATATCCACCCACGGAAACGTGTCGGCCAGTTCTGAAAGGTTTAAGAGTAAATGGGCTCGAGGGGGAACAGCGATATAGACACGAGCCCACGGAGGGAGGCCCGTCATGTGAAAATCAAGTTCCTCTCTACCGGGACCGCCCGGTGGTGGGGTACAACGACAAATAGGAAATAAAATTCTTTACATTTATTTGAAATATTTCGTTTACTTTGCGCTCAGCGGTCGCTCTTTAACAATCTCGCGGAAATGGGGTATTGAAATCGATCGAGGAATTCAATTAATTTCTCAAATGCAATAGAAGTGATTTCAATTAGCCCGTTGAACTATTCTTACCACGTTACTAAGATGGTTCGTGCGTAAACTATTATAATATTTATTTATTTTCCTTATACATTAATTTTAAATTTTATTCAAAACGGTTAACATTTCTTTCATTTCCATTCAGGTATTTTAACGAGCACCCATCTTTTCATTATATATACATTAATTTTCGTGTTTAAAATAAGGGCTATTATATTAAGGTTTAACTATTACCTGAGGCGTATTTAAAAATTTTTACATTTACTTTATTTATCTTTATTCAGTACTTAAATTTACTTTTCTTGGAATAAGCAAAATATATATATATATATATATATATATATATATATATTTTTTTTTTTTTTTTGATTTATAGTACAGTACATAGTGTATTATTATATTGTTATAATCAGATGACATTGCAGCAAAGTAAGACATATTTCGGTACCCTGCCTGCTACACTACTATTTAACTGTATTATAGCAGACAGTGCCTTTCCGGTATAGTAATAAACAAATGATTACATTTAATATCTGTCGCCCCCCCCTCCACCCCTTTCCCCAGAGATATATTTTTAGATTATCACTAATTTTTAGATATGTCATTTAGTACAATTCTGTGGCACCGTTTACATAAATTATACCAACTTTCACGAAAATCTGAAAAAATAATAAAAGTGAGAAACACGTAAATCGGCCTAATCTCTTGAACGGTTTTCACGAGTCATTATTATTTGTATATTTTCATACATTATAATGTAAAAACAATGAATCACTTCCCTTGTTAATGAAAATACTACCATTTCTCTTCAGCATTAAATTTTACGAGCTTATTATATTATGTATGTTTTTTTGCCAAATAGGTCAGTTCCATGCGGCATAATGTACCGGAAAATTTTACAAAAAAGTTGCGAACGGTCGTAAAAATATATGAGAATAACTTGAAGGCGGCTTTTCTCTTCGTGATAGTCAATTAATTAAAATACAAATTAAATTAATCAATATACAGAAAGATATACAGAAAAATTATATGTATCTAAAGATCATTTGGTTGCTATCCTGGTAGTTTAGTTGATTTATTTAATTTGTATTAAGAACACGTCCTGAAATTGCAACATCACAATTAAAATTAGGTAATTATAATTAAGCCTTCTTGATAATCAGATTTGTTTTACTTGGGACCTCAAATGAGCGTATAATAATTCGTTATTGACGTTTGAATCGTGTATGTAACATAACAACAGCATTGTAAATAATTTGATTGATCCATTTATATTTATTATCACTTTTTCAGACGATAAGAAATGTGTGCTCTTCCATTGCGTAATTATTTGTATATCGTATCATCCTCCATACTTCGCGCATTTGGGAAGTATGTTCGATAGAAACGGAAAGACAGAGAAAGATATCGAAAGTAGGCGCTTTGAATGGAATTAAGGCAAGGTTAACTGAGGCAAGACTAGCGGTTCACAATGGAGTCCTGGTACCGACACTGATATATTTAAGTGAGGTCTGGAGCTGACAGAGGAGGAACGAAAGTAGACTGAATGCGGTGGAAATGAGATCACTTAGACGTATATGTGACACATTAATTTATAACAGAGTAAAGAATGAAGAAATAAGTGAAAGAATGTAAAGCTGATTTCAGTATAGCGAGTAAAAGATTAAGAATGGATCACTTAGGTGGTTTAGTCATATGGAACGGATGAATGACGAGAGAATGGTGAGAAAAATATATGACGCAAGTGTTGATGGCACCGGAAGCGGAGGACGTCCGCGGAAGATTTGGCACGACCAGGTAAACCGGATACTGGAGGATGGTCCTGTTAGAAGCGTCAATAATCGTCGAGTTTTGTATGAGAAGATGTATGAATGTGAAGTAAGTAAGTTCATACTTTTTTTTCTATTTTACATTATATTTGAAAATTGATAAACAACATTTTTTAATATCTATTTTTTTATCCATTCGGACGACCATTTTCAGTCGCGCAGAGGTGAATACACTAATTTACGACTATTTATGGACTTCCATCCGTTTATATCATGAAGTTTATTGGCATCCTTTTCGAATCATGACCATATCGGATGAGCACAAATAAAATTAACGTAAAAATACAATGATTTCACGTATTTTCCTGAATAAATTTGGCATCACCTTGGTATTTGCGGAGAAAACGATGGTATCAAAAAAAAAAAAATTATTATTAAATTTATATCACAATATTATGAGAGTTCTTAAACTTCAACTTCGCGTGGGCGTAAATAATACGAATGTACCAAAGAACATATCGATGAAATTGTATAAATATTTAATTTACAAATGTTTATTTTTTTTTTGTTAGTATTAAAAAGATTCCCCCCGTCTCACTTACATATGTATTTCCGTTTAGTGTTATTGAATTCATTTGGCTGAGTACCATCGCTGAATCCGAACAAGTAACAAGAATGGTCAATTAGAATTATTTCAAGAAGCGTGCGATAACTGCCGTGTATTGCCGTAAATCTTTCACGACAACTTTTGATGATTTTATGTTCACCGTAAAGATAATGAGCCCGGCTCGGTTGAATAAACTTCGCACCGCACGTTTCATATTATAAGAAGTATATTTTGCCGGCCTATGAACTGCGCCTTCGTGTGGCGAAAAAAAAAAAAAAAACCTCACCAAAAACACGCGACACTCGCATTGTGTTTGCGCTTGTTTATTTGTGCAGGCTGACGCCCCGTTCTCCCGTCTGGGGCGAGGGAACGACTTTAATGTATATTCAACACTACAGGGATAACATTTGGGAGGAAGCCGGTACTCGTGGGCTGGCAACCTGGGCTCGCGACATTACGATAGAATTACATAATCGTAATTAAATCTCCTCGACTCCGTGTCCACATTGCTAGATTCGCAACTCTATTTAGTTTTTGTAATTTCGATTTCACCGGCATATTTGGCGTTTTATAGACACACAGTAATGTCGGACAATAATAAACACAAACGACAACTTATAGTATAAGTATCCATAATAATATTACATTTCCCCGTTTGCATCTGTAACTTTCTGGATGCCGGCTTTGCCTTCGGTAGTGTTATTATGGCGGTTTAATGAAAAACGAACGTGTTTTTTAATATCTCTAGGTTAATATTTTAGCGAAATCGTAAATTGACATCCGTCATCTTTTCTTCTGTCTATGGTAAGGGAGAAATCTTACCATAGAAATGGTCTATTCACGGTACTTATATATCATTTTTTGTTCGTTTTTACAGCTAACTTACAAAGATGGAATAATTGTAATTACATCGGCATTTTATTTACGTGTGGTTTGTTTTGTTGAAAGCTCTATCATTGATATATAGATTCTATTAAGACGCTGACCGCAGAGCAGTCACCAGTGGCCGCTATGGCAGGGACTAGTTACTGCGTATTGGAGCTATTACAAGTATAGGTTAACGGTTATTAATTAAACTGATTTGGTCTTGTTTGTATTAGCTTTCTGCTTCAGTAATAATTAGTGATCGCTGTATATATAATATGATAATTATATTAAGCATTATTTCAAGTAGAATAATAAAATGTGCGTTCTTCGAATTTAAAATACATTTCATCGCGTTCTTTTTTCAAATAATAACTGAATGAGGAAAATGATGATTTATGATGAAAAACCGCGTTATATCTAATTTATTACACCGACAACTAGTTGGCCACTAATGATCTTGGATTACCACCAACTTTTTGTACCGGGAAACCATTTTAAGTCTAATCCAACGGTATACAACATTCTGTTATATAGAGCGCCCTGACACAGCTAATTTGTTAATTAATTCAATCCTTTGTATAGACTTCCATGAAGTACCTACATCGGGGAATGCTGACGTGAAATTTTTTACAAGGAGCGAACCCGAGTACAGTTCAAGTACACAGCCGCCAATTTATAATGATATATTTTCTCTTCATGTTGATTATTTATAAACAAAAGTACTTGTCGATGCAGCGAGAACTTCTTTACCTTCGGAACTATTCGTAGTTTGATATTGTATGTTCAGTTGTAACTTTATTTGTAATTAACTAACTTTTAACTTGATGTGTTTTGTTTACTTTAAAGTCTAATGAGTACATATTTACATTTTGCACACTGAATATATAAGTTACTAGATCTGAAATAAAAATTAAATATCATTAGCAATTAACATTTTTGTCATATATATATATATATATATTATTTACCATCTCACCGTTTCATCGTAGTAGTATACAGGTACATACAGCCGATACAGTTTTTTTAACAGATCGATCATCAAATTTCTGATTTACCCGATCGTGGCGGGTTTTCACGGATTAAACAATCCATTCTAAAGTAATCAGCCAAAAAAAGCAAAATGCCATTATTAACGAAATCAGGCGCATTTATCAAAAATATATTTTTTTAATATATTCGGCGAAGAATTGTGGCCGCGAACAACTGTAGCCGGGAACAATTGTGGCAGCGAATAATATTTCAGACAACATTTCCGTTACCTCTATTACTCACATATTTCTTTACCAATTTTAAACGTTGTGTCGTAAAGTTTTTATTTGACATTACATTTAAATGGGTAATATTACATGTTAAATTTCATTAACATTATTTTATCTCTAATACATAAGACCTATTTGTTTATTTGCTCTGTCAGTTGAAACATTATCTTTTGAGTCTTTGATATTATTCCGCGCGTGGAACCAATTTCTTCCAGACATTTGCCAAATCTTTCCAACAGCTTATTACTTGTGTCTTTGAATTTATTATGAGTTTAGTTCGCATTATTGCGCATTCCACGAAGAACTTTCCAGAAATTTTCACAAAAAATAATCTTATCCTAGACATGTTTCTCCTTATTGCGAGATTTATTAATTATTCAATAAAATATGAAACTTGGTAATAACAAAAGCGATTCTTTAACGTTGATTTTTTTTTATTTTCGAACATTTTATGAAATTCATGTTATATTCAAATTGTTTTTGTTGTATTCTAAAGTACAATACATTTTAACGTCTTTAAATTTAATCGGTCATTATTATGTAGGTGAAAATACTTAATATATATTTCACATCATATATGTTAGTCTCGTGGAATGATTAAAATTCTTAATTTGTTACTTATTGTTATTAAATGAATGACGTTTGGAAACATTTCGTTTCAGTGTTTGTCTCGCTTTAAAGTCGCCGATAGAGGGGTTCACCGAGACACGTAATCGCTCGGTGGCATTTTGAACAACTGCCAGCGTCCGATTTAGACTTTCAAAATCTACAAAGGTTAGGTCTGGTATCCTCGTAGCATCTCGTCTTTGTTATTCTCCGCGACAGTTCGTTTTTTTATTGTGTGTTTCAAATCTTCTGTAGTTTTAGACAGATTATTCGCGTTGTACGTTTCTAAATGCGCATTCATATTATTTATACTCCGCTGTTTCTTACCACAAACGAAGTTTAATAAATTCTTATAGATTGCTTTGATTTTTACCATTTAGTAATTGCCAGTCGGATGTGGTAATAATGTACGAGTACCGCAAGGTCTTTGCAATGAAATTGCAAACTTTCAAACATTATTCACATTTATTACTGTAAATTTGGTAATTTTTAATAGGTTAACGTGCGTGCCTTCACGTGCGTGTTGTCTGGATATTTCGCAGATTTTGAGACACCCACTTCAACCCTCGCATTTAGCTTATCTCCACGGCACACCGGAATTAATTTAATTCTCAAAGTTTTGAGCCGTTGAGATTTAAGTTCGTTTGAATTCTAAGTTTGTTCCTGGGACGTCATTTCTCTTACTGTTAATTAAATGAATTCTACTTCCTTTTAAATTCACTGGAAAATTTTGCGGCTAAATCGTACACAAATTTGTCAAAATGATTCACTATGTTTTTTTATTTTTACAACCAAATTTAATGATTTGGGGCAATCTCTGAATATTTCTGCGTACAATAATATATTTCTTGACCCATTTGTGTATTTTTATGATCAAAAATTCTTCATCGCACTGAAAAAGGTTTACAAAACAATATGTTAACAGCTTTGGCGCCGTTAAGATATTTACTGATTGTTAGTAAACACGTATTTGTTGATTAAACGCTTCAAATTCTTAATCCACGTTGCATTCTCCAACCCAACCACATTAGCAGAACCCGTGTGTATTATGCCATGTGGGGTGTGGCCGCTGCACTGCCAGAACTGCAACACACGTGTTTCCGACTAATTGCCGCACACTTAACTGGAGGCTTAATTCGATATTCTGTTCTCCCAATGCTTTTTTTATAAATATTTTCTCTTGTATAATGGTGAATTATTCTTGAAAACATTATTGACTCGGTTGAGTCGGTCGAAGAAGCCGTAAATGTGTCTCAATGGTGTATACAGTATTCATTAATTTTACGAGGCTAATTTATTTGTTATCGAGAGAACACATTCTATTCATATTGTGAAGTTGTTCAGTCGAAGTTCAGAACACAGGTCTGTGATATTTTAAATACTAATTAAATGTATTTATTAAAAAGATATACATATAAAATCAATTTTATCGAAAAATGTTGTTGTCGCGCCACCGGGATATAATATTTTTCGATAAAATTGATTTTATATGTATATCTTTTTAATTAATACATTTAATTAGTATTTAAATTTTTGTGTAAGAAATTTTAAAATTGTTGGCTTGTTAAACGATTGAACAAAAAAGTTTTTTTTTTTTTTAATGAGTTTATTGTTAAATATTTTAAAGCGATTGATCGACGCGCTCGATCCATGGTGTCCCGGTGTTCCAGAAATCCCGCTGATTTATATTTGGCAGGTGATCTCCGGGACCTTTTAGCCACAAATCCATTGACACACATATACCGAAGGGCGTCCGCATTCCAGTATTCGGTTCGGCGCTGAAAAATGCATTTTATGCCGGTATAAATAATCTCTTTACTTCTTTAAAGTAAGTACTTACACTCGTCAAACTCCGCGTCAATCTGTTATGTGGTTTTGTTGAAACTGCAACGTTACACGCTGTGGAATCTTTTTTTTTTGTCTTTTGTTCCGTTTTGTGGTCTCTGTTTTGACCTCGCCGATTTTTCAACACGGTCGATATGAATACACTACATAATAGACTCCCCAATGTGTGAGTGGTGCCGAGGAGGAGACCCTTGGCCGTGTCTTTTTTGCCTGTCCATTGCGGATCACAGGTTTTTTTACAATAATCTTGTCAATGGTAATTTTCAACTCCCGGTTAACTTGTGTCATCTTCTCTCCCTTAACTCGCCACATTTGAGCTATATGATAGCAAATTTCTTGAACGACAATGATATTAACTTGTAGCGTAATATTCCCTATTCTATAATATTGTTGTACTGATTTCTATAAAATAATGTTTTAACTTGTTTAATGGCACAAATCACTCTTGAAGGGTGGATTGCCTGTTTAAAAGAAGATACGAATACAAAAAAAAAGTCGAGTGAGCACAATTGCCACTGTCGTGTTTTTATGTAAGCACATTGCTTGTGTGTATTGGGAATGAAAGGAGGAATGAAAATTTATTACATTAATTTTTTATATTTTAATATTTCATTTGTTAGGCAACGGTTGCTTTGTGTGGGTATGTATTGTTTTTTTAAATTCATATTTTTAGGTAGGTACCATGTAGGTATTTAAATCTCAACATTCTTCTCAAAGTTCTTCAACTACCTATCGGAACGTGAAAGAAAACGTTTTTTTCTAAAGTGTCTAAACGACGCAAAATGGGTACCTACTGAATAAAATGTGTCTTCACCACGGTAACGAGTATGACATATTAGATCGGTCACTTATTCGTCACATGTTTTTCTGAGATTACAAAACACATCCATTCAAATTAAAAGCGGACGTTTGTCTTGCATTTTGCTGCTGTTCATCGAACGGTGACGTCATTAATTTGCGATGAGTCAAATTGTTGTCCGTTATTGTTTTAAATGTCGCTTACACGGGTGACTGTTTTCAATTCTAAAGATACAAATAGTCGAATACTAAGAGTTCTGATATTTTATAAAGTTTATTCAGTTCTATTTTTATTGGTAATATTGTTTGACGTATATTATTGTGAAACAATTTGTGTTTTTTGAAAATATTTAATTAAAAAGGGTAAAAGGCATAAAATAAATATTTAGACGCATCGTTTAAATTACACCGCCAAACTTTTCACATTTATGTCGAGAATAATTTAAATTTTAAAATTCGTCCAGCAGTTTCAGAACTACACAAATCATCACAAAACTAATTAAGTAGAAATAACGACCGGTTTTATTTGCTTATCACACCTGTCTCGGCCGAAACACATTTCCCGTGTCGTGTTGCGCCAGCTGATTCATCGCTCAGCTACGCCCTCTGCGTTCTGTGTGAGAAAAAAAGTCTGAAAATATTTATCCGGTCGTGTTTTCCGTAACGTTAGGAAATCCCTCCAAACGGGCTGGCTGGTTGGCTGGTTGGCTGGCTGGTTGGCTGGCTAGGGGCCAACAGCCCCGGTGATAAATAACGGATCAAGTGTCCCTCGAGTATGTCCAATTGAATTAACCGACGCGGAGGAGAGCCTACGCCCGCATTCGGAGGTACGGTGTTGTCAACCCTTCGCGTGTACTGCGTAGATAATACGTTTCGTTACACCCGCCCCGGTCACTTGGGCCCTTTTCGATCCGCCCGCGGGACACTTCAGTTGCAGTTGGGAAAATGTTGTAAAAGATTCCGGATCCTCGGCCTCATTTCGGAACGTTTAATTTGTGAAGTCCACAAAATACGGCAATTGAAAGGGTCTTTACAAATCTTTGTAAATTATTATTGTTGATGGTCGAATATGCGTATATTATACCTATTATGTGTCCGAGAACGTCTTTTCCTAATTTACAAGATATAGAAAGAAGAAAATATATTCAAGGGTTTAAGGTTGTTCAAAAGCTTATTAATATTATTTGTACGATTGTGTGATTATTTAGGGATAATCCTCAAAATTTTTCGCAAAATAAATACTTTACCTAAAGACCAAATATATTTTGTGTTGGTAGGTAATTAACGCTTAGTTTTGTTCGAATTATTTATCATCAAAAGAAAAACGTTTTCTTTGTGTCGTTTATTGACGGATAGTCTCAGGTTTTCACCTCGTTTCATCTAACGTTTTCTTTCCCGATTGCCAACAAACAATGCGAAACCATTTTGAGAAGATAAAAGCGAGATGTTTGATTTATAACTATTTTCTTCTTCGGAAAGTTCCCGAAATTCGATGTGTACAAGACTGTGCGGCGCCAGGTAGTTGTTGGCAATATTGGTTACATTCCCATGGCGAAAATATCCGTTTTCATTTGTTTAGTGTACATCGCCACCATTTGTTTTTTCAAAGAGAAATAAACAGATTTCAAATAACCGACTCGCGGCTGATTTATAAGTTATTGTTGGCGTTGAATTATTGCAAAGTCTTAGACACGTTATCATCCTAAAATAAGTTACATCATATCAGTATTAATATTATTTAAAAACTGTCATAGTTAATGTGTTGTTTTGAGTACATTTCGTTATCTCCCATTCTATCCGAAACATACTATAGTATGTACTTTACACTTCTTGTTTTTATGCGTCATGAACGTTACTCAGAATCCCGTTAACTGGAAAACATTAATATTTTCCTATGAAAATTGTTTCCAGACTCTCAACAAGCTCAGCGTACGTACGTATGTATGTTCAGGTGCTGATTGAATCACAATCTCCCGCATTTGATATCAGTGACCAATCACCGAGTCACCGAGTCATCGGTTAGTCGTCCGCTTGCCGTTGAGCGGAGTGGAGCTCGGTTCGGTGCTCGCGTCTTCGCGCGCGTAACAAAGTGAAAAATTAAATGGATAAATGTGCAGCGGAATCTCAGTTGAAATGAAAAGTGCAATTGGCAATGGTAGGTTGTCACCTTGGATATAAATAGTCGTGTAAAAAACGTGATCCTACTACACAGTGTGAATCAATTTTTGAGATTTCGCAAGAATGAGCCGAAGCCAACGGGGGAAATAAACGAACGCGATACGCATCGAACATTTTGAAAACTTTCTGAATGCCTCGTTATTTGAATTAAAATCTGTGCCGAGCGTAGACATAATATTTCCCGAGTCTGCGGTGCCAAGTAGAGCCGACATTTTTCGGCTGAAGAATAAATGATTTTTTTTTCGGTTTTGGAAGGCCGTCGACTGCTGTCCTCGGCGCAATTAAATATTCCCGCCCTTTGCGAAAACGGAGAAGTGGAACTCTCGGGTTTCGTTTGGCGTTTGTTTTTCTTAGCAAATATTTGATTAATGCATTGTTTATTTTATAACAAAGAGAATACCGACTGTATTTCGTCAAGAAAGGCGAACAAAAATAAATGTTGGGACAGAATTTTAAGTGGGTGATATTACGCTGATTCTTACATAATAGATGCTTTGAAGTACGGTATTATTTGTTGTGAGGATTCTTATTATTTTTATATATTCGATTGCGTTTATTTGTCGACGGATGTGGTGGCACATTGACGTTTCTAAGCTTTGAGCCAAGATTGCGGTAGGTTAATATAAACTTTTTATAATTTCTGATGATTTCAAACAAACTGTGATTTTCTAGTGATATTCTTAAACAAATACAACATTTAAAAAAATACCATAAGTACTTATTAGTAATTGTCCATAAAGTGTAATAATAATTGTAGAATATTTCTTCGCTATCATCGAATTTGATATTACAATACTCGTGATCTTTCGTGAAGTGAGAGATCGGTTGGAGCCAAATTATTTCGCGTTCTTAAATCTTGTCTACTTTTTGATAAAAGTTCGTAGTGTGTTGGTTGTATAGTGTTTTTTACAAACGTAAATGTGATTTAAAAACTCTTGGCTAGATGAGGTGATTTCAATAACCGTCGTAAATATTGCTAGTGTATGGTGATGTTGGTGATACCCGAATTGCAACTGTCGATTCTCTCGGCGCGGTAGACGCGTCGGACACATTCGAGTGCCCCGAGACACGCCCAAAGTGTCTCGGTGTCTAGAGCTGCTGCGCCGTCAGGCCACCAAGATTTCCGCGCTGGTCGTGTCGGCCCGTTGCGGCGGCGGGATGTTCATCAAGTCGCAACAGGAGCGCGAGGCGGAGCGCCGCCCGTCGGTGTCGGGGTGGTTCAACTCCCTGCGGCGGGGCGCGCGCGGCCGGCGGAAGGACTCCGCGGCGCCCCCGCCCGCGCTGCCCATGTACGGGTCCTTGGGGAGGAAGAAGCCTCCCCATCACGCTACCAATAAGGCGAGGTCCGCGTGGGACCTGACCTCCGTGTCGGTCGCGTTCAACGCCATTGACAGCAGGGTAAGATGGTGATTCGATTAATATTCGTCTTATGACAGTTGTATTTCTAATGTTTTTTATGTATGTGTGACCTCCCTCCACCCGGATACTAATCCAGATTCACAAAACTCAAATTAAATTTAGCCTTTTTTCTTCAAAGTATGTTCTTGTCTGTTTGCGTGATTGTTTAAATTGAAATTATCTATTTTATAATACAGTCGAACTCGCTTATATCGAGCACGGTTATAGTGAGATCGCAGTTATAATAAGGAAATACTTATTATTATTTTGATTCAGGCCTGATTTCATACAACTCTTCACTGTTATAGTGAGTATATTGTTAACAAGTTAACAAAATACACTACACAGTCATAAAATCGAAAGCAACGTCTGCCGATGAGGTTCCCTATTGTTTACGATTACTTTCAGGTTTGTGAATTCTTAGAAAAAAATAATGGGTGTTTATCTTGTGTGCGTAGTAAGTTTTAAACATTAAAACCGAGCAGTATTTTGAATTTTATTAATAAATAATGTGATTGAATGTAGTAATTTACTTTAAAATGTTTTTGTTCATACTATTATAAATTTTTATTTAAATTTTCGTATGAATTTGACTTGCTTTTAATTTGATTGGATATTAAATATTTTTTATAATAACGAGTAACGGTTATAATGAGCAAATTTAGCTGGTCCTTCGTACTCGTTATAACCGAGTTTGTCTTTATTTGAAACGGTGACTATTTGTTTAGATATTATTAATTTTGTTTGTTTTATTTTATTCAAATGTGTTTTGGACTTGCGACAAATTTAACATTTTGATACGTAACGTAAACACGATAAAGACGTATACAAAATAATGTCATTTGATTAGTAAATTTTTTTTTTCAATAATTGTTGCGTCAGTTTTTCGTTTAATTTAGCGCAATCTCGTTCAGATTGTGCTAGATTATTTGAGTTTGTTTTTGTATTTCATTGAATGGAAGAGCGTCATGGAAATCCGATAAATCTTTATTATAACCTAATAACTGTTATTAATTTAATCTTGCGGGGAATATCAAGTCCTGGATAAAATATGATTGTATCTGTACGTGTTTACATATCCTGCACCCCACCTGGTACCGTCCTGACGACCAGCGAGTGACATTCAATGTAGCCCGTAATTATTTTCGGAACTACTAAGCCGCACTCCGTATGTTCCTCTGACATTTGACGTTGGCAGGTGGTTCCGCAGCCTCACGTTGCAGATGGCACCAGCCAGAGGACGGCTGCGCGTTCAATTAGCATTCACTTGTACACTGTGTGTTGAGCTTCAGTTTAATTACCGGTTTTAACTCGTGCTATTGTACAATTAACTAATTAATTATTTTTTTTAATGTGCGCAACGGTTCGATTGGATACCTTATCGTATTCGTACTGACTGTTATTACATCTCTGAGCGGTTTTTCTGAGTCGACGGTGACCGCAAATTGATTGGATTTCCCTGTTGTGTTGCAGGCTATTTACGTAGTTTATTGATTGGAATACATTGTTTTAAAATAACTACAGTTTTTTTTTCATGATCCCGATAATAGAATAATACATTTTATGAGTTTCTAGTTTTTTAATGAAACCAAAAAAAGTATTTTGAGATGTTTATTTTTATTTTAAATGTCTGATTTCCATCAATTTCCCACTTATATGTCAATTTTTTAATCCCATTATTATAAAATGTCGTAGGCTTTGATTCAAAATATTCGGATAGTCTTTTTTTCACATCGTCTGTATTTAAAAAAAAATTTCATATAAAAAGTGTCGCAACGAAGTAGCGAGGTCCTGAAATAAGGTGGACGAGATAAAACCTTCCAGCCATATTCCTTGATTTTATCCAGAATCAATTATGCCACGTAAGGATTTGTTTTCTTCGCTTAACCTATACACCTTGTCTCCAGGTCTTCCCAATCTTCTTAACCTTTCCCATACGGTGCTAAAATAATAATGCGCGCTCCGATGCTGTAAACTCGTTGTACATGGAGAGTTTTGCGATTTTTAAGTCGAATAAATATGAATTTATACAACAAATATGAATTTATATAACAAATACATTTATTACTTATATTAATCATTAAAATAATATTTGATATATGTACAAGTGAATATATATTTATCGATTATTGTGAAAAAATGCTAAGAATGAGAAAATACATTGGTCATACGGAACGACAGCACAAAGACGCATAAGACACGTCAAACTCGGCCAGCGTGCGCTCTCGCTCTGCCACTAATGCCAACAGTCCACTCTCTCCGAGGCTCCTCACCTCGCCCAGCCTTGGCGCGCTCCAACCAGAACGAAACGTAAATCCGCGTCGATACGAGAATAGGCGATGCAAACCGACAGCTGCAGTACATTCTTGTGCTCGGCTCCTCTTGCCGTGCCTCGGGGAGAGTGGACTGCTGCGTAACTAAAGTGACGATCGGCATCTGGTACCCCGCGCACAACGTCCACAACAACAACGTACATGTACACGTACAAATCATGTCAGGTTCTTCGAGAAAACATTTTTTATCATTGCGTATGGTAAATACTATAATATTGTAATTATTTTATCCTATACATAAATATATTACGGAGGAATACCTAAAATGTGAACTCTGTATTTAATATATTTACAGAGATATTCACTTAATTAGAGGCCATGTCAGTTCAGTTTACATCACCGGAGAGAAAAGGTTAATGTATCTTTACACTATTGTATAGGAATAGTTTAGTGTTTCGGCGTTTGTGTTTGAAATTTTTTGAATGCTCTTTGTCATTTACGGACGCCTGACGTATCACCTACCACTTCACAAATGTATTTAGTGGCTATAGTTGCTGATTTTTTTTAAAGAAACTCGTATGACATGCAATTTTGTATAAATTGTTCACTTGGTATAAATTCTGTCATGATAAATTTGGGGCAAAATATATATTTTTAAATATAGGAATGTAGCGCCCAGTTATGCACCAACATAAATTTAACAAGAGACGCCAGGTATCAACGAGCTAAGCTCACCTGACGATCTAAACTTTAATTATCAAGACGATATTCATTTCGGATACACCTACATTACTTACAGCCAAATTACCATTTTAATTAGAAAATAAATTTCTAATTCATACTTCTTCCATTATCAGTAAATATGTACGTAACAATATTTTTTTATGTTCATTTACACGTTCATTTATTTTATCATTTCTTTTGAGCTTTTCGAATCCGAAGCCGGCGAAGCGCCTTTTGTTATGCGCATATAATTTCGCCCGACTGTCGCTTTGAGAAATACCCATCTTTTTGTGGGCTCTTGACACTTGAGCGAGACCAGTTACGTATTTCATGCTCACTTGAATTTTTTATCAGCACACTTAAAGATTTTGTAGGGGAATCGTGAAACTTTGCCTTTTCGCCTGCACGCTCCTGGCGTATCAGCGGTAGCGTGACAGGAAACACGACGGAGCCTTCTCACTTGCCAGAGGTTGCCATCTTGAGAATGTGTTTCAGTAAATTTTGCACCCTTAGTGGGATGAATGCTGACATTACTATTTTATCTTTCTTCAAGTCTCAGCTTTTTATCTATTATTTTAATAAATAGTCTGTAAATAAATAACATTAATGTTTACCAAACACTGATGAATATCCGACTGTTGTGTACAGAGTTTTCTGCGCTATTCTACCGTGTATATCCGACTTCTCTGGCCGACGTTTCGGGTCCCATCGTATGCTCCATCGATGTGTTGCAATACCGTGGCATAAGCGGGTTTTGGACACGGTATCGTAAATTAGTATTTAAATAACGACACGCTTTTAACCTGTTATGGTTCTAAAGTAATAATGCGCTCTCCGGTGCTGTAAGCTCAGTGTACATGGATACTTTTGCGATTTTTAAATATTCTGATAAATTTGAATATTTTACACTTATTATTTATATTAATCATTAAAATAATAGTTGATATATATATATATATATATATATATATATATATATATCAATTATTATGAAAAAGTACTAAAAATGAGAATTAACACATAAGACACGTCTAACTCGGCCAGCGTACGAAAATGACGATCGGCCACCGGCACCCCGCGCCCCGCGCACTACACCTTCCCACGGCTCCACACGTACACATACAAATTGACAAATTCACGTCTGGTTCTTTGAGAAAACATTTTTTATTGTTGTGTATGGTAAATACATTGTAATTATTTTATCCTATACATAAATATATTACGGAGGAATACCTAAAATATGAACTCTGTATTTAGTATATTTACAGAGATATCAGAGGCAATGTTAACTCAGTTTACATCAATCGGACTGGAAAGGTTAAATAATATTAATAATATTGGATAATTTGTATAGCGCCATTTTCGTAAAAACTTTCACCTCAAGGGCGCAAAATATAATATAAATGTTTATTTAATAAATAAAATGTTATTATTTTTTTAGTGTATAGGTATACTATTGGCATATTTTTTATTACCTCGTACATTCAGAGTTCTATATAATCAATGTCCATTTTGTAATACGAGTATAACCGAAAATTTATTGACGTCCGCATTTTTTCATTTATCACCATTTAGTTTTGTCGATGTGATAAATAAATAATGTTCTCAAGTGACACTGTTATCGCATTAAACTATATTCTCTTTATCTTCAGCTTAACTCGCTCACTCGAGTGGTCTTTGTAATAATATACACATTTCTGATATTATGAAATGTCTTATTGGCGATTCACTTCAAAAATGGTATTTGCTGCTCAGTCTCTCTGGTCGAGAATTTTTACAAGAAAGTGAATGCTTTGTAAGACGAAATACTTTCTAAAAGAAACAGCAGCTGACTTATTTTTATATTTGAACAATCTTGGACAAGAGACTGTAGCGCTGATAAAATAATACTTTTTTTATTTTATTGATTTTAAAGCTCGATTAGTTTTGCGACCACGGTGTACCTTTACCTTTCTCGGCACTTATTAAATAAAACGTAATGGAAATTCGAATAATGATATCATTTATAAATCTTTTTAATTCAGTCATGCTCTGTTCATTTTGTGTTCCGGAGGGTAGGTAGACTCGTGCAGCAGGTCCGGCCTGGCGGTTAGCGTCGAGTCCTGTGTTCTGGCTTCTTGGCAAACATCCCTGCATACGTTAATGTACAATGCCTTTCGTTAATAACTATTCTACATCTGTACAGCGATCGCATATATGTATACAACGGAGCCATCTCATACATCGCAATATTAATTAGACACACTAGTCGACTCTCAGGCTATCTGAGCTAGTGAAGGCTAAGAGTTAGGAGCAAGTTTGGCAAAATTTCTCCACCACAGATTAATTAATTTCTATTGTAATTAAAACTTATGTTTAATTCTTACAGCGTTTCGGTTTAATCTATCCGGTCTATATCTTAATAGATTTATTACATAAATGAATTATCGTAAACGATACGTTTATGTTGTAACGTTTGTATTTTCTTATCTGTGTGTTACGATACACTGTTATTATTATAAAACACAGTTTTAAGAGAACGCAGTATTAATAATAATAATAATATTGAGAATTTATAAATACTAATTAAATAGAAAGATATACATATAAAATCAATTTTATCGATAAATATTGTTGTTGCTACCGAGATTCGAATCTAGAGCTCTTCCAATACTTGGAACGTGCATTAATCGATTATGCTACAGCACACACTGCATTGATGACAAATTTTCGAACCTATTGTTACACTTTTCAAATTAATATCGTTCCATTATTTGAAAGCCATCTACTTTATTATACGGATTCTCAAATACCTTTGAGTAATGCAATAGGAGACGCCAGAATTAACAATTCATTTTTATTAAATTTTGGACACATCGATACAACTTATTAAAGAGAACACATTTTTATTGTGACGTTATGATTATTCAGAACATAGCTCTGTGATATTATAAATACTAATTTAATGTATTAATTAGAAATTAGAATCCCGGTAGCGCAACGACAATATTTTTCGTTAAAATTGATTTTATACGTATACCTTTCTAATTAATACATTTAATTTGTCTTTAAAATATCACAGACCTATGTTCTGAATAATTACAATTTCACAATAAGAATGTATTCTCCTTAGTAATTTATAAATGTTTAAAATCTGAACTTTATGAAGTAAAATTTCTTTACACACGGTATAATGAATTCAAAAGGTCACAAGTCATCGTCACACGGATTTGAAACGAAAATGTATGTGAAAAATGCATTTAAAAATATTCTAAACTTGTGCCGAAGGTACGACACCGCAACCCTGTCGTCATTTCGCACGCACAGGTCACAAACAATGTTCCCCCTAATTTTGGATCGCGTATATATTTTTATGCAATTTTTAGGACTTGTGCGCTTACGCAGAAAATAAGAAAAGCATTTGGTACCATAACAGTTATAAAACTACTGGTGGGGCATGGGTTAACCTCAGTACTAATGAAGGTGTATTAAGTCAAGAGAACTAATAAAAACTATCGAGGAAAGTTTACAAACTTCGGACACATTTTCCGCAATGAAAATATGATGGGGAAGATAGAACGCAGCATAGTTGTATGTAGAAAGAGATTATCTTGGCTGTGTAACCTCAGAAAGTGCTTCAGTGTCCAATATGTTGGCGACCTTATGCAGGATACATCAACATACTGCAACATGGTGGCCAACCATCGATAATTGGTGGCATATGAAGACGAAGTCTTGTTAAAAATTGTGTGCGCGGTATATTTTTTTGTATGCACTATGTGCGCGCACACCCCCAACATATTAAAGCTTATATTGGTCACAGGCTCGCAAAATTTATTACACTGGCGGCGAGCGATATTGCATTAAAGGTCGCAATCGTTACTTGTTATTTAATTAGTTCATTTTCCTCATTTAATAACATATATTTAATAACACATATAATTTATTATTAAGGAGAAAACATTCTTATTGTGACGTTGTAATTATTTAGAACAGACGGTCTTGTAATATTTTAAATACTAATTTAATGTATTTAATTATAAATATAAAATTAAATCAATTTTATCGAAAATTATTGTTGTTGCTACAGAGATTCGAACCTGGATCTCTTCCAATCCGGGGAACGTGCATTATCCGATTATGCTATACCAACACAGTGGATTGACGACAAATTTTCGAACCTATATGTTACACTTTTCAAATGAATACATCTATCGTTCCAGTATTAGAAAGTCATCTACTTTGTTTTTACGGAATCTCAAATACCTTTGAATAAATAACAATAATAACACTTGGATTTTTATTAAATATATCAGATATTACTTCAAATGCATTTCCCAATCCTGAAGCCTCGATTCTAAAGAAGTACACGCACATATCTGATCTATCTAATTTAGTATTAGCGTGTTTTTTTGCATATATTTCTCCGGGTTAGCTTACGCCTTGCAAAATTTCACTTTTCTATTTCTCACAGTGACAATGAATAAAATTAAGACATACTTAATACATACGAATTGATTTTTCAGCTTTGTATCAAGGAATTATTTCGGTGACAGTACGCGAGGTTTAAAAGGTTCGTATTTTATTTTGTACAGCTTCTCTTCACACCCCGCGACTTCTTGTCTCTTGTCAAAATGAAACATGTTCTTCGATATTGACCAGGTACTCTAAAACCTTTGCTTAACTACAAACACGGCGCAAAGTCAATAGGTACTCGTGATTCTCACGCACACGTTCGGTCGCTGGTCGGCCGATCCTGACTAACCTAACTACACAATATTGTTTTAGCACTCTGTTGACCTTGCCATTGCAAGCTTGAGAATGCATTCACGAAACTGCTGCGTTTATGTACAACTTTTTGTCTAATATTAGAGGAAATAATAATGTCGGGGACCCAACACTTAAAATAAAATTTAATTCGTTTTAAAACCGTCGCGTAGCTTTGTGTAGGTAAGTGCCGTATAGTTAGTTACTGAACACACAAATAAGTTATTTATCTACCCGGAACGTGAATGTGTACGTGGATTTCTAAAAAGTTTAAAAAACCTAAGTTTAATGTATTTTTTATTTATTATCTTTGTTTTATCAACCACTTGAATTGAGTTTAAATACATCTACCGGTTTCGAAAAATACCATTTTCTTCTTCAGGATGTCATAACTAACCAAAAATATATAGCATTGTTTCTTCATCAGAATCTATTTTTAAAATTTAAAAAAAAAACAATTATTTAAAAAATAAATTTAGTACCTAACTTAAATTGCTGCTCAATACAAATTTAGTCAAATAATTTTTAGGAAAAAATTTTAGAATAGGACTCGTAGTTAAATTTAGTTAGTTAGCTGTTTACAATTTCCCGATTAGTTTTACATGCTTTATTTTTTCTCTAACGATTCCAAATTATTTAATTTGTGACCAACACCGTTTATAAAAAAAATAAAAAATTGAGATTGTCAATTTTGCAAAAAAAATAAAAAATTGGGATTGTCAATTTTACATATAAACGGTGTTGGTCACAAATTAAATAATTTGGAATTGTTTGAGATAAATAAAGCATGTAAAACTAATCAGGAAATTGTAAACAGCCAATTAAATTTAACTACGAGTCCTATTCTAAAATTTTTTCCTAAAAATTATTCGACTAAATTTGTATTGAGCAGCAATTTAAGTTAGGTACTAAATTTATTTTTTAAATATTATGACATCCTGAAGATGAAAATTGTATTTTTCGAAACCGGTAGATGTATTCAAACTCAATTCAAGTGGTTAATAAAACAAAGATAAAAAATATAAATTTTAACCACAAAGTTAATATTGATAATTTTAAAAGTATTAAGTTTAATGTTATGGTACCTACTGAATAAACTATGCGATCAGTTTTTCGTCATATATATTTTTTTGATATTAATCTAATACAAACATTCTTGGGGAGTAATTATATGCACACACGTGTCAATTTCACCAAAAGAAAGGTTCAACAATATATTCTTGCATAAATATTTTTGACTAGCAGCTATAAATTGAACTCTACTATGTTTTTTGAGAATTTACAATTATTTAATTTGTTTTTCATTTGAAATCTTTTAGTTTCGTATTTGCATCTAATAATAAAATATATTTGTGAACTTTTATCGGACGTGTGACTAGGAAAGTTCTCGTTCGGAAAATGCAAGTGTGCTTTTTAACAATAAATTTGCTTTCAAACAATACCAATTAGTGTTCGCACAACAGCGGAATGCGCACCGCTCATATTGAAACTTGTATTGTTCGCCTTGTTTACGACTTGTTATTTCCGATCCAACAGTATCGAGACTCGCACGGTCTTTGCACGTAGCTGTACGTAAATATTTGCAATTGTCATTTTTTTTTCTCGATAATATTCGTTCATCTACTTATATTGATTCTTATATACTCTTATGTGGAATAAAGCGGACACGATGCTAAAGTTACGTAAAGCATTTGAGATGCGGATCTATAGACGATTTTTAAAAATAAGCTGGGTTGCCAGGGGCACTAATGACGATGATCGTTTCGGATGCGAAAGAAAAATTGATATCCTTAAAACATGAACATGCCGGCCACATCAGGAGGTATTTAGAAAAATATCAGATTTTGCATCTCGTCATTCAAGACAAAATTGCTAGCAGAAGAGGTGAGGTCCTGGAAGACGGAGAACATCTTGCCTGGCAATGGTTTGGGAAATTATGATAACATTAGCAAATGAGCAATCGGATTTACTGCGCGGTCAGGCGCCGATTGCTTTTCTGTTAGTGCATTCTGTACTGTATTGAACGTGAAAAATACAAACAAAACATTCATGTCACATTTGGCAGTGACATAGATAAGGAAATAAACCATAGAGTAACGACGCGATATGATCATGAGACATAGATGAGATGACAGGATGCTTTTACAAGTACTTTATAGCTTACCGTGGCAAATGAAGCCGCCACATCCAGAAAGTCATAGATGTAGACGGGGAAGCGTAATATTATTATGATGCTAACGTTTGTTAAGCGAAGAAGCACTAAGAACTAACTAATTTACTATTACGTCGTTTCGTCGCAGGGATAGATTTGTCCTGGCACAACCACTCTTGCTTCCTTCACTCATGCATCTTTTCGTGCACCCTCGTCGATTGTTAAAGGTGTTAGTAGCTCTATCCTCCAGTATTTGGTTTAACTATCCTTACCAGGTCTTTTTCAGGTGGATGCCCCCATGTTCCTGGTCATCTTAATACTCGCCCCTGATATTTTATTTACCATACCATACATATCCAAACCTTCTAGACTACCCTCGTAATTCTCTACCAATTGAAAAAATTCCATCAGTTCTCGATTGACGTCATCATAGTTCGTTTGTAATAAAATAAATGCATTTATAATATTCCATATTCAAGTACATATTGTGAATCTCTGCAGAGAGCAGTAGAAACGACCTTGCATACTTCATTACTGACGTAAGTGCCAGGTTGTACTTTGATTAATTAATTTTGTGTCACGAGCCTTCGTAGAACACCGTCCCGAGGTTGCTCATTGAATTACGATTTGCCAACTGCAGAAACAGGTTAGTCTGGTTCGACTCCCGACGATTGCGTGTCTCCCGTTGCGTTTTTTTATATTTTTTTATTTATTATTATTTTTAATGCATTTAGTTCAGAGGCCGTGAAGTTAAATTCCACGTATGGAAGCTGCTTTGAAAAACGTACAAAGCATACGTAGGTACTTAATACATAATAAAGTATAATTTATTTTATAAGTGAATGCAGTTTCCCTGATTACATGTTTCTATATTATTTATGCATTGGTTTTCCTTCTTTTTTTATGTGACAATGTTCACAGATCCTTGGATCACATAGAGGCATGTCATTATTTATTTGCTAATTGGAGAGGATAAACAGCGAGAGTTTTGTTTTAGTGTTGCATTTATTCGAGATCTCCAGCAATCCCACGATTGGACGCGTCGCGCTGCCTGCGCTGCGATATGAGAAATAGCGGTGACATCTTGCTAGCTAATAGATTTGCTTTGAGGTCGTCTGAATGTGTTTATGCTAATTGATTTCGAGTATTAACACGTTGACCTACAATGCATCAAGATAAAATGCCTACACCGTTTTATGGCGCTCGTTTTATACGCCCGCCGTACGCGTGTTTGACAAATCGCATTTGAAAATGTGTATTACTGAAACACATCTTAATGTGTTTCGTGACGTGTTGCTGTTATTATCTCGATAGCTAATAATTTGTGTACAGTTTTTATAATACATAATTTCAATTAAAGTTCAACTTTATTATTTTGATTTTGAATTTAATTTATGGTATCCCAAAAGACTGTTTTGTTTGTGTATTTTTTTTTGTCGGTTTCTTTATGTAACGTACGCCACTTGTTCTCATGTGTATTTTTGTATTGATGTATTCCATTGTATTACTTTTCGAAATTAAACAATAATTTATCGTACATAGATAGCGGAAGCTTCTTTTATTAGTCTTGTTGTAACAGAAAACGGTTTGTTTTCTTATAATTTCCGCCGTATTTACAAAAAATGTCTTGTAAAACATAAAAATAAATCTCAAAACTATTCCGTTAGGGATCGCGATTCATCCGCGAAACGAAAGGAGGTATTGCAATAAATTAGCCTCCGAATAAAATACATTGAAACAAAAATGTGTTGTATTTAAATATAAGGCGAAAAGGATACAATTGTAACGAATACTCGGAACAAATCAAGTGGAAGAGTATGAAGTTACTCGGAAAGGGAGGACGGAAGATGATACTGTGAGAAGAGTAACTCTCGAAACAGGGCTAACGGTGCACACCGTTATGGGAAACATGGAAGCTTTCGAGGAAATGACGACTAGCGATCCGTAATGGCGTCCTGGTACAAGCCGGAGGACTATGAAAAGCTGACGAGGCTTTATCTTGTATATAAGTTGAAGAAAGTTGGACTTAACTGTAACGATATCGGCGTATGGAGCGAATTTCTAATGAAATGATATATATTTAAACTCAATAAGTAATTAATGAAACAAGATTAACAAATAAAAATAATGAATTTTAACCGCAAAGTTAATTTTGGTAATTTAAAAAGTAAATGAGATTCAAGATTGTAATCATTTCGGTAAGAAAATAATGATGTCTGTTATGAATGTTCATACTTTGAATGAAATTGCAGAAATAAATATTTTTTATTCGTTGATAATTTTCGTTTTATTTTATCACCGTTTAAATGAAACGCAAAATTGAATTTCCTTTTGTAATCAAGTTTTACTTTCATATTATAAGCATATTTAAGTGAAAATATGTTGACATTAATAAATACTTTTGTTTCGGTTGAAATTATTTCCACGTACATAAATATATTTGAATGAATTATAATGTTTTCATATGCAACTTGATACAACTACAGAAGAATATTAATTCATATTTCTTTTCATAGGCGAGTAACGAATCGAAACAGCTTCGGGCCCGTAAGTCCTATCCGGTTTTATTTTCTGCCCGTGCATCGGTATCGCAAGGTCATCCAAGGGCGAGCAAGGTCACCAGATTTTGCAAGGAGGTCATTCAACCCGGGCTCACGCATTTCTGACGTGTTTAATTTATTATTTATTTATTTCGTTTTCCAATAATAAATAGTTTATATCTCTACCGGCGGTTATCGATCATGGTGAACAATATTAAATGAATTTTGTTGTATTCTAGGTTACATTTTAAAATTTATCATTGGTGTGAAATATCTCTATTTTGTTTTCTTAATTTGCCTTATTAATTTTCTTTACTCGCTGATTGAATAATTACATCTCGGATGGAGTTTTGAGAAGATAGTCACACAATTAACCCACTTATTCGTATTATGTATTGTGTGAACGCTTTATAATTTTAATTGGTTCAAGAGTTTATGTCGTTTATGGGATATCGCGTACAAGATGTTTGATCTGAGAAATTTCCTACTCTCTTATTTCTGATATTCCCCCACTACGTATGCTTGTTTTCTCTCGCGAATGCTCGCTCCTGCTTCAACTGCTCGTAATTTTAGTACAGGTATTTTTTATAAATAATAAATTAAATTGTATTATTATAGTATACTAGTACATTAGCACCGCCAAATTCTGACTCCACGTAGAAGGTTGTACATACAGATTGTTATGAAACATTTTAAATAATAAGATCTTCGCTTCTAACGGGAAAAAATAGATGTCTCAATAATAAAAAAAACACACGTAGATCCAATCTGACAACAATCTACAGTCATTATAGATTACAGCCTAATTATAAAGCTGCCTATCGGTAACATAAAGTTCCTGATTCGAGTCCCGGTGGTGACTATATTTTTTCGATAAATATTTTTTCTTTTGTGTGTCTTTTTTAGTGGAAATGAGATGGATGTATGTCTCTTAAAATACTGAGTCAATGAAGCAAACTGGTCATATACAAAACAATAAGACCAGTGGTGGCTTATGGTTGTAAAACGTGGTGCCCAAACCAAAAATAATAAAATTAATTTACGGTTTTTTATCGCAAAATACTGAGAAAATTTTATGTATCTATATCTACTAGAAAATAGAATTTACAGAATAAAAATGAACCACGAGGCTAGAAATTTAATTGAGAAAGAAACAATTGTAATATTCTGTTAATCCTAAAGACGACTGTGTTGGGCTGGTCATGTTGGAAGAATGCCAGATGATAGAACTCCAAAAATCGTGATCAAATTATTACCCCAGCAGAAATGCTGTAGAGGCCAAGGAAGAAATGGGTTGACTGTACGGAAGGGGATGAGCAGATTGGTAAGGTCCTGGAGAAGAATGGTCAGGGATAGGAGTCGGTGAAGAACAGTTGCGTGGGAGACCAGTGAGTGATTTATATAATTTGTTTAACAAATGAAATAGATTTCGTTTCGACAATATCAAAGGCTTTCAGGACAAAGACCGATGTGAATATGTACGATGTTATTTTACTCCGAGTCGATTCCATAGTCTTTAGGCGTTGAATGCGGGAGTGACGACCACTAAACCGCACAAGCTAAAACCATTATCTACACATGATTTCGATACGATATTCGGAAGTTCTATCCCCGAGCGTATTCAAGACGACTAGATTTATTATGAAAGTAGTAAATATATTGATCAGATGTGTTTTCGTATTGGAAAATAATTAATTTGTTATTTATGTGTTTTTATCAGCAGCTCGCTTCTGAAATTGAATAAGGCGAGTTTCACGGTTCGGTAATTTGGAACAATTATTTTCCCTTAATTTATATTAATTCCACGCTGCCTGCTGCAGCGTGCGTGCTCAATTCCGCACCGGGGCTGTGGATTCTTTATTAAATATATGTGACTGTGGTATTTTCAAATGAATTTTCATCTAAAAATAAATATTTTCAAAAATTATTTATTTAACCGGTTTTATTATCTATTACTTGGTTACTGACCGTACTAAAAGATTGAATTAGATGGATATTTAAATGATTTAAACAAATTAATAATGTACTTAGAACTTAAAGTGGACAAATATATTGAGTGTATTTTAAATTAATAATTGTAATATAAATATTTTTATGTTATACTTAAAATAATAGTTTAATCTGATGCTTTGTAAGATCCTACCCGTAGAAGTGAGTTGGCGCGAGAGTTGATCAAGCTGACCATTGAATAAAAAAAGACACATCTGTTCTGAGATTGCCGCAAAAACCTGTTTAGCACTTTACTCAACCACCGCACATTATGTTTAATTCAATTTTAACTGTTTTAAAATCTCTGACTTAAGTGAGTGATTTTCATAAAATAAACTAAAAATTAAATGACCCCTAATAATGTCACATTTGGTATCGATTGTCGACACGTGTTAAAAAGTATGTATTGACAATAAAATACCATATTTCCTCGATTATAAGACGCATGTTTTTTCCTATGTTGGTGTCTCTGAATTTGGGGTGCGTCTTATAATCAATGGCGTCTTACAATCGTTGTATAATTCCGTATTCGTGATGAATCATCGCCGATTACCAAGAAGCACTGAGTCGAAAAGTGATTCAGAAAAATTGGATACTAAATCTGAAGAAATTTCAGACTCTTGATGGGTGATATAGTACATAAATAATATGCCTATTTTTAAATTCTTTTAATTGTGATGTATGATTTTGTCTGTTATAATGAACTTTACATAATGTTTTTATTTTTTAATATTGGTATATAAAAATAAGGATGCGTTATTAGTATTTAAAGTCACGTATTTAACTCTATTTATACAAATTAGAATATTGATGATTCTATACTGTAAACACGGATCGTGTTATTTGTATAATGTTGAATTAAAGGTTGCGTAATAACAAGATTTATTTCCACAGCATATGTATGAGGCTGTTTGGGGTCCAACCTGTAATACAGCAGATTAAGTTATGCATCTATCATACACATTGGTCATATTTCAAGGTTGATGCGTTCTGCAATATTTATTTTAATATCGATTTTGAATGCTAATTCGTAATGTATTCCCCTAATATCACTGTTTATATTATATTACAAAATGAAACTTTCCTAAGTGGGGTTTTGTGTGGAAGGATAAGAAAGAGGCTGTTCAGAAGGACAGTATAATTCGAGTGTTAAAGTTGGAAGGAGGAAACGAACCCTTAACGTGTGAGACTAATGACGCGAGTTTATCATTGCATTTGTCACTGAAATGCCACATACTCTAGATTTTAGCAGTTATTCCAAGATATATGGATGACAAGGTTTTATGCAGTCCAGATACGATAGCCAAATTTGATAGCTCGCGATCTTTATGTAGCCAGCGGCGCTCGAGTTATATCGGTCTGCAGGCTCTGCTCAATATCCCAACTTTTTGGACACTAATGGGAAAGTACTTGATCTGGATCGATATCATTAATAATCCGATGAAATGCAGTAACGGATAATAAACAAATGTAAAAAAAAAAGCATCAGAATATAGAAATAGCCTGTACTATCACGACCCACTTCAAGATTGTGCGTCGACACTCTAAGTGCAGCCGTATTTCAATTTGATAAACCGAGGAACACGTTTTGCAGTGTGAATTTATGAACGTTGCGTTGTTTTATTACTCAATGGACTTAGATAACGAGAACGCTTCATTACTGTACCCACAGTGCACATCCCACATTTGCAATACGTCTGATGTTATCGGATTTGTAAATAATTATCGTTGCGCTATTTTTCTATTCTCTCGCGTACGTAACGTCGATTGCATTTGTTTGTATCAAGTGTTCTGTATCAGTGAATTGTATCTGAAAACTCTGATCGGCTGCTGTGTAAGCTTTTATTGTATTGAAATATCAACCATCATTATCTTTTTTCATTTTTATAGTATTATAAACGCATTGCGATGTTTCCTCGGTTTGTATTGTTAACGTAAACATCTTGATGCTCAAATACCAATCAATAGTCAAAAATATTACAATTGACTGCAATGGAGACACTCCTCTTTTTCACATTAAAAATAAATAAATTAGGAAATTTTTTTAAAAATTGTTCTACAGTTCAAATTGGAAATTTTTTGATTTTTTAAATTTTCACTTCAACATGTTCACATTAAATACCTACAAAATTTCACCTAAACATACTCAAAACTACATACACAGATAAACGAATGTTAAGTTAAAAAATTTAATATAACAGGTAGTCGCAGTTAAAATGTTTATTTATTAATAAGTGGGATATAATTTATAATAAGCGTTATCTAAAATTTTGCAGATTTTTTACCTGTTCTACGGGATAAATCACGCTTTCACGCAAGATGTTAGTTTTCTTTCTTTCTCTGTGACTATTATTAATTAAATAAAATATATACTGGCACACATATTTAGCATTGTATTATAATAGCATCTTAACAAATGAAATAGGCGCCAACCTGATTTGAGAAGCTTCATGTTTATTTTTATAACAATGGTAAACGTATCGATAGTAGTTTAGTTCTTCGCGAGGCCTCGTTCTAGATTTCGCTATTTGCGCTGCAATAATTTGATTCGAGATTACTAGCCCATATCCGTTACTCCACTAATAGCTGCCAGTGCTCTTTTATAAAAGGCTTATACTTTCAAAATCAAATTATGCTGGTGGCCTATGGTCGATCAATAACGACACGATCACTGTCAATCGGGACCTTCTCACGTGGAATCGCATCAATTAAAATGTACAGTTTCTGAACAAAATTAACGTGTCATTAAAAAATCACTTTATTATTGTTATCAAACAATAAATTACATACCACAGTACAATTATGAATGTCCAGTTTGATAGATTATGGTTAATGGGCAGTATAATGATGGCTATTGCAGTCACATCATTTGCATTGCTTATTCTATGTACAGAAAATTAAAACAAACATATTGTACATAAATAAATATACGTATTGTACATTAGGGGGGGAGTTAGGATGTCTACTGTCGAAAGCAAAATGAAAGTTCGCTACGGTTTAGTGATATTTTTATAGCACATTTAATATTTGGTGCGAGATTAATTATATATTATATATTAATTTCTAAATAAAGATAAAAATATGCATATTTTTTTCCTATTGTTTGGGGGTTAGAATGTTTACTTTCGAAAACAAAATTAAGTTTCGTCGTGATTCGAAGCCAACTAAGTTTAAAGTATTTCTATTACACGAGCAATTAGAAAAATAATTAATATTTGACAAAGGGTTTTCATAAATATTCTAGATTTTAGATTATATGTAGATATTTAGTATTAAGAGTATAATGTTATGTATGTACCGTTGTATTTTTAAAATTTGAGTTAAAAAAGTAAAATTTCAGATAATATTTTGTCCGATTGCATTATATGCTGCTGGCACAACTGCAAGGGTATTTTAGAAAAAAATATCTCAATTCTGTACCGAATTTTACAATGTCCGTTAAATTAACATGTCAAAGAAAACTCTTACGGAGGGCGGGGGTGGGTTTTTTTAAGCTATTGTGTGACAACGTGGTCTATTGATCGATTTATTTGATGTATTGACTTATTACATATATGTATAGGTACCTACTTGTATAAGGTAAATAAATATTTTTCAAAACTAAATTTTGATTACTCCAATTTTCAATTCATTCAATTTCATTCAATACAGATTGAATATCATTGCCTACATAGAATTTGCCCGTTAAATATAGGTCTATGAATCTACAATCTATGTAGTATAATGATCGAATAACAATTATTCTTGGTAAAATGCATCATCAGCAGTCGTTAAAAGTGCCATTGTGACTAGCCTTAATATGCAAATAAATCAATTAATCTCGTATATATTTTTACTGATTTATTTTTTTCTATGTTGGGCGTGGGTTTTTCGTTGTACATAATTATATTTTCGTTGTTTTCGAATTGTGTTTAGGATTTTTCGGTCTGGTAAATCTTGTATAAATACTTAGTCATCCATATATATAATTCAATACCATTGCCCATGGAAGCCATTCCCCATGTATTGATATAATTATTTTTAAGAAATTCTATGTTCTTTTCTTAAATAACAACTATAATATAATGTAACAATATGTTTTTAAATAATTTTGAGTACTTTTTATGTATTTATTTACCTCGGCTTTGTTATTTTATACCAATAGCTTGACTTTAATATTATTATTTCTTCTACTTTTACATTTTACTTTCATATTTTTGTGGGAATATTTATAAGGGTCATCAAGAGACCTGTTGATAAATCTGAATCAGATATATTTCATTAAAATAAAATTAAAATAACGAACATACAATTAATTAACTCACTTTTTCTCTAAAAAGTACAAAAGAAAAAATTATTCCTTGAATTAATACCACGTTACATCATCTTATTCTTTGTTTATGGTTCTTATAGGATTTTTTTTTTTTTGTTTTGTTTGTACATTTTTTATTAGAATTTAAATTAATCAGTTGTATGGTGAATAAAGTCAACCTACTGATCGATCGTGCGATATAATACAGTAATTGCTTAGTACGAATGACATCAGGTTATTACAATGTTCAACGTTCAGGTATGCGTAAACAGGTTTTATTCATGTTTTTTTTTTTCTTTTATTTGCAGGTGAGTTGAAAAAATGCAGAATATGTTCCCTCGAACAAAAAAGCGCCCGGCAAATGAAAGGTATTTATTCGTGATATTTTAATTTCGTGTACCTACGCGATGGAATGTCAAAACTTAATTTTGTAAATACCATTTTGTTATTAATTTATGAAATGTAAACACAAATTTGATTAACTTTACGTCGACCGGTTTCTGAATTACTGCATTTTCGTCAGGACTAATTTTTAAAATATAATATGATTTGAAATAAATTTTCAGATTGGGGAAGTGACCGCAGTCCTAATGAGTGTTAGTGGACCGATAATTATTTATTATTAAGGGATTAGGTAATTTCTAAATTATCTAATCTAATAAATTTATATTCCGTTTTTTTTTTTTATCAAAAAGGGTATTTTTTAAAATATTCAGGATATAACAGACCTAGTCCATAATACTTTATGGATGGATGTCAGACTAAATTACGAGTCGAAAATGTTCAAGAAATATTTGATAATTCTGCACTGTTACGGAAAATATTATTGTTTTAAATTTTTACAAAATCGTGTTAAGCTTGTAAGGTCTACGTACTTCAAAATAAATATTTGCGAGATTGTTTAATTATTAATCTGTATTATACCTTTGATTCAGGCTTTAAATCATCTAAAAAAAAAAAGGTCTAGCAGTTCGAAATTAGATGACCTTTAATTTTTTGAATTCAATATATAATTTGGAATCAATAAAATATTTCAATTAATCGAAATAATCGCAATTACGATTTTTTTGAAATTCTTATATCTCTGGCATGATTGAGATTAGGCACATATCGCTTGAGCATTTTCGACTCGTAATTTAGTCGTGTATCCATCAATAAAATATTGTAGACTAGGTCTATTACATTCTATAATGAGAAAATGTTTTAATAGAATTTCGAAATTAAATTAATTTATAATTGTACGTACATATCTTCACACCAGGTATTATTTTTAAGTACCACCTATTTAGGTTTCCAACTTTCTAGAACGAACGTTCTTAGTTTACTGTTCCCATTGTGTCTCACCTCGCGAGTGTGCATAATGTATGATGATGGCCGCGTGAAGTACCGGCTCCTGATAAAACTTGTGTCATTTATCTCGCGTGTGCATGTGTACGGGGTATAGAGCCACTGACAGATACAGATCTCCAGCCACCGGAATCCGAATCTCGGCCGTGATTTATCGCCGACACTTCTTCCGCGAGAGGGTCGGGTTATCTCCGAGAAGTGTGCGAGTAATGTGCTAGGCAGTCTCGCTCGGGTGAACTCCTGATGGTAATAGGGTGCTCCGTTAATTTAAGGTGTCCTACTTAGGTAATAACTTAGGTAATAATAAAAAGGTTATTCCGGTTATAAAAGTACTACGAGTTAATACAATTAAATTTAGAGTTAAATACAGCGGATATGCAAACGATCTGAAGACCGACCGAAGATCCGAACCGAATAAGATAAAGCCACTTTATGTAGACCATCTTTTTTAAGCTACTTTTAGTGTCAACATGACGTATTTCTGGTGTTTTCCTACATACAAATTTCAATAACTTTTTTATGTGTGTGGGGTGACATTCAGGGATGTGTCAGGTAAAATTAATTTTCGAAAACCGACATTTTATTTGTTTATTTATGTATTTAGAACAGGAACTGTTGATTTGAATACAAATATTTTATATAAATATATATTCAGCAACATAATACAACAATAGACTTATGCACCCTCAAATAAGAAAGATCTTGAATTATAGGGGAATGAAATAAAATCTTGTTGTGATGTGACGTCACAACTCTCACCGATCGCACGTGTATACCTGTACCTGCACCCACGGTACAGGTATACACGTTTATCGCTCGTGCCGATCGCACGTTCGTCCGACGGACTGCGAGTGTAACGGCCAAACGTTTCATTGTCAATAACATCGCTATTTGTGGTCCGATTTGGATAAATTAAACTGTATTCGTATTGTCGAAATACGAAAATAAATTCAATTTCGTAAAACCTCCGCTAGTTTTTTTTATTTCTCCTTACATCAATCGTTAACGAGTCAAAGTTGTCGTCGACGGCACCATCTTCGATAAGCAGTCGGTAGCGAGTGCTCATTTTCTTCTTTCGTATTCATAGATGACGTTGTCATGTATGCGTTTCACGCCGCACATCCATCAGCGAAATGTTTCACATCAATATATCATGAGAGAGGAAGAGGAGTCAGATAATCTAATCGAATTCAACCAAAACCGCTCGTTTTAAAATATAAAAAGTCAAATAAAAATTGAAATCACTTGAAGTTTGTATCTATTTTCTCGCCTATTTGCAACTTTCTTAAATTTTTGGAGCACAAGGCTCGTTAGGACTCGATCGTGAGTCACGCAACTAGTATAATATATTGTGCCTCGCTATTTCGGTCCTATGACAACCAGCTCTGTTCAGCGGCACAGACTGCTGCATTGTCGATTGCAAATAAAGTGATCACATCCCGTGTATTCTACGAATAATCGTTGTGATTTATGGGTGCGACCGATTGTACATGCGCCGCCCGTGCGCAAATGGTACAAAATACTTTCAATATAGTATTCCTCCGAGTCGAGGCTGCCTTGAATAAATCTTGTTCGTAAAAGTTGTATACATTTTCCTGTTTTTAATTTTGTATAAATTTCAAAGAAGTTTTTAAAACAACATCATAATGGTTTGACGACCAATTATTCAAGTTCGATTCGGTTAATTGTTTTTCGATTACGACCGTCGGTCCCGTCAGCAAGGTCATACGGTATTTATTGCACGCCATCGGCTATAATTTACTATTCCTGCCGTTCATGCAATTAATGTTAGGTACTTATACTTACTGCCTATTTGTGTTGTATCGTTTTCCTTTACGATGACCGCTTGCACCCGTCTTGAAATTGCCTACAATTGCCAATCGACCTGCTCATAAAACGGATGTCACGGCAGTAGCGATTGGAGCATTCGGTGAATCGACACAATGACGACGACGCGTGGTGGCAATTTGCAGTCCCTTCCTTCTAATTCCCAAGTCACATCGCTTATTTCTTTTACTTCTTACTTTTCAATATTGATTATTTAATTCGTTCTTTCGTTAATCTCTGCTGTTAACCACATCCCTCATTCTGTACCAACAGTTTAGAAATACAATGGAGGACGGGGACAGCAATCCTTTTTTTCGGTGGTAAAATAAAAACTCGCGTTACTGTGCTGTTAACTCAGTGTACATGTAGACTTTTGCGATTTTTAAGTAGGATAAATATGAATATTTTACATTTATTACTTATATCAATCATTACAATAATAGTTGACACATATATATATATAACTAAATATTTACATCAATTATTGTGTAAAAGTGCTAAAAATGATAAAAAACATTGATCATCACGAACGACAGCATAAGACACGCCTAACTCGGCCGGCGCACGCTCTGCCACTAAGTGACGATCGACATCCGTCGCCCCGCGCACTGCGCCGTCCGCACCGATCCGCTCGTACACATACACGCATTGACAAATTCACGTCGGGTTCTTCAAGAAAACATTTTTTATTGTTGCGTATAGTAAATACTAATATTGTAATTATTTTATCTAATAAATAAATAAATATGAACTCTATATTAAGTATATTTACAGAGATATTTACATATTTAGAGGCAATGTTAACTCAGTTTACATAATTAGAGAGGAAAGGCTAATGAAATGTATTGTTCGACAATGGGTAATCTCATTTGTTTAAAATGATTAAGGTAGTATGCGACAAGTTCACCCAATCAATATAAATAAAATCAAAAAACAATAAACAATTTGGTGTGGACGAGGTCGGTGGGTAATTCAGGTAATGTTTAAAATGGCAAATAATTCGGATAATTCTAATTATCATATGTCGGCGGCCTACTGCCCTAGTCAATAAAAGTTAAGCCATAAAAGCATATATGATGACAAGTTCGGACTGTTTAAAATTGTAAGTTCGTTATGGGGGCGAGCATTGACTGTTCATTATCGGATGTCACCATTTTCACGAGAAAATATAATAGAATCATACATTCGGTAACGTCGCGGTCGTTCATATATTTTTTGAGAATTTGGCGGCCGGTGCTGTAAAATGTGAAATCTTTCCGTATTAGTATGAAATCACATAGTATTTGGTCGGGGCCAGAATATGTTTCCACGTTAACCGATTTTTCATATTAAACGTGCTCCACAGTATGACGTTTATTGATTCTTTCAATTTTGATAAGTTCAAAAAGTAACCTCTACTGCTAAACTAAGTTGTCATTCAGTATTCGTTCCTTTTTAGGACAAATGACGATGTCCCCTCCTCGCAATGTTGATTTGGCTCTCTGTTCGTGTAACATTGAATTTTTCAGCTGAAGCAGCGGCGGGTCCGACCTTGCGAATACTTAATACGCGGGTGTTGACGTCAAAAGAGTCTGATCAAACAATGAAGAAGGCGGCTTCTATTTGCGGTGGCCGCAGGCCGCAAGCCGCAAGGGATTGGCGTGCCAATTTACTACGGGTGTTCAAGTTCGCCTGGACTTTTATTTATTTTATTTTCATATAAGTAACGAGGCAAGTCTACTGACGCCACTTTTTAAGAACTGTTTCTTTTTCAGCTCCCTGAAAGTTTTGTTATGCCGGGTCAATAAGACAACTTATGTTATGTGGACTTATTCACGGGGGTCCGGTATCTTTGACCAGTTTTCTCGGACGGATTATCATCGAAAAGTAAAGATTGCGTTTAGAATAGATCTGTCCGAAGGATGAAGGAAGTGCAGTATACGTATGCATCCATTCATCCATCGATCCGAGTTTTAGGGCCCACATAATACACAAAAAATATTAATTCATTCATTCACCGTTAAATAATTTGACTTTAGTAAATTTTAATATTACTTTAGTTGATTTTTATTTTATATTATTTATTTGTAACGGATGGAATTTCAATCAGGAATTTAATCTGTTTAATCTCTATTTATTCCATTATTTTCGTATGTAATATATGTATTATCGACATATAATCTAGATCGATTTATAATAGTCTGAGAAAATAATACATTTACATTCGTCACTCTGTAAGGTTAATACTAAATAAATGACGTGGACTGGATTTACCTGTCGTAGTAATTGTTTTCAATGGATTTTTAGTTCGAGTTATGCTTGAATATCTATTTCATACGTGAAATGAGTGATTTAGTTGGGGATTTTTTTATAAAATTCCAAATTTATTAATCAAAATATGACCCATTTTAATAATGTCATTTGATCCTGATTCCGATTTGATTTGATATATCAAATGATATATTTTTCTGTGTCGAGACGTGTTCTCTAAATGACAGTTATTTTTCGCACTAGTAATATAATCTGTCGCCAGGTGGCACGAGTACCTGCACGTTGGTAAATAAATTACTTTATTATTTTAATCATTTTAAGAATAGGTATGATTGATTTGGGTATTTATTTGTATTAATTGGTTAAGTTAGGTCGTACTGTGGTAGACTGACTACTTGCCTTTTTAAAAATATAATTACATTATATTTTCAACATTGAAAAATTGGATTCACGGAAACGCCGATCTTGGGCGCACAGCAACCTCTACCTAGCAAAAGTAATGGTCGTGAATTCTTCTAGTAATAATATAATTAGATAATTTACATTGCACAATTAATTAAAAATTTCTCATCTAGGATGGTACACATATATCGATTGAGGTTATACACAATCCCACACTACAATTGAAATAGTTGTAAGTAGTATTATTCGATTAATATACAATTTTTAATATAGTTTATTTTTAGATTTGTACCAAATTTATTTACCACATTTGAACATTCCCAGTATTTGACACATAATAATACATTAACGAATATTCTAGTATAATAATATAACGCTTTAATGTCACAGTATGATATAGGTCTATCCATTCTTCACGTTTACGCGTGAAGGTTGCTTTTCTTATACACGCGTTTACTATGTGGGTGAATTATTCTTCACACAAACTTTTACACAAAGGCTTAAAGGTTATATGAAGCGTTGTTGCTGAATTCTACTATCGGTACTCACATCCTTACTCGAGAACGTCACGGTCGCAAAAACTACATACGTAATATATTAATATCTACTTACTCGTACTAGTATAATATTTCTTGAAAATATGTGGCTACAACTAATTTCGTTTTCCTTAACATTAAGGGTTTTAAACTTCCGTTGGATGACTAGAAATTGCTCATTCACGTCCGTCAAATGCTAATTATGTCTACAATTTAAACGAGATACATACGTTATTGGATATGCATCGTATATGGATAATTTTGTGAAAGAACTGAAATGTATGAATGTAGGGGTGAAAATGGGCAATTTCATAGTATGCTGTTTATTGTACGCTGGTGATTCATTACTAATGGCGAATAATAAATAAGAATTAGTGAGTAGAATGTTTCGATGTATGCAAGGAAAGCGACCTTATTATGGATGTCAACAAGTTGATGGTGATGGTATTCGAGAAGAACGAATAATACTTGTAGGTAGGTATTGAATGTTTGGAACAACTAGATGAGTTTGTGTATTTGGGAAGTATGTTTGGTAGAAACGGAAAGTTTGAGAAAGATATCGAAAGGAGGGTGAGGCTGCGGAGAATAAAGTGAACGGCACTTTGAATGGAATTATGTCTAATGGAAACTTGTCAACCGAGGCAAGACTAGCGGTACACAACGGAGTCCTGGTACACCGACGCTGATGTATGGAACTTGCAGAAGAGGAATGAAAGTAGACTGAATGCACTGGAAATGAGATCACTTAGATGTATGTACACGTGGCTGATCTAATTTGACAAGAGTGAAGAATGAAGAAATAAGGAAATAATATAAAGCTGATCTTAGTATAATGACTAGGATTACAAAATTATTGAGGAGAGAATGGTAAGAAATATGTATATATGACGCAATTGTTGATGCTACCAGAAGTAGAGAACGTTCGCAAAAGACTTGGCACGACCAGGCAAACCAGATACTGGAGAATGGTCCTGTTAGAAGCTTCAATAATCGGCGAGCTTGTATAAGAAATGTATAAATGTGGATGAGGCGAGAATTGTGTGTTAGTACTGAAGAATGTGGCGATAAACGGCGTGATGGTAAGTTAATTATATTAGGTTATGTTTTATATTAAGCTAATAAGTAATAATAAATTATGGAGCTCCCTTATTCGTGGGTGTCGAATTATCGACAACCCTCAATGTTTATTTTACGTATCAGATATCAGGGGCGTGCACTCTGTACAATCAAAAAAGCTGTGCATGACTATAATTTCAGAAAAATAAATATTAATAAAAATTATTTGATGTATGTATTAAGTATGTAGCAAAGCAAAAATAATTCAGGTTTTATATTGATGTGTTAACTAGAACCATATAACTGGCGGAAGAATTTAGATATGACAGCTGCGCATCTGTTTTTTCGCAAAATCTGACCCAAACGTGTATGAACTAAACGCAACTCTCGTACCGCGCGGTGTTCTGAATATAAGTCTCTCCTTGAACAGGCGTTTGGCAAAACGCCGCAAGGGTGTCTTTGAAGTGGACTTAACTGTATGCATTCTAATACATCTTAAACGTGGTGTTATTTTATATTTTAAAATATTTTAGATGCTTAATAACTCAAAAAATTTCCGAAGAATAATGACAATGTCCATCGCTTTACAACAGCATAACCTAAGTCCACGTCAAGTGCACGCCACTGGATGATATGGACATATTAGACCCGAGCTTTATTGGATAAGGTTGTCAGAGGGAAACTTCACTAGGGGATAAGCCAGCTCATACTTTGAGTAAATTTCCCATGGCGGAAGCTGCGAGATAATTTAATTTTCTAGAAAATCTATAAATCTAATGTAACGTAGTTAACATGTACATATTATATATTATAATAGGGGTTAGCGCTGTAAATGTTGCCAAAACACCACTTATTATTTATCGGTTACGTTTTTTATATACATTTTAAATTCGTGACATATTCTTATTTTTTTAGTTAGCTTCGTATTTATATGGTTGTTTATTGTAGAAAGGTGTATTTGTGAAGCAAGGAATGCAAGGCCGCTCGGCCACAAATGAGATTTCCAGCGTCTCTATAAATAGTATGTTTTCTCAACTATTCGCCGTGCCGTCCATACTATATCGTCCATAGGTCGTCAGTCGGGTTCCACTACGTTTCATATTACTTAGTAGAGTAGAAATATGTAATATTTTTACCGACCGATATCTCTGTAAATCGCTTTGCATAAACCACACAAAATTAAATTTAAGAAATTTCGATTCCTTACTTATATAATTTGACCAAACATCAAATATATACTTATACATTTTGTTAAAAAGATTTGGATTATCTTAATATGTTTATTCAGAGTGTCCCCCAGTAAAACTTGTCACGAAAACTGTGTTAGAAATAGCATGTTACGACATTCCGTAACATTTTTATATACTGTCACTTGCACCGGAATCCTGTACCTCTCATATGGTAAACCAATGCTCTACCATCTTAGCTACTCCCCTGACAGATGTCGATGTTAAATTGTTATGCTGATTTTTGTGTCAGAATTTAATGCATTGATTTATATTTTTGAAATACATTATTATTATATGATATTTTTAATATTAATATAATATTTTACTCTAAACCCCTATTGAGTTTGTAAAAAACCGGTGTCAATAAGAGCTTAAGATATTTGTATGTAAACTGCGATTAGTGGTTAGAATTCTCTGTCATTCGGGAGACCGAGATTTGGTTGTTCGCCAGTAAGATTTTTTATTTAAATACAAATTAAATGTATTTATTATAAAGATATACGTGTAAAATCAATTTTATCGAAAAATATTGTTGTTGTTACCGGGATTCGAACCTGGATCTCTTCTAATCCGCGAAACGCGCATTAACCAATTATGCTATAGCACTACAGTGAATTAAATCACAGACCGTCTGTTCTGAATAATTACAACTTCACAATAAGAATGTGTCCTCCTTAATAAGATTTTTATTTAATTTATTTATGAATATTTTTTCGAACCAGAAAAGACTTTAACGTGTTACGCGTTTTTTAAACATATATTTTTATGTCATTCTGATTCTACTTCATTACGTCACTGTAGCCTTTATATATATTACACAATAATCGAGACACAAATTTCTCCCACCGACTTGTTTACTGAGAAATTGCACCAAAAATGTACGCATCCCCGTAGCGCGATCTCAATCAATATCTTTGGCATAGCGGTGCGGCTGCACTTCAGACTTTTGCCCCAGGAAAATTTGGATCGATCTGATTCTCTTGCGTGATCCCTGTCGGAAATAAATGACGCATTACGAGATCGCACTTTGTTCCCACCTGTTTAGTCAATACATTATAATTTATTATTATGTCAAGATCGAATATGCGGATGTCCGCGGGCGGTTTGCAAGTCACTTTCCGTTTATCGTTTAGTGTCCCGTTCGCTCGCGGCTTGTGCACGGCACGGCTCCGATTGTTCCTTTCTCTCTCTTGGATTTTTTTTTGTTCTGCCGGTGCACCAAGGCTGTCCCATTATTGCTTAGTTATTAATGCTGCAGCAGACATTCCAGCAATCCGCCAAGTTGCCAGCATCGAGCTGCGATTATACCGTAAAGTATGCCGTTGTATTCCTTGCGCCGCCACGGTGGCGCATTCATATTTTAACATTTGCGGTTCACGAGTGCATAATCATCATAACCGATGTCTGCGACGTCCAATTTGCAAGAGCAACTTATTTATTAGATTTCGTATCCAAAATACGCCATTCCGTTTTATATTTGAAGAATAATAATAAAGTACAGAAAATATCCTGGATTTTCTCAGATAAAATTGACAATATTACCTTTTTTTCTTACTATGTATTTAGTTTTCGTAAGTCATTGTCTGTGGTGAAGTTTTTACCATGTTATCTGTACGTGATGTGACCTGAATATTAATTCACCTTTTCATTGTCGCATTGTCATTTGTGTAAATTTCTTGAAAATTGTTTTTCTGTCTATACATTCTTATCTATTGTCTGTTTTGAAAAATATGTCCGTACTTTTATACATTACAAACTGTAATTTATGCTTACCTATTAGCAAATACTTACCATTATCATCAACACTTAAAAAAACACACCTATTGAACACTAACATAAATATTACAAAACATAAAATAACTTAATATTAAATTGTGAGTTGTGTATTGATCTTTGGGATATATGCTTTAGGTTTTTTGTAGAACTATTAATTCTTAAAAGTCTCGTATTATTAATGAATTAATTGAATGCGTCGCGTGCCCGATTTTTGGCGATTTTAGTAACATATTTATTTATTCCTTACTCAGTATCCTGATGTCGCACAGTAATGATTTCATATGTTAGAACCTTTCCAGAGAAATGTCCAAACAACATCAAAATCGTTTTATCCGTTCTCGCATTTTAAAGTGACGTTGCTTTTTGTATATGTCTAGATTAGACTTTTTTTTTATACGTATATAATTTAACTACAGCGGGTTCTCTATCTCCGTATTATAACTACTTATGCCGTGTGGAAAAAGGCGTAGAGAAAAATACATCGACTAACAGAATGTGATTAGTCAAATTTATGGGTTCAGAACACAGACCAGTAAATGAATAAACATGAAATAAAGTATTCGTATAGGAGAGGGGTTTGGAAAATTAGTTGCGGGACGAGGGGCATTCTACACAAATTCTTGGTGGAAACATAAATCCGATAGTTTGACACATTTATGCAACAGTAAAAGTAGTTACTCTTAGAAAATTAAATTTATAGATGTATTTTTTACATTAATGCATATTATATTATATCCAATCGAGTCATATTTTTTTTAAAAGTCGCGGAGCTATTTGATTGCGTAAGCGGTACCAAAGTGATCACGCGGGTGACACCAAAATGAAAATATTTGGAGAAGAAGTTTTGCGTTAGTTCATGTTATGTGGTTCAGGAACAAGCTGAATATGTCTTTTGAAGTATTCTAAATATAATGTTTTAAAATACTTCCATTCTTGGATTCCGGAAAAACGTTTATCACGTTCGCACGATTTAGGCACTTAAGTTTTAAATATTTCTCATCAAAGTGGTCTGCCGAGTAGATGTTTGTATTAAAAACAACATCCGCTAACGAGTGGACATATTAATTACTTCAAATATTTTGCATGGTTCAAATATTTCATTCATCGTTACCACAGTCCGGTTTAAATCGTTTTGCATTTACGAGTCGGACAATACGGACGGTCGGTGTAGGTTTTCAGACTGTTGTTAATATTAAATTTAAATTATAATCAATTTTGACACAAAATTTTTGTCCTTTGTGTAAATTTCTATGAGACTGCTCGTGTTGTGAAATATTTCATAAATTTGCCATATCTTTGATCTCCCATTCTCGTTCGAGAACATTTCAGTGTTTCCCGCTCTCGTTTTATGTTCCCTGCGTTTTTTAATATTAATCCTGGTGTGCGAAAACGCGTACGAAACAAAAACAACGAGCACACGGCCGACTAATGAATTCCAAAAATCGAGACAAATCACACAGCGAGCGGTCCTTGCTAAAAGGCAAACATTGCGCCCCGTGCCTACATCGTGTTAGGGAACGATGTGTTTTCTATTCCGTGGCATTATTATTTTTTTTTTTACTCGTGCGAATCGTTTATTACTCTGTACCGTAAGAGCGTGTGTGGAGCAGTCGGTAGAAAAGAGCGGAGAACGAGAGGACTTGTTCATTATGCGAATTGCTCTTGCCTATTCGTGCCCATTGCCGCGTCGCTCGCTTCGGCTCCGCAGACGGTTGGCTGGTGATTGTGTCTCTCCTGCTGAAAGATTTTTTTTTTTTTTTTTTGTCAAAGCGTAGTGCGGAGGCAGTATTAAGGATAATGCAAACATAAATATTAGATGATTAACAGCGAAGTTTCACGACTTCGTTTATTGTGTTGTAGTAAAACTACAGACGTCAAATAAAATGTGCGTGTCGAGGTTTATCGCCTCCACTCGAGGTCATCACTGCCCGACGCTACTGAACGCGTCCTGCAGATACCGGTGCGTAAAATCAAACGCCTAGCAGTCAGCGACCGTCGAGAAGGCCGTCTCTCGAACTTCACTCTTCTCGCCGCCTCCCCAACACAAACTATTCGCGCGTAGAGTAGCTTTATAATATTTATCTATGTTGTAATCTGTGCGTAACAATAAATTATCTTAATTGTTTATTCCTTCACATAACCTGCAGCCTGCCACAATTTCGAGACTGTCAAACGGACACGTGAATGATGGGTGAATATTGGAGCATCCACTATTCACACATTAAGCAGTCTCATCATTCAAAACATCCCCTGCATTATCTTACATCATTATTACACTACACCCTCTCAATCCACATGTGTACAATTAAGCTCTCACAGTAATCGTTGTAGAAAAATATCTCTAACAAAATACTCACGAGTTATCTTTGTGGATGCGTGCCATATATGGCTAAAATGCCATTTATTATTTAAATCGTGCGCTTGTCGCTTTGTTTATTAGCGCTTCATTTGTATCGATCATCTTGTTGCCGTAATATATAGGCAGAACTAGTTTTTGAAATGTCTTGTTGTGAACACCTCAGGGCAACCATTCGCTTTATATCGGGTCGTAATATTAAATTATTTACCTCTTAAATTACATGCCTGGCAACCTTGGTATTTAATTGATATTGTTTTTACATTTGACGTACTTGTTTTGTCTATCGGTAAGACACTCGCCTAGTGACCGATTGGTCGGAGGTTCGAGCCTCGTCCCTCACAAAATGCATATTAATTTTTTTTTATTGAAATATGATTTTTTTAGTTTTGTTATTTTTTTATTGGATAATTTCCATCTTCTTGTGGTGGGATTCTGGATCTTGATGTCGTCGGCTGTGACGAGAAAACCGCAGAATTAGGAATATGGAATGCTCATTAAGCGACACCACTGAAGGTACTACGGGTCATGTGTCATTTGTACTTCGTTAACAGGGTGATAATATTACTTAATTTCAATTTTCTAGTTTCATAATTGCCGACTTGAAAATATTAATAAATACATTATACGTATCTTTAAGATAGGTTTAATGTCATGGTGACTAGCAGAATTCGAGACTTAATTTTATCTATTTTAAATTCACAACGTTTTGTTATATTTTTATTCTATCAATCCTCGAATGGAGTTGCTGTTTCTTTCTCTTTTCTATTATAATGACAGTCTCAATAAAAAATAAAATTTCTATATTACGAAACAATATAAGTTTTGTCGAATTTATTTTACTGCGACCACAATTTGTGGGCTAACTACTAATACTAACATTAACATTAAAACAACAGAAGGCGACAGTGAACAAAGTCCTAAATAAATTTTCAAAATAAATGATTATAAAAATTACTTCCTTATTTAATTAAGTTAGTGCAAATATTTACGTAATAAATATGTTTTATTTTATTTTTCAATGCTAAGAAAAATTGTTTTTTGATGAGAATGTTATATTGTTTTAGAATAAAAATGTACATTAATCGATACTAAATACTTTGGGGTTTATTCAAATTATGGTTTAACTTGTACAGCTATACACTGATTTCCAATGTTTCGTTTCACAACTAATTGTAAAATTCCGTATGGATATCGCGTCTGCAACATCTCAGATTCTATGTCACCCTGTGTCCGCGTTCTCTCTCTCTGTACGTGTAATGAATACCGTGGGATGAAAAGAGACTTCACCGAGACCGGTGGGGCCAGCGCGCGGTGGCTGTCTGGCCGGGCGACTGGGGATCGGGGACGAGCCGGCACGAAGAAAGCCAGAACGCTTCAGACGTGAATCTCCTGCCGTGAGAGCGATTACAGCATTTCTCAATTAATCGGATTAATGAAGCAACACGCTCGGGACAATTAACGCATTAGTTACCTCAACAATTGTATCGATGAATGTGTATTATTTGACATATTCAAAGGACAGTTTTGCGTCTACCTCAATCGAACAGAATCCGTGTTCTTATTACGTTTTTTTCTATAGAAGTCTAAGCAATGTTAATGGCTTTGTTTACAATCAAACCGCTGACAGTTAAAAATGCAATATTTAATTCCATAATTCATAAAACAAGATTCTGATATAATAAATAAATAACACATCATTTTTACTACACAACAAAAAAATTCAATGAGACTCCACATTTGGGAAAACAACATGGCAAATTTTACATCGTTAATTGTGGAACGCTTTAAAAGAAAGTTGTCTTTGTGTTCTGACTACTTATTTTTTTTATAATTTATCAGTTTAATCAATGAATAAAATAATAATATATTCTAATAAACTTGTAATTCTCAAAACTTAAATGTGTTTTTAACTTTTTATTAAATTGTGATATATCGATTTCAGAGTGATATTTTCTGTATGTCTTAATTTAATTTATATTAAAATTACCACAGAATTTGCAACTTCACAACAAAAATGTGTTAAAAATAAATATTATCTTTTTTTTTATATTAAATAAAACACAATCACTTTGTTACACTTTTCTTAACCACGAATTTTATTACACGCCAACCGGTTTCGCTTAGCTCGAGGTTCGTCAGGGCATATTTAAAACTAACAATAAATACAAAAAGAGTGCACTTATATATACATAAAGATGGAGATAGAATATAAAATTACATGTTAAAGATAGACAGAATACATATACAGTTTGACGGAATATTAAAGGAGCGGAAAGTACAGTATTGATGGATATTAAATTGATTTTAAAGGAAACATACCTAATATGGGGCTAATGAATAAATTTAGTTGATTATTAAGAATTGCCCTACCACTATTAATATAATATAAATATTATCGTTGAAATAACTTCTTTTTACTGAATCTGAATCAGCATTATTATTCTTAGCCATTGAATCTGAATCAGCATTATTATTCTTGACCATTGTTCTGATTTTTTAAATGTTATTGTAACAACAAAACTTTTGATACGATCTTCTTCCTGCGAATAGAGAGCATTATAACAAAATATTGTACTTCAGGATATTACATCCACGAATTATTGATCGACCTCTTTTTGCTTTCTTTAACACTTCACGGTCTGGCTCCCCGGATCCCCTTTGATTAAACCGTGCCCGGCCGAGAAAGAAGAGTGAAAGTTTTTTTTGCGTGTGCGCTCTCAGAAGGACCGAGAGAAAACTCGATTCCGTTTCTCCACTCTCCGGCGTCCGGGGGGGCGGGCCCGTCGGCCACCCGCCCGCCGCGCCAGACAGTCTTCGAACTTTACCGCCATCCCCTTCCTGGGTCCCGGCCCACCCCCGCGTCCTCGGCCGTAGCACCGTGTTTGGCCACCGTATTAGCTGCGTGCATTGTTCGACCGTAAATAGGGGTGGCGGTGCAACACCTGTGCGTCAACACGGACTAAAAGGGTTGATTGTAGCGTGGGGGGGGGGGTCATTTATGACATTAATTTGTATTCTTACGAGTTTTTGATAGGGAGAACGGAGAATTCATTTAAATTTGAAACTTTATAACATAAATATTTTTTACCTTTTTTCCTTTTGTTTTTGTTGTTATAAATTTGAGGTTCATGTAATTGTGAAACTTGTCGACCAATGAGAGGACATTCACTTTGTTTAATTAAATGCATTAATAAGAAAGCTATACATACAGATAACTCAATTTACCGAAAAAATATTCTAGCCGCCATCGGGATTTGAACCATAATCTCTTCCTATTTGGGGGAAGTGCATTATCCCGTTCCCCTCGAATATTTTATTTTTTATAACTTTTTTTCTCTGTTTATATTTTTATTCTGAACTTTTTCTCTCACATTTTTCTGCATTACAGTCCTTTTTAAATTTTTAATTGTACTCACCACCGTGAAAAGTATTTTGTATCTTCTGAGAAAACATGTAACTGGTTTAATTATTGTTTAGCTTTTATTGTGATTTTCGTATTTACTGATAAACTGTATGTTTTCCGAATAAAATAAAATAAAATAAAAATTATCCAATTACACTACGTCAGCTTAGTAAACAGTCGACAAATTTTCTAACTTATGTGTTGCAGTTATTTCAAATTGATACACCAAACGCTAAAATATTTCTTCGGTAAATAGAGTTTATCTGTATGTTTATCTTTCTAATTGATGCATTTAATTTGTATTAAATATCACAAAACTATGTTTTGAAAATAATTACAACTTCACAAATAATAATGTGTTCTCTTTAAAATATCTTCACATTGTTTGTATTTTTGTTTATTTTATTGTGACACATTATTAATTAAAATTCCAAATTCTTCATCTATTTTCACCCTATTTCTGCCCTTTTCTTATATATAAACCCTTTTGTTCTTTTACTTTTCCACCCATCCTGAAGCTTTCCCATAAAAAAATCTGTTCCAAAGGAATATTCCATTCCCACCTTCACCTCAATTAAAACATGCTTACGTCGCAGTTTTTACAGTTTTGTTCACTTCTATACATATTTTTTATTTACTTTTCATTCTATTCTGGCGTCTTATATTCGAAAATGATATTATTTTTTAACGAATCCGTACTCGTCTTATGTTCCTAGATTTTATTAAAATACTTAGCTTACCTGATCGTGAACGTTGTACTGTAATCCGCTTCATTTCTTTTTACTGTATTCCCTTCATTCTTGGTTCTCATTAGATATTCTTGAAAACCTTTATTACAGACTTCCCGTGGGATTCTCCCCCTGCCGCCTATCCATAAGGGTAACGGCCTCAAATTGCGTACCAGACGAAAGAAATTACGTGCAATTTGTTTTTTCATCCTCGGAAATTTTTAGAATATATAAATTGTATATCTCTAGGATTTTTTGATAACTCCGGCGTCCTATTTTTATTTATATTTAATTATGTATATATATGTATATAACATTCTACAAGAATTCCGATGAGCCCGAGGTTTGCCCAACTATTATACCTCGGTAACTTGGGAGGGTCGGAATTCCGAAACTACACGTAATATTTTGTTGCGCTAACAATGTTATTATTTTCTGGCCGGCGGTAATTTGAACATAGACGGATGGATGCACGATAAAACACATTTGGAGCGCCTAATTCCAAAACCCCCCTAAAACGACTTTGTGTTTTTGAGTTATGGATGAAAACTTGTGTTTTGAAAGAAAAAATGTTTGTTTTTACGTCAGAATTTTTTATAGTTACAATTGTGTAATGTAATTTTTTTTCTGTGTATATCGTCCTGCAGACGTACTGGATCACGTGGTCATCAATAATTGGTGATTGTGATTGGCTGATTTCATTTTAGGGGTAATAGCAATTTATACTCTGCTTTGAGATATTTTGGAACTAACTCTGATTTTAAACATTAACATACAACCGACTAAATTTTTACGGTTCACTATCCCTACAAAACAAATTACTCTTGTACAAAGTAATCATCCGTCCTGCACTCACATACGCGATCCCCATCTGGAGTTCAAGTAACACAACAATTTTAAAATCCAAACAAAATTACATCCTTAGGAGAATCATAAACTCACCCTGGTTTGTCAGAAACACAATCATTCACAGAGGCTCAAACATACCCTCAGTCAAACGACACATACACGATTTATCGTCTAAATTTTATTCTAAATAAATTTCCATCCCAAACCCTTCCATAAACTCCCTCGGCCTATATGATTCCGCATTCGATCCCCGTCATGAACAAAATTTATATAAACTTTCACTAAAAATATAAAAAATTGTAAAAAATTCAACAAAATCAAACAAAAATTAATTAACAAAATATAAAATAATAAAAAATGTATTATATAAAAAAACTACTACTATTTTATACAATTATATACAAAGTTAAAATTACCTGATATCTTACGCCATTATTGCTACCTCATATATCGGAGACAAGAGGGCTCATCCCTTATCTCTCCCCCCTTTAACAATCGAATCAGAGAGATTTTGATTCAATCGATTTAAGTGGATTTTGCTAAAAACAATGTGTTCTGCATGTAGCTGACAAAATAAATCTACAAAACTGCATATTTAACTTATATAATCCGATATTTTTTTGGAGTTTATATATGTCAAAACTGTGAAACGTTCACCAGCATAATTTATAACACTGTCAAGCTGACGCAGCTGATAATTAATTATGATTATTTTAACAATTATTCATGCATTAATTTTAAATGCTTTTTTCTGAAATAACTGTTGCGCCGTGCCTTGCACGCTTATATATATATATTTTTTTTCGTAAGAAACGAGGGTTGATTGTTGCATTTACTGATTGCTTCGCGTGTTCAAGTATTACAACATATAATTAATTTAATTTTTAGTGGGGCCAGAGTGTAATACGTGACGTTTTTTTCTCCGTAACTTACTGCCCGAGAAGAAATAATAAAACAATAATCATAATTGAAAAACATTGTCATTCTTAAGTGCACATCATATCATATAAAAAATCGTGGTTTTTAATATACAATATGTTTTACAATTAAAACTTGTCACGAAAACTGTTAGAAAATTTCGTAATTTTTTACCCTCACTTTTGTCGTGTATTTTAATTTCAAAAATATTTTCCAGACACCGTGTATCGATCAATCCTCTCACCTCTCACACACTATGCGAGCGTTTTACCATCTTTGCTATGCATCCAGTTAAACGCCGTGTCAAATAGTCAAATGTAATTCTGATTTTTTGTGTTAAAGTAATTAAATTTCTTCATTATTTTTACATTCTTAACATAAAATTTTTATACTAATATTTAAAAAATTTTTTAACAATAAATAGATAACCCTGGTGAATTTTGTAACAAGCCTGTATTTATAAAGAGCTTAATATATGTAAACTGATATTTTCACGTATTATTTGTCTGTAGTGTAGGTAGTTTCACGAGAGGAGTTTTTTGTTTAAATTTTCACTTATATATTTAATTAGACTCATTTAGCCGAAATTATGTAGGGGTAGAATGATATATATAAAGATACACGAAACGTGTAAAGTTTTTTTCTTTTAACTAATACAATTTTTTTTTCTTCTTTAATTATGCAATGGTATTTGGAAAATTTTAGGTGATTCTTTTGATTCTGTATGTACGCTTTTACAATAATATATTTTAATAATTTTAATGTACGCAAATAACCGGCATTGTTTATTATTTTTTTTAGTGTTTAATAAACTACTCATTTTTTAATATTTAAATTAAAAAATTAAAACCTTAAGTACGGCTGCACTTACGCGAAATGTATTTTCTGTACGGAAACGGGTTGTGTTAAGCTAGAGAGCGCCCCGAAAGGTGATCCACTATATTGTACGTGAGCTTGACCCGACCTATTATGTCCGCCTAACTCCGTGTATTGTGAAAAATACTATTCAAACAATCCCGTCGGATTTCTTCCCTAAATTTTTTTCCGATATTTGCTGAGTAACGATGCCCGAATCACTGTGTAGAAATATTTAAATTTTATCGGTAATGTTTTTATAGATCAACAGAGTTGTGAACTGCTTCAGAGTGCGTCAACATTTTCACGGGTAAAATTTTCCGAGAATCGATCGTTTTCCGGTGAAAACTTTGCCCACAGAGGAATTACGAGTTTTCTCAAAATACATATTATGTAAGATGATAATCTATTCGAAAGTGGTAACAAGAGAAAATAATTAGAGTTTAAGAGCATGTTACATACACTTCCAACAGTGGAATGTGTTCGAATGAACTGAACTTGGTCCCGTGTATTTCTATTTAGAATTATTGAGAAACATTAACACGCTTTATACGGTTTTACATGCGAATGAAACTATAGTGCGTACTCTGTAAATTGTCTCGATACGGTCTTACAATGTTTCAAGCTAAAATTCGATTTGTGGTCGAGGAGCTAATCAATGATTTTATTTTGAATTCTTGAATTTAAATTACACATTAATCTATAATAATATTACGCATCTCTATCTATTTTCATCTATTTCTATGACTTTCTGGACGTCTTGCGGGTGTTGGATGTTGTTTCATTATGACTATATATGTTTGATTAAGCGAGCAGATTTGTGAGACGCCACCAGTGCAAAAAAGATCGTGTTTTTTATGTAAGGTTAAGACGAGTTAAATGTTTTCTCTTTTAAATATTCAATAACAGTACATAAATGTATATCCGCGAAATCGTGTTATGGCTGGCAAATATATTTAGCATCTGTCATCCTGTCATCTCATCTATGCCTCATGGTCATGTGATTGAACTGTCAAATTATGACAATATAAATGTTTTCAAGAATTTTTTAAGTGGATACATGTTTCAAAGTTAATACGTACCATTTGTACAATTCCAGGGACAGCAATACAGAATGCTATATAATATCGGTTATCGCCGATTGCTTCTCTGTCAGTGCAAAAAGCAGAAAGCAATCGGCGACAACGAAACGGTCGACAGTGGCCCGTGGTAGCCCATGGCTTCCGATATAAAAAGGAAGCCCAAGTTACCGATGGCCGCGTAGCTGATTGCTTACCTGCTAGTACAAATTAAATGTATCCATTAGAAAGATATACAGGAATATTTATCGAAAAAATATTTTTGTTGCTGCTGGGATTCCAACCTGGATCCTTTCCTATCCGAAGAAATGCGTTAACCAATTACACTACACCAACATGGTTAGTTGAAGACAAAGTTTCGAACTTATATGTTTTAGTTCTTTCAAATTGTTGTACATGTTTTATTTTAAATTTAAAAGCTTTCATTTTTTATTGCTTAAAATTTAAAATAAGTGAATATTATTATATACTTTATTAAAGTATTATTATTTTTATACATATGTATCGTATTGTCATCGTCATCATCACTATTGGCTCCGTGATCCTCTGGTGGACCTTAGCCTCCTCAAGAATTTATCTTCATTGATCCCTATTACGAACCTTTTCTCTCCGGTTCTGGATTTCTAAGACAGATATGACTTTGAAAACACTGTCGCTCCACCTTAGCTTTGGTCTTCCCAAGACATAGAACGGCAGAGGATATAGTTGAGGGTTCGTGCAAATATACTGTCACGGCGTTTCTACTGATGCAGTAAGGAGGTGAAGAGGATCCTGTTTAAATGGTTCTTCACCAGCATGTATACCAGCGAGCTCTGGTTAAAATACAAGCAAGTGACGTACAACCATCAGAATACTATTCGGATTGGCGCTTTATTGCAATACATCTACAATGTTTGTCGAAGGCCGTATCGTATATACGGATTCGTTCAGCTTTGGAGACATCGAGTTGCGGGCGTAAAGCTGCTGTTGGAGCTCAGCACTAACTCTCAGGTGCAAGCGGCGCTCTCGTGGACCAGATAATAATAGCAATGACTACAGAATAGCTACAGATACAATAATGGCCGTGCCGGAAGTATTTATATATTTTTTATATCTTTATATACGTGTGAACTATTTTTTTTTTTTTTCATAACATAAATAATATTTCGTAACTTTAATGTATTATATCGAATCGGGTATTCATAAAGAGAAACCAGATCACGCTGGAATAAACGCATTCTTCTTATTATTATCAGCGCAAACAAGTGACTTTACAGAAAATAGTGTAACGGAAAGATTTAGGCGGCCAATTGAAAGGACAATTTCCGAAAATGATTGAATCGACCAAAAAATTCACGAAGTGCACGTTGAGGTTGTCGAATCGAAGACTGATTTTGATAATAAGTTTTAATATCTGGTAAACGTTGATCCAATGTGAAATATTCCATGATAAAATTGCTGACTATAGGTACTGAATAAAAATAACTGACAGCTATCAAAATATTAATAATAATGTAATTTATTTTTCAATATGTAAATGTCCTCAGTATTGTTTTTTTTTTCAATGTTAATATCATTTTCTACCTTGTGTGCAAACATACTATTAGATATATCAATTTAAGTACATCGCAATCGATAGTGCTTTTTTTTTCAATTTTCCCTTAAGGTTTGAAAGGTTACGTCTCTGGTCGCAAAGGAATAACGACCGTATCCACATAATACTACTTCATACAGGAATAATACAATTTCAATAGAGTGATGTTTTCAAATATGACGTAAAACTCCCTCCCCTGTTTCTCGGATTGGCGGTGATGGATTGGTAGATATAGCCACATATTTTTAGGCTCAACCGCCCCACGCTTAGAATTTATCTTACATTTTACCAAATCAATATAATCATTATAAAATGATGGATGTTATTCTACCCTCGGAGTAAATATTATATTCCAAGTAGATGTTTATGTTATACGGTAGATGACGGCGAATAGCAAACAAGGATATAAAATATTTCTACTACGCTCAATATTTTCAACATTTTTCCTACCCACGTTTTTATATTATTTTCACATTATTAACTGAATTAGATTAGAAGAGAATACAAATATATAGAATTACGAAGTAATCGTTTAATATAAATGATTTTTTATATTTATATAAAACTGTGAATGTGCTCCAACTTCCATAACAGTAAACCCCGTTAATAAACCTACAAACTTAACATTTTCTGCTTAAATTTCACACGAAGAAATAAGTTTAAGGTTATTAAAAAAAAATTCTTTACTGATTACTCAAAATGTGATAACTCTTGTTCTCTAGTACTTTACTTGTCTCATTAAAACTAAAACCCCTTGACTAATTAAATGTACAATAATAATACTCTTGACAGGCTTAACGTTTGAATAATTTGTCATTTTATAATGTGACAAATTGGTGTGATTTTTCATTCTCCAAACGGTGAGGTCGTCGTCTACAAAATATTTCCGCGCAAACACCGCGATGGCGATGTCGCCCTGTACGATATTACGCAAAATCCTAAATATTTCACTGTCAAATAAAATGCGTTTTGAACATACTCTGTTTTTACTGCGTTACTTTGCAAGTTTACCCGCTTCTCATCCCCTAAGCTAGGGGGAGACCCTACGCTCATCACGTCCTTCGCCTGCAGACCTCGGCGGCTTCCGAGGGTTTATGGGGGTCCCTCGTGCGGCTGTAAAAACACCATCATTCCACCCCCACCCTTGCGTGCATTATTACCGCTCCTGAAAACGACCAACAGATGTGACAACTCGGAAATACGAAAAGCCTTCGTGGTGTATAGACGCGGTATATAAAGTTTTCTTACTGTTTCACTTTTGTTTTTATGAAGCTGGATACTGCCATCCGAAATATGAAAGGTACACATTTTACCTGTTGTACAGCAAAACATACCTCGTAGAACGACCTCGGCGAAACCAAAAATAACTTGAATCCGCGTGTGATACAATTGTTTGGACATGGCCTTAAAAATTATAACTGTTTTGCTTCTTAACATAGGTAGTTCATAAAAAAATCCTATTTTAGTTTCGAAAGAGAACAGAACAAAATCATTTGTTACTCGTGACAATTGGATTCAAACTCGCACAGCTGTTCTTGAAAGTTAATGCGGTTTTCCATATATTAGTTTGACTTTCTTTTTTGATACTAGGTAAAACACACATGTTGGGAACTGACTTATTTTTGTTTGTCTTCAAAATATTCAAAACGAGTCAAGGCCCAGACGGCGGAGGCGTATTTGAATATATTGAGGTTCTACGGTTTCATTTCTGTCGATACTAGAACGTTATACGATATTTATTTGTTAATTTCTATATTTTTTTTTTATATATATTATGTATTTTTAAAAAAAGATAGAAACGTGTCTCCTGCGCTGACTGTACTTGGAATTTAGCTCACTTTCATTAATCGACGAGTCGGAAATCCCAACGATTTATCTCGGTTTGGTGAACGGATTCTGGAATGGATAATGTTCCTTTATCCGTTTTGTGGATAATGATCTTTAATCTGTCATCACCGAAGGGCGGAGGATGAATGACTTAGTTCGCTGCTTCTGTCGTTCCCATTCCCAGCGACTCTTTATTGGATTATAAATCATTCTCTATGAGTTATTTGCTTATTAAAGAAAATAATCGTTTCCCCGTTAGGTAAATTCCTTTCTATCGGATCGGATTAGTGATTAAATATTTGTATTATTTTTGTCCGATTGAAAAGCGTTTGATAACTTGTAATATATGTGTACGTTGTTACGGTCACCGATGTCGATCAATACATATCTACGCTAGAAAATTCAAGGCAACACATATTATACTTTTTTTTTTAAATGATAACTTTGTGGTGCAAACTTTGCCATTTTTAGAATATTTACTTACTTTTTATATCCACATTTATGGAGTTTATTGCTGCTTTATGTCACTTTACTCAATCAACACCTTTACGATCTTGCGATATTAATCTTTTTGGACACGGAACATTTGAAGTATTTTAGAAATCATAATAAAACCACGACTTTCTTTGAAGGTCACGATGATGCGAGTGCAGACATGAAACTCGTGCAATGTATTGTACAGAATGGCTCACTTTTGTGTTTAACAAGTATACCCATAGCGGAATGACCAACTTGATGCATATCGACCTTTACCGCCAAACATCAGAGGTTACGAGCAGACCCATCTGTGTACGTATATTCTGAGAATGAAAATGTCTCATTTTTGTTATTGGAAAGATTCTTTTCAAATGCACTACTCGCCATTTCGTCGTTTCTTCTCGCGGGGTTGGCAAATAGGGCACATCAACCCAACCGCTTTTCAGGCCCGATAAACTACCCATTTTGCTTCTTTCGCTCTCTTGTCGATTGGTGAGGCTTTCTAAGATTTTCCACTCGGTTTAGTATTTTGTATATCTTCCATTCTTAGTCAGTTTCGGAAGGAAGAAATTTATCTTCGTGTAATTTCGATGTTGCAATATTTTTTCTTATTCGCCGTTGCTTATATAATAGTATGTATTGAACGTGGAACGTTGGAATTATTGAAAATTGACGGTGGAGTGGGCGACTTGGCCGAGGGTCTAAATAGTTTTTGGATATTCATAAATGCAAAATAAAAGCGATTTAGATTTTTTGAAACGTCCATAATGTTTAATTATCTATTAAAGGAGGTTAAGCTGGTTGGTTAGGGTAGGTTAGGGAATGAAGTGAACGGCGTGTTGAATGGAATTATAGCTAATGGAAATTTGTCAAGCAAGACTAAAGGTACACAATGGAGTCTTGGTACCGACGCTGATGTATGGAGCTGGCAGAAGAGGAATGAAAGTAGACTGAATGCACTGGAAATGAAATCACTTAGGCGTATACGTGGCAGATCCATTTATGACATAGTAAAGGATAAAGAAATAAGGAAAGAATGTAAAGCTGATCTTAGTGTAGTGAGTAAGATTAAGAAAGAATCACTTGGGCGGTTTGGTCATATGGAACGGATGAATGAGGAGAGAATGGTAAGAAAGATATATAACGCGAGTGTTGATGGCGCCAGAAGTAGAGGGCGTCTGCGGAAGACTTGGCACTACCGGGTAAACCAGATACTGGAGGATGGTCCTACTAGAATCCTCAATAATCGTCGAGCTTGTATGAGAAGGTGTACGAATGTGGATGAGGCGAGAATTGTGTAAGGACAGAAGAGTGTGGCGCTCTATCCTCTGCCTACCCCCGCGAGGAAACGGCATGATGGTGAGTTAGCAAGCAGGTTAGGTTTTGCATTATTTCGGTGACGTATATTTTTTTTTTAAATATTTTGGTTTAAAAATATTATGTTATGAAGCGACGTTGCGTTAAGTGACGCACTGTCTAAACCGCAGTCGCACTGGTGGGCGACCGTGGTACACATTTCACACGCGTTGGTCATTCCATTAATCAGCGAATTCGTGTAGTCTTGAAATTTGCACGTCATTAGGAAACCGTACCATAGCTAGCCACCTGCGCGCCCAGCCGCCGGGACATCCCCTGTGCGACCGCCCTCGCTATACACCCTCTCGCTCACTGCCGACAAATACGGCCGCCAGTGATTACTCTGAAAGCTTTCGTTTTACTGTAGTACAATACCCTCCTGTGCAGAGGGCGGACATGCGGATCGCGCGATGCTTTCGATAATCGAACCCTATTATCCGTTAAATGTAATGTGGGCACTTGTATAAGTCACTCGCATTGCGGTTTGGGTAAATATCATACAAGTATACATTAATGGTTTTCCTGTCTGCGCTCAGTCGCTATTGTGTGTACAACGATATGAAAAATATACTCAAAACTTGCACATTATTTAGTATATTTTCTCGTTACTTTAACCTTTCCTTACGGTGCTGTAAACCCTTTGTACATGTAGACTTTGCAATTTTTAAGTCTGATGAATATTTAACATTTATTACACATTACACATCAATTATTGTGTAAAAGTGATAAAAATGAGAAAAACATGAATTATTAATGAGAACACATTCTTGTGAATTTATAATTATTCAGAACATGGATCTGTGATGATTTTAATTCAAATTAAATGTATTAATTAGAAGGATATACATATATTCGATAAAATCAATTTTATCGAAAAATATTGTTGTCGCTGCCGGGATATTGGACACGTCTAACTCCGTCGGCGCACCCTCTGCCACTAAGTGACGATCGGTATCCGGCACCCCGCGCCCCGCGCACTTCGCCGTCCGTACCAATCCGCACGTATTGACAAATTCACGTCGGGTTCTTCGAGAAAACATTTTATTTTTGCGTATTAATCATTTTATCCAATACATAAATATATTGCGGAGAAATACCTAAAATAAATAGTTGCTTCACCATTCTTTTAAAATCTCATGTTCTTTGTGCAATCACCCTAATGGTTTTAACTAATTTATTTGTAGTTCAAAATGACCATTATTTAAATTTATTGAATTTGGTTTTTGCGTGGCGGCCATATTTGTTTTACGGGGCGTATAGCATATTTTGCAATGTAAAGGGTTTGCGGAAACTGAAATATCTCACTCTTATTTGACCTATCAACATAGGGATTAAAAGCAATATGTTCAGAAAGAAACGCTTTAAGATTCCTTATACACATTTTCACCTACGTGTATTGCCACAGTGTGAAGTTTCAACCTTAATTCTCAGCTTTCGTTTTATAAAAGTCCCATCTTCACGGGGATTTTATTACAGGAAGTTTAAAGTTTAGATGTCATAAGGAGAATAATACTTGAAGAGAAAGCTCAGTATTGAGTCACAATGTACGTATTATATCATTTTAGTATATTGTAACTAGAGATAGGTCTTTCTCCTTTGATAGATATTTGTATGTAGACAGAATAATAACAAGTATAATAAATTCTGAGATATGTCAACGAAATTGTCATAGATAAGTAATAAAAAAGTCTTGGGGTTCGATATACTTTTGACTTTTCCACTATTTTGTGATCAAAATATCCCCGCTCTAGCTGTTAGCAGTGCCGGCGGTCAGATTTCCGTTTAATTTGTCCGCCCGCTCACTCCCAGTAGTAACCGCTAACTGCGAATGTGTCTGTACTTATTATTTAATCTCCCCTCCCCTCCCGCCCAGATTGATTGCGCAATATTTTCTCATTTATTAATAAAAATTGGTCCCGAAATCGCGGTCGGTTCGGTCGGTAAGGTACTAGGTAACCGATAAATTCGCCGATATATAATATTTTCGTATAATCCTTACCGCCGTTGATTGATGATTCGCGCAAATTTGGCATTGAAGGGAATTATAAATATTACTTTTAAAAATAGCAATATTAACTTCATATTTTTTATTTATTATCTTTGTTTTATTAACCACTGAATTGAGTTTAAATACATCTACCGGTTTCGAAAAATACCATTTTCTTCTTCAGGATGTTATAACTAACTAAAAACATATATTATTGTTTTTTCACCAGAATCTATTTTTAAAAAAACAGTTATTTAAAAAAAATATATTTAAAAAATAATTGTTGTTTTTTTAAAATAGATTCTGATGAAGAAACAATAATATATGTTTTTAGTTAGTTATGACATCCTGAAGAAGAAAATGGTATTTTTCGAAACCGGTAGATGTATTTAAACTCAATTTAGTGATTAATAAAACAAAGATAATAAATAAAAAAATTATTATAAATATGTATAAATTTTTTTCAATCGTTTTATATGTCTGAATTTGTTTTATCATAATGTATCGTTTAATGACAATCTAATCTTTCGAATTAATGCACAAATAAATAATCTTTTTAATAATTATTAATGAATGTCACTAAAAATTAAAATTGAATTTATACTTAATATAGACCGAATTTGACGTGACTGTATAAAGTTAGGCGAATACAGTAACTTCTCAGATTTTCGCAAAGTAAAATTGAGTGCCATGATTCCAAAAAATAAAGAAAATGACCTATTTTTTAGGTCGCGAGGAATTGTTGAATTTCGGATTTTTGCTTTTTAAATAACCACGTCGTCAAAATTTTCAAAACTAAAAATTTAACAACTTTTTATTAAACATTAGCGATCCAATCATTTTTTAAATCAATTTTCTCAGAAAAGGTGCTTTTTTTAATTTTGAAAAGTAATGCTTAGTTACTGTGGCGTAATCGTAATGCATTCTACCGGCAATATAATGTTCCGGGTTCGACTTCTGGCGGTAAGTGTATACTTTTTAGACAGATATTTTTTTTCTGTGTATCTTTCCAAGTGATTCACCTGATTAGTAATCAATAGGACTGTATGACTGCAATGAGATTTTAATAACAACGACATCTATGTATGTGATCGGATTTTCTTTTCTGTGCATTATTGGTACATTTCCTTTGTCGGCAATATCCGCAACTTGGAAGACCTGTCGGGAATGCAGCGTCGCGATGTTAATTATTAGATGATGATGCTGGAAGATTAATATTACGTACTGGCGTAAGTAGTACACCTCGGAGTAGATTGTTGGTGGTCCAAGATAAACTCTCAGGTGACAATTATCATCTTTATTACATGAATAATTCAGTTAAGGTACAAGGTATATAACTAGTCTCGGGGCCAAACGGTAACGCAAAAGAGACCGCGCCTCGCGCGCGTCATCCTTTTATCCCCGCTCACACACATACACATCTCGCCCCGGCGATGCGGGCGCTCTGACACACACGCACACACACATATATTCGATCTCAATGACATCACAATTAAAGGTACTCGTATATGCATGTTATTATTATTATTTCTGTTGTACAGACAAGTGTTACTATTGATTTATAAGAATGTACTAATTGTTTATGTAAAAGTATTGTGAACTCACCGATGCTTCTGCTAGATTCGTCATAAATACATTTATTTATTGTTTTATTCTTAGTATTTTGTTTAAATATCGTCATTATTATACATGTACTGTACTTACATTCTATTACGTGAAATCCAGCGGAAATAATAGTTATACACGGTTAATTATTTACTCAATTTAATCGTAAAATTCGATATTTGCGTGTTGACACGAAGCACTCGTAATAATATCATCGTAATGGAATGTGAGACGAACGCTTGCAAAAAAGTAGTTTCTCTATACTTCGTTACAATTACATACGGCTATGCATTTACTTTGTACTTTCAACCAAGTGCGCGGTCGCCTAGAAGCTAGGGCAAATTTTAAAACGAATTCGGCATTAAAACAGGCGTGCTCGGAACGAGAAACTCGGACAAAAGAACTGAGAAAGCGGTCCTGAGAACGGTTTTATAATTCAGTTCCAATGGACAAGCCCAGACCTATTCCAGGAATTTCTTAATATCCGTTCAACGAGACATTTTTTCCTCCAATCCGCATCACTACCGTTTGGTCACGTTATAAAGTATCATTTTTTTTCTATGCATCACGTTTTAGGAAGTTTAAATGGAATGTTCTTTTTTACTTAATGATTTTATTTCACTTACTCTCCACACTGCGGACGATTTTCGGTAGCCTTCCCGGAACCCGGGTGAGTCTATTATTAGCGTTCTTCCCCGTCTTCATATTTGAACTTGACCACTGATAGACACGTTGTTATGCTTGACTTCCGAGGGCCGATTTGCAACACTTCGCTCTCGCTAAAATTCGGTGTTCATGGTATAAAAAAAAACTGACGCGATCGTCGAGAAACGGTCTTCAGTCTGATTTTGCAATTGTGACCTCTCTTGAATGACCGCAGTCCATTGAATCGCATACAGTGAACATTGTTTTCGATTGCAATTTTGCTTGATTTAATGAATCATTCATCGTCATTGGTGGGGTCTTCTTACTATGTCGGTTGAAGCGGAAAACGCGGACGCTATCCTTTTTATTATTTAATTGGGTCTCAGTTGTGGGTCTTGTTGATTAATTATTTATTGACCTTTGTTAATAATTGTTGCTGACGACGAAAAATTGTTGCAGTATTCTTATTTGTTCAGTAAACACCGTTAACAATGAACGTCCTGACGACAATATTCTGTTCGTCTCAAGCTCGCAACATCGTGCGGAGTGGCTCATAAATACTAGAAAGGTTTTCCGAGGACATTCCATTCTCCCCGTCCACGCAGCAAAGGGATCTAAAGGGCACAGATTTAATAACATCATATCATGTTTTTAATTAAAAATATTTAAATTGCACTTTTTTATGATGACTAGATCAGACTAGTTTATGTTCAACTACCCTTTTTTAAGAATTTAAGGATGTCTCTATTCTGTCATCTGGATTACGACGTATCTGTACGATAAAACCATTCCAACTACGGGTGCAGATTTTGAACTTTTACATTCACTATAGTCGTGTACTGTACTAACCGTCAGCGAGATACCAGTTCACGCATGACAATGAAAATTCATACAGAAATAATTATCTAGGTGTATGGATTTTAAACAAATAATAGATATCTCATAGAGACGAAGCTATTTAAAAAAAATTATATATAATGGAAATATACGGAAGTATGGGTAATTACAGGAGTTGCGACCTGTTTTCTGCTGGCTTAAGTGATCACTTTATATAAATATAACGTTCACCATTATCACCCATTAATCAATCTCTATATCTATCAAATTTTTGAAAGTTTTATATGGAAACACTTCGAGTACCAGTACACTATCGCCATCTATGGGCTAAATTTGATAATTCATTTCACTGAAACAGCATATTTGTCACAATGAGAAACTAATTATTTTTTTGAAATTATTTATAGCAATATTCTTTATCTGTAAAATGTTTTTAACACATACTAGAATGCGCCTGAAAACGCGATATTTTTCAATTTTATATATTTTCTTATTTTGACCAGTTTATTATTAACAATATTTGAATATGTAAAAGATCACATAATTACTGGATTTTCACATACAAACGCACTGTTAATAAACATATAATAGATATCTCACAGAGACGAAGCTATTTTTATTATATTTAATGGAAATATATGGATGTATGGATTAATTATATAATTATGGATTTTCATTAAGTGCAGAAGTATCTGACGAGACTTATTATCTTATCTTATCTATTATTATTATTATTATTCATTATTTCTAATGATGGCTGCGTTGATACATGTGGTACATCCTCAATATGTAAATTCACTAAAGGGGGTTGTATATTTATTTATGTTATTATACGTCTCGCCGTTTCCCTGGCAGAAAGCTAAACAGAGCGCCATACTCTTCTTACCTCTTTTGCTTTTATACAACTTTTCATATACCCTCGTCGACTGTTGAAACTTTTAACAGGGCCGCCCTGCAACATCTAGCTGGTCGTGCCAGGTCTTTCACGGACGTCTTGTGTTCCTGTTGCCTTCAATACTCGCCTCGTCTATTTTCTTTACTATCCTCTAGTCTTTCGTACGTTTCACGCGTCAGAACCATCTCGACGACTCTTTTAATTCTATAAATTATATTATATGTAGTTATTTTGATGTATTGTCGCCTTTGTCTAGTGCACCTGTTTCGCTTTACAAAAACATTGTTTGACGACAAGCTGTACGAATGTATAATGGTTGCTACATTTATCGATGAATCAAAGATTCGTCATTCTTATTTCCAGAACAATCGTTTTTATATACGTATGTAGGTACTGTGAGTACCGGAATATTTCTCTCGCTTCGCAATTAAATCTTAAATTTATAATATTTTCCATTGGTGGTGATAAAAAAAAGTGCTTCAATTTAAACGCAGCTGTAATAGCAAACAGATTATATCATTATGTCTCTGATTCGATTGTTAAAGAGGGGAGGGATAAGGGCTGAGCCCTTTTGCCTCCAACATATGAGGTAACAACAATGGCGTGAGATATCAGATAATTTTAACGTTGTATGTAATTGTATAAAGTAGTAGCAAACATGGGTAATTTTTTTTTTTATTTCATACATTTTTTATTTTTATAAATTTTTTTTTTTGTTTGATATTTTTGAATTTTTTACAAATTTATATGTTTTTAGTGAAAGTTTTTATAAATGTTGTTCAATAGGGTCAAGAACTTGGTAAAGAAGTGAAACGGGACGAAGATGACGGGGATCGGATGAGGGATCATACAGGCCGAGGGAGTTTATGGAAGGGTTTGGGATGGAAATTAATTTAGAGTAAAATTTAGACGATAAATCGTGTGTCTCGTTTGAGTGAGGGTATGTTTGAGTCTCTGTGAATGAAACCAGGTTGAGTTTGTGATTCTCCTAAGGATGTAGTTTTGTTTCAATTCTAAAATTTTTGTGTTACTTGAACCCCAGATGGGGCTCGCGTATGTGAGTATAGTGATTGCTTTGTACAAGCGTAATTTGTTTTGTAGGGATAGTGAAATTTAGGAGGGGGTATAGTCGGTTGTAAAATATCATTATGTGTGCTGCTATAAAGTAACCGAGAAGATATTAAATCTATTTGTGCCGCCAAATCTGTGCAGATGCGCTTTATAATATTCTGCAACATGGGCTGCAATTTTCTTTTGTATTCAAAATTAAGTAAATAGTATCAACCACAGACCATCAAATAAATAGACATGAACTGTCGCAAATTCCTTGTCCCTAAATTTTCATTTTGGTGGCACCCATGCAATCACTTTGGTCCTACTCATGCAATCAAAGAGCTCCGCGACTTTTTTTAAAATATGTCTCGATTGGAACGAAAATTTAAGCGTTGACAATATAATATGCATTAATGTAAAAAATACGTCTTGTTTACACAAAGATTTAATTTTCGAGAGTAAATACTTTTACTGTTGCATAAATGTGTCATAATCTATTGAATTTATGTTTCGTTGGATATATGTATGTAGAATGCCCCTCGCCCCGCAAATGATGTTCCAAATCGCTCTCCTATATATACACTTCATATATACTATTCATTTACTAGTCTGTAGTACCAACATAATCCAGCTGAGCCCCCCTGCGACGAAGTCGGGCAAGTTTAACTTGTTTTTGGAGAAAACAATAATCACTATTGCTATGTCGGATCAGCGAAATATAAAAACACTCGAAAGTTGAAGTTGAACCAATGTTGTTGTGGTTTTAATTACAATATTTAATAGTTATAAATTTACACCGAGGATATGATGACATGGAATTTTCAATTGTAGGTCCAGCAGATTTTGAAACAGCGGAGCAATTGTAGAGGGGTGGTCAAAAATTGCAAAAAATAGCATGATAAGATATATTAATTAATTCAGATGTTAGTGCATTACATACATACGTACTTAAAATACCTACCCCGTCGTTAGGATTGAATTTATTAAAAAATAAAATTCTAAACCGTAAACATCTTTTTAAAAGTCAATTTATTTGAAATCGATTTAGCAGTCAAGCGGACAAATATTATTTATACGTATAGTATGATACCAGATATTTATTTAGATCGCTCGAGGCAATTTAATTCCCGAGTCCGTAGATCGTAGACTTTTTCAATCCGAGAACCGCCGACCGTTCTAGATATTCGTTTGTACAGAACACTCGTTTTTAATTAAAAAGATTTTATCTGGTTATTATGAATTCGAAATGAATCGTGACTCTAGTCAGTAATCGAGCTACGATCGGGTGGATGTTTTCGTTTTCGTAAAAGTAAGTGTAAACATTTGTTTAGCACTCTTGTTGTTTTGCGATCTTTGAAATAAGGAAGTCAATCGCACACGCATTCAGCGATATGGTTTTATTTTGGTCAGTTGCAGGATTGCGCACGCACGACCGATCGCGTCAACGAGTACAACTCGGTAATTATTGCTAGTGCAGTTTTCCCACTTCAGTCGATCCTGCGGTGCAGACGGCATTCCTTGAGAAATAATTGCGGAACATTAGAAATGGAACTCATTTTTATGCAAGCATCGCCTTTGTAATGGGAAATCTGCCGGTGAGAGATATCACGGAATCGACTCTTGATTAAGTTCTCACAACGCAGAATTACCATACAATACGATGAAATTACCGTGTTGATATGACCTCAAAAATAATATTACATATTATTATCATAATGTATTTATGCGTGTCGATATGATACTTGTAAATTTATTCGCGACTGGGGAGTGTCTTATATATTGAGCGGGTACTGAGTATGCCATATTGATAAAGGAGATTATTCTGATTAAAATCACAAGATACGTAAGTACGTGTATCTTGGCCTTTTCTTGTTATTTAACATTTTACATTTATTATTTTCAACTATCGTTATTTGAAAAAAGGTGATTGAAAATAAAATCGTTTACAAGTACCTATACTTGACATTAACAAATAATGATGTCCTAATTTTGTATTCACACAATAACCTGATTTTTTCTGGTATGGCACACCGGTGATAAATACGGTATAATAATATGTGTGTAATCACGTGCACTGAATAATTATACTATTATACTTAAATTACGCGGGTAGGTACGCCATCACATTTCGTGATAATTAAACGGGCGGCACTAACGCTTGTGGAAAATAATATATATATTTTTTAATATCATTTAATGCTGGCCACCGCCACCAGAATCGAAAGGGTATTTTTTTTTTTTTGATTAAATAAAAGTTGTATTTTCAGAACATAGTTCTGTGGTATTTTAATACAAATTAAACGAATCAACTAAAAAGATGTACAGAAAAAAATCGGTAGCAATTAAACATTTTTTCTATAGACAGATTTTTTTCTATATATCTTTCTAGTTAATTAATTTAATTGATATTTTATTTAAATTAACCAAACTCGACCTTATTAAGCGTCTCCTTGTCTTCTACGTGAATTTTTATTCTTGATTATTTCTCTATAGCAAACGACACGAAGTCCGTATTAAACTCGTAATAGGTAATAAAATGTGAAATTTACATGGTTGTAATTTTATTTCCGCACAGTTAATACGCGTAATCCTAAATCTGCGTGAAAAATTTCATTAATTATAGATTTCGTGTAATTTTCAAGATTGATATACTACATACACGCAAACACATTACACACAGTTGCGTTTTACTTGATTTGTTCTAAATTATGCCAGTTTACTTCATAATCCAAACTGTATGCCTTATTCTCCCCTAATCGCACGCGCCCGTGTACCGTCCTAATTCAAGTATTGGGGTTGGTATTGGAAAAAAACCAACCCCAATATTTGAACAAAGGTAAAAGTATATTTGAGAGGTGAAATTTGTCGTTCGGAATATGAAATTCTTCAACTCAGTGCAGTTGTTGTATGAATGGGGTTATTAGTCGAAAGTTGAATCATGCGAGTTTCAAGTTGTTCGTCTTTCCGGTGGGTGTAAAAGTTTCGTTTTGCAATCATTCAAAGGGGGTATAATGAACCCGTTTTAGTTCGGTACGTCCTTTAAAAGATACTCTAAAAACCCTGAACGGAAATGACGCCATTTGTGATGTAGTCTTCAAAGAGTAGCCTATCCCATAAATTGCATGCGTTTGAATTTGAACGTAACATAACATTATAGAATTAAAATATTCTCTTTGTGTAACCTGCCTCCTTGTGTAGATATTATATCGTATATTTATGAATTTTCTACACGTAGGTTATTTAATTTTAAATTAGTGGAAAATTGCCTAGGTGTTTTATTTGTATTTTAATTGGCTACCGTAATTGGGAAGCAATAATGAAAATGCATATCGATCACTTAAGTAATTGGATTTGTTAAAAATATTTTTTGATGAAAACTGCAACGTTACATTGCCGCAATTTTTTTATATCTAATAATTAATAATCAGGTTTTTAATTTTTTACTAAGAAATAAATTGTTTTTAAAACTTTATTTTGTGTGACAAACGTATATAATGTTGGATACGTGAAAGTATTCACGAAATCTTATTTATTATATTTAGGGTTTGAATCCTTTTATGAAGACAGTCTTCAGAAAAGCAAATTTAATATTTACAATTACTATTTATCAATTTCTCTGTTTTATTAGTATGTTATATTTATATAGTACAGGATAATACACAATTTGATTATTCTACATTTTCACTCATTTGGTGTTCCATAAACTATCTTACTTTTGCACATATATTTATAGCGAACGAAAAAAAATTCGATTTAACTGAATTATTCGAAAAATTAAGAGTAGAGAATTTAAAAAAATTATTTTAAATAATAATAATGCGTTTATTCCAGCGTGATCGTTTTTTTTATATAAAGCCATAATTCGCCATAAAGATAAAACGTGTTATATAATACATTTAAGTTACAAAATATTATTTATGTTATAAAAAGAAAAATAAAAAAATATAAATAAATAAAAAGTTTACACATATATATAAATACTGTATTTCAGTCACGGCCATTATTGTATCTATGGCTATTCTGTAGTCGTTGCCATTCATGGAGAACGTCGCTTGCACTAGAGAGTTGGTGCTGAGCTCCAGCCGCAACTTTACGCACGCAACTCGGTGTCTCATAAGCGGAACGAATCCATGTATACAGCCTTAGGGAAACATTGTAGATGCGCTACAATAACGCGCCAATCCGAATAGTATTCTGTATGAGTTGTCGTACTGAATTCAGAAACGGAATATACCTTGGAATATCCAAGAAATGACGTTAATGTTTCAAAATAAGTAAAAAATGATGATTTTGGAAGCATAAAAGACGCGTGTAGCGAAATATTTTTAACGTTCGCGAGATTCTACTGGTCAAGCGCGTTTACGAATAGCGTGGTGCTTTCCTTTTTTGAGAGTAGATATCATTTTGATATTCAAAATTATAAATGAAGATATGATGATTATTAGGTTGATACTAATTATACAAATTAAATGTATTTTTCATGATTTTCATCACAGGCCCAACTATCCTATTATTATTAAGGAGAACCCATTCGTATTGTGAAGTTGTAATTATTCAGAACAGACGGTCTGTGATGTTTTAAATACTATTTAATACATTTAATTAGTGTTTGAAATATCACAGACCGTCTGTTCTGAATAATTACAACTTCACAATACGAATGTGTTATCCTTAATAATATATAAGTTGTATCAATATGTCAAATTTAATAAAAATGAATTTTTAATTTTGGCGTCTGCTATCGGTTTACTCAAAGGTATTTGAGATTCGGTAAAAACAAAGCAGATGGCTTTCAAATAATGGAATGATAGATATATTAATTTGAAAAAGTGTAACATGCAGGTTCGAAAATTTGTCGTCAAAAGTACTGTCGCTGTAGCATAGTTGGATAATGCACCTTCCCCGGTTTGGAAAGAGATCCAGGTTCGAATACCTGTAACGCAACAACAATATTTTTCGATAAAATTGATTTTATATGTATGCCTTTCTAATTAATACATTTAATTAGTATTTACTCTATTATTCTTAAAAGTATGGAAGTACACGTCTAAAAGGAAATGATTTCATATTGTTTCAGGAAAAAAAGTCTGAATATGTAAAAATATCGATCGTGTGGCACCGGTGGGTGGGTGTTGGTTACCAAATAATGTTGACAGTACTCACTGGAAGCCATTTTCTGGTGTATGCAGGTAAGTACGTACACACACGTGTAACGTGCGATTATTCTAGTCCACGTGGCAGCTTTGTATTATATTTTCAGACACCACCGTAATTTTTGTTCCATGCGGGTGATTACCCTCAATGAAAGCATATTTAGAATTTTCATTCTATTTATTTTTAGTATTTATCACTTGGGGGTGGTTGGTAGTTGGCGTGGGATTGACAGGATTTATTTATGTATGAATTTTCGTGATGAACATTAAGTACTTATATACAATGGCGTGCAGTAGGTGTAGTTTTAGGTTACGCTGTTACCAATGATATTATACAACCGTATATAATATATGTTATACATAGGATTATGAACTTTTCGTTTAACTAACGTCTTTAGACAAAATGAATCCGTCGTTTATACGACCCTAGCATATATTTATTTGTAATTTTAGAGTGCTATTAATAGTGTTTTTAAAGTTTAAGTTTCATCGTAAAATAATACCTTCTTAACGATTTAAAAATCAATATAACAAATGTATGAACACTTTTTATGACTGAACGTGATTCTTTTATTGGTTTGAAAAATCTTTCACGTAATAATTATTTTCATTAAAGGTTAACGTATGACTTGAGTAGCACACTAGCTTAAAGATAGAAGACAGTAATTTGAATAGCTACAATCTCCGCGTCGGTCGACAACAGTGCAACGGCTACAGCGGTGGGTTGTCGTGATAGTTTTTAGAACTATAATATATCCGTTCATGATAATCCATGTTATGAATTATTTTATTTATATTTGTTTCCCAGAATTTTCGGTAATGCACAGCTTTTTTGCTTGTATGCACTGCACATCCCTGTTTACAAAACATTGAAAACAACACAATTTAGTCAGGGGGCACTAAAAATATAGTGTAAAACATAGAAAAATAATACAATTCTGATTAAAAATTATCGTTTTTCACTTTTATTTTCACATAGAACGTTTTCCTCCAGTCCCGTTATTAAAATTGCCTAGTATCTTGACCTCTTGTTATGATTCACCATCCCATCACCTCGCCGGCCTCGGTGACCGATAATGCGTTATGTTTATTAAACGTTTCAAATGCATGATGGCATTTGCTGATGATCATATCGAATCTACCGGAGTGACGTAGCGTCTCAGAATGACATCAGAATTCGTAATATTTATATCTTGCTTGAAATAAAATACGAAATCTGCATTATAACGGCCAAATATGCATATATATTGTGATTGGATAAGTTAATGTTCGATTTTAATGAGTTGGTATCATATAAAATACAATTTTTAAGCAATTCTACTGTCACGCATCTCTGAATAATCAATCATTTTGAAATTTAATAACAAAACAAAGAAATAGAAAGTGAAGTTGATTAAATTAGAACAGAATAAAAAAAGGCGTGCAATACATAATTTTCTTATTTTCAAGACATTTCAGTCGTTTTATGACATCTTCTTTTATACACATTCATATTTTCTTCTAATTTTTTTTTTTGGCAGTTGATTGTACGAGAATAGTCAAGGAGCAATGTATTGTATAATGCACGTCTCTGTCCTCTATGTTACAGACTTGAATTTTCCAATTAAATTGTCAGTCTGGCTAACTATATTGGTGCGTGTACACAAACGGAATTTTGCCATTAAGACTGACGGAGAATTTAGAAGTAAAAGTCAGCATATATCAGTTATGTCAGTCAGCTCTCAATTACAAAATACAATAAACATCAAATAACTCATTACTAATTCTGTACTGCCACCATTACTGCTACACTTCGCGAGATTTAAGGTCAAACATTTCATCACATGGACACACAACCTAACCATAAAACGAAACCTACTTACCTATTTTTTTTTTATAAACAATTATGTTGCTTGCTTTGTTAGAATTGTAAATAAAAACTGAATTTAAAAAAGATAAATAACAGATTTTTACTACTATACGTAGGTACACCTACATAACGCAAAGTACATAATTGTCTTAAAACAAACTCAGAATATTATGAATAATAATAATAATAATGCGTTTATAAGGTTCACTTTTTACATATATTATGTATTTACATTAATAAATAATGTCTAACGGTCTGACGTATTACTCTTCCAAATTAATATTCATTAAGTATACATTTTCACCTACTTCATTACTATGAGTGTTGCGTAATATTTCAAATATCAGACAAATGTACCGAGGGTATGCATATAAAATTTGGCAAAGTAAATACAACATATCAGTAAGGAAGTAAGACATATATTAAGGTACCCTGCAATGATCAATGTATAAAAAAAATATATATAAAGTTAAACAAGATGTCATCAGATTACATACTTTATAACACTTAACGTAAATACATTGTTCAATGTATAAGATATAATATATATGTAAAGAGTAAAGCAAGATACAATTCAATAACATATAATTACAAAGTAAAACCCAGAGTAAGTCCAACGTTAAAAAAAAAATAAAAAAATAAAAAAAAAATATATATATATATATAAATATATAAGAGTAGAGTTATTGTTATATATTTTTAAATGAAGTTGAAAGTTTAATTTATTATTTGATTAATTAATCTCGCGTTACTTAGTCATTAATATGGGATATTATTATAGTATTTATTATTTTTTTATGATTGAATAGTGAATAAACAAACTAAATGTATTAATTAGAAAGATATGCAGGAAAATTCAATTTAAATAAAAAATATTTTTGTCGCTACCGGAATTCGAAATGTCAGGGAAATGCGTTAACCCACCGACAGAGTAAGTTGACGACAAATTTACGAACTTATATGTTGTAGTTCTTTCAAATTGATATATTTAATTTGTATTAAAATACTACAGAACTATGTTCTCAAAAACTGCATCTTCACAATTATAATAATTAATTAATTAACAATTAAATATTTTATTTATGGCATAATTTACTGTCGGGGAGATCGGATTCTATATTACGTTATATTTGATATATTCAAACTCATTGTCCTCACATCGGCACCCGGTCGTGAACGTTGGCTTATCGCGGTTTATTTCGGAGGGCGGTGATCCAAACACTCCTGTAACCGCTCTATACAATAATCGTTTTATGTTTCCTCTTATTTTTATATTCGGGATTCGGTGCATTTTACATTATCAATGTTTTCCACAACATTTACTCCCGTAATTGTCCAACCAAACGGAGACTGGAGCCCGCCGGTATCCCGTAAGCGACTACAACAGCGGTGCGATGATATGAAAATGTTATCCTACATATTACATTATAGCCGAGTAAATAATACAATAATAATTATCCTACATGATAATTACTTTTCATCTGTTATATTGTGTCATACCCTTTCCGCTTTCACGCTTCAGCGTCCGCACGCGTTCTTCTATAAATCTATAATAATATTTCAATAAATAATTTTTAAACAATGGCAGTCTTCGAATCTCTCACGTTCAATTGAAATGTGAAACACCGATGAGTAGGTACTTGTATATTTTTTAACTACCAAAATTAATAAGCGGAAACAATGTACAATTTAGAGAGAAATTATTAAACGAGTAGGTATAACAGTTAAAATATTTTTCTGTTGTAATTTTAAAAAATAAATTATCGTTATAAAGTCTATTATGTTCCTATCTTTGTTGATGAGTTACGTCTATTTTTTTCATATTTTTCTTAATTCATTGATAAAATTCTCGATACTAAAAATTATTTTCGCAATTTTGCCGTTTTACATAAAACAATGCGACATACTCGATGTATAAAATAGAACGTTGCGAATTCACATTCTGATACGTATTTCGCTTCTTTCATAAACACTTATTTGGTTTTACCATCCGTCAGAGATTGTTCTATTTGGTAATGTCAGATCTTTCGTAGTCAATCTCGACTCTTCGTACTTCCAACGCTCGTGTTGTTAATCGATTTGGCGGTCTTTTCAACTATTATATTATGTCATCCCCGAATAGTGTATACAAGCGGACGTCTCAACCGTACAATAGATTATCTTAATGATCGCATTTCCGCCGCGTTCAATCTGCTTTCACCCTTTCAATGTCATTTTAATGTTTTACAGGTGCACACAAAACTGGTATTATTTATTGTTTATTGAAAACACATTCGCTAAAAGATCGTGATGTTAATAAACATAATTTTCCACGTTTTAAAGCGCCCTGTAGTACTACGGATAGTAACGAACTCGCAGGCTTAAGATTCGTATTTATAATAAACAAATGGTGCAAATACATTTCCAAGCTTATTTATTTATTGGTACCTATATAATACAATACATAAGTAAAAATATGGTTGGACTGTGCCCGTCTCACTAGAGAAATTCTGCATTGAGGCGGGCATAGTTTACAAGCGATTGTACAAATAAATTAGTATTACAAGTATAAAAAAAAATTACAAAGTGGACCCTCAAATAAATTATTTTGAGGAAATTTGTGACAAAAATTATTAAAGGTTTGAATTTGAATTTGTTTGGGTGAGTGCACCAGTACTGGCTCTACCCATATTACGAATCCAAGTTTTTATTTTTAGTTTCATGTTATTGGGACAATTCAATTGGGTTAAATCTTTCTGTATTCCTATTAAATAGTTTAGGTTCAAAATATTTGTAGTTCCTTTGGCCATATGCTGTATGTGCTCTTGGGGCTTGTAGGTTATGTGTATTTGTCCGTGTGGTACTTATATTTTGAGTTGTTTTAAAATGTGTATGTTTGTGTTTATATATGTAGTTAATAGTAGTATTAGTAAGAGTAGTATAACAAAAACATCGTATTTATAAAAAATTTCGTCAGTGCTCCTTGTGATTGGGGTTTTGAGGATAACTTTTAAAATAATTTTCTGAACTGTTATTATTGGATTAATTGCAGACATAGTCGCTCCACCCCAAGCAATTATACCATGCTCTATGATTGATTGACAGATTGCATAGTACGCCATATTATATATATATATATATATTCGTTAACATGGCAAATTACACTAATTGTCGACATTGGATTCTAATTAGTGATGATAAAATCGTTATTTAAACTGTTATTTTATCTGTTATTGTGACTGTGATTGTGTTCGATTATAACGATGATTGATAACTGATTAACGTAATCCTTCGATCAATGACTAGTATACTAGAAAGTAAGCCTCCGACAGTTAAATCTTAGTTACCAATCATCGTTGAATCTCAGTTAGCAATCATCGACACAATCACAGTCACAGTCACGTAACGGTTTACCATCACTGGAGGGCGAAAAACGGGGAGAATTAATGTTATATCCTTAACCTTTGTATGTTGGTGTTTTCTTGTGTACGGGAATTCAGGTAGTCCCCGTGTACAACGATACCGTTTATTACAGATCTCACAGGTATTAATACAGTATAAGAAATGTGTTCTAATCTACGATTCTGAAGATAAAGAGCGCTCTTTTATCTTTCACGCTGTCATTCTTGCCAACATGCGCGCGTCGTACAATCGCTGTATCATGATGCATTACAGTTAAGTTTATGCATACTTGGTGATGTCAAATATACACAAAAATAATTGGTGAAAACTCAATTGATTAATATATTTTAAAAGTGAAACATACAGAGAGCAATATTTTTTCATATCCAGTCAAGCGACAAAATACCAATCATTTATAGATATATTTTATTTGAAATATACGTGCAATATAAAAGTGTAACGTGCAATCGGCAAGAATTATATTTATACATACAATTGCATTAGAAAAAGTAAATACGCATTTACGCGTCGTAGTTCTTGGTGGTAAACGAGAAGTATGCGCGTAAACGCGCCTTGGATAATAAAAAGTGCCGCATTGAAAACTCTCGCATACGTAATTATTGTCTGTGGGCGATTCCATAATAATAAAAAAGTATAATGATCAATTCATTTAATTCGAATTGATGCAAACCGAATACAAATCACGTCTTAACGACAGAAGAACAGGTTTATTTTGCAGAATTGAGAGAATGCCATCATTGGGCGTGATGCCTCCCCAGTCATTTCGCTATTTGCATAATTGTCTGGCAACGTGATGTCGCCGCTAAAGACTCGTGCCCCGTCAGCTCGGGTCCGTCACCCGGCCCGGCACAATTTCAATACGCCGCACGTCTCGGCCATCCATTGAGACGCGGCGGTCGGAGGATCGCTATTGGCCATTGCAGGCGGCAGACCTCGCTCGTTGTTCGGTATTTAATTGCGGAAAATCAAACGGTACCAGGAAATATACAAGTGAGAGCATGACTGCGCGTCTGATATGTATAACGTATGATAAACTCGAAGTAATATATTATAACATGACATCCGCATGTTACTCGGTTTGAGAAGTGTTTACAGATTGCTAATACTAATATTATTTAGAATCTTAATATTTAAGTGAATAGGTATAATTATTTCATATTTAAATTTATAATTTTGTTTTATTTCATTAATTCCATTCGCATTCATGTGTGGCCAGTGTCACTTATTCATAAACATTATAAATTAGATGTTACTCATTTAGAAAGTATCTATATTTTAGAATCTAATTGATTTGTAATTCTATTATAATCTAGCACATACAATAAACTAGTACAAAAAAAAACGTAAGTAGGACGATTTCTGTGAAAAAATGTAATACCTAATTTTAATATTTACCCAACTACCACAGTGCTCCAATTTTCAAATTTCTAACGATACCTTCAAAATAAAATGTTTATTTTCCTAAATCTTATATTTCAAAGTAAACCGACATGTCACTCCAACGCAATGTATCGGGTGGGACCACGAAGGTCAAGAGTTGTCTCGCCAAAGGATCTCGTGGAAGCAAAATCTCTGAGATTATCTCGAGTCAAAAATCTCATTCGCGGACACGAGCTGGGAGTTTGATAATTGAGAATTTCTCCTCTAGTTCAGCTGCAGGAAGGGTTGTAAAACCGACCAATCGTTGCCAGAAGTCTAAATTTAGTGAAGGGGCATTTGCGGTGGCAGGCCTAAAAGCGTAGAACTCTTTGCTCTTCGTTAGAAGAAACAGTGCATCAGAGACTTTATTTAAGAAGAAACTAAAAACGCACTTTTTCAAAAAAAAAACATTTCCATAAGTGAAAATAACGATTTTTAATTTTAAAAAACAAAGAAAATTGTAGAACTATAAACATTTTATGTGTAAAGCGCCTTGGAGGTGAAAGTTTTTTACGAAAATGGCGCTATACAAATTATCCATTATTATTATTATTATTAGAATTTGTGCAGATTTATTTCTCGAATTACCAATATCCGTCTCGAGAGTGCCCACATTACGACCGTTCAAATCCGCCTTCCTCGTAACGCCACGTGTCATCCGCACCGCCCCGCTCCGCACCGCACCATCCCGCACCGAACGGCTCTACTCACGAGATTTTGGCGGGGCTTCATGAACTAAAGTTGAAGATTTTCATAAATCCCCATGAATTCTGCCCCGCTGTTGTGAGCTGATCTCGCGAGTCATGCTTTGCTTGCATGTTTTATCCAATTACAGCGTAAGTAATTAATCACCACCTCTGTGCAGGCTGCATTAAAACGAGAACGCAAACAGTGAAAGCTTCGTAAATTTTAATATGACAAAATTATTCTTTAAAACATTACCAAAAACGTATGTTCTAAATTATTCCTGCTTCCGGGCAGTTTGTCACTTGTTTTTAATAAAATAAACCCTACTGCAAAAAATCCCTTCCGGCGTTGGCCTTATGAATCAGATGGATTCAACCATCTGCGAAAGGAAAGAGTATACTAGAATGTTACATAACAAGTTTCGATAGTATAAATAAGTTATAAATTTATAAAAAAAATTGAACAGCTGCTGTTTTGAAATAAGAAGAAACTACGGGATCATTCGCGTCCACTAAATTCGTTATATTCCATATATTATATATATACACGTTGATAAACTTTTTGTCGAAGGGTGTTGTCTGAGGGGAGGGCAGGGGTCTCCCGGTCCTGATCTAAAAAAATTGAATTGAATTTTCCAGAATTTGCGTCACGAGTATGAAATAGTTTATCTATTGAAATCTACCTAAAATTTATATGATGAAAATTAATATGTGCAAAAGTATAAGTCCTTGCACGCCTAAACCACGCTACATATTCACATTCCTTTGGCTTTGTGGCATAAAATATGTAGCCAGGGTTTGTATTAAAAATGAAATCACGACACCGATTCAGCTCGGCGTTCTTTCTATCTTCAGTACAATGTGGTATTATTTTTAGTGCAAGCCTTGGGCGCAAAATTCCCCTAGATCCTGGGACGTAACAAAGGCCTATATAAAGTCCCACAATGGGGATGCAATCTCGTCGAATGGTCCACCCGGAGCCGTTCGTATTTTTATCGCGTCTCCTCTGATTACCGCCTTTCTGTTTCGATTTTCGATGAAATATGAGGCGTAAAATTCGGAGCCTCGGACCAGGGGTCGTGTCCCTTAGTTCGCACTAAACCGGCTGACTTTATAGACCCTCTTTATCGTATCCGGATAATATAACCGTAGTGTCTATATTTACTGCTTTCAATTAACGATAAACGTAAATTTATGTACAATATGCGTTTATTAATAGCTTTTAAATCAATGTCATATTAAATATCTATCTTAACGACAATTCGCACGAAGAGAAGAGATGAAATCTGAAGCCCACGATAATAATTTAGTAATTTCTCAGTAAGTGTGCTTACAACATATTAATGCAATTAGAAATTAGGTAGATAATTGAAAAAATGTTTAGCAAACGTGGCCAGAACCTTTACCCCTATTGATTGCTTATTGAGCTTCTTCTATCTTAACCCTTATTAATCAAATCCGTAACTTAAGTATGTATAATATATCGAATGATAAATCCAATTGCTTTATTAGCCAAAATTATATTACAATATAATGTGTGTTGTATACGGGGTGTTTTTAGATTTTAAAGCGGTTATGTGTTGTACGTATCTGATTTGTAGAATTTATTTATTCGAAATATAATTGACCTACATATATACAACACGACTTTTCACGTCATTCCTGATGGTCGTTTTACCCGTTGGTTGTTTTTTACATGATTTTAGTATGCTAGTTTGTAAGAGAATAATTTTGCTAACTTCGTCGTGTAGAGCGAAAGTTTAATAAAGTAGGAATGTATATTCAATTAGATGGGAACGTTGGCTTTTGTATGTCTATCTGTAAAATTTCGTATAATTCGCAGTATCGTTTTCCTATGTAAGTTATCCAAATTAATATAAAATAAGAAAAAGTTTAAATAACAAGCTAAATATTACAAATAACAAATCCTTTTTGCAAATAATCACCTTTTAAATTTGTTTACTTATATTTTTGTTTTTATCTATGAAACAAAGTGTTTTATCTTATTATTAATATAAAATAGATTTGTTCTATTGTTTAACGCCAACCGGTTTCGGAACACCGTCAATTTTTCTGTCATGGCAGTATAAAACTAAACTTAACCAATGGCCAGCTGCAAAGTTAATACTTCATCAAATATTAAAAATGCACAACTAATTTTTTTACTTTTCCTTTCCAGCAATTGAAAGATGAGCTGGGAGAGATCAATACGGAGATGGAGACCCTGGAGGGGTCGGAGGAGGGCAAGCAGAAGAACAAGGACAAACAGCTCACTATTGGCAGGAAGAAGTTCAACATGGACCCTAAGAAAGGTAAGTCGTCGAAAAAGTAATCAATTCTTTCATAGAAACATAGTTTGTATAAATTTAAATAAAAACGTATAGTATTGACAGCAAATATAAATACATAATTATAATAACACATGCTAAAATGTCCTCCCCGTTCAAATCATTCTGGTATATAAGCATTGGAGTAATTTTTTATATTTTTGATAATCAAAATGATTATATATTATATAACATTGTCCATGTCCATGTTGGCTTTTACGTGAAAAACATGTAAAAAAAACCATCACGTCGATACATATATATAAGCTATATATACATATATATAGCTTAAAATCACAAACCGTGAGTCAATCACTGATATCTTTGAGACACACTCACTATCAGTGATTGAATATCTGGGAATATCGTGATTAATTTTTTAAAATTATATATATTTGGCTGTGAACTGTGATTCGGCGCATGTGCATATGAACGAAAATATTCATGAAGGAATGACGTTATTATTCGTGATAAGCGCCATCTAGTAGATTCTGCCAAAAAGTTTTACGCATTTGACTCCGAAATGCAGAGAATTTGACCCGAAAAATAAACACATTTTTTAAAAGGTGTGGTAATGGATATAATTATGTTTGTGATGATATTATTTTAAATTAGATATATATGCTAGAATATGTTTATTATGCAAATGAAGTTTGAATAATATAAGAAAATACGTTAAAAATGTTTTATTTATTTTATTTACTATTGTGATATCGCGCGGCGCATACGTATTAGTAATGAAACTGTGATCACAGTCACAGTTTTCAATCACTGATGTTATCGAATATCAATCACACCAGTGAGTCGAGAGTAGCGTTTTTACATTTTTTCTCATCACTAATATATATATGATGCTAAAAAACATTACAAAATGAAAAACTCATTTAAAATTAATATTATTTCTCCCATGAAACAGCAGTCTAATCGTTTTCTTCGATATCATACAGTGCACGCACTTAGCGTAGACATTAACCACTCGACCGCTGAACAGAACAACCGATTTCATTAATGTCACAAGACGATCGCGGTAACCCCGAAGTGCGCGGTATTCGGTCAACGTTCCCGTCCGGTCTGCATACGGCATACGTCACTAGTCCTGATGACCCTTCGGCGGCTCCCTGTAATGGGTGTACCGAACCGGGCCACTGCTCGGCGTCCTGATCGGCGTGGGTAGACGCGCTGACCTATTCACCCGGGTCGGCATGTCGGCACCGTCACTTTCGTCGGACTAATCATGACATTCTGTCGCATTAAGCCAGCCATGACTACGCTTTCTCCCGACTCGTCGACTGAATTGGCAGGGTTTATATTGGGAATTGATTAAATTTGCATGGGATTTGCTCGGAAGCTTTGTTTGCTTTCTAATCAAACTGGACCATTGCTTTTTTTTTTTTGCATAAAGGGGTTTTTAGGTATATGCAAATTTCGATTCAAACATTTATTTTAACGAATAAAATAGAATTACTTTCGATCAATTCGATTCAATGAAATAAATACATGTAGGTACTTACGTGGAGTACGTTACGTAACATTTATAATCGTAAATATTTATATTTTAATGAAAACACATTTTATTGTGATGTTGCTATTTAAGAATATAGGCTCTGTGATATTCAAACAAATGCCGACGCATTTTCTCGGATAGAAAATAATCTGTATTCGTGTCCCGGTGGTAAGCAAATATTTTTGATACATTTTTTCTGTACATCTCTCTAATTCATCAATTTAATTTTTAATTAATTATCTATCCAATAAAACGTTTTTACATTTTTTCAAATTAATCTGAAAAATCGACTAAATTGCTTGTCTCGCAAGATGAGGATCGAATGACCGACCCCTTGATAATTAGTCGAGCGAGCGTCTTACCGCTAGATCGAATAATTTATCTAGGTAAATATGCTACTATTTGATATCGTATCGTAATTAGTATATTTGATCAAAGCTGAGAAATTGTTTGTTTGTTGAGATGGTATAAAACAACTCCTTGATCATTTTGGTGTGTTTAGAATTCCGATAACTGTGAAACTATCATACAATATAAAAGCGTTAAAAATATTAAAACCGAAAGAATGTTTAGAATACTCCATAAAACTTGATGGTATATATTATCGTCGGGCTAACAAGGTTCCAGACAAGTTAATCCTACGTTAAATTCGTTGAATTTAACTTGTAAGTAATATTTGATTAGTTTTCTGGAGACGTCGGCTAACCGAACGCTCTTAACGAACTGTTGCAGCAGTGTTTATATTGTAGTTTAATAGTATAATTAATGCAGAAGTTTCAATCCCGTAAACCCCAAACTTGCTTAATTTTAATCTACATTCGGAATATCCTAAATTCACATCTTCGTTGAAATTATTAATTTCATAACGGATTCCTTAATAACAATTATTGATCGCTTCTGCCATATTATTAATCGAATTAACTCAATTTTGACGCACCCAGTATTGTGAGATTGACGCACGATCTTCGTGATAACTCGTTCAATTGGAAATTATTAGGGCCAATCATAAGAAATTATTTTACGGTCTCCGGCTTAAATGTTAACAGTGTTTAGCTACCTATATTTTTAGAGGGCGTTCAATGCTCTACCTGCTTCGCCCCCGGGATAAATTGAACCTGCAACTCCCGCGCTACTTCACAATATTAATTTCCCGCTGAAGAACTCGCCCTTCCATCAGCCCGCCTCACTCCCGTAGTGGTGGTTTTGATATGACGCCTGCGGCATCCGATTAAATCCGGTGGGATGATTAATAACCCAAATTCAGCGTGGGCCCAGTGTCTCAATCTAGATCTTGCGCCCTTCAAAGGAGGTTTAAATACGGCCCCACTTGGATAATCTTAAGACAAAGCTAATTACTAATTTTGTAAGAATATTCATTAATTCAGCTGTTACGTTTGTGTTAAGCAACACCGGTCGTTTGATGCGGGCTGTCAGACCGTCTGTTTGTCGGTCTATTTTTAAATGTCATTTTCTGGGGGTTCTGTTGGGAGCGAGAATTTTTTTAAAGCGTGTTTATCGATTAATAATTTTAATACAAATTAAAATGTATCAATTAGAAAGGTATACAGAAAAATTCAATTTTTTGAAAAAATATTTTTGTTTCTACCAGGAATGATAGATGTATCAAACGATGAAAGAACTGCAGCCTAAGTCGTCAATTTACTCTGCTGGTGTGGTGTAATCGGTTAACATATTTCCCCAGATAGGAAAAGATCCAGATTCGTATCCGGGTAGCAACAAAAATATTTTTTCGGTGAATTGAATTTTCCTGTATATCTGTAAAATACCACAGAACCATATTCTGAAAAAACTGTAACTTCACAATAATAACGTGTTCTCGTTAATTGATAAATAATTAGTTACACACTACTTTTCATTATAGACTTAAATTGTCATCAAATTTCACAATGTGATAAGATAAAACAATAAAATACGATACAATTTTAATTAAATCTAAATTAAAATTGTACAAAAAAAAAATAGAACGTGTTACGTGCCTCAGACGCACGTATCATTCCACCCCTGCATATCGTATGATTTTTTCGTTCGTCTCGCTTCACATAGTATGCAGACCATTGTACATATTTAGTTTAGGTCTCTTCAAACTTCTTATTTATCCTCGCCTTATCCCGTTCATCTGAGGCTACTCTAATCATTCTGCTCCACTTTGTTCTATTACATCCTTAATTCCTTTTATATCTTTAAATTCGCGACTGACAGAGGCTGTTCATCTTGATCATGGTCTTCCTGGTCTTCCCTTGTTGATACTAGTGCTTTTATGAAACATGTGATGCTCCTGCCTACATCGAATCAGTCTTCTTTTAATTATTCTGTTTTGGTCTCAAACATCGTCCGTATTTTTGTTCAAGTCCTGATGGTATTCTTTATTTGGTGGAAATATTTATTACTCGTTGGTGTCTATAAGGTAATGAATGCCTATAACAACGTTCGTATATATTACAGCACCTCTAAACTCTTTTTTTAATGCTGACATATTTTTACTCAGAAGGCCCACGAAACGACATACTCTTATGATAACTTGTAAAATTGGTTAACTTATAAATTCTTAATAAGTGTAGAAATTAACAAATAAATCTCTTAAAATAGAATCTGTCTTGATGTCAACTGTTCATACTCTGTATATCGAGGTATATATTTTGGTAACTAATTTTGATTTTGTCACAATTAGGCAATCCAATCGTAGTCCAGTTTTATAGTATTTATGAAAAGAGGCTATCTTTGAAATGTCCGGTGCACCCCCACTTGTCGCGTGGAGACCATCTCTCCCTCACTTCAGTTCTTCCGACAATATAGAGGTGCGAATGGTACTTGATATCTGCTATCCGCTTGTCAAACCTCACGCCTGATAAAAAAATAAATGTAGTTATTTGAAAACGGGAGGCTTTGTGGTAATCACCTCAAACTGGTATACGAGTATATTATGACAATACCTCCAACAAGCGCGGAGGGTGAGCAGCGAGTTTGGGTACTAAAATTAGATTCGACGTGTATTATTATTTGCGTTAGTTTTTTGTTCAAAGATTCCTTACTTACGCCTTTTTTATAAATGTAATATTAATGTGCAAATAGCATTTTCATATCCCGGTATTCGATTCACTAGTCACAATGAAATGTGTTCTTCAACTTCTGTCTCGTCATTCGTTCTATAATCTAAAAATAGCTGTAATGAGAAGTATTTTATTTCAGTTAAAGCGTTCCCTTGGAATAAATTATTGTTTCGAATTTCCAGCAGCCTCCCGATATTTTATTTCACATTACCTTTGATCTTCATTCATTTTCTCGAGCACCTGCTCGTAACTCTTAACAAAGAGCAGAACCCGTTTCGGAGATTTACTCACAACTCGCGAGATCTCTTAATTCAGTTACGGAATCAACGGAATGTTGCGAGTAATTTTGAAGGTGGGCGTAGAAGGAGACAAAAAAGCTAAACAAGTATTACAGAAAAAGAAAACAAATGTATATAAAATACTGTTCTTCTGTTCTCTATATAAATTTTGCAATGTTACTCTTTAGTATGCGGTACTAATGGCAAATATTGAACAAGAACTACAGAGGCTAGTGACCAGAATGTACGATGTATGCAAGGAAAGCGACCTTATTATGAATGTTAACAGGTCGAACGTGATGGTATTCGAGAAGGAGAAAAACAAGACACCATGCAAAATACTTGTAGGTAATGAATGTTTGGAACAAGTAGATGAGTTTGTGTATTTAGAAAGTATGTTCGATAGAAGCAGAAAGGCTGAGAATGATATCGAAAGGAGGGTGACTGCAGGGAATAAAGTGAAAGGCGCTTTGAATGGAATTATAGCTAATAGGAACATGTCAACTGAGGCAAGACTAGCGGTTCATAATAGAGTCCTGGTACCGATACTGATATATGGAAATGAAGCCTGGAGCTGGCAGAAGAGGAACGAAAGTAGACTAAATGCAGTGTAAATGAGATCACTTGAGCGTATATGTGGCAAATCTATTTATGACAGAGTAAAGAATGAAGAAATAAGGAAAGAATGTAAAGCTGATGTTAGTATAGTGAGTAAGATTAAGAAAATATCACTTAGGTGGTTTGGTCTTATGGAACAGATAAGTGTGGAGAGAATGGTAATAAATATATATGACGCAAGTATTGATAGCACCAGAAATAGAGGACGTCCGCGGAAGACTTGGCACGACCAGGTAAACCAGATAATGGAGGATGGTTCTGTTAGAAGCCTCAAGAAGATGTACGAATGTGAATGCGACGAGAATTGTGTCAGGACAGAGGAGTATAGCGCTCTATCCTCTCTGTCTACCCCCGCAGGGAAACGGCGTGATGATAAGTAAGTAAGTACTCCTTAGAACCCTATGTAAAACTTAGGCAACCCCAAACCCTCCACCTACTTCTCAATATGTAAATGTTTACTTCGTCTTAACCCCCTGGATATCTTACGCTCCCTCTGCTTGGACTAAAAATTGTTTACTGCTAGGCCCTTCGGGCGGCTATTGTGGCTTTATATGTAATTGTATGTAATCCTTTGTTATAGGATGTTATAGGATATATTGTTATAATCTGACAGCCTGTTACAGCCTGCCATCTGACGTGAAGGTATAAATTTTACATTTTTAAAGTTAGGTTGTATTTTTTTATCTGTATCGTATATTTTATATTACGCGAGCCGCTTAGGGAGGCATCTAAATGTTGGATGTCGATACTATTATCTAAGTATATTGGTTTATCTGATGCCAATTTCACGGTCAACTAAGATAGTCGATTCAATTATGAATACAAGTTAAATGTAATAATTATAAAGATATACATATGAAATCAATTTATCGAAAAAATATTGTTGTTGCTACCGAGATTTGGACCTGGATCTCTTCCGAGGAAATGCATTAATCGATTATGCTTCTCCAACACAAATTTTCGAACTTACATGTTGCACTTTCAAATTGATACATCTGTCGTTCTATTATTTGAAAGGTGTCTTCTTTATATTTTACGGAATTTCAAACACTGAGTAAAATCCGATAGGAGACGGCAGAATCGAATACCTGTAGCGACGACTTTTTTCGATAAATTGATTTTATATGTATATCTTTCTAATAAATACATTTAATTAGTATTTAAAATATCACAGACCGTCTGTTCTGAAAAATTACAACTTCACAATAAGAATGTGTTCTCCTTAAAAAGATTATATTATACTTTTAAAATTAGCAATATTAACTTGGTGGTTAAGATTCATATTTTTTATTTATTATCTTAGTTTTATTAACCATAATTGAGTTTAAAAAACATCTACCGGTTTCGGAAAACACTTTTCCTTCTTCAAGATGTCATAACTAACTAAAAAAAAAAAACTAAGATAATAAATAAAAAATATAGATTATATTATCACTCACACATTCGTATGAAAAGTAAAACAGTTCGATTTTCGATTTTTACGACAAAAATTATGAACATAAAATTTAAAAATAATCAAAAATCAAAAGCGCGTTGTATTTTGAGTGCAACTATTTTTACCTTCCCCCGCTTTTAAAAGCCATCACCCTAAAATGCTTTGTATGTAAATACGCCCCCGGAGAATCCATTTATGCCTTCTAGTGAACGTTTTTTTTTGAATAATTGACCCTTCCTGTCGATACTGTTTGCCCTGGGTCTATTTAAGTTTTTTATGGCGCCTTACAAAATAAATGCTCCTTACCATCTTCCTTGATTATAAATTTCACACGCGGCGCGATGCACACGTGCATCAGGAATTTGGGGCGAATTCTTACACGACTAACTAACTATACTAATCTGATTAAAGTTTGACAAATGAAAAAAATATTAATGGGTAAATTTTCATATTGTGACAGTGGTTAAGAGTTTCAGAGTTGAGAGTTTACTTATTTTTCATAGCACAAGCGCCTAGTTTAATGTGATTCACAGACGAATCTTTATTTAAAAAATATATATTTTGCTGCACTAACCTCAAAAATCAGGTAGATTTGTGTTGTTTATTTTTTTTGTTTACCAATATAACGTAGTTACGTTTTTTTTCTTTTTAAAATTTTGAACAACCCCCCATTGTGAAACAATATGGCGGATCAGACAGTCAATTTTTCATCGTCGTGTCACCTACTGTAATTGGTAGTATCTATCTAAAAAAGACTTTACGTAATTGGATGAGTTATTTTTTGTTTAACAGTCTTATTAAGATTTATATTGTTTTCAGAATGCCACATAATATTTTCACAATAATTTTACAAACATTTTGTTCACCGCTTTTATTTTGAACTTTTTTTTTATATTCGCATCTAGATAAAAACCACTTTACCTACATCCTACGCGTTTTCAAATTCGTCCCCTATTTGTGCTCGCGATTCATATTAAAAAAGTTGTCCCAGTAAAACTAATTCTTCTACTTGGAGTCTGAAAGGAATTCTCATTTCATATTCCCGAATCGTACAATCGCTTTTATTTAATCACTGTCTTCTGGGAAGTAGTGAATTCTTCAAATTTCTGAAGGAACTTTATCAGAGACGATATCAGAGAGACAATCTTCCCACTTCATATAGACGATTGATTAATTAATGCGTGCATTTTCTCGTCGACAATGTGAATTCAATTTTTCACACAACTTTTTATAAATACGTTCACACAGGCACTATTATTAATGGATGTTTTCCCTTTTACGGCCGCGAACCCGTTTTTACCGACTGAGAATTTATGTAGATACAATTTATTTCCTTCCTTTTTGTGCGGAGGTGATTCTCTAAACTATGTTTTCCATAATACCTCAATAACGAAAGTGAAAAATTATTATTTGCCGTGCGCCTTCCTCGACGCAACTGTATAAGGAGCGAGAAGGCAAGATCATAATCAGTGGCGTAACTAAAATTAGATATTGTTGATGTTTGTAGCGTTAACTTTGTGGTTTTTTTATATTTATGTTTGTTTAAACCACTGTGTTTTTTTTACGTTAACCGGTTTCGATACTGACGTATCTTCTTCAGGACTGGCGTACAATTGAATTATTCCATAAAATTTAAACGTCATCCATTACGGGATGTAGGCGGAGTCTTGGTAAGAGTGGGGAGGTGATTGACAGGAGGACATTGAAATAGGGAATATATTAAATAGCGGGTTGTTTGTAAGAATTAATTGATTGTTAATTATATTGCACTTAATTAAGTGATTTTCTGATTTCTAGACTTTCTTAATTATCCAATATATAGCCTTTATTATCCATGTGTAATATTTTAATGCCGTTTTCGTTTACAAAATTGTGGCCTGTCTCGAAAAGGTTGTTGAAAAATTCTGAGAAGTTATTATTGTTAAGGCACTGTTGACGCAAGTCGAGTACCCACTCCCTGTGCATTTGTCCTTCCAATAAACCTTAATATACCTGTCACGCTCTGGCCAACCAATGACTTGGAGATTTCGCCGACGGGGGAACAGATTGCCTTTTGACACCGAACTGACAAGATCTTGTCCCTTTTTTCTGCCGTTCGACAGCAGCGCCGTGCGTAACGCTCGGACCAAGAAGAAGCTGTGTTTTCAACAGTTCCGGAAGTGCAGTTATCTCTCGGTTCTTCACAACAAACGTGCTAGTCAAATGGAGGTGAAAAGACGTCCAACCCAGGACTTTAGAGCGAGATTGGCCAGATCCATCTGCCATTATTTTCCTTCATAAATCTAATTCGGGGCGTGTCAACTGATCAATATTATAATCGATACAGTCCACGGGATCTTATCCCACCAGGCACCGTAAGCGTTATTTTCTTTTATTCTAGTATTAAAATTCCGTGACGATTTTCCTATATAAAATGCCGGATAGTCGGATAGTCGGACAGTTGTGACCTTGTAGTGATGAGAAGTGTTTCCGCACTAAAAACTTCCTCCCGCACTCTAACCATCCCTCCCTCGCTCGGCTAACATCGGCTCCTCAGTCCGAGTTAACCCGAATCAGTACCAGAAACAAATGGAAGATTGGTTGCCAAGCGGTTATCTGTCCTTTGCGTAAAATTTGAACTCATCCCACATAATTGCGTTCTCATTAACCTAATACTAACATTGACAGCGCTAGCCATGCGCTTCGTCAATCCACATAGGCACCGATCTTTTTTCGCGCTGGCAACAATTTAGCTGTCAAAATAATTTGCGGGCAGCTAATATGAAAGTACCAAAAAATCGTCGATTCCGATACCCAAAAAAGTTCCGATATTTCCGATTCAGATTAATCATCCCATCGCTACTAAATACTCTTAACAATATTCTTATATATTATAGTATATCCCCCACCAGCGTTCCTCCTATAAAATTAAATTTTCTGTGGGACCCTCTGATAAACATACGTTACAACAGAATTTCATTTTGACTGTTTAATTTCACAGAGATGTCATCTACACCGTTACTTTACATAACTCGATATTCGTCACGCTGCACAAATACTCATCGCGAGTGACGTCACAAGCTGAGAGGTTTCTTTGAAAATCTCTGCACCAGTTTCCTTTCACCCGGAAGGCCTTTTGTCTACCTGCGCGCTGCTGACTCGACACGTTTACTAGGTCAACACTTCTTTCAGTTACCGCCTAACTGCTCCCCCCGTCCGAGCGCGCCAAAACGCTCCCACGCCCGCCGGTCGTAAGGTTCACTTTCCCGCGGGGCAATTAGGATGCCGGAGGTGATGATGCACTGGGAAAGAAAACATTTTCCTTAGTGCCGCGACCCGGGAAGCGTCTCAAAGGTCCTCTGAAGCCACTCTAAGTGGAAATGATTGGAATGTAAAATAGGAGCACTCTGAAGTGGACCGACTGCAATATAACAACCACCTTGTACACGGCACCTATACGCGGTGTCTAATAATACGAGCTGAAGATATCTGAACTGAGATGTTAAAAAATTGCCGATATACAGAGTGGGCCAACTTGGACTAACTGATATAAAATGCATATAACTTTTGTAATTTTAATATTTATTAAAAAATATATTAACTTTTTTTAAATATATGTGTGGAAAATAACACCATTTAAATGACCTCCATATTCTTGTTAACAAATAATTGCTCTTTCTAAAGTATTTTGCATTACATTACGCAAATTTGTTATTTCTACACGAATATTTTGTTTAAGCTCCTGAATTGTTGCCGGTTTGTTCATGTAAACTCGACTTTTTAAGTAACCCCACAAAAATAAATCAGGGGCCGTCAAATCTGGGGAACGGGGAGGCCAAGCAAACTCTGCATTTTTTGAAATTAGCTGGTCACCGAAAATAGATCGTCGCGAAACATAATAAAATTCAATAATTTTCATGCGCTCTTGCACTGGGTACGTAGCCATTATAAACTTTCATAAATTCTTTATTATCTGCAAAAAAGTATATAATTAAAAATAAACCCCACTATAGTTATACATTTTTAAAAACAGTCAGCCAAGTTGGTCCACCCTTTATGTGTCATGTTTGACATTAAGATTTTATTTGATGTGACTGAATTTTTTTTTTTATTATTTAAAAAAATAACAAATGTTAAACCACTTCCATTAATTTGACGTCAACCGGTTTCGGCACAATTGTATATTCGTCAGGATGGACGCACTCTGACTGATCCGTAAAATAAATATACAAAGAAATGAATTATCGGGCGGGGGCGTAGCCTCAATCGTGATGGGAGTGGGGTAAGAGATAAAGATATTGAAATGGGGAATTTTTAAATTGTTTATATGTATAATATCAATACCGTTTTCGAAAACATTAAAAGTACAATAATAAATAAAATCTTTTATTGTCGTTTCCATGGTTCCGTTAACTTATGTGTTGCTAAGAAAAATGTTAACATAAATACTTTAGCGATTTATAATATATTAATAATTATACAAAATACTTTGTTTAAACCACTATTTATTAATTATTCTACATGTTTCGATACCTATGGTATCTTCTTCAGGAAACAATGTATACTGAAATTAAAATATATAAGTGTAGATAAAAACAAATCTATAAAATGGAGATAAGATAAAACAAATTTAAAAGGTGATTGTTAGCTATTAACACTTTTGCTTTTTTCTAAAATTTCAAATTTATCGAACTGTAAACCCTTAGTACTTGTATGTAAAATTTCTAAACCCTTACTAATATCAAAAGAATGGTTTGTTTCCAAAAGGTGATTGGAAATTTTGAATAGTTGTTATTTAGGCATCTCAAATGCTGCTTAATTCTAACATCAAAATTTCTGCAAGTTTTACCTATATAAAAATAATTGCAATCTTTGCAATCATTACAAATTAATTTTTAGACCCCCGATTTTTTTAAATATCATCCTGGTCCTTGATGTTTAATATATATTTTTTAAATTTGTTATTAGTGTAAAAATAAATAGTGGTTTAAACAAAGTATTTTGTATAATTATTAATATAAAATGAGGCCACAAAGTAATTTTGCAAATATTGAAGAAGTTTATAATATAGCTTATGATATACTTAAAAGCGCCAATTTTTATCAAATTTTTTTTTCAATACATCATTTAGAAATTAAATTTTGTTTTTAATTTTTTTACTATGATTTATTAGATAAATAATAATAAGAAAAAAGATAAATTCAGCTGACGGAGTTCTACATTCGCTCTATTGTAACCGCAATTAGCGTTTTACGTTTCTAGTACATACCTATCATAATAATATTTTTTTGTATATTATAAAAAATTCTTTGTAACTGAACTCGTTATTGAAATTTTTTTTTATTGTTCTATCCGATGAGATTTATGTTGTTATTTTTTCCCAATTTCTTCTGCATAACGCGTCTGGGAACCGGCACAGACTTCTAGCGTTACCAAAACAATACTTGATGGCGAAATAAATTGATAGATTGAATTTTTACCCACTGAGCTACACTTTCACCTCAATGCGATTGTTATATTTTTTTAAAGCTTTAAATTAGTCTTTAGAAATATGCTCTTGGAAATTTATAATCGAGTAGAAAATAGGCCGGCCACATTAACAAATTAGGAATGCAATCTGTAGTACTACTGTTCAAAAGTTGTAATCCCACTTTTCTTTTTATTGTTTGTTGTTCATCATTATGAATATAAAACTAATACCAGACCGTTCGAGTTTTAGATATAATTTGTATGTGGATACCTAAACAAGATTAACGATGATTAGTAATCTGATAAAGTATTTATTTATTATTATTATTATTATGGAAAATATATGGAAGTATGGGGTAATTACAGACCTTACGACCTGTCTTCGGCTGGCTTAAGTGATCACTTTATATATATAACGTTCACCAATTAACACCCCTCAATCTCCACAATTTTTTAAACAGCATGTACGTTATCACAATGAGAAGCTCTGTAATTACACCATACTTCCATGTATTTTCCATTAAATATAATACAAAATAGCTTTGACTCAATGAGATATTTAATATTTGTTTAATAACAGCGCCTTTGTAGGTAAAAAATCCAGTAATTGTGTGTTCTTGGACGTATTCAAATATTGCTAATATTATTCTATTTAAATTTACAAAGATTTCAAAACAGTTAAATTTTGAAAGTATTATTGAAATCTTTGATCGTAGCCACCATCATAGTCTACGATTCCATGACAACTGCACACATGTGTACATATAGACAACTGTACATTGTCAGCTTATTCTACTCTACTGCCGTTACTTTGTATTAAATAACCTAACCTAACTTAATGTAATTTTACGCACCCTGTCTTAAAGGAATGTAAGCTGTCGTTAGGTATTATTAATCTACATAATATTATATTTCTTTGTGAGCGGTTATCTATGTGTGCACCTGTCTTATATATACTGTTGTTCTTTGTTAACAATAGTGTATAGTATTTTCAATAAATCTTCTTTTTAATTTTTTTAATTTTAGCGATGTGGGCTCATTACACCAACATTTTTACAATATTTCAAATTACGCCGTGCGTTTTGTGCTATAAAATAAAACTAACTCGGCGGTCTCCCGGCTAGGGGCACGAACACCCGACCACTTAATCGCTAGACGCTGTCTTTCCGCTAGACCAAACGAGCACGTCTCCAGATAAACATTTCGTTTTGTAAGCTAGTATTTAAATTTAATTTTTATTTTATTACATAATAATAATGTAACGATTTGAGGTGGTTACTAATTAATATCGCATGTTACTGCGAGCATCCTAAATGTAGATAAACCCAAGCGCGGAATAATCTGTGTCCTGCCCAAACAGCCTCCTGGTCCTGTACAGATCTAGAAATCCATTACCCACTACCCCCCTCCGCGTCTGTCGCTCACTTCTCTTGTAACCACCCTGTAGTTGAGATAATTCCTTGATTTATGATTCCTGCCTTTAGAGAGCATGCTGCTAAACTGGTCGCATTACACGTTTTGGCAATTTTAAAAGTTATTTAATTATCATACATTTTTAAAGCGTTTTGCATTTATATTTTTTTCATTAGTCTCTTAATGGGTATACTAAAAAAAAAAATGACGTGTTTTTGTATTATTCTGGTGTCTAAATACCAAGAGTGAATTGTAATTTATAAAAGTGAAATTTAACAACCACATTTACGATGGACCGATATGTACCAATCGAAGAATTTATTCGAAATTTGATGTAATATCATTTCTTGAAGAAAAAGACAGCAACAAGTCCACTAAAAATATTTGTGATGTACTGGACGATGTTTTGGATGTTCACAAGTGTCAATAATGGATGGTTCACGAAATTCAGATCAGGAAATTTACATTTAAAAATAGCCCTGGAAGTGGATGACGTCATACTGGCTGTCTGATTTATATGTCGAACTTACCCCGTTTCACCTTACGTAAATACATACCTAGCGATCGAGTAGATGATGTGTGTATGTATTGTATTTGACAGTGGTGTGCGGTCAGTAATTTGAAATGGTTGTACTTACTTAACTTTGAATTCTGTGAAATAAATCGAAATAATATCTCGTAATATTCTGTCAGATAAATATTTAATTTTGCTTATTTCCCAAAATGTATAGTTCTAGTGATGGTAAACCGTCCAGTCACCCTCCCTTCGATATAATTCTCAGCCTTTCCGTTTCTATCAAACATACTTCCCAAATACACAAACTCATCTACTTGTTTCGAACATTCATTACCTACAAGTATTACAATCAAATTGCCAATTTTCGCTCCTATATTCCAGTTCTTTCACACAATTATCCATATACAAGTTGAACACCCATGGAGATATTACACAGCCCTGGTTGACATTCTTTGTGTCTCAAGAATTTTCATTATTTATATTTGTAGAAAAATCTCAATTAATGCGGCTTGGACACGCTTTGCCAATGCTAGAGATGCAGCTAGCAAGATGTATCTTCTTAGCTACTCAAGAGGGAAGGCGGAAATGGTGTTGATGTTTGTCTTTTTAATACATAAATCACTTACTTACTTACCATCACGCCGTTTCCCCGTGGGGGTAAGCAGATAGGATAGAGCGCCACTCTTCTGTCCTGACACACAACTCTCGCCTTATCCACACTCATACATCTTCTCATACAAGCTCGCCGATTGTTGAGGCTTCTAACAGAACCATCCTCCATTATCCGGTTTACCTGGTCGTGCCAAGTCTTCCGCGGATGTCCTCTATTTCTGGTGCCATCAACACTTGTGCGATATATCTTTCTTACCATTCTCTCCTCATTCATCCGTTCTATATGACCAAACCACCTAAGGAAATGTATGTTTGAATGAATGTATTTGTTAGATATAATCCCACCTACGCGGTCTGGATCACGTTCATTACAACGCTAATTGTAATAATGAAATGAGTGTTCATTTGAAACAGATATTTTTCTGTACCTGCTACGTGTGAAGGCTCTGTTAGTTAACAACCTAGTTATAAAATGTCCCCTTTAATTAGCGTATTCGTGAATTATTACACCGAGCGGGTAGTGTTGCGTATTATGTCCTTCATCTTTGGATGATGTTCATGCTCCAGTCGTGCATCAGGTTTGAGAAGCCTGCCCTCTATTTCGATACACCCTCAATAAGGAGTTTAATTATCACGTAATCAGCCGCCACTCTATCGTAATCTAGTTTACACCCCGACCACGTCCTCCAGTAAACGTTTCTGGGTAGTTTATCGAGATGCTGCTCCCTCCATGCGGATTATTCCTCCCAACTCAGAATTTGTATATTTCCTTATTCTCGTCACGCTCCATTTATGCTGGATCGATGGATGACTTGACGCGCTCTGCATTCTCTTGTTCTTTTTTCTACCTAGGTGTACAACACATACATATTTCAGTTCTCATCACCTTGTTGACACGTATTGCCCTAAAATATTACTCTTTTTTGACTATCTTTCACGGAATGTTGTCACCTGTCTTTTTCATGTTTTTCCCAACATTTGATTATATCCAATTTATATGTGAATTTATTTTAGTGCGATTTTGGGTACTCGAAATTTGAATACATCTAGAACTTTTATATTATTTGTGTTTAAACCCCCTCCTAGGATGGGCGCCAAAAACCGTTGACCTGATGGAGAATATCAGCTGCACGTCTAGTTCCGGTCTTTTATTATTCTTGACGATTTTAATTCTATCGGCATTTTTGTCGTTACTTTGTAAGTTTTTGCTGTTTTCTTTTTCTGAACTGGATCGACCGTTTTTCATATCAATGAAACATCGCAAACTAAACACCAAAATATTTGTTAATATCTAACGTCAAGAAAATTAAATAATTATAATTATTACCCAAGGTACCTACATAAAATTTCAATCATCTTAAAAACAGCATTGCAAAGTTACATTTTTTTTTTCAAATTTTGACAGTAATTTTCTTAATTTTCAGTTTCTTTAGTAATATTTGAATATGTCCAATAACACACAATTACTGGATTTTCACCTACAAAGGCACTGTTATTAAACAAATAATATATATCTCATAGAGACTAAGGTATTTAAAAAAATATTAAATGGAAAATGTATGCAAGTATGTAAAGTGATCACTTAAGCCAGCCAAGGACAGGTCGTAAGCCCTGTAATTACCCATACTTCCATATATTTTCCATTAAATAAAAGAAACATAGCTTCGTCTCTATGAGATATCTATTATTTGTATATTTCATTGTTTATTTTTTGATTAAAATTGTACCACCGGAGGCAAAATGTCATTATGGTGTCACGAAAATTGCGCGCCAGATAACTGCGCGCCGACAATAATGCGCAATACAAATGTAAATGAGGACATTTATTCCCATGTATTTCATTTTAAAAAGTATTTTTAATGTAAAACATACTCGTTACATTTAAAAAATCAGAATAAAAGACCGTTCGGATTAAACTAAAAAAGTTAATGTAATTAAAAAAAATATGCGCTCTTTTTGTTAGGCTAGGTTAGTGAAATTTAATCTGTCTATCGAGTTTTAATTTTTTCGAATAAATTTTTGGTTTATATAATTCATGATTTTTTGTCATATTTATAAGTATGTTTTCATTTTTATTGGATATAAAATACAATACATAGGAATAAATGTCATTTATATTAATTCTAGGGTTCAAAACCAGCTTTCCAAATTTTTAATTTTGTAGTTTTGTTCTGCGCCTTATTATCAGCGCGCATTTGTCGGGGTTGTACTGCGTGCTTTTTAGCCTTGCGCGCAGTTGTCTGCGCGTGATCGTCGGGGTGCTGATATACACATTCAAAGAAATTTGACACTTCTCTCACTCTTCTTATACAATTTTCATTTGTGACGAATACAAGAACATCGTACAATAGTTTTATTTATAATATTATAATTAAATGACAGGTGTTCTTCGGTCCGTTGTATCGTTACAAATATCAAAACAATTCTTCCAGATTACGAAGCTTTTAGATTCTATTCCACAAATATCTCACTGTAATTTCTAATAATCATTTTAAGTATACAGAAAAAAGTTAAAACACTTTCCCATGTCAATTCGTGTTGTATTTAAATTTCTTTTTCACGGTAAAAACCACTTCCTCTGGAACTATTTAAATTAAAGTTTACAAAAAGAAGCGATTGTGATTGCTGAGACTCTCCCACCTTAATTGAACATTAATCGCGATGTATATTATTTCTTCGTACTTTTTATTTAGCCTTACTTTCTTCCATTTTTTTTGCAAACTGTGAATTGTTTTTATTTTTAAAGATAACCTCACTCGCTGGCAACAATTATACATTTCTTTTCCTATTCCGTTTTGCGAGATGTGTCCGTTATTAACAATATTACTTTTGTTTCGTGTAAATGTTTAACGGCAAAAACTCGGCCGATCGGCCGAAGTGAAGAGTTGCGAAGCACCCGAGGCCGGCGTCAATTGAGAGTAATTTTTTTTTTTTTTTAAAGAACTTTTTTCGCTTTTGTTGACATAGAAACGGTCCCGTGAAAGAAGATGAGCCTTCTAATGGTAACAAATCGTGTCAGACAACTCGTCGCTGTTTTTTCTCGTAAATTTACAACTTCAGTTTTTACTGTGGAACTTTCTTCCGCGCGGTTGTGACATTAATCGAATACTCTCGAAATTGTTCAGCATTATTTGTATTAGGTTTTTAGGGATAACGATGTTATTTATTTTTAGCCATTTGTTTAGTGAACGCGCTTTATATCCAGACGCTTTATATCAAATTCGACCACCAGACCGCCCGAGAATGGGCTGATTAACAGATGTATTGCAGATTTCGAACCCGAGCAGGAATGCATGGTGAATTTTTGTACCCGTCATCCTTGGGCCGTAGTGCCAAATGATGTAATGATGATAAATGATTTAATTTAAAAAAAGAATACGAGAATTTTTACTTTTAAGTGCTAAGCAGTAAACTGTAATAAAATTATAATTTAGCTAGTGTATTATTAATACGTATTATATTGTCGGCAAAATTTTCTAATTAATGAGTTCGGCAGATCCATTTCCATAATTGTATAATATAAATTAAAATTAACCCAACTGTGCGAAATTTATATCTGCTAAAACGTACTGTTGTACCGTAATTGTTTGAGGCAACGCCTTGACAATAGCACGTGTTACCGTGCCGAAACGTCGGCCTAGGTTTACCCAAGGAAACCATACACAAAGAGCGCGATCTAACCCAGAAGAGACGCCAGTTGCATATACTAGTGCTCGCAGAAACCTATGTCCGCCCTACTAGGTACATTGCCGACTTCGTTTACATTCAATTTTAGGAATAACACGCCAGAACAATATTTTTTTAAATGTGTTTAATCGTTTATTTATATGAAAAAAAGATGAGTAAGTAAGTAGAAGATAGATAAAAATAAGTAATATGAAGGATTGCCCAATTTACTTTTCAAAAGGAGAAAAATATATATATTGTCAAATTTAGAAATAGTTTGAAATCCTCAGTGTCAGGATTTATTAGCGATGTTGTTATGGACTTCTTATTATATACGCGCGTTGTCGCGTGTGAAACGATCTTCAATTTCCAGCATAATTATTAAACAACAAAACGGGCATAATCGTTTTATTATCCTTGCTGAATCTTGGGGTGTATAAATCTGTAACGTCGTTGATTTAGTGGTTGGGACACTGCATAGAAATGCTGAAAACTGTATTAGAGTGTAGTGATTGACGGTGTATAGAAAGGGAAGACTTGTACAGTCGCTGAAAATATCGGCGTGGTTTAAATTACCGATTTTAAATCATTCTCGAATTCCATATATTTACCTTTTTGAATTTGTGCCATTATTATGAAAGTGATCTAAGTCATGTTTTTTTCGTTTCGAGATATTTAAAAATTTGCGTGTGAATTGATTAAAATATATTTTTTGTATTACACAACACAATGTTTCAAAATTTATTTAGTCTACTGGGTTTATAATTTGTATATAAATGTTGTATATAGCTTATAAAATATGAAATAAAAAATGTTACGGTTGAAATGACTTACTCTATTATCAAAATAAACCCTAGCGGAATACAATTGTTACAATTTGCGTCATACCATATTAACGCGACGCGAAACAATTGATAGACTCGATTTTTTTCAATTTCTTGACTTAGACCACTTTCATAATAATGGTTACATTTAAGAGAATAAAAAACCATCTTTTAGACGTAAAACTTCGGATAACTATATTTTATGACTTGGATCTTTAGATTATTTACATATTAACATTTTGAGAAAAAGCTCAAATTGCTTACATCCTCATATAAGTATCATGCAGGATATTTTCTGTACTATAAACTTGAGCTTGAAAACGCCATAATCTACGGACCCCTTCTTCACTTTCACGTCCTGCGGTTGGGTAAAAATCGATATTAAAGTTAAAATAAGATTTAGTCGTGTTATATCGGAAAATGAACCGGAATTTTCGGACAATCGGTCGTTTGCTGCAGATGGCGATCGTTAGCGCCTCAGAACCTTCAAGTTTCGGGGAAGCGGTTTTATCGGGGCTGTCGTTAGGGCTTTGTTCGCCTCTCGCGGGGCCGGGAGGAGCGTGGTCACAAAGGGTTGTGCGGTGCGAAGGTGACAGGCCAAACGAGGCTTCGCTTTTTTTTCTCTGTGACAAAAAATAACGAGTTTTTCCGTTTCCGGTTTTCGCGAATCCCGTCGGTGTTCCAGGGAATGCTGGTCCCTAATTTTTATAAAATTGTGTTTTTTTTTATTATTTCATTAATATTAATGTGTAATTTTGCGGCCTTCACACTTAGTGTAGTGCAGGAATCGACAACCTTATTGCAATACAAATTTTGGAAATTACCAAGACGCATAATATTGACAAATTACTGCTGTTAATTATTGCAAATCTTTATAAAGTCGTTTAATTACGTATCAGTATTATGTTAACTGTTCCTTTTAATTTTTACAATAAAACTTTGTACTACACACACGTTGGGTTATTTTCACTACTAGTTTTCGATAGGTGCAGTCCCTCTCATTAGGTGATAACTAAACTGAAAACAGAATTGTAGTCTATTCGGGCAATGGGATGGGGCTTGAGAAAATAATAATAAAATAACGTGTGTAGTACAAAATTTTATTGTGAAAATTAAAATAATGGTACACCACAAAGTAACCACTATGTCAATTAATGATATTGTTCCATTTAATATTATGACAATGTGAATTAGGCCTGTATACATAACCGATTCACTAATCAGTTAGTATTTCTTTGATTTTCGAGGTTTCTTATAGTTGCCGTTAATCTGGCGATATTGTTAGAACGTATTGCCTCGATATTAGTTGTTTGACATAAACTCCTAATATTTATGGCTCTCTGAACCTTGAGTGCAGTGACAGTGCAATAAATGTCCACCACTGATGACGCTTTACCTATCTCTGGTATAGCCTTTGAATATCCATCCTTTCAAAAATAAAAAATAAATATGATAAATTATCAACAAAGTTTTTCTGGATACCGGTTCGTTTATTAAGATTTATATTGAATATTTTTTAACAAGGGCCTAAAAGTTTAACTCTGACCTGTTGTATGCAATGTCTGTTGCAATATTTATCTTATCAACTTCTGAAATCTTACTACGTACCGAGTGTTCTAACAAGAGGTAGCTGATTTCAAATTGCCGCTATTTTTCTAGTTTCGTTTTTGGAAGTTAATACTTGACAGATATCATATATAGAGTGTTCCATTGAAAAATTGAGCGCTACATGGTTCAGCAACGATTTTATTTTTAAAGCATATTATGGAAATATCAGATCATTTGTGGATATTAAAAGATGCAATTTTCGGTTGCTATTTGGCACTCGCCAATTGGATAATCTAGCATTTAGTGGCAAAATTGGAAGAAAAAAACTCTGTGCCTGATAACACTATCTCTATCAGACACTGGCTGACAACTGAACATCACGAATACCACATTATATAGAATTTTTAAAAAAATCTTCATTTTCATGAGAAAAATTTAATTGATACATCAATTGATGCCAACAACAATTTTAAAAACAAATTGGTTACCTCTTGCTGGAACATCTGTATATTTTTTTACTGTTATTATTTAGTTATTTTTGATAATAAATGTTAAAAAATATGGGCAAGCATTTCAATTTTGTACTACGTCTAAGATACTTTCTGCATGGAAGGGAAATGCGTTGAATATGTGCTCAGCACTCATATGCTTAGAACCCATCAGTCGTATGGGAGCATGTCACAGTTGTGGAGTGATTTGACATTTCCTGTGTTTTCTCCTTACAATCTAGGCCTCTTTTGGATCTGGATCTACTTTCTCTTTATAACAGCTTTCTTCCCGTTTTCTCACACAACCTACCCCTGGGTGATGTGTACTTGAGATGTGCCCCTGGTTCCCTTGTGTATTTATACAAATTTAGTGTGTGATATTTAAAAAAGCATATTGAAAATAAACTTACGATAACTTATTTACTCATGTATTATAATTTATTTTTTTAGGTATAGAATATCTATACGAAAATGGCCTACTTCAACGGAACCCAGAAGACGTAGCACAATTTCTTCACAAGGGTGAAGGACTGAACAAGACCGCCATCGGAGATTATCTTGGGGAGAGAAATGACTTCAATGAGGCAGTTCTCAAGGCATTCGTAGACCTTCATGACTTCACAGATCTCATACTGGTACAGGCTTTAAGGTAAGTTTTTTTTACAAAAATTAGAACTTTTTTATTAAACATTCTACATAGGAAGTAAAAATCTACTGCCTAGAGCTCCACACCTTACTCCCGGTCATTTCATTTATTTTTTGCACTTATTTTTTATTATTTTATTTATCAAATGTTGTATGTACATTTCATATTTTAATATCTGCCTCACTGGGCTTCGCCCATGCTGAGGCAAACATTAAACATTTTTAATCAACAATCATATTAAATACTAATTTAATGTATTATTTATAAATATATACATATAAAATCAATTTTGTCGAAAAATATTGTTTTTGCATTACTGAGATTCGAATCCGGGAAAGTACACTACCAATTGTGTTATAGCTACAGTATTTTTCATGACAAATTTTCAAATCTATATGTTACACTTATTCAAATGAATACATCTGTCATTCCATTGTTTTTACGGAATCACAAATATCTTTGAGTAAACCGACTGCAGATGCCAGAATTATCAATTCATAATTACAACTTCACAATAAGAATGTGTTCTCCTTAATAACAATCATATTATACATAATTAGTTTATCAACTATAAATTTAGAAAAGAAGGAAAAAATAAAAGTAAGTAACAAAATATGATGCAACATTCAATCTTTAATATTTGAAATTTGTAAGGATAATACACCTTTTAACAAGTTTAAATAATACAGTACAATTTAATTTAACACACGCACACACATGCGCGCAGGCTACTCACTCATTGGTGTTGGGTCTGCAGTCTTGACTCTGTATGTGTTCATATTGAAGGGGTGACCATGCTATGAATATATGTTTGGTCTGAATTTTTTAGCCAGAATTTTATTGCGCCTTTGAACTGTCTGTGTTGCTTAATGTTCTTTTTATCTATTTAGGGAGAGAATTATACAACTTGAGTGCTACAAAAACATAGCTTTTTGTCCGTATGTGGTGCACATCCTAGGAATTGCTAAATTGTTCTCTGAAATTCTGGTATTGGCATTTCCATGGAAACCCCAGATGTCCTTATTGATGAATATGTAGTTAAGAATGTTTTTAGCAATGTCCAGTATCCTCAGGCTGCTGAAAAGTATATTCAAGCTTGTCCTCATTGGTAATTTGAATATAACCTAAGATTTACAATCTAGTATATCGGCCAATACTCGAAGAATTATGAATGAATGCAGTTGTCTGCAATAATTGAGTATGTCCAAGAACACGTAATTACTGGATTTTCACCTACAAAGGCACTGTTATTAAACAAATAATAGATATATCATAGAGATAAAATTATTTTTTATTAATTGAGAAATACTGAAGTAAGGGTAATTCCATTGATTGGGTGGAATGGTGAACGTTACATTGTGTAAAGTGATCACGCCAGCCAAAGACAGGTTGTAAGCCCTGTAATTACCCATACTTCCATATTTTTCCATTAATAAAAAATAGCTTCATCTCTATGAAATAACTATTATTTGTTTAAGTTAATATTTTTTGTGCTGAACCAGAGGTTTAAGGGCAGTTTTTGTAGTGCATCTATTGCATGCACTGAGGTTTTTTAAATTGGAAAGTTGCACTGAAATATTTAATAATCATTTTATGGCTTGGTTTTAGTAAACCATAGATCCCCGTAATATATTAAAATGTTATCTTGAGTAAATATCTAAAAATATAAATATTTTTTTTTTTAAATGCCACTCTGTTTTACACACTTCTGAAATGTTTATTATAATTTCCAGACAATTCTTATGGAGTTTCCGTCTACCTGGTGAAGCGCAAAAGATAGACCGAATGATGGAGTGTTTTGCCCAGCGTTACTGTCACCTGAACACGGATATATTTACCAACACGGACACCTGCTACGTACTGAGCTTCGCCATCATCATGCTGAACACATCACTGCACAACCCCAGTGTAAAGGACAAGCCGACACCGGAACAATTCATCAACATGAACAGGGGCATCAATAATGGAGGAGACCTGCCACAAGAACTTCTACAGGTGACTACCATTTTTTATTTTTAATTTACCCAAAATTCATTCAAAGGTACGTATATCATAAATAAATTAGCGGGTTTTATACAAATAATTAATTTATTAAATTCATCTACCACTTGCACTACATTTATCATTACATTATGGTATTTGTAATACTCAATATACAACCATATCAACTGCTATCATCATTTAAGGGATATTAAAAAAATATCACCACCATATTAATTAGTACTATGTAAAGCAATGTTTTTAACTATAAAGTGGCAGGTATTTATGTTTGCTATTTAATTTATAAAATGTTTATGACGTGTTTTAATTAACTTTGATTTTATTGTGTTTGATTTACATTGCAAAATTATATGTCTAAAATTGTCGACAGCTAGTTTATTATAAAGTGATACCTTGAAGATGTTATGGTGGAAAAATAAGTAATTAAAACAATAAATATCCAGAGAAGTATGAGATTTTGCACCTCATAATGCAGGGAAAGATTGCTGGAAGAAGGATTACACCACTGCTGAAGAACCTGAAGTAATGGTTTGACCAGTCTACTGTAGAACTGCACTGGGCTGCAGTAAATAAAGTCATGATAATACCAACATCCGTTGAACAGATAAGACACAAGAAGAATGTTATGTTGTGCCCCGTTCCGGAACGGAAGTGTTAAGCGGTTATGCGGTGGAAGCATCAGCGTTGTGATTGCATTTGTTCTATCACAATCGAATACGTTTTCCTTCACCTTTACCTTTGAGTAAAACATGCTAGGAGACGTCAGAATTAAATTAATCAATTTTTATTAAATTTGGATAAACTTTGATATTAAAATTTATATTAGAATAGCTGTGATCATTCTTTCTCTACGAATTGTCGTATTCTGACAAACTTTTTTCATTTGTGGCATTTGTTAATTATTATTTCAGTTCTTTATATGTATTTGACATGTCTTAATTTCAGTCTCTGTACGACTCAATTAAGACTGAGCCTTTCAAGATACCGGAAGACGATGGCAATGACTTGATGCACACATTTTTCAATCCAGATAAAGAGGGCTGGTTATGGAAACAGGGTGGAAGGTACAACTTGTTTTTCTCTATAACTATCTAAATAGTAAAATTTCATACTCCAATTGAGTTTTATGTTATATTGAAATTGATAATGTAGTAATTTTTGTTCTTATGCACCTACCCAAGTTAAATAAGTTTGAATTGTGGTCTATTTAAACAATTATTTGAAATGTTAAGATGAGTATTTTTTTATTCTTTATAATTTTTATTATTGTGCATTGTATGAATTTCAAATATCGTAAATATTATTGTGTAGAGATTTTACATCAAGAACCGGTTTAGACACAAGTTGAGGTGTTTTAATGTAATATAAATAATTTAATTGTTTTCAGATATAAATCGTGGAAAAGAAGATGGTTCATACTGAATGACAATTGTTTGTACTATTTTGAATACACAACTGATAAGGAGCCCAGAGGAATTATACCGCTGGAAAATATATCCGTAAGTCTTTTTTTTTTTAGAGATGCGTACACGAAACATGTGATACATTAATATTCTTACTATTTTCAAACAATGTTAAATACTTGTGCTATAAAAATACGACTAGTGCTGGTCACCTGAAATGAGTATCAAACTCCCGACCACTGGATCACTAGGCAAGTGTCTTAACCACTAGACCAACAAGCAAGTCAATCATCAGATGATTTTTCTCAATTAATATAATTCACTATGCTGGAATTATGATAATACTGTAATATCTCGCATAGTCTGGGTAATCGGTTCCGCCAATATCCTGGACTGCTTGAAACCAGACTAATTTAGTATCTAAATGCATACAAAAAATGACTTTTTGGTAGTGGGCTCATTTTTTTTTATTTTTCAAAAAAATTCTTCAAAAAATCTCATTTACAAAACTGAAAGAATTTTTTCAATATCTTGAAATATGGCATTACAGATGTTTAATATTATGTGTTTTAAAAATGATCTGTTTATACCAATCGAGAGATGTGACGTCACATCTTCCGAGTTGACAAATCGGTACTCGACACTCTAGTACTAATATTGTTAGTACTGGTTGACTATTGACGTCACACGGTGAATATTGATAATCCAAGCGTTTTTCAACAAGCCCAACTTTAGACACCAAAATCTCCAATAGTATTGCACATTTTGAAAAACAAAATTCAAAAAGCATGGTAATCTGGATATATATTTTTTTAACATACTACAAAAGCTCATTTTTGACATACTAAACTACCACATTTGTTTATAAAAAAATTCCCTGTTTTTCAATAAATAAAATGCAATTAAATAAATTCAATTGTCTTTATTAGAAAAAACACTTTATTTAATGTAATTTGAAAAAAATGTATGTTTGACATAATTTATTTTTTATTCTCTAAAAATTGCAATATCGATGTCTGAATATTCTTCTTCTACTTAGCAACGAATTTCATTGTTTATCATTTGGCGAATTGTAAGGCTACGTTCAATATTGGGATCAACTTCCACAACATGCTCTGACAAGGTTTCAACCGTTCCAATAATTTTTGAAGTTTTTCAGCTGTTAATGCTATGTATCATATCGTATAACTTTAAAACTGCATAAAAATAAGCCGCTTAAAAGAGACTTGACTATATAAAGAGAATGACCGATCATTTATGTACAGTAAAACCTCGTTATTGCGAAATCCAAGGACCAAAAAATAAAAATTCGTAATAACGTATTTCCACATACAACAAAATAAAAAAATAAAATTCCTAATATATGAATATTTTGCGCGCGCCGTAAAAATAAATGTATCGCAGCTTTCAAAAAGTTTCGCAAACGAGACAACCATTGCCAGTTTAATATGAGATATAACAAAATAAGGTATTCTGCAAACAAAGGAGGATTTTCTGTACAATGAAAACTCTGAATAATATATTTAGTTGTTGTTTCAACAGATAAGCAAATGGATAATAATTAAGAAATTAAATATAAAATATTTTACAAAACAATATAAGATAACCTGAAATTCGGGGATATTTTTCGAAATGCCAAAATGTCATGCAAATATAAAACAACATTCAATTTCAACTGTGGTTAATTGTAAAGCCGCTACAAGTATTGAAAGTTTTGCGTCAGTCAATTGACCTTCCTATTTCTTTAAATCGTAGAGAGACGAATTCAGTATTATAGTTTTCCATCGAGGATTAAAATTTTGTGGGAATTATCATGATCTAAAACCAATTTACGGTTCCACAAAATATTGATTTTGCATTAAAAACTTGTTTTGCATTTTCATGTCAGCATTTTGGATGTTTGCGAGAGACTACAATATAATTACATCTTAATCTTAATTTATTATTAAATGTGATATTTTGTTTTGTAGGTCCGAGCAACTTGTGATAGACAGCGACCGCACTGTTTGGAATTGTACGCTAATTGTGGGGGCGATTTAATCAAAGCTTGTAAGACAGATTCCGAAGGAAAGGTTGTAGAGGGGAAACACACAGTATATCGGTAATTAAAATTATCATTTTTTTATTTATAAAAAGTTGTGCCATGTTAATTTCTTCTTCTAACTAACTTACCTGGTTTACCAAGTCTTTCGTGGACGTCCTCTATTTCTGGTGCCATCAACACTTTTGTCATATATCTTTCTTACCATTCTCTCCACATTCATCCATTTCGTATGACCAAACCACCTAAGTCATTCTTTCTTAATCTTAAGATCAACATTACATTTTTTCCTTATTTCTTCATTCATTGATGTTTTGATTTTTAAAATGTACATCTTTTGCAGAATGTCAGCAGCGACGCAGGAAGAAAGAGACGAGTGGATATCCCGCCTCCAAGGTTCTATCAGCCACCACCCTTTTTACGATATGTTGGCCAATCGAAAGAAGAAAGCGCAGCACGCGGGCGTCATCGCAGCCGCACACTCGGTGCAGCACTGATCTACAGAGTGAATGCTGTTTTCTACCAGTTCACGTCCGGTAGTTGATTCGTCAATTCCACTTCTCCGAGTTGATTCCAGACATCAGACGAGCCATGAGAAAGCGTGCTGAATCTTGCGGGCGCTCCATAAGTGTAAATATCCCTCGGAGTGCGCGGCCAATCATGTTGCCTTCGTGCTCCGGCACAACTTAGTTATTTCCATTAGTAAGATAGACAATTATTGTGTACGTTAGTGCCGTGTAAATTTTATGTTGTGAAGCAATTGTTGTTAATCAAATTTAGTGATTAATCAAGACAAATAACTTACGTTTTATCACACCAACATCACATATTATACAAGATATAGACTTTTATTTATTTTATTGTAAATTGGTTGGCTGGTCGAGGATTGTCTTTTATTGAGACACTCATTGTTGTATTCAATTCACTTGTGTAATGTAATTGTTTTTGTTGGATTCATTCAGAATAGATAAGTAGACAAAATCTTTTATACATTTAGGCACTTTTATTTGAACTAATATTAAAACTTACATATTTAAAGTTTACATTTTCAGTTCAATTAACTGAGAATATTGTATATATATATATATAAACTATATTTATATGCTTCTCTATGATTATGATAACAATACTATAATAAGAGTGGTTTGATAACATTCAAGACACTTTCTCAATTATAATCATAATTATAATTCATGAAGCATCAGCAACTATCGAGATTAAACACGTGTCTTTTGTAAGCCTAAACGTTTACAAGAGTTTACAGACTTTATTTATTAATTTTCAGCTATTGAGCGACATTTATTTAGTTTGTATCTAGACAATATATAGTAGTGGGTATGAGAAAAATAAATTCAAACCTTGGACTTGGACTTGGATTTCATGTCTTACGGAGTACCGGGTCCGCTGATCATGATGTACGCCGTAATGGCCCGTAAAATTATATTATTAAAATTCAAACTGTTGGGTTAGTTCAACATTAAGGCAACTCAAAAACAGTATTTCCTCAACAGCCTGCAAATATGTTTTGTTCTATAATCAAAATTGAATACGTAGTATTATATCTAAAGTTGTTACAATATATCCCGCTTCAGAGTAGGCAACATAAGGAACCAAAGCAAGAAGAAATTTCGACATTTGTTTTTGGCTGATGCAATACTGACTTTATGTGAGATACTTGATATCACCAGCACTATTGCAGAAAGTACTATGTATAAGATCTAGACTGATGTGATTGTATATTATTTGCTTTCATACGACTATAATTAATAAATGTTCTTAATTTATTTATTTACATGCAGTATAATTTTAAATACAGAATCAAAATAGAGTTTTTTATGGTATGTACTCAAATTGAACAAATACTTGTCTCGATAGTCACGTAAAGGGCATTAAGTGCGGAATGTGCGTTGTCTGTTGTTTGTGGAACGGACATTTTAGAATGACAAATGTAAGACGAGACGTCAATGTCTCATCTATGTACATACATTACGATCATTATTTCAGTGGTATAAATAAATATACTTTCCTGCGATGTTCCCTCTAACAGATGTGCACGCATGCATTATTTGGCATCGTAGCACACTCAATTTTTAACAAGACTTCTTCATGTGCTACATTCTGTCAAAGTTTGGTGACCGTGTTGCTGTATGTTGATTTATCCTGTATAAGATCATTAATATATTGGACATTGAACCACTTTCCGAGTTTACACAGCCAAGATAATCTCTTTCTACCAACATCTCTGCTACCTTCTACCGTTCCCTGCAAAATGAGTTGTAAAATATCATATTTTTATTGCGGAGAATGTGTCCGAAGTATACAGCTTTCCTTGATAGTTGTTATTAGTTTTCTTGATTTATTTATGCATCTTAATACATCTTCATTAGTAATGAGGTCAACTCAGGCCCTCCCAGTAGCCTTATACAGTAAAACCTCGTTAAAACGAAGCTCGCTATACCGAAAAATGACATATATCAAAGTTTTTTTCAAAATTAATTTCTTACAGTCAATTTTTCATGCAAAAATTAATTTATATAACAAAATTTCGTTAATATGAATAATGAAATTTTTTTTGTCCCGTACAAAAAAATACCGATAGATTTACATAAATATATTAGAAAAAAAAAAAATTATAATGAAAATTTACATTTCGAAATATATTTCATCCGTTTAGGTCATGTCTGTCAATTGTTTTATTGCCTTGACGCAGTGGGCCGGTCTGCGTGGGCGGCTCGTTGCGCCCTTGTTAAACTTCTCGGGATCATAATAGGCCCTTATAAAGCCATTTAGCATAATCTCCACGTTGTCCAAGGTTGGATTTATTGTCGATTGTCTAAATAGGTTAGAATGGCACCCTTCCCACGCTCTGAAGCAAAGCTCGAGATGCCTATAATTCTGCACATTATTATCTTCAATATTCACTTTTTATCTTCATTATCATCGTCAACTTATGTCACTTTTTACATTATAACTGAATATTTGCATCGATTCCAATAAACAGTAATATTGCGTACGACATTTTCGTTAATGTGTTTATTTGACAATTGTTTTCGCGTGTTTGTTTACCAATATTTATATGTACTAGCATTCCGTAATTTATTCTTTAAAGTACATTTTTTAATATTTTGTGGAACCCTAAAATGGCCAGGTCGTGATAATTCCTGCAAAATTTTAACCTTCGACAAAAAACTATGATTCCGAATTCGTCTCTATACGATTTAAAGAAATAGGAAGATGGGTTGACCGATGCGAAACTCTCAATTCTTGTAGCGGCTCTACAAAAATATAATGTTGTTTTATATTTTCATGACATTTTGGAATTTCCAAAAATTTCACCGAATTTTAGGTTATCTTATATTATTTTGTAAAATGTTTTTAATTAATTTTTTTAAATTATTATCCATTTGCTTATGTGTTGAAACAACATAACTAAATAGATTATTCAGAGTTTTCTTTATACAGAAAATCCTCCTTTGCAGAATGCCTTATTATGTTATATCCCAATTAAACTGACAATGGGTGTCTTGTTTGCAGAACTTACAAACTTTTTTAAAGCCGCACTCCATTTATTTCTATGACGCGCGCGGATTATTCATATATTTGGAAAAAAATTTTTTGCTATATCTGGGAATTCGTTGTTATGAATTTTTATTTTTTGATCTTTTGGATTTCACAATAACGAGGTTTTACTGTACTGGTATGGTAATCTATTTTTATTTTCTTTTTCAGCACACAAATAATAACATTGATCCTTAAAATTGTACAAAAGATATTTTATGTGCACACCGTGACCTTAACAAAGATGGAACAGTTCTTACCTGTATTAAATTGCAATTCTTTAAATTTTTTTAATAAAAAATAAAATAGATATGCGTACGTGGAATACATGGCACAACTAAATTCTTACTAATTTCAAATAAACGCTTGCGCTATGAAAATAAATGACCTGACCACTGGATCGTTAGGCGAGTGTCATAACTATTTATTCTTCATTACATTTGTATGTATATACGTACTATTACACTAAGATTAGAAGTAGATCATTTTATTTGACTTTTCTAATTCTATTTTGATACATCTTGAACACTTATTCACCAATATCATTTATTGACACGGCGGTTACTTTGTTGTGTAACGTGATTGTTTTAATTTTCACAACTAAACTTTGTGTTACACACAATATTGTATATTGGTCCTATTTCCTATAAAATTACTAATAATTTCCCTTTGCATGTGAAACCGGCGTTTCACATCAACAACATTGGCAAAATTCTACTCTATTCAAAAACGAAACTTAATATATTAGAATAAAGCGAAATATATTAAATAACTTGTGGAGATTGTTATTAAAAATATATAGGTCAAACTGCGAGAAATCTAAATAAATAAAGGAACAACGCTAGTGCGTAAAAAATAACTACTTCTCGGAATTTTCAAACCATATAGTTGAAACAAACCACTTTTTTGATAGTCATAGACTAAAACTTCTCCACTCGGTATCTTATAAAGGATTAATAATTAACAATTTAGAAACTGGTGAAATACAAAATAATTAAAGTTATCGGAGAAAACACTAATAAACAACATAACAATCCCTAATGGTTGCCTTTCTGTCCATATTCCCGTTAATGACTGAAACCTCCCTCTCTTCTCAAACCCCGCCCCATTGCCCGAATAGACTACAATACTGTATTTAGTTTAGTTATCACCTGATGATGAGAGGGGCTACACCTCTCGAAACTAGTGGTAATAAATAACCCAACACGTGTGTAATACAAAGTTTTATTGTGTAAATTAAAATAAAACTTATTCACCAGTTGAACAATGCAGTGAAGTTGTATCACTCAGTGCTGCCAAGATGTCTGCACTATAAATACAATTTGTAAGATAATGACCTGTCCACAAGGAACTGATTTGTAATAACAGATTTCATATTTAAAATATATACATATAAAGAAATGTTAATGTTTAGTATTCATTTTTTGCCCTGTTTCATTTATTTTAAAAATGTTGGCCATGGTCTAAATTAATGTAAAATGAATCTTGGCCTGCCGAGGCAAGCTAGACAAACACTAACAAAACAATATAGAAATATACCACAATTTGTTTCAATCTTGGACTCATATTGCAGATATATATGTTGCCTCTGCTTCTAATAATAATTCATAAATAGTACCTGCCTCTTAATTATGTACACATTTTTCTTTTTCATTTTAATAGTATTTTTTTCAGAATATCTATTATAAATTTTAAAATTTAACATTAATAAAAGTATCCAATGATTTTATTTTTATGGAATATTTTGACTTATATAATTTTCACAATGTTTTTTGTGACACTTAAATTTGTAAATATATAGTATATTTTTTATCTGTGTATTTCTCATTTCTATTTTATAATTTGTTCCATCAAAACTCATTGACTCATTTTTGTGAATGTTAATTGTATTTTTAATGCCAAAAAATACCACTTATTTAGTCTATTTTCTAATGAAGTTAATGTTATTTCCACCCTACAGTCAAACCTAATACAGACAATGGTTCTTATTTTGCACATGTGTGTGTGTGGCGATGATAGTGTTTATGCAATTTTTTTATTACAAAAAATAATTTGAAAATTATTAAATAGTTTTTGCCAAATAATTAGTTAATATCAGTTGTGAGTTTTGATTTTACAAATAATTTATCCCAATTTATTAATTCTTTAAGTTTTTTTTTGTTTGAACTCTGAATTCATTTACAGGTTTTACACAACTTGTTTATCCAATTTAATTTTAGAACAATTATAATGTATTGTAAATAATTACATTTATTAAACATTTTTATATTATCGAGATGTTTCCCGCTTGTTATGTAAATATGACTGTACATTAGTGTAGTAAGTGATGTCTGTCATTTGTAAAATATTAAATTTATTTATTATTGTTCGCCTGTTGGATTCAAAAGCTTTTTAAAATATGTTTCAGTAGGTTAATGTTAGCTTTTTGAAATAAAATTAACAATGGTGCCTTTGGTTGACATTTATTTTATCCCAATTGTAAGCGATGGCCATTTTTTCCATGAATTTTATAAAAAAAATGTAAATGTATATTTTCTAGATGCACACTGCCATCATACAAGTTTTACAAGGTAGGTAAATATTTCTACAATATATGGTGTTGTGTGCAACATTGATATTGCCATTTTAATAAAAATACAAATTAAAAATGTACATTTACAAATTTTCAAAAGATAAGATGAATATAAAACAAGATGACATCACATTAATAATGAATACATATGAAATGGAATAAAACTGTCAAGTTTAAATCTCTAAAGAGATAAATCATATCAGAATACGGCAAGCGTAAGATTGTTTTACTATATCATTATTTCATTTGTATTATTTAAAAATATATATGAAAATAAAATAAACTTTTTGACTTTTTTTCATGCCCATATATGTAGTTCACAAAGTGACAACAATGATTGAAAAATAAATAAAGAAGTATTCCAACCCAAAAAACACATATTTTAAAATAGGTTCCATATAGATGTCCCATAAGGAGCTTGTAACGTCTTAAATATCGACTACATATTCCAATCAGGCAACGACTTTACATATGAGACCACTCCTGCAACAACATTGTATATCGATTTTGGCCAGATCTGAGTTATGAATGCCACTATGTTGTATATCTTCTTAGGCATCGAAGGGTATATTAAACAATCATATAAAATACTAGCAAACATAATTTCTAATTGAGCTTCCCTGCAACAACACTGTATATCATCCAAGATGGTCAATGCTTCGTCAAACTATCAACATTTGTAATAACCAATTTACAGTGTGTTGCAGGGGGGATTTCATATATTAATGCATATATTTGATTTCTGTACAACTTTGTGCCCTATATAAGGTATCTACCTAAATACTAAGTACTTTATTGAAAAACAATTACCCTAGGACTGCTTACTAGATTACTGATGAATTGAAAAACAATTCTTCAATATTTGCAAAATTACTTTGTGGCCTCATTTTATATTAATAATTTTACAAAATACTTTGTTTAAACCACTATTTATTAATTATTCTACATGTTTTGATACTTATGGTATCTTCTTTAGGAAACAATGCATACTGAATTTTTAAAAATACAAGCGTAGATAAAAACAAAACTATAAAATGGTGAATTAGTAAGGACTTATATGAAAACAAATTTAAAAGGTGACTATTTGCAATAACTATTCAGAATTTTCCAATCACCTTTTGGAAACAAATCATTTCTTTGATATCAACAAGGGTTTAGAAATTATACATACAAATACTAGGAGTTTACAGTTAGATAAATTCGAAATTTTAGAAAAAAGAAAAAGTGTTAATAGCAAGCTTAATATTATAAATAACCAAATCCTCTTTGCAAATAGTCACCTTTTAAATCTGTTTGCATATTAGTTCTTACTTATTCACTATTTTATAGTTTTGTTTTTATCTATGCTTGTATTTTTTAATTTCAGTATACATTGTTTCCTGAAAAAGATACCATAGGTATTGAAACGTAGAATAATTAATAAATAGTGGTTTAAACAAAGTATTTTGTATAATTGATTGAGTTGAAAAACCTAAAGACAGAGGCTAATTAAAGATCTGAAGTGAGACACCAGATATGGAACAAAGGACCCTTAAGTCAGAGAGGCTAGCTGGAGATTTCCTGAAGATCTTAGTTTAAAAGAGAGTACAGTTTCTTTAATTTCATTCTTGTAAGGCTGCACTTCGGATTATATCTCGCCTTTGCGTCTGAAGATTTTCTTCTGTATGTGCCCCATCATGGTAATCCTGAACTGCCATCTGACTTTGACGAAAAAGTCTGGGGAGAGCTATTATGTATGTAATATTGAACTGTTAATCACATCACCTACAATCTAAGTACTTGCATTATTTTTATTTATTTTAAGAAAATAAAACAATTTTAAACATGTCTAGTTCATATTTTTCTAAAATATAGATTCTTACAAATATATCCAGCTGCGAATATTGTTTCTCAATATAAATCAGTGTGATGCTTTTTATAACTTTCTCCTAATAAAAGATTTTTTATATTCCCTTTGGAACTCTTGAGTTGGGTTGCTTAACACTGAGTCTTCTATATATAATCTCGCATTAAGTTTGGCTATGCCAACAGCCCGGGCCTTTGCCGGTATTGTTGAAAAGGTTGGAATGGGAATTCTCCCCACAGATGCTGATGCGGATGGTGTATCCACGTGCCTAGATAAATAAATGACACTAGGTTTACGGATACAATTGTACAGAATGTTTGCAAAGTTTTGTATTTTCAAACATGGCAGTAGGATTATGCTTACGAAGTTGAGATCTAGATTTGTTTAGGAATTGGGGTCAATTTCTCTTGAAAAAAAAAATATTAAAATTTAAATCTTAAATTCATTCTGTGGCTTATGGTTTCAAGGTATGGATGGTTAAAAACAATGCTCTTTTTTATTACACACGCTTAACAAAAAATGTTGTAAAATAAATGAAAGAATTGTAGATATAAGAATTGATAGAAAATAGTATTAGACTAACTTCTAGATATAATTGAGAGTTTTCAAGGGGTCAAATTCCTCCACCCCTCAATACATATTAGTAGTAGAGTAGCTTGTTGGTGTAGTGGTCAAAACGTTGGCCTAGTGATCCAGTGGTCAGGGGTTTGCGTCTCGTTCCAGGACACCAGCAAGTTAGTCCTATTTTCATAGCACAAGCATTCAGCTTAGTTTGAAAATAGTAAGAATATTGATGTGACATGTATTCCGTGTACGAATCTCTATTAAAAAAAAAAAAATTCTATATTAATCAAAATCAAAAATTGCTCGGTAACATTAACATGATAAATGCAATACTCAAGTATTTAATTATTACTACAATATATACTACAGAATCACGAAATACACGTGGAAAATAATGCAAGCAATAAACAATTTTAAAAATGTGAATAAGTTTGTACATCTAACTCAAGAAGAATGTGAAGTAATTACTAAAATGCGTGATATACAATATAATAAAAACACAACGAAATATAAAGTATTGAAGAGATATTCGTAAGTTTATTGATAAGAACAAGAAACTTATAATAATTTATGAAAATAACGAAAACAACTAATATTTAAAAAATAAGGATGATAACTGATTAATAAAATGAAATGGATTCCCATGTCTAGACATTTCGATTTTATTTTGTTAGTCCAGATTTAGATGAATAATAATTCATTAAATTAATCAAAGAAACGATGTTTGTTGTTGAAATATATGTTTTAAGTATAAAAACGAATCAATTGAAACCGGAGAACTTTTTCAATCGTTGAAAATTTCTGGTACAAAAAATAACAAATACTCTCGGCCCCCTTTAGGAACTTAATTTCTTTGAGAATTTCAAATGGCAACACTATTTAGAAGTGAAGTTTATTTATGGTTTATTTCGATATTTTCTGACGTTTGAATAATCAAATAGTTAAATATTTACAAAATTGTTCTATTTTAAATTTCGAACATGAAACACAGGATTTTAGATTGGTCGCATAAATTTGAAATTACATCATTTTTTAAAATATTCATCGGGTTTTTGACATTGCATTAAAAGTGAACCTGTTGTATGTTTTGTTCGTATTTTACTTTTTATATTAACAAGACATGTGGAGGCGATTCTCTAGTACCTTGGTTGAAATACAGCCTCAACACCAGATATTTCCAGAAATGTTATCCAATAAGAATGCCTTACACGGATTTTCGTTTCGCAAGACGGAGCTAGAATCATTTAATTGGTTATTTTCCATGGCTCCTTGTTATCCTGTAAAAGCGAGTAATATATCGATAATAAGTGAACCTAGAGAGTTCTACGATACGCTCATAAAGAAATGTGAAAATGCAGAAGAAAGAATAACTTTTGCAAGCCTGTACCTCGGAACTGGGAAGATGGAAAAGAATCTAGTTTCTGTGATAAATGATAATTTAAAGAGATCTCACGGAAATCTTAAGTTAAATGTTTTATTAGATTTCCATAGAGGCTCTAGAGGCAGAATAAATTCCAAAAGTATGCTGTTACCATTATTAGAAAATTACAAACGATCTGTTCACATATCTTTATACCATACTCCATATTTGAGAGGAATCTACAAAAAAATGATACCTCAACGTTGGAACGAAATAATAGAACTGCAACATATGAAGGTGTATTTAATAGACAATACTGTAATAATAAGTGGTGCTAATCTGTCAAATGATTATTTCACAAACAGACAGGATCGATACGTGGTGATTGAGGACAAGGAACTAGCGGACTTCTATTCTGACTTAGTGTCAGTGGTTCAGGGGTTCAGTTTACAGTTGCAACATAATGGAAGTGTCTCATTAGTGAGTGGATCACCATCTCCTGATAAAGATAACAGAAATGTGTTTATTGGTTATGCCAGGTCAAAGATTGAACAGTTTTACCAAGAGTGCTTGGAAACACAGTGGGATAAGGGGCAAAAACACTTTGGTAAATATTTATACCATTTTTAATATCAAAAACTCAATCCTTGCATTCCAATCCACCGCAGGAAACTAACTTGCAGAGGCAAGATGTTGCTTGTATGATTTTATAATCATTTTGCACAAAATTATTTTTGTTTTGAAAGCGTTTATATTTCATGCTTTATGTGGGGACATACTTCTCAGGCAGCAGCAACATTTACTGAGAAATAAGTTGAAAATAATGATCAGTAATTCAATTAAAAAGTTCCCTCATTCCAATCGCAATATATATTTTTTGTCATTTTTGATTGTGTGATAATTTAATTCTCGGATTGCTCTTTTAAAAAATTTACGTGTGGAATATCTACTTGTGGCTAGTACTCCCTTGTGCATCTACACACTGACTTAGACGGCATTTCCATTTCCGAAAACAGGCCTGGAACTCATTTTCCGAAATTCTGTTAAGTACTTGTCTCACATTCTGTTAGATATTAATTATATTAGAAAATCTTCATCCTTTCAGTGGAGCTTTTCATTTTGAAAATAGCCAGAAATCACAAGTTACGTGAAAGGCAAGATGATCTAATTAGGTAATCACTTTTTTGGTTAGTCTCTTATAATAAGTGCACAGATGTATGTATGAAATATTAGACCTATTAGATTGGGTTATGTGAGAGTGAAAATTGAGCAGGCTGTGTGATTTCAGACAGCAGTGACACCTGGGTGGCCCCCCTTGTCCAGGCTGGTGGGTTGAACATTCGCTGTGACAGTGAAGTGACTCGCAGGCTCCTTAGCACGGCTCCTGCTGCTGCCAGGGTCAGATTGGCCACAGGCTATTTCAACCTGACTGAGGAATACGCTAAAGCTCTGGTCGAGGAGTGTGAGGCAGACTGCTCACTGCTCATGGCTCATCCTAATGTACGCACTTCCAATTACTCCACTGCTTTTATACATTATTATATCAATGCAAGTAATGAGTGTTATTTAGTTTATTAATTTGAAACATCAATTTTATTAAGAGAGTAGTCATGTATAGTCCCTTCTCAATTATAATGCGAGGGCTGTATGATGAGTACCCGTGTATGGGAAGGAAACTCATTCTTAATTTTATTTATTTCTCAACAGTCTCCTTTCAGCTCGATATACTTAGTCCAGCGATAATCCAACTTTTTTAAGTCATTCAAAAAATATGATTTGTTGAACTCAGCTAATAGACCCCTGTTTTGGTGATGACTTCCTCGTTTGACTGGACCTCTCTCCACCAAGCTATTTTTTCATGTTTGGAAACAAAAATAAATCACATGGGGCCAAATCTGGAGAATAGGGTGGATGAGGCGGCAATTCATAGTGGAATTTGACCAGATTTGCTATGGCGATTGTGTTTGAGTGAGCTAGTGGATTGTCATGGTGAGAGAGCACTTTTTTCTTCATGAAATGGGGCCTTTTTTCATCAATTCAGCGTTGAATCGGTCCAATAAATCAGCATAGTACTGCCTCATGGTTGTCCTTCCCTTCTCCAAATGTGAAGATGATGCCTTGCGAAACTCAAAAAATGGTGACCATGACCTTTTTGGCCAACGGAACCGTTTTTGCCTTTGGAGTAGGTTTGCCAGGTGAAGTTCACTGTTTTGACTGTTCTTTAGTGTCTGTAGTGATGGATCCATATTTCGTCAACAGTCACGAAACCCCACAGACACTCTCGGAACTGTCCTTAAACTGTGTTCAAACAGTGCTCCGAAATTGTCATGCGATTCCATTTTTGTTCCACTATGAGCAAACAAGACACACATCTTGCCGATAGCTTTCTCATGCCCATTTTTTTTTGTATGCGTACACAATTATTGTTAATTCAATCGGACGGCCTGGGCTCTCTTCATCAAAAACTGATGTTCAGCCACGCTTGAATTCATTAAACCAATATCTGATGGTAGTTATCGAAGGTGCATGGTCCTCGTTAGGGCGACAAGTATATATTTAAATTATAAAGGGCAACATCTGTCACCCTATGTATGTGTATATGATTCAGAAGCAATAAAACTCTGACAGGAGATACATCTTATTAATCCCTTAATTATTAATAATTAATTATTAATTCTGTAGACAAAGGAAGAAATATCTGTCCTTCATAAATGGATTCAGACCAGATCAAATAGTCCATATAAACAGCATGCAACTTCACTTTGATTTACTCACATGTCTTCCCATCCAAAGAAAGGAATCAAATCACTGACCGATATTGTTCTTATTCCATGATTGCAAACAAATACAAACTTGACCACTTTCAACAGCTATCAAAACAAAACGTCTCGATAAATTTTGACAGCCGTCATTCGAAAGATGGCGTTAAACAATGGTATAGGGATTTTGCATCAGTGGTGGCATCAGTCGTTAAACACAGGTACTTATCATACAGCCTCCGTACAGTGCTTACATGCAGTTTCACCTTTACTTGTGTTTTCAAATTGAAAAGGTAGGAAATTGTATTGTATTGATATTTTTATGCAATTAGTAGGAGGAAAACTGCATTATTTTATTGACATTTATGATATACTATTTTATTTATTCAGCTGTGTAACTTTATATATTAAGCTGTAGTTATAATAGAGCTAAATTATAATTACAATTTTGTTATCTTTTGAAGATTCCTATATTAATTATTTTTTTAATGCAATTATTTTATTATGTTGTGTTATTTGTCTCCAAAATCATTATGTATTACATTTGTGTGATTTTTTTTATAAAAAGCATTTATTTACTTTAAAAAGTATATGTATGTACATTATATCACAAGATTAATTTGTTTATATGTCAACCTGATTAAGAGAAAGGTACATTTTATTTTAAGTAGTTTTCTTTCAGAAATTAAAACATATTAATACATTAGCCAATTATATAATTTTCAATTTATAAATTCATATGGAATTTATGTATTATTATGTTCCACATAATATATAGTTACTAATAAAAATAAATAAATAAATAAGGCCGCTTGTGTGATCAGTAGTAACTTTTTACTAATGCCCGTAGTAAAAATCCTTTGTGGGTTGTTGATACATCAATTTTACTACTGTCAAAGCATAGATGGAGATGTGTACAAGTGCGACAAATAATCATGATATATGCATTATCTATGGATTTTTTCACTTAAACGTTTGATATCTGTCACTTTGGTGATGAAAGTTTTTCGTATTATGTGTAATAATGTATATTAAACAACGAGATCATCATCGGATGAACTCTCATCACCAAAATAGCGGGATATTGAGTGATCAATTGTTTTATACTGCAACTTTTAAAGTATCTATGTGTCAGATGACTTTTAAAATAGCTGTGAAAAGTCTGCCATATTTAACTATCGATTCTCGTTTTTTACTATCGGATATCGCAGAGTAAAATGAGTTTACTATAGATGTACTTTCGAGAAGTAAATATTTTTTTACTAACAATTCATTTTTGCAAAATTTTTTACTTTAGTAACTTTTTTTACTATAGTTAAAAGTTTCTACTGATCACACAACCTGCCCATAGTCATAATAAATATGATAATAAATTAATGTTTCAGAAATGAGTTTATAACTTGTTTCGAATGTGAGAAAATCATCAATTTTATTTTTGTCTCTTTCTAAAAATTTGCATAAAAAATAAAGTTTTTTCAAATTTAATTGATATTGTTCAAAGACCATCTATTTGTATCTATCATCTGAAGTAGAATAAAATATGCATAGAATACTTAAAATTTCAAACTTTAAAATTAAAGTAAGACCAAATGAAGAACAATTAAACTTGAATAGCCATCACCCGATACTACTTCCTTACTAAAAGTTTAATGCAATTGAAAGTTGTATTAGAAATGATTTATCTTTTAGGGGAATTATTGCGGAATCTTACAATGCAGTAATGCGCTTTGTTATATCCATGATTTACATAAATAAATGCATGCAGAAATGTTTTAGTACATTTTTAGAAACTGCCGCTTCATCATCTAAATATGTTGCCATTCTTTATTTTATAAATATGTATTAGTCCTATGTGATTTGTATTAAAGTAAAACCTTTTCAAGTAATGCATTATTTAAGTTTACCTGCTGTTGTAACAGCATTGGTTTGTATTAAGTAATGCAGAAAATATTTACATATCTATATACATTTTTATTTTGTTTTCATAATAAAGTATTATTACTATAAATAATAACATATGTTTCAATTTCAGGCTAATGGATTTAAAGGAGCGAGGGGTCCCGCTGGCGGAGTACCCGATGCCTACTCATTGCTCGCAAGAAAGTAAGTGGTTAGCAGATATAATTTATTTGAAGATGATAATGGCATAATTATATTTTAATAGCTGGGTGCTAGGCGGTGCGGGGCTTCCATACAATATATTTCAATGCAAAAATTCCTTATTACATTGATTTGATAATAGTGCATTGTGCATTCTTATTATATTGCTTTTGATGAAATACAGATTCTGCGGAAGCCCTAGCTGCGCAGCCGTTTTTTGTCGCCAGCGATAGCTTTTCTGCTAGTGCATCTGTATTATCCTCCCTGAAATTAATTGTACAAACATACATATCAACTTATTCCCTTTAAAAGCATTCTTGAGAATACTGAGATCACGTTTACATAAATGATTATTAAACACACGTAAATATTACAATCTGTCAGTGTCACATTATTCTTTGCATTTTTATTCTATGGTCATATTTAAATAAGTAGAGATATATAATATATTCCTGCTATTTGAAATGGGTAAATGTAATCCTTATAGATTTACGTTGTAATTGCAGATTTTCCCAGTTCGTGGAGGCCAGTGGACAACTCAACAGGATAAAACTGCTGGAATACGAGAGAGCAGGCTGGACTTATCATGGGAAGGGTTTATGGTAAAAATTGTCTACATTTATCATTGTTAATCATTCCAATATTTTCATCTGCCTTTTAAATTTTATATGTATTTCATTTGAAAATTGGTTACCATTTTACAATATTATTGTAAAAGTAACAGGTTAAAACTTTTAATTTAGTAAAAAGTTATTTTACAATAATAAAAAGCACAATGATATTGAAAGAGGCCAGCCAGATCTTGCCTCCCTGTATGTAGTGTCCTATTCTCTGCCAATCCCTGAGTGAAATGGAGTAACGGTTAGAAAGGTTGCATTTTTTAATTGTGGTATTTTTAATAATTCTAACAAATATATTATTACATTGTGCGATAAACGATTTCCCATTAAAATACAACCAAAACCAAATCTTGTCTTTATTATTTAAAAATAACAGAGTTTAAAGATTTTTATGTAAAGTCAACATCAAAATCTAGTATTATATGAACAAAACTTGTTTGTAGTTTGGATAAAATTTATTTTCAACTGACTTATTCCAGACTTATGTGTCGACCATTGTCTCTGTGTCGACTGCCATGTCTCTGTGGTTGCGTTTTTTTCATATCTTGTAAATTCACGTTTCAAATTTATATGTTGTCTCCGACTGCACAACATTCAGTTGATCTTGCATTAAATGGACACAAATGGCCAATAAAAATTTACACCATAGTACGCCACTAACTCGCTGCACCTACGGGTATTAAAAGTACGGGTATATAATTGATCATAATGCATTTGTGATACAGTATTTTAATATTGTTGCAGGTACTATCCCCCTGGTGAAAAGCTACCCTCCCTCACACTAGTAGGGTCTCCCAACTTTGGCGAACGTTCTGTGAATCGAGATCTGGAAACCCAGGTGGCCATCATCACCTCCAACACCGATCTGAGGAAGAGACTCCACAATGAATGTGAGACCCTTCACAAGGAAGCTAAGAGACCGGATGACTTGTTTGAGCGGAAGATTCCAGCTTGGGTTCATATGACTGTTGGGATATTTAGAAATTATTTTTAATGATTAAATAAAAATATTATCGGTCAATCTAGTAAATTATCGCAGATTAGAAATTAATTAAATAAATAATTTATTTTTCGTGATTCATAAAACTTCTAGTGAAAAATGTCCTTGACGTCTCAAAGAGTAAAAGCGCAATGCTGCATCTAACAGTTGATGCACATTATCGCCAGTGGCAGTAAAAGTGTTTATTAATTGACACAGTAAAATACACCTATTTGAAAATATATTACACAAAGTATTTTAGTCCATTGGATTTGGGTTTTTGAAAATGTGCACTACTTTAGATATAATTTATTATTTTTGACACTAAATGCAATGTTGATATATCAGGTAGGATAGAGTAGGATCACGAAACTTGTAGGATATTGGGAAATGATTTTTCCTTTTTGGTCGGTAAGACAATATTTGACATTAATATAATACAAACTGTTAATGTGAATTGGTATGTGTTAATGTTTTGTAAATACATATTATATTAAGTAGGAAAATATTTACAATATATGCTGGTAAATAAATATGATTAACAGTTTCAAGCAAAAAATCCTCTAAAATGAATATACACACGTAATATCAGGTCACATTTTCATAGGGGTGGGCAGAGAGAGCAATACATTCCTGTCCCAGGCAAGTTATTGTATATTATTTATACTTGTCAGTTTAACATTTCCTCTTTTTAAAATTCCATGTTCATGTTTTCATTGAATGATTTTATTTATTTTTATCTAAGTTTCCTTTTATAAAAATGTGTATAATGTGTGAAGCCTCCGTGTCACACATACTCTGGTTCATTAGTGTTACACACAACACTCTTTGTGGACTATTAGCAGTCTAGTGTCATGGTTCCTAGTCCATAATATTTTATCGGCAGACTTTTATAATATAATAACCCAGTTTGAAAATCTTTATTTGGGATAAACCAAACTGTGAAATATATGAATAAAATCCTAAGTCTCTATATTATTTTGTATTTAAATTTAGCGAGTAATGTTTAATTTCTTGTGTTTTACATACGGACCTTTAAATTTATCAGAAAAATTAAAATAAACAATACAAATAACTACATATAGGTATGACACAATTTATTTATGTTGTATTTTACTTAGATTAGTTTTGGATATTTGTCTTAAATCTAAAATGAATGTAACGGAGTACTTAAATCTAATATTCTACCTTGGATGTCACGCACTTTCAAAACTTTTCATAATTTAAAATAAAATTTGGACAAATATTTTAACTGCCAAAAGAATATTGAGTGTTGATTTGTTGGGCGATTTTGTGTCTTTTACACTCTGTACTTAACACATGGTTTTTTTAAAATATTATGACATTTACCTGATTCTTTTTTAGTACATTATTTTTATATTATTTTTGTGTTTTCTATCCCTTATCATCTTAGAGATAGTTCTCCCCTGACCATCTTCTACTGTTGGCTTGTCTATCACCTTGTGAGACACATGTGTTTTATGAGTCGGGTTGCTATAAATAGTAGGTCCAACCACAAACAGGTGGGTGTAGGTAGAATTGGAGAGCGAGAGGCTGCAGGATTTTGAACCTATATTGAGCGTCATCACATTATCTAAACTCTTTATGTACATATGCAATTATAACATTTCAAAATTTATGTTTATCCCTGTGCGATTTAGCAATTTAAAAAATGTAATATTATCTTATATTATTAGTTAAATTCGGATTTTATGTTTTCCTGTAATACATGTCAAAATTTACTCAATACTAAAATTACCTGCGAAATACGTAAAACAAGATGCATTTTATGAACTTTCTATGTACAAAAGTTAAACTGTCAGAAGTAAAATAGCAATTTTACACCATTCTTCGATCACATTCTTTATTACGTTCATAATTTGATGTTGGCAATGCTAAAATCAAACAGTATAGGTACCATAAAATAACTTCTTATAAACACGTTCAAATCACAAACAGTATCAACAACATTCATTACTTTATGTTGATGAAGGAAATGGTTTAATTTTCGCACCATAATTCTAAAACTTTTATAGTAAATAACAAACTATGAATTTGTGTTCAAACAAGAAGTAGCGAAAAATAATTTAGGAAACGTGAGGTTCAAAAATAAACTTCCAAATAACTCTCGAAACATAAAAATCAAACATGTCAAAAAATCAGGGCATAGAAAAATAACCACAAATTATGAAAAATTCACCAATGAAGATAGCAAATGATCGGAAATGCACTAAGAATGAGTAATATGTAACTATAACAATTTTCTCTTTCTATAAAATAATGCTTCCGGAAGGGCACCGAGGGGATTTATTTGGATTAGGGATAACTAGAATTCACGTAAGATTGTAGTGTGATGTTCTCCATTTATGGCCGCGCTTCATTGTTTGCAAAATGTATTACTAATTTTTCATCTATTAGCAAAGCGGGCAAGTGCGGGAATAGGTTGGCTTTGTAAATTTCAATTGCTTCTCATAATTTTCGAATTAGATATGTAATCTAAAAATGTATTAATATATAATGTAAGGTGTTCAGGATTATTTCGAATTATGAATTTTTTACCGAGGTTTTAGAATTAACAAATGACTTTATTAGGAAATTAATAATTAGGGTCGTGAAATATTAGATGAATTTCAAATTACACCAAATAACCAAGATTCTACACAAATAATGCTTGTTTGACATTACAGTATTTGTCTAAAACATTGTTGTTTTAAGAGTTTTAAATATGTAGTTGAGCATGATGACTATATATATTCAAATTAAAAACTAGTCAAGATACCACACCTCCATTCCACCTAGTTCAGTCCCCAGAAAGTTTGGTTCCGCTGCATTATTAAATAGCTTACCGTGTACATACCTTCAGTTATGTTGTTGATACACATTCTTAAAATGAATTCCCGATTCTCATTGGTATTTCTTTGCTTGGCAATCACCTTAGCATAGGCGAGAATTACTCTAGCACTGTATAATGTTTACATTGGTATTCTTATCGGAACCTTGAGAGATTATATGTGACCTGTGCTGCTCCACTGGAGTGTGTTATATTTGAAATGTCTCATACGCTGGTACAAACTATTAATTATGCTACAAAAACATGTCGCACGTAAGATTTCCAAATTGATATCATAATTGCAATGATTGTCTCAAACTTGCACTAATGTGCTGGAAATGAGGTATTAAGGTTGTATTAATTTAGAAAATGAAAAGATGAACATTGTATAAAACCGTGTGTGAATATTAATTAAATAAAATTATTGTTTTTTTATATATGTATATGTATTTTACAAATTGTGTTTAGAAATGTAGCTATTACATTTGATGTATTTTTTACAAAATATTGTCAGTTTTAAAAAATTAGTACTTATCTTTAAAATATTGTACATATGTTATATGTGTATATTAGGTGTATTCGAAATTAATGTTGTTTTTAATGAAACAAAAAAAATATATTTTGAGATGTTTATTTTTATTTTAAAGATACAAAATATAATTTCTATCTAAGGATATAATCTTTTCCCACTTCTGTATCAATTTTTAATCTCATTATAAAATGTTATAGGATTTGATTTAAAATATTCGGATAATCCTTCTTTCACAAGGTCTGTATTTAGAATTTTTTTTCCATTTAGAAAGTGTTGCATCGATCGAAATAGATGGTAGTCAGAAGAAGCAAGGTCTGGAGAATAAGGTGGATGAGATAAAACCTTCCTGTCAAGTTCCTTGATTTTATCCAAAGTCAGTTTTGTCATGTGGGGATTTGATTTCTTCGCTCAATTTGTGTGGAACCCATATACCTTGCCTCCAGGTCATCTCAATCTTCTTTATGTATCATTGCACTGTTGTACAGGTTGTTTCGGCCAGTTGGTGAATAGTTCTTGTAGGATTTGCTTCCATTTCAGCAGCTTGGACGTCATCGTCTACCTTTGTTTGTCTTCCACATCCAGGACTATTCTTGATCTCACAATTTCCCATTCGATTATTTTTGAACTATCTTTGACATTATGGATGTCTAACGTATCACCTACCAGTTCACAAATGTCTAATGGTAGTTGCTGATTTTTTTAAAGAAACTCATATAACATGCAATTTCATATGAATTATTCACTCGGTATAAATTCTGCCATGATAAATTTGGGGCAAAATATTTTTTTAAATATAGGAATGTAGCGCCCAGTTGTGCACCAATACAAATTTAAAAAAATACGTTGTCCGGTATCAATGAGCTAAGCTCACCCAACCATCGAAAAAATGGCATTCATTTCGGATACTCTTATTATTTATGTTTTTATTTGGTATTAAGTCGATTGAACTAAGCGTAGGGTTTATTTTTGGTTAGGTTTTAGGATTTGTTATTTCATACAAACTTGTATTGAAAATTGTTAAATATTAATAATAATTTATTACAGTATTTTTGTTAAAAATTGGCATGTTATATTTTTTATATTCATTTTGACGATCTCAGTATGTGTAATTCTGGTCATTTTACAGAAAACTCTTTTTGAATATGGTTTTGAAACAAAAAAATAATCCGTAAAAAAATCTGTAATACCTATATTTAATATCTAATAGCGGGAATAAAACCACATTCAAATGTGTTTTCTTTTAAATGTGATATAATCAACCACTTCTTGGATCTATTGATTTACACCTAGTAACATTTTATTTTGTTAAAATTGTCATTAAATGTGTGAAATATAATATTGGTCTTTGTTATTATTGATGGTACTTCTATAGTAGGTGACTTTTAAAACCCCATGTTGCGGCTAATTGCTTTAAAAAATTTAAAATAAAAAAATCTACATTCTAACATTGATCTTCTCACTTTATTTATTTCCACAATTAAGCTAATTTCATGATTCCAATACATATTATAATACATAACAAAAATCAGACCATCAAAATAGATAGACATGAACAAATGCAAATTTCTTATCCCAAGTTTTTCCTTTTAGTGTCACCTACGTGATAAAATAGGTGCCACCCACGTGATTCAAAAAAGATGACTGCCAGGATTATTTTGTTTGGCATGTTGAATGTGTCGGAACATTTTAAGAGATTATGAAGTTATTATAGTATTCAGTACATTTAAAGTTTATAAAAGTATAAGTCGAAGGGGAAAAGAAAACAATTATGGCACATCACATTTTAAGTAGACATACATTACATTTATTGTTATTACAAATTTGACAGCTGATTCACGTCACCAATATAATCAAAATAAAGTGGTTGGAACGTATACTCGGAATACTATAAATATACTAATATTAACAAAGGAATAGGGCTACACCCTAATGCACTTAAAATAGAAATGAATTCTTTATACATAATTATTAATTATTTATTTTGTAAGGTTTTATAATATTATATTGTATAAAATGAGAAATATTAAACTGTAATTTAATATGGTTGGTTTTTTACTGAACAAACTATGATACAAACATGCATCCTTCGTATTTGTTCAGCATGTTTAAAAAATATATAATTTTTAAAAAGCAAACAGGATAAATATTTACTTATCTCTCGGTGCAATTCCATCTATCTCTTTGTCACCCATAGCAAAATCTACTAAATTTGTCGTCGTCTACAAAAAACTATGTGTATGCCTTTCTGTGACTGCGACTGGTACTAACAATATGAGGGGGCTCGTGCTGTCGCTCTTGTTTGCTTGCTCACTCTTTCCATTCAGCACTATTACAAGAGAACCAATGATTGTGTGTTGTGAGTATTTAATATTATGAAAGTAAATAAATATATTTTAAATTAAACAACTGGTTTCGACTGACTGCACACACAAAGTTTATGCATAACAAGGTATTTCATTCAAATAGAAAAACAAACAACATCATTTCCACCGTCAGAAAATTCACAATTGGTTTTTTAGATAATTCATGTTATAATATTTGAATCTGCTATGCACTGAAATTGGTATATGTTTTTTACAAGTACTGTACCAACTATTTTTTAAATAATACAAACATTATTAAGGATCATATTTAATAGGTCCAACACTGATAGATTGTGAAAGGGAATAAACCATTTGTTTGGTAATAATATACTCGTATTCAAATAATGTCCACAGAGTAATTATTAATTGTATTTTTGGTAACTTAACTTGCGAGTCAAAATATGACTCGATTGGAACGAAAATTCAAATGGTGACAATGCATGCATTAATGTATAAAATACGTCTTGTTTACACAAAGATTTAATTTTCGAAGAGTAAATACTTTTACTGTTGCATAAATGTGTCATTCTATCAGATTTATATTTCTACCAATGAATGTGTGTGGAATGCCTCTCATCCCACAAATAATGTTCCAAACCCCTCTCCTGAATTCGTACACTTTATTTCATGTCTATTTATTAACCGGTCTGTTATCTACACCAACATCATTGTATGTATAAGGTGAATATTACGTTCCAGGCCGACTTTGTTTGGCTGCCATTTTGGTTTGGCAGACATTTGTCAGTTCGCATGTCATTGCATGTTATGAAAAACATGGTTAAAAGAGCACGCAATTATACCACTGCCAGAGGCGGCCATTTGGCCGATGTTATATTCCATACATAATTGTAATAAACCAAATAATTGATAAATGAAAACCAAATTAAAAAATTGTGTTTCATTTCCTAGTTGTTCAAAAACAACATCGGCCAGGAACATAATAATCACAATGTAGTCCGATTGATTAAAATAATTCTTAACAAAGCTTTTTTTTTAATGTTTGGCCATTTCCCAGCATTAAACATCATCTGGGTGGTACTGTTCGTATCGTGGTATGATCGGTAAATGAAGAAATAGGATGTAAAGATTCTCCACTCTAAGTGAAGAGGCTACTCCATTATAAGGCTAGCCAATCCAATATTTGATAATCCATGAAACAGTTTAATTTAACCAATATTTATGTCTTCTTCATATTGAAAAATACATATTCGATCAATATCAAGAATCTTGCACACCATTGATATTTATTTTATTATTAGCGTTTATTATTTTTTTTTAACACTTTATATAGTTTTGACTATAAACAGAAATTCAAAAGATTAAATTTATGTAGGATTATCTGCTGACTATTTCAGAAGAATAGTGCAGTGTAGTTGCTTGGATATTTTAAATTCTGTTATGAAACACTCGTCGCGCAAAGGTTTTCAGGCTGTCGTCAGTCAATAAGCTGCCAGTTTTCATAAAATCAACCAATCGAGGCGGACTATTATTATTGATATTCTTATTTTTTTAACATCTGGGCCATCACAATCTTCTCCATAGAAAATGAATTTATAAATAATGCGTAAATTCATGAAAAAAAAACACAAAAAATCTTAATAAACATTTTTATTATAAAATTACTTTTGTTTATAAATAATCATTACTCATTAGACAGATAATTACACAAATCAACTTATTTTCACGTTCAACTTATGGGTTTAAATTAATAAATAACATAAAAAATTTCATTAATTTCTTTACAATATGTTCATAATAGTTCCTTCGGGAGAAACTATATTTAAATTAGTATAAATATTGTGTATAAAATTGGTTATCAAGTTTGTAATTTTTTTATTCTACATAATTTGAAACACAATGTGATGTGTGAACACGTGTATTAAATCAATTCATGAAATTATTGTATGAAATGAAATACATAACATATTTGACCGGGCACAAACAATAAATTAGCTATGGAAACAAACAAAAAATTGTAAATTGATATTTAATACAAATTTTCTGGCCAAACGCGAGCACACGGTGAAATAATGAAAAAACAAATTAGATACTTTCTTTGGTGTGAATTACATTGAACAAACTATTACATACTTAAATAGAGGCATTACATAGAAAAAAAAAAACTCATTTTAATCTCTATATTTTAAATTGCCAGCAATATCAACTGATTCAACATACATAATTCACATTGATTCATATTTTTATGAAGCAACATTTAACAAATTAAAAACAAGAGGTAGTTAAAGGATAATCAAATAAAATCCCACTTTGTTAGAAATGCATTCATATTTTTATAGCTGGGGAAGACAAAAAATGCCACATTTGAAGGATACCTACACAATATAATACAGAAAATAATCACACAAATGAAATGTACCATTTTGGAATATATTTATTTTTCTTCAATCTAAAAATATGAATTAATTGACTAGCATGATCGCATCACCCATGTGTTCCCTCTGTACTGCACTCTTACTGCTCCATTCAACTCGCCGCAGCGGTAGTCGTGGATTGTTTGGGATGTAATTTAAAGAGAGTAATGTCTGGATAGTGAAAAATTTGAAGCGGATGATTATGTTAGGAATACATGAGGATATTTAATGACTCGCACGATTGCTTCGGTTCGTTGTTAACTTATAGTAAACTTAAATATAATTGACTAAATACAATAGATAAATTACAAATAGAGTGAGTAGAGAGAAATCATTGATTTATATAAAACTAATGCGGGCAGAATCCCGAAACTAAAGGGGCTTCAGCTCTTTATTAATTATACTTTAATAGTATATACTCAGATGACATACATTGTATATCTCTCTTCAGTCTTTGGTTTCACTCTACAAATTTCACGCTGAACAAATACAATTGTTTGCTTTTTATTTTCATTTTTATGCTCATTCCTAAAAATATTAAATATTCAGAATATTACTTTTTTTATGCCATATTACTTAAAAAAAACATCAATTAATTTATGAAAATTATAGTTTTCAAATGAAAAAAATCATAATAAATTTAAACAATTGGAATGTAATTCACCGACCCAACGAGCTAAATCTGAAAGGCTAGAAGACTTGAGCAAAGATTTGCTATAAAAAAATTATTATTTTTGTATGAAATACAACCTCGAAGATTCATTGAATCATGTGTAGAAAATATATTGTGGAATCTGATAAATTCATGAAAACTGATGCGACATGTAAAGAAAAATAACAAAATGATAATCGGAATTATTCTAGTACAAACAAAAGCTTTTGTAAAAATAATCAGTTCACTGTACATTCAATTAATTCGAAGCAATATTAAAATATTTCATGTTATTATAGGATAAGGCAAATAACGATTTAATTCATTCATATTTATTTATTTCAAAAGTTAATCAGTGTCCGGTTAATAATTATTGCCAGTTTCTAAAAAAATAAGCTTGAGCAAGACTTGTTCTTAAATGTTACAAAATAATATGAAACCTCTGCATAGAATTATATTCAAATTATTTATTTGCATAGAAAAAACCTACAATACATATTCATTATTATTATTAGAAAGCTGTGGAAATTTTTATCACAATTACTTTAATAGACACAATTAAATAACTCATAAGATTGAGGAAAAGTAGAGATGTCGCTAAAATAAAAATCGGTTGCACATTATTTTCACATATTCATATTTTTTTGGTGCTCCTATACACACAAAACGATTTCATAAATGTATAAAGAATATACACAATCTACTTTTTAAAACTAAGACATTTGAAAAATGAACACTGACCATAATTTTTTTTTTTTGAGTATCATCTAACTTTATAACAATTTAACTTTTCTTACAGAAATGGATGCTGCCTATTTGTAAAATTGATTGAATGGAATCCCCCGTAAATGAAATATATTAAAAAAAGATTAAATATATACATTTTTTGATGGACGTATAAATCGTAAGACAATCTGTGTAATTGCAATGTAAATTAGATTAATTATATAATATTCGATTGTTCGGAGTGTTGTTCGTTCGTGTAGTCGAATTACCGGGAAGTCAGGAGGTGCTTTAACATAACAATGTATTTATATAATATTATTTCAGTTTTCTTAACTACAATCAACTAAAAACTGCTACCCAAAATATGCAAATAAATATCGTATTTCATTCAAAATATGATAATTAACACAAGGATGCAATGATTTTATTTTAAATTTATTTTATGTTGTGTTTTAAAATATCAAGTCCGCCCAAGATGTCAAAGCAAAAACATATATTGACATCACATCACATCCTAAATTCCAATGTTTAATGATGTATTTTCACTCCAGTACGCTGTAAAAATAATGAATTGAGCAAAGTGCGTAACAAAAAAAAGACACAGTTAACTAGGTGAATGTAGATATTTCCGATTGAAGAGTACTTTATCATTGCGAACCTTGTATTTGAAAAATATCACTTGTACGATATAAAAGTTGAGACGGAATGTTGCGCACACGATCAACCTATCATCATGTATTGTCTACAGTCTTCTTACACCGTCCCATGGGAAATTCAAGGGGGTTTGGTATTTACTATTTGGCTTAAGCCACGTTGACTCTGTTCCTTGACAAATTTACACTAACTATAAATTAAGAGTATATGAGGAACTTTAGTGCAACTTACTATAATATATAAACAAATCAAATATACACAATATCATCGGGCCTAGTATTAATTACGACTTCTCAATACGAGGACAGCGTAATACGAGATGTCCTCGCACTATCAAATGGATTCCGGAACAATTTGTTGACACATGTCCTGAAAAGCTGTTTCCAAATTCACATTTGTAGCTCAAATTTCAAGGTGATGCAGTTTATCACATCAAATCTAGAGACACGAGTTATATACATTACTCAACCCACTTAGGATTCATCTCAAAACAATAAACTTACGGATACACAAGCATGGAAAATATACACTATACAACACACTCTTTTTGGGTTTCACGTCACTCTTGTGGCATTGAACATTTGTGATTTTTCAAAAAACTGGCCCAGTAACAAATAGTTAGTGCTACCCAGAAATCATTCTTATTATTGTTTAATCACAACAAAACGCACAATTCATTTGTGTTAAATTGCATAGGTATATATATAAATAACAGCTCTCGCACCAGTGCCATTTCCGGGATTTCAGATTATTACGTGTCTAATGGAATTTCCCTTTAATTCATGTAGATGCTTCACTTTGCTTGTTCACCTCGGTCAGGTGTGTTCAATTGTCAACTGAAAGCGGCGGATTATATAATTTCAAGTAGAAACTATAAATTACTTGAGCATTTTATCCACGTCCACCCGGAAAGGGCACTCGTTCCGACGGAAATCAATTCCCCGGAAAGTACAACATTGATATAAAAAATTAAAAACCTATTCGCGGGGTCAATTATCAAAACCCGAACCCTTGGAAGTCTTGCGTCTGCGTACCGGGAGGATGTAAGGGCGGCAGAGGAGCGGGGATGGTGCTATTGGCACCCATGAGATTGTAGAGAATGGCAAACAGGGTGCAAGCGGCGTACACCCCTAGCGCCGCCCACCAGAGTAGTCTCTCGTGTAACCTCTGCTCGAAGTTCTTTAAGACCAGCAGGCCTATGGTGAGCCCCGCAAGGGCCCCTGTGAGGTGGGCTACGTAGGACACCGGAGGACCGGCGCCCCCTTCTGCGGCGTAGCGAGAGTATATCGCGAAGCCGACGTCGCATGAAGCTGAAAGAATATATATAATATTTAGAGTATTTTTAAATTAGAACTATATTTTTTTATGATACAAGTATAAATATTAATTAAATGTATTAATTAGAAAGATATACATATAAAATCAATAATATTGAAAAAAATTGTTGTTGCGCCACCGGGATTCGAATCTGGATCTCTTTCCAAACCAGGGAAAATGCATTTATCCAACTATGCTACAGCAACATATTTTATACAAATTTTCAAACCTGTATGTTATCTTTTTTTCAAATTAATACATTTTTATAGTTTCATTATTTGAAAGAGTAATTTATTTTGTTTTTAAGTAATATGCCTAAAAGTAAATTAAGATATTACAGTTATGTACTCGTATATCTATGACCATCATGTCTACAAATATCAGCTTAACTTTAATATTGGTTTGGATAGGAAAAAAGAGGTAAGGATAATACAGTTTTATTTTCATTACATGGACTTACACAGTTTCTTGAAAATAGTATGTCCTAAGACACACACAAGGTACTACTGTTGGGCATAAAGTTTATTTTAAGGTGATTATTGTATTGGATACGTAAGATTGCAATCACTGCGACAGATATGTGTATACTGGTTGTAACTCAAATAGAACACAATATTTTAAGGTATAAAAAATATGAGTCAATAATGTTTAAACTGCACGTCCGAGATACAAACATTTAAAAAAAGTCGTAATTATGTGATTATTAATATAAAAAATAAATAGTTCGAGCGGTCATACTACTTTTTGTTAAATGGTTTAGGGCCCGAAGGGCAAATATTTATTTTGATGTACATTTGTAAAAATCTCATATAATAAGATTTTCCATAAAGGTACAAAATTTATATATATTCCTTAAACATTTAGACTCGTAATTATGTCCATAAAATATCGTAGACTAGATCTGTTACAAGACAAATAATCAAATCACACGGCAGATGACCTACCGAAGACGAAAACCGCCAGCAGTCTGAAGGCGCCCCACTGCATGGTGTGGTAGTTGAGCAGCACGTTGGAGAGGTGCGCGGCCAGCAGGGCGTACACGCCTCCCGAGGCCCCCGCGAGGCACACGGTGGGGTCGCACACGCTGGTGCCCAGCGAGCCTGCCGCCACTCCCGCGAGGTACACGGCCGCGGCTCGGGAGCCCCCGTGCACCATCTCCAGGGGCAGTCCCACGGCTGTCTGCACGGACAGGTTGAAGCCGAGATGCAACCATCTGGAAGGGCAGAATGGCTAATTAGTTTACGCCATGTTTACAGAAAATATTTCCCCAGTTTAGGTAAATATAGAAAGTCAAGACACATTATTGTATTTTCGTATTTTTGTGGTTTGACATATTATATTAAATAAAATAACAATCACTTTGTATGAAACCATGAAATTTTGTGGTTTCATACAAAGTGATTGTTATTTTATTTAATATTATTGTTGTGTAGGTGCATTTTCAGAACATAGTTCTGTGGTATTTTAATACATATTAAATTAATGAACTAAAAAGATATACAGAAAAAAATTGGCTACCATTTAAACGGTCAGCATAATATTTTTGGTTTTGGTCAGTTCTAAAATGTTTTCTGTCGGTAAATATAGTCAGTCGAGCCGCCTCTTGTGGTCAGCAAGTAGAGCAAGATTGATCAGCAACTAATGTTATATTAGGCAGCTCTAAAGTGATTTCTATAGCTAATTAAATACATTTGCAGTAATATAAGTTAGTAAAGAGGCAGATTTAATAAAATTTTGGGAAGCTTTAAAATTTATTTAATTCTGCTAAACCTAACCTAACCTAAACTAACCTTTTTGTAACCAAGTAATAACTTCGTTTCGAGACTATTTATTTTGAATACGCATAAATATTAAATTGACTAAAGATGTGTTTACTCACTGATAAAATTTAGTTTGTTCGCTAACCACGTATTGTGAGCCTGATATATTTTCACTGCCGAGAAAAACATAGTATGATGTCCAAATGATTTAATAGCTGTTTTTTCTTGCAAATCCAGTATTTAAATGGCGAATCATTTAATTGCTTCTCAAAAAGATCTGTCTATCGAAAATATATTTAGTTGCTACCGGTATATCTTTTTAATTGATTAATTTATTTTGTATTGAATTTTAAAGTGACAATAAAATGAACGAGCGGATTGAGGTTAACATTACTCAAGCCAGCTTTTATCACGTTATAATCATTTTGGCTTTTCATGTTACACCAAAAAGGAATTCGTCAATAATTAATAATAATTAAAGTTTAAATGTTTTTATGGAGGTGAGGTTACATTCTTTAAAATTTAACATAGTAATGTTCGTCCACAGACTTAGATTTGGTATTGTGCGGTTTAGGGGGTGAGTCGTCGGCAGATTGGGGTGAGTTGACAGGTTGAGGTGAGGGCAATTAATGTTAAAGGTAGCTCGATCTATAAACGACTGATATGAACCGAAACAGACCTATATGGTGCAGTAATTTATCAGAAAATATCTAGATACTAGAAATAATCGGCCAATAATTAAATAAATTAATATTTTATCAACGAAAATACAATAGTAAATAATTAACTTTGTTTGACGTGATAACAGCGCGATTTAACGCGATATAAATTACAGCAGATTTAATTTGGTTTACGTTGCCGTGCGAAATAAATATGTTTTATGTTGGGACAGACGGACGGGCATAAGAAAATTATACACGTAATTATAATTAGATCAAACGCAATTTTTTTTCCTTTCTATTGGCTCATCCATTGAGCAATGACAGCTAATGAGACATGCGACAATTTTGTATATTTATCTACTTTTACCTGTAGACGTAGCTATCAACTTTATTGAATACTTATAAACTTGCCCTTTGTAATCTTTCCTATGATAAAATAAATACAACGATTTGTGTAAATGTCAAGGGACAATAATAATATTACAAAAACAATAACACATTATGTTTAAAACTCTCAATCGAATAGTATTATTAATAAGAATTGTTAGATCGAAGCAAAAAAGAGTGCAAACCTAACGAAAAAAATATGCAGATGCGGCAGTAGTGCTCACGAAATCGTCATGGTTCGATTTTAATTTGTAACGACTCGCGATGTCAGAGCGCGCAACCCTTTTACGGAATAGGGTTTAACCTTTGAGTGCGAGTTTTTATGGGGCCCGATTTCCCCGCGACAAAAATGTCACATTACAAATGAATTAATCATAGCCGACGCATAATTAAAATGTTGTCAACTTTTCCACCCCAAATACCACATTAGCGTAAAAAGGAAATTGTTTTTAGCGGACCTGTTATTTCGGGATGTACCGGTACATACTTCGAATAATCACCGGTCGTTTTGAAAGTCGGTAGTGTCATGAATGAGGCAGTCTCGCCGCCAGGCTTTTATCGGCGACATCTGATGGATATTAGTAAAAATAAATAAAACTGTCTTGGCTAAATATACACATGTAGCTGGCGTAGCGTAATTTATCAATTTATTACGCAAAATAAAATTAAAAACGATCGGATGAAAATAATAAAAATAAATTAAAAAAACACGCGGCCGGTAGGGTTCGTACGCTATCAGGGGAATCTTATTTCAGACGTCTTAACCGCCCTGCCACGGATGCTGATGCGAGGTGTGTTGGATATTACTGTATTTGTAATGAAAGTGTCAACAAACATACTGTGAGAACTGTTACTTTGGATTTGTGTGTATGGCACGAGAGTGTGTAGATGAGTGGTGAGGGACAAGCCTTATAAGAGGCAGTCTCTGAGGGAACGGGTCTCTTTACCATCGCCACTTCGCATTAGTTATTAGTCTATATCTGAGTTAGATAATTGTTCATTACTGTAAATACGTTGTTGTAATAAATGAATATTGTTACGCGAATCTACCGAGTTTCACTCCAAAGCAACTCGAGAGTACAAAGAGAGGGTAGAACCCCGAGGGAATCTGGCGGTACTTCCAAAGACACCACACATACATATAAATTTTAGTGCTTTATACAATAGATTATACACGTGACAGATTTTAAACATATCTTAATTACAATTATAATTATAATTACGTCTCAATGAGGTTATTAAAAGTTCTTTAACGCAATTTAGGTATCGTACAAACGTGTGAATTCATGAACCAATTTTCCAGGAAGTTCACGCAAGGTCAGAATACAAATAAAAGCTATCATATCTCAAAAAGGCCGCCAATTTAAAAAGGATTTAGTGCCGTGGATCGTTTTAAAAGATAATTTGACTCTATCGAAGGTTAACGACCCGACCCCACAGCGTTATTGCTAACAAATAAGCGCGAAGATAGCGGAGTTCAATCATTTACAACTCAAACAGAGCACGATGCGCGGGAAAATCGAAAAGTCTAGAACAAATCTAGATGTCATTTGACAGCGTGAACAAAATAAATTTAAAAAACTTTTGACTGTATATTTTGATTCCTTTAGTGTTTATTAGTGATGAGAAAAAATGCGATTAACTCACTGGTGTGATTATGATTGGTATTCGATAATAACAGTGATTGAAAACTGTGACTGTGATCACAGTTTTTCTAATATTACTCATCATCAAATAAATAAATAAAAACATAATTTTGAGCGTATTTATTTATATTATTAATACTTAATTTGTGTAAAAAACATATTCTAGCGTAAATAATTAGTAGAGAATTATTGCGCATACATACATACAGAAACCTACAAAATGTAAAAAAAAAACTAACAAAATTAAGTTACCAATAAGCTAACATAAATATGACTCACGAAAACAGATTCTATTGATGGTTCTAATCAAATTATGAAAAATACGGTTGATAGCGGGTTGATTCCAGTGATAATCTATTTAAACGGCGGCGTCAGAAAATCAATAGTTTTTGACAAAAAAATTTTGATTCACGAATCACGATATTCCCAGATATTCAATCACTGATAGTGAGTGTGACTCAAAGATATCAATGATTGACTCACGGTTCGTGATTTTGAGCTCATCACTAGTGTTTATTAATTTCTATAGAATAAAAGTAGGTACGTAAACAGATAAACAGACATACACAGCAGGCAACATAACCGAATACGCAGCGACTATAAATGTCAGCAATTTTGTTAACGTAATGTTGCCATGTTAAAAAAATTTGTGTTTCTCACGAAAAGCTAACTAAAAAAAGTCACCAAGAAGTACCTGCTTAATTAACACGTCAGCATGTTCGAGAAAAGACTTCGCAAAGATGAAATCGTGATGAAACAGTCATGTCATACCTTGCTTCACTAAACCAGTGGAGATTTACTTCCATTCTTCCCCGGCAGCGCGATGTACCGATACACTTTTTAATATGATAAATGACGAATGATTTATTGCCCCGATGGTGGGGTGAAGAGGGGCGGAGGTTAATAGCGAAACTTTGTCAAGATTGAAAAATATGACAAAGCACTGCGAGACACGAAAAAGTCCCGCTAAGAAATTAACAAGTAAAAATGAGTCAAGGCTAAGGCGAGTCGTTTTATTTGTTCGGGTCGTACATCAGTCACAATATCGGATATAAAAATGTTATGAAACATGAAACAAAATTTAAAAAAGAAATAATCGATTTTGAAGAATACAGAAGAAATTTTTGGAACAGAATTTACATATGTAGCGCCTAATTTCAAACCCCCCTAAACGACTTTATCTGTTTTTGTGTTATGGATGAAAATTTATATTTTGATAGAAAATGTACAAAATGTTTGTTTTTTCATCAGCAGACACAATTCTGTAATGTAATTTTTTTTCTGTATATATCGTTCTGGCTTTTAGTACTGGATTTTAGATCACGTGATCATCAACAAGCGTTGTGATTGGCTGATTTCATTTTAGGGGGAATAGCAAATTATACCGTCTGCTTTGGGGTATTTTGGAACTATCCCTGATTTTGAACATGCAATATCAATGAATTTAAGTGGCCTTTGGGAGAAACAATGTGTTCTGCATGTAGCTGTCAAAAAAATCTAAAAAAACTGCATATTTAACATAAATTATCCGAAATCCGTTTTAGGGGGTTTTGGAATTAGGCGCTACATATCTATATATAATATATGTATTTATGGTATATAATACTATTATCAGAAAAAAAAACTATAATATCTTTACAAGTATATTAAAAAAAAAAAACATAAATTAGAAATAAAAGATACGTAAACGAGTACATTATTTAAAAAAAATTATGCCCGCATATTACCAACGTAGCAATCGCAAAAAAGTGTCAAAATTGCGTTGGTAATAAATGGTACGTTCAAAAAGTATTTTTAAATATGTTAGCAAAAAATGTGAAAGGAGCTTCCTGGTGCCAGTTTTTTGTACATTAAACTGCATTAAAAGAATTAAAAAAAAAAAAAAAAACACCCTTAAAGAGGGCGAGTAAAACGACCCCTCGATACGCGTTCTTAATTATACTTGTCGGTACCTATGCTACTAAATGCGGTATTTACAAACACAAACAAACTTCATTCGGTAAGCGACAACGGATTTTACGATCTACGCAAACGAGGTATCAACTTTCAAACAAGATTTTATTGACGGTCTGATTTCACATTGTTCAAATATTTCATAATGATTGTTCGCAAAACTCGCCACATTTCAGGAAGAAAATAATGAAATAAAAAATACAATCATGTAAGTACTCGATCGAGGTATTTTTTTTTTCCAGTTCTTGTGATCTATTTACAGATGTCTCCCACCAATAACATACTCGTTTCACATGCCGCGTTGTCTTAATGTCACCCGCTTCCGTCCCGGGAGCAGTTACATGCCGGGAAGCCTATCTGGATGTAGATAACATGAAAGGATGGAAGAATGGATAGTATTGTCGGCGAAAGAGTCGAACAAAGAGAAAATTACGCGTGTAATAAAAATGTGCAGCTGTCAGTTAATCAGCAGTGAAAGTATTTGTGCAAGAAATCACAGACCCATAGAAAAAATGGTTCAGATACACGCATCATCTCTGCTCAAAAGAACATTAATAAATTCAATAAAATAAATAATATAACAATTTCTTTGGCGTTGAGAACTAAATCTCAGTTTTCCGCGTGACATACTAACCTAATTATCAGCTATATTATTACATATTGGCGTGTTACAAAGCTCAACATGGGCAACCTTAGTAAGGTAATAAAAAATATATAAATTATATCAAAAGTTTAAATCGATGAATTAAATTCTAACACAAAAATCAGTAATATATATTTATATGACAATTTGACACCACCGTCTACTAGAGGAGTAGCTGAGATGATAGAGCATTGACTTAACGCGTGTTAAGTAACACACTGAAAATAAAAGTGAGATTAAAAAAGTTACGAAATATTCTAACGCAGTTTTTGTAACGTATTTTAGTGGGAAACCTACTGAATATGTTAAAAAAATGAACGGTATTTAGTATTTTCGTATTTCTCTCGCGAGGCATGAAAATTTTAACTGGCACAAGGTAAAAGAAACCGAGTTATCGATGGTGAATAAATACAATCAGTGGCTAAAATATCGCGTGAGTCCCCTCGCAAAAACATTTTTGCCAATAAGCGAACTGTTGTTACATTTTACGAAATTCTTTCGAGCGTTACATCATATTTGAATGACGGCAAAAATTAAAATAATAATCAGTGATGATTAAGTATTTATCAAAACCGACATTTTGACTTACCGAATGGATAAACCAGCGCACGTGAACAACGGTAAAATACCGTCGAGGATGAAAAAGCACCCAAGATCACCGCAAGACTAAACCATGAAATATTTCCTACTAAAGCCAGATTTGACGTCGGAAGTGAAGCGTCGGCGTTTGGGCAGCAGTTATTTATCTCATTAGAGAGGACATTCCGCGCCAGAGATACGGTCGCATTGAACAAATGATTATTGAGGAAGTGCCTAAAATTCCGGCCCAGTGTACCATCGGCCCGGAGACGTTAGAGTCGTTGAAAAAACAAAAGATGTCACTAGTCCACGAAATAAAAACAAATGGGAACGGCCGGAATCTACTAAATTATGGCAATTTGTTTGGAAATAAACCGAAGACACGGATAGAAACGAGGTGGAATATGTTATGTTAGGTTAGATGTAGCGAAACAGAGGAATCACGTAATAATAAAAATACCGAAAACATGGGCCGGCCAATCGATCTGCAGTCTTCAAAAGGATTTGTCAAAAAAAAATTCACAAGTACGTATTGTACATATCACTACGAAATATGACACTCGGAGTATTATAAAACGACCAAGTAAAACGACAAAAAACGCAGTCAGCGAGTCAATAAATCTTCGGAGAGTAAAAAGAAGGAAAAATTAAGAATACATTAAAATGCTATTTGTGCAGGGGAAGTGAGTTATGACGTCACGGTGGAGTGGCGATGAAAACAAGAAGACTTGAAGAGCAATTATTCCACTCTTTACGTTGGATTTACTCCAAAACTCTCCTACGAGTACCAGCCCACAAACAATAAATACTAAATAGTACTAACACGTGTATTGGCTCGCTGAGTGAGCGGGTAAACAAGCCTACAGAACCGGAGGTCGACGGTCAGATCCCTGCACCGGTGTGGTTGTTAAGTCAATACATTATACACTCATGTACAATAAAAAATTTAATATACGCGTATTTACCAAAGAATTTAATATAGCTTTTAGGCAAATTTCGATAGAAATACTATTTAAGCCAGAAGGTCACACGATATAAACTTCCGGAAAATTTAAATACAATTTATTCTATTATAATTAGGAGACCCCGAGTCTACGCACCATTAAAAAGTTTTTTTGAGTGTATAAGGGATATCATGTTTTTTGTAGACACGATAATTCCCGATTTTGATAAAAACTTGATGGGCCAGTTTGATCCACTATTTTAATATTGTTAATATTGGTCCTAGAGAAAAAAGTAAAAATGGTAGAGTATCTACAGGGAACCATAAAACAGGAAATATATATTTTTTTCACATACAGACGAATATCTATCTACCTTCAGCCGTAGTACCGATAGGGATTTTTCTTGTACACACCTGCGGATATGTATTTCCATTTCAGATATTATATTTTGAAGAAATATTGAATGAATAATGTCGTCTGCGGCTTAAAGTAAAACAATATGAAACACCACATCAGGCTCGTTAACGGGCAGATCAGCTGAATGGGCATCGGGCAGGCAAATGGCGGCGGGTCAGCTCGGATACTGGGGATATTAATGGCTGTAGACTGCTACTCTACCACAACACGGTTCACCGTGCAGCCTATATTCAACAGCTTAATGCTGAAATATACCAAGTGGCAAACTGACAAATGCACGTGCATTAATGACAGTGTTGCGTCAAAGCTGGCAGATACGAAAGTAGGATCAGGAGACCGATTGATCGCTCTCATTCTGACCGATTGGCGATGCGTTCTTTAATTATTTTTTTAAATAAATTGTGTGATAACGAATATTAATTCAAACCGCTATATTAATTAAAATGTTTTCGGAAAGTGATGATAAATATTGGAAGATGAAATTGGTTGAACTATTTATGTAAGTATTTTGTATAAGTTAATAAAACTCTGAATAATCGAATGTAAATAGAAGTTCAGCTTTGTGTTAATTTAAACCACAGACCGCCAAATAAATAAGACATGCAAATTCCTTGCTGCAAAATTTTCATTTTGGTGGCACCCACGTGATCACTTTGGTGTTACTCACGCATTCAAAGAGCTCAGTGACTTTTTTTTAAAAATATGACTCGATTCGAAAGAAAATTTAAACGCTGACAATATAATATGCATTAACGTAAAAAATACGTCTTGTTTACTTGTGTCTTTGTGATTTAATTTTTGAAAATTAAATACGTTGCATTAATGTGTCGTAATCTATTGGATCTATGTTTCGTTGGATAAATGTGTGTAGAATGTCCCCCGTCCCGCAAAAAATGTTCCGAACCCATCTTCTATATACACACTTCATATCGTGTCTATTCATTTACTAGTTTGTGTGTCAAACGAATATTTTGTAGGCAAATTGAAAAAAAAAACAATTGAATTAGAACGAAGTATAAATTTCTTTTGAAATACTAGTTATATTGACATATAACCTTTTTTTATAAGCATTTAATATTTTTAAATATTCTTTGTATAAACAAAATATTTTTTAATTTTGACACTTCAAAAATGTACCCATTGTTACTGCAATCAAACGCAGAGGTTTAAAATATGGAAATCAAACTGATGTGACGAAGAGACACGATCAAGAAATTCAGATCAGATGAAAGTCCAGATAACAAGGAATCCACAAAAGGACTGCTTCTGGGAGACGTACGTCAATTTACACGGGAATGCGGTGTTCAATGAGATACATATTTGAAATCTTAATTATCAAGAATTATTCTATTTTAATTTTATTCATCTACATTCACATATTTTATTAGACACAACGTCTTAGGATGGACTAACTCTTACTTTAATTAACTAACTTAAGGACGTTTCCAAAGAGCAGTCGTACTCAATCTTCAAGAAGATTCCCCCGTATTTAAACTACTATGAATAGAATAAAAAATAGTTGAGGTACAGTGTACTTTTTCGCTTCCGCTCACGTGCGCAGAAGTTCAAAAATCTCTCAATATTCAAATTATAAAAGGAAACGTCAAAACCATTCAAAACTAGCTCACTTTTAACATTTTTTATAACAAAACGAATACCGCTTGTTTTAGTTATTTTTACAGAAAGATATTTGTTAAATTTTCAATGAATGATTCTCAGTTTTCCAAAACAATGGTAAGAAAATTACTATTGCTATTCAATTAAACGTGCGCTACAACATCGATCGGGGTATGGTTCGTATGTTAAATATGCAACTTTTAATAGTCAATATTTACAAATTTACTACCGCAAGGACTATTGAAAAAAATTTCTACGTATAAAAGACACTCATAAGTATGTGTATTCAAAGTTTCAAAAGGATTGTAAGAAAACTTTTTTGGAAACGTCCTTAACTAGCATGAGTTATGAATAATAAAAAAAAAATTCGGATAAAATATTCATTCATGTCATATGTTACTTCGGTTTAAATCAATTCAATTTTACAGTCCTTGCAGAATTCTGAAAGTCAGTTGGTTTTTAGAATATAATTTAAAAAACTGGCTTTTTAAAGACACAATTTAAATTACATTATTATATGCACAGTTTAAACATATTTTTAACATTAGATTATATAGTTACACATAAATAAATATAAATTTCGTACTAACCCCGCGTGTAGGAACATGTACGTGAAGAACCTCCACACCTCTGCTTTCTTGTCCGGCCTGTAGATGAATACAGAATCTATAGGGACTGGACCCGCGAGGGCTGCATGACCTGTCGTCACCGTGTAGTAAGTGAAGAATCCCAACTGCGGACAAATAAACAATCATTTAGAAAACAAGATAATATATTAAAGAAAAAATCCAGTAGAGCATACCATTGCAGGATTCATCATCAGGACTGATGTCCATGATGCAACATGTGAGTGTTGTTATGGTTAAGTATCGGCACGCAATACCGTGTCGAAAGCAGGGTGTGTTATTGTTTAAATACTGACTTGGAATATAGTTCCGGATCTGAAAAGTCAGCCAGAGAGGTCGGATATTCATGAAAAGCACAGAAAACTCTGGTAAAAAGATTTTGAATGTCAGTAAAAACCTGTGATTAAAGACAATAAGTCTTATCTTCGTAAAAACAGCACCCAAAGACATTACAGCATACGGCATAAATATTGAAGGTTTGCTGGTTGATGCTACGCTATAGTCTTGACAGTAAATTAATTGAATAGTAGAAATAGTATTTACATAAATGCGTTCACTGGCTTTAATCGTTCCTGCCTCGCGGTGTAATTAAATTAAGTAATACCATCCCGAGATAACCTTTTCTTTAAACAATCTATCTTTTCCACACCACACAACATGCAACGCCAATCTGATTGAATGTGTGTTCTGTATATCTGCGCAATGTTACTTCTGCAACTAGAAAGTGACGCTACAATGGCGCAGTCTTTTGAAACGACTCGTGCAGCGGTCGGTCGGCATTGCGGCAAGTGAAATTAATTAATTTAAAACCCGCATTGTTCGATTTGCATGGCCGTTCTAAATGCACCGGGCAGCGGCACGCCACCTGCATCGCCCTCGCGGGAGCACACTTCACCCGCGGGGGCATTCTCAGAGGTCATGGAGCATACTGAGAGGAATTCAGAATTCGAGACGCTATCCCCCATAATAGTAGGTAACATATAATCGATTAATACGCGTTGCGGCCCATGGGATACGCACCACACATCCAACATGTTCCCTATTGATTAATTCCGATATTATATTTTTGTACAAAGGAATCACTTTGTGGTTTGACATATTATATTAAATTAAATATTTTGTATAAACTAACGAAATTTATTATACGTCAACCGGTTTCGCTTATCTAAAGCTTCGTCAGGACGTATTTAAAACTAGCCATAAATACAAAAATATAATTTCACATGTAATTTTATAGTCTATCTCTCTTTTTATATATATATAAGTGCACTCTTTTTGTATTTATGGTTAGTTTTACATACGTCCTGACGAAGCTTGAGATAAGCGAAATCGATTGACGCGTAATGAATTTCGTGGTTTCATACAAAGTGATTGCATTTTATTTAATCTAATTCCGATATTGCTCTAAAGGAGACTAAACTAAAGACACGTTGTGCGGCGAGAAGACGGGTAGAATAAATCGGGAAAGACCTCGGGCTAGATGGATGGATGATACTGTGGAAGGACAGCATTGTACACGTGGGATAAATGAATCTTGAAGAAAAAGAAGTAGTATCCCTTTTTTAAATATCTGCCGAAAGTACCACCGGAGCGGACTATCCAGGGCCGAGCTTGAAGCGCGTTTCCGGATATTTTCTCCCACGGTAGCACCAACAATGAGCAAATGAATCTAGCCAAACTTCCAGCAGGTGGTAATTTACCGCATCATTTATAACCTTACTTTAAGCTGAGATATAATCCGCAATTAACGTTGCAATTATGCGGCAGCTAACGGGTATACCTGTATACAGATGATATCTAGGCGAATCGAGCAAAAATGCGAGGAATGCAACAATGAGCGAGTTGAAACAAAACATTTTCTAATCTGTGGCGGAATACGAAATTTCGCCATATGTTCTATGGCACTGAACTGTAACACAAAACATAGAAATTCATTGCAGTTTCTGTGCGAAATGCCGTTTGAATTTTGGTTCGAAAAACGCACGGTTTGCTGCCAGAATCGTCGGTATATTATATTACATTATGTTTATTCGCGAAAAATGTCCAACGACCGTGAACGTTTATTATTAAATGAATTAAAAAGGTAATCATTCGCCCGCAGTGGAACACGAAACGGTCGAGGGCGATGGGCTAGTTAGATTGGACTAGAACCCGGACTCTCGGCGTTACGGACGGAAGTACGGTGCCATATTGTGGCCGACACAACGGACTACGCGAATAGAATTGCATACATTTTTACATCATTTCAAATAGCATTAATTTACATTCTTTTAACAACATCACAATATACAAAAAAATTATTTCTCGACTGTTCGTAGGCGAGAAAAATTTGTGAATGTGTGTATTGCAACACTGCATTGTATCTAATGACGTACATGAGTAAAGAATTTTAAGTTAATTTTAGCATGGCGAATAGAATTAGAAAATATTAGCTTAGATAATTTTATTTTTAGGTAAGAAATATATATACATGACGCGAGTGTCGATGGCACCAGAAGTAGAGGACGTCAGCGGAAGACTTGGCGAGACCAGGTAAATCAGATGCTGGAAGAGCCTCGACAATCGACGAGTTTGCATGACAAGATTTATGAATGCGAATGAGGTGACAGTTATGTGTGTGTGGCGCTATATTATATATACAGAAAACGGCGTAATGGTAAATTAGTTAGATAAATCGATTAATGTCTAGACTAATTTCATAACTATTTTATTATTATTACTCTAACATTATTAAAAAAAAGATTTGTAAAAAAAAAAGAAAAATGACCATAGCAATTATTTTTAGACAAATTCTTAGACAAACAGAAGATTGTGGTGTTCCATCGTCTCTGTCTACTCCCGCGAACAGTGTGATGGTATGTTAGTTACACTGTATCATACACACAAAGTTAAGTTGGTTATCATAAGAGGCAGAATAAAATAATATAGGTGTTTTCATGGAAAAAGGAACCTTATGAAAGAGTTGAGAAATATATAAATTATTTAATAAAATACACCCTTCAATTGAATCTAGAAATAGTACATTACGTACTGCTCGTAATAACCGGACAAGATATCTAGAAAACGAAGGAGTTGTGTAAGTTGAATGCGCTATATTTCTGTTCTTCGACTGCATCTTGCATAAATAATGGGTGTGTTGAAAGCTTCGGGAAATTCCAGGTGCAGTCTCGGAAATTTTATCAACGATTTGTATGAATATTTAATTTCATGCCACCCGTAACTTAAAACAGCTTCACGAATCTGGCCATACTTTCTTCTATAAAATAATTGAATATAATCAGATAATCGTTCGAGTGTCAACCCTGCACATTTTAATAATACGTTGTCATGTTTATGAGCAATTTCTTTTAATAAAATTTTTCTCTCAAAACACACAATCACGCACGCGAGATTTTAATTGTATATGTGTACGTGGTCGTGATATATTGTATTTAGAAACACGGCAATAAATTCATAGTTCAGATCAAATTGATTATTAACCCGCCGCGATAAAAGTGTAAGTAGGATATATATGAAAGTGTAACAGAAGGTAGTTCGTAACCATCTATAAATATTGAAACGCAGAGGTCTACTAACCCTTTTTGAATATTTACTTTGACGAAATAGCCGCTTATGGAAGTTAGCTAAGAGGGGGTTTGTTTTTCTTGAAATTTACGATTTACTCGAGCGCCACCCCTCGAGTCTGTTTATAATTCATAGCGACCCGAGACCGCTTCATAGTCCCAGTCTACTGAAACAATCTAGACCGGAACTCGGAAATATGCCGAGCGGGTGGGAAATCGTTTATCAGTAGTTTCAAGGAATATCACCATTTTAATCAAAATTTATTCTTCACATTTCTTCTGCAGAATTTCGATCCAAATTTAATTTCACTATACTCAACGAGTAGCTAGCTATTTATCAGTTTTCATTAATTAACCCTAAATTAATATCGCACGTAAAGTTTACGTGTTGTTCAAACAAAAGCATTCGTTCCGCCAGCTTGCCAATTAAAGTTATTGGTGGGCAAGTTACTCCGCCCCCAGGATCACAAGTGCAATCATAATGTCTTCGAAAATACTGTGTAGTTTGTTCATTTGCAAAGAAAAAAATGACGACCACTTACTGCAAGTGTGAAAAGCCAACTATGCAATGGACCAAACAAAAATTTTCCCAGATTGTACAAACTAAGTAATAATTGTTTTTTAAACATATTTTCGTAATGATTATTATTTTTAATTGAAAAATATTAAAAAAAAAAAAAATTAAACATGTTCCTAAACTAATTCTAATGTGTTTCTTATTTATGACCAAGCACCAAATATATTTATATCCAGATACGTAAATTTTACGTATCGATAGCAACCACGTCGTATTTTTTAACCATACTAATCTAGGGTTAAGCTTATAAATTACCTGAGGTGAAGTATGGAACCGGCAAATGAAGAAAGAAAACACCATGGAAATGAGGTTAGATTATGAAAGAATCATCTTTTGGATGGTTGGTCGTTTAAAAGGAACGAACGAGAAGAAAATAATATGAAAAGTATGGGACGCGCACAGAAATAAAGGACGTTCCGATCCTGTCAGAAACGTGAATGTGGACCTGAAGTTGTGTGTCAGACAAACGGACAAATAAATTTGTTCATTTATAAGAATATAATTATTAAGGATAGCGCGATATATTTGCTAATATAAGAAAATCCCCTTTTGCCTATTTTATCTATTTAATGCAATCTTAGCTGTATATTTTATATGACTGAGATAGAAAAGCCAGATTACTCGTATTGATCAATTTAAGCAAAAAACAAAAATATATTAGGCGATCGTATCGCACGTGAAATAATAACAGAAATATACAACAAATAACGTTATAAAAACACGTAATCCGAGGTAAAAGTCCCATATAATTAAATCATTTTTCGTGGTATCAGAGCCTGTGCACGAATAAATCATACGACTGAACCAATTCTGTACCGCACACTGCCGGGTAAGGTGGCTCGGTAAGGCTCAAAAATAAAGTAACCGTAATAGCAGTATAGAAAACTGTATTATCGGGGGCGGTCGTAAATTAAGGGAAATTTTATAGGCCGATGGAAATCAAACGTTTCTGAAGCGAGGGAGAGAAAGCTCAGAACGGAAAACCGCTTCAGAGGCGGGTTGTTGAACTTTACAAGAAGTAATGATTCGATATTTTATACCTCGCACACTGACTGATTACGCACGGGGGTACATTATATTCGTTTAATATTATATAGTCAAATATTTCCTACTTCACATATTTATTTTGTTTTCAAAATTCTAAATGTATGATCGTACTTAAAACATATTTTTGAATGATCGAATTATAAAATGATAATTGTTGCAACTGAATTTGATTATATCAAAATACATCTGCTATTCAAACGTGTTTTAGATCGAACGAGCGATTTTGTAAGGGGTTCCATTTGGAACACGAAATATCACGAATATATAAAAAGCACGATTTCAATTTCTAATAAATATGTAAGCTTTGTAAGTAGCACTGTGAGCTGTCAAAACGAACAAAAATAACGTCTAGATGGCGATGTTAAGAATCGTGGATAGATGTTAAGAATCGTGGATAGATGTTAAGAATCGTGGATAGATGTTAAGAATCGTGGATAGATGTTAAGAATCGTGGATAGATGTTAAGAATCGTGGATAGATGTTAAGAATCGTGGATAGATGTTAAGAATCGTGGATAGATGTTAAGAATCGTGGATAAACACGAAAATGCTGTTTTATCAGTATGATGTGCATTTAAGTAAAAACGGAATCGGATGAATGGTTTTCTCACTCAACCTAGAATACATTCAATTTTTTGAACTTCGAATACATTCAATTTCTCACTCAACCTAGAATACAATCAATTCACAATTGATGAATTATTATCGCACAAATTTTGACAAACTAAAGTAAATTTTTAGTTATGTTTGCGACATCATATATTATCATAACCATTCGCGGCTTCTATGTGTACGACTCGAGATGACCATATATAAGAGAGATGACAGCATAGATAAAAAAAGAAGATGACAGATGGTCAATATACTTGCCAGTCGTCAACTGGCAATGACACTAGTCCGAATGCAATACAGTCCAATAAGTCATAGATAAAAGTTGGGGAAGCGCAATAATATTATGGATGCATTTATTTTAGAATATTCGTTTATTCGTCGGTACATGTGTATATATGCGATGTTTAGAAAGATGCAATGTTCTAAGGGAATAGTAAATGATTATTTTTTTCACGGTGAACGGTTCTAGAAGTAGTTTCGTGAACATTTTAGAAGGTTCTCAAGGTATCAGTTACTGTGTAGTAAGAATGCGGCAATTAAATAAACTCAATTCTAATAATAATCGCAGCGATGCGATCAAATATTGAAACACTCAACTGCGAGTAATAAATAATTTGATACATTTTGTTTCAGGTTGATGTGGATTTGCACCATCATGTGTAAGAGAAATGAGCCTCTGGAACGAAGTGTACGGAGCAAGGGGTGGGTAAGGCTGTATTTCGCTTAATATTATATAAAAGTAGACGGCACATTGAGACATCAATCAAAGTTATCGCATCATTATATTTGCGGGGCATTCAGCGGAGCGGAATTGGATCGAGAATTTGAACGGAAATTATATTTCCACGGAAAATTGTGGAGATTTTTTCAGATAGGAAATGACCAAGTTTTATTATTTTATGAATATGAATTCTGTATTAGTATTATTACGCGAAATAAGTGAATTTTGGAAAAAACGTTAAGTGAATTCGTGTGATTGGTTTTATTTTACACTGTTTTGTGTAATATAATTTAACAACAGGCAGAAAGCTAATCTACCCCAGGAGAGCTCATTCCCACTAAGCTAACTGCTCGTCTTATGAAAGAATTCGTATGACAAACAAAAGTGCAATTGTGTGAGAGACAATGTACCTACGAGTAGACTCAGAAAATGGAATTTGATTAGTAAAGTTGATTGCTTTTAAAAATGGAATAATAGATATATCAATTGGAAAGATTGTACAACATAAGTTAACAATTTGTCGAAAATGTAAACGAAAATGGTGGTCGCGCTTCCGCGGATAGGTAGTCCAGGTTCGAACCCCGGTAGCAACTTAATATTTTTTCGATGGATAGATTTTTTTCTACACCTATATCTTTCTAGTTAAATAATTTAGGTTGTATTCACAAATTTTTTAAAACACATATTTTATAAGAATTGATGATGAAAGGGAAAATAAAAATAATTATAACATTAAGTGTCGAAGTGACTGCGTTTCTAGGATCTATGGTCAAAATAATACAATCAGTAATGAAATAATGCTATTTTGGCCTTCAAAAGCTTTTTAAATCCACCTGTACATCGAATAAAACCAAAGTTCGTCTACAAAATACCAGATATACGGAGCAGAAACCTGGAATCAAGTCAGAATAACTTCTAAACAGTTGAATTTCAGATAACCTTATTTGAGATCAATGGGTTCATAGGCTCCGTTTAAACTACTGTCTCTGGGATACCCAGAATAGCGATATTACTCAGTAGGGAATTATTACAATGTAAAATGTTTCATAATATCACATTCAATACCTAATTAAATTTATTATTCGAGGCACGCGGCCCCCGTAATAATATATTAAATAATATTTATTGTTGCGGAGAGCGACAGCACGAGAACAAACCATTTTTATAAATAGTATGGGCGCGAAACATGAGGCAGTATATTGGGTCATTTAAAAAAAAATGCTTGCGAATACCAGCATGTACTGCTGTAACGATTTACACGCTACGTCACGTCTAATTACACGCAAATTTGTATAAAATAACAATAAAATTGTGAAAATTTAGGGGAAACAATTACCCAAAACACGTTACCATACATTTACTCGGCTCGACTGATAAAAAGAGTGACTGTAAGAGTAACTATAATAATAATTATTAATCAGCGCGAATCGATCAATTTTTTTGCACACCGCAAAAGCTTTCAAGAAATAAATGTAACAAAGTTCCTGCGCCGTTGCGTGTTAAACGGTATTTCGGTTCAAAATGTATATATCTTTTTTTCTTATAAATAATATTCCGACGTCTTTCTGTGTGCCACGCGTGAAGGGAAATTTAAAAGGAAAGTGATACATTATATTTGAGTGAAGTGTCAATTTCCTTTGATGCATTCGGATTAGGTGGGCGCGTGCATTTTTTTAAACAGAAAATAAATAAATTTTTGTTTCTTTTGTCGGAAATCCGAAACTTCGTTATGCTACTGTATTGTAGATAGGTAATTATTTAAATGATGACATATGTACGCCTTTCGTGCCCGTCCTCGGATGGATTTGAAATACTATTTGCTGAATATTAATAAAATAAACAAAGCAAACTCAAAAATAAAAAGACAAGTGAGACAATTTATCGAACTGAAGGTTATTATCGGTGCCAACATTATTATCAAGCTGAGATATATTTTACGACAAATGTAGAAAACCCATTGTTTCGTAAATAAAATATTTTATTTTACACCCTATCCCGAATCGTTTTGAGAGTTGTTTACTCTCGTTTCGATTCGTCAATATTACATTCAGTTATTCTTAATACATCATAGTTTGGCTCCGGTTTCATCGTACCAGAGCCATACTTGCACAATTTGACGCGAGACTCGTTATCACATTAAATTCAACCCCAAAAGATGTCACATTTATTTGTCACAGTCCGGCGGATATTCACCCTGTCCAGGTCGTAAGAGGTGCGAGGGAGAGCCAGTAGAATGCTCCGTCAGGTCCCTCTAGCCACTGCTCTTCCCGGTATCGTCCATCCCAGCAATCCCCAGCGGGAGGCCCACACCCTAATAAATCAAGGAAATGTCCGAGATTCCTTTAATTTCTTAATAGGTCAACGTTCCGGGAGATTCGATGACCTATTCCTTCTAATCCCGCAACCATGTCTCACGTGCATCATTCATAATCATACAGTCCCAGAGGATGTGCTCCGGCGTCTGCCTCACCTGAGCGCAGACACACCACGGTTCACGGACAAGTCGAAGAGTTTACTCATGAAATGCCCATGCCCCGAGATCATCTGCATCTCGTAGTGGTCCAACCCCCATCTTTGTAATACGTAAATTTAAATAAAACCGACCAAAAAGCTTTAGCTAAGGTGTAAACATTCAAATAATTGTGAAATCAAACAATCTTTTTTTGCCAACGTTATATTTACATAAACTCCCCTTTTATTACGCACGAAAGGTACAGCCTATAAGACATAAACATCAGCAGTACTAGAAAGAAGTAAAACAAATTAACAATTAGGTGACTTATTAACAATTTATGTACTTGCTTACTTAAATAAGTAAATAATAATTAATTTATAAAAAACTTTTAAAAATATTAACTTTTTGAAAAAAGTTAATTAATTATTAAAATAAAACAATGTTGTTTACTTGGCACTATACTTTAATTAAAAATTAAAACGTTTTCGACGCTTATTGCGTAATCTTCAGTAATAAACTAAATCTTAAAACTAGAAAATAGACTATCGACTACATGGCAGTAAGCGTCGAAAACGTTTTAATATTTAAATTAAAGTGTAGTGTGAAGTAAACGGTGTGTTTTATTTTAATATTTAATTAATTTTTTCAAAAAGTTAATATTGTTAAAAGTTTTTTAAAAGTTAATTACAATGGACTTCCACAAAGTTAATCACGAAAATTTTGAAATATTAATATAAATATTAATAATATGAGGGAAAATTAAATTTGACGTAAGAACGGCTTTTTAAGTGGAAATGTTCAAAGGGTGTAATGTACATAATTGGTCATAAAATTGCAATCAGGATTTAGCAAAAAAAAAATAACAGCTGCCATTGTGAATTATATTGCATGTGTAATTATTACCCTCAGTCAGGGATGATTGATGTGTGAAACACCTCCCCAAGAATTAGCTTCAGGTTCGCTTTATTTTCGCGTACAAATAATACGTAGGTACTCCGAGTACACGACACCTAATAATCAAGATTAATTTTGGTACTGCGTCGAACAAAACTACTGCAAATGAAATAATGTGAATGTACCTATTATAATAAATGTCTTGCTGGCGTTTACTGTGCACTGTCTTACATATATATATATATATATATATATATATTTATGTTCCATTATTATGAAAGCGGTCTAAGTCATGTTTCTTTCGTTTCGAAATATTTAAAGGTTTGCGTTTGAATTGATTAAAATGTTACAAAATTTATTTATATTTTATTTCGACATATAATCTTCGCATGTAGTATATAAGGAAATAATTTTTTTTAAAGGTTGAAATGAATTACTCTATCATCAAAATAAACACTAGCAGAATACCTTGAAACATCGTAACAATACACTGAATTTTTCACAATTGTTACAATTTGCATCGTATTATATTAATTCAAAACAATGTGACGCGAACAATTGATAAAGACATTTTTTTTAAGACATAAGACATTGACTCATCATTTAAACCACTTTCATAATAATAGATGCATATCATATAGGCATATTTAAAAAAAAATTGAAATACTCTATGTTTACAGGAAGATATCAAAAGGATCACCCAAAAAGTTCCAGAACATAAAATACATTAGCTCCTCTCGTAAAATCATCAGTTAAATATTTCATTTATAGGTATCTCACTCCTTAATTAAATGCCAGAAGAAGAAAAGATTTCAACTGTGGTTACTTCATTTGGTAGGTCACAGGCGACACCACTTTATTTTTTCTAATACACGGTAGAATGACCGGAAAGAAAGCTCAGTTCATTAGGACGGATACACTTCTAACCAGGCGCGTCAATTAAAACAGAACGCTGAGTGATTTGAAGAAGGGTGTTATCAAAGTTGACGCCGTGAGCTGTCAAAATCTAGTTGATAACTTTCGTGTACCAAAAAAATAAAGTCCCGTTTTTACAAATAACAAAAGTGTATTTTTAATAACTAAAATAAAACATTCTACTATCTACCCCTAAAATTTAACATAGGTATATTTTTAATATGTTACTCGGTAGCTTGGTACATTTAAATCGAGCGCAAATCCCATTCGGGTTGCTTGAAGATGCGATAAGGGTTCCCCGAGGGTCTAAATCATGCCTTGTCTATATGGCAACATCCGGAAACAGATGTATAGAAGCTACCTTTATGCGGTATGCGCCGAGAAAGACAAATTGCGAGCAAAACATAATTGCGATGTCTAAATGTGTCTCGCATTATGAAGGGTGGGTACTATGTTTTGGGGGTGACTCGAGACGGTGCGTAATGAATTATGAAACATTCTCAACACATAACATCATATAATGATACTAAAAATATACTGGAAATACTAAATCAACGAACTGCAAAAATAATGTTAAATAATTAAAATAAATATCAGGTATACCGAATCATTATATATAATAAATTTAAATTTCATTATGACGAATACTATTATTGCGAATAGAACTTCAACCTAATTTATTTATTACTGAGGACAGTAAAATTCCTCTTAGATTACATTGAATCTTAATAGATTTCATCATGAAAGGATAATATAAATAATATATTACAATTTTAGTAATCTCTTAAAATTCAAAGTTGAATAACATCTATACAAGATACCATATTTCCCTATTATTGTGATTAGAATTTCAACTTAATTTATTTAAATTAAATAAAACACAAACAGGAATTTTGTCAAACGCCAACCGGTTTCGCTCAGCTCAAGCTTCGCCAGGGCGTATTTAAAACTAACCATAAATACAAAAAGTGCACTTATATATACGTATACATAAATGGAAAAGAGGGAGATAAGGTAGACAGAATATCAAAGGAGGTACAATATTGGTAGATACATAATGTCTCTCTCTTTCACATGTAATTTTATATTCTGTCTTCCTCTTTTTATATATATATACACATATATATATATATATATATATATATATATATAAGTGCACTCTTTTTGTATCTATTGTTAGTTTTATACAAAGTGATTGTTTTCTACGAATATACCAATTAATTTGTTTCCTCAGTATTTATTCAGATTAAATGGAATCTTAATAGAATTTATCAACGAAGGGATAAATTGAATGTAGATTTTTTAATCTTGTAACAATTCAAAGTAGAATAACATCTGTACAAAAGACCATGCCTTAATGTGGGCTCCCGTTTCGGCAAATGTTTTTGTTTCCGTTCACCATATTTTCAATCTTCCGCGCCCGAGTGTGCCATATTTCCTCCCCGCTCATTTGGCATCTTAATATATTCCGCCATTAGCCCCCGGGGACCCGCGCGGCCCCCCGGGACACGTGTCGCCACTCTGCAGCACGCTTTATGCGGTATCACCTTTCGTCGGTATCATCGCGCGGCTCAGCAGATGACAGAGAAAAAAAGGTGTTGCAAGACGAATCTCGGCGAGCCAATTCGGTTTACCGTGTTATTTTTGGTAATTCTGGCGTGGGCGGTCGAGATTAATGGGGATTTATTTAGATTATTGTGTATGCAGCTACATAGAACGTCACATTTTTCACTAAAACACACAACCTCTTTCACACACGGTATTTGGTCGTTGAAGCTTCTGACAGTCATTGAAGCTTCCCCCGGTAGTCGGTTTATCTGGTTATGCCAGATCTTCCGCGAGCGCCCTCTTTTTCCGATACCTTCAACACTCGCTTCATATTTCTTATTAATCGTCTTCTCCTCGCTCATACGTTTCACATGACTAAATCACTTTCATTTTTTTAAATTTAATTAATTAAAATTAATTCAATTAACTTTCGTTCCTTTTTTCTAATTCCATGTTTCACTTCCATACAATAGTGTTGGCACCTGAACTCCATTATGCACCGCTAGTCTTGCTTCGTGTGATAAATTTCTACTATCAATAATTATACTCAATTTATTTCTCGCAGTCATCAAACAAGTAAGGGAGTTAGTGTATTTAGTAAGTATATTTACAAAAGACGGTGATATATACCTACATAGTTGTCATATCGCATACCTAGATCAAAACAAAGAAAACTTTTATTCCACTTGTTCAATTTATTTGAGATGCGCTGAGAGTTAAATTATTAGATTGATAATGCCCTTACAAGGCGAAACGCGTTAAGTAAATTAAATGAGTAGAATAAAAAAACGAGTGTTTTATTTTCACATGTGTGGTAATGGAATTCTACAAACTTACTTCGGAAACAGTAAATACAATATAATTGACTAATCCACTAGAAACATTTTATAATTGAATTACATATTTATGTATAAAAAGATTTAAGTTATACTTTCGAAAAGTTTATCAGTGGCTGTTGCCGTATTTCAACAAGACAACATTAATATTTATCGGGTTCCCTTTACTCGGGAATACAGTAAGGAAAATTACCTTGAAATCCCTACGCCCGCTCCTAGCGGGACGCACTGTTAACAAGCTCAATAATTCTAAATTAATAATCACCAACTGGTCGTCTAATCTCCCATCTCGATATTGTTCCGAGTATAATATGTAGTTGGAGTTGCGCGAGGCGAGGGAAGGAAATGTCTCGCACGTGCTCCGAAAATAAAGCAACTATTTAGGCGGTCGGCTGCAACTCTCGCGCCTCCCGTGCATCTGCTGCACTGGACTCCGGGTATTCGAGAAGTTGATTTCGGAGCTGGGTCGCTACCCGAAGTTTCATTACGAGGTGTGAATGGCAGCAGCCCGACTGCAAGAATTGAAATATATTTCATCTTGTTTTTTGAGTCGTATCTAATCCCTCGATTCAGGCATGGAATTTCGACAATTTGACGAATCTACGTACAGTGACGTAAGTATAAAAATTATGCCCCAATGTAGAGTGTAAAATATCGTCCCTTAAAAAAAGTATTGTAAATAAGATATACGAATATTAGTACTGTGTGGCTTATCTATTATACAGTCTCTTGTATCATATATAATAATATTCACACTTTGGAATATGCATAACAATTCATTTTATTTAAACACTACTTTATTTTCGCAATCACCGACCGGTTTCGGAACCAACGATCCTTTTTCAGGATGTACAGGATACTAACATAGTGTTACGGAATATGGGAAATCATACATTACTGTCAGGTGTTAAAGTGTAAGTGGGTGACTGGGGGGAGGGAAACAGACTGATGATATGGTGAAAGGGAACATATTTGAGTAAGAAAGATATATAACGCAAGTGTTGATGGCACCAGAAGTAGAGGACGTCCGCGTACGACTAGGTAAACCAGATACTGGAGAATGGCTCTGTTAGATGCCTCAATAAATGGCAAGCTTGTATGAATGTGGATGAGGCGAGAATTGTGTGTCAGGATAGAAGAGTGTGGCGCTCTATCCTCTCTGTCTACTCCCGCGAGGAATTGGCGTGATGGGTAAGTAACATATTAAAAATAGAACTGTAGGTCAGATTTTTTTGGTTGTTAATTATGCATTCATTATTATATACGGACTTTTGATTTCTAGGGCCTCTAAGTCATCTAAGCGTTTACCTTTTTATCAATGTGGGAATAATGGTAATTTTCAATAATGTGATTGGAAAATTCGTCAAAACTAGTATTATTTATATATAATCATCATATTCCTTTTATATGGATTTACATGCACTTTAAAAAAGACTTCGCTTTGGTCCATAACCCGATAAGGTTTCGTAATATAGTTAAGAAACGTTTTTTCAATTTTATAATTACATTTCTTGTCGAGGAGTACTATTAACGCTGGGAAAGATAGCGATACCCGCAAAGGTATCGATTTCGAATGGATTGAAGGGCGAGAACTTTTTTGGGCCCTTTCGAACTTAGTCCCCAGTGGACTGCATTGGTATAGTTATGCCACCGCGTGACGGTGTATCGTCTCGTTAGCGCGATGAATGACGACGAATCATATTGTTGAAGTGTTTCCTTAGGGCCGGTTGTATTTTTAGCACGATAACTTTTTACTATAGTAAACGCCCGCAGTAAAAATCCTTTGCGGGTTGTTGATATATCAAATTTAGTAATGTCAAAGATGGTCAAAGACAATCTCGCCTCTCATTGTGGCAAGGCGAATAATCATGAAATATGCTCTATTTTCTGGTTTATCTGTGGCTTCATTCGCCCCTGCGTTCGAGACCTGTCACTTCGGTGGCGAAATTTTTTCGCATTATGTGCTAATTATTATTTCGTATTATGTGCTAATGTATATTAAACAACGAGGTCATCATCGGACAAACTCTCATCACTAAAATAGCGGGATATTGAATGATTAATTGACGTTTACTGCAACTTTCGAAGTATCAATGTGACGGATGACTTTTGAAACAGCTGTGAAAAGTCCGCCATATTTAACTATCGATTCTCGTTAATACTATCGAATATCGGAGAGTAAAATCAATTTACTACGTGATGTACTTTTGAGAAGTAAATATTTTTTTACCAACGGTCAAGCAACCCGTTTTGGCAAAAAATTTCACCTTAGTAACTTTTTTTACTAAAATTAAAAGTTACTACTGATCACACACCCGGTCTTGACATACGGGGATTCGCACATTTTGTAGCTTCGAAGGTTTGCCATCTTGAGCATCAGGTGTGCCCCTTGGAGGTAACGTGTTAGAGCAACTTTAACATAGAAATCTCGGAGCCGTGGTATTTTTCTGTAAGGTATATTGAGAAGTCAATTTATTGACAAGGTGACAAGTGCTGGAATTTAATTTAATTAGATCGTGAATCTGAATGTAACTAGATCGTGTATATTTTCATGATTACATTCATAATATGTTTTTATTTTACATAGTGTATATTTATATTATTGTATAATAGTAGTTACCAAGATAATCTACGAATATCGATCGTAAAAATATTCCTACCGTAAAATCTGTAATATTCACGAAGGGTCAATCGGCATCCCTCCCTTAATACCGGAAATGTCGGCTTTGCACGGATCTCTGTCGGGTCAAGGAGGGGGTTTAGCCCGCGAAGGGGTAAGGAGACCCCTTCTGTAAGCCACTAATCTTCCCGTATGGCTTCCCCTAAGACTCGCCCGATAAGTTATTACAAGACGGCAGGCGTAAGAGAACCATATAAAAATATTACACAAATTATATGTTGTGTGACGTAATATCGCAAAAAGGTCTATAAACTACTACGAATGAAGCTTCTAGCCCACCATCGTATTATTTCAGTCATTTTAGTCGAAGTAATATACTCAACTAGCTCACATTTTATGTATATAAGTTTACTGTATATGTACATATGTGTTATAAGTGCATTAAAATAAGCTGCATTTGACTAGAATTTCTGCGAAATAAATCTAAATAAAATGTGCATATCGTAATATTCCTATTACAATTATTTTCATATTATTCATGTTTTAATATATGGTAGCATTCTGTCAGATAAATTTTAAATTTTGCTTTATTTTTCAAAATATATAATTAAGGAAGAAGCTTATTTCAATGTACTGACTGCACGCGCCTGTATATATATATATATATATATATATATATATATATATATAAAAAAAATATAATATAATTGATTACTTATGGGTACACCTAATATATATATTAGATATACCCATAAGTAATCAATTATTTCTAGTGTGGAATGTTTACTTCAGTCTAGCTCAGAGCGTGAACGCGTAAATACGTGTTTTATACGCAATATTACAATCCGTGGTCTTGTGACTTGTGACAAGTAAATTCAAATTTTTTTTATTGCTCTGTTGTAAAATGGCGGACAATCAACTAACTGAAAAACATTTACGTCATTGCATTATATATATATATATTATAGACATATTTTACACATATTATACACTTTTAGACATATATATATGTCTAAAATTATTTATATTGTTGAAAAAATTGAATTAATAGCATTTCAAGTGTTTAATTTTGAATAAGTACAAAATACAGGTTTGATATTGCGTCTCCGCAAAGGGAAATAACACCGAAACGTCAAAAAACTAACACATTGGTAAATAAAAGAGAATAACAAAGAGAATTTTTGTTGTATGCTTGATTACAGGAAGGAAGAAGCCTTAGAAAGGAAGGAAGGAAGGACGACGGGCGTAAGCGATACTATTCACCGCGTCGGAGTGACGCGTGAGGAGGAGGGAGTGGTGTTCGGTTCCAGGGTGCTAATAACACGCGGTCAGCTTCGATTACCGTCAGTCAATCGACACCAACCCTTTAATGTGTAAATAAAACACAAATGTGAGTTTTGTATATTATCGGGAAAAGGTGTACACGGCCGTAGGTACCTCTGTATCCGGAAATAAATTGAACGATACGTTTCGTAGTTTGGTAAGATAATAAATATCTTAAGCGGGCAACAAGTGTTCGTGTGTGATAACAAATATCTCGTCGGGGGAAAGATGTTTGAACGAACTTAAACAAGATTGAAATATCAAAGAAAGAGTTCTATTCCGTATTAAATCTATTTCAGACATGCAACCGAATAGGCCTCAAAAAGGAAAATATATAACGAACCGGAACGGTCGATGATATCCGAAATTTTTTACTTCTTTGATAAATAAAAATATACAATTATATTACAATACTATACAATATATTATACACATGTATGGTTGGCCGGCCAAAGGACATATTTTTTTCATTCGAAGATGATTGATTTACGACTTAAATAGGAATATAAATGATCTCTTAATAACGATTTTTTTAAATATACAATTAACGATTAACCTTTAGACTTTTAATAATTTTCATTAAATCCAAAATAATAAATAAGAATTGTAATCTAAAATGAGGAAATCACGAATTGGAGCTATATTTGCGAGAATCCCACGAACCGAAGCGGCGTTCCGGTTTATTCTTGTTCATTTGTTACCTACCTAATAAGTTGAGAGTTTTATAATAACATAATAATAATAGCTGTACCGAAATAATGTTTTATAAAAAAGGTCTGAAATTCGTGATACTATGAAACGAAACGATCTTTACACGAATTGGTCCAAATTTACTCCCTTGCCGAGACACGTCATTTTCTCATGATGTCTCCTCGCCATTGCAGTGGCGTAGTAACGATAGTGCGCGGGGGCGCGGCGCGCGGAGGGGAGCACGTGCGGGATGCCATTCATAAATAAATAAGTGAAAAAGTAAAATAGAACCAGTGGGAGTGCAACACGGGAAGTGTAAATAAAAACAAAGGTAAAGCACACCGCGCCGTCGTAATGGGCGCTTACTTGCCCGAGTGTGCATCTCCCTATCTCTAGCTGCTGATCGAGATTACTTTAGTACGTTCTTAATATGCGTTACGAATGAAAGCGGCAATGGAACGTCGTTGTAAATTCAAAAAATGTGCACAATTTTGATTTTAAGACCGTTTTGAATAAAAAATTTCTTGTTTCGTATCGACAGGGGCTTATTGAAATCAAGTTTGTTCTTAAATGAAGAAAAAAAAAGAAAGGATATGAAATGGGGAAACAGGAGTAATGAGAGTGGAAGGAAAATTTTAAAGAGCGACGCCAAATGCCTATAGTAATGATTTATGTTGAAATGTAAACCAATCGGATAAATCTGGCATGGTCTGTATATACACAGGGTGGACCAAAAAAAGTGAGAACATCTCGTAACACATGGGTTATTTCAAAACTAATATAATTAATTATAATTTTTAATGTTTTTTTTTTTGGACAATATTTAGTTAATCAGAAATAATCAAAACACCCCATATTGCATAATCTACTGGGTTTAAATCTGGGCTGTTTGGTGAGCACATGCCTGGCTCGATGAAATTAACATTTTCACGACGAAGAAAGTTGATTGTATTTCTGGTTGTGTGAGATGGAGCTCCGTCCTGCTGTAATGTCCAATTATGCTGTAATATCTAGCTATACTCCAGTATTTGCTTTGAAACTCTTTGATTATTTTCCTAGCACCCCAACGTTTTTCAATTTGCAAATTTTTCATCAGAATACGGTCTTCTGCAGTGATTTTTGTCATGCTGGGCAACGATTTGAAAAAACCAAATATAAACAATGGGAAAATTAATAATCAAAGATGGCGACCGGAAATTGTCGATATAAAACATAATATAGATAAATATGTAAGTAAGTAAATTAGTAAACTATTTAAGCTATTGTTGATATAGTTAAACTAATTTTGATGTAATTATATCACATTTTACGAAATGTTCTCATTTTTTTTAGGCCACCTGTATATTTAAACATACAATAATTCTGTTCGTAATTTATTATTTACGATACTAAATACTTGGATTTATCAATGCATAAAAATAAACGAAAATAGAAAATGATAAGTTACTGGGTAGTAACAAGGATTTATTTTACAGTACCTACTACATCCATAATTTAATAGATTCTTGTATTTATATGCGCCATACTGCTAAAGCATGCTGGATAGGATGCGAAGGATAATAAATTGAAATAAAAACGGAAATAAAATAATAAATAATTCCTATTATTTATTAAATCGTATACTATTCACTTTGTCTAGAGTCTTATCAGTTACACAATATGTGCGTGGGGCGGTGCAGCTCTTACTTCAATGGATCTCTAATTAAGGCTCAAAAATGGGTCATCAGAGTAATAAACAAGAGGCCATTTAGACATAACTCTGAAGAACTCTTTAAATCCTTCCAAGTTTTGGATATAAGACACTATTTACCAGAGCAATCTTAAAACTATTTAAAAAAAAAAAATTACTTTACTTTCACGATCCGACCCAAAGGAAACTAGGAGCAAAACCTTAGGATACTTTTCAGTGCCAAAATTTAATACCAAATTCGCTCAACGAACTTCTTATTTTGTGCTCCCCTAATATTTAACAATTTGCCAAAAGGGTTTAAAGTGATTAACGACTTCAAACCAAAAATAACAATGTGGTTGCTCGATTTGGGTAGAAAGCAAAATGAATCTAATTTGTCATTTGTGCTAACCCAACTACCTACACATTTTTGTCTCGCAACTATTGTATATTACCTTTATTTTTTCATATGTACAATTTAGGTTAAAAAAAAAAATGTATGTAAAATTAAAGTCTAACTCTATAAAAGAAAAGAGAAAAAAATTAAAGAAATTGTTAAGAAATGAATAATCGTTTACTTAAATTATATTATAAATTGTCTGCAAATTAATGATTATTAACAAATTTCAATCAGTTATAGTACCTCGTATTTATACCGTATCGTAAGTAATAAGATTATTTGTTTATAACTTATACATTATCATATATCATACATTCTCCCGAGGATTGTAACTCACGAGTAAGAAAAAGTTGGGAAATTGCACTTAAAAGCAATGGCGCTCGGATGAAGTTTAGTATTAAGGCCTTATCCTCGGTGGAACGGCAAGAAGAATAAAATAAATACATACATTTTATCACAAGTAGATCAAAGAATGCGGTCGTCTGTGCGACTCATGAGAAAATTTGAATAATTCAACATCAAAACACAACCTTTTGAAATATAATATACCGCATAATTAAAAGTGAAAAGCTCAGCGAGTCGCATTAAACCACGAACAAATAGATTAAATTGGACGATAAATAAATGATGGCATAATAAATCATAGATAAGCAAAGCAATCAGTGACCGAGAGCTGCCTTGAATTACAGAAGCCGCATGGCTGCCATTATTTCATCCCCCGGGGTGACCTTCCTACCCCATCACCGCACTACCAGTCGGCAGGAGGGTTCCATTATGTAAACAGGGGATATTAATGATGGAGGATTAACAGATGATGATGAAACAAATGGCAAACTAACTCATTTCACAACAAAAATACTTGCGATTCGAAAACATTCTCAAAAGAAGTCTTCAAGCAAAAGGGAACTATATTTTTAAATTAATTAATGTCGTGTATATGTCAGGGCTCGAAAGTATACAGAAACGCCGCTCAGGTTCACGGAATTCTCACAAATATGGCTCCGGTTTGCGATATCCTATGAATTTCAATTATATCTCGTGTCTGTATTTTTGGATTAAATTAAAATATTGCGAGTATAATAAGTGAATATTACATATTTTTTCATTAAGGAGAATATATTCTTATTGTGAAGTTGTAATTGTTCAGAACATAATGTATTAATTTGAAAAAGTGTAACATATAGGTGCGAAAATTTGTCGTCAAAATTACTAGTGCTATAGTATAGTTAGTAATGCACCTTCCCCGGATTGGAAAAAGAGATCCAGGTTCGAATCCCAGTAGCGCAACAATTGATTTTATATGTATATCTTAAATAATTAATACATTTAATGAGTATATATTTTTTTATTTCAACTTTATTAATTACATATATATTATAATTTTCAATATTTGCCAAACTGCAGAAAAGTTTTATGCCAAGGATTGCCCTTCACATAGTAATTAACAGTGTTTGTTCTACAACAATTTAAAAAAAAAAAAATACAACGTATATAGAGAAAATAAATAATTAGATGAGAATTTGTTTCTTTACTTTATATTTTAGGGTAGTCACTGGGGTCTCTTTATTTTTTATGATCTTTAATAATTCTTTATTGATATTATCAAATATTCGTGGCACAACACATTCTCTCGTTCTCTCACCGTACACATTGTTTGTGTACTCTCATGGTTCTAACCGATGATCTGGTAGAACAGGTATGGTGAGGGTCAGTATTCATATTTAGATTATTTATCATCTTTTCTATAATTATATTATCTGTTACTTTTTTGTCAACTGGTAAGATTTTGGATTTTGTAAATAATTTATAATAATCATCTTTAAACAAATACTTCGTTCTGTTATCTATTATAAGTTAGTCCATAGCTACTCACTCCATGACTAAAATCCGAGTTGACTATCGAAAAGTGCAGTGTGGACCGAGAGGTGCATAACTTTAACACATAAAACCATGTACCATTTTGGTTTATTATATTTATATTTCGAACTCTGGTGTACACCAAAGTTCGAAATGGAAAATATTTACTTAAATACAGTAATACCCCGAAGTTACGCAATAGGTGGGACCGACGAAAATCGCTTAACTCGAATTGGCGTAAGTTGGGGTACAACTTTGCACATAAATACGTACAATTTTGTTTAATTGGGACCAAGGACTAACAAAAACACCAGTTTAGAAGAAAAAAATTTGATAAAATTGCAGTTTTTTATTAATACAAAATATTAAAAAAATAATCGTTTTACGTAAAAAAGTCATTTCGATGTCGATGGCTTCATAAAATCTAACAAATTCCTCTGGCGACACAATGCCTTCTTTTTTTCACGCAGAATTTCTTCGTAGTAAGCTAACCATTTTTTTATTCCTTGCTTTGTAGCTATAACACGTTCTTCGTTGGAGTTTTCAATTGAGCTGAGACCTTCTGTCATGCTTGCAATTGTCTTGTGCTTTTCTGGTCGAATTGGGTCTCGAGTGTCTTCATTGTTGTTTTGCTTACGCATCTCTATGAGTTCATCGATTGTTAGCTCCCGACTAAGGGAATCCAACAGCTCGTGAAACACACCCAATGCGTATCACAGTAAGAGAAACACTGAATATAGCGGGCGGCAGTCTAGCGACAGTGTCGCCAAACGAACCGCGTAACTCTGAGTTCGCGTAAGTCGGAGTATTACTGCACATCAAATTTAAACAAATATATCAGTTGATGGTGTGATAGAAATGTATAAGATTAGTTAATGGAATCGATGAGTAAGTTTCTAAAATCATCGCGCGATATTTTTCAACGCGTAATGCACCGCTGCAGTAAACGATCTGTCAAGTGTGCGAGAGGAAACCCAGACAGGGGGTCAACTGACCGATAGGGTGAATCAGCTAATGGTTTGGGGGTGGAAGCGAAAATAAATCCAAACGACAGTGTAGGTGCAATAACTATCGGAGTAACCCTAACTCGGCTATCTAATAAAAAAATTTCAGTGGAGCGGCACTTTGAGCGAACTATGGCTAGGCAGACAGCCGAAAGAAACTGTTTTGACAGTCCTAAGTAGTACAACGTGAAAACATTACTTTCCGATGCCAAAATTTGTAATACGTAGTAAACAAGCTACTGACAGTTGTACATTAGTCACAAGCCGCCAGAGCTGATTTATTGAGTAAATACAAAGGGTACATATATCATATACAGCTCTTCGAAGAATTTAACAGAGGCATTTCATATTTTTATGCGTATAAAATAAAATTAATTACACTGTATTATTTAACGTTTATTATTACGAATTTGATTTAATATTTTACAATAAAAATTGATTAATTTATCAGGATGTTAAAAGTACAGGGGGAAATAGGATGAAGTCGCAACAAACAAGATAGAGGCGAACGTTTCACTTCGCGAAGGAAAATTGAGAAAAGTAAAGCGATTAATTTAGGAATCAGCGATTTGGAAAATTTGCAAATCTCGGTAGAGACGAACGGGGGGCCGAGCAGAGCACCTACTTTAACAAAACTGAACCCGCGCAGCCGTTGTGTGTGGTGTTCAACGGCTCAATAAAATATTATAGTTTTAAACATAAAAAACGTACTGTTAAATTATTCGCCGAGTCGCCGAGCGCTTTGTGATTTTCTCCTGTATAATAAAAGCCAGCAGATAAAATGTCTAGCATTAACAACGTTTATTATGCTGCATGATTATAAGGCGGAGAAATTATGGACGATCAAACTACCTCTATTCTTAACTATCGAGGGTATCGTAAACTGAACAGCACGCCCTGTCGCGTTAAGGAGAAGCAATTAGAAATACAAAAAAAAAACACGTTAAAAATATCCTTCCTGTTACTTCAATATTTTGACAAGATATATCCGCCAAAGAACATCACGCCGTAGTTTAATCAGTTGAACATACCTCGCTGTCTTGCTCCCACCACTGTAAGTGGTGGTAGGCACTCTGTGAAGTGGTTGTAAACAGAAGAAAACGACAAAGGGGAGGAATACTGACAAACAGCGGTGAGGCGCTAAATAAATAAGAGCCAGTATATTAATATATATATATATATATATATATATATATATATATATATATATATATTGGTAACTCGAGTGTTTATAAAAATGATTATAAAAATCAAATACTTGTATGTTTAAGGTTAAAAATAAATGATTTTAGCCAGCGATGAATTTGCTTTTGTAAACGATAAACCACGCATGTGTCAAAAAAACTATCGAGCTGTAAACCTTGAAATTTAGGGATGACTGTTTATTCAAGTTGAGTTCTCCAAGTGCGTGTGGTCAATGGTTGAAATAATGGGATACCGTCGGATAACAAAGAAAACTACAAATTTTCTCGTAATAACTTTTACATTTTGTCCGGTCCTATTGGTATATATTTATGCATTATCCTAATACCTGTCCGCTGCATGATATTTGATGTACAAAATAATACGCAGAATAATTTGTATACAAATATTTTTAAATGTACTTGAAAAGTAAGTTCCATGTTAAAAGAACCTGGTACCACACTACTGCTAACAAGGAATTAAAGCGCCATGTAAATGTCCGAGAATCGATAAGTGCGAGAAATCGGGATGACAAATGACGTGGCGCGATTGAAATAAACAATAAAATACTGCCGAACGAGTATCACAGAATCGTGAAAAGAAACAGTACATCAGTATATATCAAAAACAGGTTAAATCATCTTTAGTAGTGTTCCACGACATGGTGGGAGACGTGCGCGTGAGGTGTTCCCCGATTGGCTCCCGCACGTGGCGCGCGCATTGATAGGTGGAGAAGCGCAGCTCGCACCCAATCGAGATAAGCGGAATCATGTAAACTGACAACGTGCAGTGTGACACTTGACAGAGAACGACGCGCTGCGGTGCGCTAGGTGGTCCAACACCGAAATAATGAAGTGTTAACAACATAAATAAATATGAAATTATAGAACGCGTACTTCTTCTTGCAGTACTTCATCACCTTTGAAATAAGCCGTATGTATATTTGTTTTCTTATATGTCAGTGTTGATGAGCATTCGAAAGTCGGCAGTGACTTTTTTCAGCAGTTGTTGGAGCCGCGGATGGATGGAATATGTAAGTCTACCTCACTGACATCATTTATGATGATCGCTGATGACTCACCTCTATTAAGGTAATGAAGATGATGAATAATGGCGGCGGACAGCACGTGTAGTTGTCCGCGTAGTACTTCCTGTCCCGCTCCTCCGGGAGGACCTCCATAGCTATAATGTGAACCATCCTGCGAAATATAAAATACACTTAAATATCAACGGCAACAAATAGCGACAGCTGATAAAATGTAGGGAGTATAATAATGATGCTTGTGATCTAGTTAGTGGTTACGATACTCGTCAAGTAGTCTAGCCAAGTAATCGCCAAGTGTTCGAGCATCGTTCCAGGAAGCTATCAAGTTGAAAGTAGTAAGAATATTGATGTAACGACACTCGAGTAACCACTTGATTCAACATGTTTAAGAATGTTATTAGGTTGATGGATAATTACTTTTAATTTCTTTGAAAATTATATTGTAAGACAAATTATATAAGTATTATTATTATTATTATATTGTAATATAACCAAAAATGAAAACAAACTTAAATCATTTTATGTACAATTATTATTCGGGGGTGTATCTCACCATCAATGTCAATGACTGCATCTCATTTGCTTGGAAGACGGCATATTCCGCGGGCGAAGAACCGTTGGTTTTTTGAGGCAATCCACGATTTAACATCTAACTGTGTGCTGTAGCATAATCGATTAATGCACGTTCTCCGGATTGGAAGAGATCCAGGTTCGAATCCCGGTTGCGCAACAACAATATTTTTCGATAAAATTGATTTTATATGTATATATTTCTAATTAATACATTTAATTAGTATTTAAAATAACACAGACCCATGTTCTGAATAATGACAACTTCACAATAAGGATGTGTTCTCCGTAACAATAACAATATTAACATTGAAAACGATTAAAATGTCAGAAAGGCGGCAACACGATGGCCGATATAGGTCATACTAATGCAGAATCTTTGGAAGCGCATCTGCACATAGCGCCCTTTAAGCTTCAGGATGTCTATTTCCGCGCCCGGCGACAGTCCACACGCCATCCCGACAGGATGACGGGAGACGGGAAGGAAGAGGCCGTCTAGACGATTGGCGGCAGAAGAAAACGGCGCGAAAATTCGCTATCCGAAAAATGGCGGATCGGACAGGCGACGGCGTCTGCACTGGCGCCAGCCGTACCGCAGAAGGATAAGTAGATACTTACCGAACACAGGCCGTTCGCAAATGTGATTTTGGGCCGAAACGTTGGTACTCTTCTAGATATGTGACTAGACCAAGTGTCTGTAAAAAGTTTGCGCCCGGAGACGATGCCTATACTACTCGAATTTTTTAGAGGTCGTCTACCGATGTACCTAACTGTGGGTTGAGTTTTTGGCACCGAATTCCGTGTACTGATAATAAAATTCCACACATTCATATTCAATACGCGTACGATTGCACAAATAAATAAAATATCGATCCATATAAAAAAAAAAAAAAACTTCTGTAAATCGGCATTGTTAAAATAAATGTATAAATGCCGGACTCTCCCGCAAGTTTTCGATGAATTTTAATAGTAAAGGTATAACTTTTCATATGAAAACATAAAAAAAAATATTTGAATATAAATCATTTTTTTATGTAGCCAAATATTGCGAGCTGTACAAAGTTAATACAGTAATGGCAATCGGAAAACGAAACGAATAGCTCGGCCGAGCGCTCCGAAATAAAGGAGAGCTTTGACAATGAAGTATGACCCGCTGGAAGATTTTATTTTCACACGGCATTGAAATCCGTGTTTCGGTACAATGACTGGGACAATGTTACCATGGAGCGTTCGCCTTAATGTGGTTTACAGTTATTTTTCAAATATAAAATAACAGGTTCAATTAAGAGCCTATTCGACGGTTACAACTCAAACAAAACAGATAGACGGAAAACAGAACTTCGATGTGTTTGTATAAATAAAAATTATACATTTGTAAAGGACGTATCGTTAAGATAGATTCGAAAAATTTGCAATAACAAAAAAATCTAAAAATAAAATTGAAATATGTTGCGTTTTTAAGTTTTAACAAACAGAAAAATAAGTAATTTATTTATTCGGAGAGCGATGGAGGTATTTTTCTCTGTCTAGACAACGAAATGATCATTATTCGGGGGAAAGAACAAACAATGTAGACATTAATGGCCAATAGTTATGGACTTAAAAACGCCATTAGAAGGGATATAAATTTTACATTGCAAAGATAATTTCACTGGCGAAAAACAAATAAGTTATTATAAAATAAACGACTTTGGGATTATAAGGTTGGTTTAATTTCTTTAACCCTGAATATGAAGATATTCTGAATTCCAGCAAATATTAATTAAAATAGTTATTCAATAGTGTGTGAAACTGAAACTAAAACATATTTAAAAAATACTACTTATTACAGCGGAAGAACAAATTTGTCACTATCCATCATTGCATGCCAAAAAAACTTAAAAATAATATATACATTATACTTCCATCAATTATAATTGGAATATATGTGTATTTATCCTTACAACTAAATAGCCTCATAAGCTGAATTATATGATTTCATTAAATTAACATTATGTTATGTCCATAAATATAAGTTTTAAAAAAAAAGTAGAATACAACAATTTCACACTGAAAAAACAATTCTAAAACGCATTTGATTATCGCGTTTAATATTTTTTTAATATTCGAACGAAATAAGGAAGTAATAAATGTAGTAATGGGATACCATAATTAATACCTTGCAAAGAGCGGGGGATCCCTCTGCAATAAATGGAAGTCGTTCTCGGAGCACACCTCCCTGTCCCTGTGGTGGACGGCGCATTTAAAGCTCCTGGACCTCTTGCCGCTCATCTGGAGGATCAAAAAAACTAACATTAGGAAACAATAAGAAAATAGTAATTTCAAAAGTATAAGACATTATTACTGTATCGGATCGAATTCCAGCACTTATTATTTATTTATTTTTGAAAATATGATATTCATAATCGTAGTAGATACAGATATTCGTATATTTAGGTTGTCGGTAGTCTGTTAGGTTATTCATCATCGAAGACACCGTCGAGTTTTATTAACCCGTCGTGCCGAGGAGGACACCAATGTGCATTCAAGATTACGATTTATAAAAATTCATAATTTGTCAACATAACAATTTTACATGAAAACAATAAAGTGAAAACAAATCACCGGAGCAGCGAAAATCGTGATCAGGGCACAATTACCCAAAAACTTCTCCCAAATTCGGCAAAATGGGCAGTTTCATATGCGAGTAGCCACGAAGCCGCCTTATCCATCACGACCCGAAAAACTACACACATTTTCAAATGGAAAAATGGTTTCGATTCAATTATTCGTTTTGCGGAAATCGTTACTTTCCTTCGTTGCGGCCTGAAATTCGAAGAATCATGGAGAGTAGGGTAAGTCTCCCTGACCACGCTAACTTTCGCGAATTTGAGAAATATATTTTTTTAAATGAAATCACAATTTTATTTGATAAATATTCACAGCATTGCTCTTTGATTATTACAACAAATAAACATATCGTACAATAATTAAATCTGGCAGTAATGGTATGGTGGGCGTAGTTTAATTTGTTTAAGCATTCTTCTGACAATGTAAAGTTTTAGGTTCGAGTCCTATATATATATATATAAATAAATATATATTCGAGTCTTATTTTAATTTTATTTTATTTGGAAAACAAACAGTTAATCGATGTAAATAAAATCATAATAAAAGTGTAACAAAAATTGAACCAATTACATGATTTTTCTGAATTAACAATAGACTAGATACTGTGTAAGAAAATAATTTGAATAAGACTTATAAAATTGATACACTATAGCTTATTAAGATTTTTGTAATAAAAAAATAATTTTCGCTGCATAGAAAATAATAAAAATAGTGAGAACTTCCTCTCCTATTGCAGGAAAACCAAAAAATCAGTAAAAATAAAAGAAAAGAGAGAAAAAGTAGAAAATAATAAAAATTATAATTTTTTTAACATATCTAATTTGTTTTAAATAAATATAGTTTTCCTGAAATTAGGTCACGTTTAGTTAATTTTTTTTTTTGACCCAAGATCACATGGTCGCTTTCATTTTAAGTAAAAATGATAAAACAGATGAAAGAAAAAATGATAAATGATGACTGTAATAATATGAACAATGCCGGGCTATTCCCGTTTCCGAAACAAAAACAGATTATAACTGCCAAATCGCTAACGATACTCATGTATAATAAAAATAGGGTATAATAACGAAATATTACTAGTAAAATAAAGGTAATAAATAATTGCATCATAAAAAAATAAGAAATTATCTTACTGTGGTGTCAATTCTCTGACGATACTACTAAGTGTACGTAAAAAATAGTCTACTCAATTTATTTAGACTACTAACATTAGTTATTTTTTTGTCGTGTCAACACTGCGGCAGGTGAAATGTCAGTTGCGTATTGTTACAAGGTTAAGTTTGACGCGCTTGTATTCCTTGTGATTATTGATAGTTATTTTGACAAAATTTGTTTCTTCTTACATTTTCAACTATTCTTTTAATGTTTTATAAAATATTTCTTTCCTATGTTTTGTACTAAACTATATATTTTTTTGTGTACGTCATGTAAGGTCTGGCTATGCTAGTACCATAAATTATAAATATATACATATAAAATCAATTTTGTCGATAAATATTGCTTTTGCGCATTTTTATGTTCTGAATAATTACAACTTCCCAATAAGAATGTATTCTCCTTAATACTATTTATATAACTAGATTTTTTTTAAATTTTCCATCACAATTTGCTTATATCATTTGAAGAATATTAAAAAAAATATACAGTTACTAAGCACTTAAATTTATAATATTTCTAGGTAGAAAGGGTTAATATACTCGTAATAATAATATTTCTTTATATTATTTTTTACCATATATTTCTTACCAAAAAACCATTTACAAGAAAATAAAAACAAAAAATAAAACCTAGATAACCAAAAATAGTATGCCACCGAAATGTCGCCAGGCTGACTGCTCTGCGCTTTGAGATATCTATTAAACGTACAAATACTTCCTAAATCTACTTTTTTTATTTGATTCTTGGATATGGCCGTCTGGAGAACGTTTTACTGTTGGCGTCGGGCGGGAATAAATAAGATTCAGCAGGTGGAAAGTTCAACTAAAGGTCTTTGCACAGTTTTTTCTCTTCAACTAGAAGTGCATTGGCAAAGGGCCAACGTTAGTTACTTTCCCAACGATAAATGAAAATTTGCAAGTATTCGGGAAAACATCGCATCAGAGAACGGAAATATTCGATGTCGACCTATGCTGTGAAATGTATATTTTTCCCATTAAATCATACATTTTAGGATGGTAACTGGATAAGCTAAAACTCTGATTTATAGACCGGGGAAAAATCCAGTTAAAAAGTTATTTGATGATGGGTTCGACAACGGGTTGCGAAACTTCAGAAAACTAGGACAAGTTTAATTTGTACCATAACCTAGATATCTATGCGGAGGTTACTGAATGATCGTAATAACATTTGATATTACAGTCGTTTGCGAAGAAGTAAATACAAAGCTTTTAAGTTTCTTTATAATGTACTGTGTGGTAAGTATATCGAAACATTACTGAAATGAAATAAAGAATTCGAGCTATTTATAATTAAAGTAATAAATGAGTTTTATAGTTAATTCTGACTATGCAAAAGGGACCAGTCGTGAATATGCATAATAAAGGCAATGAGGTCTAGAACGGTCTTGCCCCGTAATAACCTAATTGGCGATTGTTATGGGAGACATGTGTTTCTATATGATTGCGGCATCTTTGAATCACAATATCAAATAATGTTTGCAAATGAAGAGGTGGAACAAGCAGTACATGAAAACATCACAAGGTGAAATAGTAAGCGTTTAATTTTTGATAGTCCCGGGTAGAGCAGCAGCTCGAAGTGGATAGGCGGATCTTTTACGAACTGTAAAGTATATATTATTATCTTGTCGAGTGAATTACTCTGAATTCCACACGGAAATATTGTACGGTTCTTCTATAATCATACATTTGCCGAGAAGGAAAATGTATGTATTTTCGAAAGCATGCGACAATGCGTGAAAGAAAACAATAACAAGTATAGTTCTCCACGCGGGCAGCGCCATGCACCGGCACACGTGCACGCGCGTGTGTACCGCATTAAAACAAACGAATTAATATAAATACATCTCTCCGTTAATCATATTAAAACAAACCATCACACAAGCCGAGCTTCATTTCAAAGGGCAATAAAACATATGAAATATTCATGTGTGTGAGCATGGAAACATGAAGAGTCTAAGCTCCCGCGGTACAATGAAAGTAGGTAACGCATGCATTAACGTCAGCCTGGCGCCAATGCGGGGCCACCGTACCAACTGGAGAGTCTTGACCGACAATTGACCGAAGAAACCCGTGAAGCTAGAAACAGGTGTCACACCGCGGCTGTAAATCCGTTGACATGCTAATTTCATACTTAGACCGAGACGTGATTTCGCTTTAAATTTTCCTACTAGGGTCGGACTGTCTCTAGAAGCCTCGTCAAGATTTTCCTTACTGGTTTCATTGAATAATTGAATGATAAAATAACTCGCACAGATCAGCTCGTCCAGGGATCGAGGCTAAAGAAGAACAAGGTCACCGAGAGTCTGTGTTTGTCACACGATCTCTTAATATCGCTTCAGAAACTCCTCACAAATTATTCATTTCCGTTGTTCGGACTCTCGATAGCTCTCGCTTGGAGCGTACATGAAAACTGTCTATATAATTTTCTACACTGCATAGAAATAAGTTGTTGCCGTGCGTTTAATAATCAAATCATAACTGTGTTAACATAACATTAGAGCATACTATTCCAGAACATGAGAAGTGTACGTCGGTCTACATATCGTAACAATGCGGCAGGAACAATAATTGGACTGAGAAAGTCGCACCGTGATGGGCGGAATGCGAGGAATAAATCAATTGTATCGCAGAGAAATGTAAATCTTTAAAGGCATGCAATTAAAAAAATGTATCATTTCAGGTGTTAATGAAAGTGATGTGATTAATTGTTAAATTACCATTTCTTTTGTAAGACACTATAACCAATACGGCCATTGTTATTTTTCTGGGTAATTACCATTTTGATAGGAGATATTTCAAGTTTTATTTTTCAAATATGGCAAAATTCTGGTCTTTGTTCTCAAATTCGTCAAACCGAATTATAGAAGTTCAGAATAATAACGTACGGGTGCGCCGTTTTAGTGAAATAATAGTTAATTTTCGGCGTGTGAACCACCGTGCCCCGACCGCACCCACCTCGAAATGATTAAGTACTATAATGAAATGGAATATCCGCTGTGTTGAAATTGTATTACCGTTTTCATATTGCAAATGCTTTTATTTAGGGGCAATGAGGTGCGCTATTACAACATCCATAATAACTAAATGAGTTAGATACAATTTCAAAAGCACACCCGGGCCCGAGAAGAAACGGCGTTAATAGCCCGCCCCTATAGCCGCGGTGAGCAGTTAGCGGAATGATAGTCAAAATAAAAGATCGCGGCATTTCAAAAGCGCGAAATCAAAAACACCCTCACCCCAAGACGGCGGTGAAAGGTTTTGAAAATGTCTACCTTTTTATCGGGAGAAAATCTATGAGAATGGAAAAACACGAAAATGTTTACGTAAATTTGGGCGGATTGTAATAAGTAGTTGTCGGATTTCAATTAGGTTTCAATCTATTCATGACCATGAGAAAAAGAACGATGTAAAAACTGCTTCGGGTCAAAACAATTTGAAATAATGATTTAGATTATCTCGCGGTAAGCGGTTCATTGAATTACGCTAGGTATGTTCTTAACGTGCAATAAATAATAACCATAAGTTTTATGGTTGATTGTAAACGTAGTGTTTGGTGATGAATATTTTACGGCATTTTAGTTGATCGGTTTGTTAGCGTTTTATCCAAAAACAACATTAAAATATGCACATAGTGATAAATCTTTAAGCAATATTGTATGCATTTAAATTCTAGCATTACTTTGCCGAAGTTAATTATTGTAATCAATCATTGTTTAGTTCTGTTCAAGAAGCGTGACTCGGTAAATGAAACGCAGAGTTGTGATTTCATAAATGTAATAATAGCGGGATTGTAAGTCTGTTGACCGTTAAAGGTTCCTCTAGGGTGGCTGATCTTTACCGTTATGGAGGGGAAGGATCCTACTACGGTCGAGTGCCCGTAATAGAAACAAAAAATAATGGATAATTCATTAAAACGTACGTAGCTGTCTTTTCGTGCGTAGTTTTCTGCAGAAGAGCACAGATGTATCGAGATACTGTTTTAAGGTATGTCCTTGTATGGTTTACAGTTAGTAACTGAATACTTCACAATTATTTACATGATATATTATAAGTTTTGTGGTTGATTATATATTATTAGATATATATGGTAGATTATACAAGTACATAAAGTCTTAACAAGCTATTACTGTACTGTACTATACTATTATTTCAGAGAAAATATGTAATTGGTTAAGTTATTGTTACACTTTCATTATGATTATTGTTTTTAAAGATTAACCGTATATTTTACAAAATAATATAAGTTATTTGTTTTTTATTATTAAACGCTTTCCAGGCATTCACATTTACAAAAAAATAGTAAACACGGTGTTCAACAACTTCAGGTTCGAATCCCAGTGGTAGGTAAATATTTTTTAGATTTTTTTTTTTTGTATATCATTCTAAGCAGGTAATTTATCTAATTATTTTTTTTTTTATACATATACTTCTGATGTAAGTATATATTGCACAACAGATGTATTAATTTGAAAAAGTGTAACATGTAGGTTCGAAAATTTGTCATGAAAAATACTGGCGCTACACAATTTGTAGTGTTTTCACCGGATTGGAAATAGAGATCCAGGTTCGAATCCCGGTAGCGTAAAAACAATATTTTCCGAAAAAATTGATTTTATATGTATATATTTATAATTAATACATTAAATTAGTATTTAAAACATCACAGACCGTCTGTTCTGAATAATTACAACTTCACAATAAGAATGTGTTCTCCTTAAAAATAAATATACATAACACATATGAGTTGATAATTACTTTTACTGGAAGCATCCACGCAGTAAGTGAAATAATATTATTTGCCGCTATAATTATCTAATAATTATGAAAAATAAATTATTAAACAGAATTACTATGTTAATTAAAAAAGTATATGAAGATTTCTGAAAAAATATCTAAAAATAATAAAATAATTTAAGCGTGCGCGGTAATGGTTCGATTTAAAGCAAGCTTGCAATGCGTACTCGTTAAGGGAGTTAATTAGGTGAAGAGGAGAATTCTTCGACGGTTGACTAACGAATTTAATGTGTGAAAAACTCAACAAGTCAGCTTATATTACTTTATAACTAATTTATCTTCACGCTGTTTCCCCTCAAGGGAAGACAAATACGATAGAACGCCACGTGCCTCTATTCAGGCATACCACTCTTGACTCGTTCACTTTAATATATCTTCTAATGCACGCTCGTCGATTGTGATTTTAATAGAGCCGTCATACAATGTCTGGTTTATCTAATCATTCTAAGTCTTTCGTGGACGCCCTCTGTTCCTGTTGCCCTTACATAATTACTTAATAATAATTTAAAAAAATAATATTTTTAATAAAAACACATTTCATTGTGAGGTTGCAATAGTTCTAATACTAAAATAAAATAAATTAATCAATTAGAAAGATAAAAAAAAAATCTATCAAAAATATATTTGGTTTACCATCGTAATATGAACCCGGTACTCTTCCTAATCGGGGAAATGCGTTACCAAATAATTTTAAGACAAATAGATTTTTTCTGTATGTCTTTCTAACTGATTCGTTTAATTTGTTTTATCGAATTATACAAAAAGGGGCAAAATCACAACGAATACGATGAAAATAAGAAATTAGTCCCAGAGCAGGTGCGGTGCAGCCGAGACTTTCACTGCCCGCGGCGCCCCCTGCTCGCGGCTCGCGGCCCACGGCCGGGAGAAAGATGGCGAGATCACCCGAGTGTCACTAATACATGCAGTCGCGTTTCTACCGGCGCAATTATATCGTCATAATCGGTCGGAGGTGAACAAACCGCGCGCAGGCGGCGCATGCGCGTGGCGTCCCGCGCTTCCGCGGGAAAAAGATACAGCGTGCTGTATGGCAGGGCGGCCAAGCTGCTTCTTCACAAAAGTCACTTTTTTGGAAAAATTATATAATTAAAAAAAAAAAAAATGTTCAAAATAATCCAAAATAATTTGTTAAACCAATTCTTTTTCATTTTGACAACACATTAAATACTAAATGATCGCATTGAATTTTAGTTTTAGGAATAATGGTTTTATTCTTCACAGAATTAAAAATATGCCAAATGACTAACATTTTCAGATAGATGTAATGTATCGAGAGGACTATAGCATTTGTGTGACGTACATTTTTAATTTCAATGGAAATACTGTTCACAGAAATAGTGTCGTAGGTTTGAACAGCAAAAAAGAAAAAAAAAAACGCGTTACACGTGTCATACCATACTTGGATATAATGTTTTTTTTTTCTTCGTCGTTAGTGTCTATAAAGATACTAAATACTGTTTCAAAATTATGAAACGCTATTTTCTCAAACGTTCTGGGGGAGCTTCAAATAAAACGTATTCTTTATTAAAATACTACGAACAGAATAATTGAAAAAGTAACCGGTTTCGTTTCAAATTTAGCTGAAAATGGAAAATTTTCCGCTTTCTCAACACTTCCTTGTTGCGACTGTAATTAATCCCCTCATTTGTATTTTCCGTCACGGTCACACTTGCACGGGAGCGCATCACTCCTCTCAAAAGAGAAGAGGAAACACGTTCTAGAATGTCACCGAACACTGCCTTTTGTTCTCACCTTTATTGTTTCAACAGTAACAATGTTAACAATAATAATATAAATTATATGTAACACCGTATTAACAGTTACCCCATCACGTCGTAGTTTGATATATCTGACAAGAATTAAAAGAATCTGATGTCAGCGACGTGACAGTATTCTTTTAAATAATCTCTCACAAAACATAATAATTACCAATAATAATAATAATAATAAAACTTGAATATTCCATTACACAGACGTTAATACCATCTAGCGGGGTTGAAAATGAATTATTCATTCAAAAAATTAACAAGAATACCATCACGCGAAAGCTTTAAAAAACTCTTTTGACCAAGTTCTAAATAAATATTCATACGAAATTCACACATCACCCGAGTATGGCTTTAAAATTATATATTTTTTTTTAAATCACAATATTCCGTTGAATGCTTTACTAAACAAGGACCAACGGCAATGTGATTCAATTATATACACTCTTCATAATTAAAAATGTACGTTAACGGATAAAATAAATTCGCTCGCCTTTTTGAAAAATTACCCGCCGATCGATAGTTTGGTGTTGCACCTCATTCGTTAACTGAATATCGAAAATTACATAAAATTTTTCGAGAAATTGGAATTGAACGTTTTAATTTCCCAAATGATTGAAGTAGGTAGTCACAATCACCAGTTGTGTGATCAGTAGTAACTTTTTACTAACGCCCGTGGTTAAAATCGTTTGCGGGTTGATTGAACGTCAAATTTAGTATTGTCAAATTTATTTTATACTTTTAAAATTAGCAATATTAACTTTGTGGTTAATTTAACTGCGAGTCCCATTCTAAATTTTTTTTCTAAAAACTATTCGAGTAAATTTGTATTAAGTAACAATTTGAGTTAGGTATTAAATTTATTTTTTAAATAGATTCTGGCAAAGAAACAATGATATATGTTTTAAGTTAGTTATGACATCCTGAAAAAGAAAATGGTATTTTTCGAAACCGGTGGATGTATTTAAACTCAATCAAGTGTAAGATAATCAAAGAAAATAAATAAAAATATAAATTTATTTCATGTTTTATCTATGGATTTATTCGCTTTGGCGTTCGAAATCTGTCACTTACGTGGATATATTTTTTCGGATTGTGCTAATGCATATTAAACAACGAGATCATCATCGGCCGAACTCTCATCACTTAAATAGCGGGATATTGAATGTGAACCTTCAAAGTATCAATGTGTCAGATGACTTTTGGAACAGCTGTGAAGAGTCCGCCATATTTAACTATCGATTTTCATTTTTACTATTGAATATCGGAGAGTAAAATGAGTTTACTACGGGATGTACTTTCGAGGAGAAAATATTTTTTTACCAATGATCACCCGTTTACCCGTTTTCGCAAAAAATGTTACATTAATAACTTTTCTAACTAAAGTAAAAAATTACTATTATCTGAAAATGATGCCAACTACATACGCAATAGAATAAAATTTCTTCGTGTTTACTATATTTTGATTACATTTTTATTTACTTATTTAATTGGGATATAGTGAAGAAAGTATTCTTGTTACGCGAATAAAAGGTTTAACACAAATATGGAATAGAATAATTACATAATATATACAGAAAAAATATTTGGTTACTACCGAGATACGAACCCGGAACATTACCTATCCGGGGAAATGCGTTAGTCTTTTGCCTTGTTAATTATTGAAGTTTCCGACAAATTTAGGAATATTATGTTTTTATAAAAGATATATTACATATATACATTGATATATTACATTGATATATTACATATATATAAGATATATACATTGCATTTTATAAAGTAATTTAATATAAAGTTCCTGGTACGTATCCCGGTGGTAATCATTTTTTTTCTTCGATAAATATATTTCTAATTATTGACTAATTTAATCTGTTTTATATACAAGAACTGTTTTCTGAAAGCGCAACTTTACAATAAAAGATGCAGATTTTTTTGGTATTATGACGTTCACATAAAACGATAACCAGTCAAAATTTTCAATCACTTGATATCGTCGATCAATCAATCGAATAGAACGACACATTGTTTTTTTTACTAGCTACTAGCGCCTAAAGTAAGAATTTATTGATAAATATGAATTTTTAATCATAAACGAACATTTTTCCCTCACGCCACGGACTAGCGCATTTTTCAGGTAAATGTGACGGTTAACACTGACCAAACAGCGATATAATTAGCCGACATGGAAGAAATATGCTGCTAACATCTGTACAATCACCTACCAGACTGTTCTATTTCTAGTGTCGGGTTTATCACACCCCCAGGTCTGACGTCACGAGATGCGGAGATAAGGATGCGAGGGGCGACAAATTAGCGCACGTCGGCCTCCTTTTTCTATAGAGGTTGATGGGAAATTTTCCGACGGCTATTGGGTCGGATTTAGTCGTTTATCGTCTGCGTGCCAGAAATGTGTTTGTCAGTTTATTGGTGTGAAAATTATACATGTGGGTACTGGGTACCGGGTGCCTACCGCAAGAGTAAACACTTTTCTGTGTAATAAAACGAGCGTTAGCTCCGAAACGAAAATGTATCGCCTTTAATGTAATTAACTACCTACTCAAACAGTAATGTAACATATTATAGACGTGCATTTATGTACAATAACAATTATATTTAAGTATACAGTTATACGAAAAAATTTCGAAATATCAACGAAATTACCTATTTGAATGTTGAGAAAAAATAATAGGAAGTCGAGGCATAATTTTGCAATTTTATAAATTTTTCTTTTAATGGTTCAGCTACGTAAATAGCATAATTCAAAAGTCATAATTTTGGCGCGTTTGGAAACAGTTCTTTTATACAGGTTAAACCAAAAGTAAATGCTACATCTAATGAACATAAAGAAGTTATTGAGTTTTCTAAGGTGTGATTCCGACGTTTCAGATCCCATTCAGGTTCCATCTCATCGTCACTGATGCTGGCATCGTATTTATGTTTTTTCCATAAATTTCATTTTTATATATAAATTTATATAAGTAATTAAATAAAACTCTTGCATTTATATATAAATTTATATAAGTAATTAAATAAAACTCTTGCATTTATATATAAATTTATATAAGTAATTAAATAAAACTCTTGCATTTGTCACGAACTATAAATTTGCGAGTATATAGTTGTAATGTAGAATATAATTAATATACGTGTATTTGATATTTTAGAAATCAAACTAGAAAAACACATATCCTATCAACTGTATGTATAATATTTCAAAAGTAAATTCTGTGGCACATGTGTATTTATTAAAAATACAACATAAGCTTTAAGATTTTTTTGTATATACTAACGTAAAGTATATAAGTGTACATAATCCGTAGTAAAAAGTCACCGTTCATTAGGTATTGTTGTACTAAAAATTATTGCCAGTCATCAAAATACTTAAATTTTGATTTTTTAAACTGATTAACGTTAAAAAAACACCGATGTGTCGTGAGAATGCAAATTGGGCACAACATTGTAATGAACGTGAATGGTGTTTCTTTATAAAATCGCAGTAAATTGACCGATGCGTCTTTCGCGTGCGACCCCCAAGATTGAAAAATTGTTCACAATGTCAAAAGAGATTTGAACCCCATTGCGCACACACACTAAAGATAATCTATACTAAATCTACACGTCAGGTAGACTCATTCCTCTTTGATTACATTTTTAATTGTTTCCGTAACCATTGCCGCGCCATGAATCTTGCGTAAAACAGTTTAAAAAAGCCATTCCAATTTCACACTTTCGCGCCCATTTCCAAATGCTAAAACAATCGCCGGTTAGCTTATGTAATAATTCTACAGCAGCGGCGCACCTCGGACGAGGCGTCCCCCCAATTAATCCAATTAGCGACACTTATTGTTAAAAACACGAAACCTGCACTTGGTGAGAGAGTGCCTGTCGATAGGCAATGCCGATAAGATGTCGGAAAAAGGAAAGAAGTATGAGATACATAGCCTATCTGCTGACTGCATCTCGGTAATTAAATGAAAGACATGCAAGTTGTGCGCCGCCGAGCGCGGATCGTCTAAGGGTCACGTTATGAGATTACGGAATGCAGCCGAGATGGCGTCCGATAACGTGATAATGGAACCGAAAAACCATCGATGGAGAAGATCCGTCACACATCTTAGTTATTTATTATTACAGGGCGAAATTACATACACAATTAATTACTTATTAGTAACATCAATACTGACAACCCTGATGTGTAACATGTTACAAAAAAGTCATTGATCACGATTGTTGCCATAAAATAAATATAGGATTATATAATACAAATTAAATGTATTAATTAGAAAGATATTCATATAAAATCAATTTATCGAAAAATATTCTTGTTGCTACCGGGATTCGAACCTGGATCTCTTTAGATTCTAATCAGATAATGCACGTTTCCCGGATTGGAAGAGATCCAGGTTCGAATACGGTGATAGTGACAAGAATATTTTTCGATAAAATTGATTTTATGTGCATATCTTTCTAATTAATACTTTTAATTAGTATTTATTATCATATTATTCAGAATTTATTATATAAGAATATGTTATTGTCTAAGTATTTAATGTAGCTTTATTTTCCAAAATATATATTAACGTATAACTTATTTGAGGGCATTGACTACACGCGCCTGGTTAGAACACGTATGACCCAGCAAACCTTGCATATATAATAGAAGAAACTCAGTGGATCTATCAATTAAGAACATATTTTATTGAAAATACATCGATTTCCTAAAGAATAATTTTTACGAAGATATCCTAAAAAAATTATTTCTCCAGTACGTAGACATATTTGAAATCAAAATAACTCCTTATGATTGTATGTTTTTTTCGATTCTCAGTACTTTTGTAAGTATTTCTAAAAAATGAAAATATTTTTAGAATTTTTTTATCTTATTCGAATTAGTTTTGGAATCTCGCTCATTCTTCATCAATATGGAACGTTCGAGAATTATGAATAACGAACCGGTGCTTTATAGCACCACAGTGCATTGACAACAAATTTTTCGAACCTATATACAGTTTTCAAATTAATCCATCTATCATTGATTACATTATTATTATATCTTTCTGTTATTACATTATTATTATATCATTGACACATTGATTATATTATTATTATATCTTTCTAATTAATACATTTAATTAGTATTAAAAACATGACAGACCGTCTGTTCTGAATAATTACAACTTCACAATAAGAATGTGTTCTCCTTAATAAGCAAATAATATATTTTTATTGCATCCCTTTTCTATTCCCTCTCTACAGTGTAAAATCACTCTTTCGTTTATCTTTTATTAGTATGTACTATTTTTTTAGTTTACTAACGTGTATGATATTTTTACTTTACCCAGCTAAGAAGAAACTTCACTGTTATTATTACAACTTATTATTTTTATATTATGTATTATGTCATAAGTTATTATTTACCCTTTGTTTCTCATAAACAAATAAAAGCGATGAAGGAGATATATAGATAAACCTATATATAGATAATTATTATTACTCGCAGGTAAATAATAAATTACCTACACAAAGCATCACCTGTTGTGTAACATAATAAGTACTGACAACCACAATGTGAAAAACGTTACACATATTCACTGGTCATGAAATGATTGCCATCAGAAACGAGGAGCATAACAGAAAGTTATTGTTTCAATATATATATATATAATAAAAATGAGACTGGTTAGAACTCTCATCATCCCAATCTTTCTCTATTATCCTGAAACATGGACTCTAGAAGAACGATGGCGCAAGAAGATACACCCTCTGGAAATGTGATGTTGGCGATGCATATCATACCGCAGAACGAATGCCTCGATCATAGAGAAATTAATGGGTATGTTAAAATAAAAAATAAAAAAATTAATGATCCAAGGGAGGATGGAAGAAATCAAATCTCGCGGAAGCAACCCAGCAACACGGTTAGAACTACGATGAGCCTAATCCTCCGCACAAGAAATGCCATGAACAAGAGTAAGTGGCAACAAATCATTTATGCCGTCATCTAAAATTAGCCGCCATTCCGTGATCACGACAACTCTCATTGAGAGTAAGACGAAGATGAAGATAATAAATAAAATATCGGATGTTCAAGGAAACAATAGAACAAAACTGAAGACGTGAAATTCGAAAAGTTACGAGTCTATTTGATTGCACCGCGGGTATGCAGAATTATGATCAATGATTTTGCTCGGTAAACAAACACATCTCAGCACAATAGTAAACACAATCTGTTAGCCGGGTGCTCGATTAAAATGGTTCATCATGACCAGAAACTGGTTTGGATCGGATGCAGTTTTATCTGTACACCTCTTAGGCGCGGAGAACGGTCGGTGGTCGGAGAAGAAATCGGGATAGAACGAGAAACGTAAACTCTTGCGGGAGTCGAACCGTGGACGTTTTAATTGCATTTCGTTTCGTTACAAAATCGCCGTCATAACCCGCCGCGCGCCGAGCCGTGGGACAGTTACGCCATTGTTATCATATTTCAACGTTAAAAACATTTTAATATTATAATAACAAAATAACACCGAATAATAATAATAATAATTTCGTAAATGAAAACGGAATTGAAATTTTACACTTTAATAATAAAGGCATTTGATTGGATAATTTAGAAAGTCTAGAAATCAATAAGTCCAATATAATTATTAACTAATTAAACCTTACTAACAAATCGCTATTTAATATATTTCCTATTTCAATGCCCCCCTGACAATCACCTTCCCACTCTTACCAATACTCTGCCCTACGCCCCGTAGAGGATGTTTCAATTTTATGGAATAGTTCAGTTGTACGCCAGTCCTGACGAAGATACGTTAGTTTCGAAATCGGATGGCGTAAAAACAACAGTGTGTTTGGGATATATATTTATTTGTATAAATACATATTTATTATTGTACGAAAATAATGCATTGTACATTTCCCCCCTACCCTTCTTCTCCAGGCCACACGGCACCGGTTGATCGGTGACCTTGAACCAGTGCGGTTGTACAGGACTGTGTACGATAAAGTTTACAATATTATATTAATTCGAGACTTAGCGTCTATACTGTGTCGGAACCTTTGACGAAATAGTGGGTTAAATGTATAGTCCACATCTTTGGAAATGCCAGCAGAATCCGGATTGTGGTGAGTTCCAAACTTCTTCCTGTCCTGACACTCTTTCGACATCTGTGTTTTGTACGCATCACAGTGGTTCAAACAAAGTTAAATATAAATATAATTTTAAATTATGTCTAACCACAAAGTTAACGCTCCATACATAACAAATAAGACAGCATTTGATAAAAACGTGTGTAGAGTAATTAAAGGAACCAAAAAATGGACATACCTTACGAACATGATTTGTAGCTAGATATCGATACAAATATAATATTACCTACTGCAGAATGCCTCAAAAGTTATCATCCCAAAAATTTTGACGAACTTTCTTCGATCACGACCAGATAACAAGTTAATTAGAATATTTATTGATTTATTTAAAAGGTGCAGTTTTATCCCTTTTAGGTAGTATTTAATACAAATTAAATTAATTAAGTAGAAAGTTATGCAGAAAAAATCAATTTGTCGAAAAAATATGAAATAACAGATGTATCAATTTAAAAGAGGTGCCGCATATAAGTTCGAAAATTTGTCGACAACTTACTCGGTTGGCGTGACGAAACTGGATAACGCATTTCCCCGGATAGGAAAAAGATTCAGGTTCCAATCCCGGTAGCAACTAAAATATTTTTTCGATAAATTGATATTTTCTAGTTGTAATTTTTAATTTGTATTGTTTAGAATTCTTTTTGACATACAGATAATCAACAGGTCGTTAGAATAGTCCTAGTATGACATCAAGGTACAGTGTAGAAGCATTTTAAGACAATTTAATGTATGAATGAGATCTCGTTGTAGTAATTATGTTAATGGTAAACCTTTATTTAAACCGTTAATGTGACTATGATTGTGTTTGATAGTGACATTGATGTGAGATATAAGCCTGATACATGACTGTTGAGATTTAGTTTCTAGTGTACCAGCGATTGCTTGAAGAATTACGAATAATCAGTTACCAATAATCGTTACAATCGAATATAATCACAGTCAACAATAACGGTTTAAATAACAATATAACCATCACTATTAATTGAGCATTCTAGGTAGAGGAGAGAAATAGACTAAAAAATGTATACATCTAAATATATATGTACGGGATATAACGGATTTTGTGTCTCATTGTTCTAATCAGATTTCAATCAAATTTTTCTGAAAAATTTCTCGGCTAAGCTCGTTAGCCAGCCCGATCTGTCAACTTGTTTAAAAATGGTGGCTGATCAAAAATTAATAAAAATCCTGACTCTGTTAATAAAAGTAGGTTCTAACGGGGGGTACCATAAAATAGCTTTCCTTTCACGCACAGACGAAATTTACCTGGTTTTCGTGGGCAGTTTTGGTCTCACTGTGGAATTTTTATTTTTAGAGATTTTACCGGGAATAATATTACAGAATTTTTGAGAATTTAGGAATGAAGAATTTAATATTGCATGGGTTCAAATATGTAATAATATAATTTTTAAAATTGAATAGTGGTGTGAAATAAGTTTAGTTTCATACGCACAGATATAGGAATCGAAAGGCTTAATTTCTGACTGAATTGGACAATTTTCTATTCAGATCGGCCATAACACGAAAACTCTGAATACATCACAATTGAGATAAAGTATTATAAAAATCACATTTTATAAGCAAAAACATAAGTGATAAAATAATTGCAGAACAATTTGGTTGTATAATATGAAAAACGGTGAATTTGAATGAAAATGCCGTCCGTTAGGTGATGTTGTTATATCAAAACATGACTGTACTAGATTTAGATGGAACTAGTTTAATTTTGAACAGGTGAAATGTCATCATTTTATCTCTCTCTCGGTCGATGTGCTCATGACTGAGCAACGTGATCTTCTATTCTGTTTCCACAGTGCGAACTGTTTGCCTCCACTCAGCAACCGTGGGCGTTGTTTGATTATTTACCAACTGTTCGGTCGTGTCGGTCGGTTTGTCTAACTTATTGGCGATTGACCTCTCGCCCTCTGTCGTTACAGTTAATGGTTCAGTTGTACGCCAGTCCTGACGAAGATACGTTAGTATCGAAAATCGTCTAAATAAGCTCTTCACATGATATGCATACGAAGCGCGTAAATACTGGTGTAATAATAAAGATGATCTATCTACCGCTTCCCAATCTACGGGACGCACGGGATGATATTTCACCACCGATGGCGTGCGACAGGACTGCATTCCACAATATTGTAATAGCTTTATTACAGTGTGTTAGCCGCACCACAACAATCTACCGATGATTATGAGGGCAATTAAAGCACTGATGATTGTTTACCAGGACTTGTAACGGAACAATTGTGGCGAACTGACGAAGTGGGAGGTTCGGCGTGAAAATATTCTAAACAACTGAAGAAGACGTGCATACAGTAGGCTCCGGTTTTATAATCACATTGGTTCTCGGAGGATTTTGATCCTCAAATCCGTACATTATATCATCTAGAACCTACGATCTATCAAAGATAATATGTATTAATAATCTTAACACCCATATTTAAGTACACTTATTACGTATAAAACAAATATTGACTATTCTTTCTATATTTTTAGGTGCCAGTTTTGTCAATTTTTATTTGATTTATGGTGTGACGATTTTGTAGGATAAATGATTTATTTATTTTATTTATTTATTATTAACTATATAATATATATAAAAAATTTGTTTGGACTGTGCCCGTCTCACTAGAGAATTCTGTGTCGAGACGGGCATAATTTACAAGCAATTGTTCAATTAATTAAAATTACAAGTAGATAGAATTACATTTATTACCATATAAAAGGTGTATATGAAGAACAATTTTAAAATGGACTCAATTTTTGGATCAATTTGTAGCAATAATTAATATAGATATGAATTAATATGTTTGGGTGAGTGCACCAATACTGGATCTACCCATATTACGAATCCAAGTTTTAATATATAGTTTCATGTTCTTGTGACAATTCAATTGATTTAAGTCATTTAGCATTCTATTAAACAGTTTAGGTTCAAAATATTTGTAGTTCCTTTGACCAAATGTAGTATGTGCTCTTTGGGTTTGTAGGTTATTTGTATTTGTCCGTGTGGAAATTATGTTTTAGGTTGTTTTAAAATGTATCTGTTTGTATTTATATATGTATTTGAGAGTAGTATTAGCGTATATTTGTCTAATATCAAAGACATTGAATTTATCAAAAATTTCGTCAGTGCTCGTTGTGATTGGGGATTTGAGGATAACTTTTAATATAATTTAATTTAATTAATAATTATTGGATTAATTGCAGACATAGTCGCTCCACCCCAAGCAATTATACCATGCTCTATGATTGATTGACAGATAGCGTAGTATGCCATTTTAAGAAGTACTACTAATACTAATAGAGAGATGCATGTAGGTAGCAGACGCGATCGCTTCATATACGCTTTGGATACTCTTGTGTTCTAGAGTCAAAAAGCTTTGGACATTTTGTTTCTAGCCGAAAACAGTACTGTTGCAAATAAATTCGACCTGTCCTTTGGAGATCATTCATAACACAGTACAACACGGGGCGCGTACGGAGCGAGTCGAAATACATATACATTCTCAACTTTAGAACATTTATGAATTGCGTAAACACACAGATATCAGCAACGGTGTATTCTATCATTCATTCCGTATCCATAAAGTTTGAAAGTATTTGACTTTCGCGCATAAGGTCTTCGAATATTGTATACGCATTAGTTAACAGCGGCCAACGTATAAAAAACTCCTTTAATGCATATGGATATAATGCACAGAATAGCACACATATTACGAAGCAAGCGGATTTGTTTGACAGTTTGGCTTGAATACTTAAAGACGAATTATTGTAACATTGGATATCGCAGAACATCGAATGAAACCTGAGCAGTAGAGCGTGTATTTAGCATATAATCCAGGTGTCGCTTTATCAAAACCGCGAGGATTTCGGTTTTGGTAAAAAATGCTTAGTAATTATGGCTAATAATTATGATTTTAATAAAATTTCATTCATAAAATCGGAAAACGATAATATTTTTTGATTATTCATTAATATATAAAATAAATTGTTCGTGTAACTTGATTCGTTTTCGGAAACCTTAAAATGAAGTGTGCAAAAATTGTTGTCTTACCAATTCTTTTCGACTGAAGCGGTTGGCCGGTTACGTAAAATTTAATATACGAGTATACGACAAAAGTTCAATCTTTACAGGTGTTGAAATGGAGCAAGATGACATTTCATAAATATATTTGCTAACGTCATTTGACTTGAACCGCCCTCTGCCAAGTTGACAAGTTATTATACGGAGCAGTCGGGTATCGAACCCCGGAGCGTCGCACGCGACGTTGGCCTTCCCACACGGCCACCGGGTCCACTCGCTGATTATAAAGATGAAACGGCAGATAGCCGAGGGAGACCGAAGATAACAATGATCCGCGATAAAATACTATTGTCAGAGCGAAATAAATCTAGTGATATTATTACTTCAATCTTAACAGAACAAAAGTAGAAATCATCGCTAGATGTCGGACTACAGTGCATTCGTAGCATGTCTCGCGGATATTGAACATAGAATAAATATATACAAATTATACGCCGAGTTAACCATGGCAATATCGAGTAATAATTAGTTGCTTCGTGTCTTCAGTGAGAGAATTTACGAGCACGGTAGGCGGGATCACTTGAGGCAACGACAATATAATAATATAATATGATTATAACAAATTAATAACGTTGATATCATAATGGAACGTTAACCTTTTTAATATTTCAACTTTTAATTAACACTAAAACTTTAAATACGCTTTTTAATGGTTAATGTTATTTTACCGTTCATTAATTTGCAAATTTACAATCAACATTAAAATAAATGGATAATTATATACGCAGCACTGTATTGTACCATTATTAAATAAATACACCGTCTTATTAAACAATTGTGTACAATCGATCTAAAAGATAAGAAATTCCTGAAACAAAATTGTAAATTCATTAATATTAAATATCTATGATATATTATTGTGACAAATAATAAATAGCGTGTAATTCGTATGCACACGGCAGACCAAGAAATAAATTGAAAAAATCAACTGGAATATTTGCTATTTTTGTTAGCATTTTTTAAAATTGTTTAACAGCCGTCATTTTGAAACAAGATGGCAGTGAAGCTGGCTAACGAACCGAGATATGTCGATCGAAATCTGATAAGCATTTACATTTTTCACATCATAAGACTTATAATTTATACAGTAGCAGTATTTCTATCGTAATCTATCTAAATTACAAAATTAATTATTATTTAGTTTTGCTCCGCCCTTACGAAGTAACTAGGAAACTAACTAGTCGGAATCAATAAGATAATTAAAAAATTTACCTAAAAAGAGTGAATATTTAATTTGCCGTGATTGTAAGCGCTGACACTTCATTTTACACTCAGCACATAGTACAGCACGTAGCACAGCACAAAGTAGATACTCCGTAATAAATAGCTGAAACAAGTATTTATTTACGAAATAAATTAGGGTCGTAATTTCAGAGAAGACGGATACGCCTATGATTCGAGCGGTCGCAGGGTCGGCCCAGGCTCCGAGCGTAAACAGCGCCGAGTCTCAAGAATGATGATATCGATAATCCACCGCACACTTAGCCGGCATAATCAGAGTCCAGGGATTGGGATCCGATAGAAGCGGAGTTTGGCGCCAGAAGGCACCATGAGACATGAAATTGAATAAAATTGAGATGTTTACCGGGCGTGACGGGCAAGGCCATTTAGTTTTATTGTACCGATCCGATATAAGAAGTACTGGAGCGAGTATTTGCCTTACAGTAGTCAGAAATAGCGGATTCTTCGAATGACTCGCATTTTTTTTATCCATTAATTTTTGGCAAACATTCTTGCATAAAAATTCAGCATCGAATCGATACACTCCCCCTACCTAATTCACACAGACGTATAAATCGATGCTTACACATACACGGAAAACTATACATTTAGTCGCCAAATTTAAATTAGTCTATTCCGAAAAAAATGACGAATCAAGCATTTATTTGGAAAAATACCTAAAAAGATTTTCCATGAACATCTTAAAAATGTTCTTAAGTTTTCACGGCCGTTAAGAATCTTCTGTGTAGTTTTCTCGGCTAATGTGCCTTGCATATCTGATCTTTCTGGCCCTGATATCATCCCTGATGATGGACCCTGCAATGGGATCCGAAACGTCGGCCAGAAAGGGCAGATTCTCTCTGAAAACTGTACACAGAAGATTGGATATCTTAAATAAATAAATTACAAAGCTTCGTCTCTATGAGATGCCTATTATTTGTTTAATAACATTGCCTTTCTAGGTGAAAATTCAGTAATCGTGTGTTCTTGGACATATTTAAATGTTGTAAATAAACTACTACTTAAATTAATTTGATGTTTTAAATATAAATATTACTCAAATATTTTTTTGGATATGTTTTTAAATTACTTATTTAATACTGGAATAAAATGCGTTCCCAATTGAACCATGAGAACTAAACATACAATCCACTTGCTACACGCACAACATGACCTGCTATTGTATTGCAACGCTTTGCTCTTGATTTGGTACATAATGGAATGGGAAATTCCATGTAATACATCTTTTAATGAGTGCCAATTGTTTTTTTTTTTTAATCTATTTGACTAATTAATAGCATAGATAACCAATCACTTACAAAAAAAAAAAAACTCGCAGTTTATGATGGAGAATCCAAAGTGGACACCACGTGACTAAATATGTCGGAAAATACAATAAATTTAGAATGGGGAGATTATTTTATTATTTGCTGACTTGCGCGAAACCGATCGCTTCCATCTCGAAGATAAATACGTGCATTTGTATAGAACGCGGAGGAAACAGGAAATGGCTACCATGACGATACACATATGCCCAGATTTTATGGAGGCAAAATACTGAATCCCTCACGTTCTAGGAGAAAAGTGCCGATCATCATTTTCTGTATACGAGTCAACGATGTGATATAAAGCGGGCGGAGAGTATTGTCGAAGGGATGAGACTTTATTCCGAAACGATCTAATTCAAATACAAAATATATTTTTGGTGTAGTCGAATTTTTGATACATGATACATCCAATTATAACAAATAAATTAAGCTGATATCTTAAATAGGAACGAAACTGAAAAATGAATTATATTATAATACAAATTAGAAAGATATACAGAAAAAATGTATTTATCGAAAAAATATTTTGTTACCATTCCACAACATCAACCGATTACGTTTAAGCCAAATTTGGAATTATCTGTATATTTTTATAATTCATACATCTATTATTCAATTGTTGAAACAGATTACGTTTACGCCAAATTTGGAATTATCTGTATATTTTTATAATTCATACATCTATTATTCCATTTTTGAAACAGATTACGTTTACGCCAAATTTAAAATTTACACTACAATACAACAGATGTATCAATTTAAAAAATATATAGTAAATTCCAAATTTGGCGTAAACGTTTTATTGCCGTTTTACTGGCGTAAACGTTTTATTAAAATAAATATAGCGTAAATTTGGCGTCCATTTTTGAAACCGATTAGGTTTACGCCAAATTTGGAATTATCTATATATTTTAATAATCTATTATTGCATTTTTGAAAGAGATTTAGATTTAGGATTATATTGCGATGAATCTGCCTTTGAATAATACACGCTAGAAGAAGCCCCAAATTAAATCATAGATAAACTTTGATACAACTTAATTCAACATTTAGTCACTGACTTTTAGAATAAAAAATATATAAATAATATTCATTCACTCTGAATTAATGAAGATTTTTTCTAAACTAATCTGTAAATTTATCGTGTTAAAATCCCTAAATAGAAATAATTAAGCGTGTCGCTATTTTGGGAAATTTGGTACCGAAATAGTTCGAAACTACTGATAACAAGAATTTATGTACTCAGATAGGCAACAGTGTACACCGACTCAACTAGGGGTAGAATCTAAGTCCTGTCAAACCTGACTAAGGTAATAAAATTTATTCGGTTCCATTTTTACCTTCGGAACGGAACGGCATTACCTGTTTTTGAACAGAAAATTTATTTGAGAAAATGGACGTAGATGGGAATGTAAGATTTGTAGATAATAAAAAATGCTACAATAATTTTCGAGATTTCGATGTTTGTTTTGTTGTTATTGTTTGTTGATAGTTATTTTCAGTGATTAGAATTAGTAATCGTGCTAAGAACAATATTTTGATGTAACAAACTGTGTAACAATTGATGTTTTTGGTTTTATTTAATTGGTTTAAAAACCACTTAAATAATGTACGAGGGCTAGTGTGATAAATTCCCGTTCTAGGGAAGAAAACGCATTTTAAATTATTATTTTTTATTTATTTCTCAACACAGTCCTCTTTCAGTTCGATACATTTAACCCAGCGATATTCCAACCTTTTTAAGGCGTCCAAAAATATGATTTGTCGAACACAGCAAAATAGACATCTGTTTCGGCGAAGACTTCCGATTTAGCAGGCGACGTTCGAAAGATGGCGTTAAACAATGATATATGAATTTTGCATCAGTGGCGCCATCAATCGTTAAATACGGGTACTTATTATACAGCCCTTGTATTAAAACTAGTATAAATATTGTTTTAGAACAATGAATGTTTGAATGTTTCGTTGCAACTGGCGAACCCGCCAACTAACTTATGTATGTATCCAGTTACTAATACTATTACGTTTCGTACACATAATATTTTCATCAAATTTCGGTATGGAATTAAACTATTTTATAAATACGAAAAATTGTTTGGTAAACTAGTTTTCATTTAGAAAGAACAATTAATTGTATGAGTGTGTCTAACAGGCCTTTTCAAAAATATGCATACTTTTTTTAAAATATTAATTTTTAAAATATTAAATAAATACATGGTGCCGGAAAACTCGGAAATAGAACACACAACACATGCAGAGCTCAAATTTTAGTGTAAAACTTTTTTTTTTGCGATATATATTATATTTTATGTTTTTATGAAATAGGGTTGTATATTTATGTACAAAGAAAAAATGGTTTATCAGATTTATATACGATGCTTTTAGGAATATTTATTTTAAATATATGGTTTTTACAATGTAAGTACGTAATTATATATTTATAAAAATGGAAAAACCAACAAATGCATTCGACTAAGAAAAATGCCAGTAATAATACAAAAAGATAATTTGAAAATTTGAAACTTGAAAATTTGACAAATTGAAAAAATTAACAGATATAAACGTGAATATAAACTTTCCTAATTGACCAAATTCTAACATTCCGTACATATTTTTTGTGAATACCGTATTTTTAATTAATTTCAAACGACGCGGACCAATTAAAACGCTGAGCGGCATCAATGCACCGTTATAACGTGTATTACTCACACTAATACAATTGTTCTTTATAAAATATATATAATTCGTAATGAAATATTCTATTACATCGATTCAAAGATACAAAAAAAACGTGACGAAATTTGTAAATTAATAAAGTCTAATTCAACGCTACGATCATAGTTTCACCGTTTACAATGGCGAATAATGGGTAGACTTCTAGCGGAGGGTTCGACTCCTGCCAGCTGGCGACGTCTCTGCCTGGTTTGCGCGGGAAAAGCCGACCGCCATCGCACAGAAAGGGCGGGAAATCGAGCCGCCCACAAACTCCATTGTTGTGTCACTTAAGGTGGGATATGTTAATATACGGAACTAGTTTCAACAATAGACTCGTTTCGCGGTACAAGTTTAGTTTTCTAGGAAGGAAAACTCAGTCAATTGGAACGGTTTATACAATCGAAATTTCAAAAGAATTCAAGTTCTACGGAATTAAAAATTAACAGAAGAATATTACCCTAAAGGTGCGAACGATTTTCATTAATATCTAGAATGACTTTATACTTGTTATATTTACGAGGGTGGTTTGATAACTATTTTGGTTAGCATGCTTAATGAAAGACAGCTGGGGGAAGGGGGAGGGGGGAAGACCGGTTTAGAAGCTAGGTTCCATTCATCAAAGCTAAAAAACGCGACATTAATTCAATAACATATTCAAGTTTATGCAGTATGTAAAACGAAAAAATAAAAGAAATTTAATGTAGTTATTAGCAATTTTCGTAAAATTTAAAATTTTGCCCCCGAGTGCTGTCTTTATTTATAGAAAAACATAACATAAATTCATAGAATACATATAGATGGAAACAATTACATATAGATGGAAATTTAAGGTGCAGTAGTTTAAGGTTCCAGTCACTCAAGCATCCAGTTATCAAAAACACGAGGAATGGAGAGTGAGAGGTAGGCGAGTAGGTGGAGATCTCACCCACGTAGGCCGGCCTATCTACCTAAGGAGCTCCAACGTGTCACCTATACCCAAATTTATCAATTTGGTTCGGATACTAATAAATGGCATGCTACATAATTTTATTTAACTTTTTTCTTTGCCGTTTACCTCGAAAAGGAGACAACCATTACCGGAGAATAGTATGCATCACTTTTGGACCGATTAAAGGCGTCAGTAGCAGAGAAACGCCAGGGAATAGCAAAAAAAAAAAGGTGTTTCACCATGACAACACACCGGTGCATTCAAGGCGTGTCGTGTCGCTGAGCAAAAATTGGCCGAACTGCATTTGAACTGCTTGCGTATCCTGCCTATTCACCAGATCTAGCTCCCTACAATCTATCTACTCCTGAAACTCTAAAATTTCCTGGCAAGACGAACATTTTAGTCAAACGAAGGGGTCGTACAGGAAGTAAACGAGTATTTCGTGAGTGCCTCGAAGAAATCCATTTTCGCGAACGAATCCCCTGGAGAAAAGTTGGGGCAAGTGCGTTTCATTTCGAGGGGACCATGTCGAAAAATAAAGTACGTTATAAAACTCGAATTGTTTTCTTTAATATCAAACCAAGTTACTTATCAAACTACCCTCGTATTTAACCGTTTTATGTGCAGGTGTACTGTTGAGTGGAGAAATGAAATATATATACAGGGTGTAACAGAACTAGTCCACAATATTTTTTGGGTCAATGGATACCTGACTAAATTACAAGTCGTACATGTGTACACGGGTAATGTGATCATGGAATCCCCCTGCAATAACACTGTATATCGGTTTTTACAAATGTTGATGAAGCGTCGGCCACTTTGAATGATGTACAATGTTGTTGTAGGAAAGCTCACTTAGAAATTGTGTTTAATAGTATGTTTATTTAATTTATATTGTTGTTATACCATCCGATGTCCAAGAAGATATACATTGCTGTTGCAGAGGTGGTCCCATATATCAACAAAACGGTACCAGTTTGATCCGAGTATATCGAATTTTTCTTAATTTAACAAGGGGCCTCGCTGATCTCAATCAAATTTAAAATGGGTCTAATTTTAAACGCAGAAAGTGGTGAGACAGAATCGCTCGAGCCGTCCGATAGCAGGCCGCGCGTGTTGTGCCCGTCACCTGCGCACAGGCGCTGTGCCGAGCTTCCACACGGTCACCGTGAAACATTACAATACCGTGAGGTTTACCACCCTTTCTAAAATTACTTTACTGTCGATGGTCACGTGCAGGCGCCAACATAACGAAACGATAAAAAGCGAACCTTTTTATTTCTTTCGCATTTTATATTTTAATCGCAATGAAATATGCAGGCGGACGATGGCAGTGTTTTATTTTAGATCAAGAAGCATGCGAGGATTTCTGTTTTAATGCATTTGGTAAAAACCTCAGAATATTTTTAATTTTTATAATAAAACTTAGCAACGGTCTACATATACATAATACATTTATAAATACACTTATTCAACATTAGTGTAATAAAATGCAATGTATATAGTTTGGGGGGGAGCAGCAAAAACAACATTAGGGTAGGCTAAAAGAGCACAAAAGACAATTCTTAAGGTAATAAACGGTAGTCCCTTTAGATATGCATCAGATCTTATATTTAAAGAATACAATGCCCTAGACATAAGACAAATCTACATGTTGAGACTCGTTCAATATTTCCATGCTAACAACAACTCACCCCAAGCAATAAATCATAGACAAACAAACAAGACAAACAACGAACATATACACGCCAGCTCCGAGAGCAACAACAACATTTTATCAAAGATTCTACATGTTCTTAGTTCCAAAACTGTACAACACACTCAGCACCAACTGGAAATCGTTCACTTCCAATAAGATTGCACAAATATGTGATCCAATCGGGTAGAGATCAATCAGAAGCATGACTATCCAACATTCTAACAATCATTATACAGTGCCTACACTATTAATTCACTAGTTCTACAACACTTCCACTACATTTTTTTTCTTTATATTTTTATTTCTGTCGAATCTTTATATTTCTTGAATTAAATAACACCACAACAGCACAAAAAAAAACTGGCTACTTTAACACAGACGGCAGTCTAGAAAAGTAGCCAGAACAATGTTGTACACATCAGAGGTGGAGTCAACTCCATTCCACACAATAAACTACGAGTGTTTAATTGCAATATAATTGTATCTGATGTGTATCATGTTATATTATAATACATTCACCTCTGTTACAATAAAAACATGTATGTCAATAAAATCTGATAGAGTATAAAGTCTAAATGTATATATTCTTGAAAAGGCCAAGGGTGGGTTTTAGCGGCAGTAGTGATGATGATATAAAATCTCAACTGTTATCTAGGAATATTAAAATTTTATTGTACAGACCCGTGAGTATGAATATGTCTGAGACATGAGTCCATACTAAGTAGTAGAAGAATGCAATTAATGTTTTTAAAATTAAAATTTTGAGGTGTGTCTTTGGGCTGGATTTAGAAAATTATTTTTGGCATAAACGCCACAACGATGAGTTCTATATTTTGTATAAAGAGACAAGCGTTTCAAGGTTTATTAAAATAGGGAGATTTCGGTGATTGGACTGTGGGCTGCCAAGTCATTGCTGAATATATAACTATGCAAAGGGCGCAGGAACTTGGGATAGCCGAAGCTAAGATGGACAGAAAATGTCTTCAAAGATATATCTTATTAAAGAGAACACATTAATATTGTAAGGTGTAATTATTCAGAACGTAGGTCTGTGATATTTTAAATACTAATTAAATGCATTAATTAGAAAGATATACATATAAAATCAATTTCATCGAAAAATATTGTTATTACCGCTACCGGGATTCGAACCTGGATCTCTCTCCAACGATGTTACAGCGAAAGTACTTTTGACGACAAATTGTAACATATGGGTTCGAAAATTTGTCGTCAAAAGTACTGTCGTTGTAACATCGTTGGAAAGAGATCCAGGTTCGAATCGAATTGTAACATATGGGTTCGAAAATTTGTCGTCAAAAGTAGTGTCGTTGTAACATCGTTGGAAAGAGATCCAGGTTCGAATCCCGGTAGCGCAACAACAATATTTTTCGACAAAATTGATTTTATATGTATATATTTTTAATTAATACATTTAATTAGTATTTAAAAGACATATCTGTCTTGAAAGCCAGAACCGGAGAGAAATGGCTCGTATTAGAAATCAGTGGAGGAAAATTGTTGAAGACTCCAAGACCCACCAGGGATTGTAGAGCCAATGATGATAATCATGATGCAATGCATAAATTATATAATATAAAATATCGGTTAGTTTACATATATTTATTTACAGTATAAATAGTTTAACATTATTATCGTGGCCATACGTTTTTGGCATATTATTTGGTGCCCTATTACATGGCATATTATTTGGTGGCGTTATGATATATTATTTGGTGCCCTGTCCGCTACACTAGTATGTTACTGTATTGTATACAGTAGGCTGTACAAAATTATGATGAAAAAAAAAAATTTAAAATACCCGGCGACTTACCGAAGTTATGATGTGTAAGAGACGTGTATGAAATGAACAAGGTAAAGTGAGAAATGAAAATATATATTTTTTTGTATTCATGTAAGTTTTTAATTGTGTGGTTTGAAGCTTAATGAAAGTATTTCATTATTCATCATACCTTGTGTTACTTTTGCCCCCTTGAGTGCGTAATTATTAAATAAAGCACGATTTCGTGTTAATTACCGAAGAAGTATACAAAAATCCGAATACTCAATACGAAAACCATTAAAATGCGGTAAAAGATTATACAATTATTTTAAAACGTGAATCTCACAGCGGGCAGCCCGCAGATAGCGCTTCACACACCAATCTGGCGGATTAATGAAGAAGATGTTCGCGTAATTCATGAAAAGTGTAACCAATTAGAGCTCACGTCAAATGAGTTCGCTGGGAACAAAGGTTCAACCGAAGTTCTATGCAATTCGAGCACCGACAACTCTCTCACGGGCTCTGACAAAACAATCGCCAAAACGCTAACTCATACGAGAAGAGAAGAAGAATCTGATTCTAAATTCAACATGATTCTCTATAATCTGATTGTAAGTTCAAAATGATTCGGTAGAATCTAAGCCGGTTGTTTGAATGGGAGTTCAGCTACAATCTGCAGAATTTTATTGTAAGTTCTACTTGGTTTTGCAGAATAAGAATAAGACATGATCAAATTGGTGATTGCAAAACTCTGATTTAGAAAAAAATTTAGTCCAAATCATACGTATTTTTTTATTTTCATAATTGTATTCTCGCTTCTGGGTAAACCAATTACTCGAAATATCCTGATGTGGATTCATGTTGGGACTAGGTAATACAATTACTTTCAATGTCTTGATATGGATTCATGTTGGGATTGGGTAATAGGCAATTACTTGAAATGTCCTGATGCGGATTAATGTTGGGACTGAGTAATCCAATTACTCGTAATGTCCTGATTGTGGATTCATCTCGAGACTGGGTTAATGACTTGATGTTTTTTGAATGATGCAGGGAATCGGAGAAAGCTTATATCAGTTCTAGTAGTCATGTAGTTATATACCGTGTATATAAGATGATACCATCAGTAAATAGAATACGAACGCTCTTTAGCTCTTAAATGCTAATCAATAATTAACATTTTAAGTACACGTATTTCCAACGCAGTTTACACGAGAGGTATTTAAAAACATAAGAGAATTGTCTAATTTTTTAGCCATTTCGTTGGTGATCTAACAACGAGTCGCGGGAATTCTAAAAAACACATAGACTAATTAAAAGGAAATAAACGGGTAAAACAATCGAATAATTTGTCAGATTGGATCCGGTTCGTTATTCACAATTCCCGAACGTTCTATCTTGGTGGAGAATGAGTGAGATTCCAAAAACAAAAACTAATTAGAATAAGATAAAAAAATTCTAGAAATACATACAAAAGTATTGAGAATTGAAAAAAAAACGCAATCAAAAGGAGTTATTTTGATTTCAAGTATGTCTACGTACGTACGTGCATTATCCGATTATACTATACCAACACAATGGATTGCACGTTTCCCGTATTGGAAGAGATCTAGGCTCGAATCTCGGTAGCAACAACAATATTTTTCTATAAAATTGATTTTTATATGTATATCTTTCTAATGAATACATTTAATTAGTATTTAAAATATCACAGATCTATACAATAATAATATTCCGCTGTAATTTTAATACAGTACAGTTAATTTCAAAATATTGACCACGCGCCGCAACTCTTAACTTATGTATCATATATAAAAATTCTATCGAATAAATCCAACCTCCAATTAAATTGTATAAATATGTTATTAACTTGAGGTTTTATTTAAAAATGGTAATTAAAAAAACAAATTACTAAGGCAAACGCAATAAGATTAGCACCTCAACTGCCTACGAATTAAATCGTCATTACAGTAAATAATCATTCAATTTATCAACTTTTTTTTTTATCGTATTTTGCAGTTACACCCAGTTAACACTAGGCAGTCGATGTACACGTATGTTCAAACAAAATTGTTCAGCAGAATTCTCAAATAGGCGAGGACGTGTCCGAGGAATGTATTTTAATCGATACACCACAATTAAAATTAATGTAACATGCATCGTGGGGTAATTGAATTCTAATAAAAAAAATTCCTGCCATTCCACAGTTCGCAGTAAAGCATTTTAATATACAAATTAAACGCTACTTAGTCAAATTTATTTCCTCGTTCTCAACTAATTAAGTAATCAAGAAATAAACAAGCTCTCATTCGCAAGCGTTTCCAATATTTTAGTCGGAAGAAAAATATTTGTTAATATCAGAAAATTAACATCATTTCTAACATAATAATTAAATGTTGTTTTGATGGAAGACTGCAGAGCTAATGACTGAACGATGTAACTAATAATTTAAAGCCTACTTTACGCGGAATCCGTTACATTATAAAAAGCTGTCATATCGCGTGCTGGCCGTTGTGGAAATACGAAATCGATAAACACGACCAATTCCATTATAGCGACAAATGGAATTTACAAGAAATGTCACCAAGATAGCCATATTCAAAACCCTGTAAGTCATTTGTTACATCGGAAAGCCAGCGACTCTGTGGCTCATTAGTTAGACGTGAAGTCACAGTTTAACTAGCAGTAGTCATAAAGATAAATTAATTTGAAATAGCTCGGCAATCGAGGTACATGAATAGATAATCATGCGTAATCATTATATTTATAAGCATGTGTGTATTTATAAGCATTTATAAATATACGACAAGGTTATTGGGTTAGGTTAATAGCAGCGGCGTGCATTAGGCATGGACTTAGGTTATGCTGCTAATATCGATAGTGTAAAAGCGATGGGTATTATTATTAGAGGTTGTATTCATCATTCACTTTTTCAGAAGTATGTTTTTGTGTCAGTATATCTGTGAGAGTGTGTATTATTACTATTCTTCTTGGGAAGTTTTTCAAGGTATTAACTAAATTATTATACAAAATATAACCACATTTGAAGTGTATTAGAATTCATACAGTCAAGTCCGCTTCAAAGACACAATTGTGGCGTTTTGCAATACGTCTGTTAAAGCGAAGACGTGTATTCAGACCACCGCGCGGTGCGATACTTGCGTTTGGTTCGTACGCATCTGGGACAGATATTGCGACAAAACACACACACGTTAACATGAGAACTGAATTATTTTTGCGTAGATTTACATATTTAAAATATAATATTTAATTTACATTTATTTTGCAATGATTATAGTTATGCACAGTTTTTTTGATTGTACAGAATGCACGACCCTGGTTAATAGGTTATATTGAATTTTATGAAGAAATCTGAATAATATACTGAAAAGGCACCAGACGCAAAATAATGAAAGTGAAAAATATTATGTGCATAAATTTTTATTTATTTTTAAATTAGTTTATTTTTACATCAGTGTAAAAATAAACTACTGGTTGTGGATCATGCTAATGCATCACGATAATGAGTGAGGTAGGTTAAGAAATTGATTTGTACGCTTTGATCACGAACAGTGGTGACCAGTGGGCATGACATTAGAAATCGCAAATAATTAGCTAAAGTTGCTATGATTTAAATTACGATAATATAGAAAAACAGTGACGTAAAGCAATTAACAAAAATTATGAATTAATTAAAGGAACCACAAATATTTTGGACCTAAACTATTCAATAGAATGCTAAAAGACTTAAATCAATTGAATTGTCCCTTGAACACGAAATAATATATTAAAACTTGGATTCGTAATATGGGTAGAGCCAGTATTGGCGCACTCACCCAAACATATTATATTAATTATTGCTACAAAGTGATCCAAAAATTAAGTCTATTATAAAATTGTTCTTCATAAACACCTTTTATATATTAATAAATGTAATTCTATCTACTTGTAATTCTAATTAATTGAACGATTGGTTGTAAACTATGCCCGTCTCGACACAGAATTTCTCTAGTGAGACGGGCACAGTCCAAACAGATTTTTACATAGTTAGTATAGTCACTAATAAAATAAATAAATATGTTGGGCAGCTCGCAACAGTGACAAGTATAAAATAGATGCCTTCAAAATGTATTGCTGGAGAAGGATGTTATGTATCCCGCGAACAGAACGACGCGCGAATGCCTTTTTTAAAAAAAACACCATTTTTACAACACTTTACTTTCTTCGGACGCTATACATCTCAACATAGTCGCACTTGTCATAACGGGTGCGTCAATTTTTGTATATCTTCGTCATAGAACGACGCCGCCTGGGATGAAAACCATCATCGACACCAAAACGCTTGCCACCAAAGAACCGCTTCAGATGAAGGAAAATATGAAAATCACTTGGCGCCAAATCAGGACACATTTGGTGACGAACGTCAGCCGGTTTCATGTTTCGTGCGTTCAAGAGACGAACCACGGACCGTATTTCACATTTGGCGGGCTGATCTATTGTATTGAACATTTCAACCAATCACTACAAGATGGCCACCGCTATGAGAATGTCTCAAACGTTGCATGTGGTGAGTCAACAAATGAAGAGAACCATCGCGCGTGCGTAAAACATCGCAACCGCAGCGCTACACCGGGAATATTCGGCGACGGTATTTGCTTAAAAAACGCCCTTTGTACAATAGTAAATAAAAGATTGTTTCAATTCTTCAGCTACATTATATGTCAACATGACATAATGTGGAGATTATCCCGTGTACAACTTTGGGCCGAAGAAGACCTGGAAAAGACCCACAACGGTGGATAGGTGCTTTGCATCTGGTTGGGGAGAACCTGGAATCAGCTGTGATAGCGATCCAGGACCTACACACGCATTACAAGTCAAATGTCATCTGATTGAGCCCACTTATATGTCAACACTGACATGATGGAGGAAAGGAAAAGACGAACTTATTTGCATGAATAAATGTTTCTGCCTTTAATATTTAATTAGTTTTCTAAATGGCGATGAAACAATATTTTTTCAATTTATAAAATAGATTAATTAGATACCGGAGGATCAGTACAGTAACAACATTATTTTAAGATATATAACAAGATGTTTCCAAATCCAAGTATACATATATACAAACATAGGATTAGTATGTTTGCCTTCATTTGCAAAACAATCGTTTAAAATTTATATTGGATTTGTTGTGAACGTGCTGTTTTACTCGTAGTTTATGTGTGAAAGACAACATACTGCAATTAAATACATACAGCGACGTAATCTAGACCTAAACGTGTACATTTGTGAAGTTGGTCGTAACGGTTGCTAAGCAATGAACCTGTCAACAGACAACTGTCAAAAAAAAACGTGCCTCAAGAGTCAGTCCAGACAGGATACAATCGTTTATAATAATAATTATCGGGAGAGATGAATATAATATAACACATCGAACCTATTATAATATATATATATATATATATATTTTTTTTCTTTTACTGTACCTGTATTGATTAATTTAAAGAACACAGCTATTAGAATGAATGGTAATGCAGGACGAATATAACGGTATTTACGAAAATTGAGATTGAAAAAATTACCTTTATAATGATGCAAATACTTTTATTAGCGTAAATTTCGTTAGATATATACTTATTTGTAAAGATCTCGTGACACAACTTTCGGAAAATTTCAATGCACTTTTATCAATTATGACCAGGAGACCACGAAATAAAAATTCGTAAATTATTATTTTTTTAACTATATATATATATATATACATATATATATACCGGTTTACGCGCCTTGTTACTTGGCACCACTGGATTTCCTGGTATAAAATAATGTACATGTGTGTGTGTGTGTGTGTGTGTGTGTGAGTATTGTCGCCCTTTTTTCGGAAGGCTAAGAAGACGATAACCGACATGCTTTATTCTTATTGCATCCCGTGCTTCGACCAGTCCAGCGGTCCAAATAAACCACCAGTGCGCGTTTCGGTTGGCCGAAATCTAAAGAAGACAACCCACCAAAAAACAACAACATAGGACTAGAAATACAGCAAAAATAAAAAGGTTAGTGCAGTTCATATATCATATGTGTGTTAATTGTTAATCGGAAACCTGGGAACCAGCTATCGAAGGCATTTACATAAGTAGCGCATAAAAAAAAAATATTTTTCCATCTAAAAATAATATTTTAATCGTAAAATAATACAAGTCTATATAACTAATTTACCTTATATACATTGTGGTCATTTGCTAATTCACTTTATATACATTGTGGTCATTTGCTGATTCAGAAATCCCTTATTTATATATTATATTATCCGTACTACCCGTGGTCCCAATTATTCCATATAATCGAGGTTTTACTGTATATATCAAATAACGGTAATAAAGTAAAACTACTCCGAATTACCTTGTTAACAAATATCGATAATTTAACAGAAAACCAAGGAAGAATTACTAAATACACACTACACACCGCACTCGACAAAACAAATCTCAATACTGATCCACCAATTTTCGAACATCTCTTTGATGCAGCCGCTATCTTTTGTCTTTTGTCTATCGGGTCGGCGTCTTTTTTCTGTTAAAGAGCCGGTCAATACTACGATACTTATATAATATACACACATGAAATGTAACGGATTTCGCATCATAACTCCCGTAGTTCTTATCAAGTATCGATCAAACAATTCTGAAAAATTAACCCAGCTAAATTCGTTAGCCAGCCTGATGCAACATATTACATCGAAATAGCGGCTGTTCAAAAATGAAATAAAATGAAATATTTCTAATAAAATAACACAATTTATACAAGAATACTGCACCAGAAAACGACAAATATTCTTCCTTTTGCACATGTTATCCACTCATAAGATTGTCTCGTGACTAGTGCTAGATGGTACAGGGGACTATAAATATGAAATATACTTTTTTTACATACATCATCTGCCTGATTCTTGTGTCGGATAGGATTACAAAAAAAAAACAAAAAATATGATATAATCATGTATGATTAGCACACACCAAGTCAGTCTATCGGTGTCGGAACAAACAGTTAAATAAACAATCAGACAGCCGTGCAAAAGAACGTCTGTCCATTAATAAGCTAATAAAATATGAATACGTAGAAAATGAATGATGTTACCTGGTCTGCTGGTTATAGTTTAGCATCCGGCAATTATTCATACTCTGTAGTATCAATCGCCCGCAAAAATTGAAATTGCTAACAGCGCGCGTGGTGCGTACCTACATGGGCAAAGAGGAAACGGCGGGGGCCGCGATCGCGCTCCGACGCGAATTCAAATGAGCCCAAACAAGCCGAGAAGGGCAAGGAATTCCAGATACTAATCTGCAGGAATTAGATGGAACGATAAATAAACAGATCTTCCAGCTAAACTGTTATATGGTATTAAACTAAAAGTGTAATAACATACGTACAGGTACAGGGTTTACCCAATAAATGTGATACAATTTCAAATAAAAACAGTAGCCATGTTTATTAAAATTGTAATTTTTATACAATATTATAATCTTATCAAGGAGAACCACATTCTTGTTGTGAAGTTGTGATATTTTAAATACAAATTAAATGTATCAATTAGAAAGATATACATATAAAATCAATTTTATTGAAAAATATTGTTATTGCTATGCCGGGATTCGAACCTAAATTTAATTTGTATTTAAAATATAACATACCTATGTTCTGAATAATTACAACTTCACAATAATAATGTGTTCTCTTTAATAATACATAAGTTGTATCAACGTGTCCAAAATTTAATAAAAATTATTTGTTAATTCTGGTGTCTCCTATCAGTTTACTCAAAGGTATTTGAGATTCCGTAAAAACAAAGTAGATGGCTTTCAAATAATGGAACGATAGATGTATTCATTTGTCTCGGTTATAGTATAATCTTATAATGCACGTTCCCCGAATTGAAAGAGATCCAGGTTCGAATTTGATAAAATTGATTTTATGTGAGTATCTTTCTAATTAGTATTTAGTATTACAATCGGCTACTTTAGCATGCGGCGTTTCACATTGGAACAATGTTGACAAGTTATTAAAACTTAACAAAATCCGTTTACGCGGTAGACTCGGCTAACCTAATTGTGCACTTGGTGCAAAACGGTCGACTCTAACATCAATCCGAGCAAGCTGTTCGTCGAATTGTGAAAAGGTTTAAAACAATTATTTTTTACATGATGTGAGGACACCGGTAAGACAAAGAAATTCCCGGAGTGAAGTCAATATCGCCGCTGTAAATGAACGTGTAAGGGATGATCCAAAGTTGTCAATTCTTCGACGTTCACAACATTTAGGCTTATAGTTACGCCACAACACGGCGTATTTTGCGTAAAGACCACAAGATGCAGCTAGTGCGAGACCAACAAAAATGGAACAATTAAAAAGCAACATAACTCGTGTATGTGTAAATAAAAGTGGCTGAAAATTGGATCAGAAGAATTGTATGAAACGTAGTTGTGGTGCTGCACATATAAATTAAATTATATTCCATTGTGAATGGCATCGAATGATCTTTCAAATAAATAAAAAATCATTGATATCATACTTGATTTTCTGAATTCAATTCCATTTTAAAGTTCTATCACTCGTGTTTGATCACCCTGTATATTATATTATCCCAGGACTTTATTAAATTATTATCTCGTAATACCGGCCTAAGTTGAATGCGCTAAGGTATTACGAAGATGCCTTCTGGAAGCGCAGGTTCAAATTGCATCGAGTGGGAAATTTATTTTCACTTTTAATACATTTAGCCAAGACACAAACCGTTTTATTTAGCGAGATTGTACCCATAGGTAATCAATTATTATTAGTGTGGAATTTTTGCTTCAATCTAGCTCAGAGCGTGAACGTGTAAATACGTGTTTTATACGCAATATTACAATCCGTGGTCTTCTGACTTGTGATAAATAAATTTAAAAAAATTTATTACTCTGTTGTAAAATGGCGGATAATCAACTAACTGAAGAACATTTACGTCATTGCATGCTGTTACATTTTCGTTCGGGTGTTATTGCAACGGTTACAACAAAGAAAATTTGCGATGTGTGTGGAGACTTATTGAAAGTAAATAAGTGCCAACGTTGGTTCGGAAAATTTTCCGATGGTGATTTTGACTTGTTTAATAGCGATCGAAGTGGGCGCCCGCTAGGGTTTGATGATGACGCTTTAAAAACACTGGTGGAAACGAATCCTAAACTGAGTATCCAGGAAATAGCAAACACTCTTCAGGCTACTCGGTCAACAGTTCAAAGACATCTTCACGAAATCGGGAAGGTTTGCAGACAGGGTATATGGGTCCCACATCTATTGTCGGAGATGAATAAAGATCAACGGCGTACAATTCGCACATCTCTTACAACAACAACAAGCGCACTAAACAATGGCTTTCTCCAAATAAACTAGCCGTACAGCATGCAATGACGTAAATGTTCTTCAGTTAATTGATTGTCCTCCATTTTACAACAGAGTAATAAATTTTTTTAAATTTATTTATCACAAGTCAGAAGACCACGGATTGTAATATTGCGTATAAAACACGTCTTTACACGTTCACGCTCTAGAGCTAGACTGAAGCAAACATTCCACACTAAAAATAATTGATTACTTATGGGTACACCTGATACTTATTAAAGATGATTCCCTTCATCGTTTATTCAAATCCCGGCGATTGGAGATTAGCGACGAGCATGTTGTTCGAGGAAAACATTTTCCCGTTGGAAAATCTGGGACTCTACTGAATCTCGCGTCGCGGACCGATTTCCGCGATAATTTCATCGCAAAAATAACTCAGACCAATAAAATAAATTAACACCTCAAGTACACAGCGTGCATATTATATTAGGAAGGACGGACGGATTTACACCGAACGGAACGAGAAAGAAGATTTTAATTAATTCATGTACATCTACCGTTTCGATTCCTTCTTCTCTTTGATCTAATGGGTGCAGCGTAATTCATCAATGTAACAAATACTGTAAAGGTAGATATGATTGCAAGTTTATTCGATTAGAATCACCAATGACGGAAAATTAATATTTTTTATAACATTCTTTTAAAATCTATGAAACTATAAAATATATTTTTTGTTTGACGCGATAACTGCACACTTTCACGCGATTTGATTGACAACATGTTCGTTTAATACTGCTATACGACTACAATTACAATTGATAAAACGCTAGCCCATATGTTTTGCCATTTATATTACTCATTAAAAGGGTAATATTTAATTGTTACGTAACATGTTTTATTTTTTATTTAAAACAACTGTTGATATGAATACAAATATAAGTTATATACATTCAACATCATAATACGACAATAGAGTTGTGCACCCCCAATAATAAGAAAGATCGTGAATTATGAAATCAAAATCTATAAAAATACAACGTGAAACAATATACTAAATAATATTTGTTTTAAATGTTAAGAAGTTGATCAAATTAGAACATAGGAATAAGAAAGATGCCGAATACATAATTTAAAAATTATTTTGAAGACTTTTATATTTCATGTTGATTTAATTGATTTTGGTAGTTGGTTATATAGTCTAGGAGCAATGTACCATGCACGTCTCTGTCTTATTCCTATTTTGGATAATATTATATATATTTTATACATACACAATCACATTAGCATTATTATACGACTAGCTCAAGTATCCGGCGTTGTCCGGACTTTACACAGAGTGAAGATGTTTCATTTAGGGAGATAGGGGTGGTTTTTCGGCATCTCATGCAGACAGTGACCTTCCTCATGTTTTGAAGATAAAAAAGGTGCATATTTTTATCAGCTCGGAATAAAATTGGAGATTTGTATGAAAAACAAAAAAACCAACATACACTCTTCTTTATATATATATATAGATCAGTAATCATTATTACCGTATTTGATATATAAAATTTTCATAATTTAAAAAAATGTTTTGTTTTTTCTGTTTTCATTTATTTATTATTTTGCTACTTTTAAGTTATTGTTATTATTAAAATTTTCAACACATTAAAATAAACTCAATACATTTATATAAGTTCAGTATTTTTTTTGATAAATAATATTTAATTCCCATTTACAATCTGCGCGCCGAAATATGCACATAAAGTCGCGCTAAAATAAAATAAAATACAATATTGGGTATCATCTGGAAACTTTGCAGGAATGAGACAAGACGCACCGTCGGACTATTCGAGACGCACAAAAAGAAAGGGATGACATCAGTTGGCAGCTCCGTCACCACTTGAAAATCTAAATCTGTGATAGAATACTGAGCGAGATACACAAATACTTCCACAAAGCGTAAGAAATCTTGTGAAAATATTTACTTACCAATCAATCGACGTGCATCATGCATTTTTCTTAGATAATTTAGCGTCTGAAGCAAAAATATATATTTCGAAGTACGCAGACTTAAAACTTACATGATTTTGTAAAAATTTCAAACAATAATATTTTCCGGAACGGTGCAGTATTTACACATATTCCTTGAACATTTTTCACTCGTAATTTAATCAGGCATCCACCAACAAAATATTGTGGACACGGTCTGTTACACCCTGTATGTCTTACATAGCAAACGTATGTAGATGAAATTTGGCTACTTTTGTATATGGCATATGTTTAATCACTTAAACCTCTCTAACGGCAATATAAAGCCTGGATTCGAATCCCGGTGATTTATATAAATTTGTTTTTACATAAGTTATTAACAATTTAATAATTAAATTAAATACGTACGAATCACGAGATCATGCCGTGTGTCACTAACATGAATACGTTATTACGCACGGTCCACACGAGACTACAAATTCCCTTTTATGAACAACAGAATTTAATATCCAATCATAACCGCGAGAAAATGAACAAAATAAAGCAAGTTAAAACCAATATCGACACAGTAATGAGTAACAATGCAGATTACTGCTGAACTTGCCGCCACGGATCCCTTTGAAGTCAAACACTGCAAGAGCTGCCGGCTCCTCGACACTAATATCAACTACCGTCACAAGAAAGCCCGAAACGTCCGCGATCATTCAAAAGCTCTCTGGCAACGCGTCAAGACGTGAGTATGGTCAAGTTAAAGATTCATACTAACTCACTGTCAAGTGAACGGTTAAGATTAAAACATTTTTAATAAGAAATATGTTTCTCCTGAGGCTTCCTGACTAAATGCGTCACAAATTTGGTTTAAACGTATCTCGTTCGAAAATTTCTAAACATTTTATTGGAGCTACAAGGGAGAAGGTGTATTTTGTAAGAACGGTTTTAAGGGTATTTAGTATTAAACACAGCAATAAGAAATATATTTGTACGTGTTAATAAAAGCGTTGTAGAAACTTTAAATTAAAATGGATAGTAAGAGATCCAAGTAGCAATAACAATATTTTTTCGATAAATTGATTGTATATGTATATTTTTCTAATTAATACATTTAATTTGTATTCAAAGTATCACAGACCCACGTTCTATAAAAATTCTGTGAATTTCTGTAAAAGAATGTGTTCTTTTATATACATTTACAATGACAAGTAAAGTCAGAATACGCGTGCGTATTAAACAATTTTTTTTTTAGTTATTTTATAATACGTGTATTGTGTAGTGGTCTACGCAGCAAAGCGAAACGTACACACTTTGACATATATGTCGATTTACTATTGATATCTATTGTCATTTGTAGGAATGTATCCAAAGTCAATTTATTTAATGTTAATTATAAATTTATGCATTAAATTATTTATTTGAAATTTGTTTCTAAAGTGTCAAGTGTTATGTGACTGTGATGAAGATCGGTAACTAAGATTTTAATTAATAATAAGAAAACACTTCGTTTATACTATTGTTTATTGATAAATCAACATGTTTCAAGATCAACGGTCCCTTCTTTAGGACACAATGATGTACACTAAAATTTAAAATGCAAGCATAGACAAAAACAAAACTATTATAAATATAAGCGGTGAGTAACTAATTAGGAACTTATGTGAAAACAAATTTAAAATTTGATTATTTGCAAAGAGGAATTTTTTTATTAATAATGTTTGATTTAATTATTAGAAGTTTACTTTCTAGTATATACCAGTAATTGCTTGAAGAATAATACACAAATAATCTGTTATCAACAATTACAGTCAGAATAATGATTTACACTAGTGAGCATAAATTAAAAAAATTATAATTGACGATGTTTAATTAATTTTTTAATGTACATTATTTTTAGGGTAGTTATAGACTAAAATGATGACAAACTTAATCTTAAGCAATAGTTGCAACCTAATTTAATAGACATTATTTTCGTAAGGAGCCGTTTTTTTGGTGTTTCTGAGCTGCCGGCAGCGAGGAGTTAATAAAGTTCTAAATCAAAGCGTACTATTGATTGGACGTGAATATAAACGGGGAATCTGTGTGTTTACGTTCCGGAGAATGTTTACGAAACAACAATATTCAGGAAATACAGCCGGGTACATTAAACTGATAGCCGCGAGCCAATGCTCTGGCTAGACATAACACGATGAGAGATTCTGGCCAAATACCCACACGCACACATTCTCATCTCCGCGGCACTATTCTTCTTCACGCTACACTTTTATTCAACATTCACTATTGTCAATGAAATGTATCATCAAGTACCTTGAATCCGTTGAAAAGGGTGTATTGCATTGTTCTATTTTTTTTTCGAAGATCCACAGTCAATATATTACACATATATTGTATTAAAAAGAACACATTATTATTGTGCAAAGTTCATAAAATATATTAAATTAAATTTCATAAATTGAAAGAAGAATGGGTATTTTATCATGACACCCGTCCTAAGTTCGTAACAATTAATTTCTTATTTCGATTCACATATATAGACTACTCAAGACACGTCCTATTCATAACTAATTACACAAAGATATTGCTAAAAAATAATGTTGTAGAATACAACATACAATAGGCTCTTTTCACCGCAAAATGCATTTAAAAAATAACCCTGTTTTCAAGGGCGGATTTATTATTAATTTTTTGAGACAACGCCTTGGACACTGGCACGTGTGAAACGTCGGCTTGAGTTTCACAAGGAAACCATCTACAATAAACGCCATCGAACCTTGAAGAGACGCCAGTTCTATATGTATATACAGAGATTTTGCCAAAACATATGGATATAAGACATTTTAATCGAGTGAGATAAATATTAAGGACGATAATTAATATTAGTTTTGACTACCTAAGAAAGTTTTAATGAACAAATAAAAATGGATTGTGTACAATTTAATATAAATAATAATGACGTAGTCCTCGGTCAGATTTCAATGATATTAATGATATTAAAAAATAAAGGTATATGAAATAGGTAATGAAGTGATGTTTTCTATAAATACGTGTAATTATTCATTTTTCTTATATATATATATTAAGACGTTTGAGATGAACTAAGGGTGCAGCTTACTACATGTTCTTTTCACGGCTTCTCAATGTACTTACTCAGAGGGAGAGGGGTGCACCCAATGTAATGTCGGGAGTATCAACTGTCTATAAGATTCGGATATAAAAATAATGTACTTTATCTGTAATTATTAAAATATCATAATATTAATATCAAGATACATTACATAAATGTAAATATCATAATATTAATATCAATATACATTACATGAATGTAAATATCATAATATTAATAACAAGATACATTACATAAATGTAAATATCATAATATTAATAACATACATTACATGAATGTAAATATCATAATATTAATAACATACATTACATGAATGTAAATATCATAATATTAATATCAACATACATTACACGAATGTAAATAAACAAAACTGTAAATGTTACAACGAATTACCTCATATGCAATTAATAGTTTATGATCGAAATTTTTTAACAAATAATATAAGCATTATTATTTATTTGCACAAAAATTGTCTTATACCTATAGTTGCATTCATAATGCCAGCCTTACTGGGCCATGCCCGTGCTGAGGTAAATATTTTACACATTTTTATATGTAGATGCTAGTATATAAAGTAATAATTACACAATCTTATCGCTTTGAGGGTTGATTTTTTAAGATGTTGAAATAATAAATCTAAACATTATCAATATATACAAACTTTTTGTAAAATTCAAACAGAATAAAAATAAAATTTGAGAATGTTCATATTTCCAACTCGATATGGTATATAATTATTCAAATAATATTCTACCAAAACACATACGCAACATTTACATTTTAATGGAAAAGGTTATAGTCCCTACGAGACAAAACATATCGTCAAGATTATTTTGAGCAACATAGAGTAATATTTTCTTGATAAATTCATGGTGAGCATTTCAGACCTTAATTTTATCACATTCACGTCAAATAAAATGTTTCGATTCATATTCCGATTTTATATTTACAACAAAATATATATAATAAAAAGACACAAAAGACATTCATATATTTAGAATGTTACACATCTTGAAAAATATCTTTCACACGTTTTAACAAATGATAATCTAAAACATTCTTAAGCTTCCGAAATAATATTATTCAAAATATATATCTAATAAAGTAACTTTCATTATAGTTTTAGTCATAAATATCCAAACATATGCAGGTAGTAAAAAAACATTTTAAAAATTTCAACCTTGAATGTTTAAAAATACTCTTAATGTTTTATTTATGTTACAAACTAATTAGCGAAATAACACGATCAGTATTATTTTATTTAATGTTTAGACTTTTACTCGTACAAAAGCGCGATGTTCAGATAACACCAGGCACGTTGATGGGTAAATTTTTTCTCTTTTAATCTTTTACTTCTGCCGATCTACATCCAGTGTTGAATTTAGGCCTTCCATTTTCTGCTTGCTTTCAATTTTGCAGAACAGCTTGCCTGGTGTTATTTTGCGCCTCAGATAGCGTTATTCAACCTACTTATAAAAAGTTCAGTTAACAGTAGATACAAAGATCGTACTGATATAAAGCTGTGAAATCCAGAAACAATTTCGTTTTACTATTTGAAAAATGTACCGTCATAAGAAAAGGGTCACATATTCACCTAATTTGTATTGCAAAGGAAATTGACACTTCACACTTCAAGGTAATGTATTAGGTTTTTTTTTCAAATTTATGTACAAAAAAAGAGTTAGAGACACGGATCGGTAATTATAATAGTATTAAAAACATGATTTTTTTTTGTGTAGAATTGTATTTCATCGGAATACATTTGGGTCACATAATTCACATTTTAAACGTCTACATGACGGACCGTATCGGCGTCCCTTACTTGACGGCACGCGTAGCCGCGTGTTATCACGCGCAAGTTCAGACAAATGGCAAGTACGCGAGCGAAAATTCACAGCGCTCGTTTCGAACGCCGGGCTATTTCCGAGCGGCGGCGGTCAGGCCGCGCCCGACGCCGGGCCCTTTAACAGAATGATAAAAAAGTGAAAAATAATAAAAAAAACAAAAGCGTATGACAATATAAGAGTTTTACTTGTTTTCCCGGTATTGTGGCGGCGTGCGGCGGAGACCGGCGGCGCGGTACTGCCGGCGCGCGGAGAGCGGGCGCGCCGGTCCGCTGGGGGTAACACCGAAATAGCGGGCTGATTCACGCCGAGGGCCGAGAGGACTTTCACTCGACGGCCGGCGGCCAGAACGCGGTAGCGCCGCGGCGTTAGTCTGCGCATTCGCGACGCCAGCGAGAATAATGCGAACGTTTAGGCGATTATTTCATACATTCAAATACAGTAATATAAGATGATTTATCCGTTACATCTAACAGTGAAATCTGAACAATTAAACTCAATTACAATACAAAACCAGAAATATCAAAACTAGAAAATTATCTACGTGACATAAATATTCTCGTTTGTCTATGATTGAAACATAAAACCGAAAATTGTGTAGTAAGGAAAAAACAGAAACTACAAATAAAGAAATGATGTTCGAATAATATTCATAAATTTTTGCTCAATTTCTTTTCTGCCAACACCCAATAACTAGTTCCTGTCTTTCCAGTTCTAGTATATATATATATATATATATTTTAAATCGACTAATAATGATAAATATTTAAGTGGAATTATATATTTTTTAATACAAGGATGTGTTAAATAAAAAAATGTTTATTTTGCATTTAAGTACAGTCCCTGAGACTTTGTAAAAATTCCATTGCCGGTGTCAAGTCGGGGCTACGTGGAAGTCAGTTTATGTCACCTCGTCGGGATATCAATTTCCAGGGAAAATTTCACGAACAACTGGTACGAACACGCTCCATAGCGACTGAATTACTAAGGACGCGGCTACCGATCGGCATACCCCCGGTCCTCTCCCGCTCATTGCGTTGGTGCAGCGAACCAAAATGAAAAAGACTTTTGGGACACACTGTAATTCGTATTAGAACGTTGAAGACTGTAGTTCTGCATACTGTGTTCACGCGAATAGACTTCGTTGATCTTGGAAGTTTTTTTTTCTTTTCTTTTTTAACGGTTTGTTATAATGTAGTCTAGACGCAATGTATGCCTATGATATTCCTATTTAGGACCTTTTTATTTGTTTTACGTTTCTAGTCTGATAATTGTGTGATTTAAAATTTAATCTAATTTAAACATAAATATTATAAAAATGCTAAATTTTTTAATTTGTTTGTGTTTTAAAAAAATCAGAAAAATATTATGGTGCTTTAAGCTTTATATGATTTGCTAATAAAGTTATCGCAGAAATATAGGTGTACTCTAATACAAACTGAAAAAATATTAATTACTCAGATAAATCAGGGCGAGTTTTCAATAATATACATTATTTGAGTACATCACAAAAAGGAATTCCGTCAAAGATGTTTAGAATATTTGTGTATATATTATACATTAAATTTGTAAATTAATAAACAAAATATTTTTTTTTAAATACGTACATACATTTTTCTATTCCACTAAAACAGATTTTTTTTTTGCGAAATATTTTTAAATACAAATGTCATAACTGAGAACGATGAATGTTTCCGAACGTCGCTTATTTTCGTTACATAAGTTTTGCTGAAGAAGAAGCATTAAGAAAAGCATAAAACAAAAAAATAAAAAAATGCCTGCTAAAGTATTTATTAACTTCGGACTCTGGGAATCTATTGCAAACAATAGACGATAATGTTATAATTTTGATAAAAGAGAATTCAAAGAAGTTCTTATTTTACGAAAATAAAAAATGCCAGTGATTGAATATTCAGTTTGCAATGACGAGTGTGCGTCGAGAAAGTGAGAATCCGTTTCATTGCCAAAATCGCGTCCCAACGTTTTTCGGCCAAAGCGTGAATATTAAACGAACAGAAAACGCGTGTTATATTCTGGGCAAATGTAAAAAATCACACTCGTAATGCGGAAACAGGGTCAAAATTCGAGCACTAGCAAAAAAATAATTGATACCTTTTGAGACTATCTTTACTCCCGGTTGATCATAAAGCGTAGAAAAAATATTGGAGACAATTTTTTTAGTGTTTTACATGAGAGGTACCAATAATAATATATATTGTTGTTAAATTTATTAAGCAAATTATCATTATTTATTATTGTTGTTTATTAAGCAAATTAAATATCTATTAGAAATAAAATATCATTTAAAATAGTCGGTTTTTTTTCGTTGCAAGTATTGCTGTAATATTTCGTTGCAAGTATTGCTGTAATATTTCGTTGCAAGTATTGCTGTAATATTTTTTTCTAAATTAGTCAAAATAGAGACAACGAGAATATTATGTTCCAGGCTGATGTTGTTTTTTAACAACTAGGAAATGAAAAACAATTTTTTAATTTGGTTTTTATTTATCGATTATTTGGTTTATTACAATTATGAATATAATATGACATCGGCCAAGTGGGCGCGCCTCTGGCAGCGGCGTAAAACGCATTGCTCTTTCAACCATATTTTTCAAAACATTCTCTCACACTTTGCGTGTTATTTCAACAATTTCATTACGAATTTTATCCTGTAACATCGGAATTGTTGTTGGCTTATTGGCGCGGACCTTTACGGTGAAGTACTCCCACGGAAAGAAGTCGGGAGTCGTCAGTCGATATCATCACTTTTTCATATTATGCTGTCGGGAAATATTTCAAGCGTAGCTCGGACTGTGTGTTAGGTGGTACCGTTTTGTTGAAACCGCATATGTTGCAGGCCCAATCGATTCAATTCAACCACCAACAAGTTTTCCAAAACGTGACAACAGCGATCACCAATAATGGTTACATCATTACCAATCTGTTGTCAATTCTACCACATGAAAAAATCATGCGGCAATCGCGTCAAATAATTTTCCGTCATTATTCACGGGATGTTTTCAATTGAAATCCATATAATATTAATACGCCACTATACAGTGTCGGTCCGTCAGATCGAATTACAATAAAAAAAATCGTACATACATCCTCAAAACGTGACACTGAGCAGGAAGCGTACGTGAGCCACGACACTTCTCGGAATCAGAGTTTTAGTGCGGCACATGAAAATGTTTCCAAGAATTGTATATATTCAAAATAAATTTGCATTATAAATGCACATAATGTTGTACAGTTTCGGTGACGCGTTTAAACCAGACAGGCTGTCTGGTGAAACATACAATTTAACCATCCAATTTTTTCAATGCTTACTACATTCCATCTGTTGTGATGCGGTTTGTGTATTTGGGAAGTATGTTTGATAGAAACAGAAAGGCTGAGAAAGATATCGAAAGGAGGGTATGACTGCCGGGAATAAATTGAACGGCGCTTTGAATGGAATTATATCTAACGAGAACTTGTCAACCGGGGCAAGACTAAAGGTACACAATGAAGTCCTAGTACCGACACTGATGTATTAAAGTGAGGCTCGGTGCTGGCAGAAGAGGAACAAGAATAGATCGTTTAGGCATAGGTATACGCTGCGACAGATCCATTTATGACAGCGTTAAGAAAGAAGAAAATAATGTAAAGCTTATCTTAGTATAGTAAGTAAGATGAAGAAAGGATCACTTAGGTGGTTTGGTCATATGGAACGGATGAATGAGGAGAGAATAGTAAGAAAGATATATGACGCAAGTGTTGATGACACCAGAAATAGAGGACGTCCGCGGAAAACGGCACGACCGAGTAAACCAGACACAACAGGATGGTCCTGTTAAAAGCCTCAATAATCGGCGAGCTTGCAAGAGAAGATGTATGAATGGTGGATGAGGCGAGGATATAAACGGCTCGATGGTAAGTTAGTTAGTTAGATATTAACTCTCATATACCGGGAGCACTCTAGTGCGAACGAAATTATTACACCGAAATGATTTTAACGTGTAATGCCAATTCTTTAACAAAGCTGTCGTTCGTATGGCGTGTGATGGCATTTACCAAAAAAAATTAAACGGAAAACTGGAGAACAAAATTTGATTGAAACGATGAATTCCAGATTCCCGGAGAATACTGGACGCATTCATGACACGACTGCATCGCGGCTAATTCAGGACGCGCCCGTCTCCGGTGCGTGCTCACGAGGTCACCACCGTTGCACTTTACCGCCACACTTTGTCGTCTCAATATCCGGTTTACGATGAGGACCTTCGATACGCATTCGGCACCGCGCGCATCATCAGATTGATGTGAAAGGAAAATTTCATTCAATCAAATTTCCCCCGTCGAAAAGCATGTAATTTAGATTTCAAATTTCCGAAAGCGCAACTGAAATCACACAACGATGAATGCGGTACCTACTTATATTCTACAAGTGGTGCAATTGGTCCACGTAATGAGAATCTTGACAGTAATAAATATTCAAACCAAAATTGTTTAAAAGTTGTGAAAAAAACGACAACAGAGGTGGAACACGATCGCGAAATGTGGTGTATTTTTAGCGCCAAAATAAGGGAGTAAATGATCACATCCACCGACGACTGCTGAGAAATATAACACTCCTACCGCGATGTACGTTACTCACGCCAATTGTTTATTGACATCGTACGAATGCTTTAGTGCTTTCGATAGAGTTTTACATTTTGTTTGCGGTTTTCCGTCGACTGGACACGTTCGGTAGCCAGCCGAGGAACAAAAAAGCTCAGTCTAGATGAATGAGCCTGAGCTGTTTTCAGCGAGTGTAGGGAGGGCGTGTAATGTTGAACAGTTAGCGGAAGAGTTGTCAGGATTGAGCTTCCGTCTATTCGCAGGGTCAATGTAATGCTGTACTTTTACACGAATGCCGAGAAACTCAACGCTAGGTGGCGCCAGTATGGTAAGCGGTTGCATTCCTGGACCACAGCGGATGGGATACTTCCTGTAGGAATAATCTTTGGCTTTGAAATATCAAGGACAATATCAAGGACTTGATTATGTCGGATTGCCGATGCCATTATTGATTAATAATATCAAGACGCCGAACCTAACTCGAGCAACAAATATTACATTCAACGGTAAAATGTAACGATCTTCGTAACGGAAGTGAAAATACCTAAAGAAAAGTCGGCTTAAGCATTACTAAGATGAATTAAGATAAATTACTTAAGAATTATCGTTTTAGTGACTTCGTACGTCGTTCATTAGATAATATTCCTTGAAAATAAATGACAACAAATTATTGTTTCTTTCTGGCATTAGGAACAAATTCTAAGTACAACACGGTCATTAGAACGGTGTGAAAAAATGGATGAACAAACGCTTTCTACTTCTTCAAAACATGCATTAGATTTGAATAGAATCCTGTTACAGTAGAATAATAATATCTGGAGCGCTATCTGCAAGTTCCGCATGCGTCATTCTATATCTTTCTATTTAACAAACTTCGGATTCCAGAATAAATGTCAAATATGGGCTCTGCCCTAACCATTTCCAAATTTAAAGAACTCTTTGTTCACTATGGCTTTCCAGTGCATTTAGTTACATATAACGGTACATCATTTAACCAGCTCAGAGTTCAAATAATTTTGTAATATACAATCACATCCCCACATTTTCCGGCAACTAATGGTGCTGCGGAACGATTTGTAGAAACATTTAAAAGTCACATGATAAAAATAGTCGAAAGTGGTAAATCTCAAAATATTATTGTTTGATTACCGGAAAGTAGTGGAGCAACCCCAACTAAACTCATGATGGGTAGAGAATTAAGATCGCGATTATCTTTGCCGAGACCATCTCAATCTACCAGAACCTGGTTGAATCTCAAGGTAAACAGTTAAAATATACTAAAGGAAGCAGAAATATAAATTTGGAAGTGGGAAGCCAAGTCATGGTAAAAGATTTCAGAAGGGGTAGTAGTAAACTGTGGCCAAAAGGGTGTATACAAAAAATCTTAATACCAGGTACAACTTACATGGTGGAGGTGGAAGGATATATATGGAAGAGATACGTCAACCAATTACAAATAATTTAAAAATAAAAATTTATGGTTCCATAAGAACACACATATATATATATATATACGCATATCTATGTAAACGCGAATCTTGTTATAAGTGGGGGAGAGTGTTATACCTTGTATGTTGGTATCTCTCTCTCTCTCTCTCTATCGTGATACCTAATAGAGTGTACCCGTATCGTATGTGCTGTAATAAATAGTGATAATAATTAATTATCTGTTTAATTATTAACAAGTAAATGATCAATATTTGGATCATAAATTGTCGATATTCATGTTTTAATTTAAAAATATGATGAATTTTTGTCGTTTAATAACATTATTTCTAAATACTAAATTAATGTATTAATTATAAATATATACATATAAAATCAATTTTGTCGAAAAATATTGTTTTTGCGCTACCGGGATTCGAACCTGGATCTCTTTCCAATTCGTGGAAGGTGCATTAACCAACTATGCTACAGCATACAGGACTTTTGACGACAAATTTTCGAACCCATATGTTACACTTTCCAAATTAATACATCCATCGTTCCATTATTTGAAAGTTGTTAACTGTTTTTACGGAATCTCAAATACCTTTGAGTAAACCGATAGCAGACGCCAGAATTAACAATTCATTTTTATTAAATTTTGGACACATTGATACTACTTATATATTAACCATTAATTGGTTAATGCACCTTCCACGAATTGGAAAGAGATCCAGGTTCGAATCCCGGTAGCGCAAGAACAATATTTTTCGATAAAATTGATTTTATATGTATCTTATATATATATATATATATATATATATATATATCTTTCTAATTAATACATTTAATTAGTATTTAAAATATCACAGACCGTCTGTTGTGAATAATTACAACTTCACAATAAGAATGTGTTCTTCTTAATAAATATAATGTTTTACCAAATCACCCAGCAAATAGGCATATTTTCGTAAATCTATCACACACAGCATTTGTAAGAGTTCAATGTCTTTACCTAGCTATTGTTCCCGACAAACAAGTGATGTAAAATAAAAATATATGCAGTTTGTATTAATTATTACCCGAATTAAGAGCAATTTTCAATGTACAGTACGTCTTTTTAAGACGCCACATTAAAACGTGTCCCCGACGTTTTCGAAATTGTCCCGAGCGCGATATAAAATATTAAAGCTATAAAATAATAAAACCGAAACTAAAGAAATTGCCAAAACGTCGCAACCGCAAAAGCGAAGCGGAAGTGGTCAAGAAAACCTGGAGGATCTGACCCTCGATTCCAACTAAAATAAATAGATTTTTTTGTGCAGAAACCACGTGAGTTCCCCGCATTTCCTACACATCTTTCTCATTAAAACGTCTTATCTAATTTAAGAATAGATCCGCAGATACAGCGTAGATTCGCTGAGAGCACGCAAAGATTATTTATACCGGGGAGTAGTGGCACCGTAATGGTGTGACGTGACGTAACAGATTGCGGGTGTAAAAGTGAAGTTTGATAAAGAGCGTCAAAAAGAGCGATAAAATGTTGCAGTTTGCAGGTTGCAGCGGGGCTCGCTCCCCGCCTCGACTGCAGCACGGTTCCCACAGCTGATTTCCCATGGCGATAATTAAGAAGGAACATAAAAAAACTTTTAAATAATGCACGATGCAAATTGACTTTGCGAATTCGTAACGCTCTTGAAACAATGTGCGGTTTTCGTTAAACATCCTTCATGGAGCGCGCTGTGCGGGATGGGATGTGGACTGATCATGTCCGGGTTTTATTTGACGATCGCTTATCAATACTTCACTTCAAACTGACGTTTTTCAATATGCGAAATGCGTTTAATCAGCGTTTTGTATAGATGACGATAATGTCACCAACTCATTTTCTATGAAATATTCGAAAATGTTGTACGTTTAATTGCAATCCACTTTGTCGGTGCACGATGCATTTTTACGTTACATTTTTATAGTTTGTTTGGCTTATTTTTAAATTTATATTTTTCTATTCTATTTTTATATATGTGTACCATGCTACTGTGTAGCTTCTCATGTGTACCAAACCTATTTTGTAAAAGCCCATAAGGGCGTTAATAAATAAATTATTTTTAGTTATTTCTAATACAAATAGCTACTACATATATTATTACTACTATGATTATTTTTTAATGGAGTTTTTTTTTAAACAAATTTAATCCGATTTTCTTCATTTTATAAATAATAAAATACATATGAAATTATTAAAATTTAACAACATTCAGTTTTAAATATTTAAACAAAGATAATATAGATAATAAGAAATTTTATGCTTAATGGTCAAGATTAATGTTTGATAAGATATTGTCATTAAATTTTAATAGTGACTGGATCTTGGATTACGACCTAATTAATCCCTATTTAGAAGTGAATCTAATATGAGTTATAAAAATATTCTACCTTTTCTTCTTTTAATATTTTTGCTGATTCGGTTTGCTGTGTGTAAAAAGTAATATACATAATTTTATTACTTTTAAAATTAGCAATATTAACTTGGTGGTTAAGATTCATATTTTTTATTTAATTGTGGTTAATAAAACTAAGATAATAAATAAAAAACATAATTTTATTATTAATAATTTCTTCTCAGTGCGTGCAATTAAGATTCATATATTAATGTGCGACTAACACTTTATATGTGTTTTCTTGTTCTTGCGGCTAGAAAGGAAATAAGTGAATAATGGAATTGATACACAAAATAAGAAAACTTATTACTTTTTTTTTATAAAACACAATTATTAAAGTGCAATATTGTACATTTAGACTAAATTATATTTTTTTACCTAAAAGGTTGAAATTATCTCCAATTAAAATAATATAATGTAGCATTTTATTATTATATTTATTTATTTAATTCTTAACATAGTGCATACATAAGCACTAATCACTAATATAAACAACATGAAAGTCTTTTCTTTTACTAAAATTATATACATATCTGGTGAGTTTCATTTTAAATCTATTCAGTTTCTCCTCCTTTCTTATGTTTTCTAGCATTTCATTAAAAATCTTCATCGCACTATACATCATAGATTTTTGAGATTTGTCCTTTCTTCCTGAGTGGCAGACTCAGTCTATCCTTTCCTCTTGTACGAAGCTCGTGCTCATGATGATTTGCATAAATTTTTCGTATAAATTCCGCGGATATTTTTTTATTGAGGATTTTATAAATAAATACCATTATATTAAAATAAATTTTCTGCTTAAAGGTCTTCATATTCAGATCTTTCAGCATTGCACTGATCCGAGTATATCTATTTTTTCTGAATATTATTCTTAAAGCTTTATTTTACAACACTGACAATTGTTGTATTTCTTCTTCATTAGCCAAAAACAAAATGGTGCTGCAGTAGTTGATGTGAGGAATAATAACAGAGCTCTATACTATTTTACAAAACTCGGTACTAATGCATTTCTGATCCTTCTTTAAATCACGTTGTCTTGTATTGAATCTATTATGACTCTATTATGACTTTTGGGAGTCATAATAGATTCAATTTTGAATCTATTATGACTCCCCAAATATTTTATTTCTGTCACTTCCTTCATTCTTTCATCATCTATGATGATTGCTGATGTGATTGGTATTTAATTTCCAATGTTCATGAATTTAGTTTTAGTTTATTTTTCTTCAGTCACATATTACTATATTATTTAAGTCATAGTTTAATTAATTTAGTATAATTGTCTCCCGCGATACATATGAATGCATCGTCTACTTACATTATTATTGTTTTCACAAATACATATAATATAATGATCAATTTTGAAAAATTGCTTGGATCTTGACAAAGGTTGTGATCTGGCGGCAGCGCGCGAAAGTTCGCCAAACCGCTCGGAGCGCGCCACGCCGCACCCGTGAGCACTTACTTATCTTACCACGCCACGCAGCTAAATATTGGAGACTTTAGCGAATCGTTTTTTTTAAATTTTAACCCAAGTTATTATACTTATTAAAGATTTAGATAATTTTGGTCGAGATTGTGATTCGAAAAAGAATACTTATTTATTCTACCAATAAAAGCACGAAATATTTGTAATGTACAGAAAGAACAGATATAGCAAACGTAAATATAATTATTGTTTCTATCTACATTTTTTGAATTTATTTGATTCAGACTTCCCTGTTAATTGTAATTAATCCTATATAATTAATCACAATCTTATTTATTGTTATTATCGTCATCATTCCCGGGTCTACAAGCCGGTATGGGTCCTGGCCTCTTTGAGAATATACCTCCACCGGTCTCTGCATAAGGCTGCATCCCGCCATCGGAGCCTCCTTAATTTTATAAGTTTTGTGACCTTCGGCTCATTTAATATGAATGTATGCTGTTTGATGATTACATTTTTATAGTCACATCTTTTAAATTTGTGCAATTCATAAATAAAACATAAAATAATAACAGCATATTAGTAGGTTTGTTACTTGAGAAAGAACAATAATTCATATTTTCCACACGCGTGGAAATAAAAGACTGAGTTTTGTCCAACGCAGAAAAAGAATCAGCAGACCAAGATGATATCTATTTATTTAAAACAATAGAGGAAATTTCATTTTTACGCACAATGGCCAGTTGCCAAGACTGGGGGAAAATTCATATCATGGAATGTTCGGTTAAAACTGATTAAATCTTTAAGTTTTACCACCTGAGACGAGGTGCAGGATGAAGAAACGTCAACCGCAGGCGCCATCTGACGGTCGGAGTACGAAGTGTGGAGTGCGGAGAGCAGAGACGCATAGGTGGATAACTAGATAGGTAAGTGCTCGTATGTCAATAGACAGTGACTGGTTCATTGGCCAAAGTGGAAAAGCGGGGGCGGGCAACGCCGAGTGCCAAGGACGACCGAGTAGGTACCTCTCCAAGTTTTCAAATCATATATTATTATAGAAGTGTTTATTGAGCGGGATAGTATCGGAAGCCAAGTACACGAGACGGATGACTCCGAACTATAAAGAGCCAAGTAAAATAAAATGGTACAGTTTCACTGGTTAAGTACATTTAGTTATAATTATAATCTGTAGTAAGTGACATGTCATAGGCCAGTCTGTAAGTCGGAATGGCAATACAACGCTATAATTGAATCGTTTTAACGAAATAATATCTTATTAAGGAGAACACATTCTTATTGTGAAGTTGTAATTATTCAGGATGCGATGTTATAAAATACTAATTATAAAGATATACATATAAAATCAATTTTATCGAAAAATATTGTTGTTGCGCTACCGGGATTCGAACCTGGATCTCTTTTCCAATCCGGGGACAGTGCACTACCAACTACGCTTCAGCGACAATATTTTTGACCGCAAATTTTCGAACCAATATGTTACACTTTTTCAAATTAATACATCTATCGTTCCCCGGACTGAAAAAGAGATCCAGGTTCGAATCCCGTTAGCGCAACAACAATATTTTCGATAAAATTGATTTTATATGCATATCTTTATAATTAATACATTTAATTAGTATTTAAATAATATTTCTAAATGTACGTATACCATCGTCCATCTTTCAAAGAGACGTATCTTGGATTTGTTGATTTTACAGCAGACGATGTGATGTATCAACAAATTGTGTAAAATTTTTCACTGTTCAAAAAGAATTTTAAAAAATCTTACCGATCTCTACGGATATTTTTTGATTTAAAGACAGTGTGAGGCGTATTTATTTCATAATATTACTTATTACTGTCATTTGTAAAAATGACACATCGATATAAGAGTGGTTACCTCAAAATGTATTATTATTTCATTCGAATAAAATTCTGATATGCCGATTGGAACGGATTATGAATATGTATTTAGATAATGTAACTCCCAGTCGTAACTCCATTTTAACAAAAGACGAGTTAATCTTAAACAAAACCTTAAACACAAAGTAAAAGCATATATGGACGTACATGCACATACTATTTTATTATGTATACATGGTTTGCTCCTACCATTATTCGTATTTGCAATCTGTAGAACACTTGCGTTGGTGATTCGTAGATATATGAGGAAAAAGTTAATTTCATTTTCATTATATATGATATAAAATCGAATAAATTAATTACAATTATCGTGTGTTCAAGAAATCATATACATTTTATATACAATATGGTATTCACAAAATCATCATCAATCATTATTTATTGTAATTTACACGCGTCGTTATTGTATGTCATTGTATTTTTTTTTACGTAACCCTGATAGGGAAACACTGTACTGGCGTTATCGACTGTAAGAACTAGCATTTTTTGGTGCTCCAGAAGTTATTTGATCGATAAATTGTATTGACACTTGGTATTTATTGCCTTTTCGCTGTTACTATGATTGCGTCAACGTAACTGTACTCTCCCAACATAGAATATAATTTCCATGAATACCAAATCGTGCATAAAAATTTAGACCAAGCAACAGAAACGCGATTTTTAAAAACAAATAATATATTGCGGCTTAATTTAATATTATATGAATAAAAAAATAAAACTATAACGATGGACTTGAGTCAGCATTACCGTGGATCTGGCCGTATGTTAATCAAACACATTTGTCAGAATTAGTGTGATTAAAACGTGCACTTTTCACTCGGGAGACAGCGACATTATTAATAGTACGCCCATGTCAAAATATGTAGGTCCGTTATGACAAGTTGAGCGGCATTAACGTTTTGAGACTAAAAAAATAAATAAAATGATCATGTTTTCGCCCGCGCCTACACGTAGCTGGCTCTATTGTCTTGAAGGTAAAAACATAACGTGTTTCATGATTATAAATAATGTAATAAGGTTGTACTTAGTGTTGATTTTATATAAAAAAAAAAAAATTATAAATAATGACTTGCATACGTATCATAGATGTTATCTATTTAGTTGCATACTTGTTTAGACGTATATTCAAATAATATGACTCTGTTGTTTGTATTATATTTATAACTAGTCTTATTAATATCGTTTTAACAATAGCGCGTGTAATGATACGTGTACACGGATGAGATTTGTCTCAGAGACTCATCTCGAGATCGTCTAAAGGACAGCGTAGAGTTGCGCGAGAAGCTAGCTATTATGTATGTAGAGCGAAATTACATTGTGATGCATGCATTGTGCAGGGTAAACATTATACTTAAATTATTAAAAAAAAAATTATGCTGTTTAAAATCTATTTGCATTACTTCTGTTATCTTTCAAATATCATCAAACCACAGGCCAGTAAATAAATAGACGTGAAATAAAGTGTACATATAGGAGAGGAGATTGGAATATTAGCTGCGAGACCAGGGGTAATCTACAAACGTTATGTGTGGAGAAATAAATCCGATAGTTTATGACACATTTATGTAACAGTAAAAGTATTTACTCTTCGAAAATTAAATCTTTGTGTAAACAAGACGTATTTTTTACATTAATGCATATTATATTTTTAGCGTTTAAAGTTTCGTTCCAATCGAGTCATATATTTTTAAAAGAGTCGCTGAGCTATTTAATTGTTAAGTGGTACCAACATGATCAGGTGGGTAACACCAAAGTGCAATTATTGAAACAAAGAAACTTGCGTTAGTTCATGTCTATAAATTTGGTAGTCTGTGTATCGAACACATTTTTCTTATTTTAGATTTTTTTTATAAGAAAAATAGCACAGAAAATGTAAAAAATAATATAATCTAAACTTTTCTGAAAATAACACTGAACAATAAACTGACCTTTGGGTCCCGTTGTAAGATCCAATACTATTAATTATCAAGTACATCATAATCGGGAAAACGTTTAATTTTGTACAAAGGTTATTCAAACATGATTTTTAAAATACCTACTGTAAACGATTGGCGGTATCTGAATAGTTTGAATGTCATGGCACGCCTCGCCAGACAACGGAGTGCCTGGTTTGGACTGGATTAACGTTGAACACGCATTCAAGTGCTATAGCAACAAAACATATATTAACGACACAAATTTAAAAAATTTAATAATTAAACACAAATCAATCATTAAATGTCAAGGTCTATCTGTTAGTTCAGATAATGGCACAAATACTGCAGCAAGACAAAATCTTATTTATCATCATTTATATCAACGGAAACATCTTTTGTATTAGATACTGTATTGTATCAAGATGCTTATTTTGCACCCGCACATTATGATCGTATTCAATATTTATGTAGCGACATAATAAAACGATATGATTCTTTTATTGCTGAGAACAAAATTATTCCTTCTACGCGCGAACACCCTCAGATTCCCTGCGTAGAGAAGTAGTTTAGAGATTGTTGTTTGCAAGCTGGAATGGTATAGAGAATACAAATCTAATAACGTTATGTCTTCCTAATGGTTTGGGCATACGGAACGTCGACCTGGCCAAATAAACAATGTCGGCGTGGGATAGTTGAGGGGGTGTCCGAACCGTTCGGAACATCGTGCACCGCCGAGCTGCTGCGCGATGTAAGATGGCGGATAACTAACTCTTCATGCGTCAAACTTGTATCGCATAAAACCCGTATAGATATGACACTCGCTGAGAAGCCATTGGGATGTATTTTAATGTATTATATTTGCTAGCTGGTGACACGAATACTGGTATAACTCGTTGCAACGGAACTAAAGAAAAAAAATATTTAATAAACTTTAAGATTTGATGTTAATACCGCCCACAACCCGAACGATTCTAGCTACTACTACTACCTTTGGGCCCTAGAGGATAGTAAGCCATAGGGGCCGCCACCGATCTGGCTCAGTCTGGGTCCTCAAGCGTGTGTGTGTGTGCTCTGGTGTCACCTGCTACCTCGGATGGAATAATAATTGATTCAAAAGCAACTCTGTTTCTCACATTACACTTTATTTGTTCACAAAATACAATTAATCCCGACATCGGATGCACGAAAAATGTTATTTAGATTTTCTTTCTTCAGGTTAACTTTCCTCTGACGGAAGTCACTTTTATTTATTTTATCTATTTACGGAGTTTATTTATTTGCCAACATCGGCCAACGCGGCCATAGGGTACCGATGCAGCTGAGGACCCGGGCCGCCACACGCTCGCGCCAGAATTCATCTCTTGCTCGAGGAGATACACCGGATACCATCCCGTCTCAGCCTTGTCAACAACGCCCATCCATCGGCCTCTCTTCAACCCGCGGGTACCTCTGATATCTCTGGGTCCACCGCGGTGATCCCACTCTTATTCCTACGTCATATTCCTCCGGAGCGCGGCTCTACCGACCCGCTCCCTCTTTTCGAGCGTTCCCACCAAAAGTGACGTCTCGCTCCGCTGCCCGCCAGAGTCGGATTCTCGTCTCTGATTCGTCCATTTAAACGTAGGCTACCCACCCAGACCTCGGCGCGCAAATTCAAACATCACAATGTATATCATAAATTAGAAGAGATTCTTAGTAGCACTAACTATTCGACTTATAACACAGATGTAGAATTACATTTAGTTTGGCAATAGTTTAAATTTGTGAACCACGTTGAGCAAGACATCCCAACAGTACAGCCAAATATGAACTAAATGTAATTCTACATCTATATACACATATATACATCTACATCTCTCTACACAAATCTATATACATCTCCCTACACAAATCTGTATACATCTCCCTACACAATCACATCTATATACATCTCCCTACACAAATCAAAGAAATAAAGGATATAAAAGAGTTTAAAAAGAAACTAAATGAATACTTCAAAAACAAATAAACAATATTACAAAATTCTTCAAAAGCACACAAATGGACAATGAAGACAATATGTAAGGTATTATATAAAATTATTGTAGTGTAACTCCCTCTCCAAGCACAAGAGCTGGTCTCTTTTTTGGAGAGGTAAGCGAAAGAAACACCATGTATGCATATAACCATATGTATGTTTGTAACCATGTATTGTAAAAATTGAATTTATTTTTGCCAATGTATTTTTTCGCTAAATTAAATTTAAAAAAAAAAAAAAAAATATATATATATAAATTAATGTATATGTCTCTTATATCACTCTTGGAATATGTCGTACTCCATAGACACGCATCATTACATTCGCAGAACGTTTTTCTTTTATATTATATAATATTTTTTTAAATACATTTCCATTATACCAAAAATACATTATAGAAAATTATGTTGTATAATATAACATGTTTTGATCACTGTACCTGATCAGACCCATTTTTTTCCTGAAAATGATTATAACAATAATTATGTAATTTATTTAATTCATCATACGTATGTGTACCCATTGGTCCCATTATGATTTTTATTTATGTTCATTAAAAAATTTACCAAAATGTATCCAAAATTACAATATAATGTTTAAAGCACGTGATCAATGACAGCTATGGGTTATGGAGATATCATCTTTTTTCGCAGTGCATTACAAGTATTTATTAATGCAATATTATAAGTATACATATGCAGCTAGATTTCCGAGAGAAAAAAATACGAATTCAGCAGTAGTAGTTGAATATACATTGTGTGGGAAAAGTGTCGGTATTCGGTAACCGGGGACAATGCCTGCATGACTTGCGCAATACTCCCGGGAGGATAGCGGAGACCCGAACCGCGGTCCGTGACACTTGAGATTAAGTAATTTCTGAAATAATTGGGATTAAAAGAAACTTTAACATTTACTGTACAAAGCGTGAGGGTGAAAATGGTCTCTATTCACACACACGCGCCTTGTTACTTCGTATAACGAATATTTGGGTTCCGGAATGATTCTTTGGAACAATTCGATGGGTTAATAATACAAAAATCTATCTACAACTTGTTTTCAGGAGAGAGGAAAACGATGTTTTTTCAAAATTTCTAATTGATTTTTAGATAATTGCTTATTGATTTTAAACAACTTCTTAACATGTATATAAAGAGTATTTTCTCGATTTTTAGGTGAGGCGGCATTGTTTTAATTTTTTAACATTGAACTCACGGAATGTGTACTTTATGGAATTAGCGGATAGAACCGTTTAATCTAAATAAATTTGCGTACTCAACAACAACTTTCTTGTAGATGGATTTTGTGTTACTAAGCCATCAAATTTTTATTCACTATTTGAGGTATTTAGCTTCCAAACCATATATTTTTATTGTGATGATCTATCTACCTTATTTTATCGTTGGGATTTAATTATTTGAATCAATTTTGTTGTAAATTAGTTAATTATTACGAGGATTTCATATATCATCTCACCTGAAACACATATAAAATAACAGAGAACCTAAACTGTTTCTCTTCAAACCTTCAAAAACGTATGCCTATATTAATTCTTACCGATTAATTTGAATGACTTAAATCAGTTTATGTTTATCATTAGCAAGTCAACATCGAACGTGACGTACAAGATTTCAATAAATTGTTTTACAATGTTTTTCAAATACTTAATAGATACGGATATCGGAATAAGAGACAATCTATTGTAGAAAACAAAAGACGTATGCATAAAACATACGAATGTAGTTCTATTGTCCGCCATATTGTGTCGGCAACCGAGGCAGGTGAAATCAAACAAAAATCAAAATGTCACTGACACCTAATTTAGCCGGTAAAAAAATTATGGCCGCCCACTAGACCGTATTAAAAATGGTCGCAAAAAATGGAGTTGCAGTAAATTAAGTTCGTTTGAAATATGAGACGAAAAAATGTACACACAAACGAGATGTTCGAATAAGGAACAGTGCGCGGGTGTCTATTGCGCAATGGCGGGACCTGCCCACGCATGCGGAACATAACAAACATCCTACAATGTGATCGGCTACGGAATCTCCTAAACGGCCTTAATGGCCATCTCGACTTTGGACAATTTTTTAATTGATAGACGCATTAATTATTATGAAAACATATTTCAACCGGTTGGACAAATATAATAAAAATCTTGTTTATTCTACGTTTGACGAGAACGTTGGACGAATGAAGTGATACGTTGGTGCCCGAGAGGTACACTAAGACCGAAGCTCTAAAGGATACATGGATGCCAGAGAGGAACTATAAGACCGGAGCTCTAAAGCATAGATGAATGACGTGGAGTAATAAGACCGTATATCTAAACGATAGATAAAATAGAACTAAAAGAATAGAAGTAACTAAGTCTTGAAGATGCTTTGAATACTGTTGTTGATGATAGTGATCGATAATGAAATCCGCAATCCGGCAAATACGATATTATATGTAAATTTGAAAATATGATTCTTCCAGTCATTATTGACGGGCTTTCATCTAGTATGTATTGCAATGTACGTCTATAAGATTTGGATTGGAAAAGATAGAGAAAAGGAGAAGTGTGTGATTTAAGATGAATAAACGGAGGTAAGATGAATAAGCGGAGGTACGATGAATAACCGCATAATAACTAGTGGTAGTAAACCGTTGTGTGACCGTGATTGGTGGCAATGATTGGTAACTGAGATTTAACTGTTGGAGATTTACTTTCTAGTGTACCCAGTCATTCCTCGAAAAATCAGTTACAATCGAACACAATCACAGTCACAATAACGGTTTAAATAACACTTTTGAAATTAGCAAAATTGACTTTGTGGTTAAAATTCATATTTTAATTTGTTAACTTTGTTTTATTAACCACTTACTTTTACTAACCACAGTTTAAATACATCTACCAGTTTCGAAAAATACCATTTTCTTCTTCAGGATGTCAATACTAACTAAAAACATATATAATTGTTTCTTTACCAGAATCTATTTAAAAAAAAACAATTATTTAAAAAATAAATTTAGTACCTAACTCAAATTGTTACATAATACAATACTCGAATAGATTTTAGGAAATTTTTTTAGAATGGGACTCGTAGTTAAATTTAGTTGTTGTTTATATTTTTTAATTTCGATTTAACCGCCACTATAAATAAACTAAGCGGGAGATGAGCGTCATCAAGAAAAATAAGAATGATCTGACTGAATGGCTCGAGTATAGTAAAAATATACAGGAGACGACTTGACCTAAACAAGAAAAATACATGTTTGAAAGCGGGCAATGGTAATAGAGACGTAGGTGGGTGCGAAGAATTGCAAAATGTAAAATACTTGTATTATTATTTTTTAAGATAATATCCCTGTCAACAAATTGTTGTTCATGAATGCACGCATAAATCAGCAACAAAGCACGCGCAGATTATCTTTTACAGGTAAAATGTGCACCGATTACCCGAGCATTTTTTGCCTTATATTTTATTGAAACACAGAGTATTTTTCTTTTTTGTCGTGTGCCTCTTATAATATGAGTCTGATCACTTTATTGAAGCAAAACCTTGAAAATTTTTATTTTCTCGAGGAATGTTGCAACATTATGGTTTATTTATTTTCCATTTTGTGGTTAATAATCCGAATATTAGAATAGATATCAGTTACGATCGTGATAAATTACAAACTTGCCATTAAACAAAGAGCGACTGACAAATCAATAATCAGAAGATACATTTATTAACTAATTAGTTATTCGCCGCTTATATTTTTATAGTTTTGTTTTTATCTATGCTTGCATTTTTAATTTTAATAGATTGTTTCGTGAAGAAGATACCGTAGGTATCGAAACATGTTAATTTATAAATAAAGAGTGGTTTAAACAAAGGTTATCTTATTATTTATATAATATGTGGCCACAAAGTAATTTTGCTAATATTGCATATATACATTTGTTACAGTTATAATAATTTTATAAGTTATTGTTTAAAATTAAGAGTTTTTCATATTCATATCAAAAATATGAGTTGTATAATAAAAATAAAGCATAAAATTAATTAGTTGACCACCTCGTTTAATATTTAAATCTCTCTTTTGTATCGATTACTAACTCAATATTATCAAATTAGAAAAAAGCTAACAAAATCCTGGCACGCAATTCGTAGGTAGTACTCTTGTGAGACTACAGACTGCCGATAGACGAGGAAGCTTATGTCGACGAGGTAATTATTGTCCAGGAAGGGATCACTCCACACGAAGTCACAAACGTGACGTAAGGCATCTGGGAAAATCTCAAAGAATGAGATTTTGTTAATGAAAATATTTACTAAGAACTACAAATAATAAAGAAACAAAATAACTTCAAACAATATATAAGATATTTTTTTTTTTTTATAAATATGAATCTTAACCACCAAGTTAATATTGCTAATTTTAAAAGTACAATATATAAGATTTTAAAAGACACGACGCTCAAAGAGTTAAAGTGAGCGAAGAGATAAGAATAAAAGGAATAAAGTAAAATAGATACTTCGATACTTATTTGTTTAACTGTAAGACGCGGTGATCGAGTGGCCGAAGGTTTGAACCTTCTATTTTCATAGCACAAGTCTTTAACTACATGTAAAAATAATAAAAATATTAACGTGTGACATATACGCAGTTCTAATTTTTTTTTAAAGTTACATGTGTCCGAACGGAGAGACCAAGTCGTGTCTTGACATAATGTGGAATTGCTAGTGGTAATTAATTTAAAATAAATTAATCTCATAGATTTTAGTCGATATCATAATGACTTTCGACCACCAATAGGTAAAATAACATAAGAAGAAGATGAATTTAAAATTATCCCGAAGATGAGAGACATCAAAAAAATATATTCATAAAGAAAGTAATGATAGCGCGAGTGCGAAGTATATATAATATATATAAAACCGAATGCAGGGGTGTATTAATAGAGAGGCCATCAGAGATGTTCGCGAGCGCTGTCTAATTTCGCGACAATGGTAAAAATACTGAAATATGTGGCGGACGGTAGACAGGCGGCAGACGAGCGCTAGACGCAGGCCGGGTCGCATTTAGACCCGGGAGCGCTACAAGGGGTCCGGAACCGGCGGCGCTGTTGGGGAGGTCTGCTCGTAAAACGGAACATTTGTATATCACGACGATGTTCCGTGAACAGCAAGAGGCGATAGAAAATCGGGCAGTCCGAATTTCATTAAATAATTACGAATATAGTAAACGGCGAAATGCACGAATATTTGTTTCCATTCTGCAGGAGCTGAACATCAAGAGCAGACTCTCAACTATATGCCTGAACCGAATCCTCAAATTTTTGAGTATTATAGGAAAAGGGAAGATAGCTCGGAGAAGCTTGTTGTGGTGGGTCACGTCGAAGGATGAAGAGGAAGATATTCCACCAGTTAGACAACAGACAGCTCAAAGATCTGCAGGATGCTGAGAAAAGTGGAGGTGCGTAGTCAAGAAGGAAATTTACGGAGATAATGATCCTCAGTCATCAGGAACCGACGTGAATAAGTGCAACCTCTATACAAATATAATCGATAGCCCCTATATTCGTCACTAAAAGTCACCCACCACGCGCGGAAAATATCTTCAGAAGATCAAGTCAGGCAAGTCAAGTAAAGGAAGTCCTGAAGCTAAAACACAGTGTGTCAATAAGTGACACCCACAAATTCATTCAATAATAATGTGATTGGCTGACGTTGGAAAATTTAAAAAAAAACAGATAGAAATAGCTAACATTATTCTCCGCGGCTACTCCAGTGCTAGTGAAACGTCGAGAAAGGCACAAAAAAGTCACTGGTGTTTTAATGGAAGATAAATACAATTCTTAACAATAATTCCTCCACTTTAGCTTCTGCCACTATTACTCCTTAATAATGTTAAGAGTTCTGATTAATTTTTTATTTATTTTTATCAGATTCCGGTCTACGGACGAATTATTTGAATTTTAGTTATATTCGTCGACTTTGTGAGATATCACTGTACACGGTTCATCAAATATGGATTCCCATGGAGAGTGTGAGCAACGGAACGTCAAGCCAACACGGAAAGTAAGTATGTAGAATACAAAAATCTTATTTGAAAAATGAAATGTCCAGAGAGTAATTTGTTTTCATATCCAGTTAAGTGACAATTTGCCAGACGATTATATATATTATAATTATTTTATTCGTAGTATTAAACGATTGCGTTATTAAAGGCTTATGTTATTAAAAGTGTGATATATAAATTGTGAATTACTGGAAATCACAATTGGATTCATCCCAACTTTAACTTTCAGAACCCTACAGATAATTCTGAGATTTGAAATATTCTGTGTAATGTACAATCTAATATTATAAAGATGAGGTTTTTCTATATAATACTCACAGATATTTAAGACAACAGGAACTCATTTTAGCCTAAAGTGAACTGATGATATATGTATATATATATATATATGTGTTATAATATTTACAATATTATTGATCTTTTATATATGATTGACTTTCCGATGAAAGCAAACACTGCCAAAAATGGACAATTTATACCTTGTACATCTGAAAGAGTAAATATGAAATGTAATCAACTGAATACTAAATGGAACCAAGTGGAAATTAAATGTAATCAATTGGAAACTAAATGTAATCAAGTAAATATGAAATGTTTCCGACGGTTACTGACTCCGCACTCGTCATTGTATTCTTTCATTTTTTCAAAGAGCATTATTTCCTCGGCCCTCAGTACAGTGAATCTTGTTGCAAAGCATTCCTAATGCACACCCTGACATTTTCACGATTTATTCCCCGCATTTAGCTGAAAAATTTCTATTTATGTACATGTATTTTTTTTTAAAGATTTCTCTATTTCAAACAAACTTCCGACCTTGTAGAGACGTGAACAAAAATGATAATTCACATTAAAAGATTAAATTTTGACCCTAAAAATAATGCTTGTGGTATAAAATCATGTTTAATTAATGAGAAATAATTATTATTATAAGTGAATCGATGTTCTAATTTGAGTACCATCAAAACGTTCGGAAGTAGAACGTGGTAAGGAACTTTTTCAAATATTCATGTTTTTATTTAGAATTTTTCTATTTGGTGGTCACGTTTTACTAACTGATATATAAAATTTTCGGTTATCTACCAGGGGAAAAAATCAGACATGGACTATTTCCCACTCCTTCCGAATATAAATCGATGAGGTTTCTTAGTGTATGTAAAAATTAAGGCGCAAATTCTATCAACCTTGCAAAATAAATAAGGGAAATTATTACGTAATAAATATTATCACTTTCGAGACAAAACTTATTATAAGCTTTGTATTGCCCACATTACAAGGCGACACCGCTAAATCTGTAACATATGATGTAAAAAAATAAAAAATAATAAATAACGATTGAATTAATAATTACAAACAAAATGGCGGCGGAAAAAACCCACGACAGTGATAAAATCTTAATCGAACAATCTTTAAAGAGAAACTTGATTCGGTGAAACAATCTCCCTATTTCTCAATACAATTTTCTCACGGAGACTCCAGCGGCGATCGACATTAGCGAGGTGTATCAATCCCGAACAAATTCTCCCAGAGCTGAATCAATATTTTATCGCCATTACTATCTGAATCGATATTTAAAAACATTAGCCACGCAGAGGGATTCGGTGCTAATGGCGATGGTCGACACGGCCCTCGCGCACAACGGCCAAACATTATCTTTACGCAAAGAAGAACAATTCAGTTCAGATTACGAAAGCAAATAAGCATTACAATATAAATATGTACGAAATTTCACGGTCTGCGAAATGGAAAAGATGCAATAATCTTTACAGTAAAACGCAACCTCTAGACGAGTGCAATGCGAATGCGAATTTTTTCAGAAAGGAAAAAAGAACTTCACGATTTGTTCTTCTCTCCGTGCAGTTCTTAATCTCCGTAAAAACTTAAATGCCTTTTCATTATACAGACATTGCTATAGCTTAATTGCATAATCAGATATAAATATATGCGCAGGTACATATGTGGCTAAATCACCGATCAACCACTGCGCAATCCGACATGTTCTCCTACACTCCACCTTTCCAGCTCTGATTTATCTCAAGTTTTAGCATAATTCAGCGACATTCTGACTAGTCAATTAATTTATCCTATTATAATTCTGGTTAAGTTACTGTAAGAAAACATAAATGGTTGAAATCGACCAGTTTTAAATAGCACAAATACTGCATGCTGACAGAAAAAAACATATATAGACTATTCTTCGAATTCTTGAGCTAGTGTACAAATGTCTTAAGTATATGTATTTATCGCAAAGCTAAGACACATTAAAAGATTATTAATGAATTTATGTTGGTCGATCAATGTGGTCTGGCAATATATATTTTTTGGTTATTTCTCGCTTCTCCGAAGGTCGCTTTCGATATTTTCAGTAGATACAAGTTATCTTATTTTGGCAGCAAAAGCTCGTAGCCACACACTGAACGTGTTGAAATCTTTTACACTGAGTGCATAACTGATCGATACAAACAATAAAAATACGCATATGACTAATTTGAACTTTACGAAATCAAAAATAAATGTTATTTTGCTTTGCGATTTCCCTTTATACGCTCACTGTTCAATTATAACGCAATTATTGGATTGTTTGATTGCTTTTAACATGTTGTATATGTTTATTTGTGAAATAGTTCGCTTCGCATTGACGAGAATTATGATATGAATATTCCCAATCACTCAAATTTGACTGTGGAAAAAAGAGGAGAACTTTCTCACGAATATCATAATAAAACCATAATAATATAAAAGATAGCTCGATTTTACTGGGACTTATTTCGTTTAGTAAGATGTAAAAAATTCCCAAGGTATTATGACCCCAAGAAACGCTGTGAATTCGTCGGAAATTTGGCAAATGCATTACTTAATTAAATCAGAAGTATTTCTTTGCCAGTCACCCATTAAGTTCTGATCGACTAATTTTGCTGCCGGTTCTCACAATGATCCTGATCAACTCGACGCCAACGGAATAGTTAGTCGGAAAAAAGCTACCGAGGTGTCCGAGACCGATTTGAATGTCATGGCGAATTTACGCACAGAGAATCGTTTGATGCCAATCTGTGATGATTAATTAAAGACTTCAATATTTCTTGCGATCGCACGGATGACAGGCCGGGGCCTCGGGGAATTCCAGAAAAATATTATGCAACGCGAATGTGAAATTCTGATTAAAACAAATAATACACGGTAGTACCGATGACTTTGATAATGTAATCGGTAAATTTTGTAGTGGATATGCGCGATGAATTTATTGTAACAACTCCGATAAATCGTTTCACACTTACAAGTGATAGATTTTTCCGTAAAAATAATGCAATATCTCAATTCATGTTTTGAAAACACAAAAAAATCCAATAATTAACTGCACCTCCAAATTATCAACGATTAATGGCCGACCGATCGAATCGTGTTACAATTGCGAATAAGTATACTTTCTAGTGGTATCCAGGAACTGACAGCATCAGTAAGCCGTGAGAGATGAAATACAAAGAAGATTACGTATCATCGAAATTTTCTCAAGCGCTACCTTGTTAGTAGTTGCATTATATGTAAATCTGGAGATGCATCGCACGTCGCAGTTTCCACTGGTGTGGTAGGAGAGGTTGAGGTTCCGAGAGCATCCGAAGAACCAGACGAGAGTGAAAGTAATCGACGTAACAGCGTGTTCCGATGTGTTCTGGCGCGTACTTACATCTCTACAACACAGTGGTCACGTTCTTGGAAAAATAAGCTTTAAAATAAAAATAAATCATGTTTTTTTATCTGTTTATTAGGTTTTTATCCATAACCTTTGTGAAGCTCGACAGACACCAGGTGTGACATCTATCAAGCTCGCGCAGAGTAACTTCTATACATGATTTTTACACTCTGCTTTAAATGAGTTTTCGGATGGACATAAAATTGTATTAACAAAACGTTATGTACATTTACGTCATAATATTCGTGTTTTGAAAATAGTATATAATAATACAGATATCGGTAAAAATTAATTAAGATGTTACGTAATGTTGACGTATTCATTTTATGTTCACCGAAAAATATTTCGACCTTATGAATATCCAGTTTTAAGCACATCTATAAAAACATGACATAAGACTGTCATCTTTCCTTATCTTCTCCCGTTTAAAATCGTCTAGTCCAATGCCGTTTCCAATTATATTTATAATATTGCAGTCGGTGTTAAAAAGTCAATGTCTTTAAATTAATATTATATGAATTTGAGAAAATGTTGTAAAATGTTGTTAAAATTATGTATGTCCTGTCATCACTGGAAAAGATTCCTCTCTAACAGGGATGAATGTTATAGTCTATTGCTATTATTATTTGTAATCTTCAATGAATCCTGTAACAACGATAGAAATCAAGATGATTAATGGACTGATAATGTTGTCAGCCTCGGGCAGTTCCGATTTCTTACCTCCACGCTCTGAATGCTCCCGGGCTGAGCGCGCTCGACCGTCTGGATTTATATGACCAGTGGCGTCTGAAGATGAGGCCAAAAATATAAAGTAACAATAGTTACGTCGCGTAATTAGGTACACTTATTGCTTTAATACTTATTGCTGTAAATTTTATTATTTTTGTTAGTAACTATATAAAACTATGTAAAAATCTGTTTGGACTGTGCCCGTCTCACTAGAGAAATTCTGTGTCGAGACGAGCATAGTTTACAAGCAATTGTTCAATTAATTAGAATTACAAGTAGATAGAATTACATTACTATATAAAAGGTGTATACGAAAAACAATTTTAAAATGGACTTAATTTTTGGATCACTTTGTAGCAATAATTAATATAGGTATGAGTCAATATGTTTGGGTGAGTGTAGCAATACTGGCTCTACTTATATTACGAATCCAAGTTTTAATATATAGTTTCATGTTCTTGGGACAAGTCAATTGATTTAAATCTTTTAGCATTCTATTAAATAGTTTAGGTCCAAAATGTTTGTAGTTCCTTTGACCAAATATAGTTTGTGCTCTTGGGGTTTGTAGGTTATTTGTATTTGTCCGTGTGGAAATTATATTTTGAGTTGTTTTAAAATGTGTCTGTTTGTATTTATATATGTATTTGAGAGTAGTATTAGCGTATATTTGTCTAATATCAAAGACATCGAATTTATTAAAAATTTTGTCAGTGCTCGTTGTGATTGGGGATTTGAGGATAACTTTTAACCTAATTTTTTGAGCTGCTATTATTGGATTAATTGCAGGCATAGTCGCATAGCATTGGATTTGTTGTTTTCTATTAAGAAGCATTTATGGACTTATACTAGAAAATGGAATTTACAGAATAAAAATGAATCATGAGATCTAAAATTTAATTGAACAAGAAACAAAAAATAAACAACACGATCATGACCAAGTAGACACACCTCAGCGGCAGACCAAAAAAGAGGTGGGCTGACTGTGTGGAAGAAGACTGGAGCAATATATGAGAGTTTGGAAACTGGAGAAGAATAGCCAGGGATATGAGTCGGTGGAGGGTACTTGAGGAGGATACCAAATGCCACCCTGAGATGTGTGCTGTGGAAAAATCATATCAACCCCGATGAAACAATAAAAACCGATGCACGGTTGACGGCAAAACAACCAAGAAGAAATTCTAAAAATATGTACGAATAATTTTTATTCAACGCGATAAGAGTTTTGAAATATACAAGTATTCAAATTGAGAATACGTCGTTTCTTTTATTATCATCGTTGACGTGATATTCCTTTGAATAACTGTTGTGTCCACGGAAGCAATTGATTAATTAATTTTCAAGTGACCACAATATGCCGGTAAGTATCTTTATAATTTCTCATTCAAAGTCTCACGAAATCGTATTGTTTTTTTTAAATTTACTTTATTGAGTTAATTTATGTGCAATCCGATTTCCCAGAAGTAAAGAAACGATTTACAAATCAAAATTCTGATGCGCCACTGTACAGAATGCAGAAAATGTTCGGTAATAAAATTCTTATGGTGTACAATGTACACCGTGCATACTTCCTCATAACAACATTCACGGGTTAATTAATCTTATTTAATTGTTTCCAACGTTAATTCCGCTTTCTGCCTTTTTTGGACGATAGCCGATTCGATAGATGATTCCGTTAAATCTTCGAAGAGAGGCATTTCCATAATAATTTAATTAGAACCACGTTGATTTCCATAATACTTTAATTAGAACCACGTTGATTTCTATAATACTTTAATTAGAACCACGTTGATTTCTATAATACTTTAATTAGAACCACGTTGATTTCCATAATACTTTAATTAGAACCACGTTGATTTCTATAATACTTTAATTAGAACTACGTTGATTTCTATAATACTTTAATTAGAACCACGTTGATTTCCATAATACTTTTTTTTTAAATACCTTTGCATTTGTTTAGACATTTCTAAAACTAGGTATCGAAAAGATGAAATTTCGAATCAGTTCTAAGATTTCCGCATTGTTGGTGATCTCACCGACGAGCCTGATTATTATTCTTAACATGGGACACGACACACGACACACATTTTGGTGACTTTTGTCAGCAGATTCATATTGTCACGAAAATGTAGGATTCATCATATCGTGACAAGGTAGGGTCAACAAATAAGAAATAACATCATTGATACGGATGATTCTCGGAATTTTAAATTAACTCATGTTTATACATTCTGTATTCATTTAAATGTCGCTTTAAACCCGATGATAAAAAGCAGTGGAATAGTACCGAAAAATATACCCAAATATTACAATACACAATACATACATATACTATACTATGTGTAGGTACTATACTAAGGTAATTTTTATAAGAGGAAAATAATATGTATTAAAAAAAGATCTATTGCAATATACTATTTTTGAAATATTATAGGTGTGCTCATTAATAGGGTATATTGTATTGCATTAGTTAAATTTTCTTGGACATACCTAATCACAATATTTTATGGGTAGATTCCTGACTTAATTACGAGTTGAAAATATTTAAGGAATATGTGCCTAATCTCAACTTATAAACTTAATCTATAATTATGCAATTATATTACATTTTCACGTCAAACTATTAATAATAATAATAAAAATAAAAAAAATTTAAAGCGACACACGGTTGAAGAATGCAGGAACGTTTTTTTACATGGTTAAGGAATACGAAAATGATTTAAATGAATTCAACAGTAATTATCAAAAAGTTAACATTTGATATATTGTGTCGCTTACGGCAATAGAAAATTCCAACATTGGTATACATCAAAATCTTCAAAAATCTGCAAAATCTATAATTTAAATCACATCATATCGGTTTTGCCTCATTTGTATACCCAAAGAAAAAGAGCCATTTCTATTGGGTGGTCTTTTATGTAGAACTACGTGATGTGCATTGCAGTATCCATCTATCGATAAAGGCAATGTCGTCAGATATATTCATACAAATCAGAACGCCTCGGAAAACTACAAACGAAAGATTCAGAACTTTTTTCGAAACCTAAACTTCAACTAATGTTACAGACACAAACTTTCCAAACAAAACATAAGATAGAGAAATATGTATAAATAGTGTTATCGTTTGTACAAATGTATATCTGTATATTACATCTATTTAAAAAATGCAGAAAAAATGAACATACCGGAAATATAGTGTATTTCCGTGCAGTTTCAACCTGGTATTTCGATACAGCTGATAGCGAATCGAATAGAAAATACTAATAAAATACAATTAACACCGCGATCGCAAATAGCGCATGATTTAATAAGAAGATAATATGAAATAAACAATCGAAGCTCGCAAGATGTGGAATTTTTAATAGTCGATGATTTAAATACAATCAATAAAATATGCACCATTAAAAACATTTAACCATTTAATTAAATATGAATGAAACTCTTTTTTATTATTTAACAATTGAAATAAAAACTAACAAATAACGGATGACACAACGGCAATGATAATAACGTTCAGGGTTCGATTCAGTGGAATAATATAGGACGATCGATCTTAAGATATTTGTGAAAAAGAGGAAAAGGAAGAATACAAAATTGGTATCTAAAGAAAACTAAATACTAAATTAATGTATTAATTATAAATATATACATATAAAATCAATTTTGTCGAAAAATATTGTTTTTGCGTCACCGGGATTCGAACCTGGATCTCTATTTCCAATCCGGGGAAGTGCACTACCATTGTGCTATAACGCCAGTATTTTTCTTGACAAATTTTCGAACCTATATGTTACATTTTTCAAATTAATACAGGTTCGAATCCTGGTGACGCAAAAACAATATTTTTCGACAAAATTGATTTTATATGTATATATTTATAATTAATACATTAATTTAGTGTTTAAAAATATCACAGACCTACGTTCTGAATAATTACAACTTCACAATAAGAATGTGTTTTCCTTAGTAAAGAAAACTACTTGATTATTTTAATTTTCATTAAATTAAACTTTGTACTACACACGCGTGTACTGTCATTACTGTAGTATGTACTAGTTTATCACCTGATGAAGAGACGGACTGCACTACTCGAAACTGACAGTGGCAGTATAACCCAACATGTGTGTAGTACAAAATTTAGTTTAGTCAAAATTAAAATAAAGTATAAAGCCATCATCAAGGAACGTTTCTCAATCATCGCATAATTTAAGACTAGTTATACAAATAATTATCAATTTTCTCGTAATCTTAAACATAGATAAATTAGTGACGCTGTTTTGCGGCAGAAAAAGTTCCGGGTTTGTATCCCGGTGGAAACTGTTATGTTTTTTATAAACAATTTTTTTTTGTATATCTTTTATAAAATTGATTTATTTAATTCGTTTTAAACAAAAATCATGTACTAAAAAATTTTAATATAAATTAAATGTATCAATTAGAAAAATATACATTACATATAGATTTAAATACAAATTAACTCAATTTATAGAAAATAATATTTTAGCTGCCACCGGGATTTGTACCAGGACCTCTTCCTATTCGGGGAAGTGCGATAATCAATTACACTACGTCAGCTTCATAAATAGACGACAAATTTTCGAACTTACATGTTGTAGCTATTTCAAACTGACACACCTTACGTTCCATTTAAATAATTAGATCTTCACAAATAATAATATGTTTTCGAAAAATATATAAAATTTATGTTAAGACTGATGGATACATAATCAAATTAAAGAAATTGTGAACACTTATTTATGTATAACTTTTATTATATTATTGTATTTTATTATATTTTATTGATAAACTGCAACATCGATGCTGCAGAATGACAAGAGTTGCAGCAAAGAAGAAAATGCCGATTGACGAAGTCAGGACGATCGGCGCGGTAGTTAAGTTATGTGTACTCAATAACCCCGCACTGACGTCTTAATATTCTGATCTACAGCGAAGAGCGAGGATCTTCAAGCGGGACTCGTAAACTCGTATAATGTTATAAAAATATTTAATATTTATGAATATATTTTTGTTTGCTTTTAATTCCATAAGCAGTTGTTTACCGCTAAGCGCCAGTGCAATAAACCTCGCATTTTCAACATTTATAAAGTAACTATGTGCGTAAAATAATAATGGTTTAATTAAAAAAAGTAATGAACGAAATTGAAAGCAGCCGTTTGTGGTAAATTTAGTACGTGGGGGCCAGTAGATAAGTCATATTTTAGAAAAGTTGTCCGCGGTTATTCGATTGGGTATTTTTTTAACGTTTGGTTAATTATCTACTAAACACGTTCGTTTAAAAATTTTGCCCTCATCATGAATCTGATAGGAACGATATTTGTAGCGCCGAATTCCAAAACCCCCTAAAACGAGTTATGGATGAAAACGTATATATACAAAATGTTTGTTTTTACATCGGCATTTTTTAAAAAGACAATTCTGTAATGTAAATTTTATATTATTAAGGAAAACACATTCTTATTGTGAAGTTGTAATTATTCAAAACATAGGTCTGTGATATTTTAAATACTAAATTAATGTATTAATTATAAATATATACATATAAAATCAATTTTGTCGAAAAATATTGTTTTAGCGTCACCGGGATTCGAACCTGGATCTTCATTTCCAATCCGGATTGTGCACTTCTCCGGATTGGAAATGAAGATCCAGGTTCGAATCCCGGTGACGCTAAAACAATATTTTTTGACAAAATTGATTTTATATGTATATATTTATAATTAATACATTAATTTAGTATGTAAATTTTATATACTGGATTTTAGATCACGTGATCATTAACGAGCGTTATGAATGGCTGGTTTCATTTCCGGGGGAATAGCAACTTATACTGCTGTCTACTTTGGGATATTTTGGAATTAACCATGATTTAGAACATGCAATATCAATGGATTTAAGTGGCTTTTGCGAGAATGCGTTCTGTATGTAGCTGACAAATTTTTTTTAAAAAAGTGCATATTTAACATAAATTATCCGAAATTCGTTTAAGGGGGTTTTAGAATTAGGCGCTACTTATCTATATATAATATTATATATGTATTTATGGTATATAATACTATCATCAGAAAAAAAAACAATATCTTTACAGACATGCATTAAAAAATAATTTTTCATAAATATATTTTAAAAAATCATTCTAAAAATATTAAAAAAGAAACGGTGAAAACAAAACATAAATTGTCTTGCATGTAGTTAACACCAAAATCTACAAAACTGCATATTTAACTATTAATTTTCCCAAATCCGTTATAGGGGGTTATGGAAATTGACGCTACATTCGTACAAAAAAATAATCTGAAGGTGTGCACGGGACACAATTATTTTTGATCCACGGTAACATATAGTTCGACAAAATTCCGCTTTTGAATTACAGTGCACAGTAGGTGTGAAAAGTTATGCTCTTAATGTTAGTACCCGAACAATACTTTACGTATTTAGTCTTGTATAAAATACACGATATACCGTTCAAATCACATTTGCATTTAGTTTTGAGAGAAAAGTATTTGTCTGCCTTAATTGATTTTAAGTTAGATTGTACTTACTACGATAGACTACATCCCTTTAAGTAACAATAGGCTATGTTTATCATTGAAATCAACATTGATAAATAGGTTTAATTAATTATTAAATTTGTAAAACACAACAGCCTTAGCTCGGCTGTTGTGGCCAACCGAGCAATATTAAAATATCTTGTATTGATTGCTTTTAGCTAGTCAAGTTGTAAATTAAAAATTACGCTGCCCTTCCGTATCCCAATCTCGTCTTATGGTAGTTGAAATTTGTTACCGCAACATTTTTAAAGGGAATCAATTTCTATCCCGAGGGTTGAACATCCCTGCCCTTAAGTGTTCAGTAGTAACGAGACAAAGAAAATCCCAACAGTGGACCACCGGCGCTGCACTCAATCAGGGATCAATAAAAAAACTGTATCCGACGTGTCCAACCGATCGATTCCGTTCAAAACTACGTACAAATCGAAGGCAAATGTTAAAAAGGGCGATGAAAATATAGAATTATAATTGATCTCAATACATATAAATCATTCCTTTTGTTTAAGTTTTACTCAGTTGATGTAAAATTTGCCTAGCACGAAATGGACGACACAATTTCGAATTGCGAATAAAGCAGCGGCCACCAGATTAAAATGTGAAAATTGATAAAAGGCGGTCGGAAAAATTGCATTCGATTAAAGTGTCACTTTTACCAAGTGGTATTTAAATATAGAGATTGATTGACTCGTTTCGTTTTGTGTCCAACACCAGGTGACCGGTGTTTGCACACGGTATTCAACCAAACCCGGCTTTGATATTACTTTTTAAAAATCACTTTCAAAATCAAGCCACCGAGCGAAAAGAGAAATGTTAATATTTAACACGTGTATTTCGCGACAAGCGTTTTAGTTTAGTTTTCTAACGCGTGCCAGGTCACTAGTTGGTGTTATTGGGCAATCGCGGACGGATCCTTCGAGAATAATTAATCCGGATCTGCCGACTATTCTCGTTACTGCGGAGGAAGGTCCTGCGGAAGATGAATGATAATGCCGATCTTTTAATTAACTTTAACTCTGGGGAATTGAATTAATCAACACGAGAACCTTCGAGAGAATGCGAATCTCTCAATCGGGTACAACTCATTTACGGATGACATTCACATGCACACATATATGTAAGTAAGAATACATAAGTGTATTTTTATTTTATAACTTGATTATTTATTTTTAATGTTGAAATTTTTTTTTTTAATCATGGGATGGCCTGCTCTCTCTAGTAGTATGTGAATAAACTTTATTTAATAATATCTAAAATTCTGCGTAACGTAAATTAATCAATCAATAAACAAAAAATTGCATATATATCTACATATTTATATTTCAAATAAGAATTTTGAATTGCGAAGCATCGGCAATTCAATCAAAAAACAAAGTAAGTAAAATTTTTATTTATAATTAGAATATGTTTATAAAAAAATAAAAAAATGAGAAAGTTGAAGTAAAAGCGTATCGAAACGTCGTCGTGAATAAATTATACAATTTCAATCAATTTATATATCATTATAATTTATCAAAAATTAATAATAAAAAAAATCAGGACGGTGAAATAAATAACGCGCAGCAAACTGCCCGCTGTGATGTTACCAAGAAGTATCCGAATTGTGTACGTGATGAATCTTTGCCATATCATTAATATTTATGGTTATTATCAAACATCGCTAAAACCATAATGCGACACGATGCTTAAGCAATTAACGAAAAATAATGGACCTTTAAGTCAGACATTTAAATGTATTAAATTTAGATAATCACCGAAATCGATTTGACATCAAAAACAAATTATATAATATAATTGAAATTAATTTGTTATTTTAAATTTAATCATCCCAATCAAATGTAAATAAATGGACACACGAATGGGATTAAGAATTACACTATTTAAAAAAATAAAGTAAAAAAATAAAAATTTATACTCCTCCGCCGGGATAACGTCTTTAATTATATTACCGATTGGATTTCACTCGGGCAATTGGTCAATCCAGGGGTCGTTCGTGGAAAAAGTAGAGTTATAATGGTTAGTAAATTAACACTGACAAACCATAGAGAGAAAAAATCATTTTATTATTTGCCGTTGATACGGTGTCGAATACACACAACCGTATGAATAAACCTCGAGGACGATAAATTAATCTTTATTTAAAATCACAGATCATCAACAAAAAATGATCATGAACTATATGGTTCTCCGAATAAATCTTTATTTGAGAATCGGCGTCTTATGTACGAGAATAATTTAAAAAATAACGTTACAAATTAGGTGAAGATAAATATTGACGAAGTTAATTATTATATAAAATGAAACTTGAAAATAGACTGAGGACTTAGACTAAGTAATATTTGAAAGAAGCCATTAATAATAATAATACATTTATTAGGTTCACTTTTTTACATGTATCATGTACTTACACTGATGAATAATGTCTGACGGTCTGACGTATTACTCTTCAAAATTAATATTCATTAAGTATACATTTTCACCTAGTTAATTACCATGAATGTTGCGTAATATTTCAAATATCAGACAAATGTACCGAGGGTATGCATATAAAATTTGGAAAAGTAAATACAACATATCAGTAAGAAAGTAAGACATATATTTGAATACCCTGCCTGCTACACTAGTAATTTACTGTATTATAGCAGACAGTGTTCCTCCGGTATAGCAGTAAGCAAAGTGCAATGATCAATGTACAAAAAAATATATATATATATATACATACTGTTAATCAAGAAGTGCAATTAGGTAATTCAATATACGGTTGTAGCAGTTTTATTCTCAGGTTTGAACCTTTAAAAGTTCTTGGGCGTAATTTATCCCCATTTCGTGGTGCCAGAACTGCACTTTTCGTGAAAAATATGCAAGACTATGGTTGCAATCTTTCACTTTTGCATTTATACCGTTGCATATTTTTGGTGCTAGAAATAAATGGAATCTTTATGCAAAAGTTTTGTTTAGTTTTGGCACAAGATAGTGACAGTCAGCCTGTGTCCCTGTTAAGTGAGGGCACGTAATAATTAATATATCACATTTATTTCATTCTACCTCACGACAAGTTTAAGGGCACTAAATAAATATGTAATACAACGGATCAATTTTTACCGAATGTGACTTCAAGAATATATAAATTTAATATATCACTTTCAACACAAACTATTTGGAAGATAGAGCGTCACACTATTTTGTCTGACAAACAATTCTCATCTTATCCAGATTCATATATTTTCTCATGCATGTAGATTATTGAGGCCATTCTTCCAGTGTCTGTTTTAACTGGTGGAGCTAAATCTTCTACTTCTAGTGCCATCGCGTTGTATATCTTTCTCATTATTTTACTTATACATAAAAAACAACCTAAGCGATTTTTTTTTAAATTCTATTCACTCGTGATTTTTTCGATTTGTCTGATTTTTAAAGTTATTATTTTTCTTAACCAAAATCATTACTACGTATATGTATATTTTTTCTTCTGTGGCCATCTTTAAAGCAATCGTGTTTGTTATCCGGAAGAATTTAGCTATTTACTATAGTAGATAGCCTTTACACACTACATCATAATTGTTACCCATAAAAATGACAGCGGATTATGTTTAACATACTGAGCGGGATGCTGCCCAAATCTTAATAACGCCTCATTCACAATAGGATGGAAGTGCTGACTAAGTAGTTCGAAAACTGATCAACTGATTCAACTAAAAATTAATAAACAAAAGTACATGAGTGTGAAAAATTTGGTTGCAGAGTTTTTTTTTAAATTAACCTAGACCCACAAAACATCTTGATAAACGTTTGTCTGCTGGTACATTTATATCCAGGTTACAATTAATAAACTCAAATACAACAATTAATCGGTCACCGTTTATACAAGACTATCATTATTTTCTATAAGCCATTTATTAATAATTTCTTCTAAATTAAGAGAAAGCGTGCCCTTTTGTAAAGGACCAGGTATTTTATATTTTATTATAGGAAAAACAAATTCTATTGTTCTCGATCCATACTTGTTGGTGATTTTGGGGATCGTTAGATTCAGATTACCTACACCTCTTGTATTTTTTCCGTGTGAAGCCACCCTATTTAGGACATCGTTATTATAATGTTCTTTTATTAAAATGAATAGTAACAAACCGCGGACGGAAAGATCGTTTACAGAAGAATATAACAATTTTAGATTGTTATTTTGCAATTAAGTCTACTAAAATATTTAATAACATAAACTTGAGCGATTCGCTTGATGCATGTGTTCGACAAGAGACTTGAATGTGTTCACCTAGTCTCTTCACGGCTTCTAAGGACTCCATCAATACTTTCCCAAATATACTAAAATACCCCTGACGGATCATTGAGATCTCCATGCCTATCTCAAACCAAATTTTACAGTACCCATCTAGGTTGTTTTTTTTTCTCCTGCCTAAAATATATAATTTTTACGATTAAATCTCTTCCACCAACGTTATCCTGGATAAATTTTTCAGTTCAGTTTAAAAAACAAAATTGAATTATACATAGTTAATAGTCATTCGGACGTGTAATAAATGGTTACCGGAAGTCAAATTGTTAACTCGTAACATAACTTTTATCTATAGTTCTTAACTTAACATGTTACTCTTAAAATTGTCTAAAAATATTTTACTTTCCATTTTGTTGCCATTTTAGGACGATCTATCGGGGTCATTAACGGCCTGTTGATAATCTGTATATATAAAATAAATATGTTATATTCTAATAAAAATATTAATAACTAATTTTAAAAAGATATTACGACCAATATTCATGCAGGTCAGGCGGTCCGACCGAAGGCGACCCGAGAACGCGCGAGTTCTTGTTAATTACAACAAAAATTATTAGCATTTTCAGTCAATTGTGAAGCGGGCTTATTGTGGTCTGCAGCTCATCACATCAGAAATAACTCAATACAGATTAATGGTACATCCCGGCGGGTCCACGGCCCGGAGTCTGCACTGTGGACCGAGCTGAATCACAAGGATTACCATACTTTGTAACAGGGGTGTGGAACGCTGCATGACGCGGTGAAAACAGGGGTACCTCAAGGATCACGAATGTGACCAGATGACACAATAGATTATTCAAAATAACTAGAAAGGTCGCGTGACAAGTAGAAAATGTTTTTAAAACCACATGAGCGTTAAAAATCTTAAAACGAACAAGTAATAATATTATATCGGTCATTGTTAATATGGAACTTAAACCAAAAATTTGTGACATACAGTAAATTCTGCACAAAAGATGTTATTATAGTTCGGATGAATAAAGAAAAATAAGTATTTAAAACATTAAAAATACGAAAACTTCAATATCTCTTCAATATGATGAGACATCTGGAGAAGTACCTGAGGCAATGGTACCAGTGTACTGGACTCTTGCACCTCATAATGCAGGAAAAGATTTCTGGATATCTGAACTCTGGAAGAATAAGAATAACATGGCAACATGGCTGAAGAACCTGGGGCAATGGTTTGGCCAGTGTACTGTAGAGCTTTTCCGGGCCGCAGTAAACAAAGTGATGATAGCCAACGTCCGTTGAACGAATAGGATACAAGAAGAAAAACAGTAAATTCTCGTGTCCTTAATTTATGTCTCAGATACATATCGTACCACTCTCGCATAGAAAATATTTTTCTGATTCGCCCCGCCTGGTATGTACAAGTTTTACTACAAGATGTTCATTTATTTTGTGGAAAATAAAATCGATATATTATATACATTTATTTTATAAAATGTTACACTTTTAAATGCCCTTTTGTGAACACTGTTGCGTGATACATTTTACCCAGGAAGTCTCTGAAAAAATTGACATTTCGTATATACGAAAAGAAGATTCATCATTAATGAGGATAAATATACATAGAATAACACGCATAAATTTAATGTACTCGTGTATTATGAGCGAAATAATGTTGGCTTTCTTTGATAATGGAATAAAAATGAAAATATTTCGGTATTGACGGTACCATCTGCGTGACTGGATGTGAAAAATTGGCATATTAATAGTTTCCCTATTGTAACAGAATAAATTTAAATATTTGTAGCATCCCTTCAGAGGAAGTATACGGAAGATATGTATATCTACCAGCTATCGACAGCGGGATATTGGTTCATGTTCAAAGTTCAGGTCCGAAAGCAGAAATTCCTAGTAGGAATAAAAATTTGTTAACCCAGTTTAAACAACGATTAATCGCTTTCATGTACATTTTCGAGACTGAAACGTAACGTTTCATAGGCGATTCAGGCTCTATCATCAGGGCAAGTTTGGCTGAATCATTAAAGTTATCGTAAACGTCATATAGGCAGAATAGCCCGGAAAACGGAACAAAGAATATATAGATATTAACAGCATGTGTGATCGAATTTGGATTTGCGACAGCAAACATGATCATTTTTATTTTTATTAAAATTGTATCTATAGGTATTTAACTTTGTTTAGACCATTGTATCTATAGGTATTTAACTTTGTTTAGACCACTGTGAATTATTTATGCGTAAACCAGTTTTGATACTAACATATGTACGAGTCTTGGTAATGGATGTCGTTTAAAATTTGTATGGAATAATTCTGTTATTTTTATTTTTTAACTTTGTTTCATTAACCAGTTATTGAGTTTAAATACATCTACCGGTTTCGAAAAATACCATTTTCTTCTTCAAGATGTCATGTTACGTGGTTAACGAAACAAAGTTAAAAAATAAAAATAATGAATTTTAACCACAATGTTAATTTTGCTAATTTTAAAAGTAATAATTCAGTTATATGCCGGTCCTGACGAAGATATGTCAATATCGAAACCGGTTAACGTATAAATAATTCACATTGGTTTAAACAAAGTTAAAAATAGATTCAATTTTAAATTATATCTAACCACAATGTCAACGCTAAAAACATGAACATTATTTATTAAAAGTCTTCAGTCTCAAATCAGTTTCAAAAGCAATACAATATTTAGAATTATTTATTAAAAAATATTTTTTTTATTTTCTTGAAATTCGGATAAGTAAGCCAAAATAACTACGATGCTTTGGGTACACCGATTGCAAAACATTGAAACATAAAATTTGAGTAATGAAGTTCATAAGAAAGCCCTGAACCGACCCCGGAATATAGGCTCCGTAGACCTTCAGGAATAACCGAAGAACCGTCTAATAGAAACTGCGTGGGTGGCAAGTCTCCCGATCGACACGGCTACGAAGTAATTGATGAGCGGAACATGCGCCCGCCCGCGTAATCACTGTCATTTTTTTTCTCCTATCCGATTCTTAAATCCTATCCCATTTTTAAACTCTATCCCATTTTCGGACAACTTGCTACCACACCTCCCAGTCCCGGTACAAACTGACCGTAATTCTGATGCAAGAAAAAACTGATCGAATGGGAATACACATTAATCGATATCCGTCTTAAAAAGTGCTCAGATTACGGAATCTGAAATCAGGCACTTATTTTTATGACAATTTTTTACAAAAAAATTAACAATTGTGTTAACCTTTACCATACCATGATACACAATACCCGTACGCAACCATACTGTCAACTCGTGTTACCGTAAGAAGTTGAGTTTTTAGCATTTTTAATGACAAATAAGCATATATTGACTTAAATGGTTACTGCTATAAATTTACTCTCAATATTGAGCATTAAATGTGAAAAAAGGATTAATATAATAACATAATTCAGAGCATTCAAGAAGTCTTATGCAATACGACTTTCCTTCTTATCTCTTTTCACATAATTAGTGAGAAAGAGACATATTTATATTTTTATTTCTTTTTGCCTTAACCACAAATTAAATTTTTACCAACGTATTAATTCTACATTGATTGAGTTGAAAAATAATAATTTATGTAGGATTCCCTTTACATCATTGATTTTTCACTAGTCATTCCTAAGCGCAAAATTTCCTCAAGATTGACTAAAATATGAATTTTACTATGCGTATATTTAAAGAAATATTACAGATTTAATTTGGGCAGTAGATCTGCGTTACAGCATGGTTTGGGAAGGGTTAAGTGTGTTAAAAGTTAAAAAGAATTAGATAAAAGTTGTCTTACAGAATTATTTCACATAAGATTTTATTTTTAACTATAAAATAATGTATTTCTGCACATTAATATAGCAATCAGTGTATATTAATAATTTAATGTTATTATTAATAGGCATACAATTTTATCTTAATCGGCAGCTTCAATAGTTCACGTTTTATGCCTTACTGTAATAACAAATTATATAAAATAAATTATTTGAATATATTACAATAATAAACATATTAATCTGGAATATAATATCGGATAAAAATAAAAATTAGAAATATATTTTATAGAAAAATCTGCCCCGAATAATATTACGAGCAAATTTTCACTTCTCTATTCACAGTTCATTTGCAGGTTTCTCAAATAAAATGGTTCGTTCAACGGGACACAATTTGATGTTTTAATCTAAAGAATTCACAGCACGTGGCGGGCGGCAGTGTGGTTATTTAATCATCTCTATACATAATTATTTTGAAACACTATATGGCAAAATTGTATGGATATTGTGAAAAATATACGAATCTAGCACTTTTAACATCAAAATGGTATCTATCATAGAGTTTTTATAATATTGTGGTATATGCACGGAGGGTAGCACACGGAGTGTGCGGCGTGATGAACGGCGTGTGTATGCACAGCACCAAGACGTGGGGGACTATAAGCATAGGCCGGCGCGCAGCGGTCGATGATTATTGTCTCCCAGCAATAGACGTGGTCCACGCGCAGTTTGCTACCAGCCTGGAGCTCCCACTTAAATCGAAAATCCAGGGGACCATGTAACAATCGCGAAGTTTCGTTTAACGTCGACAGCCTTTGAAACATTTTTAGTTAAATATGTAACTTTGACGTGTTTCAGTGTTGTCCATGCCAGACCAATTTGAGTCTAATATAGTATTGAACTAAAGAGCACATATAACTACTGGACCTTTTTTCTATATAATATGGTGCATATAATCTATATTAGGAGAACACATTCTTATTGTGAAGTTGTAATTATTCAGAACAGACGGTCTGTGATATTTTAAATATGAATTAAATATATTAATTAGAAAGATATACATACAAAATCAATTTTATTGAAAAATATTGTTGTTGCGCCACCGGGATACGAATCTACGAATGCGAATCCCGGTGGAATTTTATATGTATATCTTTCTAATTAATATATTTAATTCATATTCATACAAACTTTATATTTTTTCAACATGTCTTTCATGAGTTCACGACAGACAGAACTGATAATCGAACACTCAACGTTCGCTAACAGTTAGAATTTTTTTTAATCCACAGTTATTGTCCGAAAACAATTTTCTTGTATATGGATTCTCATGGAGTGAGATATTTGCCAAAATGAGATATCTTAGGAGAGTGACATTAAATTAATGTCATTAATGATCAACGGACTGAGCGAGAAGAGTCGTGATAAGGCAGCAGATGAGAAGGGTTGATAAGACAGAGAATGACAACGATCATAATTATCATTCAATCACATAATAGAAATCATATTAAAACACACAATTAAAGTTGTATAATAAATTTGTCGGAGAAAGTACTGGCAATAAATACACATTTTTGCGTACAAACAATAAATATTAATTATGTAGCGGTCTTAGATGATTTGCATACAACCGATACGATACGGACTCACCGAACGGCCGCGCGCCGGGCAGTTAAGGCAGCCTACTTGCTACGGAGGCACATCGAGTTCACTTACCTGAAAATAAAAAATGTACAGTTCTTTAGTATTAGTAGTTTTAATAGAGATTAACAACAAAATAACAAATTCGTTGGATAACTTAATAATGGTTCAAAAAATATTGATGTACGTATGATCGGTCGGTTGAGTCGCCGCATATTTAGCGAGATTGGAAAAATAAAGTTAAAAAATAACTGATTTGAAAATATACCCACAAATAATACCACATATGCCTGCGTACTAAAAATAACATAAATGACGAAACTAATATTTTTTTATATATAAACTTAAGAAAATAGAGTAGCAAAATAATTCCCTTTATGGATGGATATAAATGAAACAATGTTATAACCTACTTTAGTAGTGCTAATAAACGTTTATAACTACAAAATTAACGCCGATTCTGTCAATAGTATAATTTACTTTATTTGATACGATAACTGCACATTTTTACATCATTGAATTGACAGTAGATCGTGTTGACACCCATCAATATATATTTGTTTACGTTAATATGTAAAACGGAAGGATAGACATAAATAAACTATTGCAGAAGTGATTTATACTTATATATATATATAGGTACATCGAACAGTAAACAGTAAAAAAAAATAATAAAGGGATATTTAGATTAATAAATATTTTAATAAAATGTTGTTTCTACAATATATAATGTAATATTGAGTATACAGTATATACTTAACATAAATATGTAATGTAATAGTGCCCACAGTTGAAAAAAAAAAAAAACCAAAAATTAAATAAAATTGTTTTCGATGTATTCACATAATACGAGGGCAATCAAATGAATATAAGATATATATGAATTATTTTGTATAAATATTATAAGTATACAAAAATAGTTATGTGAAATACTACTTTTATAATAGATGAATGATAAAATTAATGAAGTTCTCAGACAGAGAATGCTTTCAAGTAATTTTTATAAATTAGACAGATATACATATAAAATCAATTTTATCGAAAAATATTGTTGTTACGCCACCGGGATTCGAACCTGGATATCTTTCCTAACCGGGTAAGATGCATTATCCAACTATGTTACAGCGACAATATTTTTAGCGACAAATTTTCGAATCTATATGTTACCTTTTTGATAATAATACATTTAATCGTTCCATTATTTGAAAGAGCAATCTACCTTATTTTTACAGAAATATATATTAATTAGTATATTTAATTCATATTTAAAATGTCATAGACCTATGTTTTGAATAATTACAACTTCACAATATAAGAATGTGTGATATTTTTTTAAATACTAATGGAACGATAGACGTATTAATTTGAAAAATTGTAACCATATAGGTTCGAAAATTTCTCGACAAAAATTCTGTCGCTGTAGCGCAGTTGGTAATGCACCTTTCCAGGATTGGAAAAGAGATCCAGCATCGAATCCCGGTAGCGCAACAACAATATTTTTAGATACAATTGATTTAATATATATATCTTAATTAATACATTTAATTAGTATTTAAAAAAAAAATGTTTTCTTTATCGAGATAATAATGGTAGCCTAATAACGCATCATTCTATATCTCCCGTGTGCTTAGTGTTAATACAATTATATTAACCAGGTTGGGTTATAACTTATAACACACGAATAATCTATACTTTCACCTTACATTTGATGCCGGGCCATCACACGGCTCGGAATTTACCATTTCCGTAACATAAATTTAACATTTCTTACGGTACGCGTAAAATTAAATCAATGAAAGAGTTATTAACATCGGCCGATTTAATTATTGTAGAGCACCGCTGTTGTTTACTGAAACAATGTACAGCTACATAGACGGAATTAAATATAACCAACGGTCGCGCAATCAACTCTTTCGAGACGAAATACTTTACGGCCATTTTAAATATTCTTCAAGTCGTGTTATATAGATTTAATGGGCATTTTTCAAGCACCAATTTTATTAATTTAACGGAAATAATTTATTAAAAGGTTCAGATCATTTACATTTATAAAAACAGTTAACATAAACATCTCCGAATGTTATGTAATATATTTATATCAACAGTGGCGTAACTAAAGAAATTGGGCGTTAATGCAAAATGAAAAAAAGCCCCCGAATATAGGTTTATACATTGAATAGTAAGCATAAAATTTGTCTCTTTCCTACTTTAATATTCACATTATCGTAAAGGAAAATGATTTCTTTTGTGTTTTTAGGAAACTGATTTTTTTTTTTGCTTCGTTTTATGCCAATCTTTTAGTCCCGACATATTAGCGAAGTATTGCGACTATTTTCATATAATGCGCGTGAGAAATGATTAAAATTTTATAATTCCATTTTTTGCTGTTGTGAATTAAAAAAAAATTTGATACATTTTTGCTCTGGGAAAAATATCGATATTCGCAAAAGTATTGTAGGGCGCAAACGCTATCTAACGTGGGCCCTAATGCACCGCATGGACTGCATTGGTGTATTAGCGTTAATACACCAATGCAGTCCATGCGGTCTGCATCATATATTCTATCAAATTTTTTATTTTATTTAAATAATTTTAATTAATTTATAACTTAAAATATCGCCAATAATTATTGACGCCACTAGCAATGTTGTAATATAAATATATCACGCCTTATTCATACGATATGATATAATGACAAAAATTGACCATTTGCATTATGCGTATTTTGAGAAAATCTAGGTAGCTACGCATGATAGAGCTAATCTCAAATGATTTTTTTTAAATATGTTGGAAAAGGACATTCAATTTATTTTATTAATACTTCAAACTTCTTTCTCAGCCTTGACCATGTCTTTTTTGCCTGTCCATTGCGGATCACAGGTTTTTTTTTTACAATAATCTTGTCAATGGTAATTTTAAACTCCCGGTTAACTTGTGTCATCTTCTCTCCCTTAACTCGCCACATTTAAGCTATATGATAGCAAATTTCTTGAACGACAATGGTATTAACTTGTAGCTCTATTCTAGTCCCTATTCTATAATATTGTTTTCTATGAAATAATGTTTTAACCTGTTTAACGGCACAAATCACGCTTGAAGGATGGATTACCTGTTTAAAAGAAGAAGAAGAATAAGAAAAATCTTTCTCCTCGAAAAATAAACTAAATTTATTTTTGGTATAATGTTGAACAACTCAGAGCACAACTTCGTCCCAACACTTTTAAGCAGCCATGGTAAAAAAAAAACTATATTTAAGTATCTATGTTAAACTGATCGTATTTTGATTTATAATTCTAACTAATAAAGCATTAATTAAATGAGAAAAATATATTATATTTAAAACGTGGATCAAAGTTGTGTGATTTTACAGTATAAAATATTAAAAATAAAAATATGAGGACAATGCCTTCTCAGTACGTTCAAGTCTTAACAATTTTCGATAAAATTTGTGTTAATGTAATGTTTACGATTGTCTTATAAAAATAATAATAACAAAAAAACAATCTTTACTGTCTCCAGTGGTAGGCAGGAAATAAGTCAGTCGATAAAAATAAATAATAAATGACTGGAATCAATAAGAAATGGCCAATAAAATGATTGCCCGAAAAATGAATTAAAATTGGAAATCACAATACCTACGTTCGCGTACATAGCGTGTGAAAACTGATTATACAATATTTCAATGAAACTTTCGTTAATAATAAAACTAATAAATCAATAAAACTACATAATAAAATGGTATATAAACATTAATAACAAAATTATTTAAAGACGATTATTATTATTATATTACTTACTATTATATAAAAAATAAATATGTGATGCAATTATTTTTTTGTTAAAAATGTGAAAACAATATTATTTGTATACATGATTATATTCTTACAAATTGGCATTATAACATAGCTAGAAATTTAAAACAATATATGTGCAAAACCTTTGAGAGAGCACGTGTCCAGCTACACCCCTCCCCTTGCGCCCTCTCGTCATCCCTTGCACCTGTAATCATCGGACCAATGATCTTTCACGAAACTAAAATTATCTTTGGAAAAAAGCATTAAGACTCGGAAACGCCAGCTACACTAGAGGCCAATTATTAATACTATTATCTGTTAACTAAACGTTTTAATATCACAATATACATGTATAATAGAATATAAAATCTTTTTCATTTTGGTTCATTTGTTGCACCAACGCAATGACCGGAGAGGGGCAGGGAGATATACCGATCGCTAGCCGATTTTTTCCTGAAAAATTGATATACCGACAAGGTGGCATAAAGTGACTTCCATGCAGTCCCGACTTGACACCAATTTACTTTTTCCTATGGGGCTACTTTAAATCAAATGTATACTACAGTAACAATCCTCCCTCTCTGGACCAATTAAAAGAAAATATCCGAAAAGAAATGGCAACGATCACGGAGAATACGTGCCGAGCAGTTCTCAGATATTTTGCCTCCCGTTTAGAAGAGTGCCAGCGAAATTTATAAAACAAAACTTTTAAGAAATAAGTTTCTAGGAACTATACTTAAATGCAATACAAACATTTTTCTATTAAGCCCATCCATTATTTTATTACAGAATTTTTATTATGAAAAATACTTTTAGGGCACCTTGTATTATAGTTACAAAGAGAATATTATAAAATTTAGAGTTAATAAATCTATGGATCTTTTACAAGAAATTATAAACTAATGAATACACGGTGAGGGAATAATTTTTTTTGCTTATTTTTATATTAGACAATTTACTTATTTTTCCCAAGCCCCACAAGCCGTCTAAATCAAAATTTCGTAAAGAATTTTAGACGTACACGCAATCATCTCAGTTGTCAATGCAATAAGATAATTCATCAAGGATCTGAATTTAAATATTCTCTCAGAATATTATTAAAGCATCCCTACTGTACATGTATTTCAAATGCGTTGGTAACGCGTGGATTACTCACAACGTAAAATCAATAATCGTTTTACTCACGTTAACAACAACCTATCAAGTATAAATTTGAAGTCTTTATCAATAAATTAAATAATGCGACGTTTCACACACACTCGTGATCATATTAATATATTTGTAATAATTGAATATGAAGGAAATCAATAGTTAAAAGTTGTGTAATCTAAAAATTACCTATTTAGAATTAAGTAAGTATAATGCGCAATTATTTTCTCTTGTTAGAAAAAATGTACACATTCCGTCTTTTCCTAGTATCGTACGAAATTTACACTTTCATTGGTTGGCGTTTTAATTTTAACCTAACATTAAAATCAACATTCATATGTAAAATGTTGGGTCTGAAAACGCCTAAGTCATGTGCAGGGCGCCTAGCCAGTCGATGAATAAAATATGAGACCTGACCCCTCAAACGAGCGGAAGATGCATTAAAAGCGCACGCGGCGAAGTGCATTCGGGGTTCCTCTCGGCAATTATTCCATTAAAAGGAATTTTCGTCTATGCACCGGCAGCCTCATCTTTGCGGTCTTCACCTGAACAAATCAGTTTCAAAAAGGACTACCAAAGATAAGTAAACAATTCTTTTAATACTAATTTAATGTATTAATTATAAATATATACATATAAAATCAATTTGTTTTTGCACTATCGGCATTCGAACCTGGATCTCTATTTCCAATCCGGAGAAGTACACTACCAATTGTGTTATAGCGCCAGTATTTTTCATGAAAAATTTTCGAACCTACATATTACACTTTTTCAAATTAATACATCTGTCGTTCCATTATTTGAAAGCCATCTAGATTGTTTTTACGAAATCTCAAATACCTTTAAGTATACCGACTGCAGACGCCAGAATTATTAATTAATTTTTATTAAATTTTGGACACATTGATACAACTTATATTATTAAGGAGAGAACATTCTTATTGTGAAGTTGTAATTAAAATTAATACATTAAATTAGTATTTAAAATATCACAGAGCTATGTTCTGAATAATTACAACTTCACAATAAGAATGTGTTCTCCTTAACAATTCATTTAATCATAAGGTTTGACACTAGTTTCGATTCAAAACCTACTTTTCGATCAGGTGCCAGATTACTTATACGTGCAATCTTTATATTTGAGAACAGAGCGCGTTATATTATTACGGAGAGAAAGCAGAGATGAATCGTGTAACAAAATAACAGTTTTACACACGCACGGCACATCAGGTACTAACTACATCATACTATACTTTTTACATGCGTGTGGTATTTTGCTCTGTTTAAAATATGTTCCCTCGTATCAGCCAAAACCTAAATTTGGCTTAATAACCGGGGTTTACATTGGAAATTAAACATAATTGTTTTTGTCGTACGTTTGAGCGCATCCGACTAATTATTCTCTGACTTGAGGAATAACTGAATAATGATGAATGCCATGTTAAAATCGTGGACGTACGCTTACCTGAGAACAATTTAATAGTAGACACATTACTTTAATGAAGTTAAATTAACAGCGAGCAATGAGCGCCATCTCCGAAATTAAAGGTCTACTTATGATAAAAACAATCGAAACTGCCGGCAACAATAGGCCTATTATTTTATAATAAAGCTGAAGGATAGGAAAAAATATGAGTGAATTATTTTACAAAACAAAAACATTAAACTGAGATAAAATACGAATAATTAATTTAGAAGTGATAAAAAAAAACAAATTCAGTAAAAATAATATTAAATTATTACTGAAAATCGTACAAGGTTTAAATTTGTATTTTCATTCTCAAAAATCAACACGTCGTTTGCCCAACACTACTATACCCCACATAGGAAAAAACAATATTTAACAACTTACCCGAAAACATCAGAAAGATTAACGATAAAGAAATAATCAATACTATCAAATAACACTTTAAAGATAAACTTATACCCCAAAAATTATATTTTTATATTGTTATTACTATTAATTTATTCTATTTTATTATAAACAATTATTAATATACAATACTCTTCTCTGCACAAGTATATGCTTTTTAGAGAAGTGTAGAACAAAAAAAATTTGATTGTATTGTATCATTTTACTTATAAAAGATTAATAAATAAAGAAAAATAATGTGTAAATAAGGTGTTGAATTCAATCCCGAGCCAAAATTGCAATCCTGGAATTCAATTTGATGATCCTGAGAGCCAGAGATCAATCGGGTTAGAAAATGCTTATTTTCTCATTAATGTTTATATTTAAATAAGAAAAGAATCTTTGAACAAAAAATAACGTAATTAATAATGTAAGATCTACAAGTAATCATTCCAATAGTGAACAATTTTGCAATTATTAAAAGTACACCAGAAATAATAGCAAAACATCGTGCGTTTCATCATGTTGTAATCAAATCCCCGAAATTATTCCAAAATGTGAATCTTGAAACTAATGCCAGGATTCATATATATTGTAAACTAGGTCGGGAAAACGAAATTGAAATAAATTATACAAATATTGAAATGAAAAATATCTAATCCCCTTTATAAAATAGAATGGCGAAACTGCTATACACATATATCGCAAAAGTTGCACAACGCAAAGCTCAACAAAGTAAAGGAGTTGGAATTTGTAATAACTACGTTAATCTGTAATGCCAACATTTTAATAAATTATTGGCAAAATTTAATGCCAATCCATGTGTAAAATGTCAGACGAGTTGTGGAATTATACCAATGAAAAAATCTATGCAAATTTGATTGCAAATATATTTGATGTCGCCAGACAAGCGGTCGCCGGTACCGAGAGGTCAGGTAAAGAACCAATGGTAGCTTAACAAGTCGCAGATTAGCTTATCTGTTTTCTGATGATTAATGAACGTTTATTATTTAAACAATACGTAATATTTTATTTCCGTTATTACATACTCGGCCTTCAAAAATTGTATTCGAAATTTATCGTGAAATCTCGCTAGCGATTTTTTTATTTTATTAGAACACATTTTTCTTATCAAGTTGCATTTTCAGAATTTGTGGTATTTTTAATACAAATTAAATTAATAAACTAGAAAGATATACAGAAAAAATCTATTTATCGAAAACATATTTAGTAGCTACCGGGATTCGAACCTGGATCTCTTCCTATACGGGGAAGCGCGTTTACCATTTTCGATCATTTGAAAAGATTACAGAATATAAGTTTAAAATTAGTCAAAAATATTTTCGATTACTGCAACGAAAATAGCAAACCAGCGTGCTCGGATAAGAAGAGATCCAGGTTCGAATCCCGGTAGGAAATAAATATTTTTTTCTGTATATCTTTCTAATTGATTCATTTAATATGTATTAAAAATATATATTTGCATCCCTATACACGCCTCTCGCTCTTGCCGGCATATAGTAGTTGTGCATTCAAAATATATAAATATGTTTCTTGAATATCGCAAATCACATCGAAACTGAAAATGTTTGTCAAATAAATTTTCAGTAATAAAATTATACGTTTAAAATTAAATTTACGAATAAAATAAAAATCAAATTCTAGGTGACATTTTTCCGATCGGAAAACTCGAGCCTGCCGAGAGCATTTATCTCATTTAATTATTTGCCTGTAACAAAGTTGTTAGCAGACGAAGAGTTTAAAAATATATAATATTCAAATAATTATAATTAACAGGTGATCAAATCGTAAAGATGAAAATGAAAGCGGCTGGGATCATCTCCCTCCCCAGCAGCCAACCCCTCGCGGTGCGGTGACCGGTGCCGCCTTAAATTAATTACAACAGTTACTGTAAAGTACGTTACATTTTTAAATTGGGAGGGGGCCCTGGTGGAGTTCCTAACCGGCCAGGGTGTCCTGGATATTAAAAGTGCAATAGAAAATTCATCGAGAAAATTAAACCACAAAAAAACTTTGTGAATGTACACACGCACACATATGTAACTACATATAATGCAACTTAATATTAAGTTTTAAAAAATTTTTTTCTGAAGGTCAACTTATAGTTTTTTTTTTTTTAAATAATACATTACATAAGTTTTAGTAATTTAATTAAAAATAATAATAAAGCAGGCGCGGTAAAGTAAATACTGAATTTGCTTAAATCCATTTTTATATTGTGGCCAAGACATTTATTTCTGAAGAAGTCGGTCTAATTATTTTAATAATCCAACATTTTTAGACACAATTTTAAGTATTTATTAAACAAACTTTGAAACTTCACGACTATTATATATTGATACCAGTGGCATGCAGTAGGTATAGATTTAGATTATGCTGTTACCAATGATATTATACAATCATATATAATATATGTACTTTAATTTAACCAACGTCTTTAGACAAAATAAATTCGTCGTTTATACGACCATGCCATGTATTTATTTATAATTTTAGAGTACTATTAATAGTGTTTTTAAAGTTAAAGTGTTAACGTAAAATAATACCTTCTTACTCATATAAAAAAATGTATGGACGTTTTTAAGAACACTTTCTATGACTGAACATGATTAACATATTGTTTGAAAATCCTCCACGTAATAACTAAAGGAAATAATTATTTTTATTAAAGATTAAGGTACGAAATAGTTTAGCCAATTGATTTTTGTTTTTCTCAAATCAAAAACCAATAGATGTACAAAATTTAATGACCAATAATGAAATCAACACGTTATAAACAGTAGAACACTAAAATTAGTGAATTAGTAAAAGAGGAAGTAGACACTTCAATGATTTGCACGCAGTTGTAAGCCTTTTTAATGTTATTACTCCATATAAAGCGGATCAACCGAAAAGAATTTTCAATTCAGTCAATAGCCATTTATATGACTTGAGTAATTTACTAGTTTAAAGACAGAACAGATTAATGTGAATAGCGCCATGGGTACAGCGGTGAGTTGCCGTGGTAGTTTTTAGAACTAAGCAATTAAAGTCTCTACTGGTACACAGATGGCGTTAATTGTAAAATAAAGTTTCCCTTTATATTTGTTTCCTAGAATTTTTAGTAATGCATCGCTTTTTCGCTTGTATGCACTGCAGGCCCCTGATTGATAGTACTCACGTTAATATTCTTGAATGGTAAAACAAAAAAATTACCTAGAAGACGAGAATAGAGATAAAAATTATCGGAGCAATGACATAGCGAAGATTGGCGGAGGACAGAAAAGTATGGCAGAGTCACGGGGGAGGCCTTCATCCAGCAGTAGACTGACAATGGCTGATGATGATATTACAGTGTTAACATTATTTTTCATCTATATTTTTATCTATGTACGTAGACAAGTTTAAAAGTCCCTAGATATCAAGCCCAGACATGAGCCCTGTTCAATTTCGGGGTCGTCAGCCTCGCTGAGTCTACTCCAATTAAAAAAAAGAACACCTTGTACAAACCAGGGCCGGCGCGCGCCCTAAATAATAATAACTCACCTGGACCCAATTCCTTAATCAACCGTTTAATTTTTTTAACATTCCAATTATACCCGAGTCGGGCGCCGCCCAGGGGCGTGCTCTCCGGGTGAAACGAGATTTTAAATGAGGTTACATATTTAAAACATTTTAAAAACATTCCACGCTATATTTGTTTAGCTAGGCACTTGGGTGAAATGAGTTCATTTTTTTTCTTCGCAATTTTAATGCCACAATTGACTTATTCTTCCAACAATTTACTCTGCTTCGAAGCACCACGCTGCAGACTATAGCTGAAATTTCACGTTTCTTTTAAATTACGCATAGGTAAAGCTAAATTATAAAACTGATTTTCAATAACAAGTCATCATTTGTTTGTTATAAAAGTTTCCAGTTCACAATTATAATAAATAAAACGATAATACACGCCACTACACGAATCGAATTCGGAGTACATGGAGTGTGGTGTTGGCGCTAAGCCTTTAAGAAATTAATATGAATAGAGAAGATAAACAGCGTCGATACTTCACTCCGCGGGCCCAAAGAAACCAACAGGAGCAAAACAAAAAAAGACTACAGGTTTCCCCTCTCGTTATTTGAAAGTGTTCATAGATCCTCGATCCGAAAAAATTTCTAAGTGTATCATTCATTATGTAAGAAGAATGCGGAATAAGAATTTTGTTATTGTTTTTTTTTTTTGTTAAAAAAAAGTCAAAATGAGAAAGACGAGAAAAATTTCACATTCAAAGGCATCGTGCCAGATGTCACGTAGATATATTACGTACAAAAGAATTGAGTGTAGTCTATGCTTTTTTAAATAAGTTGAACTACGTAGACAAGAGCCATGTCTGGCTGTTGTCCACGTATTTAAATTATATATGTATATATATTAGTGGTGAGAAGAAACATTACTCTTGACTCAATGGTGTGATTGTGATTAGTATTCGATAACATCGGTGATTGAAAACTACGACTGTGATTACAGTTTCATTACTAATGCGCACGCACTGTACGATATCATAATACACAAAATAAATAAAGAATAATAATATCATGCATATTTATTTATATTATTAAAACTTTATTTACGTAAAAACACATTCTAGCATAAATAATTAACATATATCTAATTTAATATCATCATAAAGAGAAAGAAAACGCTTACAAAAATGTGTTTATTTCTCAGCGTTTTGGATCAAGTGTGTAAAGAGTTTTGGATCAAGTGTGTAAAGAGTTTTGGCAGAATCTAATAGATAGCGCTGATCACGAATTATAACATCATTCTGTCATGAATATTTTTGTTTCAAATGCGAAGGTGCCGAATCTAAATATAAATAAAATAAAATAATGAATCACGATATTCTCATATATTCAATCACTGATAGTGAGTGTGACTCAAGACATCAGTGATTGACTCACAGTTCGTGATTTTGTGCTCGTCACTTATATATATACTTGAAGAGAAGACACCGTATGCGATTGCCACAACAGAACGGCAACAAACATCCCAATTGTATTGCCGAGTGAATGTACGAGCATGTTTATGTCGTCAGATCGCCCACATTGAGACACAAACTGTGCATCCGAGTTTATCATAACGGTAACACAGTATAATAACCACACCATATTTATTAGCGAAGAAAACAAACGTAAATTTTAATTGACAACAGAAAATGCTGGCGACTTCTCCAAAAGAAAATATGTTCGCTAATTTGTTACCTGACAGAAATCACCCATTGTAATCTTGAATTCCTAAAGAGGAAAGTAACATTTGTATTTTGTAGCGGATTTGCTCATATTAATTCTAATAGGTTAACATCTGCCTACACGATTCAGGTTGGCATCTAGCAAGTATTCTATTGTGAAGTTGTAATTATTCAGAACATAGAGGTCTGTGATTAATATTTACCAAATATTAATTTATAATTACGTACTCATTTGGCTATTGCCTAATCAAATTGACGGCGAAAATATAATTTTATGGCGCCGGCTCGGGACAGTTCACGGTGTCCTTCCTCGAACAGATTCATGTTCAGTTTCGCTTGTGGCACCGAATAAAGGTGATTATGGTTCCGCAGTCCCGACAATGAAACTATCCGACCCTCTCAAATACGCACGTAACTCGTTGGCAAATATGCAGCATATCCCTCGTAGCCAGGAATTCCGTGTGCGCAGTGCCGTGGCTGCATCAGATAACGCATGTATCTAATGCAACAGAACTAGTTCTAAAGACTGCATAATTTAATACCAACGTAGAGCTGTTGCCCTAATTTATGAAGCTCCATTATTTAATTACGCGTCTTTAAAGTTTAGCACGATGGAATCCTGGTACCGACACTGACGTATGGAAGTGAGGCCTGGACCTGGCAGAAAAGGAACGAAAGTATACTGAATGCAGTGGAAATGAGATCACTTAGGCGTATTTGTGGCAAATCTATTTATGACAGAGTAAAGAATGAAGAAATAAGGAAAGAATGTAAAGCTGATGTTAGTATAGTGAGTAAGATTAAGAAAGGATCACTTAGGTGGTTTGGTCATATAGAACGGACGAATGAGGAGAGAATGGTAAGAAACATATATGACGCAAGTATTGATGGCACCAGAAATAGAGGACATCCACGGAAGACTTGGCACGACCAGGTAAACCAGATAATGGAGGATGGTTCTGTTAGAAGCCTCAATAATCGGCGAGCTTGTATGAGAAGATGTATGAATGTGAATGAGGCGAGAATTGTGTCGGGACAGAAGAGTGTGGCTTCTCTGCCTACCCCCACGGGGAAACAGCGTGATGGTAAGTAAGTAAAGTTTAGCAGAAGGTCCGAATTAAATTGAAACGCAGCTTAAAACCTTTTTCGATATTTTTATTTATCTTTCTAATGCTTTAAGTATGCAGAGATTAGTGCCGCTGTTTTGGTAATAGTTTGAATTGAACCGCAGTCGTCGTTACCGATTATCGTTGTCAATGCCACCACGAATGTGAAGAACGTATTAAAAATCGAGGAATAGGATTGAATCGTGACTCAAGCCCGGCACCCAAAAGGCAGCGCGTTGCCTAACAAAAGATGAAGCCAAAAAGAGAAATAATAATAGCTGATCATCAGAAATGGGTTAACACAACACCCAAATCACCGAAAGGCATTTTTAATTATCAGACACATAAATATGCATGGAGCTATTGTAGCTGCAGCTAACGAGATGAAAGAGAGGCCGGCAGACGTATAGGCCATTTGGCAAGGAGCCGAAGGTTTTTTTTTTTTCTAACACGATTAAAAAAACTTCCCGTGATTTACGCGCGTTGCAAATCGAATGGGGCTTCATTGGGAAGGGAGCAGAGGTAGCGAGGATAATGAAAAGGACGTGAGAACGAAACCGAAAATAATAAAAATAATCTGTATATTCAAATGTCAAAGAACAACTCGGGCCGGGAATATTTTAAGGCTGTATCGATAATGCCGGTGTTTATAAGGCCGAGTAAGGTTCGCCGTCTTTAATACAACATTCTTGCCGCGAATTTGCATATTCTTTATTGTTTTTTTTTTCTTATTTACATCATCAAATCTGCATTGGATATATGTGGAGCGAAGGCGCGAGTCAAAACTTGGAGGAGTTCTTCATTGTGACATATGTACCTATTTTTAAATACAGTCAAACTTGGATACGGTAAGGTCTTGGTGACAGATTTTTAATTTTTTTTTGGCTTAAAACGGTAATTATATTAATTATTACTATACTTTTTTAATTAATTCGCAATTACACATACTTATAACATTGAAAGAGTTAAGCGTTCTGTTGGTAGTGAAATAATAAAAAGTTCTTAAAGTAACAAAAAAATATCAAATATCGCCACCAATTTTACACAATTTTTTGGATTATTGCTCTGTAAGCATCCGAAGGTTTCAAGTAGTTTCAACATGTGACATTGACCCGACCTACAAAATTCTGTTTTGTGATTATTTAGGAATTGTAAAAATTTGAAGAAAGAGGAACACTATTTATTTAAAAATATTTTTGATTATTATTTATTTATCTCTGTTAAAATCTTAAAGACTTACGATCACCTCCATCTAATTGTACCTAATAATTATCTTTTTTCTTTTATGTTATATGTGAGTTAGATTAAATGTGTTTTTTTAGTTCATATAAAATGACCATATATATAGTCGTTTATGATGGGTAAGTGAACTCTCTCGTGCAGGTACCTAGATATTGCGATTTGAAGGAAACCTAGGAGCATCCAGTCCCAGCAGCATCAGTCGCGAGTTATCTCACTCGAGTCATTCCCTCAGCGGCGGAAGAAGGCTTGGCCTGCTGACTCACTAGTCGCGGCCTGGCGCTGGTGGGCGGCTCCGCCCCCGCCGGCCGCCCCCGCCGAGGCGCGACACTGGAGGCACACACGCCGACTCTCTCGCCTCGCGCCAGGCGGGCACAGGTGGGACAGGGATGCGAGAGGTGACACATTGTAACTACACGCATTTAAACAATTATGAATCCAGAAAAAATCCAGAGACGGGTTGATCCAATAACCGCGCAAGATTAAATTAATTAAATAATTAACATCTGAAGAATTTGCCGCGTGCTCGTGAGAACAAGCGGAGAAAATGAAGGTTAACCCATTATTTATTTATCCACAGGTTCCTGTGAATATGCTCATCAGTTTTATTTGTGTATTTATTTATACAGGATATATAGGTTACTATGATATTTTAAATTTATAAAAACTAATTTAGTTAATATAACGTCAACCGGTTCCATTATACTATTTATTCATACGGACTGTGTATACATATATATTAAAAAAAAAAACTAAAACGTAACAAATATATAATACATCGCATATCATATTTAAAAAATGTTTACAAGTGTCACAGTCATACGTGTTGGCACAGATTGTTTCAAATTCGAGCTGCATTCACTCGGAAGAATCAATTGGCATAAGGAATAAAAGCATAAAAATGAAACAAATTTCGTAGGTCACGACCGTTCAGAACCTTCTGTGTTCAATTTCATGAGTAAATCTGCCGTGTACATCTGACCTGTTTCGAATCCAATAGAGGGACAATCAGCCCTGATAATCTTGACCTTGCAATGGGATCCGAAACATCGGCCAGAAAGGTCAGATATACGCGGCAGATTATTCCAGAAAACTGAACACACAAGTGCAAAAAATACCTCGTATTCTGATCGAGTACTCAAATGACGATTTTCGTTTTGGTCGCATTCAATATTACCCTCTTTAACATATATTATTACGTATCTATACGGCGTGATCTATTTCGAACTATACTGTGGTTATTTCTTTAAACCATTTTTCTTCAACCTAACTACGACGCCCACCACCGTCTTTGCACATTATATTCTTATAACGGACACGTATTTTAAAAATGACTGCTTCTAACTCCTGTAAGCGACTACACGTTATTAAGGATCGCTAGAAAATTCACTGTCGCAAAAGCATAATTTATCATTCTCCTTTCTTTATGATCGTAATGGATGGCAAATGTATTTTGTATGTTCCGCAATGTATTTCGCTTCTCAGCCCGCATAGTGACAATCGCGACATAATTCATAATACTAAACATTGAAAAATAACGCTAAATACGCGGCGCAAAATCTCAAAAAATTCTGTGCAGCAGAAATAATTATCGTAAAAAAATATCTGTTAAAATAAGTGAGAATTTCTCCAAAATACGTAACGATAGAGACGATAGTATTCTTATATTTTAATTTGTATTTTGTTAAATTACGATTAATTTATCTTAAGACAGACCCTGTTTGGTTCCTGAGGTATCTACATAATACAAGATCCACCTGACAAGTAAGTACCTACCACTAAGAAGATTGCGAGGTACAAGCGCTGATTGGAAAACAATCTTACAAGTACTGGTACGGCGCGCCATCTAAATGGTACAATATTCACAAAAATATACTCCAATACAGGGAGGGTGTTTTTACCTTTAACTTTTAAAGTGACTTACATTATAATCGGTAACATACCTTCCTTTTCATGGAAAGGTGAATCATTTCAAGCAAAAAAAATCTATGTAATGACAGTGTACTTTGTATCACCAAAAGCCACAAATCATTTTCAACAAATGCCATTAATCATGAAAGAAATGTGTTAACCAGTTGGCGGTGCCTAAACCAGAAAATATCGCTTTTGGGTTATCTAGATTAATATATATCATGTAATCTTGGTTAGAAAAATTCCAAAACGGGACATTAATTAAACTGGACACAAATTAAGTACACAATTTTCGTAGATGATAGTTTTATTGCGGTGTTTAATGAAAAGGTTAATTATAGATATTTACATTCAGGGTTTTGCAGTATGTATATGGATAGGTATATTAGTCAGCGATCTCTTCCAAAAAAATTATTAACCGATTTGCTAAACTAATTTTGTTAACTGGTCGTATAGCCCACTCCCCAAACACTTACTAAATGCGTTTTTGGTTATTATTATTATTACTAATCCTGTTCAGAAGTTATAGTTTAACAGAAGCAAGTATTTTGAACTGTTTGAAAGATTTGGCGCTGAATATACCAACATAAATTGGCGATTCTCAAAATTATGAAACACACCCGGAATCTCGATATTTGATTTTATTATAAATATTTAGCAACAAACGATAAGGTAGGAGATTTCCTGTTTTCACGACCGGTTCGCGAAAATGAGGAAAGAATGTTAAGAAAGATATATGACGCAAGTGTTGATGGCAACAGAAGTAGAGGACGTCCGCGGAAGACTGAAGGCATAACCGGGTAAATCAGATACCGGAGGAAGAACTTGTATGAGAAGATGTATGAATGTGATTGAGGCGAAAATTGTGTGTCAGGACAAAAGAGTGTGGCGCTCTATTCTCTCTGCCTACCGCCGTGGAGAAACGGCGTGATGGTAAGTAAGTTCGCTAGGGGACATCACTAATCCTGTTAGTCATAACGTAAATAGAAAACAGGAAAAAATATTTTAATATTTTAATAATGTTAATAATAGAGTGCAACATTAGTTTTACTCCTTATGATATTATGCATAAACAATCTATTAGGAAGTAAAACAGATGTTTAACGACTATTTAAATATGTTTTGATACTTCAGCAATGCTAATTATTTTAATAAGGAAATAAAATAAGTAATAGTGAAATAAAAAAGCGTCTTCAGGCGAACAAATCAAATTCTAATGATAGTCCAATATATTACATGGAAAAATTATGATGTGGTTTTTTTAAACTTATACATTTAAACTTGTTACATTCGCATAACATATTATAATTGATAAAAGAAAAAGTAATATATTTATGGTGAGAACACACTGCATAAGTGAATCAGATGGATCATATATCATTAATAATTTTATTAAACCACAACTCACAAATGCAAGGAACACCAATGAATAATATTTTAAAATTAATATCCAAAAAAGGCGCGTATCCACAGAAAAAGTAATCAAGTGAATAAATAAATAAAAGTGTATATTACTGCATGCATATGCAAAGGAAAATATGTGAACGAGGGAATTTCACAAGACCTGAAGCTAGGCAGTAGTCTCATGCTGTATCGCGAGCCGATCTACTGTAGGCCCTGGGAAGATGAAACCGAGAAGAAAGGCTTTGAACCGGAGATCATGCGTAGGAGTTCACTTCGGTGTGCAAACAGACAAATAATGTAGATAGATCAACATTGCTCGATAAACAATACATGGTGATACAATTATATAAAAGACACACGCATAAATATATATTGTTTGACTGTTTAGTATTAAAGCGATGTGACTATAAAAAACGCAAAAATTAGTAATGCTAATTCAGAGTCAATTAAAAAATCAATTAATTTTGAGTGTATCGAAATAATTATTTTTCGGTTTAATGTCAAAAGTCAGTATCTAATGTTAGATCATATTGCCCTAGAAATAATAATATCGCATCATTTTGACTCTAATGTACATGTGACATTTTAATTAGAACTTACTCAGTTTTAAAACTCATTTTGGTTGTGTGAATCATTCATTTGTTTGGTTTGCGAATATTAATTTGTGAATTCATTAAAATTAAAACATGTTTGTATGTTTTTTAATTTTTCAAAAATTTTATTTTATAGTTACGCCGTTTTGACACTACGCATTCGAAATGTATTTTAAAGTGGTGGTTATATTAAGTTTTAAAAAATTAAAAACTTTTTTCATTACCTTTACGGACCTAATAGATATACAATTTTGTTTATCACGTTTCCGTATATAAATACGGAAAAAGGAAAAAAAAAATACAAACTAAACACAACTACCATCATAATTAAAATATATATTATTTTGTGTCTCCAAAGTAACTTTTGTTTGTGTAGTTAGTACACTTAAGGGTGAAAAAGTTATAAAAAAAGTTTTGGACAATTTATTTATTTATTGACATACATATTTTTCTTATAACAGAGGCGAATATAGTATAATATAACATTGTAATATGTTTATTGTGTGGGATGGAGTAGACCTCACCTCAGATATATAGCGTTGTCCTGGCTACTTTGCTAGACTGAAGTCTGTGTTAAAGTAGCCAGAAATAGTGTTATCCGAGCGAGATTGAGTTTGTTAGATAGATCTGGTTGCAAATTGCTTATTACCGTATTAGGTATTGCTTTAGTACCTACACGGCAGACCTCTTTACAATGTATGTGTATTTTAAAATTAGTCGTAGAAAGACTTTCCGGACGTCTTGCAATTCTTGGATATTGTTTCATTATGGCTATACAATGCTTGATGCGAATGCGAAGCCGATTGCTTCTGTACATTCTGTATAAGCCTGCTAGTGTATAATAAATATTACTACATCTAGTATGCAATGCGTCAGAAAACATTAAAAAAATATTCAATTACATTAGGTAAGCACATGAAAAATGATCAGTTTAATTAAACTTAGATATTACATATTCTGCACTTAACTTACGGAAAGTAGCAAAACTAGTTGGTTCCTTCATATTTTCATTTGCTGGCAGTTCATTGAATAATTTGAAACTTTTATAGTGAGAAATATTTAATGTTCCTGCCAGATTTGTTTGTAGAAGTTTAAAATCCCACCGACTTCTCGTAGGATAAGTGTGGATCTCATAATTATATTTTTATTCATGTATGATGGCAATAATCGATTTTTAATTTTGTATATCGATACTAAGACATTTTGTATAATTTTTTCCTTAACCGTCATTAATTTAAGTTATTTTAGCATATAGTTATGTGAGTACTATGAACTAAAACGCACAAAATGAAACAGGAATATGCAATTATTACTTTTCTCTTTTTATTATTCACTCCTCATCTAAACAATAAGTCTGTCCGTTATGCTATCTTATGATTCTACCGGGTTTAATAACTTGAGGAATTGTATTAATAATATATATTTTGAACGTTGTTAATAAATAAAATGATATAAGATATGGATATTATAAGGCGAGACGATATCAAATTAAACAAAATTTTGGTTAAAAAACACGAAAGAGCAAGTCGAAACGGCAAACCGATAGCCGCGGGGGCCACTTCCACCATCGGAATGCTCTTCCCGTATAATCGCTCAGGTATTTCTGACAGGTGTTTCCGCCGGCCCCTTTGTGCGCGGGGCCCCGGGAGCCCGCCCTCCGGCACTGTCCGAGGGGACTCGAGAAGCTGTGTGTACATTTCAAAAATATTAAAATATTATTTAAGTACGTATAATACATATTGTAGGCACTTGCTGGTACTATCTAAGTACGACCCATGCTCAAATCAGACTATGATATTGTTTGTTTCACATCGTGAATTCGGGGAATCTGATGATCTAATCTGACGTTTGGTGTTTCCTCAAAAAGTTACTGTTTAAACACCAAACGTCAAATTAAAACTATTACTCGTAATATTATTGAATTAAAATAAAATTTTAATTAGACTTATCACGGTTTTTGACGACTAAAGTGACAAATTACTCCGAATTACTCAAATTACAGCAAAAAATCTGGTGTTTCGCAAAAAGAGAAACGTTAGTCTGTGAGTTTTCTTAATTTTTCACCTAATCTAGGTAAAAACCTTCTCCATATTATGTACATACTTATCAACAATGTCATTCATTTCCCTTACACTTAGTTTTATTGTTTTATACCTATTTATTATCTATTTTGTATTGTATTGAAATATATTTTATTATATTGATGTTTTTGCGTATATTATTTGTAGACCACTTTAAAGTTTAAATATTATTAGTAACTATATTCAGGTCCTTATTGGAATCCATCTTATAATATAATAATATAAATTTCAAGATTTTTTAAAAATAAATTAAAGTTTCAAATATCACTTCTGTAACTGAATCTTTATCATTATTTGAAATGAATGCAGGAAATAGGCATCTAATTTGGCCATTTAATAATAAAAATATATTAAATAATTAATAAATTAACTGAAAAATAACTGAATCGGCCAGAGCATCGGATTCTGCGAAAAAGATCACTTAGGAGTATTTCGTACAGTAATAATAATAATAACGTAATATAATATATTAAAAATACTACGGCAGAAAAATGAGACGAGACAATGTCTTCACAGCAATCACATAAATCGCAGGTGTCACAAAACATATTTATACACAATCAAACCATAGATAAAATGCATCATTGAGTGCGACATCCGTTTAAGGTCAGACAAAATCAATCAGCTATGGTAAACAATGTCGCCACTGCGGGTAATGTTAAATTTTAACTGGCATTACAGCAACATTACTACGATGGTTATAAAAGCCTAAAACATTATGTTGCTGAAAATACGTAGTCTGAGCGTCGAGATTAGGCGAGGCTAACGCGTTGTAAATCGATCCTCAGAATGAATGTCCGGCGGCAAACGACGGATGTCCGTTATGCGAATCCGGCATCGGGTGTGTAATCGTGGGGACTTTCGGAAAATATCTGACACAAGTACATGAATCACACAATTCTTTAATAAATGTGTTTTTTTTATTTTATTGTCCTGTTACGGTCTTACGATATATTTTATCTTCTAATACACGTTAGATGCGGACTAATCCTTTGTTTTACAAAGTAAATCATGATGAAAATAACCATTTTCATTTACTTCTTCAATATTTGTAAAATTACTTTGTGGAAACATACTATATAAATAATAAGAAAAAAACAACTTTTTATCAATAAGTTTTAAGGCTTATGGTTCCTTCTTCAAGATACAATATACTAAAATTAAAAATACAACCACAGAAAAAAAACATAACTTTAAATATAAGAGATACGTAACTAATTAGGAACTACTGCGAAAACTAATTTAAAGGGTTAAGTATTTGCAAAAAGAATTTGGTTATTTATAATATTTAATTTACTATTAACACTTGTTATTATTTATAAAATTTCTAATTTATCGAACTGTAAACACAATATATTTCTAAATATGTCAAAATAATGGTTTGACTCCAAAAAGTGATTGAAAAATCCAGAATTGTTATTGCTATTAAGACATCTCAAATGCTCCTTAATTCTAATATAAAAAAATTCTGCAAGTTTTACCTATATAAAAATTATTACAATCATTGTAAATTAATTTGTAGATACGCGATTATTTTAAAATATCATTATTATCCTTATTATTTAATACATAATTTTTTAATTTATTATATAGGTATAGAAAGCTGGTTGTATAGAATTTGGGAAATTTGTGTCTGAAATTGTGATTTTTTTTTTTAATGTAAACAAAAATTATTGCATGAATTATTATTTTAACTATTGCAGTTTCAGTATTCGTATTAAAGCTGGAGCACACATTTAAGTGTACATATTTACACTCTCGTGAAGAATGGATAGGGTAGCCAGGCACCAACGTTATTTTTCTCTCATGTTAAGTACATATAATATGTACAATTTCTGTCGAATGTCTCCAAGAATTACGCATTACCGAGGTCTAAAAATCTGGTGCGTGTGGTAAAGCCAAGATCTTCCCACACGATCCAGAAGAAATCCTTAAAACATTTCGCGATCTCGCGAGAAAATATTTTTATAAATATACAAATTAAAGGTATTATGTAATTAGAAAGATATACATATAATATCAATTTTATCGAAAAATATTATTGTCGCTATCGGGATTCGAACTTGGTATTTGAGATTCAGTAAAAATAAAGAAGATGGCTTTCGAATAATGGAGCGATAGATGTATTAATTTGAAAAGTGTAACATATAAGTTGGAAAATTTGTCGTCAATGCACTGTGTTGTCGTGGCATGCTCGGATAATGCAATTTTGTCGGATTGGAAGAGATCCAGATTCGAATCCCGATAGCAACAATAATATTTTCCGATAAAATTGATTTTATATGTATATTTTTCCAATTAATATTTAAAAAAATATCATAGATTTATGTTCTGAACAATTACGACTTCAAGAATGTGATTTCCTTAATAAGAAAATAATATGATATAATATTTAGACAAACCACATTGACGATATAATATTATGTTACGTACGCAGGACAGGTAGGAGAATTCCAACGCAGAATCATCATCTGTTTCCAGAAAACTGAGAGGGACACTACACGGTATATTCTGTCTCAACTTCCACCGCGCCCAAACGAGCTAATACTACCGCGAGGTGAGAACTGAGGGTTTCCGAACACGTATACAGAGTTCTCATGCATGATGGAAAAACAAACGGCGGAGATCTTTGTAGTCAGGATGTCATTAAAAATTGTATTTAAGAAGCGGTAGAGCACAAAAATCTAATTTGGCGTGAAGACGTTTCCAAACATATGTTTGAGATGGTGTTCCTACAAGAACGCACTGGCTTCTACAGATTGTTAGTATTAGAATCAAAAATGATAAAATGTTGAGAATAATAGGAGGAAATACGCGTAAACCTAAAAATATCTTAAAGAAGTAAAACCATTAAATTTTAAATTTGCCAAAAGGTTAGCAACACCTGCAGAATTAAACAAAATACCGACGATATTCCGACAAAATGACCGAACACAAAAAACACACAACCCATACTCAGACCGAATTTTATGAATGAAATGCACCGGTTCTACGCTTACTACGATACTAGCAATGTCGCCACGCGTTCTTCGCCGTTCTAACTCGGTACGACAGAGGGTGACGGGTGAACAGTTGATTGTCCCATACGATTCGATATTCGAATTACAAAAAAAGCTATCATGTGATATGGCCGAGCCACTAGAGGTGAGATGTAGACAATGTATCGGAACAGTAGACAAAAGGTGTACTCTATCTAAATTGATTTAAACAGTTGTAGTGGTGTTGAATTGTGCATTTTTGGCGGAACACTCATCGTGTACAGTGTCGTCGAGGGCTCGGACGATGATTTGAATAGATGAATGGAGTTTTGGAATGCAGCAAACATTAGAATTTGTAGCTTCCGGTCGTGGAGTGAGCGCGGTTTCTCTGTGTCTGGCCAACTTTGTAGGTATTGACGAGTGTCGTAAATTCTTTCGGTGAGAAATTACCCGTTCTTTTATCGCCAACATTGAAAGCATTCTTCACTCAAAATCACAGCTGCGATTCCATCACGAACAGACAAGCGAATTACTGTCCATAGATGGCGTAAAAGTGTCATCGCAGGTAATAAACGTTTCTCTCACAGCTGTTTGCCGCTGTAAACAAGTTATGACAGGTACCTCGTTCGTCGATCACAATCTCGGCGAGCGTATGGACCGAGCTGCCGCGACGAACGGGACTGTCTGGTGCTATAACAAGATCGCTCCGCAGACATTTGATCATTCTCAGAGGTCCTTTTCAAAACCTTGGGGGACTCCACTACGTATTGGGCATATACCGAAAGAATGTAAATAATTCACAATCATTGAAAAATCATAATTGTTGAAATAATAAACACACGAATAAATAATTATTTAATTACAAGAACATTAACCCATATTATATACGGTTTTCTGATTGTTGTTATTATACTGTTATAAAACGGCGCGTGACAACAAAAAATCTTAAAAACAAAAAAAAAAAACTACCCCAACACATCAACTGATAGCGGATACCAAAACTATATGATATTCTCTATTCAACCCTACACCAGTACGTAGGTAGATAGTTTTTTAATTTCAATTTTATTATTAAATTATTACAGGATGCGCCTCGTTTTATTGACAAACATGAAAAATGACTCGACATTTATTATATTTTCTTATCATGCCCAATCCGTTCAACGGACATTGGCTATCGTCATGTTGTTGTAGCTCTGCAGTAGACTGGCCAAATTATTGCCATAGGTTCTTCAACCACGATGTTCACATTTTTCCGAGATCCCGACTTCCAGCAATCATTCCCTGCATTACGAGATGCAAGATCTTATACTTCCATAGATGTTTTATCATAAGTTTGAGATATTGAAGTTCTTAGATTTTATTATTTCAAATATGACGATAGTTCTTTATATTCATTCGTCCGTACCATAATATATTCTTATTGTGAAGTTGTAATTATTCAGAACATAGGTCTGTGATATTTTAAATACTAATTTAATGTATTATATACGCATATAAAATCAATTTTATCGAAAAATATTGTTGTTGCTACCGGGATGTTGCGTCTCCTATCGGATTACTCAAAGGCATTTGAGATTCCGTAAGAATAAATAAGATTTCTTTCAAATAATGGAACGATAGATGTATTCATTTGAAAAGTGCAACATATAGATTCGAAAATTTGTCGTCGATGTACTGTGTGCTGTAGCACAACAATCGGACTGGAAGAGATCCCGGTAGAAATAACAATATTTTTAGATAAAATTAATGTAACTCCATTCATCCAGATTATTTTGAGTATTCTTCTTGTAGATCTACATCGCAAATGCTTCAAGATGCCTAAGTGTCCATGCTTTCATTCCATTACATTTTGTAAATTTCGTATTACGTTCAGACGGACATTAAAGTGTTACAATAATATTTGTTTTTAAATGGTCAGATAAGATTTTAACTACAATTAAAAAATAAACACAAATATTTGATGTACTGGTACCGTACTCCTGATAATGACGACAGATTTGCAGGTTTATACATGATCCGTGATATGTACCAGGCGAGTTCCGCTTGCGCAAGGTTATACCAGCAGTGGATGCCATACTCGTAACAATACCCATTCACCTGAATGCAGACTTTCGTAATATTATTTACTGTCTCACCGTTTTGGAATAGATAATGCAGAGATCTTCTGTTGATTGAATTTTTTAAATTCATTTAAGAAAATTAATTGAGTGCAAAACAAGATCTAGTTACTGATACCGCTAGCGACGACATGAGAAAATGAGTAAAAATAACTGGTATTTAAATTGAGACAAGAATTTCACAAATTGAACTGTGTGAATCACGCGCTATTATTAACAACCATACAATAACGTCATTACCGTGTTATTGTCAAGCAAGAGGTATTCAATTTGCAGGTAAACATCGTTATCAATCGCCCAAAACAAATACAAGGGCGTGCATGCATAAGTGAGTGATGGGGGTCTACTTCCACTAATTCGCAGAATTTTTCTAAATATTTACATTAGTCACGTAGGAAGTTGTGGCGAAGAATCTAGAAATATAATAGCTTAATCATACGCGCGAGGAAGTCGTTAGGACATCCTTATCCCTTAAAAGGAAATAATCAATGCGTAATATCACAGGTACATATGATTATGTCATATGACATATCACATATTATATTAATCACATTATGACATAACATCAATAATATATGTGTACTAGAAATAATCCATGACGGAAAATTAATATTTTTTATAATCTTTAATTATTTAAAAAATCAACGAAAATATTATAATTTGACATAAATTACACACTTTTTTCTATCGTCTGCATATGATTTAGTGTAATGCCGAACGACGATATTCAATATTTAAAATTATTGCGACCGATTTGAAGTATGATTTTGTTTAAAACAATTTATTGAAATATACATCGATGCCGTTTTCTAATGATTGTTTCATAATTACACAACATTTTGCTTTTTATAAAAGACAGCGAAGCCAGTCTGACAGCAGATATTTTGAAATGTAATAAAGAACAGTGAAGTGTTCCGAAGTCAATTTGTCAAAAATTAAAAACATTCATCAGAATTAAACAGTACAAAACTTTTACCATACAGTCCATACAGCATGTTTTACCTGAAGGAAGGAAATCTATTAAAATGTTGTCAACAATTGAAACTCAAGTGTGCCATTATCTATTGTTATTCTATTGTAATAATTCTTTCAGCAAAACACGGGGAATTATTTATACCTAACAAGGGGTAGGGCAATCAATATTTAAGGTAGTATATTACATTTAGTCTTAGGTTGTAAAATGGAATTCCCAGTTAGCAGAATGTAGATAAGTATTCGAAGAATTTTAGGCAAAGTCAGCAGTAAAAGTGACCAATAAAAGAAAGTCTCCAGAAGGTTGTTTAGGCGAACCATTACAAACTAGGTGAAAACATTAAAAGGGTGAGACAAACTTTCATATTTTCAAAGTCAATTAGGAAGATTATTGTTGAAAGGTGCTTTACAACTTTCTGAATATCGCCGACGGTACAATTATAAAATAGTAATTTTTGACAAAATAATAATATCGCTTATTTAAACATTCAAAAATAGACAGAAGACGTAGACTTTTACGCCTGTGTAATGTTTCTATTGAATGTTTCGAAACGAACCATCATTTGTCAATTCATAGTTCTTTCGCAATGGCGACAAGATTAGTTCCAACACTTTTAAATCGATGAAATGTTCAATATTATATAATATAATAGCAAAGTACGATTATTAACATCGTAAACGGTTGATGATATTTGAGAATAGGCGTATGTTTTTTTTTAAATATTTTTATTTAATCAGATAATTCTAAACATAAGCAGGATAAAAAAAGAGCAGAACAGAAGTGACGGTGTGATAAAACGTAAAAAATCGATATTACTATGAAATGGAATAAATATCGTTTTTTAATCTATTTTTTTAAATAATTTGCATTGTACTGAATTCATCATAAATTTGTATTAATTAACATGATACATATAAAATAAGGTATTTTTAACCTAAATGAGTGCAGTCTATCGAGTTATTCTAGATGGACCACCCATTACACAGGAATTTCAACAAAACCCGATCATAATTTCGCACCGTGGTGAGGTCACAGTTATTGCGAAGTACTATTACAGCCAGTAGACTAGAAGATTTAGGTTAATAGGAAATAGAAAAAGACTTATTGAATGAAAATCAATCTAAATTAATAAAAAAGTGCATTATTAATTTATAAGGAAAATAAATTAAAACTACTGAGTTTTTAAACCGATTAATACCTTCTTTTTTTTTATAGAAAATGCGTTATTTTTTCATTCATGTTACAAAAAAGATTATTTGTAGCCGATTTTTAAAATGATGATTGAGCCAGTAGCTTCGAAAATTTCCAGGATCAGACTTAGGTCGCGAAATCGCCCTCGGTAGGAGAGATGTAACGAATTGAAATTTTCGTAAAAACAACCTTTCAAACAACAAGGGTATATGAATTCTAAAATGTTGTATTCGTGTTTGCTAGCTAGAATATTTAAACGTGATGTGACCCCAGTAAGTACTGAATCCATCGCAGATGCTCCGGTGACGCCAGACGGAGTTGATCTCAAGAGGTAAAATCATTCAGTAAGTTGCTTGTACGGGCCGCAATCGCGATGAAATTTGACAAGCGGACTGGACACGGGTTACGTAGCAGGCCGAAGCGGTCGTGGGCGTCCGGCGGAGGTTTCCTGGCGGAAGTCCCGCCGGCACGGCCGAGGAATAACAATATTGCGCGCCCTCTCTGCCGTGATTTATCGCGGTTCGCGGCCAGGGGACACAATGCGCGATCCACGCGCCATGTTGGAATTATCCGCGCATGCGCGATTAAGGCTTCATCCCGCCGTGAATCCAAATGAGACAGGCGTCGCCCGTGTTTTAGGTGTTTTTGTGCACCCTGTCTCGGTTCTCCTTCAGACGAGCAGGCACCTACCTGAGATCTGAACTGAAGCAATACAGCAGCGTTGAGTTCCTTTTAATTACAATAAGTGTCGATAATTATGAACTTATGATATGGATATAAGTTTACGAAAAAATTAATTTTCTCTCGTTTTATAAATAGTCTCCGATACACAATTTGTGCTTGCCAAATCAAATGCCCGTTCACCGAATACATTTAATCGTTACAGGCGCATATTGCAAATACTAAATACCTTTTAAATATAATATAAATATTTACAACTTGTCAAATTATCACGAAGCACCCAGATTTACGTGACTAATAAACTAAAAAAAAAAATGCCTACAAATTTTTAGAAGTGCATAGTTTAGTCTTTTTTTTAGTTAATTTGGTTTTTCGCAAAAAAAAAACGATTACGGGAAAAGAATATCACGTAATGTGGTCGAATTTAATGTCATAATTCGTGATTTACACACAGATACGAGAATTTAAATTGTTTAATAATGTCTACCTTGCTTTTCATTCTCTAGCTAGTGAGCTTATCAAATAAAAATTGTTTGTTTATAATAAACAGGTCAGAAAAGCGATTTCAGAAAATCTGTTAGGTTTGCGAGCCGAGGGTCCGTCTGCACTATTTGCCAGTGGCTCCTGTCCGCATTAAACTTATGACAGATGGTAATTTTTTTTCCTCCCACTTGGCCAATATATTTTTTTCACCGGGACAACACCAATTTTGCGACCGTCCACCGCCATCTGGGCAGTCGCAAGGTGCACCTCCGCGATGGCCGCTTCTGTTATTATATTATTATTTTTATTATTCCATTTTCAATAAGCCTTTGCACATTTCGAAATGTGGATATTACCGGCGGGACGATCGCCGGCGGTTCTTTGCGGTCGGAAACCAATTTTTCCCAACTTCTTGTTGGATTATTACGTACCTATTTTCGTGAAATATGTCTTACATTCTGTCGTCTCTATCGCGTTGATTATCTTTTATTTTTATTCGCAGTACCTACTAGTACCAATAACGGAATAGTTTGCCGTATTTTAAACATCAATTCTGAGGGGGGCTGGGGGAGGAGGTTAGGGTAAAAATGATTTTTTAATTAAGCAGCTAAACATTTTTTGTTGTAAAGTTGCATTTTCAGAACATAGTTCCGTGGTATTTAAATGCAAATTGAAATAATCAACTAGAAAGATGTACAGAAAAAAAATCTATCTACGGGTGCCCCAAAAAAAGTGAGAACATTTCGTAAAATGTGATATAATTACATCAAAATTAGTTTAACTACATCAACAATAGCTTAAATAGGATACTAATTTACTCGCTTACGTTTTATTTCGAGAATTTTCGGTCGCCATCTTTGATTATTGATTTTCCCATTGTTTACATTTGGTTTTTTCAAATTGTTGCCCAGAATGACAAAAATCACCACAGACGACCGTATTCTGATTAAAAATTTGCTAATTGAAAAAAGTTGGGGTGCTAGGAAAATGATCAAAGAGTTTCAAAACAAAGCCTGTGGAGTATAGCTAGTCATTACAGCAGGACGGAGGTCCATCTCACACAGCCAGAAATACAATCAATTTTCTTCGTCCTGAGAATGTTAATTTCATTGAGCCAGGCCAGTAAATTGTGCAATGTGGGTGTTTTAATTATTTACGATTAACTAAATATTCTGCAAAAAAAAAAATATATTAAGAATTATAATTAATTATATTATGTTTTGAAATAACTCGTCTTACGAGATGTTCTCACTTTTTTGGGCCACCCTGTAGATAGCTGTTGTTATTTGAATACTAGCAGATAATAATATTACTCTGTGTGCACATATACATTAACTTTCTAAGACACAAAATACCTACCTAAACAATTTAATAAGGTTTCCTACATATATTTTTTTTTGTTTCTGTTGTACTCGCGAAATTAAACTCAGTGCTAAAAAATTATTGTTCACTTTGTTTGGGGCCCACCTGTAGTAATATCCCAGTAGCAACTAAATATTTTTTCGATAGATTAATTTTTTTTCTTTGTGTATATCTTTCTAGTCGATTCATATAATTTGTATAAAAATACTTTTGATTTGTTGTGTGTATTTGCTTAAAAATGCGTCAGATTTAAGTAAGCATAGTCGAATACGCGTCAAATCACAGGATTGCCATAACACAATCCGAATTTTTTTAAACTCTACAATCGAGCGATATTTCATTTAAAAGCATCACGAATTTACTAATGATAAAACATTATAACTCTAAAAATACTAATAATGTGGAAGATAAAAAGGATACATTGTATACCTACAACTAAAGTTGCCTTACATAGGCATTGTTTACAGATGTATAAAATTATAATTTACAATAATCAATAACACTTATACCCACCTGCATAGTGTATAGCTATAAACCGTCACGTGTGGGTCCTGGTATAGGCTATCGTGCTATTAAGTGCTGGGCATTAAACATAAGATATGTCAAAATAAATCAATTTATTAACCCCTCTGACCGTAAAAAGAATGAAAAAGTAAACTAGTAGCAACTTTCATACAAGTAATTAATAATCTAATGCCTGTGAATAGAATTTTTTTTTTTTAAACAAAACTACAATAAATAAAGGAAGTAGAATTTTACGCAGATGCAGGAACAAATATAATTAGTTAGAAATTTAAAAAAAAATATTTTGCGATTCATAACTATAATACTATAAACGATCAAAAAGTATTACTATTAATAATAAACTGACACGAGAAATAATTCAATCCGCTATTAACATTAAAAACATTATTATTAAATATAATATATATGTAGCTACATATCTTAGACACTTAAAATATCAAACATTTTTATATTTAATCGATAATAGTATGGATATATTTATTAACAAGATAAAAATATTACTGAGAAATTTTAGCGGTTTGTCAAAATAATTTAAATAAGACATGAACCTTTGTACAAGGCAAAAATTAAAAAATCGGCCCCTCTACGTAAAGTATCTAAGTAAAAAATGGAATTTTTAATCATTCTAGTATTTCGCACATATTTGGTACTTTTTACGTGGCAGATTTAAAATATGTAAGTATATTGTATTCTATGATGTAGGTACTAATAAATATAATATTTTAAAGATTACAGCCATTTAAAAATGTATCAAATACGTGCAAAATACTAGAATGATTAAAAATGATCTTTTTTATTTACAATACTTTGTGTAGGAGGGGTCGAAATACGTAAAATTACTATTTAATTTAAATCAATCAATTGATTATGAAGTAGTTGCGTATGCCATTAAACATCAGGATGTTGACTTTTCGTGGTCTTTATATGGATGCCAAATTATTCTAGGAACAGTGGGCACGTTAATTAAAATTAATTTGCATAACAACACTAAAGAATGACGAAACACAATAGATCATTCTACCATTCCACCCTTCCCAAGTTATAATACTAACGGCTTCCGTAGACAAAAGGTAGGAGCGCCATCATTCCAAATATCAAAAAATCGCTACGTTCCAAAACCATTAAAATGAAACAATTTATAAATTCTTCAAAGATGGCGTTATTAACAAAAATATTGCGGCGTGACATATTTTGATAGTTTGTAATAAACATACACAGAAATGTCTAGTTTTATGAAATAAAAACAACATACAGATACGTATACATATATATATCAGATTTTTTAAATAAATTTAATCCTTGATTCACGATAGGATATATTGTATGGTATTTTAGTTTCAATGTTTAATATTATTTTGACAGCAAATATTTCAGGTTAAAATTGCACAATGTTTTGCAAAGATGTTTAAATCAATATAAATAGATAATATCTATCTGACATACCCATTTTAGATGATGTTGAGACCAGTCTGCTTATAATTGATGTGCACAATAACTATAAAAACTGTCTTTTAAAGTTTACACTTCAAACTAAAAATAATTCGGATCAAATTAGAAATGTCTTTCTACCGGCAATGAATATTTCAAACTGTTGTGAAATCAATGGACGTTTAGATTAATGTTAATTATGTTCAAACAAATACAAATTTCTTATGTTTAATAGAAACACTATTCAAAACATTAGAATTTTAGTGTCGTAATAAATAATGGAAAAGATGCCAGACCACGAATGATCCAACCTTCACAGATCACAAAGTTTATAAAATTATAGAGTACTTTCAATTTTATTAACTGTCACTTATATTTGTTTACAAAACTTAGCAAAAAAATAGAAAACGAAATCGCGGAGAATGTGCCGGCACTCTGAAAACAACGAGCGACACCCCCCAAGACAACCTAACCGGCCAAAAGCTGGCGCAAGACTGATTCGAGTAAATGGTTCACATACGAGCTTCCGTGTGTGGCGATGGCATAACCACCTTTAGCGCTCGGCCGCACAGGACGAAACCGGAACGAAATTTGTAAGCAACTTTATAAAAAGTTCTAACTTTCAATAACTACTATTGAACACCGATTACAGGTTTGTAAAGATTTTTTTATTCGGTGGCATTGTTCCCATCGATGGCTTTACTTGCGTGAACGATTTCAGAGCCGCAAATAATGCTTCGGTTACGTTCGGGAGGTCTTCGGCTGTTTACGGGAAAATGTAGCAAAGGAACTGACGGCTTTTGAAACGGAAGGAAGTAAGTCCATGATAAGAAGAGGGGAATGGAAGGGGGTAGACTCGCACCACGCATTTCTCATTTCCCGACACAGTAAAAAGGTGATTTTAAGCAGTTTTAATTTGGCCGACCACATTATTTGCACATTTTTCTTTAAGAATACCATTTTAATTGTTTTGACACATGTTCGGATGATAATCGTGAATGAAAGGTGAAACAAACAAAATGACATTGACAAAATCGTATCTCATTTTTACTTTATTATTTACAATATTTATTTATTTACAGGCCACCAGAATACTACCACGATTTCAAAATAATTATTTGTGGACTTTTTATATTTTAGACAGACACCTTTAATCCATTGGTCGGATTTTTCCCATATTTTATATATTTAATTAATATTTTTGTGGATTACGAATATTGTTATTCTTTACACGATTTTTTGATGTATTAACGTATTAATGTATATTAATGTGTTGTGAAGCTGAGTAACAAATGAAGCTAAATTCTATATGGGATGGGATCGCTTTGTCATATATAATCATCTATCTTAATTGAGTCACGAATGGGACAATTTTATCACACACTATCTGCTTTAAACGATGCATAAATGGGACAATTATGTCACATATTGTCATCTACATTAAACGAGGCACGAATGAGACAATTTTGTCACACATTTCCATCTACATTAAACGAGGCATGAATGGGACAATTTTGTCACACATTTCCATCTACATTAAACGAGGCATGAATGGGACAATTTTGTCACACATTGCCATTTACCTTAAACGAGGCGTGAATGGGACAATTTTGTCATACATTGCCATTAACATTAAACGAGGCATAAATGGGACAATTTTGTCACGCATTGCCATCTTCCTTAAACGAGGCATGAATGGGTCAATTTTGTGACACATTACAGAATAAAGAGAAAAAACTAAATTAATCGATATCCACATAAATTATTTTGTCATTAAAATATTTTGTCCCCTAAAATATATAAAAAATTATAATTGTGTGGTTAATTAACAAATCGGAAACTTGAATCTTTAAAATAAGTATGTGAAGTCGTGCAGAAATTAAAACTTTTATCATTTGTTTTACATTTTGTCTTATTATACCGTTATTATACGTACGTTAACTCGAATATTTATTAAGCTGATTAGAATCTTATTAATTTGAACACACTTTCGTAGTGAAGTTGCAATTTCAGAACATAGTTCAGTGGTATTTTTAATACAAATTAAATTAATCGACTAGTAATATATATTGGTCAACACTATTTCCCGGATAGGAAAAGGTCCAGGTTCGAATCCCGGTGGCAACCAAATATTTTATTCGATAAACATCATTTTTTCATTATTTTTATATATTTAATAATATTTATGTTTCTGTGTATTTTATAGTTTTTAATAACAACTAATTCATTATAAATTAAAAACACGAGAAAAATACTGTTCACCTCGATACAGACCTTGATCTGGTAAGGTGGGTAGGGTTCTGTAATAATGATTAATAATTAAATAAGTTATGCATAAAAGTTGGTACATAAAATCCTGTATTTATTTAAATTTGCTTATATAAGCGTTCATTGTGCAAGCTATATAAATCAACTTGTACTAACAACTCGAACCTTGTAGATTTTAAAAATGAGATCTGTATACCTTTTTTACGTTCCTCGAGACGCAACTTTACGTAAATTTATATATATATAGCGCCTAATTCCAAAACTCCCTAAAGTCGTTTCAGGGAGTTTTGGAGTTTTATGTTTTCGAGTTATGGATGAAAACGTATATTTTGAAAACCAATATACAAAATGTTTGTTTTAACATCAACATTTTTTAAAGAGACAATTCTGTAATATAATTTTTATTTCTGTATATATTGTTCTGGCAGCCATACTGGATTTTAAATCACGTGATCATCAACAAGCATTGTGGTGATTGGCTGATTTAATTTTAGGGGGAACAGCAATTTATATTTTTCTGCTTTGGGATATTTTAGAACTAACCATGATTTTGAACATGCAATATCAATAGATTTAAGTTGTTTTTGTGAGAAACAATATGTTCCGCATCTACATGCAAATCTGACAAAAAAATCTATATATTTAACTCAAATTATCCGAAATCCGTTTTAAGGGATTTTAAAATTAGGCGCAACATATATTATTAGTGCTGTATCGGAGAAAGTGACATATTAGAATAGGTTAGACGATGTATTAGAAAAGGAGATACAACCGCGTTATTAATTTTGTAATTAAATTATAATAACGAAAATACCGTATCATTGTTACCTACTTCACATTTTGAAGAGTGCTTGACAAATCGAAAAGGAATAATTTATCCCTCGGTGGGATGTCAACCACACCCCTTTAGTCCGTAAGGGTATCTTATTGCTTTGTTATTTATTCCAACTAGTTAACTTATTCACAGCCACCCTGAAGATGTCATTCAACGGACCGAAACGTGTTTAAAACATTCAAAAGATTCAGTATAACCAGGATTTTTTATGAGCATACTAAAATTCTATAAACTGATATTGTATTCTGTAAATTGTTTTGTATTATCTTATGTGAGCACTTTTCAGGTGCTCCCAATGTTTCAATGCGAACTCATATTTTTTACTTTTATATATGAAATATATTTTATTTTTTCGTAGAAAACAATCACATTGTGGTTTGACATATAATATAATCACATTTATTGTTAGTTTTAAATACGCTCCGACGAAGCTTGAGCTAAGAGAAAACGGTTCCAGGAAGGCAGTGTTTAATAAAATTCGTGATTTAATACAAATTGTGTTTTATTTAATCTAAATAAGATTTATGCCCAAGATGAAACACATAACTTCATATTATAAAAGATTGTTAAAAGTAGAGTACGATGAAAGATGAAAGTGACATTATTTGGTCAGATAATATTTAATTCGGTGATAGTTTTCTATCGACTCAACCAACAATTTGGCACATAAAAATTACATAATGATATAGGTGAAATGTGAAAAATCTTTTTTACAAATTTTTCACCAGATTCTTCATTCACGCATACTATATTTACTAGATTTACATAAATATGCAATTAAATTGTTGACAGTATTGTAACTATACCGATGCATCCGAGGCGGTGCATTAGCTGCCTCCGGGATATTAACCAGGATCTCTTCCTAATATTTTTTCGATAGATTGAGTTTATACGTATGTATTCTAATTGATTATTTTAATTTGTATTAAAATATCACAGAACTATGTCCTGAAAAAGTTACCAATTTACAAATAATAATTGGTTCTTTTAAAACAATATTTTCTGTAACGGTAAAGAATTTGCACATATTCCTTAAACATTTTCGACTCGTAATTTAGTCCACCCATAAAATATTGTGAACTAGGTCTGTTACACCTGTATACAGAGATACAAAGGAACATTTTAAAATAAGTATAAGCGCCATATTTTATAGAGGGGGCCATATTTTTCATTTTGCATTGGGGCCCAACTTTTTTAGTTATGCCACTGACGACACATATGTAGTGAGCCAAAATATTTTGCACTAGGGACTAATTTTTCTAATTACGCCACTGATCGGTGAAGATAACTTCAGTTTCGAGGAGAAGAATAAAACAATGATCCTCATAAAAATGCTTTGATTGGCCACAAGAATATATACCGCTCCACTTTTGCATTCATCTGATCCTCCATAAATAATTATGATTGCTCGGGAAAGTTATGCAAAAAGCATGGGCCATTTATGGTGCAACGGATAATTTGTTATTATTTTCGAAATAAGCGGTTTTTAAACACTTGATAAAGATTGAACACAGCTGGCTTAAATATTTAGGGTATAAATGGACCTTGCCCCTCCCCTACTTAGGGGCTCGGGGTCAACCTAGTTAATTTCAATACAATGACGTCGTGATTGTCATATTTGTATTGGATAGGTGTTACATCTTCTAGCTAGTTGCGTGTTTGCTTTCTTGACGAAAAACGCGATAACTTTATTGGATCTAAAAATAAAAATGAGTATTTTCAAAATTGAATGCAGGTATACATTACGAGTATTATATTATATAAGTTTAATTAAATTAATACCGATAATTAATAATATTTACAAATAAAATGTATTAATTAAAAAGATATACATATAAAATCAATTTATTGAAAATATATTGTTGTTATACTACACCAACACAGTGAGTTGCACTTTCAAATCTTACTAGGTTCGACTCCCGGTAGCAACAACAATATTTTCTCGATAAATTGATTTTATATGTACATCTTTCTAATTAATACCTTTAATTTGTATTAAAAATATCACAGACCTGTGTTCTGTAAAATTGCAACTTCACAATAAGAATGTGTTCTCCTTAAAAATTAATAATTGATTTGGTTAAGAAATAAATCGGTCTCAAACGAAAATACTGGTTGTGAATCGTGCTAATGCATTACAACAAACTTGCAAGGCAATTTATTTAGGCACGCTGATCGCAAACACTGGTGACAGTGGGCGGGAAATTTGAAGATGCACACAACTAGCTAAAGTTACAATGAATGTAGCAATAGTGACTAGCGCTAGCAACTAAATTATATTGGATTACACTCTTGTCTTTTCAATGTTAATTAATATACGTAGCGGGAACTTGGATATTTCGCAATAGCGACAAGCTTAAAATTGACGCCTTATAAAAGCGGTGTCTTTGTAAATAGCACAACGCACGAATATCTCATCCCACAACAAGCCCTATCTAAGGCAGTGAACATAAGATTCTTTCAATTCTTCGGCCACATTATACGTTAAAGAGGCAGCCTAGAAAAAGAGATTATCTTGGGCACAACTTTGAGCCAAATAAGACCTGGAAGAGTGCCATACCGATATATAGATACGTTGCATCTGACTGAAGGGACTATTGTTCTATTTTATATACAGTGGAATCCCGATTTTACATACCCGGAATTCACGTATTCCCTCAAATTTACGTGTTATTTCTGCAGTCCCGTATCATTTTAGTACATTACATACCCGTACATCAATTACGTATCTTTCCCGCAATTTACGTCTTAAATTTATTGAAATTTGTTCAGCCAGTTCGCTATTCGCCATAGAGCCAAGAGTGTGTTGGTCATTTGCTTGTCATATATAAGCATTTTTCATTCTCATACCTACATAATTTGTACGTTTAGTTATTTTATTATTTTTTACTAGCTGGAATCAGTAAGGAAATAGCGTAGAAGATAGTATTGACAACATTGATAGCTAAGATAGAATTTATGAATAACCCTTGCAGATTTATTTAGACGTTGACTCCAACGTAATAACATCGGACGTAGTGCAAATTGATGAAATAGTGGACAGTCGCGTAAGCGAAAACCTGACAGAGGAAGAACCTTCCTACAAAAGAGAAATGTCTGTTTATCCCATAAACTTAGTTCTTACAAAGGACGACTCCATGAAGCATATTGAAGGTCTCAAAGCATATTTTACTAGTATTAGCAATGTACCACCAGAAACCTTTAATTTAATTTATGCAGCAAAAATATTGTTTGATTTTTTTCAATAAAAAATAAATAATCTGTTTTTATTAATAGCCCAAATTTACATTTTCCCTCTATTAACATTTTTTTTTGTTGGTCCCTTCAAAAACTTAAAATCGGGGTTCCACCGTGCATGTATTTACTATTGTAGTCTTTATGATGACATAGTAAATGACCGACATGCTTTTCAATATCAATCTTAGGGCAACTTCTATTTATTTTTTGAGTATAAACCAAGTTATAAAGTGTATTTACCAATTATATTTTTATTACCAAAGAATGTATTCATGTATTACAAATTAATGGCTCAATTGAACTTCATGCGGAAGATATTAAAATTATATATGTTGAATATTAAAATTAGTTGACACATAAATAATTATAATATTTTCATATTAAATTTGATTATTAATCCAATAATTGTTGTATAATTTATATTTCATTTAAACGTCACAATAATTTTCGATGGCAAAGTGGTTAACCCGTTTGAAAAATTCTCCGAAACTATCTAGTTTTAACATAAATTAGATATTTTTTTACGCTAATAATATTAGTAATGTCGGAAGAACTTATAAGCGGCGAAACTGATATATGAGTAACTAAGATAATTTTATCTAATGTCGATGTGAAACGTGAAACCAGGGTTTACCTTGAAACGCCTAGTTTAAAATAATTGATGTGTTATTTCTAGTATAATATTTTTATGTTAATAAAAAGTTATGTTATGACCACTCCAGTTCTTTCAGAGCTGTCATATCAATGACGAGACGGCCAACACAGCTCTGATACACGATTGCTGACAACACCACTATTGTTGGGGTATAAAAGAAGAGACAGGAGATGAAAATATTATAGGACATCCTTTGTGGAAGGTGGAAACTGAACGGGTTTTGTCTTCCATGAATCAGGTCATATTGTCGACCATAATTAGTGCACTTATGTACTTTGCAGCTATTTCTGGAATATAAGTTATTTAAAGCAAGAAATAAAAAACAATGTGATGACGTCAATGAAAATATGAAACGAAAATAAAATTGTACACATTTATAATATAATTAACTTTTTGAAAACATTAATTAATAATTCAAATAAAACACAGCGTTGTTTACTTCATTCTACACATTAATTAAAATTAAAACGATTTCGATGCTTACTGCGTCATCTTCAGTATATTACTGTATATTTTGTGTATATATACTGTATATTTAGTGTACTTGTGTACTTGGGCGTATTGCTAGAAGAGATAAAGAATGTCATGGAGAAATTAGTGATTACTGAGAATGTACAAGAGCTTACTTCACATTACACTTTAATTAAAATTAAAACGATTTCGATGCTTACTGCGTCATCTTCAGTTTATTACTGTATATTTTGTGTATATATACTGTATATTTAGTGTACTTGTGTACTTGGGCGTATTGCTAGAAGAGATAAAGAATGTCATGGAGAAATTAGTGATTACTGAGAATGTACAAGAGCTTACTTCACATTACACTTTAATTAAAATTAAAACGATTTCGATGCTTACTGCGTCATCTTCAGTTTATTACTGTATATTTTGTGTATATATACTGTATATTTAGTGTACTTGTGTACTTGGGCGTATTGCTAGAAGAGATAAAGAATGTCATGGAGAAATTAGTGATTACTGAGAATGTACAAGAGCTTACTTCACATTACACTTTAATTAAAATTAAAACGATTTCGATGCTTACTGCGTCATCTTCAGTTTATTACTGTATATTTTGTGTATATATACTGTATATTTAGTGTACTTGTGTACTTGGGCGTATTGCTAGAAGAGATAAAGAATGTCATGGAGAAATTAGTGATTACTGAGAATGTACAAGAGCTTACTTCACATTACACTTTAATTAAAATTAAAACGTTTTCGATGCTTACTGCGTCATCTTCAGTTTATTACTGTATATTTTGTGTATATATACTGTATATTTAGTGTACTTGTGTACTTGGGCGTATTGCTAGAAGAGATAAAGAATGTCATGGAGAAATTAGTGATTACTGAGAATGTACAAGAGCTTACTTCACATTACACTTTAATTAAAATTAAAACGTTTTCGATGCTTACTGCGTCATCTTCAGTTTATTACTGTATATTTTGTGTATATATACTGTATATTTAGTGTACTTGTGTACTTGGGCGTATTGCTAGAAGAGATAAAGAATGTCATGGAGAAATTAGTGATTACTGAGAATGTACAAGAGCTTACTTCACATTACACTTTAATTAAAATTAAAACGTTTTCGATGCTTACTGCGTCATCTTCAGTTTATTACTGTATATTTTGTGTATATATACTGTATATTTAGTGTACTTGTGTACTTGGGCGTATTGCTAGAAGAGATAAAGAATGTCATGGAGAAATTAGTGATTACTGAGAATGTACAAGAGCTTACTTCACATTACACTTTAATTAAAATTAAAACGTTTTCGATGCTTACTGCGTCATCTTCAGTTTATTACTGTATATTTTGTGTATATATACTGTATATTTAGTGTACTTGTGTACTTGGGCGTATTGCTAGAAGAGATAAAGAATGTCATGGAGAAATTAGTGATTACTGAGAATGTACAAGAGCTTACTTCACATTACACTTTAATTAAAATTAAAACGTTTTCGATGCTTACTGCGTCATCTTCAGTTTATTACTGTATATTTTGTGTATATATACTGTATATTTAGTGTACTTGTGTACTTGGGCGTATTGCTAGAAGAGATAAAGAATGTCATGGAGAAATTAGTGATTACTGAGAATGTACAAGAGCTTACTTCACATTACACTTTAATTAAAATTAAAACGTTTTCGATGCTTACTGCATCATCTTCAGTAATAAACTGAAGATGATGTATATTTAGTGTACTTTGGCGTATTGCTAGAAGAGATAAAGAATGGCATGGAGAAATTAGTGATTACTGAGAATGTACAAGAGCTTACTTCACATTACACTTTAATTAAAATTAAAACGTTTTCGATGCTTACTGCATCATCTTCAGTAATAAACTGAAGATGATGTATATTTAGTGTACTTGGGCGTATTGCTAGAAGAGATAAAGAATGGCATGGAAAAATTAGTGATTACTGAGAATGTACAAGGGCGAAGAACGAAACGTCGATCTCCAATAAGATGGAAAGACCAGGTCCGAACAGTGGAAACAAGCAGAATTCGCACGATAGGAGCAAACCAAAAACCACGATGCTCAATCACGAGTACATCGAATGATCGTGACGAGGATAAAACTGAATATTTTTTATATACATTTATTTTATATCTTCTATTTTATTTAATAATAATTTGCCTAGATAATGCCGTGAATTCGAAAATGTAACAAAACTATGCTGAACCTACTGCGGTAACTAAAATATTACAATTTTCAAATAAATGCCATCAAAATAAAACAAGTCGGCATTGGAATGTAGGTGTTTGCAATTTTAAATTAGATCATTGATTTTTTTAATGAAAAAAAATTCAAAAACGTTTATTGTCATTGAGTTTTCGAATACCTGTACATGCACTTAGTGGGGTAATTATCACACAAATTGATGATGTATTAATTTTTAAATAAACTTATTATCTTTGTAAAAAGACTCACGTTCGGTTATTGGGTTATTCCCTCTCACCAGCTGAATTGAGAGACTGACGAAATAACCCAACGTGTGTGTAGTACAAAGAAAAGTTTATTATTACTTTATTACAAAGTTTATTATTACTTTATTATATTAATCGTGACGCATTACAAAGCTTATGTCAATTAATGATATGTATTAAAGTGTAAATTGTATTGTGCATCTGTATAATAATATATATTATATTATAATGAATCTAAATGAAGTAAACTATTTCAGTAAATAATTCAATAATATTCTGAGGGTAGGAAATCTTGAATTTAGTCGAATGTCAGATATTGCCAGCCCCATGAATTCGGATCAATTCATAAACCCCAATATTCTTTTGTTACAATACGCGGGGGTTGATTTCCTTTTATCCAAAAGTGCTTTTGTTTTGTCATAGTCAATTCTTATCGATTCGGTTTCGTTCAGTCTGTCTGTCAAATCTCTCGTGGCTTAAAAAATCAAAATTCAATGATTATTTTGACATATTCCATTTCAATTTTAACGTTGACAGGCAGTGAATTGGTGCTTTTTAATGATTCAAAGGCGGATACAACTAAATATACTTGTTTACACGTCTTTATACTTCGATAGGTAGGCCTGGTATAAAGTTTGAATATGTGCATACTATTTGTGTGGATTTAAGAACAGCAAACAAATCCGAAATGGCTTCTGATGATAGACAGTTTCGGAATCGGATGGATGTATTGTACGGCGGTGATATAAAAACATTTTGTGTATTATTATTCGATTATTAGTTGAAGAGTTTGAAGATTCAATATGGTAAGGAGAACGACCATCGGCGTATAACAGCCCAGTTTCACAAAAGTTGGTCTATTTTTATTTACATGGATTGAATTACTATATTCAACAAACCCAGGACTACTTATCGAAAGGTAATTACGGCAATAATACTATCTATCTACCACCAAAACCCACCTACGTTCCAGTTTTATTGCACCTACAAATTAAATGAAGTTTTTCAATATTTTCTGTCCTACGACATAAGTATTACGTTTTTTCTGCAATATGCACGCAATCATCCAATTATCCAAATATTTTTTCACCCGCTACAATAAAATAAAATTAGTACTACTTATGTTATGCGGACTACACTCCAGTACAAAAAATAGCGAGGTATTATGTATTACTATAATTACTTCTAGTACCTATTAATTTTATTTGGCGAATATACAAATGATAAATATGAAATAATATTATAAAAAATTATCAATTTAGATAGAAATAATGATAGATGATTTACTAAAATACAACGAACACATAAACAGTCGAAAAATCGGTGTGAAAGTAAATGGTTGTTAACATAGTGTAATTGATAATTCATTCTCACGGCAATGTTTCGGGTTTAAGTTCCGTTGGTGACAACTTTGTTTATTAGGAGAACACATTCTTATTGTGAAGTTGTAACTATTCAGAACAGACGGTCTGTGATATTTTAAATAGAATTAAATATATTAATTAGAAAGATATACATATAAAATCAATTTTATCTAAAAATATTGTTGTTGCGCCACCGGGATTCGATCTCTTTCCAAACCGGGGAAGGTGCATTATTCAACTATGCTACAGCGACAATATTTTTCAAATTGATAATTCTGGCGTCAGCTATCAGATTACTCAAAGGTATTTGAGATTACGTAAAAAAAAGTAATAATGGAACGATTAAATGTATTAATATCAAAAAGGTAACACATAGGTTCGAAAATTTGTCGCTAAAAATATTGTCGCTGTAGCATAGTTTGATAATGCACCTTTCCCGATTTGGAAAGACATCCAGGTTCGAATCCCGGTGGCGCAACAACAATATTTTTCGATAAAATTGATTTTATATGTATATTTTTCTAAGTATTATATTTAATTAATATTTACTTTTTTTTTGTCAGACAGATTTTTCTGTGTAAATAAAAAAACAAATTTCTGAACGATTCATCTAATTTGTTTTAAAAATTGACAATTAAAATTACGGTTAAATTTTAAATATTAAAGCAGACACAAATAGATTTATTCATCTATATAATATATAAATAGTTTTTTTTTTTTTAGAAAATACATTCATATTATATGTGCTTGTGAGTGCTTGGTGTTCGTAAACCAAAGATAAAATGATAACAATGAAATTGCGTAGTGTTCTGCCAAATTAACATAAATTAATTCAGATGAATAAATACCTATCCACAATTGTATGGTAATGCTCTATAATTGGACAAATTTTTTTGCAGATCACTCTAAAATACACGTTTTTTTCCAGTGATCACATTGTTAATAAATATCCTAAAATTATTTCTCGGAAGGGAAAACAATACTTAATAATGCATATTAAGATATCGATCTGGTTAAGCGGAAATTTTTGCGGGTCTTCAGAAATACAATAATAAATGGTTCCAGTGAAAATTGCATAAAAATTGGACCATCTAGCAAATACAACAATAATATATTTAACACTTAGAAAGTGATTGTTTTAGAAAATAGAATACTTACATATTTACACACATATTATAATAATTGAATAATTATAGTAATATTAATAATTATACAAAATGCTTTGTTAAAGCTACTATTTATTAATTATTGTACATGTTTCGATACCTTCGATATCTTCTTCAGGAAACAATGTATACTGAAATTAAAAAATACAAACATGTATAAAAACATAACTATGGAGAATAAGTAAGAACTAATATGATATTAGATATGATATTATAAATTTTGATATTAGAATTAAGGAGCATTTGAGATGCCTAAATAACAATAACTATTCAGAATTTTTCAATCACCTTTTGGAAACAAACCATTCCTTTGATGTTAATAATGGTTTAGAAATTTTATATACAAATACTAGGGGTTTACAGTTAGATAAATTTGAAATTTTAGAAATAAGAAAAAGTGTTAATAGTAAGCTTAATTATTGCAAATAACCAAACTCACTTTGCAAATAGTCACCTTTTAAATTTATTTTCATGTTAGTTCTTACTTATTCATCATTTTATGGTTTTGTTTTTATCTATGGTTGTATTTTTTAATTTCAGTATATATTGTTTCCTGAAGAAGAAGATGTAGAATAATTAATAAATAGTGGTTTAAACAAAGTATTTCGTATAATTATTAATATAAAATGAGGCCACAAAGTAATTTTGTAAATATCTAAGAAGTAATTATAGTAATATTCATCACTGTAACTAACTATACGAATAAATATAAGATGCAGCAAAATTAGAAAGACAAACGATAATCCAATTTATCGAAAAAATATTTTTGTTTCCACCGGGGTTTATAATATTATTGATATATTTATTTTGACTTAAAATACCACAGAACTATGTTCTGAAAATCTGCAACTTCACAATAATAATATATTAATTGTATCAACGTTTATCTAAAAAATTTATAAGAAGAAATTGATTTACGAGTACTAACGAATATTACTCAAAGGTATTTGAGATTATTGCAATGAAAGGTGACAGCATTTAAATGTTTGGAATAATAGATGCATCAATTTGAAAGAATTTGTCGTCAACTTACTATGTTGGTGTAGTATAATCGGTTAATGTATTTCGCCGGATAGGTATTTCCAGGTTCGAATCCCAACAGCAATAAACATATTTTTTCGATAAATTGAATTTTCCTGTAAGCATATCTCTCGAATTGATACATTTAATTTGTATGAAAAATACCACAGAACTGTGTTCCGAAAAATGCAACTTCACAATAATAATGTGTTTCTCTTTAACAACAATATTTTGTCAAACGTCACCAGTCACGTGCTGACTGACTGAATATGCGATATTATTATTCACTCATTTGTTCCATAATCATTTGTTTCCGGAGGTACACTTGCTTATTAATAATTGTCGTTGTGCCTAAAAGCAAGTTCAAATTAAAAATATGTAGAAAACATTTAACGTGAAAAATAGGTTAACGTAAAAAAATATTCTGGTCCTTACAAAATACTATGATTTCATACATTTATTTTCATTTTCACACATTTTAAACATTAGCCGGATTACTTAACGGTATCGTCGTCATTGAATCGCATACTATTATTACTCGTATAAAAATAAATAATTAAGTAATTAACTTGGTTTTTAATCACTGATTGTATTCTATCAATCGGTTTCGAAAAATTAGCCTTTTTTTCATCTGGATGATAAAAAACATACTTTAAATTATTAAATTAAATTTTAATTTTAACAAAAAAAGGGTTACAGGTTAAAAACAAAGATAACGAATTATTTATTATTAAAATAAATAACATGTACAATAACATGCATTAAATATGAAAAATATGATATTATTATTGTGATGTAATTGAGATCGTATATTTGTGTGTGTGTCAGAGCGCCCGCACCGCCGGGGTGAGATGTATATGTGTGAGCGGGGATAAAAGGGTGACCGCGAGGTGCGGTCTCTTTTTCGTTTGGCTCCGAAACTAATTATATATATTGCACTTTAACTGTATTATTGGTGTAATAAAGATTATAATTGTCACATTAGAGTTTTTCTTGGACCACTAACAATCTACTACGAGGTGTACAACTTGAGACATACTTCTTACATCAGTACGTAATAATTATGTTATTTGTTTATGACTTTCTGCTAACTAGGATGGCATTTATTATTTATTTTAACACGAAATTCGTTTAACGTGTACAAATATTAGGTACAATGAGGGTGGACCCGCCGCTTACCCAGGACCATTTATAAGAAAAATCTTCTATATGGTCCTTCTTATTCGCCGCCTGGTTGTGATTTTTTTAATGCTAATAGAAAGTTGTGCAATTCCATCCGTCACTTAAGTGACAAAACGGAGCCGCACAACCGCCATCACAAACACCCTCATTGCCCCCGACGTTTTCATTTATTCAGAAAAGTAAAAGATACATTTAAGGATATTATCACATAAAACATAGTACATAAAAAATTCTAAAATACAAAGAACAGTTAAATAAAATGAAATAATTTTTTTTTTTAATGCAATTAGGAAGAGAATTACACAATTTGTCTATGGTCCTACACACGGGAATCACATCCTAGAAATTGCTAAATCTTCTCTGAGATTCTGGTATTTTTGGCATTTCCATGGAAACCCCAGATGTCTTTATTGATTAATATGTAGTTAGTATAGTTAATAAGTAGTTAGAATAATGTTTATTCTAACAATCAGCAGTTTAAATTTAACAGGTGTTTAGAAGAATTCGTTAGGGGGCGTACGTCACCGTCAAAATTTGATATATTTATAAAACACCCGTTATTTCAGGTTTAGCCGCAATAAATAAACTCGTCACAAATTATAGTAAAACTCAATTAACTGAAATATTTAGAAAATTCCCTTTTCGGTTCTCTGCAGAATCGTCAGTCTAAGCATTATTAAAACACCTGTACGTTTTCCAATTTAAATTCCGTGCCCAAATTAAAGAAAGGGGATCCTTAGCATCTCAGCACGGGAAGGCCTTATTAAATGCGATCATCGAGGGCTTAAAACTCCGAAGCAGATGATGAGCCCCGTACCAAGAGATCCGGCTCAAACGCACCAGCCGCCAAGTTAAAGACGTTAAATTACATATAATTATCCTACAGAAAATATAGGTCCTTCAAGGAGCATAGATCCAATTACAACTAACATCGATGTACGCTCAATGTATACTCGATACATTTTTTATACTATCCTTTCTCATGCAGTTCGTACTTTTTGTCTATCGTCAACTGATGCACTCCAGATCAGACCGCCGCTCTGATACCATAGATGCAATGATAGTATGATGCAATTATATCCATACAATGATAGACATATTTTTCAATTCATTACTAAGCTACAAAAAACTTTTGGATTACACTATGTTTGTATATGTGACGTTAAGTATCAAAGTGTGACATCTCTATTTTTAGACAAAATAGGTTATAAATGTAGTTTTGTAGTTTATAAAACTTCTGTTAAGCCTATGAAATCATAACACTTTTTACTTTAAATTCATAATAATATTCTTATGAATTGAAAGCATTTCAGTTTGTAAAAAGTATTATGATTTCATAGGCTTTACAAAAGTTTTATAATCTACAAAACTACATTCATAACCCATTTTGTCTAAAAATAGAGATGTCACATTTTTATACTTAACGTCACATATACAAACATTGTGTAACCCAAAAGTTTATTGTAGCTTAGTATTGAATTGAAAAATATGTCTATCATTGCATGAATATTATTGCATCTTATTATTTTATAGGCTTAACAAAAGTTTTATAATCTACAAAATTACATCCATAACTCATTTTGTCTAAAAATGGAAATGTCACACTTTGATACTTAATGTCACATACGTTCTTTACTCATATAATTATTTTTATGTTCCTGTGTGTTACTATGTTTATATATTATACAATGTTATTATGTATTTGGCATTATAATTTGTTCAGATATATATTGTAACCTCTCATTTTTATGTACATCATATTTCATTGTCGGTACACAATTCATACTCACTGTAGTATCTATAGGCTGTGGTGGGTAATCCCATTATAGTTAACGCATGCGATGAGCATTTTTAAGAGGTTTAATGACTATGTTTTTTAATTAGTTCATTTATTCTATGTTGTATCATTAAATTGTATAATTTTCTTTTTTAATTTTTAAGGAGAACACATTCTTGTGAAGTTGCAATTTTATAGATCATAGTGATATTTTAATACGAATTAAATGTATCAATTAGAAAGATATACAGATAAAATAAATTTCTCGAGAAAATATTTTTGTATATCCCGGTAGCAATAAAAATATTTTTTCGATAAATTGATTTTTTCTGTATATCTTTCTAATTGTACATTTTATTTGTATTAAAATAAAAAATAGTATAGTAATAGTAAAATAGTAATAAAGAGCTAAAATGATCGAGCTGATTTTCAAAAATCCGCTGGTGAATTGTGTCAAAATTGATATTGTCACATTGTTGCTTAAAGTTGACAGTATTAACAACAAACTGTTAGAATTATTATGCCAGGATTACATTAAGGCCTCTCTAAGTGTCTCCCACTTATCTCTGTCCATCGTTATTAGACGTGACGTATTTTCGTAGTGTTTGATGATTTCATCAGTCCAGTGGGTTTTAGGGCGGCTTCTTGATTTCTCTCGGGTATCACTAGTTCAACGATTGTCCATCATCCGAGCTATGTGGCCTGCCCATTGTCATTGTATTTTTCTTGGCGTATTCTATTATATCGACTACTCTTCTCTGTTCTCTTCTTCACACGTTTCTTTTCCTTGTATGACATCTCTTCCTCTATCTTTCTCTGTTACATAAGCATTAGAATAATTCATTGGTATGATACTTTATATTTTATTAAAAACGGAATGCAATAGATATTTAATGTAACATAATAAATTTATTTATAAATCATTAAAATCAATTTTGCCCGTCTCGACACAGAATTTCCCTAGTGAGACGGGCACAGTCCAAACAGATTTCTACGTTGTATTATATAGTTACTAATAAAATAAATAAATAAGTACATTAATATATGTATAATACAATATTAACTCTATATAATTTTTTTTTCTTCACATCGTATTGTATCGTACAATACAGTATTGACATATCGTGAACTTGGAAGAAAAGTATCATCTGATATTTATTTTAAAATTGACTTTTGTTATTATATGAATATTAGTTGTTGTTACAAAATTCCGACAACAATTTTTTCTTTTAAAACTGTTAAAAACGTGCCAAATTTCCTAGTGGTTTAGAAGATATATAACAAGAAAACAAATGTTATATTTTCGTAGCACTAATATATTTTTTGAAAAACAACTAATTTGAATTTGTATTTTATTTGTATAAAATGTTTGATTTATATTATATAACGTGCCCGAATTATTACTCTAAATTATAAAATGAAATTTTGATAAAATTTCTCCTCATGGGCGATGAACCGAATTCTGCAGAAGAAATCGAAAAACTAATATTCTAAACTTTGAAGCTCAATATCGCAGTTTAATATAAATGTTAGATGATGACTTGTTTTTTCAATTGTACGATATAGTGACCTGTATATGATATAGAACTTGTAATGCACCTCCTAAGTTTTGATCCTGGATCTCCCCTCGTACATCCGCGGTTATGGTACTCTTCCAGGTCTTAGGAATAGAATACATTGATATTTTAGCTGCCATATTTACGCTTAATGTAGCCTAAATTTTCATTGAATCAGATATCTCATAGAGACGTAGCTATTTTTATTATATTTAATGGAAAATATGGGGTAATTACGATGTGTATTTGGCTGGTTTAAGTGATCACTTTATATATATATATAACGTTCACCAATTATCACCCTTCAATCTATACATTTATCAAATTTTTGAAAGTTGTATATATGTTAATATGTGGACTCGCTTCGAGTACTACTACACCATCGCCATCTATGGACCAAATTTGATAATTATTTTTTCTTGAAACAGCATACTTGTCAACTCAATGAGAATCAGATTTTTTTGAAAATTATTTAAAGCAATATTTTTTATCAGTAAAATGTTTTTTTAACACATTATACTAGAATACGCCTGTAATCAATATATTTCTTATTTTGACCGGTATATTATTTTAGCAAATATAAATATTGCTATAATTTATTAAATCTTTTGTTTAATACCGTACATAACGTTTACCGTGTCATTTGTGCGCCGTGCTGTCCATGGATACGCAACATCCTTCTCCAGTAGTACATTTCGAAGGCATCTATTCAAACTTAAATATTTTCATTTATGCATCTCATCTCTGATAAAGTTTGAGCATGAAGAATGTACAAGTAAAGAAAAGCTAGCAAGGAAAATATATGAGGCAACAGGAATAGAGGGCGTTCGTGAAATATCTGGCATGATCAGGTAGATAAGATATTTGAGGTAACAATTGACGATCGTAAAAATATGTATGAATGAGAAAAGTAAATACGCCAAGAATGGTACATCAGGACAGAAGAGTGACATTTTATCATCTTTGTGATGGTAAGATAATATAGATGCAGAATGTTTGTGTAAATCTATGTAGACCTGAGCTTTATAAATGTTGTTTAAATAATCAAAGTTTTGAGTATATTTATTATTAATATAAATTAAATGTACTAATTACAAAAATTTACAATTAGAATCAATTTTATCGAAAAATATTGTTGTTGCCACCGGGATTCGAACCTGAATCTTTTCCAATCCGGGGAACGTTCATTAACCGATTATGCTATACCAATACAATGCTTTAACGACAAATTTTCAAACCTATATATTACACTTTTCAAATGAATACATCTATCGTTCCATTATTTGAAATCCATCTTCTTTATTTTTACGGAATTTCAAACATCTTTGATTTTATATGTACATCTTTCTAATTAATACATTTAATTTGTATTAAAAATATCACAGTCCTATGTTTTGAATACTTACAATATCACAATTAGAATATGTTCTCCTTGGTAATATTTATTATTATTTTAGTTCTGATGAATAAGATTTTATACACCATTATAAGGGACAGCTGTTTGTTATATTATATTACAAAGAGTTCAGTTTAGTTTAGTGAACTCTCTTAGGTGAAGTTAACGTAACGGAACGACGTTACGTCACAATAGCAAAATCAACCTGCTAAAGTACAGGATTCAAAATGGTAAAAAATTACCCTTTCCTATAGCTTATATCTTCAATTAACATAATTTGATTTAAGCGTCCGAGATTTGTAATAAAACCGTTCTTAGTTAAGTGAACCCTAGTCTAGAGCCATATTTCTCGTGCGATCCATAAATTAAAATCCTAATTTCTTATTGTTATTATTTCATCAATCGCTCGAAATTGAATTTGGAACATATTTTGAAATTCGAATGGGCCGGAAAAAAAGGCGAACTTTAAAACGAAGACGCGAACCGTCGGCGTCGGATAGGCTCGGTAAATTGGTATAATTATTGCCCCGGGCGATACTTCTTCAGTAGTTCACTGATCCGCCGCCGGGGAGTGTGGCGCTAGTTGCACTTTTTTTATCCCTTTTCGGATCCGATTTTTTGTTTCGTATTAATGTTTTAAATTATGGAAGGGTGCCTCGTAGAAAATATTCATTTAATTTGCTAGTATTGTATTTTTTAAAAATAAATCCATTTTTCATTCAATACATCGTGAGAAAGTATTTTTTAAAGATTTATTTAATTAAATTTGAATAAGAAAATTAATTTTCGTTTAGGTTAATAATTGATGTTAAATAAAACTATGTTTATTAGTCAAACGAATGGCAGATATAACATAATTATGCAAAATCTATGAAAAACATTTTCAATAAAAGTATTATTTAGAAAAAAAAAAGTTTTCTTTTTTTAAGTGAAGTGATTAACATTAATTGAGAAAATATATTTTATCTTCCACGTGGATGATGTTCGGCAGAGTTGATCCATTAAGGATTTGTAGACTTGAATTGTAAATTTCCAAAATGTCTGCCTGCTATGAAGAAGTGGTAAACGCACCATTTATGCAAGTAACATCATAAAGAAGAACCAACTATATTAAAAAAGTAGTTTCATAAGTCCTTCCACGCATCTTATATAGAAATACAGGGTGAATATTATGCTCTAGACCGATGTTATTTTGTATAATTAGGAAACAGAACAACAATTTTTTTAATTTGTTTTTTATTCATCGATTATTTGGTTTATTACAATTACATATGGTATGTAACATCGGCCAAGTGGTCGCCTCTGGCAGCGCTACAAATGCGTGCTCTTTTAACTATATTTTTCATAATATTCTCACATATTTTTCAGCAATTTCATTTCGAATATTATCCTATAGCATCGGAATTGTTATTGGCTTATTGGCGTAGACCTTTCCTTTCAAGTACCTTCACAAAGAAATAGTCGGAAACTGTCGAATCAGATAATCGAGGAGGCCAGTCGATATCACCACTTTTTAACATTATGCGGCCGGGAATTTTTTTTCCGAAAAATTTCAAGTGTAACTCGGGTTGTGTGTGAGGTGGCACTGTCATGTTGAAACCGCATGGGTTGCAGGCCCAATCGACCCAATTCAGCCACCATGAAGTTTTTCAACATGTGACGATAGCAATCGTCAATAATGGTTACAGCATTGCAATTAATATATAGAAAAAATGTTTTCATGACTTCAACACGTTGTTGAGGTATTAGATGTTCCATAATAAATTGTAATCAACTACTCTCTACGACTACCAAATGTAAGCTTACAAATATTTGCCAAGCCAAATTGGCGGTCAAACAAAATTGGCCTGGAACATAATATTCACCCTGTACATACAGAGACGGGAGAGCATAACTATGCATCTATTGTCAATACTACATAGATTAACAGAAGGTTATCATTAGACAGTAATGCGAAATCTTCTCCTCGATCTAACTATATATTTATATATGTCTCTAATGTGAGAAAATATTTTTTAATGTCTATATAACTATTTTTTCCTTTGGTATTCAAATGTTTTCAATGGTACCTATTCAGATTTTACGTTTATCTAACTAACTACCTATTTTAATTTAGTTCATTAATTTTAAAATAATAATATTATCCGGATGAATACTCGATATTATATTTTTATAATTTTAGACATTACAATGGCAAACGTGAAAAAGAAACAAAGAAAATTTTAGACAAAGCAAAACAGGCTTTCACAACGAATGACAGCTGTATAGTGGCAAATTAAATATTAAGAAAATTTTTATAGACATTAATATGTAAATATGGAGCATATCACTTTATGGACGGGAAAGCTAAAGAGACTGGAAACCTTCGAATTTTGGTGATAGAGGAGGTTGATGGATATTAGTTGAATCTGGTATCGAAACAATTATATTTTGGAAGAAATGTAGAAAAATCACAGACCACCAAATATATAGACATGAACTAACATAAATTTCTTGTCCTGATATTTGGTGTCACCCATGTGATCACTTTAGTACCACTTACGCAATCAAATCACTCCGCGACTTTTTTTAAAAATATGACTCGATTGAAACGAAAATTTCAAAGCTGACAATATAATATGCATTAATGTAAAACATATACCTTGTTTACACAAAAATTTAATTTTCGAAGAGTAAATACTTTTACTGTTGCATAAATGTGTCGTAAACTGTCGGATTTATGTTTACACCAAGTATGTGTGTAGAATGTCCCTCGTCCCGCAACTAATGTTCCAAACCCGTCCCCCAAATGTACATTTTATTTCATGTCTGTCTAATAGATTTTGATAATGAACCGATAGGGGAATTCTTTTAATCATATCTTTCATGTTCACAAAATTTTCATAACTACAGTGATAAAAGAAAAGATTAAAGGAAGAAAGAGGTAATGATGGCCGAAGAAAACATCTATGATCTAGTTGCTAGAATGGAACAAATGCAGAAGCTATCGAGAAGCAAAAGACCTGGCACAGAATAGGATCGATTGAGAGAGGTGCAGCGACAAAGGAATGTTCTAGTGATGGTTAAACAGTTATTGCGACGTTATTGTAATGATGATTGGTAACTGATTATTCGTAATTCTTGGAGCGATCACTGGTGCACTAGAAACTAAATCTCGGTTACCAATCTTCGTTAGTCACAATAATGGTTTACCATCACTAGAATGCTACTTAAGAATAATCATAATAAGAAGAAACGTTATTTGAATATCATCATTAAATACGACTTTAAAATGCTACCGAGCAATTGTTACAGAATATTATAGAATTCTTAGAACAGTGGTTTTATAAATGTTTTTTTAAAAAAAACACATCGGTAGTAAATGTGTGAGTTTAAATCAAATTAAATAATATTAAAATTATCTCTGAGCATATTATAACATACAACGTTGTATTTTGAACGGGTTAATATCTCCTCAGCGCGTGCGTGGCACATGCGAAATACTATAAACGGTGTATAATTAAGATTTTTCTCTATCAAGATACAAATATAATGCAAGGGTTGAGAAATTTTGGCTTTGTAAGTTAAATGCGACCACCACGATGGTTACTGGCAAAAGCGACTGTCTGGGAGTAATATTTAAAATAACTTTGGCACTTTTGAAGCAGATCTTTATAAATCAATGAATCAAAGACACGTCCCACTGATGGCGAATAAAGAAGCACTCTGTTGATGGGTGAATAATTTTCCATGCTGAAAATATTAGGAATAATTATCATTATAATTATCATATAGTTAGTGATGAGCGAAGTTTGCTTAAACCACAGGGATGTCGCAATTGCCTAGGTGGTGTATGAGCTGAGTGCCATGCCACCTTATAATTGGAGTCGGATTATCGCGAATTAAAATACATGTGAATAATTTAAAAATGTAATATATAAATATAAAAATTGTGAAAGATGATGTGTTGCGTAGTTATTTTATTTTCAATAGTAATCAATATTGTAATTCATCGTAATAGAACAAGCTTTAGAATTAGTAAAACGGTTTAAATATCTGGGATAAAATAAGAAATAAATAGCAGGATAAAATCAGGAATCGCTCGCTATTTTTCGTTACGGAAATACTACTGTCGTTAAGAATATTATTACAAAATTTAAAGATACAATCGTTCGTTATAATGTGATAGATAGTTCGGGTGTTAAATTTGGTCTCTCAGTTTAGCGCAAGAAAATAGATTGCGGGTCATTGAAAATGAAGTCTTGCGTGCGATTTTCGTCCCGAAACGCGATAACATAACCGGAGAATGGAGAGATTAAAGAATGTAGAACTTCGAAAACAGTATTCTGTCCCAGATATCCTGAAGAAGGTGAAAGCAAGAGGGTTGCAATGGATGAGATATGCAGCGAAAGTAGACAAGTTCTATAATATGCACACATTCACACACAAGTCAACAGGATAGGGACCGGGGGGAATACCAAGACTGGGATGGGCAGATAATGTGAAGACAGATCTTGCAAGAGATAGGCGAGTGCCTAGCATATTGGACCACATAGCCAATATCTGTTGGACTTCCGAGTCTCGTGAGGTCCCAAAAAAAAAAAAAGAAGAAGTAATCACGCAATACAAAAATAAAGGCCTCATTTCTTTTTACAAGCAAGAACAGATGGAATGTGAATTCAATTACTCATATCGACGGAATTTTGGCGAACACTTGTGACATCTCAGGCTCTAAGTTTCTTCTTGCTGGGTTCCGATGTCATCTCTATGATTTAAGTGATAGGTCTAGAGAAAGAGTAAGATGAATATTTCTCTGTCTTCTCTCATCGTCTTGTGTTATTAACCATCTGAAGTGACAAGTGCAAGACAGCCCTCGCAGTGATTAATCTGGTGTAAAGTATAGTGATGATGTGTTTAAGCCGTTGCATGTTCTCCTGGCTGTGTGTAAGCTGTGGCCCGAGGGATTACACCTGCCCTGTCCAGAGCCCCGAGGCAGCCCCCCCCTTCGTCTGCCCCGCAGCCCATCCCTTCAGCTAACAAGTATTTTTGCAGAGCATCAGAATGCACGCATTTTGGTAAACGTAAAATGTTAATGTGGAATAATTGTGTTCCCTTTTTGAGGATACATTTTAGGGAAATAATTTACTCCGTAGATTCGCATAAAACACGGTACTCTTCGATTAGAAACCACTACCAGACACTACTTCAATAATAAATTGTATAAATCAAAATTTTGCGTACTTAATAACGCGTTGTTTGGTTACTGGCAATACTAAATATATTATTTAATAGATTTTTCATATGAACTGTTCAAAAACAATGCCGCCACTGTCCAATTGATGAAATTGACATTTGGAACAGATTTTATAGCTTCAGTGCTGATTTTAAAATTATTACTTTTGATAAAATCTTACTTCTAAAATACACGAATATGTTTTCAAGAGCTGTTATCAATTGTAAAATTGCTACTATTGCCAGATAATCACTTTAAAATATGTCTCCCTGTATTTTTTGTTAATTGGATAAAGGTGATTTTCTGTTTGATCCCCTTATATAATAGTTTATTTAGCTTATTTTTCCAAGTTTACCATTCAATACCACTTAAGTACGTTTATTATTGATCTATAGTGGGCACAATTAGTGTTCTATAGTGGGCACAGTTAGCGTTTTATAGTGGACACAGTTAGCGTTTATAGTTGATAATCTAATAATACTTTTAAAATTAGCAATTTGTGGTCAAAATTCATATTTTTTATTTATTATCTTTGTTTTATTAACCACTTAATTGAGTTTAAATACATCTACCGGTTTCGAAAAATACAATTTTCTTTTCAGGATGTCATAACTAACTAGAAACACATATTATTGTTTCTTTACCAGAATCTATTTTTAAAAAAACAACAATTATTTAAAAAATAAATTTAGTACAATAGGTACTAAATTTAGTACAATAGGTAATAAATTTAGTGCAATAGGTACTAAATTTAATACAATAGGTAATAAATTTAGTGTAATAGGTACTAAATCTATTTTTAAATAATTGTTGTTTTTTTAAAAATAGATTCTGGTAAAGAAACAATAATATGTGTTTCTAGTTAGTTATGACATCCTGAAGAAGAAAATGATATTTTTCGAAACCGGTAGATGTATTTAAACTCAATTAAGTGGTTAATAAAACAAAGATAATAAATAAAAAATATAAAATAATGATAATCTAATAGTTGTTCAAATACATAGATTAAATTATGATCTTCGCTCTCTATACTCGATTTAATTTTAATTTTTTTTTTCGCATCTAGAAAATCAATACATTTTTATTCATTAGGTATTGTTTGATTTTACATGAAATAAATATACGCTCTGAGGATATCAATTATGATTATCTCCTTAGCTGTCTGAAATTATTAAAATTATCAGTGAGACGTACGATGTCCGACCTTATATTTCTATTCAGGATCATCAATGGTATGATAGACTGCCCCCAGATTGTTGGTTTACTCGACTTTCATGCACCATTGCGGTCATCGAGACACAATTCATTGTTCTATTACAGTGGTAATGTCAGAACACATGCATTAGCTAACTTCACAGTCCCCAGATTGCATTCTTTGGGGAATGAATATGCGGAGGTAGTCGACATTTTTGCTGTAAATTTAACTCTTTATAGGACTATATTATTACAGTTTTTTGTGTCTCAACTCAATGGTGACGGATGAATTGCTTTACTTCACTTTTTTATTTTTAATTTTGATTATGAAAAAATATGCTGATATTATATATACATATAAGTTTTTCTTTGTGTATTGCACTTCTGATTTATTTTACAAATTATGTTAATCCCTGAATAGGGCGCGTATAACAATAACAAATAAATAAATTAATTAAGCGATTCAAATACAGCAATGCTTGACCTACTGTTGACTGGTACTGGTTCTACATAATAATACGTGTCCAATATAATCAATTATCTCCACGTAACTTAATTTCGTAAATATATTAACTTTGTATTCCCATAAATGCAGATGAGTCTACATCACTAGTGATAACCCTGCATATCTTCAGCCAGATCTACATTTGTGCATTCAATACATCAGATCTGTTTCATTCACTGCCTTTGTATCTTTTCAATGCGTGATTATTTATCAACTTTGCATTTTCTTTGCCAGTTTTTCATTCACCTTTGTCTCTCCCTCTCCATTCCTCACGTCCCCTCTTCCGTCTGCCTCTCCTCCACTTTCTTCATCCCTCCTTCATCAGCTATTCCTGATCTGGTGCTCCGTGGCACACCTGTCTCAGTTCAATGAGCTCGCTTTTTGTCCGTCAGTGAGGAATGCCGCTTCTTCAATCGCATCGCCATTCATAAGAGGCGACATGTCAGAACGGGCGGAGAGACGAATAAACAATCACACACGGGAGTCCAGTTTAATCCGCGCAGGGGTGCCAACCTTCGGAAACAAATTAAGAATTAATCACAAAATTAACCTTCAAGTAGAGATCTTTTTTCCTCCTTCGTGTCTGTATTGAATAATAGTAGCCTCTGTGAATGGTCCCCTTCCGCTTACCCTGGACCGTTTTAGGAACAATAGCTCCCATTCGGCAAAAAGGCCAGGAAAGCATTTTTTTCTCTACACTAATCCAGGATTACTGGATTGGAGTAATCCAGTAACAAACGCCAAATAGTGCCAAATCATTAAATCGTGGCTTCAGATGAGATTTGGCTCGTAACAATGCACTTCCACAGATCTTCTCAGCTGACTCCCTCCAGCCATATGCAACATTGTACCATTATTCTAGTAGTTCTTAAGTTAAATTGTGTCCAAGATAATCTTATTTTATAGGATATCACTTTGACGAATAATATGGTCAAATAATTGGAATAATCTTTTGTTAATAAGCTGTAGACAAGACTTGCTGGATTTGTTGCAGGATTCGTACCACAAGATGTCTATAGAATACGTAACACGTAACATCATTCTCAAGCAATAAATTAGAAGGCGTCTATTTTACTGTGCGATATTTGACATCTGTCAAAGTTATGTGTGTGGCAGCTTGGTGACAGATGGGCGAGTACGTGACAAGGGATGGGATTGCACACGATATTTCGAAATTTTGAGACAGATTTTGAGTTCTTATAAATATAATTTAGAATTCCAAACATTTTATAGCGTATTCCGAATTCTATATATAACATATAAAAATAAAATATTATTATGATCACAGACTAATGGCTACACAATGAGTACCTAATCGCAGAACAATAGCAGTGTTCTGAAGGGATCGTTCTTATAAAGTAATATAGAGAAATAACACCTTCATGAAAGAAACCGATACACTCGGCCGGCACTTTAACAGACAAAAGACGCCGACCCGATTCAGAAAAGATAAAAGATAGCGGTTGCAAAAGATATCCGAAAACTGGCGGATCAGTATTGAGATTTGTTTTGTCGAGTGCGATGTATAGTGTGTATTTATTTATTCTTCCTTAGTTTTCTGTTAAATTATTGATATATGTTAATAGGGTAAATTGGAGCAGTTTTACTTTTTTACCGTTATTTGATATATACAGTAAAACCTCGATTATCCGGAATAATTGGGACCATACGGATACTATAACATATAAACACGGGACTTCTTAAACTCATAACATTAGCAAATGACCACAATGCATATGAAAGTGTTATAGGGTAAATTTGTTATATTGACGTATATGGTCTTCCAATAAAATTAATCCTCGAGATAAAACAGTTTATTTTTAGATGGAAAAATAATATTTTTTTATGCGCTAAATAATAATGAATTTATTGTCTTAAGTAAGACGTTTTTTATTATTAGTATTGACCAAAAATTAATATAAATTTTTTCATAAATTCGACCGGAGTGGGAAGCTGGGAAGCGTTAAATGACGCTGGAAGCGCAATTGCGCTCTTTTTCAAAACTCTTCGGTTCTCAAGATAACATATCTTATTGTGTATATATTATATTGTTGTACGGTGTACAGTAGTAATAAATTGTTAACTTTGTACTGCAATGAATCCCAAAAAGCATTGAGTAATACAAGTTTGAGCTAATCTTGATAACATTTAGCGTGTATTACACGATAACATTGAACGTCATTGAGAATATTATTTACCTGAACCTATATCAATAATTAATTGCGTATGTTTAATGCACTTTGATTTAAATATTTTGAATTGTTACCATAGATTTGACGTCTTTATCTGGACGACTTACACCCCTGAATAATTGTCATTGGTTTATTCTGTTGAACGAAAGGAATGGATGATCTGGTGTTTCGGTAAATATACTTTTTATATGCATACATATATTGTTGGTTACTTGTAACATCACCGAGTACAATATAAATAAAGATAACATATTCAGAATATATAGAGATAACATATTCAGAATATATAGAGATAACATATTCAGAATATATAGAGATAACATATTCAGAATATATAGAGATAATATATTCAGAATATATAGAGATAACATATTCAGAACATATAGAGATAACATATTCATCTCACCTAGTGAAAATTTTGAGGATAGAAGTTGAATTAACAATAATTTTTGAATAACCATACTATTAGATATTCCATGTTTGGACTGCTCTCGATAATATTACCACAAAATTGGTGCAGCCTTATTCGGGATATGAATATCGTTAACGTGAGCAGTTCGAGCGTGGTATCTATTGTTGTGTTACGTATGCGATATTTGGATTGCTATAAGACTTTTTTGAATGAAGGACTTGCACCAAGAAAATACATTTCTGTCTCATCAATATATCTACCATAGGCTATCACGCGGTCAGATATTTGGACCAGCTGGACTTACCGGGCAGTCTAAAATACATATTCATTATGTCAGTCCATTGATCATTAATATTCCGTTTGTTGATTGGGTGAATTTGAATCTCTCTAGCAGAAACGCTATAATTAGGTAACATATACCGAAGTTAAAATACAAATATTTATTAGTTAAAACTGTTTTGAATTTAATGTCTTCTATGGTTCTAGATGACGTTTGTGTCATGTGACGTGTCGAATTTTGCTATCAAATCGAATATGGTTTACTTACACGGGTTTTACTTGTTGTCTCTTTCTACTAATCTCAAGCTGGTCTCTGAGTTTATCACAGATCAAAATCTCAATACATGGTACAGAGATTTATCTCAACTAAATCTTTAAGATTTATTTTATCGTATCTCATTCCGTGGCCATAACCTCATTATAAGTCAAAAAATAGTTTCATCACTACAACGGTTTGATAAGACAAAAACCAATTTAAAAAATTGCGTTTTTAAGTTAAGTATGCATTAAAAATTAACGATATAAAATAAATATTTTAGCAAGAACTGCAAGATGTGAAATTATCTAAGTAATATCTTATAACATTAGACTTTTTAGTCTGTTTAAAAGCGAAAGAATAATCGTCAAACTTCTTGTTTTTCAGAATTGGTTTTTCTTTCCTGAAAACATGACATTTTGTAAATAGATTTTTGTGTTATATGTTGTGATATTTCAAAGGTGATGATTATTCGCGACAATATTATTACATGTACCATCATTTAACACGTATTTCTAATTAACCGATGCAATGCAGCAGGCTTTCGGTGTTGTTCATGCTTTGCCGCCATTGAGCGGTGATTTCTTTATCTTCTCCATTCACGGGCACTATCTGACGGAAGGATGGGCAGATGTGACGGTGCGATAGGAGATCGCAATGCGTTCCGTTCGCGTTAATTGCGTGCGGCGCGACGCGACACAGCATCCGCGCACACCTGCCGCTGCACAGCGAAGGTCGCCGAGGATGAAGAGCCCCGCAATCGCCACCAGATATTCGATACCATTTTTAAACACGCCGATGAACTCTGTGAAGCTCACATCGTATTTGCATTCAAATCGCATTATGATTATTTAATTTAACTGATTTAATAACTCGTTGTTTTATTCTTATTTTTACATTCGAGTAGCTTATTGGTGTAGTGGTTAAGACGTTGGCCTTGTGATCTAGTGGTCGGGGATTCGCACCTCGTTCCAGGGTACCAGCAAGTTATTCCTATTTTCATAGCATAAGCGTTTAGATTAGTTTGAAAATAGTAAGAATACTATGTGACACGTATTCCGTGTACGCATCTCTATTTAAAAAAAAATTATATGCACCAACTATACCGGAAAAGCGTTTTCCGCTATAATACAGTAATATACACTAATGTAGTAGGCATAGTAGGCAGCAGGGCACCATATTAAGTGCTTTACTTTGCTTCCAAAATCTTCAGCAACGCTGCTCTACATTTTTGTAATACTGTAACACATTGAAGTATGAAACTAAAAATAATACCTATAATTATTAAATAAACTTGTGTTCAAAAAAATATAAGTTCTACTAAAATAAAACTTTATTTTCTTAACTGTTCAAAGGTTTTTGGTGAAACTTTATGGAATTTTATGATCATTGATTATTAAACGTTAGAACGGGAACATCTTCCCATTATCAATAATATAATTCAGCTAAAGTTAAAAACATTTTCAGACAGTAATTAAGGGTGTGTTTTGAGTTAACGGTGGTGGGGGTGGAGATGGAGTTAAAATGGATAAGAGAGGGGATGTAATGAGTGGTATTTGAATGTTTATTATTTTCTTATTGCTATTCTCGTTATCTCTAAGATGTCTAACTTTATTTTCTTGTTATCTCCTAAACTACTAGAAAATTTGGCACGTTTGTAAAACAATTAAGAGAAAATTATTGATAAAAATGGTCAAAATTTGTATTAACAAAAATTAATTCTTCACCAAAACGTCAGATGATACCCTGTCATGATCACGATATGCTAAATGTAATATGACCAGCCTTTAAGTATCATAATTATAGAAATTGTCATTGAACACGCGATTTTAAGAATTTATAATTTTATCTGCAATTAATTGTAAAATATTGTAGATTGAAATTATATGTACATACATACATGAAATTAAAAAATATAATAAAACTTTTTTACTCATGCAACGCCTTGTCTGATCCCTTAATTCCTCAACGTACAGTCAAGCCTGTGATTTTTTTTTGGAGGCAAGCCATCATTACTCCTTGCACACCCTTCTAATGAACACATCATTAATTCATACGCATTCTTCCAAAGTATCATCAAGAATTTAAAATAAAAGCATAATAATAAAATTTACAAAAAAAAATTTTGTTGCCGAAAAATCATTTTATTTTTTTATTATTTGAATTTGATCTTGGCCAAATTCTTTCGTTGGCCCCGTTGATCGGTCCTGCTCTCGTTTCTGAATTGCATGGACCATCTGTGATGAATTTCTGGAACAGTAATGGGCTCCTCGATGGGTGGGCCTAGTGCTAATTGTCTGCCCATCCAATGCAGAATCACGATGGGATAATACACTGCCTAATATTGAATCAATCTGATCCGTTCTAGATACTTCTACTTACGAGGATCGAGAATCTTGGAATGACATCATTGGCATTTTGATTTATTAAAATTTTTGAATGAATATATGTAAGATACTTAGTTCAATAAGATTTTTTTATATAAAATAGAAAATAATAACTATTAATACGTAATAAACAAATTAAAGATATCTCATTGAGACGAAGCCATTTATATTATATTATATGGAAAGTATGAATTTGATCGATATGGAGGTTGATTGGGTGAAATGGTGAACGTTACATTGTATAAAGTGGTCACTAAAACAGGCGAAGATAGGTCGTAAGCTCTGTAATTCCCATACTTCCCATGTAATATAAATAGCTTCGTCTCTATGAGATATTTTTAATTTGTTTAAAAAAATGCCTTATAAAATGGTCCCGATTGTCTATGGAAAAACATCATTTTCTCTACTTTTTGTTATCTTACTATACATTATTGTTATATATTTTTGGTGCATTGCATTCTTTGGGATATTTATGATAATTACAATCAATACCAGCTCATTAATCATTATTATTTTATAAATAGTTTTAAAAATACGATTTTTGGGGTTATGTTGTACCCCGTGCCAGAATGGAAGTGTTAAATATGATAAAAAATATCTTTGTTTCTGTGAGATATCTATTATATGTTTAATAACAGTGTCTTTGTAGGTGAAAATCCAGTAATTGTGTGTTCTTGGACGTGTTCAAATATTGTTCATATTAATACGTACATTAAAACAAACACTTTGTTCCTTAGAACGAGTTATTAGTTCAATAAAATAATAAAAATTAAGCAAGATTAGGTTAGGTTAAGTTCATTTATTTAATGTTAATGTTTTATTAATGCACTGCACAAATTATTCGTTTTATGGAACAAAGTATTTTATTAGGAGAACACATTCTTATTGTAAAGTTGTAATTATTCAGAGTATAGGTCTGTGATATTTTTAAATACTAGTTAAATGTATTAATTAGAAGGATACACCTTCCCCGGTTTGGGAAGAGATCCAGGTTCGAATCCCGGTGGCGCAACAACAATATTTTTCAATAAAATTGATTTTATATATATATATATATTTTTCTAATTAATACATTTAACAAAGTATTGACAATTAATAATGTAGCTATTAAACTAAAATACTTTTATACAATTTTACACTTAATTAATAAATTATTATATTAATATAGAATCATTATCAGCTCAGCCAGAAAATTATAATATTATAGTAATCTGACTGTTTTTAAAGCACTCAAAAATATTGAGAACGAAGTGCAATAACATTTAAGCAATTCTTGAAAATTTGTAATAAACGTCAAGTGCCAACATGCAAAATTGGTTCACTTTTAAAACTGAATATGTCACAAATAATTAAACATCTTGTAATTGTCCATTGCTGAAGATAAAAGTCCTGACGGTTATTTTAATCCCGTAGCTGTCTTAACAATCTTTTTCCGTTCTTCCCGATATCGACGATCCTTGTATTTATTTTATGTATACTCCACGTATAATTAATATGTAGAATAAATAAATATTAATATAAATTATACATTATTTAAATTGTATCTAATACATCTGATGTTAGGCGAATACAAATAATAATTATCGACAATAGAATTTAAGTATCTAGGATAGGTGTAATGAACCCAGTTCAAGAGTGGGAGGTATAACAAATAGTATAATTATCCCATATTCGCATGTAAATACTATTATTCAGAATCGAAAATATCATATTGATAAGTCAGCGTCTAATAATAATAAAATTGGAATATTTATATTCCGCTTTCACTTTATTTTTCACCTGAAAGGCGCTTTTTACGGTTTTAATTGTCTTTAATACAAAGATGTTACAAAAGTCTTTTTCATAATAAATATAATGGATGGGTTTAATAAAAAAATGTTTATTTTGCATTTAAGTACAGTTCAGGGGAAATTATTTCTTAAAAATAACGTTTTCTAAATGTAATCCGTTATTTCGCTTACACTCTTCTAAACGAGAAGCAAAATTTCTGAAAACTGCTCGGCACGATTCTCCGTGATCGCTACTACTACTATATTTTACGATATTTTCTTTTAATTGGTCCAGAGTGGGAGGATTGTTACTGTATACCTTGGATTTAAGGTAGCTCCATAGGAAGCAGTCCATTAGTGTCAATTTGGGGCTACGTGGAGGTCATCAGACTCGTCGGGATATCAATTTTCCAGGGAAAATTTTGCGAACTGGTAAGCGACTGAATTCCCAAGGACGCGGCTAGAGATCGTCACTGCACTGTCATCCCCATTACATAGCCTTATGATGAAATTTGATTTACACTGTATTTTATACTAACACATTAGAAACGTGGCGACCACAGAGCTCAGAATTTAAGTAGCACTTGCTGTAGTACTATTGCTATATATTTAACGGATTGTACGAAAACGCCTATCACATTAAACTTTTTGAAAGTCGGCCTTATTCCTTGTATTACGGGGTGAATATTATGTTGCTTTGTTATTGTTTTTGAATAACTAGGAAATGAAACACAATTTTTTAATTTCGTTTTTATTTATCGATTATTTGGTTTATTACAATTATTTATGGAATATGACATTGGCAGAGTGGCCGCCTCTGGTAGCGGTACTAATGCGGGCTCTTTTAACCATATTTTTCATAACGTTCTCGCACACTTCGCGTGTTATTTCAGCAATTTCATTACTAATGTTGTTCTGTATTGTTGGCTTGATACGGGGACAGTGCTTTGTCACGTAAAAGTGTTTTTTTGTAGATCGAGATGGTTGAAAGTGGCCGGATGAGTGTGACGCACGAAGAGGAAACAGAACACCCGTCAACCTCCACCACGGACGACAAGATTCAGCAAGCTCAAGAGATGGTTCTAGCGAATAGGCGAGATACCACCGGTCTTCTTTAAACATCAGTCATGGTTCTGTCCATCAAATCATCCACGACGAGCTTGTCTTCCGTAAAGTCTGTAAAAATAAATTGTAGAACAAAAAATATAGATAATTTTTGACTCGCCCTCATATTTACGAAATCTAAACCGATAGCTAGTAACTTCCACAGAGACATTTTAGAACATGTGGGACTGGTGCGTGACAATATTTTGCAAATCGGGCACCCAACTGCCTAGGCATACCTTCACATAATAATGCTTTGATATCAGACAAGTTTGGGCTAATGACCGACATATTTACGGGCTCCGGGGCACCGCCATGTGCTCCGCGGCTGCCGCCCGCCATTTTTTTCATCTCGCCGTCTGTTCAATATGAAAAAGGGAATTTCTAATTGCACGGCAGAAAAGGGATGCGATGATTTGCAAACTTTAAACCCCGATTAGGTAGCATTATAAAATAATATGTTTAAAGGTATCGATTAAGAGTGTCGAACAAAGATCTAAGCAGAAGTGCGGAAAATTGTAGCTGCGGCATATTTCCTTGTATTATTGTGAAAATGTAGCTGCGTCATGTCGTTTGAACATTAATTAAATTAATTCATTCAACATTAAATAAAATTATTTAATTAATTAAATAATGTTTGATAATATTACTGTACATATGTGAAAATAAATACTTTTAAAATAAGCAATATTAACTTTGTGGTTAAAATTCATATGTTGCTTAATACAAATTTAGTCGAATAATTAACAACAATTTGAGTTAGGTACTAAATTTATTTTTTAAATAATTGTTTTTTTTTTAAATAGATTCTGGTGAAGAAACAATGATATATGTTTTTAGTTAGTTATGATATCCTGAAGAAGAAAATGGTATTTTTCGAAACCGGTAGATGTATTTAAACTCAATTCAATGGTTAATAAAACAAAGATAATAAATAAAAAAATATAAAACACTTGCTTTTTTAATCGACTCGTTTAATTTACTTGAGACGCATTCCGCCTTGTAAGGGCATGATCAATCTAACAATTTTACTCAACAACTTGTATTTAAGTAAATGAAACGAGTAAAATTAAAAAAACAAGTGCTTGATTTTCACACATATGATTATGGAGTTCTACAAACTTAACTCGGAAACAGAAAAGATATTAGTGTACTCAAAAAAACCTTTCGTCTGGGAACAAGTGGCTGAAAGCCAAAACATATTGTCTATATTTTTCACAAAACAAAAGTACACCAACTGAATTTGAAATAAAAATCAGACGACGTTTGAAGAGACCAGAGATTACGAGGTGGGGGCAGGGCTAACCAAAAACACAACCAAACAATTTTATGCATGGGTAGTACATGCAACGTATTTCTTAAATGAATACTAATTTTTGTTATAAAATTAATAGAATTATATTGTATTATTTTTTTATCAAATATGATAGTAATGGAAAAATATTAAAAGTTATTATTTTTAGATTAAATAAAACACAATCACTTTGTATAAAACCACGAGCTTAGCTCAAGCTTCGTCAGGACGTATATATAACTAACAATAAATACAAAAGAAGTGCACACAAAGAGGGAGACAGAATATAAAAATACATGCGAAAGAGAGAGATATAAAACATATACATTTAGACGGAACATCGAGAGAGGGGAAAGTACAATGTTGATGGATATTAAATTGATTTAAAAGGAAACATACCTAATATTAGATAAATTTATGTAGCCAACATAGGTAAGCGAAACCGGTTGGCGTTTAATAAAATTCATGGTTTTATACAAAGTGATTGTGTTTTATTTAATCTATTATCTTAAAACACAAAATGATTGCTTTCCACGAAAGTACATATTTTTTAATCTATGAATAACAATGTTGAGAGACATAGACGTAATATATGATCCCAATAAAGGGAAACACCTACCAAAGTGAACTCCGCGGGAAGGGTAGAAAAAAAACGTGTTTTTTATTTCTTTTTTTTCCCACCGAGTGTTTGATAGTGGGCAGCGGCAGGCGTGCGCCAGCTTCGCACTAAATGTGCCATGATTAATTTTCTTCACAAAATACACAACTGCCCTCATTTTTCATCTGTTTTGAAGCTTGATTATTAATTGTCCTATCGATGTTTTGTGATTTGGATTTGGATTTGTGATTTCTATGGACCAAATTTGATAATTCGTTTTTCCCTTTTTTTAAACAACACATATGTCATCACTATGAGAATATCTTTTTTTTTTAAATTATTTTAATGCAAAATTCTTTTTAACACATTATACTAGAATACGCCTGAAAAATCAATATTTTTCAATTTTTTATATATTTTCTTATTTTCACATATTTTATTATATTAGAAAAATTTGAATTTGTTCAAAAATATACACATTTGTTGGATATAATTATACCCAAATTCATTGTTTTTATTTAGTTATTAAAATATAGTTAATTATCAAATGATTTCGTGAACAACAAAGCACGTCTATTATTTCTATAATTTTTGAGAATAGATTAAAAGCAATACAAAGCAAATGAAAGGCAAAACAGACAAGAAGACATGAAGAATTCTAGACAGCTCTCGATATGTGGTTGTATTCATTTCACGACCACACAGACCTCTTACATGATAAAGTGACATATTTGAAAAATACAATCAAAACAATATCAGAGGGCGTCACCGGCGAGGGGTCGTGATGCATATAATAAATACAACCACAAAAACACGAATATTTCAACCCAAGGATTTTTTTCATTTATTTCACCCGATTCGGCGAGTCACTGTTTTTTTTTATTAAGTCTCCGGACGGGGTGGATCGGAGCCATAAGGTATTCTGGACCTCATTTGTTATATACGAAAACACAGATGGTGCCTTTTTATAATCGCTATCAATAAAGAAGAAAATTTTAAATTATTAATTGTTTATTCATAATATTTAATCATTCTACATAATATTATATCTGTGATTATGTCATATTTCGGGAATTTAAGCCTTCTTGGAATAATCGTTGGATTGCGAAGATCGTTTCAGAGCAAAACAAATTTCAAATAGACGTCATAGACACCTGAAGGAAGTTGGAAGAAGCAGATTGAAGAAACTTCCAGAAGATTAAGAGAATAAAGATAGGGACTAAGATGTAGTTGAGGATGCCAATGGCAAGTCAAAAGTTGGAGGTCAAAAATTCAATCCGCACATTTTTACGATAAGTAGAATTGCTTGAAATTGTATCAAGTTTTAAAATTGTACCTTCAATATTATAGTCCAACTTCTCAGAGTTCCTTACTTGTTTTGTATCTTGACATTTTTGATAAACAATCTTGATAGTTGATGCTAAACCGTTTCGCAAAACAACACGAAGAGCAACATCACCACCACAATTCTTGCACTCTACCGTGAAATTCAGAGTTTTACTGAGCTGTTCAACATCTACCAAATCAAAGTGGAACATTTTAATTTTTCGGCTCTCCTGAAAAGTTCACTTTTTTGAACATTAGTCCCATTATTTTTGAAAACCATGAAAGATATTGAGGTATTTTTTTAAATGCCCATGGTATCACTGACTGCATTTCTGACTAAGGAAATGTCAAAAAATCAGCTGCCTTTTTCAAACAGAGGAAAAAAATATCAAAATTTGAAAACTGTTACAGCTTTTAATTTAATTAATTTTTTTTAAACCTTTAGTTACACTGACTTATTTAGTACTAAATCAAAATTGTGAAAAATTTCATTTAAATCAGATTAGCGATTGCTGAGAAAATAGGTCTTACTTTTCAACGTAAATGGTCCTTGGTAGTGACCCCCTTAGATGATAAAAAAAACTGTTTACAGCTATAAAAATTTAGATAATTTTATCATTTGTACAAATATCGTTTTTCTTGAAGGTATCTTCCTACTAATTTGAATATATTTTCAATCAAACTCTATTTTTGCAACAGCTGTTTATTTTACAAACATAACGAGAGCTATTTATATTCATTGTATTTATATTTTAATTCTAAATATTGCGACAAAACAATAATAGTCAACAGAGGGTTGAAAATATTAACAACACATTTGTATACAGGGTGCAACAGACCTAGTCCACTATATTTTAAGGGTGGATATCTGACTAAATTGCGAGTCGAAAAAGTTCACACTGTTACGGAAAACAGAATTGTTTGAAATTTTTACAAAATCGTGTTAAACATTAAGTCTATGTATTTCGAAATGAATATTTGTGCAATGTATCCACTATTAATCTATATCTTTGCTTCAGGCCATAAATCATACATTAAAAAATAATCTGGCCGCTCGAAATTCAATGATCTTTAATTTTTTGTATTTAATACATAATTTGAAATCAATAAAATATTTAAATTAATCGAAACAGTTGCGATTTTTTGAAATAAACTTTTACTTATCTTTCTGAAATGGTTTAGATTAGGCACATATCCCTTGAACATTTTCGACTCGTAATTTATCGGACTAGGTCCGTTACACCCAGTGTAAATTGTGATTTAGTAAAAAAGTGAGGTGTGTTGTATGTACAGCCACAATGTGAAAAACTTCCCCTGCTATTTATAGTGCCGTCTTGATGAGGGGTGAAGGAAAAAAATATATTTGAACAGTTGCAAAACTGTACCATTTCCTAATGTGCCCTTAATGCAAACCCGCCTTTTATAGATAGCAGAGGATGCACCGCGGTTTGGCAGATGTTGTCTTGTCATTATTGCTTCAATACAAAGGCCTCAATTATATTGTGTTCGATCTGACCAACTTGTTATCATTTATTGTGCTCCAGAAAACGTATCGGACCCGCGAAAACAGGGTGTAACAGACCTAGTCCACAATATTTTATAGGTGACTTAATTACGAGTCGAAAATGTTCAAGGGACATGTGCCTAATTTCAATCATATCAGAGATGTAAGCATTTAAAAAACGTAATTATGCGATTATTTCGATTAATTAAAATATTTTATTGATTCCATGTTACATATGGAAGTAATTGAATTTAGAGAGACTAGACTATTTTTTTAAGATGATTTAGGGCCTAAAGCAAAGATACACATTTTGCAAATATTTATTTCATTAAGACATCAATCTTATAACGATTTTAAAAATATTTTGAAAGCCTGTACAATGTTTTTATGGAATCTCAAATATTATTGAGTAAACCGATAGCAGGCGCCATTTTGATTAAACTTATGAACTTATTTACTTAAAAATAATGTAGATGACTTTCAAATAATGGAACGATAGATGTACTCATTTAAAAAAGTGTAACATATAGATTCGAAAATTTGTCGTCAAAAATACTGTCGCTGTAGCATAGTTGATAATGCACTTTCCCCGGATTGGAAAAGAGATCCAGGTTTGAATCCCGGTAACGCAACAATATTTTTCAATAAAATTTATTTTATATGTATATCTTTATAATAAATACATTTAATTGTATTCGAATTATTTGATTCATCGCTGGCTGGATCGTACGCAGACCTTTCGTTTCCGGAGGCATCTTTGCTACTAAATCACACTCGTTAGATCTGCCTGATTCATTGAAAAATCACCTAAATGACTATTATTATGTTAAACAATTATCTGCCTTCACTAAGCAATCACCAAGCTGACAATAATTTCTATAACGATAATTCTTCCAATTATTTTGATTTTTGATACGCAAAAATGTGTTCCTTATTCTTTAATTTTATTTTGTAATCTTTCCGAATTGGCGTTGCGAAATAATCAGAAATATATACTCATTATAATTTTGTACAAATTTATCGGTCAAGGACTGTGAGGTCGTCCTGATCAAATAAACGCGGGATAAATTGCCAAATCACGATCCAGAAGGTCGAAAACACTCAACAGGTGCAAAAAATATCCAGCGGCAGAATGAAAGTACATATTGTATTGGAGTTTAGTGAATCACCGCCAGACCGAAAATGAGCGCCATTTTAGCGCGAATCGAGATGGCGGCAGATCCGATCCGTTTGAATTTGGAATGCCGCCATGGAATGCCGGATTTCCTATCGACGGAGTTATGCTTTTTTTATTGATTGTAAGGCTATTGACATCATTACTTATTTGCAAGTGTTTTAATCTGAGTTTAACTAACTTCACAAGGTCACTGGTTTAAATATGAATGGTTCTTTTTTTTTATGTTGAAGCTTGAAAAATATATACGTCACACATATATGTCAGCCTTTGAAATGAATGATCAAAGAGTCATAACCCTCTGACTGTTTTCCAAGATAAGACTATTTTTGTTGCATAAGTGCTTAGACTTATTATGATAATATAATACTAAGAATATTTATATGATGTGTTTCAATCACTTTCACGTATAATTAATCACTGCTCTTTTTTTAAAAAGACTGCGTAATGAAAAGAAATAGGAAGACCAACGAGTGGATAAAGCAAAAAATAAAGGTTGTCGACATTGTCCGGACAATCGCTGAAATGGACTATGTTGGTCATGTGGTAAGGCTTACGAATGAGAGATGGACCTGGAGAATCTTACAGAGAATAGAAGCCACAAATGCTTTGGGCTGATCACATTGGCCTTGTTTAGATGAGAACAGCACGAGACAAAGACTAGTGGCAAAGTTTTACGGAGGCCTATGCTCAAACATGAAAGCAAAATAGTTGATGAAGAAGAAATATTATTGAATATATTATTGAAGTATATTGTCATTATGATTTTTAATTATAGATACCGATATGTACGTTTTTTCTAAAATCTTATCAAATTAAACTAATTTCATACATATCATATGTATATATTGTATTGTATGGCATACATATTTTTTAAAATTTTATTTTTTTGAAATTTTTTTTATAACATGAATTAAGTATTTTACATTATTAAAATTACATGTTGTTTTTTCACTTACCTTTCCAAAAAAGAGACTAGTTCTTGTGCTTGGAGAGGGAGTTACACTATAATAATTTTATATAATATTTGATATCTTTTACATGTTTTATTTATTGTCCATTTTTATGCTTCTGAAGTGTTCTATACGATTGTTTATTTTCTAATTATGTGTTTCTGAAGTGTTCATTTAATTTATTTCTAAACTCTTTTATATCTTTAATTTCTTTAATTTGTGTAGGGAGGCTATTGAAATTTTTTATCCTTAAATATATAAAATTTTACTGATAGTGTTTGGTGTTACATATAGGGATTTTAAAGTTATTTTTCAACCTTAATGATGTGCTTGTTTCAAATTTGACGTTTTCTTTAATTAATTGATTAATTGAGATTTTTTTTGTAAATGGTTTCTATTTTGGGAACTGGGAATTTTGCAAAAAGTGTTTGTGTTGAAAAAATTAATCTTTTTTAAATATTACCTTGAAGATTGTATATGTAATAAAACAAAATTATATAATTATGTTTAGATATTAACGTTTCAGTAGAGAAAAAAACATTAATATTTTTGTTGATGTGTAATATGTATTGTAAAACAAGTATAACAAAGACACAATAAATCAATATGAACATTTATTTCATAGTGTTACCTCGCTAAGAATTATTTATTGATTATTTAAAACGGTGCTTCTATTGGAGTTATGTAGAAATAAAGTGAAAGCTTTTTTTGTGCTACATTGCGAAATTAAGCTGTTTCTATCTATCTCTATAATATTTATTATATGTATATTTTTATTAAATCTACCGCGCAGGTATAAAACGTCCCTTTCTATTTTGATAACTTTTTTTATTAATCTATTATAGTCACAAAGTCTCTTTCCTAAATATACATTAGTTCAATTTTTTTATAGAATCTAATATGAGTCTAATATATGTTTAATGACAAATTTTATTATTATTTATGATTCACAGTGAGTACCTAAATAAAATATTATATTTAAATACCTTACAGCAATTTCTTCTATGCATTCCAATACAAGAAATCCAGACATTGCATAGAAATCATACAGCGATTACATTATATCAAAAGGAACTTAACCGAACGCAAAGAATTTGTTATGAAATTCCAAGCTTTCAATAATATTATTAATAGTATTCACTTCACTAGAAAGTTTATAAGAATATTAAAGAAATATACAAATTCCAGTTCCTATAAAGATGATCATTTTTAAAACAGGTTTGCACTAACTATGTAACTAGATATTTTTACTCTAAATTTATTTTTAATTTTTTAATTTCAAATCGCCGATTAAAAAACACACATTAATAGGATCGATATTATAAATATTATTTAGTAAAAAATTATTGTTTTTAAATAATAGGTGAAGCCTCATAGCATGTAAGTAAATATAATAAATTATTTAAAATAATTTGTATTCACTAACACAAAGTGTTTTAAAAACATAAAAAAATTGATCATATATACTGCAAATAGAATGGTTTATAACTCTATTAATTTTTAACATTCTGTTAATTTAGTTCAATGCAGATTTGCCTTCGTATTCTTGGCTTCAAGAAAATATATTTCATATATGCAAGAACTTTCTATATAAAGACAATTTTGTGGTACACGGAAAATAAATTTAATGCCTTCCTTATAATGGTTGTGTTTTCTTAATTATGGCAAATAACACTCAGTATATTAGTTTTAAATTAGTGTAAAGGTTCTATCTAAGTAATAGTTAAAAAAAAAATATATATATAGTGTATAACTTCTGATATAAATGAATAATAAAAACCTAAATTTTCGTAAAAAATGAGGAAATATTAATAATTTTTTAATAGGAACAATAGGTATATTTATATCAAATATAGCTAAATATAACTAGTTTAGCATCACGCCGTTTTATCGCAAAGGTAGGCAAAGAAGACAGAATACCACAGTCTTCTGTTCTGGTGTACTATTTTTGTCTTGTCAACTTTCATACACGTTCTTCGCGATCTTGAAGATTTTAACAATCTTAATGATTTTAACGACACTATCCCCCGGTAGTCGGTTTATCTGGTAATGCTAGGTCTTCAGCAGGCACTCTCTGTCCGGTTGTCTTCAAGAAATATTAAGTGTTATTTATATAAAATGTTTAACAAGATTAATTAAAATTGACGTCATTTAATTCGAAAAATTAATAAAATATTCTAAATAACTGTAAAAAATATTCAAAATTATCTGATCCGAGACAAATGTCGTGGAGCAATGTTGTCACAGTTTAGGTCTGTGCGGCAGCCATTTAAAAGTAAATTTATTTAATGCCACCCCATTTTTTATCATTTAAAAAAGCTTCATGAGGTTTTTTTAATCGAAAGTCCTCTCTTGAACCCATACAAAACCTTTTTTTCTTCAGACAACTACCCCAGGGCACGGGCGCCGTATGTTGCAGTGTGTTTCTATCGAGCTGAAAAACTATTTAAAAAACTCAACACATGTTTTCGGTTTGATATTTTTTGTTGGCACTCTGTTCCAATAAACGTGAAATAAAGCGTACTTTGATATGAAATTAAACGCGGTTGAAATTTTTTTTATATAAAAATTGAATGTAAAAGGCTGTACGTCTGTCATGACATCAGCTGGTCCCAAAACCTTATTACAATATTTAGTTAAGTAAAAGCATAATTTACTCCAGAAATTATAATCGATTGTTATGTAAACCTAATTTAAGGCATGTGTATATTTATTCATAAAATTTTATTTTGGAACCTAACTGCCGCCTTCTTGCGCTATTTACTGTCGAAATACAGGACGAGAAAATAGAAAGTATATAGGATTTGGTGAGTAATTTTTTATTGAATTATGATACTTTATAATACACTGTAGTGAAGCAAATAACTTTTTTTTGGAGAAATATTTTCATTTTATTTAACCACATACCTGACTACCAGCGAAGTTTCTAAACTTACATTTCATAAAAATCATGATCACCTTAGATAACTTTAAAAAATATGTTTTTTAAGTAAAATATACAAAATTTTTGCTTTTTTTCAGGGCCGTCAAAGATAAAAGTAAGGTAGCAAAAAGTGTATTGATAAATTGTTTCTTTATGTATAAATTTAGAGAGAATCTTGTGAAATTATAATTTTTGTCCGTTGTTTTTATGAAGACAAAATAAAATTGTCAAGAAATTGTCGTTTAGTATAGTGACAATTTGGCGCCCTCTAATTTTGCCTCCCATGGCTGATGCCCGCTTCGCCACCCCACTCGCAAGGCACTGTTTTATTTGTGTACATTTTTAATTTTTTTTCTTTTTCAATGAAAATAGGACTGATTTAAGGATAACAATGCGCGATACATCGTACTCGATTACATCCGGTGTTTTTAGAGTGTGGGCTCCCGCTGGGGGTTGCTGGGAAGGACGATGCCGGGAAGAGCAGTGGTTAGAGAGTCCTAACGGAGCATTTTACTGACTCTCCCTAGCACCTCTTGCGACCTGTAGAGGGTGAATTTCTGCCGGACCGTGACCGAGCTCTGCGACCGCAATACATAAATGTGACGTCTATCCTTCCCTTTTGGGGGTATATGATGTCTATAGCTTCTCTCTGGCTGGCCTTTGAATTTAATGTGATATCGAGTCTCACGTCAAATTGTACGGGTATGGCTCGGGTACGATGATACCGGAGTCAACCTATGATGGTATTAATATGTTTATAACTGAATGTAATAAAAAATGTAATATTGACGAATTGAAATGAGGGTAAACAATTCTCAAAACGATTCCGGGATTCCGATTTTGCGCCTTAGTAGACAAATTTGCACCTAGAAAATTCAGATGTCATTAATATAAACTCTACGGGATTCTCATATCATATTGTATGTACATATTTTTCAATATTTCAGAATTAATATATGAGTCACTATGTGAGGATAGCGCGATTAAAACACTGTGTGACATAAATACTACACCGTTGATAGCAATATTTTGCAACATAAAAATGATTACAGTCATTTTGACCATTGCACAGAAATTGGCAAATTAAAATCCGAGAAATACATAAAATTCTAGGCACATTGAGCAGATTCCGACACATATGACTCAGCCGAGCAAAATTCTCGCAGACGTGACACCTTCGTGGCTTGATTGCAATACCGACCAGTGATTATTTGACCTGAAAAAGGAAAGTGGACACGTCACTGAAATGACGGATCTCTCAACTTCTGTGTGTGACTTAAACACATCCTCGAGTCAACTGGTAAACGCGTAGTGCGTAGGTGTAGAAACTAAAATAATAAAATCTGATACAATTAAAGTCATCATTTAATGTCATTCATTGACTAATAACACGGTTAATAATATTTAATATTCAGTTGATTTCATTTAAAAAAAAACCTTGTAAAAATATAGAGCGCAAATATGTATGATGTCATCAAACAGTGTTGCGCCACTGATTGTAATTCGTAATTACTAGTCCGTTCATGAATATTCATTCGATCAAGTTCATTCCGAAATACTACATTTATCTGCCTACATAGTTATCGAGCAACCTTGTTTGTTAATCGAGATTTTTTTCCTTCTTTCGTTTGTTAAATTATATATTTTTTGTATAATTTAGTTTATGTATAAACATAAGAACACATATGCAGGACAGTTGAGTTTCACAGTATAAATTCATACATGTAATATTTTCACTTCTTCAATATTAGCAAAATTACTTTGTGGCCACATATTATATATATAATAAAGATGAAACACTTTGTTTAAACCACTATTTATTGATAAATCAACATGTTTCGATACCTACGGTATCTTCTTCAGGAAACATATACTAAAAATAAAAATACAAGCATAGATTAAAACAAAACTATGAAAGTATACGCGATAGGTAATTAAGTAGAAACTACTATGAAAACAAATTTTAAAGGCGACTATTTGCCAAAAGAATTTGGTTATTTATAATATTTAGTTTGCTATTAACATTTTTTCTTATTTCTTAAATAACACGTTGATTTATCAATAAATAGTGATTTAAACAAAGTGATTTATTTTATTATTTATGTCAAATAATATTTATTTAGCAATTATCAAATAAACAGATTTTTTTAACTGTTTGAAAAATAGCCAATATATAATCTCTATTATCCAAGTATTGTCTGCGCCAAAGTTTTTAAGAAACGCAATATTATTGTTTTTTTTCTTAGTGTATCAAATGTAAATTAGCAAACTATTAAAATGACCAGTATGTAATAGTCGTGGATTTCCGTATGATCCGAGTTTTTGATTACCCAAGGTAAGTCCACATTACCTCGGATTAAATAAGTTCTACTCCACACCACTTTCAATTAAAATATGTCGTCATTTTTACATTAGCAGAAATTATATCATATTAAGCCAAAAAAATTATATTAAATTATCGTTCATTAAACCCCCTATAAAATTATTAGTAAGTAATAAAGTATTAAAGTAGTTTAATATAAATGTAATATTAGTTTACAAACACAAATATTATAATTACGAATTAAATTAATCAACTAGAAAGATATACAGAAAAATACTATTTGTATATATATATTTTGTATATCTTTCTATTTGATTTATTTAACTTGTATTAAAAATACACCAGAACCATGTTCGGAAAAATGGAACTTCACGATAACTCTCCCTAAAAACAAATAATATAATTTATCCAGTTACTGTCATTACGATTTTAATCAAACATCAAATTTTAACTATGTGAATTCAAATAATAAATATATACTCATTGAGATCGGAATAAAATTGTATATCATATAACATCCATATAACATATTTTTTAGATATGCTATCTTGTATATGTAAAATGTTATTTCCCTTAATTGTCTTAAAATGTTTTTATGTTGTTCTTTAATATCATTGTAAGACTATCTATCAGGGTCATTAATGACCTGTTGATAAAATAATAATAAAATAACAAGAATAAAATTCGTATATTTGCTAAATACTTATGCCACTATTTCTCAGATTCCTAATAACATGAAAATTAAAGAACTGTATATACACATATTTTAGGGGAAAGTTACATAAGTCATTTTATAGTGCTTGTGTAAACTAATTCTAGAATCGGATTTTATAGAATAAAAATTGAAAATACTAAATACATTTTGCAACATATCCAAAATAATTTTTGTGACGTATTTCTGTATCCAAAATGTATATACAGTCGTACTCGGTTATAACGAGTACGAAGGGAGCAGCTAAATTTGCTCATTATAACCGTTACTCGTTATTACAAAAAATATTTAATATCCAATAAAATTAAAAGCAAGTCAAATACATATGAAAAATCAAAAATCAATCATTGTATGAACAAAAACATTTTAAAGTAAATTACTACATTCAAACACAAAATAAACTCCCATTGTTTTTTTCAAATAATTCACAAACCTGAAAGGAATCGTAAACAATAAGAAACCTCGTCGGCAGACGCTGCTTTAGATTTTATAACTTATAAAATTAGACCTTGTAGTGTATTTTGTTCACTTGTTAACAATATTTTTGAACGTTATATCAGTGAAGCGAGCTCACTATAACAGTGAAGAGTTGTATGAAAACAGGCCTGAATCAAAATAATAATAAGTATTTCCTCATTATAACCGTGATCTCACTATAACCGCACTCGATATAACCGAGTTCGAGTGTATTTTTATTTTCTCAAAATATAATTATTAAAATTTTGATATACTACGCGCGTTAAAACACATTATATAATTATATACAAAATTACAAGATATTGTCGCATAATGATACGATAAGTATTGAATAAATACATAAATTGCCAATACGATTGAAATAAAATAGAAGCAGGTGCACAGACAATGAATCCTAAAATTTAAAAATACTCAAAACATGGCAGGTGGATCAGCCGATGGCCAATATCGAAAACGACATCCTGGGAGATTTACACCCAAGGTCGGTAGACTAACGACATGCGAAGATAGTTGGAAAAAATTGAGACCATTTCAAAAATAGAAATCGGCGCTCAGATGTTCTGTGACGTCATCGCCGGCAAAACTTGTCGAGACCTGCTTAGTATGTACACCAGATATTTGTGTACTGTCAGTGGCAGTTCGCATCCATAGAGGCCCAGGCTTTTGTCAAAATCACAGACAACCAAATATATAGACATGAACTAATGGAATTCCTTGTTATGAATTATCTATTGTCTATAATGCTCGTCTGAAATATTTTTTAAAAATTGAAATTTTGATGTTAATATTTGATCATTTTTTAAATTTATGAATAATAAATTATTAAGGAGAATACATTATAATTGTGAAGTTGTAATTATTCAGAACATAGATCTGTGATAATTTAAATACTAATTAAATGTTAAAATTAGAAAAATATACTCGTAAAATCAATTTTATCGAAAAATATTGTTGTTGCGCTACCGGAATTCGAACCTGGATCTCTTCCCCAGGTTGGAAAAAGATCCAGGTTTGAATCCCGGTAGCGCAAAAATATTTTTTGATAAAATTGATTTTATATGTACATCTTTCTAATTTTAACATTTAATTAGTATTGAGAATAATAAATTGACGAACAAATGACGAGAGGATAATAAGAACGACGTGAGCGACGATAAAGTGCATCCGCGAAAGACCTGGCTCGATCAGGTAAATCGAAACTGGTAGGTGATCCCATTCAAAGCCTCAAAAATAGACAAACAAACATGCATGACCAGATAATAAATATGGATGAGAAGAGATTTGTGTGTGCGGTGCTCTTTATCTCTGCTTACCCTAGCGGAAACTGGCGCGATGGTAAATGAATTAGAAATAAGAAAAATGAAAATACCAATTATTTTTAGACAGATCTTAAAGCAAATTTCAAACATTCAAAAAGCTAATAACAAATTTCCCTACCAAATTGTATTGACACTTTTGTTAATTACTTTTTACTCAAATTGATTTGAGCTGACGTTAAAAATGTCAGAAAATATCTCATCAAATAGAAGCGATTTATTCATCTTTACGTACGAGATAAAATATCATGGCTGCATATACTATGGGCAGTACTACTCAACAAAGTATGTATTTTTTCAAAATAACATGCTTAGTTTTAAAGACTGGTTTCTTACAAAATATTTACAAAATTCTTATAAAATAGGACTTGCTTCACTGGGCTTCATAAACCTTATGAAATTGTTGATAAATGTTAGCTAAACACCGTAATCAGGTAAAGGTACTTTCGGCCCACGTTGGAGCACTTCTACAATACAAGAACTCGAGAAGCAGAAATGTCGTCATATCAAATCGTAACTTAATGAGTAAATTGTATACATGACCTACTGAGATATGATGTGATGCTCATAAATACAAGACAATCTGTAGTCTAACGGGAAGATTACACAGGGGACCTAAACATTATTAAGTATAAATCTATTCAATAAAATATCAGTAGACATAAAATCAAAAAAGGCTGCATCAAAGATATGTCTGAAAACTGGTGGATCAGTATTGATTGAAATTTGTTTTGTCGAGTGCGGTGTGTAGTGTGTATTTAGTTATTCTTTCTTGATTTTCTGTTAAATTATCGATATTTGTTAATAAGGTAAATTGGAGCATTTTTACTTTATTACCGTTATTTAATACATACAGTAAAATATCGATTATCCGGATTAATTGGGACCATATCTGGTCTTCCATTAAAATTAATCCTCAAGAAAAAACAGTTTATTTTTAGATGGAAAAATATTTATTTTTTATGCTCTGTTTATGTAAATGCCATCGATAGCTAGTTACCAGGTTTCAGATTTTCAATAAGCACCCACATGATATGTGAACTGCACTAACCATTTATTTTTGCTGTCCTTCTGGTCCGATGTTGTTGTTCTTTTAGCTGGGTTGTCTTCTTTAGATTTCGACTGATCAAAGCGCGCACTGGTGGTTTATTCGGACCGCTGGACTAGTCGAAGCACGGGATGTAAAAAGAATGATGCCTGTCAGTTACCGTCTTCTTGGCTTTGCGAAAAAAGGGCGACAATACTCACACACACATGTACATTATTATAAATCAAGAAATCCAGTGGCGCCAATCGTAGAAACAAGGCGCGTAAACATCTGAACAGTCGATATTGCCCGAAGTTTTAGACTTGTTTTAATCAAAAAGTTTTCACTTTCATTGCAATACAACAATATTTTTGCAGCTATATTTTTATTGAATCCAAAATAACAAACGAAAAAATATGAAATTGAAAGGATATTAAGAGCAGGAGTTGAATTTGTTAGAATTCCACGAACTGGAGTGGCGTTTCAGTTTGCTCCGGTCCATTCCGACATAAAACCCCGTTCCTCCCATAAAACATCGTGCAATGTAAAATGAACATTATGAAGATGCTAGAGAACGTCGTTTAAGAGAAGCATAACGGAAAATAATGATGAAGAAGTTGCAGATCATCGTGTAAGAGACACAAAGCGGATATGAATGAGTCGAAAAGCAAGGTGATAAAAAAGAAAATAATAAAGAACGTTCAGAATGTTATGCAAGAAATGAAAAGCTAAAGTTCATTCAAAGAAACATGACTAAAATCATTTTATTTTATTTTGCTATTGTATTTGTAATATTGAATACGTACTTGAAAAAACGCAGGTTATAAAAAATATTATTACTGATTGTTGACGCAAGTCGAGCACCTACTTCCTGTGCATTTTGTCCTTCTAATATATATCTGCGACGCTCTGGCCAACTTATTAGTTGAATTTTGCCGACACTGAAATGTCAAGATCTGTGTTCTTTTTTTTAACGATTGAATGTAGCGCCGTGCGTAACGCTAGGATCACGAAAAGGCGGTGTTCTAAACAGCTCTGGAAGTGCAGTGATATCTCGGTTTTTCACTAAAAAGGTGGGAGTCAACTAGGGGTGAAAACGTGATGTCCAATCCAGGATCGAGATCAACGTAGACCAGATCCATTTGCCAATTATCCTCTCTTGAATCCAATCCGGATTGCGTCAACTAATCATTATTGTAATCGATACAGTCCACGGGATCTTATCCCACCAGTGACTGCTCTTTTCATTAGTATCCATACAAACATAAAAAAACTGACCTAGATAAGGTAAAATCCCTCCTACTCGATGACGTAAATCAAGTATGTAACGTAAAATGTATATAAGAAAGTAGTCAATAGTGTAGTTCGCAGCCAGTGTTCAGATGTCATCATAAGTAAACTTACCCATCACATGCAATTACTAACCGGAGTACCTAGGTATGACTGTAAGTGTGTACATACGTATTCTCGCGGTTAGCAGACGTGACTGATGTATGAATGAAAGGCCAATATCCGCTTGCAGTGGCGCGGCGGTGGGCAGCAAACCAGGTACCTGCCTACTCTCCACGTCCCAGCACCTTCCCACTCTGTAGTATGACCGCTGCAATGTGAGTTTTACCTATCGGAAGTAGTGTAATGGTACGTTTACCTTTGGCGAATTCGCAATTATTATTTTTTTTTTTCAAGTTGTCTGACCGATTATTAGGCTCTCTTTTTAAAATTATTATAACACCTGATTCATCTTTAGTTTTTATCCTCCGTATATTTTTGAAGCTACTGTCCTATTACTGGTATATATATATAACAATAAGAATGTAGTGGAACTAACCACACAGTATATGATGTGATAGAAGAATATCGACGGTCACTAAGATGAAAGTCATCTCTTCACCTCTCTCAATAAAATCATAAACAATGGACAGCTAAGCGTATCAAATAATCCATTTACGAAAAACTTGTTAATGAAGGGAAGAAAAAGATGATACTTTTTCCTCAAAACATTTTATGTTTCATTTCAATCTACGTTGTAAGGAGATGAAAAGCATCTTTTAAATCTTTCTTTACCGAGCTTAGATCGGACTACATGCCGACTTACAACCGTCTACAAGTTCAATACAATAATTAGCGCTTCCATAAAGTTTGCTGAAAGCCGTGTCCATAGATTCATTCCTCTTTTGAAACAATCTTTAGTACAAACTACGTCACGGAGGTCTGAATCCTATATAATAGTACGAAATAATTATAGACAAGTATGATTTAATAGCCGTGTAACTACTTTTAATCATTATTCTTCCTTTACCGGTATCACGCGACGCGGAAGTCATAACAGAGCGCCATCTATCCCATCGTCGTCGTGGTCTAGTCTGCTGAGCGTACGCCTCTTGCAGGTATTTATTTATTCTTAATATAGTGCGTACATAAGTATTTTTATATACGTTTTAATATAAACAAGATCAAAATCGTTTTTTTTTTACCACAACTTATCTTTCACATATTTGCTTAGTTTCATTTAGAATCTATGTAGTATGTAGAATCTATGGGGATTTTATAAATAAATATCATTACATTGAAATATATTTTCTACTTAAAGGTCATCATATTCATTGCACTGATTCGAATATATCTACTTTTACTATTAATATCATTCTCATAGCTTTATTTTGCAATACTGACAATTGCACCATTTTTTCTTCATTAACCAAACACAAAATGCTGCTGCAATAGTCGATGTGAGGAATAATAACAGAATTGTATACTATTTCACAAGACTCAGTACGAATGAATGTCTCATGACGTTATCCTTCTACCTTCTCGGTCTTGATCCTATTAGCTTGAGTATGAGTACTTTGTGAGTATCACGTGACTCATTACTACAAGTCCCGCTGCAGACTCATTGCTTTCACCTTCTTCGGGATATCTTGAGCGGCACTCCATAGCCGAAATTTCAAATTCTTTAACCACCTCCATTCTCCGGCTAGATGATTACGTATCGGTAGTAAATGTTACGCAACACTTTATTTTCGAAGACCTGTAATTTGCTTTCATACGGTAAAGTGAGAGACCGAACTTAATATATATATATATATATATATATATATACATAACATACATGGCCACAGGCCAACTGTCACTATCTCGTGCCAAAATGAAACAAAACTTTTGCGCAAAGATTCCATTTGTTTCTAGCACCAAAAATATACAACAGTCTTTAGACGTAGTCATGCATATTTTTCAAAGAAAGTGCAGTTCTCGACGAAAAGGGCCCAAGAACTTTGAAAAGTACAAATTTTAAATTAAAACTGCTACAACCGTACCTATATATTGAGCACCTATTGTTGTGTTAATATGTTATTTAACTGAACTCATTTAACTTATTTTTTACATTGAACACTTCATATTTGTATATTATTTATTTACTTATTTACTCTTACATATTATACTCTTTTTAATTTTTACAAATTGAACATTGCATTTACTTTAAGTTTTATATTGTTCATATTTATATGCTATTTAATTGCATCTTGTTTTAGGGGGGGTTGTGTGATCACTAATAACTTTTTATTATGGTAACTTTTTACTAACGCCCGTAGTAAAAATACTTTCCGGGTTGTTAATACATCAAATTTACTTTTGTCAAAGCATAGATGGAGATGTCTATAGTCGTGACAAATAATCATGAAATATCCTTTATTTTACGCATTATCTATGGATTTTTTCGCGTAAGCGTTCGATCTGTCACTTTAGTGGTGAAATTTTTTCGTATTATGTGTAATAATGTATATTAAAAAAAATTAATTGAGCAAATAGTAAAAAGTTATTACTGATTACACAACCGGCCCTTAGTCTTTATTTTATTTGTATTTTATACATTGAACATTACTTCTTTGTTTACTATTACGAGTATACCGTATAAGCACAGTCTGCTATAATACAGTAAAATACTAGTGTAGCAGACAGGGCACCGAAATACGTGTCTTACTTTGCTGCCATGTTTTATCATAGGATAAATAGTATAGGATATAATAGTATAACAATATAACACACTGCACTATGACTCAAAAAATATATATGTCTGTTAAGTGTTTCCTGATCTCATCCTGCTATTTATTTAAAATAATAATAATATTGGATAATTTGTATAGCGCCATTTTTGTTGGGCGCTTTACACATACACTGTTTATACTTACGTAATCTTGTTTTTTTGAATAAAAAAATGTTATTTTAACTTGTGGAAATGATTTTTTTTAAAAGTGCGTTTTTAGTTTCTTCTTAAATAAAGTCTCTGATGCACTGTTTCTTATGACGTAGCGCGAAGAGTTCCACGCTTTTGGGCCTGCCGCCGCAAATGCCCGTTCACTAAATTTAGATTTCTGATAACGGTCGGTCGATTCTACAAACCTTCCTGCGGCTGAAGTAGAGGCTGACCTGAGAGTTTGACGTCTACCATTCAAATTGCCTGCGATACAAACGCCTTGAAGATACAGATGCGCCATGTTATGTGTCACCTTGTACATCAACCAGCACAACTTGGATATCATTATTCCTTATCACATGTATTCTTAGATATTTAAGATATTTGACTCATTCAAAAGATTGGTCTCTCGCGATGATGTCGATGTTGGTGATGAGGTCTGTACTATCATCATCATATTGTATTTACTATTTAATCATCATTGTATTCAGCAAAAGATTATTTAAATATTTTATTAGCTATTTAAATCGTATATTATATTTGATTTTATCTACTGTTTATTTCTATAATATACACACTAGTTTGTATCTTTATTGTAATTTGTATTTATTATTCGGTAGTTCACACAACCAAATCGTGCTGAAATAAACTATATATTAGGTATTACTTGCTAGACAATGAGATAATCTGTTCCATCAGAAGATGTCTATTTAATTTATAAAGTAACATTAAACAGGTGTCATTCGTTTGGATTCCTGCACATAAGGGAATTCATGGAAATGAATGTGCTGATAAACTGGTCAAGGAGGCCACTCTTTCTGAAGTTTTCCCCCATTAATTCCATATCCCGATGTATGACAGACTAAATATGGTAAAAAAACGTACGAATTCTATCTGGACTGCACAATGGATGGATCCAAATAATCATAAGGGTAATCGGCTTAAAATGATTCAAAAATCTATTTCCCGCACCCCCTGGTTCTCCAAAAGGAAAGCCTCCAAAAGAACAATATCAAAAATCTCTAGAATGAGAATTGGGGATTGGCAGGTAGCCTCACATTTGTTCAGATTGAACTTGTGATTCCCTAACGTGTTAGTGTGGTGCCGAGGAGGAAACCATATCTGTTTTGCCAGTCCATTCCGGATCACAGGTTTTTTTTACAGTAGTCTCGCCCATGGTAATTTTCAACTCCCGGTTAACTTGTGTCATCTTATTTCACTTAACTCGACACATTTAATCTATATAATAGCAAATTTTTGAACGATAATGGCATTGACTTGTAATATAATATTTCCTATCCTATAATATTATTGTACTTTTTTCTATAAAATAAAGTTTCAACTTGATTAATGGCACAAATCACTCTTGAAGGGTGGATTGTCTATTTAAAAGAAGAAGAAGAGAAAACAAACGTGTCAAAAGTAATAAAATATATTACTATAATAATAATAAGTATTTGAAAATATTATATCCTCATATACAAAGACAACGAATGACGATATTGAAAGTAGCTTCCAGACCGGAACATTACAAAAATACTGAATTGTATTCTTGTGCTACTCCCAGTTAACTTATGTCATCTTATTTCCTTTAACTCGCCACATTTAATCTATATAATAGCAAATTTTTTTGAACGATAATGGCATTGACTTGTAATATAATATTTCCTATTCTATAATATGGAATTTTAACTTGATATTTAACACTTCAAGGCTGGATTGCCTGTTTAAAAGAAGAAGAAAAATAAGGTATTACTTTTCATTTGACAACTTAACTTTGATAATTTGCTATAAATTAACTATCTTACTCAAATCTAATACATGTATGAATCCATTTTAAAGATAACATACATAATATATATCATAAACTTTAATTAACGATAAATATTTTGATAAAACTGATCGGTACTATTTATAAGAGTACGAAACAGCTTCAGTGCGGTTTGAACTCAGTACCGACATATTATATTTACGCATACTACTTTCAGTCGTAAAAATAGAGTAGGTAAGAATAAACGTACCACAATACGCGTACAGATTTATGAATTACTCGCGCTATCTCTTACGCACTCTTTCGCGTTGTATATTGCCGTTCTACTCGCCAACGTTCATGAATGGCAGAGGCGATCGCAGATGTCATTGTTTGTGGTCAATTGAAAGTGGCATTATTTATGTGCATACTGCATCAGGGGTCCCGAACCATTAAATTTTAAGAGAAATACAAATAAAATAACTTAAAAAAAATTGTAATATATTTTACTGCTTTAGAAGATAACTAAAGAGATCAGAAATATTATTATATGATTGATATATTTGCAATAAATGTTCAGTATCAAAATGTTGCTTGATAATTTAATTTCATTAGCGATTAGTCAGGTTGTATGAATAATAATATTTCTGTCTCATATACATTAGGACTATACTTATATCTTGTGTCTAATAATAAATTACAGAAAAAGAGCGATTACTATGTGTTTATGTAAATGCCTTCGATAGCTAGTTCCCAATTTTCCGATCAACAATAAGCAAACATATGATATATGAACTGCACTAACCTTTTTAATTTTGCTATCTTTCTGGTCCGATGTTGTTGTTCTTTTGATTTGATTTAGATTTCGACCGACCGAAGCGCGCACTGGTGGTTTATTTTGACCGCTGGACTGGTCGAAGGTAATAAGAATGACGCCTGTCGGTTACCGTCTTCTTAGCTTTCCGAAAAAAGGGCGGCAATACTCACACACACACACATGTACATTATTATAAACCAGGAAATCCAGTGGTGCCAATCGAAGCAACAAGGCGCGTAAACATTATGTTTTACAATTAAAATAATATGATTATTAGAATTCACTTGAGATATAGATATCAGAGGATATCGGTCGTCCGTGAATTTGAACTATTTTAATGAAATTAAGTCAACTAAAATTTCATATATTGTATGTATACCCATATATTATTAAAAAATTATAAAAATCATGAAAATGAAAAAAATATTCAAATAACTAATAAACAGAAAGATAAAAAAACAAAAATAGGTCCTATATATATAGACAGTCCTAGAGAGAGAGAGGGACAGGTTGAATTCAAAATGTGGTGTTGAATAAGGATGAAATAAATAATAAGCTCATTTTAAAGGATTACTAATGAAGATGTTCCGAGGAAGAAGCAAGAAAAGAAGTCCATAATAAATACCAAAGAAAATTGAACGGACCATTCTTAGACAAAACGCATACATCATAATTATGATTGAGGGAAAGGTTGAGAGAAGAAGACAGACAAAAATACACCAATCAAATAATGAAAAGGCGAATGTAGACCCACGGACAACTTCTGGAAGTTGTCCAGGACAGACATGCATGGCGAACATTGCACCGACAAGAATACATTTCTTCAATGTAAAAGAAGCAAAAGATGACAGAAGTCAGCCAGTTCAAATATTTTTAGCAAATTAAGCCGTCCTTGAATTCGATATATTTTTAGTAAATTGAGCCATCCTTGAATTCGATATATTTTAAGCAAATTGAGCTGTCCTTGCATTCGTTATGTGTTTAGCCAATTAAGCCATCCTTGAATTCGATTTATTTTTAGCAAATTGAGCCGTCCTTGAATTCGATATATTTTTAGCGAATTAAGCCGTCTTTGAATTTTATATATTTTTAGCAAATTAAGCCGTCCTTGAATTTGATATATTTTTAGCGAATTAAGCCGCTTTTGAATTTAATATATTTTTAGGAAATTAAGTTAGTTGTTCTCGATTATGACATATTTTTAGGAAACTAATCGTCGCGTTTTACACACAACCTGCGAACACCTGTGACTAATGATACGATACGTAAGTAGGTGTTTATTTATTCAGAATGCAATAATGTTTATCCCCTGAGGTGTTCTATTGTCAGGTCGATTGCCCGACTGTTAAAAATACGCCTGTATATTTACTAACCGCTTATAAGTACTACGGCACTAGATCAAAAAATAAGAAATGAGCGGATATGATGCTGTATATATCGCGGTTTCCTTTCGCTATGTGCGTACATTTTGCGATGATTTTTAATTTCTTCATTGGTGAGAAAAGACCAGATTGTACCTGATCAATGCAGTACTTTAACGGATGATACAAGCAGTGAAATAAATTGATGAATGATTTTTTAATATTGAAAAAATAAAACAAAAAAATATATATACGTTATAATGTATATGTTTTCGTAAAATTTATGTAAAAATTTTGTTAATAATGTAAAACAATTTTTTCTTTCAAATATACTTATTTAACCTTTACCATACCATGCTAAAAAATATCCTACGCAGCCATGCTGTCAACTCGTGTTACTGCAAGAAATTTGAGTTTTTTTAACATTTTAAATGGGAATAAAATGTTTTTACAAGCTTAAATGGCTTAAAAAAAGTTAATGTCACAGTTACTATAAATATAATAAGAAATAATAAATATAATAATTAAATACGTTAATTTTATTCTCAAATATTATTCTTGTAACGCATTCGTCAATGGACCTATCTATCACGATCTTCATCTACATCTCTCATTATTAAAATTAATCTGTGATCTTTTTCACGTATTGGTATTTTTAACGCAGATAGCATGCAACGTATCAATTTTACATAGCATTGAATTCAAAAATGATTCTTTCTATTATGATTCACTTTACATAATTGGTTTTCCACTACTCATTTCTAAGTGCAAATGATTTTTTTAAAACTTGGTAAAATGTAAGTTTACATAGAAATACGATTTAATTGGCTCGGTAAACCTATGTTACTTGCATGGCTAGGGAAGGGTTAATATTTTACATGTTTACAGCGTTAATTCGTAGTCAGACATTAATATTAATTTTAAAAAATAACTAAGTTTGTATTAATTTACCGTATATACAATTATAATTACAAGTTAAATTAATCAATGTCGTTTATACAAAGTTTAATATTTATTTTTTCTAATTCAGTAGCCTTAGTCATAACATGATTATAGTATATTTGAAAAAAAAAAGTTTTTTATCAAGTTGTACGGAGATGTTTAATAAATATTATTCCGAGCATTATTTAGAATCTAATGATTATATTAATATTATGGAAGAAAATAATATTAATAAAAAAATTTGTAGGTAATAAAAATAAGTTATTCAATATAGATTAATTTAAAACGCGGTCAAAAGATTTTCAACATACTTTAATTTTTCACATGAATGTCAGTTTACAATTTTTATATTTCCAAAACACCGTGCAAAATTTTTGCAGGTAATGAATGTTTGGAATAAGTAGATGAATTTGTGTATTTGGGAAGTATGTTTGATAGAAACGGAAAGGCTAAGAAAGATATCGAAAGGAGGGTGACTGCAGGAAATAATGTGAACTGCACTTTGAATGGAATTATATCTAACGGGATTTTATCAACAAAGGCAAGACTAGCGGTACACATTAAAGTCCTGGTATCGACACTGATATATGAAAGTGAGGTCTGGAGTTGGCAGAAGAGGAACGAAAGTAGACTGAATGCAGTGAAAATGAAATCGCTTAGGCGTATATGCAACAGATCCATTTATGACAGAGTAAACGATGAAGAAATAAGGATAGAACGTAAAGTTAATCTTAGTATAGTAAGTAAGATTAAGAAAGGATCACTTAGGTGGTTTGATCATATAGAATAGATGAATGAGGAGAGCTAAATAAATATCATGATTTTTCATATAAAAGTCGTTCTTCGATTTACATACCTATGATGTGAAATAAAATAATTTTTATTGGTAATGTATGCTTTAAATTTATTACTTATTTTTTAATACCACCATACTTTTTTATTCATACCGTAAAAAAAACACCGCATCATTAATAATCAAATTAGTAATCGCTTGTGGTGAGCATCGCTATCGGTCTCAAGGTGTTGAAACTCGAATATGATAAAAACTACACGTAATTTTGATTAAATTGGTGCACTGAATGTCTTCAGCCCGATACTTGAGCTTACGTAAGAAAGTAATAATTTATTTTATAATAATTGTAATTTAATTTAGAACACACTGATAATAATTCTCATTTCATAACAGTCGTGCCTTTATCTCTTTATTAGCTAATGTCAATTCTTTTCTATTCTTCTTTTATAATAAGGAACTGTGTTCTTGTCGGTACAATGCTCCCTATTAGTCTATCCTCTGTGTTCTATCCTAAAGTTGTGTGCATTTGTCTTAGTGGATGTATTTTTATCAGGAACCTCCTCTCTGTCTCATTTTTTCTATGTATTTTATCAATTGTTCGATTTTCAATTGTATCTATTATATACCACATTTCTTGTACTGAACCACTTTAATTGTAACTATCTCGCTCCAGATTATTACCTCCATCCTTCTCCAGCACCATATCTCTAATGCGTCCAACCTATTCAATATACTAAATATTTGTCAAACTATTGGAATTATGCTCGTACAACAAGAATATATTCGAAACATATTTTGAATAGCTAAAAATCAACTAATTTATATATCCGATATATTGCATAACATGTCAACTATTCGAATCAATTTAAAGATAAAAGAAAATACAGTGGAACCTCGATTTACGAACGACTTAATTACAAACAAAAAGCTTGACGAAAAACGGCTTCAGTTTGCGAACACAATTTCGGCTTGAGAACAGGCGCAGGCAGTCTCAGTACTGACTACGGAAGAACTGGAACAACTTCGTAATGAGCAGCATGATTCGGTGACAGGAAATATTATTTTTAGAGAATAATGAACGAATAAGGGATGTTCCTAGATTTTTGATCCGAAGTGACGTGAGGTGCAAAGTTTTGTGGAAAAATATAACCCTGATAAAACATGATCACATCGTGTCATAAGTGTCTCATTTCTCATCACCGAAATATTATTAATACCAAAAAGAAACAAATATCGTTGAATAGGTTTTTTGTGAGACAGAAACCTGATGAACTTTCATGGAAGGAGAGTCCCCTTCCAAACAATTACACTTTACTACAAAATAAAGTTTGTTTATACGTTTATTCTTTTCATTTCATTCAATTCATTTTAAGATAAAACCATGAATTTTTATTGCTTTTATAAGATTTCAAATAAGAAGTACAAAATAAAGATGAAAAAGGGCTATTTTCTTGCGGTTTTAACAGATTAATACATTTTACATTGATTCTTATGAGAATAATTGTTTCAGTTTACGAAGAACTCGATTTTGGAACAGTTTTACGGATCGAATTAAGTTCGTAAACCGAGGTTCCACCATATGAAACTGAAATACTCATTTTGTAGATATGCGGTGAGAGGGGGGCAACTACGTGACCGATAAACAAACGAATGCTGGAGTACAGGAAGAAACATGTTGTGCCGGCTTCTTATTGGCCGGTGATCCGTGGAAACCGACCGTTCCAACTTCCGCTGCGGTTTGATGATGCTGCACGAAAAATTTCCAGGAACATCCTGGCTAGAGGCGGGATATCTAAAATTTAAGGAAAAAACCGATAATTCTAAAAATGAAGGATTTTGTTCGTTATTTCTAAGATGTAACGGAAAGACCGTATTTTGATTTTGGAATAATATTTGTCATCAAGAGGTTTCCTTTAGATGACTGACAGGTTTAAAATTGAACTTACTACAGCTATGGTTATTTTCAAGAAGGAACGGTGGTTCTGAAACCAAAAATAAAGTGGTGTTTAAAAGAAGTAAATTGTTTTAAATTATTATTATTATTTTACTCAATTATTTTCGAACTTATTGGCTTTTTCAAAAATGATTATTAAAAAACCAAGATAAGCTACACAATTAATATATTATATTATATATATATATAAAGATATAAATAAATAGAATATACATATATAGCTTTAAAAAAAATTGAAAAATAAGCAAAATAAACAATAAAAATTAAGGTTCAAGACAAAAAAAAAAGGTTTAACACAGAATGGCTAAGTATCAAAATTAATTGTATATTTGACTCAGAAGAGCATCAAAAACATTACTCTTATATTTAAACATTCAATATCGGAATACATCCACAAGACCAAAATCGTTCTCAAACCTATGCCTTAAAAAGTCTTTGTGTGAGTGCATTTCTATAAAAATGAGTATATGATGCATTTACATGAAACAACGCCGACGACTTGGTGAACGTGATATACAATCAGTTCAGTTAAATTAAGGGTGTCCAGCATGTCATTCACTATTTTAAATAAAAATAAAAAATCACTTAAAGTTCTTTTACACGACAAATTAGTTAAATTTTGAAAATTAGTATTCATTGGAAAATTATAATTCAATTGTTCAACGGGTATACACAGTTTGAATTAAATAAACATTAAAAAAATATGCTGAACCATTTCTAATTTTAATTCATGCGCTTTACAGAATGGTGACCAAATAGTTGAGTTGAATTCTAAATTGCTACGAACCACAGCCGTGTATAAAACTTTAAGCGATTTAAGTGATTTGATATCTTTCACCGTTCTTACCATATTTCATAGCTTTATTCGTAATTTCATTAATGTGTGGAATGAATGACAGTTTTTCATCATATCATATCATATGCCAATATCTTTAATTGAGATACTTTTTTTAAGAGTAACGCTGTTTATGCTGTAATGAAAAACAATTGGATTTTTGGTTCTGGTAAACGTCATAGATTGGTATTTATCAATATTTAAAAAAAGTTGGTTGTGTGTACACCTTAAAGTTAGATTGAATAATAAGACTGTCATTTATCGACTCAATTGTTCTGAATATCTTAATGTAATCAGCAAACAACAGTATGTCGACTTTATCAAATGTAGCAACAATATCGTTAATAAATAATAAATAAAAACTGGTCCTAAGTGTGAGCCCTGAGCTACATCACTAGAAACCACAAAATTTTCACACATAGTATCCTGGACGATAGGAAGCTTTTAAACCATTTTAAAATATTCCCAATGAGATCCAAAACTTTTAATTTATGGATGAGTATAGTTATATTTATAATGAATTACTACAAAGTTACAGCGGAATACAACAGTATTAAAAATAGTGAATAAAAAATACCTGAAGGAAATTATTAATATAAGAAATCTTGTTGAAAGATTTCGATTTTTATAGAAACAAACGGAGACAAAATGAGTACAACTGAAATGAAATTGCTGAGATTGGACAAAATGAGTACAACTGAAATGAAATTGCTGAGATTGGACAAAATTCAAAATATTTAAATCCGTTGTTATTATAGGGTGGGACTTAATTATTAAAAAATAAAAGAAGGTCGATTAGGATGCTATGCACACGTGATACGAATGGAGGAAGATCACATGATTCATACGATCATGAGTAAAACCATGATATTATATGAATAGCTTCTGTTAGATGCGATCTTAAAGATTTGAACGAGGTCAAGGACGCATCCCATGACAATAGACGACTCCAGATGAACGGAATAAGACAAGAAAAAATAATAAGTTATTTTAACATAAAATATTTTATTAGAACATCTCCATGTAATGAAACTGCGTTAAAAATAAAGTGGTTGAAATAGTGCGTCAGAAAACGTCGGAATATTTTATAAGTTCGTGGGTGGGCTGTAATAATAAAAACGTTGTAACAGATATTTACTGTCACTATTTTGTAGACACCGACGAAATAATAAAAAAAAAAAACATGTTCATGCAGGGGTGCCTGAGACATGTGATGATTTTTTTTTTAATAAAGATGCGTACACGCAATACATATCACATCAATATTCTTACTATTTTCAAACTAAGCTAAACGCTTGTATTATGAAAATAAGACTAACTTGCTAGTGCCCTGGAATGAAGGGCGGATCCTCGACCACTAGATCACTAGGCCACCGTCTTAACGATTACACCAACAAGATACTCAAAATATTGATTTGTAAATTAGAATTTAATTCAGATTCTGTTCACCTTCATCGTGAACTCACCATTTAAAAAAAAGTGTGTATACACAGGGGCGTGCAGTACATATAAGCAAGCTGTATTACTAAAAATTCTGGGAAACAAACATAAATAAAATATATGGATTAACATAAACGGAAATATTATTTTACAATTAGCGCCATCTGTGTACCAGTAGAGACTAATTGCTTAGTACCATGACAACTCGCCGCTGTAACCATGGCGCTCTTATGCATTCGCCACCTTGACCTATTCATATTACTCTGTTCTATCTTTAAGCTAGTGAATTACTCGAGTCATATTATTGGTTATTTACTGAATTGAAAATTTCTTTCGGCTGATCCATTTTGTATAGAGTTGTTACCTATGCTGTTTTTTAACAGAATAATATTAGAAAGCCTTACAACTTCGTGCAAATCATTGAAGTGTCTAATTCACGAATTTTACTATCTTACTATTTTTAACGTGTTGATTTTATGGCCATCCTTTGCGTACGAGGTGCATTTGGTGCATAATTATTATTACATGAAGGATTTTCAAACAATAAATGAACCATGTTCAGTCATAAAGTGTTCTTAAAAACGTCCATACATTTTGATATTGATTTATATAATGGGTAAGAAAGTATTATTTTACGTTAAAATTGTTATTTTCAAGAATACTATTAATAGTACTCTAAAATTACATATATATACATGGTAGGGTCGTATAAATGACGAATTTATTTTGTTTAAAGACGTCGGTTTAACGAAAGTTCATAATCCTATGTACAACATACATTGTAGTACATATATTATATATGATTGTATAATATCATTGGTAACAGCATAATCTAAATCTATACCTACTGTACGTCACTGTACATATACACACATGCAAAAAAAATACTGAGCAATACTCGTGCTTCCCATCCCCGAAGATGAATCGTGTGAAGTGTGTGAATAAAGCGTTTGGAATGAGACTCGATTTACTTTCATTAAAATGTGGTCATAATTTTATCAAATAAAATATTCCTTTGATTCCGGTAGACGTGAGTAATTTTGTGTGACGGCATTAGGTATGATAATGTCGGAGTCGCTTAATTGAGTGACTCTGCTCTCGGAACGCGTGTTCCCGCTAAGCACCTTAACTTATAATGAAAGCATTAGATTATTAAAAAGATAGCAATACGGGGTTATTTAAACACGCGATAACATCTCGGCTACACCCGAATCCATTCCCAAACTTTCTGTTTTATTTTTCAATACCTGTTTGTGCTGAATATAAATTTAGAAAATGTAAATTAAATACTAAATTAATGTATTAATTATAAATATATACATATAAAATCAATTTTGTCGAAAAATATTGTTTTTGCGTCACCGGGATACGAACCTGGATCTCTATTTCCAATCCGTGCACTTCCCCGGATTGGAAATAGAGATCCAGGTTCGAATCCCGGTGACGCAAAAACAATATTTTTCGACAAAATTGATTTTATATGTATATATTTATAATTAATACATTAATTTAGTATTTAAAATATCACAGACCGTCTGTTCTGAATAATTACAACTTCACAATAAGAATGTGTTTTCCTTAATAAAATGTAAATTATGCTACATATTAAAAACACTAAATAATAACTCATTCATATAAATATATAAATCAATATATAATCTTATAATACTCGTAGACTAGTAAAGAAGTCTTAAAATTCGTTTAGCGATGTTTTGGAGTGAGTATGAGGACGGACCCACCGCTTACCTAGAAGGGATGCAATAAGCTCAAGACTGCTATCTCGGTCCTACTCATTCGCCGCCTGGTTGGCATTTTTTAATGCTACTAGGCAGCTGTTTGATAGCGTCCCTCATATACGACAGGGCGATATTGCACAGCCGCCAAAATAAAATTTGCCCTCATTGTCCCCGGCTGACTCACATTATTAGTAAATAAGATATTTACAATATATTAAATAAATAACGAAACATGGTTATACACAAAAGTGATAATATAAAATAATACAATTAAAACAGAATATTATTAAGGAGAACACATTCTTATTGTGAAGTTGTAATTATTCAGAACATAGGTCTGTGATATTTTAAATACAAATTAAATGTATTAATTAGAAAAATACATAAATAAAATCATTTTTATCAAAAAATATTATTGTTGTTACCGGGATAATAATAATAATAAATAAAGTACGTGGCTTACAAATAATGGAAACATAGTTGAATTAATTTGAAAAGTGTAACATATAGGTTCGAAAATTTGTCGTCAAAAGTACTGTCTGATGTAGCATAGTTGGTTAATGCACCTTCCCGGATTGGAGAGAGATCCTTGTAGCGACAACAATATTTTTCGATAAAATTGATTTTACATGTGTGTCTATCTAATTAATACATTTAATTAGTATTTAAAATAGAATAGAATAACATGGATAGAATAGTTCTATCCATGTTATTCTAGTAGACTAGCTACTAGCTACAAGCAATCGGCCGAGGTTATTGCAAAACAAAGGGGTTTGTTAATTGTAGAGTTTTCTGTGGTACTCTTCCGCTGTGTTTCCGAACTCTTTGAACCCCATTGGAGGGTTTATAGAGCATCCAAAATGAAGATGCAAGATGTTAAGGTATCAGAAATGTCAGCTAGGCAAGTTGGAGACACGGGCAAATAGCCCAGTAAACGCTACACACGAGGTAAGTAAAGGTAGGTAAAAAAAAAAAACAACCGCGTTATATTAAATATGAATTAAATGTATTAATTAAAAAGATATACATATAAAATCAATTTTATCGAAAAATATTGTTGTTACGTCACCGGGATTTTTTTAAAGATCATCTATGTCCAACCGGGATTTTTTTAAAGATCATCTATGTCCAATCAGGTCTATTAAACTATTTTATAAAATATATTTTAATTTATTTGAACACATTTTATTTATATAATTATGATTTTTCAGAACACACGTAGTTCCGTGATAATTGACTCCGGGTGATGACTATATTTATTATATTTGATTTATCTAAACCTTTCTATATTTTTTAAAAATATTTACCACTTAACAAAGACATCCTTTGTTATTTTAATTTTTATGAACAACTTATTTCGGTAAATTTATGCGAAAATTTGGTGCCCAGAAGATACTGGCCAGTTAACTTCATCTGTGATTCGGTATCCTTGGTCCACAGTAACATAAAATAAATAATAAGCAAGAGAAATTCTCGTGGTCTATAATTTTCAAATCTCTTGTTAAAATTCATGTAGATGTATCAACTTTATCAAACTAATCGTGCTTAACAGACTAACTGTCTCTGAAAAAATTTGCACAAAGCTTTCATTTGTGTCTAGCACCAAAAATATATTAGGTCTAAATGCAAACCTGTAAAGTAGCAACCGTAGCCTTGCGTATTTTTAGTAAAGAAAAAAGTAAAAATTCTGACTTCACGAAAAAGAGAGAAATCATGCTCCAGAAAGTACTATAATAAGTATAAGATTAAAATTGCTAACAATACCTATTAGTGATGGTAGAATTATTATTTAAACTGTTTTTGTAACATTGATTGTGTTCGATAAAAGTGGTAACTGATTATTAAAACCTCTCACAGTTAGATCTTAGTTACCAATCATTGCTAAATCACAGTTATCAATCATCACAATCACAGTCGCATAACAATTTACCATCACTAGTACTTATAAATGTTTACATTAATTACACTTTTTATTTGTGTCATACTTTTACATAAATTTTATTACACTAACTATACTATACCGGAAAAGCGCTCCCTGCTGTAATACAGTAAAATAATAGTGTAGTAGGCTGGGTACCAAATTATGTGTTTTTACAATACTACCATAATCCTCAGAAATATTGCTGTTTATTTTTGTAATAATGTAACACATTCTGAAGTATGGAACTAAAAAATAAATAAATATTATTGTTCGATCTTTATGACAAGATTCATAGATCACCGATCGTATGCGCTCGCATATGAACTCGACCTACATAGGTAATGGTTCCTGTCCCATTATCTGTTTCTTTCTGAGAGCACGATCTATTTTTGTATATTGTCTATGGTTTTGGACTAGTTGAGTTAACGTTTGCTATTGGAGTACGTTAGACTGTTAAGTTGATATATATATATATATATATATATATATATATATATATATATATATATATATATATATATACCTACTTTTATATACTATATATAGTTAAGAACGATAAGTTGTACTGTGAAATTGACGTTCTGACGTTAGACGAAAATAATTGTCCTGCTGTATGGGGTTAATAGTTGAACTATTCATCTTGCTATCGTGCATGTCATCTCATGTGTGAGTTTGCGAGGGATTCAGTAAAATAATAAATCCAGATACATAAAAGAGCACCCGAGGTAAGTCGTGTTTCTTCTTGGTGTCTGGTTGGTCCATTTCGTTCGTCTTTTCACCCGTATCGTCGAGTCGGCCGAAAATTGCGCGCACAAAACCTAAACCATATAATGAAATACAGTGTAATTTAATAACGTGGGGATGATAACTCAATAACCATAATTATTTTGACTTGTATTTAAAAACAATAGATTACCTCACCTGTAGTATGTACCCGAAGTTCAACATTATGAATCTACAGTTGGGATCCAAAGTTTGACAGGCTTTCCCGTCCTGTCGGGAGTCACGATGAAAGGCCCGTCATAAGAAATAATTAAACGTTACATAATAGCGAATTACCATTCAAATTGGTGTACTACGTTTTGAACTTTTTAATAAATCGCTTAAACAATGCCTATGCAACCAAATGAAGGGTACTTTTCATATCTTGAGATATAATTTAAATCGTAGAAAGTCGTAGTATCAAAATATAAATATGTATATTTTTATTTTTTACGATGTGTCTGAACGAGCGGGGTTGGAGAAATATCGGGAATATTTGAAGAGTGGAAAGAATTTGAGATAGGGACAGGAATAGGGAATAGGGCGACTGAAGGACCAACCAGAACCAGGAAACACGACCCACCTGTGAAATGCTCTTTTAGGTATCACAATGCACAATAGCAAGATGTACTGGCTTCGGCACACACCGTAGCGAGAAACCGAACACACTCAATACACTCTCCACACCCCACACAGCAGAACGATAATTAATACAAATTTTAGTGTACCACTGGTAAATGATAACTGACAGTTCAAAGTTTCAACTTTCAACAGAACTCGTCCAAAATCATAGAGAACACTACAGAAAAAGGTCGTGTTTTGGGTATAGGAGGAAAGGGTAGTGGATAGGTAATGAACTATAACTATTCTATATGTCGCGTTCATATTTGTATAAGATAGAAATCACCGTGTTATAAACATCGATCACAATGGATTATTAATTTTCTACAAAAAATATGTTTGAAATAATGCTCCATGTCCATGGATGAAATTTCTCTCAGAGATTCGATTTGAGTTCGCCTAAAGGATTGTTCAGTGTTAAGCGCGAATCAATTTATGAATCATTATGCAAAATGACGCATCCAATATGCATGTACCTTTACTGACTCTCATTGATCAGTCTCATTGGAGATCATCGCGGACACGGGCCTTAACAAACATAAAAACAAATTTTATACCCATTACAACTTAATTACTGAATCACTTTTACTTTTATTACAGAGTTTTTAAGTATAGTTTTGAAACTAGCTCGTAGCAAAATTAACTTTGTGGTTAAAATTCATTATTTTTATTTGTTAACTTTGTTTCATTAAGCACTTATTGAATTTAAATACAACTACCGGTTTCGAAAAATACCATTTTCTTGTTCAGGATGGATAAAATTTTAATTGTTGTAATTGATTTTTTTTTTAAATAAATCGTGTAAAACTAATCAAAAAATTATAAACAACCAACTAAATTTAACTACGAGTCTCAATCTAAATTTTTTTCCTAAAAATTATTCGAGTAAATTTGTATTAAGTAACAATTTGTGTTAGGTACTAAATTTATTTTTTAAATAATTATTGTTTTTTAAAAATAAATTCTGGTAAAGAAACAACATATTTTGATTAGTATTGACATCCTGAAGAAGAAAATGGTATTTTTCGAAACCGGTAGATGTATTTAAATTCAATAAGTGGTTAATAAAACAAAGTTAAAAATAAAAATAATAAGTTTTTAAGTGATTTATACTTAATACTTGACTTATTTTAAATTATAAATTATGCAATAACGTCGATTTACTTTTTAATTAAATGACACCACAACGGCACGAAAAAAAACTGGCTACTTTAACACAGACGGCCGTCCAGCAAAGTGCCCAGGACAACGCTGTATACATCAGAGGTGGATTCCTAATGCTTCCCACACACTCAACTATGAGTTGAATTCTTAATTCAAGCAATATAATTTATCATGTTAATACATAATATTTTATATTCATCTCTGTTACAACAAAAAAATGTACGTCAATAAAGTCCATCTATTATAAAAAAATTACGTGTTTCTTTCACGGCATGGAATTTGAGGATTTTGGAGCACACTGAGAAATAATAAAATTATAAGTATACATACGTATGTACCTATATATAAATTAAAATTCATTATTTTCTTCATTAAAAATACTATGCTGAATACACGAGACTCTTACTATTTTAAAACTAAACTAAATGCTCCTGTTATAAAAATAGAATTAACTTGGTGGTCTCCCGCGAGAAATCTCGAACCCGTGACCATTTGAAAACTAGAAAAGTGTTTTAACGCTAGATTAAATAACTACGTCATTATGTTTGTAAAAATAAGGATAACATTACATTACACGTCCCATGTGCGTTATTTAAAATAAATTATTTAAAAAAAATAAGAAATGCAGAAAGTATTTTTAAAATATCTAACATTTTTAATTGTTTGACGAATCAAACTTTACTATATTTTCTACTAGTTTACCAATGTTTATAAAAAAATACATACATATTAATAAATTAGTAAATGTGTGATGTTGTTTCATAAACAATAAATAACATTGACAACGTTGCGACGTAGTGGGAACACGAATTTAAGTAGATAGATAGTTTACCAACCCTGGGGTAGAGATTCAAGGAGAAGAAAGGGATGGTTATTTTCAACTAAATAACAAATATCCGGTATTAGAGGTAACTTGCGGGGGATGAAACCCCACCGACTCTGCTCGCGCCGGTGGTCCGGCCTCCAGCCACCTGCCGAGAGATTAGGGCCGATCAGATGTTTTGTCACGGGTTCTTATCGCATCCGAGGGAGGTGCGTGCGTGAAGGCGTTAGAGGAGAAAGGGCGGGATAAGCGCAAAGGGTTAAATGGTCCGCACGGGATTATTTTACATTTTAAAAGAGTGTTATTGTAAATAATGAACACTGGTGTAAAAATTTTTTGTACAAAGCTTAAAATATTTAAGAGATTATCCTTATTATTAGCACAAGAATACAATTCAGTATTTTTGTAATGTTCCAGACCGGAAGGTACTTTCAATATCGTCATTCGTTGTCTTGGTATATGAGGATATAATATTTTCAAATACTTATTATTATTATAGTAATATAAATTATTACTTTTGACACGTTTGTTTTCTCTTATTATTCTTCTTTTAAGTAAACAATCTACCCTTCAAGAGTGATTTGTGCCATTAATCAAGTTAAAATTTTATTTTATAGAAAAATGTATAATAATATTATAGAACAGGAAATATTATATTATAAGTCAATACCATTCATAAGTCGTTCATAAATTAAATGTGGCGAGTTAACGAAAGAAGATGACACAAGTTAACCGGGAGTTGAAAATTACCATTGACGAGATTATTGTAAAAAAAAACCTGTGATCCGCAATGGACAGGCAAAAAAGATATGGTCAAGGGTTTCCTCCTCGGCACCACACTAACACATTGGGAATCTATTAAGTTCAATCTGAATAAATATGAGGCTACCTGGTAATGCCTAATTTTCATTCTAGAGATATTTGATATTGTTCTTTTGGAGACATTCCTTTTGGAGAACCAGGGGATAAATCTTTGAATTATTTTAAGCCGATTACCCTTATGATTATTTGGATCCATCCATTGTGCAGTCGAGATAGAATTCGTACGTTTTTTTACCATATTTAGTCTGTCATACATCGGGATACGGAATAGATGAGGGAAAACTCCGGAAAGAGTGCCCTTCTTGCCCAGTTTATCAGCATATTTATTTCCATGAATTCCCTCATGTGCAGGAATCCAAACGAATAACACCTGTTTATTGTTGCTGTCCAAAAATAGACATCTTCTAATGGAACAGATTATCTCGTTGTCTAGCCAAACATTCATATTAGCAGAGAAGGATTCAAGAACTGCTTGCGAGTCGGAGAATATATAATAACAGCCTTATCGACGTTCCGGAGTACGCAGATGTCCAAGGTCTCTTTAACTGCTCAACATTCTGCTGAGGAAATTTGTTTTCTCTAGTGTAGTACATTTGCGGCATTTGTCTAGTAATCAAGTGAGGGATTCGAAAACAAAACCACCACTATCCAGTTGATGAAATTGAGAAAAACGAATTTCTAACTTTCTTTTATAGTTAGGGATTTCAAAACTGACATATTTTTGATAGAATGCTTTTAAAGCATACGAAACTTGCCTTTAAGAGCAGTTATTAGGTTAGATTAGTGTGAACAATGTAGTAAGAATATTGATCATGACATGTGTTTTAAATATGTATTCTTTTAAAACCTTTTTCTTCAACCTACAATCATGTAAACATTAGTTTTAATCATTATGGCACTATTTAATCATTATGGCACTATTTAATCATTATGGCACTATTTTATCATTATGGCACTATTTAAAATAATAATGAGTGTAAAAAAATAATTTTGAAATATCTGTTCGTGGACAGTCTCATCATATTTATACTCTACTATTTATATTTCACCAGATTCATTCTATTTATATTTAATCATGCGTAAGATATTTCTGTTTCACTTTAATACAAGATTAATGTTTACAGTTCAAAAATGTAAATTCTATAAAAGATGCTGATTTTTTACACCGTTCATTGTAAATATGTGTGATAAATACTTTATTTTTATGAAATGATTTCATCTAACGTAGACAGATGTCAACAGTAAAACAATGATTAAGTTATGATAAAATTATGTAGGTATTTAAACGATTTACAATATGATGAAGGAGCAAGGGGTCCAAGTGACCCGGTACTCCGTAAGACCTGAAAACCAAAGTCCAAAGGCGAACACCACCAACAATTCACAAACCAAACAGTCAGTCCGCTCTGTCCGATTAACTTAAGTCTGCCCGCCCGCTCGTTCGTTCGTTCGTTCGTTTGTTCGCACGACAGAATAATAATACTAATCAGCCATGCCGCCCAAGACTAGTGGAAAAGCAGCAAAGAAGATGGGCAAAGCCCAGAAGAACATCTCCAAGGGGGATAAGAAGAAGTCCGAGTGCAGGAGGAAGGAAAGCTACGCCATCTACATCTACAAAGTGCTGAAGCAGGTGCGCCCCAATACCGGAATCTCCAGCAAAGCGATGAGCATCATGAAAAGAGAGACTGCTGCTACCGGGCGAGCTCGCCAAACACGCCCTCAGCGAGGGCACCACGACCTTCACCAAGTTCGTCCAAGTGAGCGTCCACGACGACGATGACGATGTAGTACATACGCAAACTTGACGCCGACTCAACCGACCACTGTCGACTATCATCTTACAAAGCCAATTCTATGTAATATAAGTTAATAATGCTAGAATAAATAACTTTCTAGATAATTAATTAATTAATTAATAATCTTGTTAAAATCGAGATGATTGTTTTTAAAGATACGTGAAGTCCGATAAAATATTTCTTACTATTTTAAAAACATTTATGTTAATGGAAAAATCGTCATATTTTTTAGAGCCGTAGAAAAACCTATCAAAAACATCTCAGGCAATGACAAAAATACTATTATTTAATATTATTAAGGAGAACACATTCTTATTGTGAAGTTGTAATTATTCAGAACGCAGGTCTCAAGAGATCCGGGTTTGAATCCCGGTAGCAACAACAATAATTTTCGATAAAATTGAGTTTATGTGTATATCTTTATAATTAATACATTTAATTTGTAAATATGAATGAGATATATTAATTAGAATGATATATGATATTGTTGTTGCGCCACCGGGATTCGAACCTGGATCTCTTTCCAAACTGGGGAAGATGCATTATCCAACTATGCTACAGCCACAATATTTTTAGCGACAAATTTTCGAACCTGTATGTTTCCTTTTTGATATTAATATATTTAATCAATCCATTGTTTGAAAGAGCCATGTACCTTATTTTTACAAAATCTTTTTTTATTTAAAATATCACAGACCGTCTGTTCTGAATAATTACAACTTTACAATAAGAATGTGTTCTCCTAAAAATACTTTTTTCAATAAATAGATATTTTCTGTACGTCATTATAGTTAATTAATTTTAATATGTGTTTATCATTATAAAATACATATATTTTTGTAAATATAAGTAACGATAATAATAAAATAAATCCAAACCATTTCCACCACTTTTTTAAATATTAATAATTAGTGAGTGAATTAATAATTTAGATACACAAACATATCAAAATACATAATAAAATATTGCTTTACTTGTTATTATGATTTTTAACCCTTTGTTCTAGAACGATCGGGTGTCCAATTTTGATTTCTCTAATTTTTCAATAAGTCCCTGTTACTATCGCCAACTCAGCTTGGCGACCCACCGCGCTTCCTTCCTATGACAGCAGTCTAGTTTAATTGCCAAGAAGATACGTTATGATAATAATTTCTCTAGTATCAATACAACTTGTCCTAGCCGCCTCAACTTAGAACATTTAAAGCATAGCATCAGAAGTTCCATGCCGCGGATCTCCCTTATCGCCGCACTTCTCACTCAATCTATTAATGTTACTCCTGATACTCCCCAATCACATTTCATTTCGGCAGCTTTGTTAAAAAATATTTTAATACTATTAAACCGAAATATGTGGCAATTATGTATTTTATAGTTGTATACAAAGGTTCCACCTCAGACCTGTTTTATTTTTACTATTCATAAAAGAAATTGTTAATATTTTTAATGGAGTTCATGTTCTGTCGTTTGCAGATGATCTTAAAACATTAACATAAAGAAATTTTTAACATAAATGACTGTGTTTCTTTGCAAAATAACCTAAATTTAATTTATATGCGGTGCTGTGCTAACGAACTATATCTTAATGTAGAAAAATGTAAACAAATAGGTTTCAATAGAAGTAAAAATGAACTCTTTTTTCAAAACAGTATTGATCTAAGTAGAGTCGCAATTACGCGAGATTCGGGTGTGCTCTTGGACGAAAAATTGACATTTATTCAACATTACAACGAAATTTGTAACAGGGCGATGAAATCCTTAGGATTTATGTTAAGGAGAGCCAAGAACTTTAACTCGCTCCGCTCTCTAACAACTTTATATACATATATTGTAAGAAGTACACTAGAATTTAACTCGACTCCGTGGTCTCCCTACTATGGCTCACATATTATTCAAATCTAAAGAGTGCAACCTACATTTCTAAGATTTATCTATTTTAATCCGATAGAAAATATAAATTACAATTATTTAACGAGTCTACTTCACTTGAAAAAATTACCCTGGAGAAGAGATGTGAGCGATACAGAATTTATATGTAAAATTATCAATAGTATATTGAACTGCCCCGAATTAACACAAACGGTTTCGTATAAAGTACCAACTCAAAAGAAACAACATGAAGTGTTTTCTATAGGTACACATATAAATAATGATGCTGTTAACTCTCCAATATCGCGGATGCATCGGCTTGGTAACAAGTTGAATTTCGTTGACATTTTTCGTTGCAGGAGCATATCTGAATTGGAGAAATATTTATACGTAAATTATACTAAGTTTTTTATGTTATATTCAAACTATTATATTGAAATGTTATATCAAAAATGTCTTGTTATATTTATATTAAATAAATTATTATTCTTGTATAAAAGCCCACAAGGGCGTTGATGGTAATAAAAAATAAATAAGCTCCATCGAAATATTTGACGATGCCCTAGACAAAATATTTATGTAAACAAACCGGTCGTAATCGGGTCAATAATTTGCGAAAGGATATTTTTATATACTCTCCCGCCCACTTCAAAAGTGTTCCCGATAAATGAGTTGTTTTTAAATCTGAAACGAAGACAGCCCTCAGGGCCGATTTGTTATTCGAATGTATTTAGAAGAGATACAAAAACAGAGGCGTATATTCCTCATTATTTTTTACCGTTGAATTTTACTCGGGCACAATGAACGCAACGATGATCGAATTACATTTGTCGGATTATTGCGGGTCAAATTTTAAAACTGTTTTTAATATTTCAGTGTTGGTACCCACCTGAGTAAAAATGAATTATGAGCTCGAAAATTTAATTGAGAGAGAAACGATTATAAGATTTTGTAGATCCCAAATACTGCGATAGGCTGGCTAGCCATGTTGAAAGAACGCCAGATGACAGGACATCAAATCTCACCATGGTATGTTGTGTCGTGGAAAGGGAAGAAGATTGGTACCCAACTTAGGTTAATAAGGCAAATCATCTTTCCATACGAAATAGCAATCTGGAGTGCGTATGGAAGGTTGTATATGGTCTTTAAAAGTAACACTGCGTGTTTAGGGAAGAATATTTAGCCAGTACAAATACATCTCAATACCTTGTATCCGTGTTGAGATTTTTATCTGGAGATAAACTCAGAGATCTGCTTGAGATTGGTAGAAAGGCATAAACTCAAACCAGTGTACACGACGTTCGATCTGACGGTGAAATTTGATACGTACACACAAATGTCATTTAAAAGCATCATGATCCGTACAACTATATATATATATATATATATATATATATATATATATATATATATATATATATAAATTATACAACTATATATATAAATTCTGAAAATTAGCATAAATCATTAAACATTAAAATTAATGTAAGGTGTTAAATTAAAAGCAATTATTCAGTTTTAACTGATACTGGGGAGATTCAAAATCACCCAACTAACGAATGACAATGACATTTGACGTTTAACGTGCGTGATGAGCGTGAAGTAAGGCTCGAAACGAATAAATTGTGTGTATTCGTACTTGAGTTGAAAATTGAGATTTGTCGCCAAAGAATATCAAGAGATTGTCTGGAGTCGAAAATCTCGTGAAAAAAAATTCGTGGAGACTGGCCTTAATATATAATACTGAAACCTGGACTTTGAATATTAAGCCAACTCAGAAGCCCTAGACCGCACAGTGTCGTAAACAGCAATGGGCGGGCCATATTTCAAAATGTAGAGACGAACAAAGAATGACCCAGAAGGCGACCAAAGAGCTCGATGGATTGTCGAAATTATCGGAGTAGTGGGAATAACAAAATATTGAATGATCGACATTTATTTTATTTATTTACTAATAAATTATATTATGTTCAAATTAAATGTATCAATTAGAAGATATACAGAAAAAATCAATTTATCGAAAAAATACTTTAGTTGCTACCGGAATTCGAACCAGGATTAATCATTAACTGTGTAAGTTAACGACAAATTTTCGAACATATATGCTACAGCCCTTTCAAATTGATACATCTGTTATTCCATTTTAAAAAGCTTTCACCTTTTTATTGCAAAAAATCTCAAATACATTTGAATAATTTAAGCTAGAAGACGCCAGAGGTTAAATCAATTCATTTTTTTTAAATTTGGATTAAATTTGATACAACTTATATATTTTTAAAGAGAACACATTATCATTGTGAAGTTTCTGTTCTATCACACAAAATAAAAATACCACAGAACTATGTTCTGAAAAAACTACAACTTCACAATAGTAATGTGTTATCCCTAAAAATTATAAGTATTATGTGATTTTGTATATCTGTAAGTATATTCACTGACAAATATCGCCTACACGCTTTACATAAACTTTATATTGTTTTTAACAAGCTCTCCATATAAGTATTTCTAATAAATAATGTAAAAACAACCTAGTTATGCGACGTGTTTTTGACTTTAATCGAATTATTTCTTGTCTCAAAAGACATTTATTCGACTTCTAACCTTCTTGTACCGAACCAGGCGGGTCTCAAGGAATAAAAAACGACGATAAATTGAAAGAAATGAGCCGCACAAACCGAAGATTCGGTTTTGTCGATCAGGCCGCCCACAGCGAGTGCGACGAATAATTGAGAGGACACTTTTTTGACGCCATCTTTATTGTTTACGTTTTTTCCCGCGGTCCGCTCGCTTGTCGCTTTTTGTTCGAATTTCGAAACGTATTAATAAAACGTCCCCTCGAATCTATCACCATCAAAGTGTCTGACAGAGACCTTTTGATGTCTTTATCGGTCAAAAAATTGCGTCGTTTGTAATAATTATCTATGTCAAGGTGAACGTTTTTTGCGATAAAATCTTAAACGCTTATTCGTATATACCGGTTATGAAATAAACTGCGATTGTGTGGTCAGTGTTCGATTGTGAAGATGATTGGAAACTGTGATTATTCCTAATTCGGCGAGCAATCACTGTTAACACTAGAAATTATAATCTGTAATCTTCAATTGACAGTTACCATCATTACAATCAAACACCAACCACGGTTACAAAGAGTGTGTTGGAAGCATTCATCATCTCCAAGGACGTCTATATATATGTAGTTAGATAATTTTGAAATTAGAATTCTCAAAAAACGAAATAAAAATGAACTCTTTCAAAAATCAGAAATAGATCTTAATAAGAAACATATTACGGAAACAAGGAACGTAGGCGAGATGCTGATGTATAGATATTCTTATATCTCTGAATTTTAAATGAAAAATGAAAAGTTTTTCAACTTTGATCTATCCACCATATCAATTTAATCAACGAGTCAAATTTAATATGACATCTATTATTACCTATAAAAAGCTACTAAGTTTATTTACCGCAATAATAAATTGCAAGAATTAACTTTAAACAAAAATCGCTAGATGGCGCCCGGATACCTGGAAAAGTTATGACACATTTTTTAATTTATTAAATACATTTTGCTTCTTTAATATTAGCAAAGTTACTTTGTGGCCACATATACACAAAATACTTGTTTAAACCACTATTTTTTAATTAATGAACTTGTTTCGATACCTATGGTATCTTCTTCAGGAAATAATGTATACTAAAATTAAAAATACAAGCATAGATAAAAACAAAACTATAAAGTGATGGGTAACTAAGTAGGAATTACTACGATATAATTTGTTTTCATAGTAGTTCCTACTTAGTTACCCAGCCTAGCCCTGATTAACACCTGCGGAATATTTAGGTATTGTCTACCGCATGCAGTATTTTTATCAACAGAAAAGTTATATAAAGAGTGTGTAGAACAATCTTCGAGAAGAAAAATAAGAATTTCTCAACTGTACTGAAAAAATCGTCACAGACTTCAGGAACACTGATGAGTTGAGCTTGTAGAATGTGAATGAGGAAAAGATGATAAAAAATATATATAAAGTGAGTTTTGAAGATATTTCGAGAAAGACCTTGAAGAAGATGCGAAAATGTGGAGAAATATGCAAAAAAACATCACGACTGAACAAAAATGAAAAGTTGTGAAATTTTTTACTTAAGAGTTGCCACGTGATCAGTGACGTAACATACATTGAGCCCCAATGCAAAATGTAAAAAGGGCCTGGTGGGATAAGATCCCGTGTACTGTATCGATTGCAATAATGATTAGTTGACGCAATCCGAATTGGATTCAAGAGAGGAATATTGCCAAATGAATCTCGAACCTAGATTGGACGTCAAGTTTTCATCTTCAGTTGACTAGCACCTTTTTAATGAAGAACCGAGATATCACTGCACTTCCGGAGCTGTTTAGAACACCGCCTCTTCGTGGTCCTAGCGTTACGCACGGCGCTACTTTCGGACGTTAAAAAAATACAGATCTTGACAGTTCGGTGTCAGAAAGCAATCTGTTCCCACATCGGCGAAATCCCTAAATCAATAGTTGGCCAGAGCGGGACAGGTATATTAAAGTATATATTTGAAAGACAAAATGCACAGGGAAAAGGTACTCGACTTGCGTCAACAGGGCCCCTTATATATGTATGTCCCCCTTCTATTCATCTCGAAAGTGAATAATAATCCTCGTTTCGATTTACGGCGATTTTCGCTTTGCGGCAATGGTCTGGTCCTTAACTGACGTATTAGCTGGGTACTATTGCGACGGTAATGTTTTCACGTATTTTAGTAATACAAATGAGAAATGATTTTTAAATTTTATGTGTCCATACACTGCTGTAGTGCAATTTTTAAATTACTGGTCCATATTGATACTAAAAGTTTTGTGAATCCAATATCTAATGTGGGCCTCGATGCACAAGATGATGACGAGCGTTGCAGGAAACAGAAGACGAAGACCTCCCTGTAAATCCTGGGATTGGAAAAATGGAATATTAAAGGATGGCCTTTCTGCTCTTCAGAGAAACGCCGATCTTTTTCAATCACAGTTTCGACCATTTTATTATTATTATTCGAGAGATGTGGATCTACAAAATAATGCTCAAATAATTATGTTTCGGATAAATAATAACTTTATTTATTTATTTATTTATAGTACAGTATATTATATTGTTATAATCGGATAACATTGCAATAAAGTATGACATACTGCTACACTAGAATTTTACTACATTATAGTAGACAATGCTTTTCCGGTATACCAGTAAACAAAATGTAATGTTCAATGTACAAAACAATAATGCAATATTCAATATATTGGTACTGTTGTAGCACTTTTAATCTCAAGTTTGGACTTTTAAAAATTCTTGGGCGTAATTTCTCCCCATTTCGTGGAGCCAAAACTGCACTTTTCTTGAAAAATACGTAAGACTATGGTTGCAATTTTTCACGTCTGAATTTAGACTGTTGTATATTTTTGGTGCTAGAAACAAATGAAATCTTTGTGCAACAGTTTTGTTTAATTTTGGCACGAGATAGTGACAGTTAGGAGAAGGCATATTTAAAACAATAAAAATCTGAAAACTTCAATATCTCTGACATGTGTTGAGACGTCCAGAGAAGCATAAGATCTTGTACCTTATAATACAGGGAAAGATTGCTGGAGTCGGGGCCCTGGATGAAGGAGAACATTATGACCGAAAAACATAAAGCAATGATTTGACCAGTCTGTACAACTTTTACGGGGCGTAGTGTACAAAGTGATGATAGCCAACATGGTAGTCAACGTCCATTGAACCGATAAGGAACAAGAAGAAGAAGAATCTTGGTGGAAGAAGTTGGTTGCTGTTGGGAAATGTAAATCAAAATAATCAATTCTATTGCAGTCAAGACATGACAGATCTGTCAAAAATTTGTTCTAGACCTTTGCCTGAATACATGAATAATGTAATCGAGCTTACCTAAATTCCTATTTGAAAACGGTTCGAATTGAAATCCGCTAATCTCATAGACAACCGTTCGATCTATTTACTCGATGTTGCCAGGTGCGACCGATTCCATCTTGCGGCAGATTTTGACAGTAGATAGATAGGCAGGTACCTACCGCGGTCAGTCGGTAGCCGTAAAGTAATTTTCTGGTTCGCGGGTCAGATTACAGCCGCACAGATTCGCGGCAGCTGTTAGCCAACATAGTTATTACTTTTGTTGTGTAATTATGACTGAGGTTTATCGTGGTTCAGTTATTGCGTTAATCTTAATCTCAGGACACTTCGTTACGCCAGGTGTGTTCCCAACATGTTAATAATTACACTAAAATTCTACTACCAACTAGATGTACATTTGCCACCATTTCAGAGAATACGCTTCACATTGACTTGCATTCAAATTCAAACGATTAAATATATAAATGGAATATATATATTTTTAGGTCACTTAAGGTTGACTGGTTACAAATCTTGCCACACGCAACGATATATTTTATTTATATTATATTTTTGTGAATTATAATATTTAGAGGTTTGAAATGTGTGGGACAAGTTTCACCTCAACATATTATTCAGTATTGTAATATTGACTCGACTAGTGTGCGTTGTATCATTTTACATTCAAACAAAAATACTGGTTATGGATCGTGCTAATGCATCACAACAAACTTTCCAAATAGCAGTTTAAGAGGCACTTTATTTGGGCGCGTTAATCACGGATGCTGGTGACAGAGCAACTAAAATTAAACAAATATCAAATATCTCATAGAGACAAAGCTATTTTTTAATATATTTCATGGAAAATATATGGAAGTATGGGGTAATTACAGGGTTTACGACCTGTCTTCGACTGGCTTAAGTGATCACTTTATATATATATATATATATATACATATAACGTTCACCAATTCTCTACCCTCAATCTCCACACTTTTCAAATTTTTGAAAGTTGTATTCTCTTCATGTATGAAATATGACTCTCTTCAAGTACCACTACACCATCGCCATCTATATACTAAATTTGATAATTCATTTATCATTTTTTTAAACAGCATATATGTCATCACTATGAGAATCTTTTTTTTTTTTTAATAAGTTATTTTAAAGCTGTATTCTTTATCTGTACAATGTTTTTAAACATATTATACTAGAATGCCTCTGAAAAATCAATATTTTTCAATTTTTTATATATTTCTTTATTTTGATAGAACACACAATTACTGGATATTTACCTACAAAGGCACTGTTATTAAAAAAATATCAGATATATCATAGAGACAAAGCTAAAAAATAGGTTTTTTTCTATGAGATTATATTTAATGAAAAATTTAATTAAATTTAAATTAAAAACAGCTTTGTCTCTGTGAGATATCTGATATTTGTTTAATAACAGTGCCTTTGTAGGTAAAAATCCAGTAATTGTGTGTTCTTGGACATATTCAACTATGTTAGTTCACACTTTTGTCTTTCTAATGCGAAGTGTGAACTGTGATACTTCGCGAAATTCTACATGAGTATGCTTTTCACATAACATACTTCAGTAAACTCCATGAAGTGAACAGTAAACTCGTGTAGTACTGCACAAAGTTTCGTTCTCTATATCTACACCGTTCGTGGTTCATTGTGTGTGTTGTTGAGTGAAATCTTCATTGCTGGCAATTAGTGTGTTATTAAGGAGAACACATTCTTATTGTGAAGTTGTAATTATTCAGAACAGACAGTCTGTGATGTTTTAAATACTAATTAAATGTATATCTTTATAATTAATACATTTAATTAGTATTATAGTAGAAACAATGTATACTGAAATTAAAATTACAAGCATAGATAAAAACAAAACTATAAAATGTTGAATAAGTAAGAACTAATATGAAAACAAATTTAAAAGGTGACTATTTGCAAAGAGGATTTTATTATTTATAATATTTATCTTACTATTAATACTTTTTATTATTTCTAAAATTTCAAATTTATCTAACTGTAAACCCCTAGTATTTGTATGTATAATTTCAAAACCTTTATTAATATCAAAGGAATGGTTTGTTTCTAAAAGGTGATTGGAAAATTCTGAATAGTTATTGTTATTTAGGCATCTCAAATGCTCCTTAGTTGTAATATCAAAATTTCTACAAGTTTTTTCTATATAAAAATAATTGCAATCATTGCAAATTAATTTGTAGACCCACGATTTTTTTTAAATATCGTCTTCATCATGCTATTTAATATATAGTTCTTTGATTTGTTATTAGTGTAAAAAGCTAGTTGTATAGAATTTGGGATATTTTTTATAGTTGAATTTGAAGAAAGATTATTTAAGAACACAATTTTTCTCCACTGCTTTCCACTATCAATAATAGGCAGGTAAACTCATGATATGATAAACTTTTTCTTGTACTTTTTGTTTAACAATTATCTATTAATTTAATATTATAACTATTATTATAAAGGAACGTTAACTAATCGACTAAGCATGGAATGAAAAGCTGATAATTTTTGAGAAAACGGATGATTAGAAGTATTATGAATTACTATTTCAGTGTAAGTATCTTTACGAAAAATGTTAAATTCTAGTTTATTTTTAATTATAATAATGTATTTCCAAAAATTTATGCTGGAATTTTGACCTATTTCTACGGTAAATTTAATCTTTTTATGGAGTTTATTTATGAAATTAAGAAAAAAATAATTTATTTAATTAATTGTGTGAATTACTTCAAACGCGCGGTGTACACAACCGATACCATGCGTCTATCGTGAAACGGTCGTATAACATTTTTAAGTGTTATGACTAAAAAATCGACCTGTACTCCATTGAAGTATAATAGTTCGTACAGTGTAAACCCATCGTTAATTGGCAAGTTACAGTAAAGGTTCTCTATCGGGGCGATTTTGGAACAGAACGATTCAAATCAAACAAAGATGAATGTTGCAACAGGTTCACGGTAGCTTTGGTTTAGTGGCGTAATGCACTCACCCGTTGAGCGCAAGGCGTGAAGTTCGATCCCCACCTGCCGTCGATTCGTCGAGACGGCTGAGGTTGGATGTTTACTCGATCGAAGTACTTTCCGGATACCTACACTAATTTGAATTCCATTTTTTTCTCGTCTTTTGTTCTTTTCCTTGTGTTTTCTTTGCACCTGCCTAATCGGCCTGTTTCGATTGTGACCGAACCGCCCCTGAACGAAAGAACGTAAAGCCAGTGGACTCGGAGAACATGGTATATATCCGCGACTTTGATATTCATCAGCAGAACTTGGTATTTGAGATTCTTTTATTAGCATAAACAAAGTCATATGCTTATTTATGTTACTTAATCAGGGCCGAAAGACGTGTAGTAAAAATAACAAAATCGCACAGCACATTAATCTTATGGACAATACTACGAGTATTTTACTATATCTTTTATTTTTTTGATATTTGTAGCAGAATCGGTGAAACCGATTGCTTCCTTTTTATGTTTGTAAATAAAATACGACAATTGTGCATGATGATAGTACAAAAATTATGTTATACTACTTGATATCTAAAAAAAATATATTTAATAAAATCTAGATATAATACAAAAATAAAGGTATAAAATATAATGTTATGTTATGATATTTAGCGATTTTCATCATTCCGTTTCTTCAAAATTTAAATCAAATTAAATTTCACTGTAATCTAACATGTTGTAATAATATAAACTGATATTTGTTCCAATTAATTAAATAGTCAGAAATGAAAACACAACTTCTTTTTTTAACATTGCAACTTAAAACAATGGAATTTAATGATTTAAAAGTTTCTCACAACTACCGTCGGAGTTACAAGAGTTCACTGGGAATTGTAAAACTCTCGAGTGCAAGCTAAAACTTTTGGTTTACCGCGATGGTTTAATGATTACAAGCCGTAAGTACCAAGTACCAACCTAATAATTCAACAGATAAGCCGAGCTCGCCGCACGGAGCGATGAGTCGATTGACATGGCGATTTCTTTTCGAAGCTTACCACAGCAAATTTTCGTCAGTCGTTATGTAAAATAATACGAAAGGCATTTGGTGGAATGTAGTACGAGCACATTATACTATTATAAACATATAAAATTAAAAATAATACAAATTAATGAAAGAACTTGAAATAATGAAGCAAATGAGTTAAAATTAACTTTTTAACTCTATCAAAAATGTTTCATTATAACGTAGTCTTTTACACGTATAAATGCGTATTAATACAGTATATATGTATATATTTTTGTAATTATATATAAGTACATATTTATTTTTTCTTTTTCTTTTCACCAGTAAGATCCGATTTTCCCTCTCTACTCCTAATCCTCCTACCTTTTACTTTTTTATTCTTTCTGTTTGTTATTGTACAACAATTAATATAGTTAATATAATTTGTTAAATCTCTGAAAACATGTAAGATGGTCTTTGTACTATTGAATACTCATGCGGAACTATTTCAGTTTTCAGTGAATCTGTATTACCAGTAAGAATATAATTTCACTGGTGAAAGTATATTTTCACTAAGCCGGTCAGTGGATGTATATTTAACAATGAAGATACAAATTCACTGGTTATATTTAGTGAGTTTATATTCGTTGACAAGCGAGAATACGCCGAATATTTGGCTTTAAGTGTCGATGTGTCGCCCTACAACATGGCAACAAATAGTTTGGTGGCATTTACAACTGTCACTTTTATTCGCTTATAGTATTTTCATTTATATTAAATAAAATTATTTACTGCATAAACTATCGTGTTTATAATCTCACCCATTTTTATTTCCTTTTCAACACATAGGTTAGGTTAGATTTAATTATAGGTTAGGGTAGAATATACATTTACTAAAACCTGCTAGTGAAGTTATATTTCCATCAGTAGAAATATATTACCACTGGTGGAAATGTATTCGGATATGATTTCACTGAAACGTCAGTGAAAATATATTCTCACTGGTAATACACATCCACTGTAACATATACATACTGTGCACGAACATAAGTGAATAAAATAATTATTAAGGAGAACATATTTCTATTGTGAAGTTGTAATTATTCAGAACATAGGTCTGTGATATTTTAAATACTAATTAAATGTATTAATTAGATAGATATACACGTAAAATCAATTAATAAATATATTTAACTAGTTTCGTAGTATAGTAGTATAAAAGATATCAAAAGGAAGATGACTGCAGGAAATAAAGTGAACGGCGCTTCGAATGAAATTATATCTAATGGGAACTAGTTAATTGAGGCAGCGGTTCACAATGGAGTCCTGGTACCGACACTGATGTATGGAAGTGAGGCCCGGAGCTGGCAGAAGTGGAACGAAAGTAGACCGAATGCAATGGAATGAGATAGATAGATCCATTTATGACAGAGTAAAGAATGAAGAAATAAGTAAATAATGTAAAGCTGATCTCAGTATGGTGAGTAAGATCAAGAAAGGATCACTTAGGTGGTTTGGTCATATGAAACGGATGAATGAGGAGAGAATGGTAAGAAAGATACATGACGCAAGTGTTGATAGCACAGAAGTAGTGGACGTCCGCAGAAGACTTGGCACGACCAGGTAAACCGGATACTGGAAAATGGTCCTGTTAGAAGTTTTTATAACCGTCGAGTTTGTATGAGAAGAGGTATGAATGTGGATGAGGCGAGAATTGTGCGTCAGGATTGAAGAGTGTGGCGCTCTATTCTCTTTGCCTACCCCTGCGGGGAAACGGCGTGATGGTAATTAGTATTTAGGATAAATTAATATAAAATTTACCCGATTTGTTATCATTATGTAAAAATATGCTTTAAACTTGGGTGCGTTCCTCGTGAAAAGATTGCATTTTTGTCCTTGGATGCATTGTATCCGCATGGTTGGCAATATCTGACATGGTAGCGATAATTTAAACCTAAATTGCTCCAGTGTTACGATCACTCATCACAAAATAAATGAGTGACTTCCATGTGCCCTGCCCTCAAATAACTTAACCCTGCAGTAGTGCGCTCGAGTTGAAATTGTTTAGTTCTGTCAGAAAATTCCGTCTTTTTGGATGTGATTTTTAAAATGATTTTAATTAATATGAATCTCCAACCCTGTGATGTCACAAACCTAATGTGGTAAAAATAAAACTTTGATTGAATCATTTTTATTTTAGGTATTAAGGTGTAGCTCAGCAAGTAAATAAAATTTCATACATAAGATAAGATTTTATATCCGGGTAACTTCTTTATATTACATTAAAGTATTCTATTTTTTTTTGTTGTAATTTTCTGCATTTGATCGAGAACTTTTTGCCCAGTTTCCTGTCCGTTATTGTTTTAATGATTTGTGCGTTTTATCTTCTCCGTTATAAACAATAGTCTTCCATGAGACATGCATCTGATTTCGAGAACGACAGACGTAAAATTGCATATTCCACAATAATTTATTTTATATATCTAATAGCCTCACGTTCATCCGCGTCCGAGCATGTCGCAACGATATACAAAAATAACATTTCAAAAAATAATTGTAAACAAAAGCAGATGATACGTCACAATAATTTTTAATGTGTAATATTATCGATCGACACAAAAAATAAGAAGGTATTTCTGGGATACTTTTTAATTATCAAAATTCGTAGAAGAAAGCAAAAATGTGTACATTGTATAGAAATTTTAAATCAATATTTTTTTATTTATTATCTTAGTTTTATTAACCACAATTGAGTTTAAAAAACATCTACCGGTTTCATCTACCATCTAATAAAACTAAGATAATAAATAAAAAATATGAATTTTAACCACCAAGTTAATATTGCTAATTTTAAAAGTACAATATTTTTTTAATTAAATGGATAAATTATTAATTTTCCATCATTATCGACGGGTTATATCTAGTTTTTGACTAGTGAAAGTTTTTAATTGGTCATGGGTAATTTTTTTATATATATTATGCATCATTAGTTTTAAACGGTGTAATATTTAGTAAAAAAATAAATTGAATAACATTACTACAAATTCATTTTTTGCATTAGTGTGCGAGTTTGCAGTTTATATACACATCGGACTCTGCAGATATATATATATATATATATATATATATATATATATATATATATATATATATAGATACGTAGTGGAAGTCGTTTAACACGAAATCACGGGGACCGACATATTTTTTCATATTTAATGAATTTTGTGTTAGAAAACTAAGAAATTCGGTGACCACAGGGCCGATAGGTATCCAGGTATTTTTTTAATATGGTAAGCCATTATTAAATGTCGGCTTAATTAATGGAAAGTTGAAACATAAAACGTTAAAAATTTGGCGACGATGTATAATACGGTATGTAATACGAAATTGTTCCGTGTTTAGTGTTTTTTGTTTCATGTTAAAATAAAATAAATGGGGTGATTGGTAGAGCTATTGGCTGTGCTATGGTAATTGGCCATTTCATGTTCAAACCTTAACAATAAGAATTTGACTCTGTTTTCTACTATGTCCCACATTAAAATGCTTTGTTATCCTTTTTACTCCTTATTCATACAAATCGTGATTTTATTACTATTCATAAAAATAATTGTAGATTTCTTTGTACAATGCATTTAAGTATCTAAATGTGACATTTAATATTGGTACAGGCAATTTTTAGATAAAATATATAGATTCAAAGATAAAAAAATCATTAAACGGCCAATTATTGTATCATTCACCATGCATGATATAACGTAGCATTTTGTAGAGGTCAGAATATTTTTTCATGTTAACCGATTTTTCATGTTAAACGTATATAGCTGAATTTGTATTTAACACTTTGCGAAATTGAAAATCGTACTCGTACGTAAATTTTATTGGCATATGTAATATTTATTTTTCGCTCTGAGTCAGAGTATAGAAAAAACCTATATGAAATGTTACACCCGTTTAGAGTTCGAGCTAATTTATTAATGGAAAGCTCGGGTTCACACCTAGAATAAATTTGTTTTGTTTAAAAAGGTACAGAGCAAAATGGGCGTGGCCGAGTGATTTATATCAGGGGCGGTATCCCTAGTCTCCGCCGCGCGCCGCTATACATTTGCATAAATATTAACTTTTTTTATTTTATTTTTTGCGATAACTTTTGCGAGCTATTGAGATTGATGAAATGGGATGGTGGGCACGCGGGATAAAACTGACTAATTGAAATGTATTAAATATGGGAATGTAATGCCTAAATAAGTTTTAGTTTTATTATTACTGCTGTTTATTTTGAAACTTGTGCATACGTAAGTATATATATCCTCTGACATTAGCATACAATATATCCATTTATTTTTAAAGAAGTGCATTCACAAATTCTAACAGAAAAGCAATGGCGCGTTTTTTAAGTAAGTACTTACCGGATTTTTTTTTTAATGTAACACAACATTATTTTTACAACACTTTACTTTCTTCGGATGCTACACGCCTTAAACTATAGTCCGGCCAACGTAAATTGGCGAGCGGTGACTATTTGAAATAACATTACCTCCGTCCGCGCACGGCTGTTCCCCTCTTCATAACAGTTCAGTACAGTGGCGCCCTCCGCCGTTCGCCAATTTAAGTTGGTCGTACTATACTTTTCGACATAGGCGCCACCATTATTATGGCACTTATCATGTAACGGGGCACTAATTTTTGTATACCTTTATCATAGAATGACGCCGCCTGGGATGAAAACCATGTCTGTACTCCGTCTTTGAGTTCATCATCGTCATCAGAACGCTTGCCACCAGGAACCGCTTCAGATGAAGGAAAATATGGAAATCACTTGGCACCAAATCAGGACACACTTAGAGATGGACATCAGCTGGTTTCATATTTTGCGCATTCAGGAAATGAATCACGGACCGTATCTCACAGTCGGCGGACTGATATATTAAGATGGCCACACTATGTGAATGTTTCTATTGTTGCATGTGGTGAGTCAACAGATGAAGGAAACTGCAGTGCTTCACCTGAAATATCCAGCAAGAGTACTTACTTAAGAAACGCACCTCGTATATTTAATTAGTTCTTCGTCATTCCACTTAAAGACAATCTTGAAAAAATTGAGATCATGTTTACAATAAATAATTACTGAACAGACGTTAATAGTACGAACATATATTTGACAGATGACAAATGGTCAATATACTTACTTGCCAGTCGGAAAAAATCATACGATTTTGCTATTATATATTTTTTCTTACTCGTAATAAAAACAACATACACTTCATTTCATTAAACATATAAAAGAGAAAACATTTAAGTAATCTTAACATAGAGATATTAAAAATACGTTCGACATATTCGCTATTTTAGTATTTATTCTTACTGGCAATGACACTTACATATCTAAACACAGATTCAATAGTGATAGCGACGAAGTGCAAGCATATTATTAGATACTGGGTATAACACACCCAGTGCACAATATTTTAATGGTAGATACGAGTACATATTAAAAATAATTCGAAAAAGTTCAAAAATATGTCATGCGATTATTTCGATTAATATAAATATTTTATTCTTTCCAAATTATATTGGGGCAATTCCGCAAATATTTATTTCGAAGTACATAGTAGACTGCTCAACACGAATTTGTAAAAATCTAATACAATAAGTTTTCGGTAGCGGTGCAGAATTTGACAAATAATTGAATCTGGCGTCCATCCATAAAACATTGTGGACTAGGTCTATATTAACTATGTTTATTTTTAAATTTTTCCCTTATTTAATATCATATGCTATTTCATTGAACACCTTCATTGCATTGTACATAATAGATTTCTTAAATTTGGCCTTTATCTTGAATGGCAGTCTCATTCTATCTGTTTTTCTTGTAATGTGTATCAATTTTTCTTATAAATTCTGCCGATATTTTTCGAGTTCGATGAACATTGAAATACGTTTATTATTTAAATATTATTGTTTCAACATTGTAGCAATCCGAGTACATCTATTTTTCTCAATATTATTATTATTTATTATCTTTGTTTTATTAACCACTGAATTGAGTTTAAATACATCTACCGGTTTCGAAAAATACTATTTTCTTCTTCAGTATGTCATAACTAACTAAAAATATATTTCATTGTTTCTTCACCAGAATCTTTTTTTTTTTAAATAGATTCTGGTGAAGAAACAATGATACATATTTTTAGTTAGTTATCCTGAAGAAGAAAATGGTATTTTTCGAAACCAGTAGATGTATTTAAACTCAATTCAGTGGTTAATAAAACAAAGACTAAAAATAAAAAATTGTGAATTTTAACCACAAAGTTAATATTGCTAATTTTAAAAGTAATATTATTATTGTACATTTATTTTGCAGTACCGATAATTACTGTATTTCTTCAACCTATCATAATTCTTCACACATGCGAAAATACAACACTCGGTTTTTTATTCTGCTCGTTCAATTTACTTGAGACGTGTTTCGCCTTGTAAGGGCATTATCAATCTCATTATCGGTATTACAAAGCGAAACGCGTCTCAAGAAAATTAATCGAGTAGAATTAAAAAACATGTGTTTCATTTCACATGTGTGATTATCGAGTTCTAAAAACTAACCCCGGAAAACAAATAAAATTAAAATTTGGGTTTAATAAGTAGGTATTTTTGATCAAATTATTAGTAAGTTAACTAAAATTATTATAAATACATAATCAGATGTAAACTTGAATAAAGATCTTACTGATGAGACGTACTGTACGTACCTCTCGAAACGATAGTAATGACAATAACCCAACGTGTGTGTAATACAATGTTTGTTGCATAAATTAAATTGATCATGTTACCACCACAAAGTAACCGCCATGTTGATAAATGATAAATCTTTCTTTATACAAAAAATTATTTTTATTGAACAATCGTAACATTAGAAATAAAACATGAATTGAATATCATTTTATTGTTTTTTTTTTCAATTAATTAGCTTGGTAGCTAAACGAGGGCGTATACTGGATATTTATTAATTCAAAAGTCCAGAGGTCAATCTTTCCCTGTAAAACAAAGTTAGAAAGTACATTGTAAAAACATTAAAATTAATATTAATTTATTAAAGAGCACTTGAGATGCCGAAATAACAACAACTATTCAGAATTTTCTAGTCACCTTTCGGAAACAAACCATTCTTTTGATATTAACAAGGGTTTAGAAATTATACATCCAAATACTAGGGGTTTGTTTACAGTTAGATGAATTTGAAATTTTAGAAATAAGAAAAAGTATTAATAGTAAAATAAATATTATAAATAACCAAATCCTCTTTGCAAATAGTCACCTTTTAAATTTGTTTTCATCTATGCTTGTATTTTTAATTTCAGTATATATCATTTCCTGAAGAAGATACCATAGGTATCGTAACATGTAGAACAATCAATAAATAGTGGTTTAAACCAAGTATTTTATCTAATTATTAATATTAATACATTAACTCTTCTACATTCACATTTCTCCTAAGATAACAGTTATAAAATATAATAACTTTTTTCTTTTATTATAATCGCTTGTTTTCTATATTGTAAGTATACCTTTTACTAAACTGATATACTTGTAATGCTCTTACATTTTTCAATTACTGGAAATTGATCCGTTATCCTAATTAAGAATATATATTTTTTAATCCTACCAATTTTATATTTTTTACCGCGTAATTTTAATCAGCTAAAATTAAACAAACAATAGATATCTTCTAGAGACGAAGGTGTTTTTTATTTTAATACATTGAAGTGTGGGTAATTACAGGGCTTACGACCTGTCTTCGTTTTTATTATCATATATTTACATTAAATATAATAAAAAAATAGCTTCGTCTCAGTGAGATATCTATTATTTGTTTACTAACAGTACCTTTGTAGGTGAAAATCCAGTAATTGTGTGTTCTCGGACATATTTAAATATTAAAAATAAGAAAATATACAAAATTGAATAATATTGATTTTTCAGCCGTATTCTAGTATAATGTGAAACATTTTTCAGATTAAGAATATTTCTTTAAATAATTTTAAAAAAAAATTAGATTCTCATTGTGACATATATGCTGTTTCAGAGAAATTAATTATCAAATTTAGTCCACAGATAGAGATAGTGTAGTAGTGATACTCGAAGGGTTTCCACGTATTAACATATACACAACTTCCAAAAATTTGATAGATATGGAAATATGGAGATTAATTAATGGGTAAGAACGATGAACGTTATATTTATATAAAAAATCATCAAAGCCACCCGAAGACAGGTTGTAAGCCGTGTAATTACCCATACTTCCATGTATTTCAATTAAATATAAAAAAAATTGCTTCGTCTCTGTGAGATATCTATTATATGTTTAATAACAGTGCCTTTGCAGGTAAAAATCCAGAAATTGTGTGTTAAATTAAATTTGGATGAATTTATATTTCACAATTTACACTTTTATAATATTTAAAGTTCGTGATGATAGCATAATAACAAAAACAAGTTGTGTTTTTTCTCTGCACATTATAGTTATATATGTAAAATATCGCACGACAATCAATTATTTACCGACTTCATCATCCCGAAATTGACGGCTGCCAAGCACACACTCATCCACCCACGCATACCTTATTTATTATTTAATATTAACTTTACAACATAGCACAGTTTATTCTGTTATCATCAGTGGCGCAATAGTCCGATAGGGCCATGGCATCCTCAAGTAGCTACAGTTCACGATGCCGACTGTGTACCGTTGTCCAACCACCCTAACTTGGCTCTTCCGTTATTCCTCCGGCCAATGGGTTATGCGCTTTATTCGCGTTTTCATTATTGGCTCTAAATATCCTTCTTAGAATGTTACGTTCAAAGACTAGTTATTCATTTTTCTTACTAAGTGCCTATCATTTTGAATGATATATGAGCACAGGCCTCAGGGGCGTTTTGTACATATCTTAGTATTGTACATATCTTAGTTTTGTACATATCTTAGTTTTGTGCATATCTTAGTTTTCTGGGTCAATGAGTGACATTTTAGATGTTTTCAGAATAGCCGCCTGCATATTTTTTGTAATTTCTTTGTCTACGTCTTGCTGATGTGATTTTTCAAATATCATCCTGTTGGTGTATTCGATTTGTCGTTTTGGCAACCATCATCTATTTAAATTATTTTCGTAGAATGTACTGTCAATATTTTTAATGATTTATAACTGTAATGCATACAAATTTTAAAAGTGCGAGATTATACCCTCCTCCTGGGTGACACGAAACTGCCCTTGAGTCGAAGTGATGAAAACAATACATTAATCTGATTAATGTCTACATATTGAGATATTAAGTGAAACAAATATATATTTCCGATAAACACATACATACCTTTGCTTCTAAATCGTCTCCAAACTTCCAAAATTCACCATCAAAAATGACACCCACAGACGCGGCGAATTGCGGTCGTAAACGATCAGTGGCTCACGTACGACTAGTGACATAAGTCATTTTTTATGCGCGATTGAAAGCCAACTTCAAGTTGGCGGTTTAATTAGAAGTCAAATAATATTCTCGGAAGCGACTAAAACTAAAAAAGGCGACAACAATATGCACAGCATATGAAATATCGACCTAGGTGCAGGTGGTCGATTCATCAACCGCTTTCGGCTTATACCCTATGAAGGGTTAAAGCATGGAAGATCCCTTTTATAACGTATTTAAAAAATGACTTCTAGTCAAATTAACAAATTTAATAAACGAGAAATTTATTTGGCATCGCCATACGAATTTCATAAAACACAATGTAACTTTTTCTTATTTGAGTGGTACTTACGTAAATAATAAACGCATTTTTTTATTTAGAATCGCAATATATTCAATGATCTATTAACAATATGATGATCTGTTATTTTATATGCGATTAAATTTGTATTAGAATTAAGTTATGTAAATTTATATAATACGTAGGCACATATATGCACGGGCATGGTTGGAAAATACTTTATAGTCGAATAATGAAAGGAAATTAAAAATTGTTGGATAATTAAAAAGCCCAGATCAAATTACGGAGTGCATATTTAAATGAACTGGTTTATTAGAAGAATCCAGGTGATTTGACTACAGTTGCTTATAATATTACTTTCTCTACATTTGTGCTCGGATTTGTACAATATTTTAAATGTAAATAGTAATAAAGTCTTATTGTACCGTGTAATCTAATAGTTAAGCTTGCAATTCTTCAACGTTAATGGACTTAAATATTAAATTAATGTATTAATTATAAATATATACATATAAAATCAATTTTGTCGAAAAATATTGTTTTTGTTATTCAAACCTGGATCTCTATTTCCAATCCGGGGAAGTACACTACCAATTGTGTTATAACGCCAGTATTTTTCGTGACGAATTTTCGAACCTATATGTTACATTTTTTCAAATTAATACACCTGTCGTTCCATTATTTGAAAGCCATCTACATTATTTTTATAGAATCTCAAATACCTTTGAGTAAACCGACTGCGGACGCCAGAATTGTCAATTCATTTTTATTAAATTTTGGACACATTGATACAGCATATATTATTAAGGAAAACATATAAAATATCACAGACCTATGTTCTGAATAATTACAACTTCACAATAAGAATGTGTTTTCCTTAATAGTTAATGGACTTGTTTTTCTCAACTTTTTCAATCAGTTCAGATATATAATATTATTACATTATTTTATCAAACTATCTGTAAATATTGTGTTAACATAAATTAAAGATATGTATGTGAGCACAATGAAAATATTAAATTGAACAATATCATCACTGCTTTCTTCTGGAATAGCATACAATGAATATTCTATTGAAAAAGATCGTAAAATGGTAAGAATTTTTTTGTTTCTTCATTGATTCATTGGTCACAATTTGAAGGTTATTATTTATCTATATTAGAAAATAATCAAATTTTATAATTCGATGGCAAAATTAATAAAATAAAAAAATTATTCTGGAATCGAGATTATTGTATATCGTAACTATTGGAAATTGGGGAATCTAAACTAATTATAAATAACATTACAAACACAATGTATAGCATAGACTAAACTAGTTCTAAAGTTGGAACTAGACAACCTTTAGAAAGCTTAACCACACTTATAGTTAGTGATAAGAATATATCTCAATATCTTCGGATACGCCTGTATAATCAATGCATTTATCCTGTACGGAGGATAATGAACGATATTTTTGCTGATAGCCGTACTGTGTTGCATTTTGCACTGAAGTATGGTATGGTTGCCTTGTAGACAATGAAGGCGGACCCACCGCACACTCAGGACCGATGTAATCGTCCTGAGTGTGCGGTGCACACCTCCTTGAGTTTACAAGGCTCCTATCTCGTTCCTACTCATTCGCTGCCTGTTTGACATTTTTTAATGCTACTAGGCAGCTGTTCGATAGCGCCCCGCATATTGACAGGGCGATACCGCACAGCTGCCTCAACATGATTTACCCTCGTTGATCCCGGTTGACTCACTTTATAAGTAAATAAATAAATAATATTTACAATACATAACATGAAGATAATAAAAAATAATACAATAATATAATTAACATGGACAGGGTGCAGAGTGTAAGTGAAAAGGCACTCTCTTCCGGGAAACGAGACAGCACAAAAGAAAAACACATAAGAGATTCACCCTCCACGCACCACTGCCGGCAGATTTAACCCACAAGAACAGTATATTACAGATCCATGTTTGGGCAGAAAGTAGTAAAAAAAACAAAATAATAATGACTCAGCAGTTCTGCGGAGGATCTCCCATCTGGAGAGCCACACTCGAACAAAGACCCTAAACAACTCCAGATTCCTGTCACGCTTGAGCAGATCGAAGTTTCTGACGGAACCTCGGTCTACTCCCTCCATCATCCGTCAAAATCACGCAATGCCAGAGAATGTGCTCCGGCGTTTGTCTCAACGGGCTGCAGGTACATGGGTCCGGGGCAAACCCTAAATCGTGCTGCAGAATTCACAATGACCCGAAACTAGAGACCTTGTAGAGTAAGCATGCTAACATGGCAGCGAATGAGTAGAACCGATATGAGAGCTTTTGCTCATAGAACGGTCCTGGGTACGCGGAGGGTCGCCATTTACCATACGGAACGCAAACATACACTCTTACACGGCGGATTGTATAAAAACTGGCTGTTATGGAACGAGCAATGTCGAGTATTTCTCTAAGAAATAGGACTATAGGAAATAAGGATAAGGCAAAAAGCCAATATTATCCAAACGATCGCCAAGCCAAAATGGAACTATGTCGGTAATAAGGCTTACAGAGGGATGAATCTGGAGGATTCAACAGTGGCGTCTGTGGCTGGCAGTAGAAGCAGAGATCGGCCACGAATGCGGTGGCAATTGTGTGCAGTGGCGTAGTGACATACCGCCTGAGAAGTATCCCAAGGAACCGAGCACCAGGGGGGCCCAAAACCGCTGACCATATTCAACAATCACAACACAGGTTTAAAAATCTTAGTTAAGGAAATAAAAATTTAGTAAAATAATTTCATAATACCATCGAGGAGTAGTATTAACCAAAGTCCAACCAGTTTGAAGATAGCGTAGTAATAACACACAACTATTTTAAAGATATGAACCTGATAGTAAATTTTAGAATTACTAAAATATAAATAATACGATAATAATTTTCTAGTAAGTATTTTTAGTTTTAAATAAAAGTTAAACGGAGTGTGTTCTTGGAGGATGAAGAAGGGAGAACAGAGACTCGGTATATGTATTATATATTATTTGCACCGGGCCTAGTGATTTATTAAGGAGAACACATTCTTATTGTTAAGTTGTAATTATTCAGAACTGTAATTATGTAGATCTGTGATGTCTTCAATATAAATTAAATGTATTAATTAGAAAGATATTCATATAAAATCAATTTTATCATATTATTGTTGCTACCGGGATTCGAACCTGGATCTCTTCCAATCCGGAGAACGTGCATTAACCGATTATGCTATAGCAACACACTACATTGACGACAAATTTTCAAACCTATATCATACACTTTTCAAATTAATACATCTATCGTTCCATTATTATATTCGAAAATTTGTCGTCAATGTACTGCTGTGCTATAGCATAATCGGTAAACGCACGTTGAATAAACAGAAATTGATTTTATATGTATAGCTTTTCTAATTAATACATTTAATACCGAGTAATTTGTTGCAACGCTACTGGATCAGTGGCAGAGTTTAAGTAAGGACTGCACTCAAAGATTACAACAGACTAACTAATGATGATTAAAAATAAGCATATCGAAGCCTAGAATCGATCCAACGACTACGAGGTGACTTGGTTATTTTTATAATCGTTCATTTTTAGGAAGAAAGTGTTGTGCTTGCAACTCATAAATATATATTATTAAATACATCTGAAATCGGCTAGCTACTGACCGAACATTATAGCCCCGGAATGCAACCGTAAAGCTATTTCGAAAATGTTTTAATTATATCGCACCATATTGGAAGGCAATTTTTCATCGGTAATTTATTCAGTTAACCTTCAATTTGGGGATATCAATTCTCGCACTCCCTAAAATTAATTATAAATCCACAGCTTTTTACGAGACGAGACATTGTACACAGTGTTGTTTTTTACTGCCAAGTGATAAACCATTCTTTTTCAAGACATTTGTATGTGTTTATATGTAATTTTCAAGCACTTCGGTGCCCAAGTAGTGATTAAAAATTAGATGAAAAAACTTGCAACATTGTTAAATTTAATTTATTTAATAGATAAAATAATAATTAAATGCTTTTTGTGTTCAGCCATTCTGTGTTCAGCTATTTTGCGATTTGATGAATTTTAAATTTAAATATTATTCGATGCAAAATATTCTCGAGATCGAAATGACGAGAGTGTTCTTGCGCGGATTAAGCGTTCATTAAAACTGTAAAAAAAAAACAATTAATTATTGCAGAACGTTTTTTTGTTTAGGCGTGTCGGGTTTTTTAAATATACAAGAGAACACAATTTGTTGCTTCATTACATTTCATGGATGTACATTTTTGATCGACATTTTTTTTTCTCTGACATAATAAAATTATAATAATAAAAATCTGCTTCTGTAGTGGCAGCAAGAATCATAAATATTTAATGTGTGTGTGAATGTGTGATTTTTATATTTTTCTCTAGGTTCAATATAACGGAGTTTTTGAACAGCCACGGATCTGACTGACTAACGAACATAGCTGTGATATTTACCGGGTCAATTTTATTATTATTTATCTAAATCATAAAATCCCACTCCTGCAACAACACTGTATATCGGTTTATGCCAGATCTGAATTATGAATGCCACAACGTTGTATATCTTCTTAGGCATCAATTGGTATATTAAATAACCATATAAAACATTTTTAATTTTTTTAAATACAATTTCTAAGTAAGCTTCCCTGCAACAACACTATATATCATCCAAGATGGGCGACGCTCCGAGTCTCATGTATAGGTATAATATATAGATATAATTTTTCAAGGAGGGTAGTTTCGCGGTCTCCTGGTCGTGATCGATGAAAGTTCATTGAAATTTTCCGGAAGTTGCGTCATGAGACCCTCTACAATAGGTTCTAGCGAAATCTACATTAGAAATGAATGATAACATCAGTTGGTTGGACTGCGAATTATGCATTATTTTTCAAAACAAAATAACATAAATATAATACTTCTGATTGACTCGAATCATAACGACTTTCTCAATAAATCTTTATCCAGTAGTTTTAATGTTTGATGTGTTTAATAACATTTTTGTTTTCACATATGACAGATTACGATGTACAATTATAATATATACAAGGTGGCCCAAAAAAAATAGAGAACATTTCGTAAAATGTGATATAATTACATCAAAATTAGTTTAACTATAACAACAATAGTTTAAATAGTTTACTAATTTATTTACTCACCTATTTACCTAAATTACGTTTTATTTCGACAATTTCCGGTCGCCATCTTTGATTATTAATTTTCCCATTGTTTATATTTGGTTTTTTCAAATTGTTACCAAGAATGACAAAAATCACTGCAGTAGACCGTATTCTGATCAAAAATTTGCGAATTGAAAAACGTTAAGGTGCTAGGAAAATGATCAAAGAGTTTCAAAACTATGCCTGGAGTATAGCTAGACATTACAGCAGAACGGAGCTCCATCTCACACAGCCAGAAATAACAATCAACTTTCTTCGTCGTGAGAATGTTAATTTCATCGAGCCAGGCATGTGGCCATCGAACAGCCCAGATTTATAAACTCAGTCAATTATGCAATATGGGGTGTTTTGATGATTAGCTAAATATTATCTAAAAAATATTACATTAAGAATTACAATTAATTATATTATGTTTTGAAACAACTCATGTGTTACGAGATGTTCTCATTTTTTTGGGCCACCCTGTAGATAACCAGTATTCTTTGATACTAGCAGATAATAATGTTACCCTGTGTAATTTATTTAAGGTTTCTTAAATATATATTTTTTGTTTCTGTACTCACAAAATTAAATATCACTTATCAGAATTTAAAAATATTCGAAGTGTTAAAAAATTCGTGTTTTTATTAAAATTAAATTTTGATATTAACATGCGTAGACAACAAACAATTGAAAGTTTTCACGAACATTTATTGTAGCGATATTTATATAAATTAAGTACTCATCAGACGCGCTACTTTATGGCTCGTGTTCACGATGGTCTCGCAATGAGACTTTACTACTGAGCTAAAGGTACGTGTGTACTGAATGCGTCATTTTAATCCGCGAACAAAACATATGGAATTCATAAAATACTGTTATGATCGCGGATTAGAATGATGCATTGGGTACACACGTACTTTTACAGATTCTCAAAAATGAAAATCTCACTGAGAAATCATCGTGGACACGGGCCTATAGATTTTGATTCTTATAGCATTTATTAAGAACATTCTGCCATCTATCATTGTGCAATGTGTAACGTTAAGCAAATATATTGTAAAATTATTCAATACTTGCAACAACTATGTTCCGTTTGGTGTTCTCCGTAGCGCTATACGGGATGGAGACATGTCTAAGAAAGAAAGAGAGGAACATGCTAGATGCATTCGAGATGTGGTGTTGGAGAAAAATGAACTGCAAAATGAGGACGAAATTCAAACGTTTCCTTCTTTCAGGAATTATAAATAATTAACAATCAGAAAGAGGACTTTCTCTAGAATCCTTCATTCAAAATGTAGTTGCGGTTCTACATATGTATTATACGATTTATATATATACGATTTTTGCTGATTTGATTATTCATTCTCCAGACTATAAAGATATAAATCATTTTCGTCATCTTTCAATTCAAATTTTATTAAGGGATTTTGACAGTGTAAATAAACATAATAGAACTAACATAATAAATATTTTATATATGATCCTAATGCGTATGATAGAAATGTTTATGTACATAATATAGCAGAAGATAAAGAAAAAAGGTGGGAGAAAGGGGGGGGAGGTTGCAACTATTGTGGTGGTTCATAAAAATAAGTCATAACATAGTCATCAAATTTTATAGCTTGTATGGAAATGACTGAATTCACACTTTAGACAACAGTGCTGTGGCCTAAATACGTTTTCATGTTTACTTCTTGCAGATTTATAGTAATATTGTACATTCCACTTCGCCTAGATTTCCTCTAGATTCTGGTAACGTGCAAATTAAATCTCGAATATTGTAACACGATAACCACTTTATTTTCACTTTTCTCAGGATACTCGAAAAGTCACACAGCATCCACAGTTTTAATCATCTCTATTATATTATTAAATAACACTGTTCCGTACGTTCAATATTGCGGTGGACTTTATTTTCGTAGATTTGAGATATACCAAGATGAGAAATTTGAGTACAGGTTATAATAAAATGAAATATTAACGTATATATGTTACCATTTATATTATTATAATTCTTTTTTAACCCGCGTCCTTCCTCTATCTCTTAAATGACCACCAGTTCTTTCTATCATGTGTCGTCTTTATTCATTAATTACTTCCTCTTGAAAGTTGAAAGCTTTTTTGAGGCAATTTTAAACGTACACAGTTTTAATTTCGTAACGATTTCGTTGCCATCCTAGCTATCCAGATAGACAAATTTATACAAAATTATTTCAACCATGTTGTTTTTAATTGATAATTGAGTACATTTATCATTATATTAACTCAGTTATGGTGTTAGATAGAGGCTTTACATATATCGTTTAGCAGTTCTTGGAGTTTTTCAACGCATTCTGCCAAAATAACTGTATTGTGTTCTGAGATGGAATATAAATTCTCCATTTGTATTACTTTCTTATATTACGCGAAATTAGAAAGAAGAAATAATACGAGTGAGTGACCGGTTCGCAGCAGGTGCAAGACTCGTCTTCCACAATATATTCCCCTTCGCCACTGCTTACCCCTTCCTCCTGCCTGCCGGAGTCCGCCAGGGTGGCGGACGCCTCAAAAGTCGAGCAAAGTAGAACAAAGGACTTGCAAACAGGAGATGGATCGAGATCTCCGGATGCGCTGGGAAGAGCGAGAGGGTTGTAACCCTGGATCAGCTATAGAAAAATTGTAAGTATGTACCTATATATAATATATTATTTACTTTTAAATTCGAATAATAACAAGGAATTCGATGTGCATTAGGATGGAAGCAGTGGCGTAACTACGCCAATGCGTTGGGGCCCCGCGGCCCACATTGAGTAGGTGTCCAAAAGGTCCGCGCCCAAAAATACATTAGGTTTCATTTCTTTTTCCAGAAATGGAAATTACGGAGTTAGCTATCTACTTTATTTTTACGTATTTTTTATTATGTAACGATTAAATCTATTAATATCAAAAAGGTAACATATAGGTTCGAAAATTTGTCGCTAAAAATATCGTCGCTGTAGCATAGTTGGAAAATGCACCTTCTCCGGTTTGGAAAGAGATCCAGGTTTGAATCCTGGCGGCGCAACAACAATATTTTTCGATAAAATTGATTTTATATGTAAATCTTTCTAATTAATATATTTCATTAATATTTAAAATATCAAAGACCTATGTTCTGAATAATTACAACTTCACAGTAGGAATGTGTTCTCCTAATCATATTTTTTAGCTACTAGGCACATACCTGTAAGGTAGACATAACTATCACGACTACTGTTAAGTCCTCAAATAGATTTATCTGGTTAGACGTTAATAACTTGGTAAAACTACTCGATGGTACCTATCACGAAATTATTTTATTTTTAAATGATATACATATTCATTTGTCATTGAGATTTTTAAACTTGTGTTTCAATTATCGTGATGGCGGCCCAGCAGTTGCCTACTCTACCCAGTTATTTTCTATGCCAGTGACCTCAACACTTTATTTGTCTGTCAAATAATCGACAAGTTTCGGTGCTCACTGCCAACTTCCACTTCCGTCAACCAGTGTCATATTATTCAGATGATTGGTACGCGCTAAGTACTGTTATTCCCCTATAACAATTAAATTCAAAATCCAGTGTCCCTAATCCCAAGGATCGAACTAAAATGAAATAAATTGTTGTAATACTTACGTAATAATTTAAAAAAAAAATTTTTATTAATAATATGACAATTCCATGAATAGAAGAGTTCAAAAGATTAGTTGAATTATAAAAGTTTTGAGATCATGACAGCGATTCAGTGTATCTAACCATCTGGCAGTAATAATGGTCATACAGACCCCATACGATTAATTATTACTTTAATTGTTGCGACTAATTAAAGGTTAATAAACTTAAAGCTGTATTAATAATTAGATTAGTCTGTCAATTTAAATTTAAAAAATGATGAATTGTACATTAGCTTTGACAGTGGGATGGAGCTTTCTGACAAGAAATCACGAGGAATCCTTTAAAATAAAACAAATCTGTTAATCATAAGCATTTCGAAGATCTTATTTCGCATACCTCTTTTAATAGGCTTTTTAATATTTCACTCATTAACATTCTTAAAAAATAAATGGAGCATTCTACTGGTCAAGGAGGCGTGGTCAGAATCGTCTGGCGCAATCTTAATAAATCCTTTTTTTACGGGAACCATTCTAGCAGTACCTACCTACAGTGCGGTTTATAAATTCTAATATTCAAGGATTCTCTAATAATAAAAAAAATTGTAAAAATATTACAATATATTGTATCCAATCGATTCTGAAATGAAAATGGAAAATATCTAACCATTTAATAAAATATTAAACACTGTCTCCAACTTGTGATTTTTTTACATTTTATAAATTTAATTAAAAACCCATTATCTAAAACAATTTTACCTGCATGGAGTATAGTTTTCGACTTAAAAATTCGTCAGATCATTAGAAGTGTCAAGAACAATCCCTGAAATAGACATGATAAGATCGTCTCCAAGCGTAGAGGATAACCCTAAAAACACCCATGGTTCATAATTGAGTCGCTGACTTTCAATACCCGCTGTCACACGTTATTATAATTTCGAGAAAATCAAGCAAAACCGCCACACTTTAATGACAGCCATAACTACTTTTGAAAAAATTAATTAATTGCTTTCATCTAAAATAAAATAATTATGTATTTACGTTAATTATTGTATTAATTTAAAACCAAATAGGTCTTTCAGTATGGTAAAAAAAAACATGGCAGATTTTGCTTATCCTAACATTACATTTAATATTGCTAGAAAACAAAGCGCATTTTTTAAAATGAAACATACATTTTTAAATAAAAAAGTTAATTCCGAATTTAATGATATATATACCTTAAATTTGTTAAAAAAGTGTTATAGCGGATTTTGAAATTCAATCATATATATAACTCAAATTTGTTAAAAAAGTGGTATAGCGGATTTTGAAATTCAGGGACACAATTGAGAAATGAAGTAAATATTAAAGATAATACAAATTATATGAATTAACTAGAAAAATATACAGAAAAAATCTATTTATCGAAACTGTATTTAGTTGTTGTAAAGATTCGAATCCCGGTACCTACAAAAATATTTTTTCTAATTGGTTCATTTAATTTGTATTAAAAATGACGCAGAACTTTGTTCTGAAAATGAAACTTCTCAATATGTTCTCAATATATATTTCAACCGTACTAGATAATAACTTTAATTTAATTATATGATAATAACAGAAAACCATGCTACATCTGCGAACCAAAAAATACATGTTTAAAGAGCATTGGGTTGGATATATACGAAGAGACGATGCACGGTGGGGCCCGCACTGGTTAAATAAATGTTGGCCATCCTCAAGCTCGATGGATCGACGATATCAGAAGAATGGCAATAGATGGATGAGGATATGGAGAGGTTTGGCGATTCTTGGAGGAAGTCTGTGTCCCACAGTAAACAGATAAACTGATGATGATAAACGATAATGTAACCAAAAAATTCAATTGTATTCAACACACATAATCTTTATTTTGTTACCACATTTATAAAAAGTGTAAAAAAGACAGTAGTCTAAACGGAGCCTACGATTAGGGGACATAACTAGCAAACCAACATAAAAAAAGGATTATCCGATATTCAAATTTTTGTGATTTTTGAGAAATTTGCAACTTCTTTACAAAAATGAGTTCTGTGCCATAAATACTCAACCTATCGTAATGGCACACGTATGCTATGATAGTGTAGCTACCACACAAGGTACATAAGAATTTTTTTATGGCTAATTTACAATAAATTATTTAAACTTTTTTGTTAAAAATACTTCATAACCGTTGAATTTCTGATAACCATATTTGAAACCTAATAGATTGCTATGATTGTGATGTGATTTCCCCTCATCGTAGGCTTCGTTTGGATTATTGTCTATGGGACATCCTGTATAGGATATTTATTTGAAAATATTATTCATTCCATATTTTTAATGTAATTTATGAAATCTTCACAATAATATTTTAATTATCAATACCAAATATCTAAATTGATAATACGTTAGTATACAATTACTACACTTCGAATAATGTTTTTATAGCTCAGTGAATCAATGGTGTTTATAAATATAAATTTAATTAAAAGTGTTGCTGTAGGTAAAATAAGCCGTTGTAGGTTTTTTCATAGCGATCCCTTCGCAATAATTGTTTATTTGTAATCAATAAACATATCTCAGATATCGGATCTCATATTTCCAGTACGCAGCGAAGAACGACATTTTTCCAACTAGTTCCACCTCCGGTCATAAAATGAATTCTGTACCAAGGCGTACGAATCCATGTCCTTCCACATATACTTACTTTATTATTCATTGCAGGAGCGAATTGTTGCCACACTCACAAGACTATTAAACTGAAAAATAATATTAAGAATCTTTTAAATAGAATTATGTTAAAATAATAACAAAAAGTGTAATAAATGTAATCATCATTTAATATGCACTGTCTTTTTTAACATAATATCAATAATAATCAAAGAATTTCAAAAACATTAAAATTTGGTGGTAGAAACTATAGATAAGAGAAATTTATAGAAATATATGAGAAGTTTAAAATATTTTATCTGCGATTCGCTAAACGGAAATTAGCGCAATCGTGGTTTCTTTGTGAACTAAATCAGGTAGAAGATAATTAGGCGGCATTTTACATGTACCTATATTTTAATTTTTTTGTATTCTGAAAACGAGCAATTGGCTTACGATAAAAATGGTAAGCTTATTTTAATTATCCTATAAAATATGCCAGAAAGAAAAGGGATAAGATAATGTTTATAAATCATTACAAAATCTGCACTATAGTCACTAACAATTTATATCTGTGATAAACAATACTAGTAATTTGAATGAACTTGTGTTTATCTTATATTTCATACTCACCCAAGTTTATATGTTAATAAATTTATTCATTTTAAATCGTATTACTTCTCTTCTAAATTTAATTTTCCTCACTTCCACTCTACATTTATTCACTAGAGAAACAAAAATATTACGTACCATAGAAACCAAACTGTATAATTATTATTCTATGGAACAGTGCTGCTGCAGCGGTATGTTTCAAGTAGTCATCTTTCATTTCACATATAGATAGACACCAGCCTACTTAGCATTAAATAAATGTGTGCATTTTTATAAGAAATAATTGTTTTTTTCAAAAATAAAAAAATATTTAATACAAATTAAATGAATCAACTAGAAAGATAAAAATAACAACAATTTTTTTTCTCTATAAATAGATTTATTTTGTATATCTTTCCAGTTGCTTAATTTATTTTGTATTAAAACAACGTTCTGGAAAACTGCAATTTTACAACAATAACGTGTTCTCCTTAAAAATTAAAAATATATTAAACAAATGATAGTAAATTGAAAAAAACATCAAACTCAAAGCTTCAAAATTAAGCCTCATAATATAATATAAAGGTTAAGGTTAAATAAAGGACATGGTCACAAATTGCCACAAATACTATACATAATCGAGGTCTTAAAGCAGGCCAACTTATCATAATATGTCACTCTGGAAAGTCGGTCGATACTTCTTAACATAATGATTTTAATAATATTTTAATGCATGGGTTTATTGTTCTATGATTCAGCCCTGGATGTTGCAATATAAGGAGTACTATCTTAGGAGATACGGAAGCGATGGACAACCGTTCTTATTAGGGAGAAGCTATTCTATTCGAGATTTCGTAGATTTTTTTATTTTTATCTTTTTTCTTTGACTATAGTTTTCAGATCTTATAGAGTACCGGGTCACTTGAACCTCTTGCTCCTTCATCATATTGTATGCCATAATGACCTGTAAAATTATATTATTAGTGTTACGTACTTGACTTCTTAGTACGTCTTTAGTGTACACCTCGTAATGTGAAGGTCCAAGAAATAGAGTTTGTAATAATTAATCTTTTATTACAATAAGCTACAATTTAGTACAAGATATATCACTAGTATAGGTCAAACTATTAAGCCGATGAATCGCAGATAAAAAAGACGCGCGCACTCCCGCGCGCCGTCTTTATAGCCACACATACCCGCACCGGCAGTGCGCCACACATACACACACCATCCTACTATTCCAAGGACATCGCAATTTGTGTGTGTTATTTTTATACAATTACATAGGGCATAAATTCACTAGCTGGCGCGGTGAGTTTTGACCTTTGAAGGAGGACGGTTTTGGGGCGTTTGATACGCGACGAAACGGTTATATCATATTTAGATAGCGTTTTTTTTAAATAGAGAACCGTACACGGAATACATGTCACATTAGTATTCTTACTATTTTCAAACTAAACTAAACGTTTGTCAAACACCTTAAATAGTAGGCAGTCGTTTTATGTTTTGTTTTAAGGGTATATAACTTACAGAGCCTCACAAAAGCTGGTATGGGGCTCATCTTAACCTACTTTCATTAAAATTCAATGCTGAATACTTTGGAAAATTGTTAAAACCATTTTCATTAATTAAGGATAACACATTATTATCGTGAAGTTGCAGTTTTTTTTGTACACAGTTCTGTGGTATTTTAATACAAAACACATCTGAGATTTTCGCAATAAAAAACTTGATAAGTGATATAATTTTGAATAATATAAGTATTATATCAATTTGAAAGCACTGCAGTATATGAGTTCTAAACTTTGTCGTCAACGTACTCTGTTGGTGTGGGGTAATCGGTTAAAGCATTTACCCGGATAGGAAAGGATCCAGGTTCGAATCTGGGTAGCAACAAAAATATTTTTTCGATAAATAAAATTTTTCTGTATATATTTCTAATTGATACATTTAATTTGTATTAAAATCATTTTCAATTCAATTCTTTTTAGAAAATGACAATTGACAATGGCAATTACTTTATGGCATCTTCTTCAAGACGGAACAATTATTATAATGTTCACTAAACTAAACTTTGTATTTCACACGCGTTGGGCTGTACTGTCACTATTATAATTTAGAGAGATGCAGTCCCTCTTATCATCCGGTGACTGACCAACCAAGTGTTGTAATTTAAAACAAAAATAATTTGAAAAAAGTTTTATTCCGTCTTGAAGAAGATGCGGATCTTGAAGAAGGTCAGAGTTAAACAATAAAACAAGTTTGTGAGAATTTGTGTTCTTTGATTTCAGGGACTAAATAAATATTAGCTATATTTGAATATGTCTAAGAACACACAATTACTGGATTTTTACCTACAAAGGCACTGTTATTAAACAAATATCAGATATCTCATAGAGACAAAACTATTTTTTTAATTATATTTTATGGTAAATATGGGGTAATTACAGGGGGTTACGACCTGTTTTCGGCTGGCTTAAGTGATCACTTTATATAAATATAAGGTTCATCAATTCTCACTCCTCCATCTCCACATTTATCAAATTTTTAAAAGTTGTATATATAATAACATGCGAACTCGCTTCGAGTACCACTATACCATCTCCATCTATGGACCAAATTTGATAATTCATCTTTCAATCAAAAATCGCACAGAACCGACATTATGTTTACCATTGACATGGTGATACGTTCCATTGATAACAACGAAGTGATACAGAAACAAGCGGATGCAATATTAAAGGCCTTGATAAATATTTATGGCGGGATATGTGGTACCCTTGGATCTTCGAAAAAAGTCGTCATTTTGCTGGAGGATGTGCGCATTGCAAACTGGACAGTTGACAACCACCAGGCGTACCTCCGAGCCACTTTTTGTAGGGGCGTAAGCGTGCTACAGGAGAGTTAGGCCTCGTTCACAATTGATTCATCGTGAAATCGACCATGAAATTATATTGCACGAAGTCTTATTCTATACATCGCCAAGTCCATATTAAATTGAATTAAATCAGGTTGATGAAATCATATGTCCTTAATTTAAAAGGAAGAAAATAAGAAGAATAACATTTTACAAGCTTGGTTCAAAGCATATGAAATAGTGATGGTAAAACGTGACTGATTTTATAACTGATTAGTAACTAAGATTTAATTGTTATTTTTGGTTTAGATAAAAATAAAAATATATATTAATAATAATAATAATATGATAGACAACGGATGAACCTGTCTCCTTCAGTACAGACTTCGGTCTAGTTAAATATCTTACATTATGAATCTTGTTCGCCTTTTTTGTATATTTATAAGAATGTTTATAATGTATAATGTGTACATATATTAAGAACATGAACAGAATAGTTTTGGTGCATCGGTCATTGTTTGAAGAATAAGATTAATCAATTATCAACCACAGTCACAATCAGGATTAAAATAACAGTTAAAATAACGATTTTACCATCACTAATATGTAACATGGAATATCTTTCAGAAGAAACATTTTCTGTTTAAAGTTTAATGGATTAAAAAATAATTTAGATGAATCATCTATAAAAATAAACTAAAAATAACAAGGAATAATGTGCAAACTAACATTTTTTTATTTGTAACTTTTTAATATTTATAATACATGTTAAATGACGCTAGAAATTTCAAATACATTTATTAATAATCTGGAAACTTTGTTACAACATGCATATTTAAAAAAAAACAACATTATTATTGTGAAATTTGAGACAATAGTTCTTTGATAATTAAAACAAATGCAATAGATCACAAGAATAAACAAAAAAATCTAATTATAGAAAAAATGTACATTTACTACTAAAACTCGAACACAGAACTTTTTCTTATCTGAAGAACCCAATTACACCAAGATTTTCGAGATTGGGGTGTGTGGCATTCTATTCTCTCTGCCAACCAATGAAATCAATCACGATGAAAATAAAATATTTGTATTGGTACAATGAAAATATAAGCTTTTGAAGCAATTGTGAAACGGACTTTCATTAAGATGCTCGGATAGGAATCTTCGTTCAAATAAATTGTGTTTTTCTCAATCATGTACTTGAAATCCTTCAATGTTCTTAATGATGGACAGGAAATTAATTAATTTTCTAATTATTTCATCATTTCAAAAAATATGTTTTCTCTCGGTACTTGCTCATTTATTATTTCTCACTAACGTTTGCAAATAAAATATTAATAAAAATATGTATATTTAAAGTCCATAATAAAAATATCATTAAAGTTTTACAATTATTTTTTTAATTGAGGCATGCTAGATCCATTTATTGTGAATTTAATCGTCCGCAATGAATTTCTTTCGAAGAATGTCATCATCGCTTCTGAAGTTTATCGCCAACAATTCCGTCATCCTGAGGCCGCAATTCAAGAAAAACGACCGGAAATACGACAACCAACGATTTTTCAGCATGATAATACCCGTCCGCATACTGCTAACATTACCAAAACGGCTATTCAATATCTCAATTGAGAGGTTATTCCACATCCGCCCTGATCTCCTGTCCTTGCACCGTCAGATTTTCATATTTGTCCAACAATCTCAGAGGAATCTCCTTAACTAAAGACGCTACTCTTCAGCTTGACTACCACTTAATATTTAAAACACTGGATTTTTTAAAAACTCGAAAACTTGCCAGAACGCTGGGTGTCAATCGCAAAGAAATTGATTAAAAATCGAATATGTAATATATGTATCAACCAAATATTATAGTATGTATCCCGACTTAACCTAAGTATAGACAAACTATTCATATAAAAATGTGAGTGTATTGGTCTTGGGTATGTTTTCTAATATTTAGTTCTATGATCCTGCTACTTACTTTAACTTCTATAATATTACTACTTTAAGTGAAACTGTTGTATCTTTTTTAGCACATCATTTAAAAACTACTTTACCATAAAGTCGCCTATTATTTTAATATAGCAAATACAAGTATGCAATATTTTCCAACAGAACCATTTCATTCACAAACAATCCATTAACGTCTCCCGGTACCGAGCCGTACAAGGCATTCCATCTTTGGCCACTTTTTGAGCGGTGCAGTTTCGCATTCCTTTATATCTTCAATGATAGTCGCTAGTGTTAATGGAGCCAACTCAAGAATGAAACAAGATGTCGCACGGTTAGTATGCAGCGGCGGTCGCGAGTCGCGAGCCACGGCTATGCGAAACGTTTCCGTGCGTGCGAATTTTTACTAAACATTTTTTGCTTCCCGCTGTTTTGTGGAAGCCATCATTCCCGACGGTCGGCACGTTTAATTAATATTGCTTTTTAATTCTCATTCGTTCCAGATGTCGACAACCGGATAGATAAGTAAAGAATAACAAATATAATGAGCAAAATGAATGCTCATGTAATTCCGTTATTTTTTCGTTAAAAATTCTGTTTCATGTTTACGGGACAAGGAATAAAAATAAATTTACCATTTTGGAAAAATATTCGAAAACTAGTGAATAATACTTTTAAAATTAGCAATATTAACTTTGTGGTTAAAATTCATATTTTTTATTTATTATATTTGTTTTATTAATAACCACTGAATTGAGTTTAAATACATCTACCGGTTTCGAAAAATACCATTTTCTTCTTCAGGATATCATAACTAACTAAAACAATGATATATATTTTTTATTTATTATCTTAGTTTTATTAACCACAATTGAGTTTAAAAAACATCTACCGGTTTCGGAAAACACTCTTCCTTCTTCAGGATGTCATAACTAACTAAAAATATAGTATTGTTTCTTCACCAGAATCTATTTTTAAATTTTTTAAAAAACAACAATTATTTAAAAAAATAAATTTAGTACCTAACTCAAATTACTGCTCAATACAAATTAAGTCGAATAATTTTTAGGAAAAAATTTCAATTTTGCATATAAACGGTGTAGGTCACAAATTAAATAATTTGGAATCGTTGGAGATAAATAAAGCATGTAAAAGTAATCAGGAAATTCTAAACAGCCAACTAAATTTAACTACGAGTCCTATTCTAAAATTTTTTCCTAAAAATTATTCGACTAAATTTGTATTGAGCAGTAATTTGAGTTAGGTACTAAATTTATTTTTTTAAATAATTGTTGTTTTTAAAAAAATTTAAAAATTGATTCTGGTGAAGAAACAATACTATATTTTTAGTTAGTTATGACATCCTGAAGAAGAAAAAGTGTTTTCCGAAACCGGTAGATGTTTTTTAAACTCAATTGTGGTTAATAAAACTAAGATAATAAATAAAAAATATGAATCTTAACCACCAAGTTAATATTGCTAATTTAAAAAAAATATATATATATATGTTTTTAGTTAGTTATGATGATATCCTGAAGAAGAAAATGGTATTTTTCAAAACCGGTAGATGTATTTAAACTCAATTCAGTGGTTAATAAAACAAAGATAATAAATAAAAAATACTAGTGATTAATTTCATAGAGGCCACCCCTAGATCATTTTCACCCTACCATAATAATAATTGCCGGTTTTCTTTATTATTTAAACTAAAACCAACTTTTTCCTGTGAGCTTCATAAAATCAACGATCTGCTAATTCTGAATCCAACTGCAGAATTTCCTATTTTAGAGAGAAATCGCGTTTTATATCCAACCACAACAATTTTTTTAATAAAATGAATCAACTAGAAAAATATATAGAAAAAATCTATTTATCGAAAAAATATTCGAACAATTTTTGTTGCTATTTTCTCGGCTGTATCATTCACATTTGCAGAACTCCCTGAAGACCTGAATTTTTTTTAGCGTAGATTTTACACCTTTATTATCCGTGTTAATTTTTCTCTTTGCCACCCACGATACTCGAGAGTACATTACTAAACTAATAATGCATTACGTATTACATATTACAATGCATAAATTACTAAATTAGTTAATAACGTGCTTGTTGGTCTTGTGGTTAAGACACTCGCCTAGTGATCTAGAGGTCAGGAGTTCAAACCTCGTTCCAAATCAGTAAGTTAATCCTATTTTCATACTTGTTTACTTTTAAAGTAGTAAGAATATTACTAAGAAGAACACATTCTCATTGTGACGTTGTAATTATTCAGAACACAGGTCTGTGATATTTTTTTAAAATACAAATTAAATGTATTAATTAGAAAAATATACATATAAACTCAATTTTATCGAAAAATATTGTTGTTGCTAGTGGGATTTGAACCCGGATCTCTTCCAATTCGGGGAATGTGCATTAACCGATTATACTATGCCTACACAGTGCATTGACGAAAAATTTTCGAACTTACATGTTAAACTTTTCAAATTAATACATCTATCGTTCCATTATTTAAAAGCCATTATTATTAATGAATTATTAATTCTGGCGTCTCCTATCGGATTACTTCAAGGTATTTGAGATTCCCTAAAAATAAAGAAATGGCTATCAAATAATGGAACGATAGATGTATCAATTTGAAAAATGTAACATATAAGTTCGAAAATTTATCGTCAATGCACTGTGTTGGTATAGCATAATCGGTTGATGCACGTTCCCCGGATTGGAAAAGATCCAGGTTCAAATCCCGGTAACAACCAAATTATATTTCGATAAAATTGATTTTATATGTATATTTTTCTAATTAATTTATAAGAAAATTGATGTATTTTTTTATTTATTCATTTATTACTCGATAAACACGACACTTTTTTTTTACAAGATTATTTATTTCACATTATGTTATTTCTTAAAGATGACAGAAAAAATCCCTCTTCCACTAAGAACTCGAGCTACAATCAATAGTCTCTTATAAAATTTCTCACGTACATTTTGGAAAACCTTCGTCAGCCTGTGTACAACTCTGATCGACAATGTCGACGGAGGCTCCTTTGGAATAATCTACGACGAGCAGGAAACTTATGCAGTTTCCAAGTATAGGGAATGGACTTGGCTCAGCGAAGAAGACTCGGAGATTGACGTGTGGGCATCATCAGCATCACACTTGAAGTGATTTATCTGAGGCGAGAACTAGGAGATGTTGAAGGGCTGAGTTTCCGTGTTTCTTATGTCAGCTCGTGAATCGGCCCAAGATCAAGCTATACTGGTTCGTCAAGTGGTCATTTTACATATGTTTTTAAGGATCAGAATTCCACAATTTTTTATTTTTTTATTAATTCATTTCACATCACTTTATATTACGGTAATTTATGTTCTGAAAATGCAATTTCACAAAAATTTGCTACAATATTGTATCGAAATTTAATAAAAATTTATTTATTTCTGACGTTTCCTATCAGGTTTAATTCAAAGCTATTTGAGATTCACCGTAATATAAAGTTGATTGCTTTAAAACAAATTAAATAGTAGATGTATAAATTTTAAATTATACAGAATATAAGTTTAAAATTTTTCGAAAATGTATTATAACGAAAGTGGAGAACGCGCTTCCCCAGATAGGAAAAGGTCCAGGTTCGAATCCCGGTACCAACTAAATATTTTTTCTGTATACATCTTTCTAGTTGATTAAATTTATTTGTAATTTTATCATTGTTTCAATACATTTTATATTTAAGCATTGAACTAAAGACAAAATTAATTCGAAATAATTCGTTCCAGAGCCTGTGAAGTCTCTGTATTGATGAGTGAGAACAGCTCTAACGATCTAGTTCTTTGAGTGGGCACAAGGTACAAAATTAGATCAGTTAAATCAAGAACGTCCACTTGCCACATAATATATCGCTCAAAGTTCTTCCAGACAAGTTAGTTAAATTCAGAAAGCTCATTAAAAAATCATAATTGATTTGTTCAGCGGATATAAAAAACAGTTATAAATTAATGAAGCTTAAAAATTTGTGTTTAAACATTTTAAAATTATGTTTGATAAACTTTATAGAATTGGGACCAAATTGTCGAATTATATTCTATTATACTAAAAATACATGCCTAGTGATCTAGTGGTCGGGGGTTCGAGAAGGCCATCAAGATAGTTATATTTTCATAGCACAAGCGTAGTTCAGTTTGAAAATAGTAAAAATATTAAATACTAAATTAATGTATTAATTATAATTATATGTATATATTTATAATTAATAAATTAATTTAGTATTTAAAATATCACAGACCTATGTTCTGAATAATTACAACTTCACAATAAGAATGTGTTTTCCTTAATAGTAAAAATATTGATGGGACAAGTATTTTGTGTACGCATCTCTATTTGAAAAAAAAAAATATTATTCCTTAAAGTAGAGTCCGAAAGATCGTTCAGATAAGTTGTAGAAACATGGCAGAATATTCCAGAAAATTAACTCTACACCGAAGGTGTTGAACAGCCGTGAAAACCGACATGAGATCATTTAAAATTATTGAATCATAAATTAAATTAATCAATTAGAAAGATATACAGACAAAATATATCTTTCGAAAAAATATTTAGTTTCTGCCGAGATTCGAACCAGGACCTCTTCTTATCCAAGGAAGCGCGTTTTCCATTTTCGCTATAGCAATCGGATACATTTTCCACTTATTTTGAACATATTCTATAATATTTCCAATTGATACATCTATCTGCTAACCTATTTTTAAAAGTAATCAACTTTATATTACGAAGAATCTTAAATATCTTTAAGTACAACCAGATAGGAGACGCCAGAATTAAATTGATTAATCAATTTTATTAAAATAATATTTGCTATGTAAAATGCTTCATAGCATAAAGAGAATAATGATTAGAGTACTTAATGCATATGAAGATAGATGATAATGAGGAATATCGAAAATTGACAAATTTAGTTACAAAAAATATTGTCTAAGTTCGTCATTATGTCCGTTATGATTCTAGTAAAAAATGTACAAAAACTTATAAAAGTAATATCAAAAAAACCAAAAGATTATTCGACAAAATTACTTTTTGACGAATTCCAAGTACAAACATTTTGTGATCAATTTAAAAGAAATTCTATTTTTCAAATATTAAAAGAAAATATAATTTTATTACTGAAAATCGTACTAAGTTTAAATTTGTTTTTTCGTGTTCAAAAATCAACACATCCTTTGCACAACACCACTATACATAGGAAAAAAAAATAACAGCTTACCCGAAAACATCAGGAAGATTAATGGTAATAAAGAAATAATCAATGCTATTAAAAAACACTTTAAAGATAAACATGTACCCTGAAACTTATAATATTTTTATATCGCTATTGCTATTAATTTATGAACATTTTGTATACAATAGATTTTATAGTTACAGTACAGTAATAGTTTCAGTACGTACTAAATAAATTTGGCAGAGCCTGCCAACGTAATACCTCGATACCTATTCAAAATTTGTATAGTACTCGTATATTCCAAAAACGCCGCACTAAATATTAACCTACTACATACACATGTAAAGTGTTGAACCTGACACAAGTATGCAGGTACTCATATATATACCGTATAGTGACAACCGCTCACAGATAACGACGCAGCAGTTTTGTGTGTGGGTGTTTGAGTGTGTATGTATGCGAAGGTAAACCAAAAGTCGGTAGGTGTGGAATATCTATTTGTGAGAAGGATACTACACTACGCTAAAGCAAACTAACCGCTAAATAACAAGTCACGCGTTGGGTAATGTTACTCTACTTATTATTATTAAATTTTTTTTCAAACGTTCTTATAATATTAATACAAAGAGCCTTTTGATGTTATGGTAATATATTTTTTAATAATATGGTATCGCATACAAGTGTTATCTATCATGGAAAATTATAATGCGAAGCTTATAAAGTTGATCTACAATGAGTGCTAGTAAAATAAGATACACAATGGATTTCAAAACAACAAATCCGATCCAGAATTAATGTGTTGTAATTGTGTTGAAGCTAGCCCCTTTGAAAAAACAAATAATTTCCACTACCAATAATAATAATCCCGGTAGCGCAAAAACAATATTTTTCGGCAAAATTGATTTTATATGTATATATTTATAATTAATACATTAAATTAGTATTTACAAATAATTTCACATATTTGAGTTCAATTGTAATATCCAATGCAAAAGTGCGATTGATTAAAGCCATGGTATTTTCTATAGCATCTATTGCATGAAGTCGAAACATGGATTTTGAAAAAAAGGACATACTTGACGCCTTCGAGATGTGGTGTTCGCATGGACTAAGAAACGAACGAATGTCGCTATTCTTCAAGAACTTCGCATAAAAGAAGTGCTCTGCTCTGCTTTCATACTTTGGGTAAATTGCTAGAAGAGATGGATATAGCTTGGAAAAAATTGTGTCACGGGCAACGTACAAGGACAGAGGGCGAGACGTCGATTCACAATAAGACAAACAGACTAGTCTGAGAAATGACCGAATGAAACAAGACCCAAAATCGCGAAAAGTGGAAGCAAGTAGTCCGCGTTGTAAGCAGGATAGAGAACCACGGAACTCTATCATGAGCACATCAGCCGACAGAGAGAGAGAGTAAATTCCAATAACGATATAAGCATAGAAATTACAAAAATACCATAAATAGCCGACATTGTCATCTGAAGACCTACTGCTACCCGAAAAGCTAAGATTTCGATTTACAAAACATTCCTGAAGCCAGTTCTTACGTATCTGAATACTGAGTACTTGGTTAGAAATATGAAAATTTACTGTTGGTCGTTGAACGTAAGATACCAAGAAGGATATTTAGTGCCAAAAATGATAACGGAGTGTGGCATATGTACTACATTCACGAATTAGATTCAAAATTTAATTATCCAAGTTATTAAGATAGGCTGAGGTAGGGTAGTTATGTTCAGTGAATTAACTCAGAAGTACTAACGAAAAACGGAAGGAGTATTGCAAGACCCGCAAGAAGTTTCAAGTGCCATTTATAAAAAATATATATATACAATAATAAGACGAGGTAACAATAGAAGAATGTTAAAGAATCAGCTCATCATCATCAGATTTTAGGGCTGTCACCAGAGAAGTTCCTATTGTCTTTTCCACTTGGTTAATCGAACGGGTGGGGAATCTTTCTTTTCCTCTTCGTCATTTGACGTGGCCCACCACGGCTCTCTTCCCTTCCCTTCTCGCAAAAAATTGAAGAATTCATCTCAGGCTACAGGTTGAAAATTTGTCCTTGATCTTGAGTTTCTGCAGAATGGAAACATTCGTGCGTCTCGCCGTCCATGGTATTCGCAACATGTATTCCAGCAGTCCATCTTAAAGGCATCAATCCATCTTCTTTCCCTTGCTTTCAGGGTCCATGATTCCATATCAGTCGCTATAGAGCGTGTCCTTACTAACTGTTCGTGAAATTTTCACTGAAAAAGTGATATCCCGATGAGGTGATATAAACTGGCCTCCACATAGCCCTGAATTTTCACCAATGGACTTTTTCCTATGGGGCTTCCTTAAATCAAAGGTACACAGTAACAATCTTCCCTCTTTGGAGCAAATAAAAGAAAATATTCGAGAAGAAATGGCAGCGATAACGGAGATTTCATTTTTAGAAAACATAATTTTTAAAAAATAAATTCCTAGGGACTCTACTTAAATGTAAAATAAATATTTTTTTATTAAACCCATCCGTTATTTTATTACAGAACTTTTATTTTGTTAAGGACTTTTGGGACACCTTGTATAATACCATAAATCGAGACACTCCTCGATGACAACTTTGTATTATCTTGAAGATTTTGAGCTGAATATAGTTGGAGCACCTACAAGCGGCTGAAGGCTTGTACCAGGTAGTACTCAGGGTAGACATAATGCGAGCAACTTTTGGAGTATAATGTAGGACAAATATTGACAACTTCATGAATCAATGGCTGGGACAATAAACAATACCTCCTTCGAAAATTAAACCTCCGCGACTGTCTTGTCAGGGGTGGGCAACGGCAAAAAATATTGTGTGACAATAAAAAAATTCTAATCCATTACAATGTTAAAAATGTATTATTTCCAAAATCATTCGTTCATATATCATGGTGCAAAATAAACATATATAATTCTAACTACGTTTCGGGTTTCTTAAGTACTTTTCGTGTTTTCGTTGATCTCTTAATTTTATTATTAAATTTATTCAGATCTAAAGATAAAAAAAATAATTGAATCATTTGTAAGTATAAAGATATAAAAAATAAAATGTCATAGTAAACTGTGACTTTTTATTTTACTAGCATTTAAAAACCCGTCCTAGGATTAAAATATAATATATGCAGTAAAGTTGTTTACAGGATTCAAATTTATATATATACTCGTACATTCAAGGATATAATACCATAACGTTTCATTGATTTGTAGATCTTTTTGTTGATATGAACTTCTGCCGTAGCTTCGAAATGTTAAGAAAAATAGTTTGATATTTTAAGATTACAATTTTCATACTTCTGAAAAAATAAATATTTTCATATCAACAAGGTCACACATTAACCTAATTTTGATATTTTAAAAGACATTAAAACTTTCCCAGTTTCCTTTCAAATTTTCTTACGCGTGAAACATTAGAAATTGGCGTATTGGGATATACAATAAATACATATATATATATATATATATATATATATCAGTGGCGGTCGGTGACGTTTTGTAGAAGGGGTGATGGATAATAAGTTTATACCTACTAATGATTCAATTATACACTCACACAATTCACTATTTTCGTTTACAATATTAGAACACGTTGGTGAAATAACCATGTTTTTTTATGTATTCATTTTTTATTTAGACGATAAGTTAAATAGATAATTTAAGGATATTTAATGTTTAATGTTAATTCGGCTTCAAGTATTCAAGCCAAACTGTCAAAAATGCGCCACGTAAACAAATTTTTCAAAACAGTCCGCTCGCTTCGTAACGTGTGCTATTCTGTGCATTATACTCGTAAGCATTAGAGTTGTTTTTTGTACGTTGTAAGCTGTTAACTAACGCGTACACAGTATTCGAAGACCTTGACAGGCGGAACTGAATGGGCATGTGCGAAAGTCTAATACTTTAAAACTTTACGGATAAGGAACGAATGATAGAATCCACTATTGCTGGTCTCTAAAGGATATGATGAATTTATTTGCAGCAGTGCTGTTTTCGGCTAGAAACACAAAATTGAAAGGTTTTTGACTCTATGAGGATGCAGAGCATCCAAATGATGCATATATTTTCTTTTATTTCAAAAAGTTGTCGACCCGCGAAGGCGCGAAGTCAAGTTGGTTTTATTGTTTCACGGGCGTGTATTGTGGTCCTCTTATCACGTGGGAACCACAAACAGTACCCGACATTCCTCGTCACTCTTTCTTCTATTGCACCACATTCTTGTTTGGGTATCGGTTATATCCACTTCAAAGCACATATAGATTAGTCTACCTTCAAATAGTTCCACCATTGAATTGTATTGTACAATAGAATCACAATAACGAAGAAAAAAATTTGACTTCAACTTAAAAAACAACAAATTTCAAAAACAAACGCTGAGATTATCCCAAACTTCTTCATATTCATTAGTTTTATGGTACCTATTAAAAAATCTAAGGCCCGTGGTCACGAAAAAGATTTTGAAAAGATTTTTCACTCGAGATACTTTGTAGACAACTCTCAGCTTTCGTAGTCACTGTATATATACACCATGTCTCAGAGATTCGCCGTCTCGCGACTTACTTCACGCTCATCACTTACGTCAACGTCAAATATCATTGTCATTCGTTAATTGAGTGATTTTGAATCTCCTCAGCATCAGTTAAAACTGAATATATATTTGTACTTTAACGCCTTATATTAATGTTAACTTATCAGAATATTCTAACTTATCAGAATACATATAATAATTGCCCGGATCTAAGGTCATTTTAGGTAACATTTGTGTACACTGGTTTGAGCTGTTACCTTTTTTTACTAATCTCAAGTTGATCTGAGTTGACTACAGATTAAAATGTCAACACGTGTACATGGTATTGAGATATATCTCAACTAAATCTCTGAGATTTTCTTATCGTGTCTCCTTTCGTGGACACAGGCCTTAAGCACTTTCAACAATTTATGCTACTTTCGCCGATTGCTTTACTGTTAGTGCATTCTGCATTGCTCTTTCTGGAATTGTACAAACATGAAAAATATGAACAAAACATTCATGTCACATTTGACAGTGATATAGATACGGAAAAGAAAAGATAGAGTGTGACGCGATATGACCATGAGACATAAATGATATGACAGAAGTTTCACAGATCTGGCTGTTTACGCAAGTACTCCAGAACCTACCGAAGAAAATAACACTTACGAAGTCGCCGCTGACGCCACATCCAGAAAATCAGACATAGACGGGGAAGCGTAATATTATTATGGATACAAAATTGACAGAAATTTAGGCCACGCTATTGGTGTAAATTACGCATTTAATCAAGATCTTGTTCCCGCTGCATCTATGAGCCGCTCTCCACTGATGATAACTATCTCGAAAAAGTTCGCAAGGAACTCCACTGACAATTGACAAAAAACTCAAAGAAAACGTAAACAGATACTTAACGATGTTGGGGAAGAAAGAATTTTATTAACATAATTAAATAACAGATCGAATGGAAAACGTTTGGTACTCGTCCGACAGTTTTGCTTCCATCCGTGATGGCAATGAAAACCTACCACACCACAACACTTTGGTGTGAAACTAAATGATTAATGTTCAAGTGTCGCTCGTGCTAGAAGGAATAAAAATATAAATGTATGAAGTTACTTTTAACACTGACAGTACTTTATAGGTTTCTCTTTTTATCAATTTGATATATGAGTTGACGCGCAAATGTGGGTACCAGTACAAATTTATCGTGTACGAGTACATAGATTAGTTATAGTATTATATCGAAGCCATAGTTAAATTTTTTTATGGTATTCTGACTGATGTTATAGCGTTATTTTAACTCATTTTTTGCAATGTAATCAATCTATCATTAATTTTATCGAATGATTCTAAAAAAATACTATTCGTGGAAACAACTGGACACATATTTGTGCCATAAACTGGAGCAAAAAGGTTGCTTTTATGGTATACTATTATATAACGCTATATACCTACTTTATTACATGTAATTGTGTAACTGTGAAAATTGGACACCAGTGCAAAATGGAAAAAAGGCCCGCCTATGTACGTATTGTATATAAAATATATGAATATTAAGTACTGCGTGATAATAATAGTGGAATAAAATTAGACTCTTGTCTCCAGTAATATTCACCCTTTCTTGAAGTATATTTTAGGTATTTAATTGTACTTGCAACTGATGAAATCATCGCTTTGCTTTACGCCGATTTTCCTTTCGTGGGTGATTGAGATGGTCTAGTCCCTAATCCAACGTATTAGCTGGGTTCTACAATATATATATATATATCGATAATATTTTCACGTGTTTTCCGAATGCAAATGCGTAATTGTGGTGTATTTTACAAATTATTAGACCAATATCTGGGATAAGCAACGATGCAAAAAAGATTGTAGGGAGCGGATAAACTTTTGAGCCCTTAGTGCACCGTATGGCTGCATTGGCGTAGTTACGCCACTGATTACATCCTAGAAATACGGAACCTACAAAATTACAGCAACACTTTATTGTTTTAAGCAAAATAAACAAGATACTAAAATATGGCACCCTTAAGCTGTTGCGACAGCTGGTCGATATTAGTTTTCTGTTTTAGTTTTACTACGATAAAGGAAAAATACATATTCATATAATAAAATTTAAAAAACAATAATTTATAAATAAGCATACCCACTGTATAAAAAAAAGGAACCATTATTCCATCGTCGTGAGTGAATCTAGTATTATGGTCATGTTGCCATGTCACAATTTTAAATAATCGTAATAATAATAATAATAATAATAGATAATTTGTATAGCGCCATTTTCGAACAAATTTTCACCTCAAGGGTGCTTTACTCATAAACTGTTTATAGTCATACATTATCATTGTTTTTAAAATTAAAAACTGTTATTTTAACTTATGGAAATGATTTTTTGAAAAGGTGCGTTTTTAGTCTCTTCTTAAATAAAGTCTCTGATGCACTGTTTCATATGACGGAGGGCAAAGAGTTCCACGATTTTGGGCCTGCCGCCGCAAATGCCCGTTCACTAAATTTAGACTTTTGGCAATGATTGGTCGGTTCTACTCGTACAACCCTTCCTGCGCCTAAAGGAGAGGCTGACTTGAGAGTTTGATGTCTACCATTCAAATTGTCTGGGATATAAAGCTCTTGAAGATACAGCGGCGATGAATTCAACTCTTTCAGGGAATCAGAGCCAATGTAGCCGATGTAAAAGGGATGTTATATGAGAGAATTTGAAAACTCCATATATATCCAGTTTAAACATTGGCAGGCCAATATAGATATTGTTAGAATAGTTCACACATGACACCACAAATGCATTTGTAACTAGACGGGCTGCCTCAAGAGGAAGATGTATCCGAATACTTTTAATCTGTCTCAGTTGATAAAACCATGCACTGACAGTTTTACTGATTTGTAGAGTTTTTGATGCAAGCGGGATTTGTCTTTGTGAATTATGAACAGTTTTACATAACCGTCTTTTATGTCTAGAAGATGTTTACAAATATATTTATTTTATTGTGATTGAGGTAACTTTTGTGCAGTTAGTGTTAAAAATATATGTATTGAAGTTTCTATTGATTTATATAACTAACTAACTCACCTACCATCACGCTGCTTTACCGCGGGGATAGGCAGAGAGGATAGAGCGCCACACTTTTCTGTCCTGACACACAATTCTCGCCTCACCCACATTCATACATCTCATACAAACTCGTAGTATCAAGTGTTTTTCTTCTGTGGACGTCCTCTACTGCTGGCGCCATCAACATTTGCGTCATATATATTTCTTACCATTCTCTCCTCATTCATCCGTTTCATATGCCCGAACTATCTAAACGATCCTTTTTTAATCCTATTCACTATGCTAAGACCAGTTTTATATTATTTAAAAATTTCTTAATTAATTAATTCACATAGAAAAGAAAATTAAAAATTAAGGTACACACACATTGATTCAGGTATTGTGAATTTTGTATATGAACCAAAATTATAAATTAAATATTTCTTTAAAATTTCCTGGTTTTATAAGAAACATGTAAATAATTTAGCTAAATAAATATTGTTTTAAATACAAGGCACATTTTAACAAATACTTTGTTTATTTCCTACCACAGATATTATCAAAGAAAACATTGTGGCAGCTTCCTTTCTTAAATATTTGAACACATGAGTATTTCGTGCATCTGGCAACACAAAACACAATCATCCACATTTAAACACTGAAAACATTTAGAGCTACTATTTAAAAAGATGACCTCATCAAGTCAACTTTGTGTATTTTTAACTGAATACCTCTGTACTAATAATATATTAGGTTACTAGTTACCAAACTCAGCAACATCCAGATTTACTTATTTGGTGAAAAACATGAATAACTAATAGAAGCTTGGAAAACAGTATATTTTAAATACAAATTAAATGTATTATTTAGAAAGATATACATATAAAATCCCGCAAACGTAAAAACAATATTTTTCAAAAAAATTGATTTTATATGTATATATTTATAATTAATACATTAAATTAGTATTTAAAACATCACAGACCTATGTTCTGAATAATTACAACTTCACAATAAGAATGTGTTCTCCTTAATATAAAATCAATTTTATCCAATATTATCCAACTATGCTACAGCTAGAGTACTTTTGACGACAAATTTTCGAACCTCTGTTACACTTTTTCGAATCAATACATCTATTAATTAATTCCGTTAGCGCAATAACAATATTTATCGATGAAATTGATTTTATATCTAATTAATACATTTAATTAGTATTGAAAATATCACAGACCTACGTTTTGAATGATTACAACTTCACAATGAGAATGTGTTCTCCTTAATAACATTTTATTTATTAATACAATTCTTATTATATCACCATATTCCAAAAACGAGCTAGTTCCCATACTGGCTTTCTTTTAAATTTCAGAATAGCGAAGACTGCTATTGATCGAATCCTAATACAAATGGCGGCGACTGATTTTGCAACGCTGACAATGAATGACGAATTTACAACAAAAAGAGCTAAGTCTGATTGTTAATGAATTAACACAATACGTGAAAACTATATGAGAACAAGATCATATGTGTAATAATATATTGATACTTTTCACATTACGGGGACTTTCGTGATCTTGGAACAACAAAGAATCCGATATACCTATTGGTTAAAATTGTTTTTTTTTTCCTATTGAAATTCTGACAGTATTTTTCTCTTCAAAAGAGTGTTGTGAGTAGCTTGTCGGTGTAGTGGTCAAGACGTTGGCCTAGTGATGTAGTGGTCGGGGTTCGCGCCTCTTTCCAGGACACCAGCAAGTTAGTTCTATTCTCATAGCTCAAGCGTTTAGCTTAGTTTAAAAATAGTAAGAATATTGATGTGACATGTATTCCGTGTACGCATCTCTATTTTAATTTTTAAAATAAAAAAAAATAAACAATTTACTGACTCAAAAAATTATACATAAGTACAATTCATCTCCACGAACTGTCGCCCTCTTGACTATGCTTCTCCAGTTTTCTCGGCATTGTGCAGACTTTAGGGCTGTCACCAGAGAAATGCCTGTTGCCTTTTCTACTTGGTCGGTCCAACGGGTGGGAGATGTTCCTCTTCCTCTTCGTCCCTTGACGTGGCCTAGCACTACACGCTCCTCCAACGCACGCTTTTCTTCTCGCAAGATACCTATGCCTAAAAAATTAAAGGATTAGAGAGTCTGTCTTTGATGTTGAATTCCTGTAGAATAGAGACATTCGTGCGTCACGCCGTCCATGGTATGCGCAACGTATATCTCCAGCATCATATCTCTAAGGCATCAATCCGTCTTCTCTACCATATAAAAATATAAAATGCACCAGAGACTAATATAGTATAAGAGAAAAATATAAAATGTACAGGCCTGTTCTTCGTTGTCTTAGAAATACAACGGTCTTTCCATATTTTGTCGAAGTCTGTACATAGAACTTTTCGCCATACCTTTCTATATCCCTTATGATCTATCAAATAAAATTATGTATAATTAATTCACATTCTTATTGTGAAGTTGTAATTATTCAGAACAGACGGTCTGTAATATTTTTAATACTAATTAAATGTATTATTTAGAAAAATATACATATAAAATTAATTTTATCCAAAAATATTGTTGTCGCGCCACCGGTATTCGAATCGGGATCTCTTTCCAAACCTGTGAATGTACATTATCCAACTATGCCACAGCGATATTATTTTTGACGACAAATTTTCGAACCTATATGTAACACTTTTTCAAATTAATACATCTATCGTTCCATTATTTGAAAGCCATGTACTTTGTTTTTGTTGAATCTCAAATACCTTTGAGTAAACCGATAGCAGACTGATAGTCGCTGTAGCATAGTTGGATGATGTACCTTCCACGGTTTGGAAAGAGATCTGGTTGTGCCGAGTCTTCCGCGGACGTTCTCTGTTTCTTGGTGCCATCAACACTAGCGTCATATATCTTCATTACCATTATTATTATTATTATTACTTCCTTATTATTAATTAATATAATAAGGATTTTTAATTTGCTTTGGTTAGCGTGCACTATGTAAAACTCCCGTTTTAGAAGGTTGTACACCAGGTTGTACAAAAGGTTGATGTGATCACTTATAATGCTAGAAATATATCATATAAAAAAAACTTCAATAATTGAGCACATTTTCGACGAAACCGAATATAATATAATATTATACATCGTTTAGGAGTACAATGAGAGGAATCCATTTACAGCGCTATCCGTGCCCTTAGCACCGTATAAAAGTATTGAATATCACGAACTAGGCATATTTACAAATGCATCCTATTATGAAACGTGCTCATACAGAGTGCAGGGGACAAAGCTGCTACATTTAGACACTATTTACCTCCGCTGTTTGCCGAGTGTTTCCGATTTGGAAGGAAAGGTGTTTTTCGAAAGGTGCATTTGGTGTATGGAGTGTGCTACCGGGATTTATAAATAATGTAGAATAAAGCTGGAAAGATGTGTTCTCGAGGAGGATGGAAAGACAACAAATTTGGGGGCAAACAACACGGGAATGATTTATAGGCATGTGTGTTTATTTTGCGATGAATTCAAAATGTATTATTAAATTTCGCTTGTTATTCAATAAAATTGCATTCCATACACTTATTGAATTTCACTCATGACAAGAGATTTTTTATTTATTCACAATCTATCACTTGTAGGAATAGTCAATATTTGTTTTATTCTACTACACTTTTCATTGTGTTGTATGATATATAAAGTTTTTGGGAACATCTTCTCATTATCAATATTATAGATCAACTAAAATTAAAAGCACTTTCAGTAATACAGGTGTGTTTGGAGTTAACGGCGGTAGTGGTGGGGGTAGAGTTAAAATGAATAAGAGAGGGGATGTAATGGACGGTATTTGAATATTTATTATGTTTTTATTGTTATTTTTATTATTAAATATTTCTAGAATGTCTAATTTTCATCCTTTTGTGCAACTATGGCTCTCCATTCTTGCATGCTCAGCCATTTCGGAGTTTAGACTGAAGTTTTTTATATCTCTCTTGTGTTCTTCCGATCTTTTTCTTATTCTTCTTTCGCTTTGTCCGATATAAAATAAGTCACAATCCTTGCAACTCAACTTGTAGACTCCGCTTTTTTCTTCTTGAGGTATTTTTGACATATTATTCAAGATATATTTTGTAATATTGTTTTTTTTATAGAAGGCAGGGTTAAATTTTTTATCTTTACAGGAATTGAATAAATCTGTTGTAAGTTTTCCTACATGGATTATTTTGGTATTTTGTGATATAATTATGTATATATATGGTGTGTTTGTAACTCCAAATATACTATATATTACTGTCTGAAAGTTATAATAATAATCTATAATATTGATAATTGGAAGATGTTCCCGAAAATGTTATATATCATTTAACACAATGAAAAGCGTAGAGGAATAAAATAGAGTTTTGACTCAATTTACAAAATATTCCACAAAGTTTCATCAAAAACCTTTGAGCGTAAACGATATTCAAAATTTTGTGAAAGAGCAATTGTGAGGCACAATTCTCTAATTACGTATGGGTCATTATCATAATGTTCGTCCCCTTATTCAGAGTGAATATTATGTTCCTATCCGATATTGTTTTTAAAAAACCTATGAAATGAAATACCATATTTTTAAATTTAGTTTTGATTTATCAATTATTTGGTTTATTACAATTATGTATGAAATACGAAATTGGGCAAGTGCCCGCCTTTGAGAGCGGCATAAATACGTGCTGTTTTAACCATATTTTTCATAACATTCTCACACACACTTTCAGCAATTTCATTTCGAATTATTGTCCTGTAGTATCGGAATTGTTATTGGCGTATTAACGTAGGCTTTTCTTTTCAAGTACCTCCACGTAAATTAGTCGGGAGCTATCAAATCAGGTGATCGAGAAGACCAGTCGATATCACCACTTTTTGACACTAAGCGGCCGGGAAAAATTTTAAGCGTAGCTCGGGCGGTGTATGAGGTGGCACCGCCCTGTTAAAAGCATATATGTTGCAGACTTAATAGACCTAATTCGACCATCAAGAAGTTTTCCAACATGCGACGATAGCGCAAACAATTAATGGTTATAACATTACCTTATTATTAGATATTTTTTAATAAATTGTAATCAGCTACTCTATACGATTACCAAATTTTAACTGATAAATATATGCCATACCACAATGGCGGCCAAACAAAATCGATGTTACACAACATAATATTCACCCTGTAACAGGGGGGTTGGGTACTCAAAGGTACGGCAAGGTGCTTTCATCTTATTTATTTACCGCCTTCCCTACCTTGCGCTGTTTCAGAAGGTACTTGATGACCAATCAGCTCAGATCTGTCTTCTCAAAAAGTTTATCGCAACTTATTCTGGGACTACCCATCTCTCGGATCGTTCTCTTCGGAGTTGCCAAGAAGATACACCTTGGCAGTACCCATATAATCTGACACTCCCACCAAGCCGCCTCAATTGAGATTTTTACATATGTTGAAACGGCCCCCATCTCCATGTCGATCTATAAGGGCTGGTGTTATCTCGTGATATAAACTCGAAAAGGTCACCAGTATGAGGATTGTATTTACTAAGTGCATCACTCGGATGGAGTTCGGATGCTGTTAAAGATTCTGTAGTATCAGAATAATCAAGGACCCTATACCTACTCGAATTCTCCCGTATGGATATTGCGATATCATTTGAAGAGTAAATGAGTTCTGAATGTGTTTGTGTATGCGGCTAGAGCAGGTTGATTTGAATGAACCAGTAGCTACGATAGATACGATTATTTACGTAAGAAGAACGATTGAAATTAAACTGTTTGTTACATTATACAAAGTTCAAGATAAACCAAATTCACTGAAGGCGATGTCGAGAAGCGTGCGAAAAGATGTGTCCGATGAGATTTCTGGTGGTTTTTTAGACTAGTCGCGTCGCGGTGTATTGTTGTCTGCATTTCGCGAGCATCAGGCAAACTATACGGCTGTTAAGTATTTATTTATATAATATGACTCTGTGATGCGCAAGTGGGGCCACCACAGGTTCAATAATGTTACTGCTGCTACTCCCCTAACATATATCGTTTCGATAGCCTTGATTCTCACTCTCTCCGTGAGAATCCACATTTGGTGACCATAAATTAAAATGAACACAGCATTAATAACAGTCAGGTTGGTCTTGTCACTTAACTGGGATTTCTTTATCGCCACACTATAAACAGAATGTAAAACACTCGATTCTTCTGTCTATTTCACCTCCAGTCGCTAGAGAATTCCACTCATATTTGAATTTGTCGACTTTATCTGCGCTTCTACGTTGATGTTATGTTTGAATAATTAACATAAATATACGTTCTTAAAAGTTGCCACAAAAAAAATCGAAAATAATGTAGCTTAATAGACATGAATTTTATTTTAGGAATCTATTCGCGATGTGCTTATTGCTCTTATGATAAGACACTCGTCTAACGATTAAATCATTGCGAATTCAAGCCTCGTTCCAGTAGACTACCAAGTTAGTACTATTTTAATAGTAGCTGGTTTGAAAATAGTAAGAATATTGAATACCAGTTGCGTGCAGTAGGTATAGATTTAGGTTATACTGTTACCAATGATATTATACAATTATATATAATATATGTTATACAATATATGTACTTTCGTTTAACCAACAACTTTAGACAAAACAAATACGTCGTTTATACGACCCTGCCTTGTATTTATTTGTAATTTTAGAGTACTATTAATAGTGTTTTTAAAAGTTTAAGTTTTAACGTAAAATAATACCTTCTTACCCGTATAATAAATGTGTGGACGTTTTAAAGAACACTTCCTATGACTGAACATGATTAATTTTTTGTTTGAAAATCCTTCACGTAATAACTAAAGGAAATAATTATTTTTATTAAAGGTTAGCGTAGGAAATAGTTATGCCAATTGCTTTTTGTTTTTCCCAAATCAAAAAGCAATCCATGCATCAAATTTAAAGAACAATCATGAAATCAACACTTTAGAAACAGTAAGATAGTAAAAGTCGCGAATTAGTAAAAGAGGAAGTAGACACTTCAATGATTTTCACGCAGTTGTAAGCCTTTCTAATATTATTCTGTTAAAAAACAGCATAGATAACGACTCCATGCAAAACGGATCAACTGAAGGGAATTTTCAATTCAGTAAATAGCCAGTTATATGACTTGAGTAATTCACTAGCTTAAAGGCAAAATAGAGTAATGTGAATAGGTCGATGCGGCGAATACCAAAATAATACAAAATTACGAATACAAAAGTGCCATGAGTATAGTGGTGAGTTGTCGTGGTAGTTTTTAGAACTAAGCAATTAAAGTCTCTACTGGTACACGGATGGCGCTAATTGTAAAATAATATTTCCGTTTATGTTAATCCAATTATTTAATTTATATTTGTTTCCCAGAATTTTTAGTAGTGCATAGCTTTTTTGCTTGTATGCACTGCACGCCCCTGTTGATTACACATACTTCGTGTAAGAATCTATACTAAAAATAAAATAATAAGTAGGTATCTCAAAACATAAAGAAGATTAAAATTTGATAAAACGGATAAAAACATTGTAGATGGATAAAAAACATAGTGATAGACAGGAGCGTGATAAGCCTAGAGTGGAAGATTATCTTGAGCACAATTTTGGACCAAAGAAGACCTGGAAGTGTGTTACAACGGTAGATAGATATGTTGCATCTGGCTGGAGATACCCTGGAGCTGGAGTCGGCTGTGAGGGCGACCAAGGATCGGAACTTGTGGAGCCGAGAAGGCAGGAAGAAAGAAGAAGAGATAGACGTGAGGATCTTCTAAAACATGAGTAACAGGGAGTCATGTTCTTCAGCAAATAGGAAAAGAAATAAATAATAATAATTGTAGAATGAAAGATCCAAATCGCGGAATTTGGTGCTTAACAAATGTGACGAGAGGTATATAAAAGAATTTTACCTTGACTTAGTATTGGACTGTAATAAAATAATAATATCACTGTTATATGTAATTAAAATTTATGGCTATCTCACTGTGGAATATGCAAATATTACTATCTAATAGAAGGTGTACTTGCGAAAATGAATATTTGGGATGGTATGAGTTTATGTGCCATGTTACTTCGATTTGCACTACTGAGTTTTTTATTTTATAATAATGTACATGTGTGTGTGTGTGAGTATTGTCACCCTTTTATCGGAAAGCTAAGAAGACGGTAACCGACAGGTGTCATTCTTATTACATCCCGCGCTTCGACCAGTTCGGCGGTCCAAGTAAACCACCAGTGCGCGCTTCGGTCGATCGAAATCTAAAGAAGACAACCCAGCTAAAAGAACAACAAAATCGAACCAGAAATACAGCAAAATTAAAAAGGTTAGTGCAGTTCATATATCATATGTTTGCTTATTGTTGATCGAAAAACTTGGGAACCAGCTATAGAAGGCATTTACGTAAACAGTATGTATAATATGTAATTAAGTACCTGGGCTGGTATGTATGTAAGAAAGTAGGTACCTACTTGGGTTTATATAAGTTCCCGGTATTATATTTATGTAAAAATAAATGTTTTTTTTAAAAATCTTAACATTACTTTCAAATTATATCCAGAATTCTAATTATACTTAGCAAACACTGGCGTTTAGTCATTTGTCATTAATAATCGTCTCTATGAAACCATCTCTTAATATATCTAAAACTTTAAAGATGACATATGGATTCATTGGTTCATAAAAATTGATCAGGCAACGAAAGCGTGTCGCAGATCGGCAGCCGATCTTATGGAAGGAAACCCCATGAGTCCAACATGTGGCTGGCGTGATGCGCGTGCGTTACCTTTACCCATATAATTACAGGATCCAAGGAGGTCTGAAAAATAGGTGAGTAGAAGATACGAGTACTAAACCATAATTCGTTATATTGAAAATATACATGATAACGGTTTTGCTATATTTATTACACTTCTAAATCAAGTTGTATTCACTTTTATATATATATATATATGTATAATAATATTTATTACCCATGGTAATTCTGGATAGGTACATCAAAAGACATACTTGTCTTTCAAATTCTGTCTTTTAAATTTCACGTAAGATAAGGATTCAGTGACAAATTATATTTATTATCGTAGAAAGATATACATATAATACCAATTTTATCGAAAAATATTGTTGTTGCGCCACCGGGATTCGAACCTGGATCTCTTTCTTAATCGGGGAAGGCACAACAACAATATTTTTCGATAAAATTGATTTTATATGTATATTTTTCTAATTAAAATATTTAATTCATATTAAAAATATCACAGACCTATGTTCTGAATAATCACACTTCACAATAAGAATGTGTTCTTCTAATAATAAAGTTGTATGAATGTGTCCAAAATTCAATAAAAATGAATTGATAACTCTGGCGTCTGCTATCAGATTACTCAAAGGTATTTGAGATTCCGTATAAATAAGGTAGATGGCTCTTTCAAATAATGGAACGATTAAATGTATTAATATCAAAAAGGTAACATATAGGTTCGAAAATTTGTCGCTAATAATATCGTCGCTGTAGCATAGTTAGATAATGCACCTTCCCCGGTTAGGAAAGAGATCAAGGTTCGAATCTCGGTGGCGCAACAAGAATATTTTTCGATAAAATTGTTTTTATATGTATATCTTTCTAATTTATGATACTTTCGACGCTTAACGCGTTAATAAAACGTTTAAAGATTTTTACTGAAGATGACGAAGAAGAAGAAAAAATTTTTAAAAGAAGATAATAAATTCACAGCGCGGTTAATGAATTATTATTATTATCTAAAAAATACTACATCTTTTTTTCCTATACATTAATTCATTCGTTTTATATTTGTAGATCTGGCATTATATTGCGTTTTCAACAGTAACCTGTCAAATAAATGCTTTTATACCGAGTAATATAATTAATATTTCATACACTACGGGCAAAATATTTCAATTCATTAATGATGAATTGTTGTTAGAAGATTAAACATTATACAGTGACATATTTAATCAATATTGGGTATTCTTCTACCTTGAACAGGCGTTTATCAGATAAGTTTAAAATAACACATAGAACAAATAAAATAACCGATAAGCAATTAGCACACACGGTAAACGTGCCCATTTTAAATAAGTTAATTTTAAGTCAGGTCAGTGAATTCTGTTAATACCCGACAATGATTTTTCATCTTGATGTATAATGTGAAAAATGTATTTCTCGAGCGGTGCGGATATGCAAACGATAATTCAAAATATACCATATAAGGTACTGCTAAAAATAATCGATATACAGAGTGTTTTTTTAGATGTATAGGACTTTAAAATGAAATTAAACACATAAAAATCGTGGTAATGGCCACGGTATTGACATTATTGGAAAGATAATTTTATGTCATTAGTGTTTAGATATGATTTCGCGCATACGGGAGCCACGGCTGTCTCGAGGTCCAATTGTCGACCACTTTTTGGAGCAGCTGGGGACGTATATCGGCAATAACGCGACGGATATTGGCTTCCAAGTCGTCTTTTATCTCTGGTTTATCGGCGTAGACTAACGATTTTACATATCTTCACAGAAAATAATCCGATAGTGTTAAATCATACGATCTTGGAGGCCAATTCACAGGTCCATTACGCGAAATTATGCGCTCATCGAATATTTCCTTCAATAAATTACTTGTGGCGTGCGCTATGTGACATGTTGCGCCGTCTTGTTGAAACCATAGCTCTTTGACATGAATGCCATTCAATTTGGGAACGAAAAGTTCAGTAATGACGGATCTATAGCGCTCTCCATTGACTGTAACGTTCTGGCCGGCATCCTTTTTTAAGAAACAACAGCTTCTTCGGTGCGCACTATACGACGTCTCTGCAGATACATATGCAATTAGAATATGCATGGTGCGAAAACGATCCATGGTTATTCGAATATCGACGGTAAAATTGACGTAGCGCACGGTAACTTTCGCGAACATAACCACGATTTTCGAAATAAATTTGTATAATTTGCAAGAGTTGTTCTGGCTTAAGTCTATTCATGTGAAATGGCAAACCAAACTGAGTAAAAATCAGCTATCAGCTGTCAAATTGGTTGTCCCTGGAAAAAGTGTTGCCAATTCGAATATTGAAGTCTTATGAAATACAACAGTTAGATAACTATGAAAAATTAATAGATAACTATGAAAACTAAATAAAGTAACGCAATTTTAAAATATGTGTACATTTAATAAAAAAAACATCTTAATACTCACTCACGCTTTGAACGATTCATTCTGGCAATACAAAGAAGACACTCACCTGTAACAAAACAAAAAAAATTCTAAATAATGATGGTACAAAATTTGTAAGATGCGAAATTAAGGAGGGAAAAATTCATGAATTAAAAAAAAAATTAAGAGGAAAATTTTAGAAACAAGCATTTGTTATTGCTGGATTGCCATATGATTCTTACTTATAATCTAAAACATGAACAATACGAACATAATTTAGAATCATCTACGAGTATAAAGGTCACAGAAAATACTGATGCACAAGTCGCTTATACTCTTGTATCGCACAGAACTACTTGCTGAGGAGGCGCCATATAATTGATATAATAAGACAGGTGTCAATAATTTAAAGGTGTGATCATCGACGTGGCGCCAAAAATCCATGGGATAGATTTCAGGAAAACAAAGATGTCTTAGACGTTACAGCGGTGGCCTGTCGCCGTGTAGGTATTTGCAAATATGACTATATGTATTGTTATGAATCTGAATAAAAACAGAGTATTCTGTAGGCGGAAGCCGTTCTCGATTTTTCCACCGAAGTGTGCCTATATTGAACATATTTTGTTTCATTTCTTTCGACCCCATAATTGTCATCATCATCGCCGATTGAGAGAAGCTGAGATCGGCGAACCACCCTTGTCTATATTCTTGTTTTCTATACGTATCAACTCTTATGGAGTGAGTGAACGAGGAAAAGATGATAAGAAATGTATTACAATACGAATATTGATGGTGCCAGAAATAGAAGACGTCCTGGAAAGACCTTGCACGATCAGGTAAACTAGATACTGGAGAATAAATAAATTTTTAAAATACATTAACATAAATTTCTCTTCGGGGTACAATCTATAAAGCATTAATAATGAATTACTTACAGACTGTCGAAAAGTATACAAAAAAGCATAAATCGAAAAAAATATTTGTGACAGAAAGAGTAGAGAATTTTATATTTACGACAGTCGAAATAGTGATTAGTTTCAGTTAAGTGATTAGAAATTATGAAAAGTTATGGCTTTTTTAGGCAAAGGCGACGTCCTTTTATTTTCGTATTTAAGTTTCTCGCCCTTTGAATAAAACAAAAAATAATTATTTATATGCTGAAAACTTTTAGAGAAATATAATTTAGTTTGGTTGTTTTTAAGATAAAAAATATTATTAATTAGAAATATCTATTCCATAAACGTAAATTTAATTTGTAAAATGACATATGTTTTAACATATGGTACAGCAATGTCACTTTAAAGTGAGATCAGCGATGCGCAATTAATAGACATCGATCACAAAACATACCGCCTTCCCTTCAGGGACTTGAAGGGACATACTTCAAACGGCCAAATGGCGTCCCAGTTTAAGAAAATTGGATAGAAGAACACACAAAGGGATTTAATGGTGAAGTAAGTGCCATCCAAAAACCCTGAAGATGTAACATATCCAAAAAAAAAGGCTTTCAGAGCGCCGTAATTATGTTGGTTAAGTGGACATTGTATAATTTTTAGTAAAGGTTGACAAACACAGCCTTTTATAATAGTGTACTCGGGATCAATTATTTATTATGCGACGATAGTATTTGTTGTTAGATTGAGTTTGTTTGTGTTTAATGTCAATATTTGCGAGGGTTTTGTATTTTATTAATTTGTTATATTTATTAGACTTTATTGATATACATGTTTTTGTTGTAACAGAGGTGAATATATGTATAATTAACATAAGATACAAATATATTGCAATTAAGTAGTATGTTATGTAGGATGGAGTAGACTCCACCTCTGATATAAACAGCATTGTTCTGGCCACTTTACTAGACTGCCGTCTTTGTTAAAGTAGCCAGTTTTTTTCGTGCTGTTGTGGTGTTATATAAATTAAAGAAAGATAAATATTAACCAGGAATGAAAATAGATAAAAAAAAATAATAATAATGTAGTGAGAGTGTTGTGGAATTAGTGAATTATTAGTGTAGACACTGATTATGTTAGAATATTGGATAGCGATGCTTCTGATTGATCTCTACCCAGTTAGATCGTATATTGGGTCCATATTTGTGTAATCTTATATTTATGCAACAATGAAAGTATTTATTCTTCTAAAATTAAATCTTTGTCTAAACAAAACGTATTTTTACATTAATACATATTATTGTCAGCGTTTAAATTTTCGTTCCAATAGACTAATATATTTTTTTAAAGTTTCAGAGCTATTTGATTGATACCAAAAAAGTGATACCAAAGTGATCACGTGGGTGATATAAAAATGAAAATATTGAAACAAGGCATTTGCGTTAGCCCATGTCCATATATTTGGTAGTCTGTGGTAATAACAGATGTATCAATTTGAAACTGTAACATATAACTCCTTCAATATTTGAAATATTACTTTGTGGCCTCATTTTATATAAATAATTGGACAAAATACTTCGTTTAAACCACTATTTATTGATTATTCTACATGTTAGATATCTATGGTATCTTCTTCAGGAATCAGGAAACAATATATACTGAAATTAAAAATACAAGCATTTATATATGTGTATGCAAGCATTTATTTATAAATATATTTTTATTTATGCTTGTATTTTTAATTTCAGTGCACATTGTTTCCTGATTCCTGAAGAAGATACCATAGGTATCGAAACATGTTGAATAATCAATAAATAATCGCTTAAACAAAGTATCGTGTCCAATTATTTATGTAACATATAAGTTTGCAACAAAAATTTGTCGTTAACTTACTATGCCGATGTGGTGTAATAGGTCAGCGCACTTCCTCAGATAGAAAGGGTTTCTGTTTCGAGACCGAGTGGCGACAAATGATTATTTTTATGATAAATTGATTTTATCAGTATATCTTTTTAATTGATACATTTAATTTGTAGTGATTTTCCAATTTGACTGCACCAGTGTGGTGCCTTTGGAAATACTATCACAGATTCCCTTGGGTTATTTTCTCTTATTGTACACTCAAGTTGCTTATAGTGAAACTCGATATCATACGTATCACACTAGTTTATTACAATAACATATTTACCGTAAGATACAATAATATAACTCAGATATTGTTCATTGCCATTGCGAAGGAACGACGGGAAAAGGGACCTGTTTCCCTAATGACAGACTCTCATATCCCATGACCCCCACCACTCATCTAACATACCCACACACACACTAGTGATGGTAAAATCGTTATTTTAACTGTTATTGTGACTGTGATTTTGTTCGATTGTAACGATGATTGATAGCTGATTAACGTAATTCTTCGAGCAATGACTGCTACACTAAACGTCAGTCTCCGACATTCGAATCTTGGTTACCAATCATCGTTAAATCACAGTTAGCAATCATCGACACAATCACAATCACGTAACAGTTTACCATCACTAACACACACATATAAAAGTGACAGTTCTCACACTAATTAACTAATATAAAATCACAATGATTTGTAAGCTGGCATAATCACAGAATACGTAGAGGAAGAAATAATTCCTGATTGAAGTTTGCTAAGCACGAGCTCTCTTGTCTGTTTTTAGATTAGATAAATGCGACAGGCGCGCTTTTATTACACAAAAAAATATTTAAATAAAACTCGAACAATTCCGCGCGCACACACCTTCCCAAACAATAGCGGTAGCCATAGCACGAGATTCAGGGGTTGCTGACAAAAATCTCAAACAAATAATATGCCAAAAAAATGGTCCACTTCCTTGCACCTTGCCTCGAGTTAAACTTCGCGCAAGAACTAACATATGCGATAAACACTTGAAACGGCATAAGTTACGCAGTGCTATTTCTAAATAAGGGTCAGAATGTCGTGCACAGTTTCTCAAAAGAAATATTTGACGCGTCGTAGAAGTGGACTTATGGGCGGTTTTAATAAGGGACAATGTGGAATGGCACATTTTTTTGTAAGGGTAGAAAAAAACGGGATATGCTAAGTGAAAAGGTGAACTCGTGTTCTGGAGGAAGTGGCGGTCGTGTGCCAGGCGTGCTCAGTAATTATGTCATCGGAAACCGTCTTTAAATTTAGATACAACCATCGAAAGCAGCTGCTAATATGATAGTTAAACTAAAAAAGGTGAAACTATTAATATGTTCGTTCGTTTATCATAGCACGTTTAGTTTATTATTTTAATTCGGTGTGTAATAAACTGAAATATTACTTTGCGATTTCCGGGTCGGCTCCAGAACGGGTGGTATATGAAAACGCGCGCTTTCATGGATAAGATCTTTTGCTTGAGCAAAAAATTAAGTATTCATAATTTTACAGCTGGCATATTAAATTTAGAATAATTGTAATATGACACCAAAGAACGTTCTGATATTTGATTATAGTGATTTTTATTCAGTATACGCAAAACGAAATGTAATTCATTAAATAATAAATATTATTCAAATACAAATGATATGGATGGATATAAATAAAACAATGTTATTACTCTACTCGAGTTTTGAGAAAATCACTCATTCTCATCGACAGGTGAAGTATTCAAAAATATTAAATTCAAACAAATATAGGAGTCAAAAATAGATAACTTAGAAAATAGCGAGGTTTACGAAATTTCATGCGGAGATTGCAATAGGAAATTCTTATGAGTAAGTTTAGTTTAGAAATAAAAAGGAATTCGAATTCGGGTATTAATTTGATAAACAATATTACATTTTCTAACCCATCTCTTCTCCTCTCAATATACCCGTTACAACCATCCTTTCACCTTCCACCAGTAATTCCGCCTCCTCCCCCTCCTTCTGTCAGTACCTAATTACTTGTATGTCCGCCACCTGAGCCTTGTCTCCTATATTAGTGCGTATTTAGTTTAATACTTCACATGTCGATGAGAGTTACATGATATACATAAAGAAGAAGATAGAATATAAAATTACGTGTGAAAGAGAGAAACAGAATACATATAGTTAGAACATCAATGGAGACAATATAAAATTAAACTAAAGAGAAAGACGGCATACATATACCGTTAGACGAAACATTAAGGAAGGGAAAAGTACAATGTTAACGGATATTAAATTGATTTTAAAGGAAACATACCTAATATGGGGCTAATGGATAAATTAATTTGATTTTTAAGAATTGCCCTACCACTATATATGTTTCTTTATGTATTTATTGTTAGTTTTAATACGCCCTGACGAAGCTTGAGCCAAGCAAAACTGGTTGACGTGTAATAAAATTCGTGGTTTCGTACAGAGTGATTGCGTTTTATTTAATCTAATTTGTCAAACCACAAAGTGATTGCTTTCTACGAAAAGAGAGATATTTTATATATTTATCTTTTATATATCTCAAAAAACATTATTAAATTTTGGGCGTCAATTAATTGTTCCCGAAATTTATGTTATTGAACGATTTAATAAAGCCTTTAATAGAAATGACACTAACTTTTGGTGCATTTTTTTTTACATACCGTAGTATGTACTGTACACATAACCGATTTTTATCACGGCTATTTTTTAGAGATCAACAAGTTTAAACAATAACTAAATTAAATGTAACCTATTCAATCAGCGGAAACTGAAACTATGGTCTTGATGAAAATTATAATCAGCTGTTAAAAAACTATAAAACTAAAATATTTACATATTTTATGAATAAAAGAGTTATTTTATCTTCTTTTTATAAAATTACGTTGATATTTATAATAATATTAAATTATCTTCTAATAGAGGGCGTCCACGGAAGAATTGGTATAACCAGGTAAACCAGATACCCATTAGTAGCCTCTTCAATCGACGAACAAGCATAAAAAGTATGAATGCGTGTGAGGCGAGAGTTGTATGTCAGAAGAGAAGAGTGTGGCGTTCTATCACCTAAGGAACTGCGTGGTGATAAGGTAGTTAATTATTTTGTTATCTTCTAATAAATCTAATAATATATGATATTAGGTATTTTCTCAACAAGGTTATAAATCTTCTAAAATATAGTAATTTGAGAATAAGGTACTGACTTCTCATTGCAATTTTTTGATAGCATATAATTTTAAATTATACTTCGTCACTTTAAAATACACGTGGCATGGCACGTGATCACTGTGTAAATTGTTCAAAAGGAAAGATTCTATATTTAAAAATTTGCGATCCTTTTCATATCAAGTGAAAGGTGTTCATGTTGAGATCCATATTTTTTGCAGTATTTTGCAAAACACGTGTCATTGGGTGCGTACAGTCAACCTAACTGATGCACTGTATGATCAATTTACAAACATTCTTAAAAACTTATCGCGCTGATCAATAAGATTTTGTAATTTTGCATAATAGTTTAGTATGGAAAGTTAAATAAGTAGGTTTTTTTTTTATTTGTTCCGTACTTGCAAAACACACTTTAACGTGTTTGTAACATCGAGCGCAAAAATTATTGTTGTCACATGCCCGTATCCAAATTTCTTACCCATGACCTATCATAATATTTGCCCACCAGTTTGAAATGTGATCTTGACGCCAACGACGTCAACTTGAACGATATTATGTTCGATCTCGACATCGCGATACCATTCGCGGTGTGGACCCTTTCAACTCCAGTGCACCACCACTGTGTTTTGTTTGATCATAGTTGTTATTATTTGTATGTGCCGTGGATGCACATTGACATTGCCGTCTTCAGTCGAGAGCGGAAATCGTCACCATCCTTGTGCAAACATTGTGTGATTTCGCGGCGACCACAGAGATTTGCGGAAGCGTCATACCCAAGGTAAGGCGAACAGTCCTTCCGATTCCCGGTTTCCGAGGACACTGATCCTTCGACTAGATTCTCTTCCCCTCGCCGACCTCTCCATGTACCACGTTTCCCTACTTCCCTCCCCGACCCTGCGGTGATTCCGATTTACGACCAGAATTGTCGTGTTCCATTCCGCGTGACGTGCGACTCGGATATGCGATGCGCTATAACTATTGTTATACTAAACTAAATGTACAGTTAGTCAAGGTGAACTAGATGTTTTACTAAAAAAGAGACCTTTACACACTCACTTTCTATTAATGATGACTTGCTTTTTAAACACTACAAAAATAAATATTTAAAATTTTTTTAATGAATCACTAATTAAGTATTTAAGCATCATTAAATATCATTTTATCATAAATTTATAAATAAAATGTATAGTTGTGATAAAATGACCCACGTTGGTAGGGATTTCAAATCAATACAAAAATTTTAAATAACATGTTAACTTTTTTAAATAATTTTTTTTTATATTAGAAATTGATTTTATTAAATGAAAACAAACATCTATGTGCTTTCCATAAAATTTCTCATTGTTAAGTATCTGCATTCCGATACTTTTAAATAGATTGTAGACTCGTTATATTTTATTACCCTAATGTCGTCGAATTGTCTTAGATTTATTAAGTTAAGTTGATTTATCTGACGATATTGACAGTTTTTTAAATTTTAAAAATACACTCTCAAAAAATAGAACAAAGACGATAGCTAAATATACATTTTCTTAGAATTTCTGTACAATAGCGTATTCAATTTAACATAATTAATCATTAGCTACTCTGCTTACTCGTAACACGTAGCTAATGAGAAGTATATTCAGTATACAGCCTTCAGACGACCTCTTAAATCTCCATAATATTGTACAGAATCTTGATCAAAATGCAATCCTCTTGGAAAACAAATGTTTGTTTATAAGAGAAGTTTGCGGCCCCAGTACTCTGATATGAATAGGGGTTGCTAACATCCGGTCTAATTCACATGAGTGCCTACTTACAAAGCTTCACAGAGATTTTGACCTTTAATTCATTTTAGACCCACTACCTCCCCATTGTTTTCGGCCAGCGAATAAGATATTAAGCTTGTAAAATTATTCTGTATGAAAGCATCCTTTTTTGGTGTAACTTATGGTTAGAAATTTTAACTTTTAGAGGACGAGATATTTTGTATTAAACTACTTATGTTTAACTTTTTATTTTATTTACTTATAATGGCAGTGCCTAAAGTAAAGCGGCACTGTAGATTGAAATTGTAAATAAAGAATTTAGAATATTAAAATATTTCCTTTCCAATTCAAGATTTACCGTTAAAAATTTAAGATATTTGTAGTATGATAACTAGTACAATATTTATTTAAGATTTCCTTACTGATCTATTTTTTGATATATTTTATTTGATCGAACAAATAATTCTAATTTGAACATATTTTGATTTTATTTTTGCCATCACAAATAATTGATATTAAAGACAATTAACTTCAACGAACCATGGAATAAGTATAACATAGCCCAATTCATTTGTTTTAATAAACCTATTATCAAAAGAATTAAATAATGAGGTGATTTTTTGTAGAGGTGATTGATTTAAAAACCCACCCCACGATTCTCTATTCGAGTAATGCGTAATTGAAACGTTAGAAATGAGAAAAGGGTTGCTTGTTCCGGAACATGTCGTTGATTCTCATTCAATTTTTCTATTTTATTTGGTGCCTTTAAATTAAAGAGTACTTAAAGGAACAATGCGCACAGCTGCGACTCCCCCTCCCCGCCCCGCTCCGCCGACACAGCATTCCGCGATTACAAAATCACAAAATAAAACATAACGGTCATACAAAACTCAAACACGTTCGTGGTTTTTTGTGTTTGAGTGGATGGTAGGTTCGCCGCCTCGCTTCCGGAGTAGATCGTGAAGCGAGGATCCGAACCAACCCCGGTGTTGTTTGTCCGGCGGATGTAATCCAAACCCACCGAAACCATGGGATGCTGAAAAAATAATATGGTATATCCCGACGAGGAAGCTGGGGCCAAGACGGTCACAATTCTCTCTCGAATTTAGCACTTTGAATTGAAGAAATTTGATTTAATTTAATAATTTTTATTTTAATATTAGAAAATATAATACAATTTAGAATTGTCAGTAGGATATATTGTGAGTTATATGTAGCCCGCCACGACTTGGAAGCGCCAATGTGAGGCGTGTTCTGGCGGACCATCCTCCACCGACTAGTAACAGGGGAGAGCATGAATTTAACTTACCATAATATCGAGATCCATCTTGCCATCTTCTGGGAAATAAGCTTTACTAAAAAGAGACAGTAAAACAAAAATTGTGATATTTCATAATAAAAGAGTCAGTAAATTTTACGTTAAAATTTATTTAAAAAATTGAAAAGAACTGAAAACTGCTATAATAATTATTTTTTTGATAAATAAAAATAATATTTAATTTTTAGAGCTACATAAAGGCGACGACGACAATAATAATTTTACAACTAATACGTCGACCTGGGGCGATTCCTCTTGCTCCTGCGGTAAAAAATTAACATCTTCTTGCATCCGTCCCTCTTGGTGTCCTGGGAGCAGCATCCACCGCCCTTTCCGAGTGCCTGGTAATTGGTCAGAACACTCCTTTAACCGGTGGCCTATGCACGAATCTTCTTCTCCCAGGTGGACCATTATAAGAATTTGTCAACGGGTGATGGGGAGAAGACGTAATTTTAAGTAGTAAAGAAGTAAATAATGAAGAAAGAATGAAGGAAATCAAAGAATGAATTAAAGAAAGAAGGGAAATTACATTATTTCCTGCAACAATAAAAATTTTTACTACACAATTAGAATTCGTAATGCTGGAAATGAGTGCGTTGTGAGATCCATTAATTATATGGATTTCACCCTTCAATTATTATCCTTGGCGCAATGTCCAAAAGCCTCGCTGGCGTTGGCTCTGCGCCTGGATCCAATATGGGCTGAATGTTTTTGAAATGAAAATTCTTCGAAAAATATATAGGATCGGAAAATATTATTGTTCAGATTTAAATAGGTACTAATTAAATGTATTAATTAGAAAGATATGTATATAAAATCAATTTTGTCAAAAAATATTGTTGTTGCGCCACCGGGATTCGAACCTGGATCTCTTTCCAAACCGAGGAAGATGCATTATCCAACTATGCTACAATAATATTATTTTTGACGAGAAATTTTTAAATCTACATGTTACACCTTTTTCAAATGAATTCATTTATAGTTCCATTATTTGAAAGAGCTATTTACTTTGTTTTTACTTTTTACTTTGTTGAATCTCAAACACCTTTGAGTAAACCGATAGCAGACGTCAGAATTAATAATTCATTACATTTTGGACACATTGATACAATTTATATATTATTAGAAGAACACCTTGGATTATGCACCTTCCAATGTTTGGAAAGAGATCCAGGTTCGAATCATGGTGGCGTAATAACAATATTATTTGATAAAATAGATTTTGTATGCATATATTTCTAATTAATACATTTAATTAGTATTTAAAATATCACAGACCTATGTTCTGAATAATTACAACTTCACAATAAGGATGTATTCTTCTAATAATGTAAAAGATTTGTACCAAATCATGTTAAGCTTTAAGTTCACCTTCTCTGAATTAAATATTTGCGAATCTAACCATAATTTTTGCTTCAGACCCTAAACCATTTAACAAAAAATAGTCTGGCCACTCTAAGTTCGGTGAAATTTTAATTTTTTGTATTCAATACATAATTTGGAATCAATAAAATATTTAAATTATTCGAAATAATCGCATAACTACGCCTTTTTTAAAGCCTTTTATCTTTGACATGTTTGAATTTACACACACGCAGCTTGAACATACCCCCAAAATTATTGTGCTCTAGGTGTGTTACACCCAGTACACATGTCAAATGAGACGTTAAGTAAATGAACTTAAAAAATGAACGTGGGCATATTCAAATAGCCTCGTCGCGTCCCAGTTTCCCCGACTAGCATATTCAAGAAGCATTTCCTTCGGGCACGCGCTGTGCCGCTTCATATAACACAATAATACCTTTATACTATAATATTTGCGTCTCGCTGTCGCACCTGCTCCCATCTTCAGTGGCTGACGCTCCAGCGACAAGAAGCACAAGGTGGTATAACCATTATAAAGATTACAAACTGAGCTTAAAAATGAAATATTGGTTTCTGAAATTTGCAAACACCATAAATTATACGAGTACTTCAAAAATTATTCTTCCGACTCAAAATTCTGTAAAATAATTCACAGCTTGGCTAACAATTACTGGGACCAAATACTTCCCACCCTTAGCGACATTGATGATAAATACTATTATAAATATTCTTATTTTATCTCAGTACTAAAAGGCGATATTTTTGGAAACTAGTATTTACAATCGCCTGAAAAAAAAGGTACCACCTCATAATGATACATTATCCATACACAGGTAAATATTTCTGTTATCATCTTGTGTATAATACACGTATAGTCATGTTTTAAAATTTTAATAATTTAATATATATATATATATATATTTGATCACGGTGATGATTTTCAATGATTATGATTATCTGTAGAAATGTTGTTTGAAATTTTATAATAATAATAATAATAATAATAATAGATAATCTGTATAGCGCCATTTTCGTGAAAACTTTCACCTCAAGGTCGCTTTACACATAAATTATTTATAGTTCTACAATTATCTTTGATTTTAAGATTAAAAATTGTTATTTTCACTTGTGGAAATGACTTTTTGAAAAGGTGCGTTTTTAGTTTCTATTTAAATAAAGTCTCTGATGCACTGTTTCTTATGACGGAGGGCAAAGAGTTCCACGCTTTTGGGCCTGCCACCGCAAATGCCTGTTCACTAAATTTACACTTCTGACAACGGTTGGTCGGTTCTGCAACCCTTCCTGCGGCTGAAGTAGAGGCTGGTTGGACGTCAAATTCATTCAAATTGTATGGGATACAAAATTATTGAACATACAGAGGCGCCATGTTGTGTGTCGCCTTGTAAATCAACCAGAATAATTTAAATTTCAGGGAATCGGAGCCAATGTAGCTGGTGTAAAAGGGATGTTATATGAGAAAATTTGTAAACTCCATATATTATCCTGTAGAATGGATTGTAATCTATTCAGTTGAAATATTGGCAGGTCAGCATAGATGCTGTTACAATAGTCCACACGTGACACCACAAATGTATTTATAAGTAGACAGGCTGCCTGAAGATGAAGATATCTCCGAATATTTTTAATATGTCTCAGTTGATAAAGACGGGCCTGTTATACTTATGGTATTCAAATAATATATCTTCTGTGTCGCGCATAGCTAATATTAAAGAAAAACTAATACATTACGTTAAAGTGTCGATTTCTTAATTATGAATCAATTGGATAATTGATATTTTTAATAGAAATTATATCTATTGTCAGAAATTGAAGAATTGAAAAACTGTAACGCTTCTGTATGGAGTCTAAGTGATTATTTAAATAATGTGCCGTATGTGTCTTTCGCGCCAGTCTTAGAATTAAAGATTTAAATATTAAATTTTAAATAATAGTTAAAGGAATAAAATGAGTATTATTGTTACAGCTTCAACTCTAAAACTGATAAATTTATGTGTATCTACATTGATGAGTTTGTTAAAAAGTGACGTCATTCATATTCAGTATGGATTAGTCACGGCTCAATGCATTTTGTATTGAGTGATTTGCCTGAAATACACACAAAATGCGCGCGTCCAATTGGTCCCGGAAGGGTAATATACCGGAACCTCATATCAGGTGCCCGGATATGAATGCATCGAGCGGAAACCGGACGATCTGAACTTGAAATTTTAAAAACGTTCAAAAATACCGGAAGTTACTGCTTCATTTGGTCATTTTAATAATACCCTCAGCGACACTAGTTTACTTTAAATTCATATTAGCAATAGTTTTCAATAAAATTGATTTTATATGTACACATTTATAATTAATACATTAAATTAGTATTTAAAACATCACAGACCTATATTATGAATAATTACAACTTCAAAATAAGAATGTGTTCTCTTAATATATATTTATATTCTATGATATTCAATATCAGCACCCCAGATGTGAGACTGATGAGACGAAAACAAAATGTTACAGTAGTATCATTTATTTATTTATATTATTGATTATTATATATTATATATTATTATATATTGAATGATATATACGAAACCGTTAACTATGAACTTAAATGAGTTAACAACCCCAACGAAAGACAATCTAATTTCTAAAATAATTAGGAGATAACTTTTTTTTTTAAAATGGACTTAACATAGTTTACCTCTGGGCTGCTGGTATGCAAGCGGGCGATCCATACAATTATACGATGAAATTCTCACATGGAGATTTAAGTCTTTCTTATATAGAGGAAAAGATTATTTTTAATTTAACTATCAACTTAATATGACCTTTCATGGAATTAAATCTTTATTGCGCTCATATCCCATAAAGAGCTGTAACTACTGCAATTTTCCGCAATAAAATAAAAATAAAATAATTCAAAATGGATATCGCTGAAGCTCGCGTCAAGTGGAATAGCCAGGATATCGTAAAGTTTAAGTTTATATGCAGATAATGCAAGGTATCACAAATGAATATTGCTTAATGAAACGTCAATTTTGTGATTAAGGTGGAATTTTATATTATATATGCATGACTGTACGAAATAATTTCGATATAGTATCTAGTGTGTAGACCTGGTAGAGTTTTGGTTACTTGCCCATGGTAATGTGCACGTGACAGATGACAACCACGTGATATGAGGCCGTGACGTGACTGGTGACAAAAGCAATCATCCAATTGGTGTCGGATCAGCTCTCGGTAACTGAATATCCTCTCATTACGAAGACAAAGGTTTAAATACAACGATGTATTCTTTCATCTCCATAGGTATATTGGATAACCTTAACATATTTGTTCATTGAAGTAAAAGTTCTTAACCACGGTGCAGTAAATTTAAACGGTCAAAGGTCACCGTCACATGGATTTGAAATGAAAATGGATAATCAAAAATACTTCTAAAATGTTCTACATGTTTTCGTTTATATATTATGTTAACATTTTATACGTGTGCCTGCAAGAGACGACGCACTTTTGCAAGCACAGGTCACGGGCCAACACGATTTATTGCGCTCTCGGAGAGCAAGATTTTATTTGCAGTCGCAAATGTAACTAGTAATTTAATTTTCCGTATATCGATCAAAATAATTTATATTTTCACGAATATCCCGATGTCCTTTCTTGAACATTTCAGTTGAAAGAATAACTTTTTTTTAAGAGAACACATTATTTGTGAAGTTGTAATTTTTTCAGAACATATTTCTATGATATTTTAATTACCATTGGTTTCGCACTTCCCCCGATTTCATTTAAAAAAAATTTCTCGATAAATTAAGTTTATCTGATGTATTTAATTTGTATTGGAATAATAACTTGTTGCTGTTTTCCAGTGCTTTACATTTTGTATTAACACTTTCTCGCTATGTTCGTTTATATCTATATAGATTGCAGTTACGAATGTTTGTATCATATTTTAATTATCGTATGCCTAAAATTTCAATTTTAATAATAAAGAAATATTGTTTTTCAATATTTTGCTAATGTGTGCTTTATAGAAGAAATAATAAACTTATTATATTCTGATTTTTAAATGTTTCACTTCAATCAGTTTTTAAAATACCTACATAATAAATACTTAGAAATAATCTACTTTTTTAAAACTAAAGAGTAATGCTAGTATAGCGTATCATATACAGTATAGCGTACTTACATTCCGCATTTATACAGTATACCGTAATTTTCAGGTATGCTTATGGATGCGTATGCATATACCACAGGAATGAAATGGCTTTATTTTAAAGATTTAAAATCATTTTCAAAACACTTAACAAAATAAGAAAACATCCCCATTGTTGTCCCAAACAAAATGTTTGTGTCTCGCGGAGTGACTCAAAAAAGGTTCTATCATAATGATTGCATGTCACGTACAAAAGATCACACGATTTTAAGTTAATCGAGTATTTACATCTTTATTGGACCACCCCTAACGTTTTATTTGACGTATTACGAGTAAATTATGTATTTTTGGAAGATTATATGTTATTGTGTTAAATGCGGAGAATTGAAGTACATGACATGTATTAATGGATACAATAGATAAAATAATAGTGAGACGTATTCGTCTCATACACCGAAAAAATTATACAAATGTACAATATCGTAACTAATATGCATGTGTTGACTTATGCGTAGTTAAATAAAATCTGTGATTACCCAGAAATCATTAATCGTAAATACTTATACGTAACAGATCTAGTTCACAATATTTTATGGGCAGATACGTGACTAAATTACATGTTGAAAATGTTCAAGGAATATGTCCATGTCAGAGATATAAGCATTAAAAAAAATCTTAATTATGCAATTATTTCGATTAATTGAAATATTTTAATGATTCACAATTATATATTGAATGCAATAAATTAAAAATCATCAAATTTCGAGCAGTCAGATTATTTTATGTTAGATGATTTAGGGCCTGAAGCAAAGATATAGATTAATTTCGTGAATATTTATTTCTAAGTCGAATTTGTAAAAATTTAAAACAATATTATTTTCAATACTAATTAGAAACATATAGATATAAATTAATTTTATCGAAAAATATTGTTGTTGTTCCTCGGCTTGGAAAGAGATCCAGGCTCGAATTCCGGTAGCAACAACAATATCTTTCTAATTAATACATTTAATTAGTATTTAAAATAGCTCAGACCTATGTTCTGAATAATTACAACTTCACAATAAGAATGTGCACAAAAAGAATTATTTTCTGTAATGGTGCGGTATATGTACATATTCCTTGAACACTTTCGAGTCTTGATTTAGTCAGTTATTCACCCATAACATATTTTAGACTAGGTCTGTTACGTTGTAATAAGAAAATTTGCATTGAAGAGATAATATTCAAAAACTCCTTAGTCGCAAAGTTGGATTATTAAAAATGTATGATTTCTAGACGCTTCGTGAAATTTTTAGATGGTTCTCAAGGATTATTGAAGTTAAAATTTTCAACCCGTACAACTCCGGGTATATCAGAGAGTTAGAAATAAAAATAGTGTTATTGTACATTGTATAAAAGAGATCAGTGTTTTTTAACTTTGTCAATTATTTACTAAATATTACGTTTTTTTTTTTTGACTGGATGAGACTTAATACATACATCATCCATGTACATGAACCCTTAGATTATATATAAAAATATAACATATATATAACACTCTTGTTTGCCACATCACATGTATTCAATCCATTTGAAATCTGTGGAACATTTTGTATATTAGATATATTTGATCAAATTATGATTTTCTCTGGAATAGTCCAAAATGGCATTTCAAAAATAAGGTTCACGCTTGTTCATTAAAGAATATTTAATTATCAAATATCATACCCTTGTCTCCTACCTCCCCCGTATCGGGTTATCGGGTGGCAAATATGTAAAGAGCGCGCGGCCCACCGGCGATGGCGTGTCAAAAACGCGAACTCTAACAAAAGACTTTGTACGATACTTTTAAAGTTTTGAAGTGTTAAGTGGTTTGCATTAATGAAGTGAGCTTTTTACGAGGAGTTTAATCAAAGTGTTATTAAATAATTATTGAACTATTTTAATTGCATGTATTTTTTAATTATTACAAGGAATTAAATATTTCTGCGCAGCAAAGTTTTAAGTTTTTTCGCACACGGCAAGTCTAAAATGAACTTACGTATAAAATAAAAAATATACCTTATTAGGTAATATTACCTACCGAATCCTCAAAATTTTTTGGATCGTCATTTCTTTCATCGTATTTCGGATGTCATATAGAAACAAAAATTTGGAATGGTGTTTATTTGTTTTGTCAGAATGATACGCGGAAAATTCTATGTACGTGGTTCATTATTTATACATACATATTTTACTTACTTTTTAGTTATATTTAGTCGTAGTATATACTGTAGTATACAAGACTGTGAAATCCTTCATCTTCTGGATTATATGGAAACATACAATTTTTCAGTAATATAATCCATTTTTAGTATTTTAAAATAAAAATAATAGACGATGACCAATGTCGTAATCCATCTTTATATATTACTTGTACCGACACGGATACAAATAATTCATGATATAGACATAAATAATATATAATAGAGGACCGCAGTTCTCAGCCATGGCGTCAGCGATTAAAAAAATATATAAAAATACAATAAATAAAAATATTAACAAAACGTATTCGCAATGTTCTTCAGAAAAAAAAGCTTTAGCAATGATATATCTAAAACGATGGCTAACTTTTAATTGACTATATATTTACATAACTGTTTTATTCTAGATATATAAAACACACTCTAGCAATAATGATGAAATTAAAAATATTCACAAATATATATAAAAAATATTAGTTAGGTTTATTATTTGAATAGCACATTCACGTCAATTTCCAGGGTTAAATTGAGTGTAATATTATTTATTTTTAAATCAATTCTACATTTTATCAGGTCGTAACAGCGCGAGTGATACTTAATATTATATAAATACATATTTATTAAGTATAAGAAAACTAATTCTTATAAATTTTCAGGTTTAAGTTCCACGAATTTAGTGCAGAAATATTAACATTATTTAAAATATGAAAGAAAAAAAAGCAGAACGTGATTTGAAATAAATAAAACGTTGTTTTTTGTATTAAAACTCTTGTGAATTTGCCGCAAAACAAACACCCACGATACTACGACAGTCGCTGAGCAAATCTTTCTCCGTCTTCTCAGTATTCATATCATCCTTGGAGCCTTCCTTAATCCGATTTCCCTCGATTCTAACACGTTTTCACACGGCTATTTTACAATTTCCAATAGTGTATTTATGATCCTCGCCGTCATAAAGGTATCCTTTTAAACAGATCACTTAACAACACCCACCTTCTATGGCCGGTCACGTTCGTCCTCGTTATCTTCTCTCTGAGGACCCTCGGGGTGTTTACCTTTAATTTGGTCCCGACATCATACATTAGACTTCTCACGTACAAGTCGAAAAATACATTTGTCAGAAAAAGTCTTTGAAATTTTAAATTCAAAGACTATTCGGGTTGTTATTTTTTCAGTCCATACTACAATAACAATAATTTAAACAAGTTATAATAAGTATTATTGGATATACTTGAGTACACCTACGGCATATATTAAACTAATATATTTAATATTAAACACTCATCTTGATAAAATATATTTTTATAAGAAAGAATTAATGGAATATATAATGCAAATAATCAGGGGCGTGCACTGCATACAAGCCAAAAAACAGTGCATTACTAAAAATTCTAGGAAACAAATATACATTAAATAACACATATTTTATAATTATGGTAGCGCCCATCGTGTATCAGTAGAATCATTAGTTGCGTAGTTTTGGAAGCTACCGCGCGATACCATCGAAGCGCTATAGTCCTCTACTGGGTTATTCTAAGCTTATTGCTACTACCACTGCTAGCCACTATTTTAATCTATCGTTCTATTCAAGCCATACAATTGCTACCTACTGAATTGAAAATTCATGTTGTACGGAGTCCTTACTTATGCCGTTTCCTAACAGAATGACATTTGAAAGGTTTCGAACTTGGCTTAGAGCTAATAGAAGCATCTACGTCCTCATATACTAATTCGCAAATTTTACTACCTTAATAAACGTATTGTTTTCGTGATTGTTCTTTGCGTTCGAGGATAATGCATTTTTATCAGGATTGATTCATTTCACTTAAAGACGTCGGTTAAACACACACCCGGTTCACAAACCTTTGTTCAATGTAACGTATAGTATATTATATATCATCATGGTAACAGCATAACCTAAGTATATACCTACTGCACGCCACTGTAAATAATCATTCAAGAAAGGACATTACTCAAAATAAATTAATTACACTTACTAGGTGTAGCACGACAAATGTACAATATTTTAGGATAAAATACATATTAAAAATATGATTAAAAAATGATCAAGCTGCATGTGCCAAAGTAAGCATTTAGAATTTTTTTATTGATTCTAAAAATATATTGAACACAAAAAGTTAAATGTCATCCAACTTCGAGCGGTCAGACAATTTTACATTAGATGATTTAGGGCCTGAAGCTATGATATAAAATAACAATAGGTCACTTTCGAAAATATTTATTTCGAAGTAAATACATAGACTTAAAGTTAACGTGATTTTGTAAAAAAAAAAACTCATACAAGACGACTTTTCGTAACGGTGCTGAATTTGTACATACTCTCTGCATATTTTCGTCCCATAAGTTAATCAGGTGATAATCACCCATAAAATATTGTGAACTAGGTCTGTTACACCCTGTATGTTATGATTTAACTTGAATGACGAATTAATAAATACTGAAATAAATAATATTATGAATAATAATAATACATATAACAATAACAATATATAAATATAAATAATGGTCAGAAGAAAATGGCAAGAATATCTTCTGATAGGGGTTGGAGATGACAATGATGTATAAGAAGGTTGTAATGATTTATCTCACCGAATAAATTGTCATGTTGAAATTCACGTTCAGAGTTTTAGCATTTTTCATATACATATGTGAAAATAAAAAACTTGTTTTTTTATTCTACTCGTTTAATACGCGATATTTTGATCCTACTCGTTTAATACGCGTTTACTTGATGATAGGCGTTTCACCTTGTAAGGGCATTATCAATTATTAAGCATTATTAATTGAAAATTAATAATTAATAATGCCCTTACAAGGCGAAACGCGTCTCGAATAAATGAAACGAGTAGAATAAAAAAACAAGTGTTTTACTTTCACGCATGTGATTATGGAGTTCTATAAACTTACCTCGGAAACAGTAAACACGTTTCACACTTTTATAATTTTTAAAAATTTATTGTAGAAACAAAAATATTTAACATTTTTTTTAGGAATAATCTTTTCGTACATAACCTTGCAAATATAATGAATACAACTCACATAGACTATGTTGGAATCCTTCAACTGAGATACATCTTATTTCTTCAAATAGGGAGTAGCCATAAAAAGGTAATCTTTGCACGTGCACCTGACAGTATGCCCCTACTTAAGTTTTGTTGGTATTATTCTCATGTTGTACGAAGAACAATAGAAAAGTTGCATTCCAAATATAAAGATGCACAAGAAAAAGTACAGTCAAGGTTTGAAACCAAATTTTTAAAAGATTATAATTGAAATTCTTCTACAGAAGACATAAATTCACTAAGATATTACATATTTATATTTTTAAGACAATAAACATTCCCTAAAATTAGCAATTACACAATTTATTTATTTATTTACATCTTAGCATAGAGCATACAAAAGCACTCCTATATATGCTCTAATATAAACAAGATTAAAGTCTTTTCGTTTACTAAAACTTATATTTTACAGTTTTACTTTAAATCTATTCTTAAGGAAAACACATTCTTATTGTGAAGTTGTAATTATTCAGAACATAGGTCTGTGATATTTTAAATACTAAATTAATGTATTATTTATAAATATATACATATAAAATCAATTTTGTCGAAAAATATTGTTTTTGTTTTTGTTTTTATCCCGGTGACGCAATGTCAATATGTTGTATCAATGTGTCCAAAATTTAATAAAAATGAATTGATAATTCTGGCGTCTGCAGTTGGTTTACTCAGAGGTATTTGAGATTCTGTAAAAATAATGTAGATGGTTTTCAAATAATGGAACGACAGGTGTATTAATTTGAAAAATGTAACATATAGGTTCGAAAATTTGTCAAGAAAAATACTGGCGTTATAGCACAATGGTAGTGCACTTCCCCGGATTGGAAATAGAGATCCAGGTTCGTATCCCGGTGACGCAAAAACAATATTTTTCGACAAAATTGATTAATAAATAATTAATACATTAATTTAGTATTTTAAATCAATTCAGTTTCTCATCATTTGTTATGTTTTTTGGCATTTCATTAAAAATCTTCATCGCACTACACATCATCGATTTCTGAGATTTGGCCTTCTTCGTGAATGGCAGTCTCAGTCTATCCCTTCCTCTTGTACGATGCTCGTGCTCATGTTGATTCGCATCACATTTTCGTATAAATTACGCTGGTATTTTCGTATTGATAATTTTAAAAACTGATACCATTATATTAAAATATATTTTCTGCTTAAAGGTCATCATATTTAGCTCTTTGAGTATTACACTGATCCGAGTATATTACAATTAGACATGCTTTTAAATCTACGGCACAACTTTTCGACTACAGGTGACTTTAATAATATTACTATTTCCAAAGAGAAATAAGTAGGGATGATCTTTGTTATTTTACTCATTTAATAAGCCGAAGCAAATTATAGACACATCGTAGTCCTACGCTTTATTTTTGACAAAAGATGTAGGTATTTATATCAATTTTCCTCATTTTATTCCAGGAATTATTTATGGTGCTGAATATGTCATTCCTACAGGACGCCTGGCGCCACGGGGACTGATATTCAATAAGATAACTACATCACATTAATCAAAACCCTCATCATTCAATCAGAATGGTGCTCCGTACAATGGTCCTCTCGTAATATGTTACCTACTCAAATTGCTGGGTTTATATTTGTATCAATTATTCTAATTCAATGTATTAAACATATGATTTTTTAAATAATTTAGATCCGTACACGGAACACGCGTCACATTAATAGTCTTACTATTTGTAAACAATTGGCAATTGCAATTGAACGAGGCTCAAACCCCCGACCACTAGATTATCAGGTGAGTATCGTAACCACTTTCTGAATATATTTTTGAATATATTATATGACAATTTCTGAATATACTAACTAGCTTTCATAAGAAAAAAGTGTAATAAGTCTATGAAGACTGAAAGATATAAATAATCTTAAAATCGTTCCAACAATGAAAACTACTTTTGGTCAAAGATTATTTTACTTTCAAGCTCCCAGAATACATAATCAGATTGGAAATAATATTAAAACATTACGTGACATTAAAGCTTTTAAAAATAATATTTTAAATTGGTTGTCAAAATTAGGTAGAGCAGATACTGAGAGTAAACTGTTGTATTTTATGAAATAACTCTTATTAACATTACGTGGCTTTGGATGACAAAGTAGTTTAATTAGTTTATGAATGAACTTGTGTTATTTCGAAAATCGTGGTTCAGTTCGTGAAACTTACCGTGCGCTGTGTTCATTTTACAGACGACATAATCGTCCATCCGAGCAAGTAATTCGAATAACCATGGATCGTTTTCGCACCACGCATACTCTAATTGATAATACGCATCCGAAGAGATATCGTACAGTGCGAACCGAAGAAGCTGTCGTTTCTTCAAAAAACAATGCCGGCCAGAACGTTACAGTAAATGGAGATCGCTATAGATCCATGATTACGTCCCTAGTTACTCCAAAACGTGATCAAAAATTGGACTTCTAGAATGCGCTTTATTAGACCCATTACCATGATTTTTATGTTTTATTTCATTTTAAAACAACAGTGCACGTTATTTTGAAAAATAAATTACAGTTCCACCCACACAAACTGCAAATCGTGCAGTTTCTCAACGAAAATGACTATTCTTTACGTGAAACCTTAGCGAGAACTATGCTGGAAAGTTTTAGAACAGCACAAATGCTTGGAAACATATTGTTTACTGACGAAGCACATTTTCATATCGATGGCTATGTTAATAAACAGAACATGAGATACTGGTGCCCCAACAACCCAAGGGAATCCCATTAAAAACGTTTGCATTGTCCAAAAACGACAGTGTGGTGTGCAATTTCTGCCCGAGGGATAATGGGCTCTTATTTTTTTAACCAGCGAGAGACAGTCACTGCTGGGGTGTATTGCTGAATGATCGACGAGTTTTTGGTACCGCAACTGCAGCTGTTTCCCGACTTCAACAACAAAACACAATTCCAGCAAGACGAGGCTATTCCACACACAGCTAGAGTTTTAATGAAAAAACTGAGGGGAATTTTTCCCAATAAATTAATCAGTATGTACGGAGACATACCTAGGGGACCTCGGTCACCGCATCTTAAACCGTGAAACTTTTTTTGTGGGGATACCTTAAGTCGAGAGTTTATAGCAACAATCCTCGAACAATTCAGACCCTGTAAGAAAATATCCATCGTGAAGTTGCTGCCATTGAACCAACGCTTTGCTCTCGCGTGTTCGCAAATTGAAGAGTCCGATTGCAAGAGTGTCTTGAGAGAAATGGACGATATTTAGACGATATTGTTTATACAACGTAAAATCCGCATCGTTAAACTCCATTTTGTATAAATAAAATGTGCGAATAATCGTAGTTTTTATTTTATTTAATATTAAACTTGAAAATTTTCCACTTGACACTTTTATATCTAGTATTCTGTGTATTATATTGAGTATTGACTGTACTTATTTTTGTAACGTGGATTTAAAATACTGACAAAATTAAATAAAATTATGTTGGTAATAAATTTTTAATTACATAGTATACAATTTACCTTTTGTAATGTTTGTGTTCGCGGAAAAGTTGAGTAAGTACATTAAAACCATAAATTTTCAACCCTATAAAGCAGAATGACCTATTTTCAATACCTAAACACGGTTGACTAACGACCTGGTTCCAATTACCGTCATCAGTGCAGCGATGACCTCAATTGGATAATATTTTCTTCGGAATCGACGGTATGTTTCACGTTTTGATACGAAAATTACTACCATACATAGTATATGAGCATGTACAGTCGTGACATTAATCAAATGTAGTATACTACATAATATATATTTAATTAGATGAAAGTCCGTCAATGATGACAATGACAGTAAGTCATATTTAAAACGTCATATTTTCAAAATTACACAAAAAATACGTAGATACCTACTTTCTAATTAAATTACTATTATACTTTTAAAATCAGCAATATTAACTTTGTGGTTAAAATTCATATTTTTTATTTATTATCTTTGTTTTATTAACCACTGAATTGAGTTTAAATATATCTAGCGGTTTCGAAAAATACCATTTTCTTCTTCAGGATGTCATAACTAACTAAAAACATATATTATTGTTACTTTACCAGAATCTATTTAAAACAAAAACAACAATTATTTAAAAAATAAATTTAGTACCTAACTCAAATTGTTGAGTCCCATTCTAAAAATTTGCACTAAAAATTATTCGACTAAATTTGTATTAAGTAACAATTTGAGTTAGGTACTAAATTTATTTATTAAATAATTGTTGTTGTTTTAAAAATAGACTCTGGTAAAGAAACGATAATATATGTTTTTAGTTAGTAATGATATCCTGAAGAAGAAATTTGTATTTTTCGAAACCGGTAGATGTATTTAAACTCAATTAAATGGTTCATTAAACAAAGATAATAAATAAAAAAATAATATTAGTCACATGCGAAGTGGATTTCTATCGAAATATAATACGCAAAACTCAGTTGTCTCAAGTGACAAAGTGCCAGACTATTGTAGAATTAATTTATTCGAAATTTGTGTGCATATATATATATATATATATATATATATATATATATATATATATATATATATATATATGGCTTATGCTCGCAGGCCATTATTTAATGTGTGAATTACAAACAGGGAGAATAATATTTATGTAGATACTTAGAACTGTAAGCAAAATGTATCATAAGGAATAAATACAATGAGAGATATAATAATATACATACTTAAACACTTTTGGTATGAAATCTAAAACCATGATCGTCTGGGACAAGGGCTGAACCCTGCTTCATTACTGAGCATGCGCAAGAAACGGTTGTGATACGATTGAACGAATGTCAAAAAATTCGTATGTTTTGAATTTCTATTTTTTAATTATTTGAAAATTACTTAATGTGGTTTTAGATTTTTATTATCCTTATAAAAAAAAGACTTTTTTGAGACCGGTTAGTGTATGTAATAAAATCAGGGTGGATAAATGCAAAAATTTATTAAAATGAATAACCACATGTTTTTGCGATAAATATTAAAAATATTATTATATTTTGGAGGCAACTGGATTTTTCAAACTATATTTTACACATAATATAGATTACAGCCTACCCGATGATACCCGGAGGAAATATACAGTGGAAAACAGAGTTGTAAATATCTCTATTGTTTATTGTTTGGAATGATATTATTTTATACAAATTTTTCCGCACACCTTGGACTAGAAATTTTTACATAAAAAGTAGCTGCTTTCAATTATTTTTTTTTTTCACAAGTCCAAAGTAAGTACCTATATTATATATAAATAAATATGTAGATGCACAAAGTCACATATTGAAGTAAGTTACTGAAATACTTTTTAATACAGATTAAATGTATTTGTTTGGGACATATATTTATTTATGTAAATGCATATTTATTTTAAACGAAAATTCATTCCCCCTCCATTCCCTTACCCATCCCGACACTCCACCGATCAGTCGATTGGCGACCTTGAACCAGTGCGGTTATTCATTCACCTAAACGATTACAATATTATACTAATATGAGACTTCGCGCCTATAGTGTATCGGAACCTAAGAAGAAATTGTGAATTGTAGTCCACATTTTGGAGATACTAGCCGAATCCGGATTGTGGTGAGTGCCAAACTCCTTCCGTAGCCTGAATTCTTCCAACATGTATGCTTGTACACAACAGTATTAATAAGAAAGATATATATATAAAAACAATTTTATCGAAAAATATTGTTGTTGCTACCGGGATTCGAACCTGGATCTCTTCCAATCCGGGGAACGTACATTAACCGATTATGCTACACCAACACAGTTCTTTGATGACAAATTTTGGAACCTATATGTTACACTTTTCAAATTAATACATCTATCGTTCCATTAAAGCCATCTTCTTTATTTTTACGGAATCAAAAATACCTTTGAGTAATCCGATAGGAAACGTCCGAATCAACAATATTTTTCTATAAAAATGATTTTATATATAAATCTTTCTAATTAATATATTTAAATTGTATTAAAAATATCACAGACCTTTGTTCTGAATAATTACAACTTCATAATAAGAATGTGTTCTTCTTAATAGAAGTACTTTTTCTTTATTAGTCGTTGAACCTTAAATTCAGAGTTATTTAATTCAATGGTAATTGAACATTTTTCTATTACTGTTGCGATTCTTCAGAATAGAATATTAATCCTTACAGTTTGACAGCTATAGCGACACGGTTATTTCGAAAGAAAGATTTGTTCTTTTAACTTTTTCACTAACTTATTTACTTTGGTTTATCTATTTAATTGTGTATCTAAAATTACAGTTAACCTTTTAAATGCCAGCAGAGACACGCCAAGCTTTGCATGTCATGCTAAATTAAAACCGTGTATGTACGCGCACGCGATTTTGCAGACTGGACTAAAAATTATTTTCAATGTCATATATCTAAAATCACTGTGATGTGATTTTAGATATATGACATTGATTTTAGATATAGATATAGAACACTTCTCAACAGCATTGATAACAAAAATCATAACATATTAAGTAAACACCTCTACCTATATGGTGTTCCACGTATAAAATATAATTGATTATAAAATACGGGAAAAAATGCTACTCCTGACTCACTGGTGTGATTGTGATTGATATTAGATAATATCAGTGATTGAAAATTGTGATTTTGATCAGAGTTTCATTACTAATGCACATGCGTCGCACGATATCACAATACACGAAATGAATAACAAAATAAAAAAACATCATTTTTAGCGTATGTATTTAGTAATGTAAAAAATATATTCTACACACATTCCCCGATATTCAATCACTGATAGTGAGTGTGACTCAAAATATCAGTGATTGACTCACGGTTCGTGATTTTGAGTTCATCACTAATTGAAAACTCAATGAAAGGGTGAATATTACGTTCCAGGCCGATGTTATTTTAAAATAACTAGGAAATTAAACAATTTTTTAATTTAGTTTATATATATCGATCATATATGGAATATTACAATTATGTATAGAATATGACATTGCCCAAATGACCGCCTCTGGCAGCGGCACAAATGAATTAGTTTGAAAATAGTAAAAAAATATTGACGTGATACGTATTCCGTGTACGTATCTCATTGACTAGCAGAAAGTTATTTTTTCGATAACGTACACTTCGCGCATATAAATCGAAAATATTCTATCAAATCTGTCTGTAAGTATTAGATGTTTCAAGACCCGTATACGGATATTATGCGGTGTTATGTATGTACATAGGGTGCTGTATATTTATCACAAACTGCAGTTAGGATTTCATAAATGTGTACGCCGCTCGAGTGCAATGAAGTTAACTTCCGGCAGACCTAACAAAGGATAATTCTGTACGCCAACGTTTAATAAAACACTAAATTAAAGAGGATATTCCAAGTTTCAAGTAGATGTTTACTGTCTCGTCCTGTTTTGGCAGACGTGCGTGTTGTTTACTATTAAAATACCGCATGTATGACCAGCGCTTGTCTCAGAGCTGCGGTTAGCCGTACATCTTGTGTTTCACTTTTTGTTACGAGCATTATATGTTTCCAGTTTCATCATTTCTATATATTATATTTAAATAATAATAAAAAAATTCAATGAATGATATGACTTATTCTTAAGAAGAATACTTTTTTTTGTTGTTTTGGAATTTGCATTTTTATACAAATGTGATATTCTTAATACAAATTAAATTAGTCAACTAGAAAGATTTTTTCTGTATGTCTTTCTAGTTGATTCATTTAATTTGTAATGGAAATAACAATAATAACAAATATTTTTATAGTTAGCGAAATCAACTTTGTGGTTGAAATCCATTATTTCAAATTGTTAACTCTGTTTTATTAATCACATCCTGAAGAAGAAAATGATATTTTTCGAAACCGGTACACGTATTTTTAATTCATTAAGTGGTTAATAAAATAAAGTTCACAATTAAAAATAATAATAACAGATGTAAATTCACAAAATACCGATCTTGTATTCTAGAAATTGGAATATTTATAAATTGTTTGGACACGATATAAAGAATTATGTATTTATTTATTTATTAACGTAATATAAACACTGTCCCAGTAATCTAGTGGTCGGAGGTTCGAACATCGATCCAAGAGACCAGCACGTTAGTTTTAAAATAGTAAGAATATTGATGTGACACATGTACCGTGTACGCATCTCTGTTTAAAAAAAAAATTAAAAATACATACACCTACATATAAATTATACATTATATACAATACAATGGCATGGGAGGGTAAATCTCAGAAATCGGTGATGTACGGGGTCATATAGATTTTGAATGAATTGCCAGATGTTATAAGAAAGGAGGAGAAACTACATAAATTTAAAATTAAACCAAACAAATACGTGCAAGATAAGTATATATATATATATATATATATATATATATATATATATATATATATGCACTATATTAAGAATAGGTACATAAATATTATACATTTCATAATTCATAATGTAGGAGATGTTTACTGTCTCTTTAACTAGACCGATGTCTGTGCTACAAGAGACAGATTCATCAGTTATATATAACAGTTAATACTGTTAGACATATTTGTATATGAAACAATTATTCTCAATCTATACAAGAAATTTTAAACAATTTAATAAATTGGCGGCCCTCGTAACCCAGTGGGCAAGACACTGGCTTCCCATATCGAGGGCTCTGGATTCGATTCCCGGTGAGGACGCAATTCATCTATGTGATTTTCTCAAACCTGTGTATTTGTGTGACATGCTCACTATAGTAATTGGGCCTCTCAACCTGTTGTATTAAAGAAACAAGGCTTTAAAATAATTCTAGTTACAAATTTTTTTTTAACAAAAATATTCTCGCCTATTACGATATATTACGATAAAAGAAGAAAATTTGAAATAAAACAGATAATTAAATAAAAGAAATAATGTTCTGTTCATGTAATCATTTCCATATATATTTGCTCATTTATTTACAAAAAGTCCATGTTTGAATTGCTTACAGATATTTTTAGGTATCTGATTTATTGAGAAAATTGGCGATTAGTTTTTTTCCGTCGTGCAATTTAAGAATAGTTTGTAAATGAATAAAATTCAAATATTCGCAATGAGTCCGAATTTTATAAACTATAATAAGATATTTTTTACCTTTTTCGATCCTTGGTTTTGGTTAGTGATTTAATGATTTATAACGAAATACCAAATAATAATATTTGTTATTTTATTTCTATGAAGGTATGTTATATCATCTATAACGATTATCTTTTTACGAATGATTGTAGATTCTTTCCTTACGAATGATTGTAGATTCTTTTCTTACGAATGATTTATCGATTGCCCATAATTGTAAATTCTCTTGTTACGGATTTTCAAATATTTTGTTTTTATTGACAATAGTTAGATCTCTTACGGAAGATTGCAGATGATTACATTTTTACAAGTTATTTTAAAGCTTTTTTTACAGATAACTGTAAATTTTATTCTTTAGACTGATTTAAATTTTCGAATCTCCTTAGAGGATTATAGATTGTCTTCTAACGAAATATTAAGATTAACTTGTTACAAATACAAATAATTGTAGATTGTCTTCTTACGGAAGACTGTAGACTATTTTCTACATACGATTGTAAAATGTAATAGTTTACATTCACATGACTCAAGATATCACGGGCTGATAATAAAGGACCTTCAACGCTTCATGGCTTTTGACAAGTCGTTCTGACATATAGAATTAGTGATTCTGTGCCGAGCTGGCGATCTGATGGTGCAATCAGGATGAGCGTCGGCGCCGGAGATTGCCGGTTACGTGACGCACTTCCGTTCGATGAGTGTTGCGGATGAACGTCCACACGTGGCTCTAAACGCCTTGCGGTCATGCAAGATAAAGATATATTAAACAATATCTTTGAGTAATATTGCTTAGAAATCATGACCAAAATAAGTATTTTTATTAATTAATTTAATAGTGTAAGTTGAAAAATATATGCATACTCGTCACATTATGAAAATTGTATAATCAGTAAGATTATTCGTAATTCTGCGTTAGCAGACAGATTAACGTGAGCAGTCCGAGGGTGCCAGACAATTTTGTATTACTGAATGTTTGGACTATTTACTCGTACGTTAGATAATGAAAATGACTGCCACAGGAACTGGTAGAGAGGAATTTCGCCAATGTTGTTCGAGCTTACGATGATCTGTGAAAATGGTTCTGTAACAATCACGTCAAACTTTTTTTTATTACTTATGTATCGATCTCTTTCTTATTACCAATCTTTATCAACACGCTGTTTCTCCGAGGGGTACACTTAGAGGATAGAAAAGGATATTAACATATAAAAGCGTACTTCTTATAAAACTATTTTTATATTTCTTCCTAGTTAAATTATCATTATATTTTTTATATTCTTTTATTTATTTGAAAAACGCAGCTTTATACATAGTAATAAATAAAACAATAATAAAAATACGACTAAATAATTAAGCCAGTATAGTGAGAGTATAAATATAGTAGGTAATGAAAAAATATAGTATTAAGGAGAACGCATTATTACTGTGAAGTTGTAATTATTCAGAATATAGACCTGTGATATTCTAAATACAAATGTATTAATTAGAAAGATATACATATAAAATAAATTTTATCGAAAAATATTATTGTTGCTACCTGGATTCGAACCTAGATCTCTTCCTATCAGGGGAAAATCCATTAAACGGTTATTCTACACCAACGCAATGCTTTGACGACAAATTTTCGAACTTATATGTTACACCTTCCATATTCTATCGTTCCATTATTTGAAAGCCATCTTCTTTATTTTATCGGATTATAAAATGTGTTATCCTTAATAATGTAGGTATAAGTTGTATCAATGTGACCAAAATTTAATAAAAATAAATTATTAATTATGGCGTCTCCTATCGGATTAGGTAAAAATAAAGAAGATGGCTTCCAATTAATGGAACGATAGATGTATCAATTTGAAGTGTAATATATAAGTTCTAAAATGTGTCGTCAATGCACTGTGTTGGTCTAGCATAATCGGTTAATGCATTTTTCCCGGATAGGAAGAGATCGAAGTTCGAATCTCGGTAGCAACAACAATATTTTTCGATAAAATTGACTTTATATCTTTATTAATACATTTAATTTGTATTTAAAAGTATATTGTGTTAAGAAAAATAAAATAAAAGTTAAATGTACAATTATATATGTATAGCATTTTAAATTTCGCAGTTAATTTTACCTATTTTTTTCTAATTATATAGATTTAATAGTAAATAATTATTTTATGATAAATAAAAAATATTATGTAGGTACTCGATTTGTTTAAAAAATAGTTTTAAAGTATCACTTTATTTTAAATTATTTTTACTTCAAATTCTCTCAACTTAAATTTACAATCTACATTTTATTATATATTAATTAATTTTAAAATAATCACTTTACTTTGTAACAAAAATAGGTACTATGTTGTGTATTTAATTATTTTTACAATACCTAATTTAACTGTTAATAATAATTAAGATTATTACAAAATAGTGGATGGTAAATGGTGGAAACGACCTCTTGACCTTAGGTGTTTCAAGTTTGATACTCTATCCTGCCTAATGATCATTTCTTAACTAAAATATGCATTGAAGAAACAAAACATATTGAACCAAAATAAAATAATGATTTTATTTACTGTTCCCACCTCCAAGCAATCGTGATAAGAAAAATCCAAAACCTTATCGAAAAAAATCCGAGGAACAACAATTCTCGCACAATCCAGAATATGATTAATCAGTTGTAATGATGTTGTTGGGAATTCGCAACGAGATTATCATCAGGCTGTCTATCTTGCACTGGACCCGTCCAATTATTCCGGACCACCCATTGCACGGATGCGAAGGTCGCCGTTTAGCATAAAGGTCTCTGCACACTCGGTCGGCATCCGAGCCGCGTCTGACCTGATCACCGATTGTAACAGAAAGATGAATTTTGACAAAAATGTTACCTATCAACGCTACCCTTAGTGATAATATTTGAAAACTATATTTCAACGTACTTCCATTACCTCTTCTTCTACTTAATAATATATATTAAAATATGCACTAATAGGTGATATATTTTATTTACACAGCACTATTTGTATAAATTGAGGCAATACTAGCTGTACATAATGGAGTCCTGGTACCGACACTGAGACCTGGAGCTGGTGGAGTAGACTGAATCTAGTGGAAATTAAATCACTTAGGCATATATGTTACAGCCTACTCCATTGACGACAAATTTTCGAACCTAATGAAAGAAGATGGCTTTCAAATAAATGAAACTATAGATGTATCAATTTGAAAAGTGTAACATAAAGGCTGTCAATGCACCGTGTTAGTATAGCATAATCGGTTAATGCACGTTGCCCGGATTGGAATAGATTCAGGTTCTAATCCCGGTAGCAACAACAATATTTTTATTTGTTATTTTTATTTGTTAACTTTGTTTTATTAACCACTTATTGACTATAAATACGTCTACCGGTTTCGAAAAATACAATTTTCTTCTTCAGGATGTCAATACTAATCAAAATATGTTGTTTCTTTACCAGAATCTATTTTTAAAAAACAATAATTATTTAAAAAATAAATTTAATACCTAACTTTAATTGTTACTTAATACAAATTTATTCAAATAATTTTTTGAATTAATTTTGCTAATTTCATAAGTACAATATTTTTTGATAACATTTATTTTATATACATATCTTTCTAATTAATATATTTAATTTATATTTGAAACATATATCGACTAAGTATTTTGTCCATGATGTGTCTGTCCAGACACGGATCTAATACGTAGCGCATAAGTATACAAGAACTTTCAAGTCTCGCTGTCTGTCCCCTCCCCGCGATATAAATTCAATATTGCCACATTAAACATATTATTTGCAGTTAGACACCTCAAAATGTCGGCACCGCTGCGAACAAAGGTCTCACGGGACCACCTCTAAGGAAAAAAATTCGAATAAAAAACTCGCTGCCCGGTGATTAAAGCCTGGCCAGTTGATACAATGGAAAAAAACTCTGAAAATAAGTCCCCGCAACAAAGGAAATCAGGTGAAACGAACAAAAAATAATAATCACCTAATAAGCAAATATTTGAGGAGATTATTCGGCCTTGCTTTTTTACTTTCGGTTTTCTATTTAACTTGGTAATATTTTTTACCAGCTCAGTATGGCACGCTTTATAATATAATATCTTATTTAAGTACAATTACGTAAAGACTATTCAAAAATAATTTATTAAGTAATTAGCGACAAAAAAAAATCATAATTAATAAATAAAATATTTTGGAAAATACTTTTAAGTATCGATGCGCAGAAATTTTGTTTTAAAAATACGTTTAAAAAATAAATCATTTCATTACATTTTTGTATACGTATACAATAATGAACAAAATGAACAAAAAAAAAGATGTGTGATTAAATTATGTGAAAAATTAATACTTTTATAATGCAAGGGTGTTAATTGATATTTTCGAAATGATACGGTAATACAAGTTTTAATAATATTAAGAGGTATGTTTGAAGCAATAAAGAAATTCCAAATTTTAAAATAATGTCTGAATAGGTAAGATGACGAGTCAAGATTGAACAGTCAGCTGCCACTGAGATTTTTCTAATGCCGGTAGAGTGCTCATTGAGCTGAAATACAATGCATACAACTAATCTGACGAGATTAACAAGGCTAATGTAACTCAGCTGAGAGAGCATTTTACCGGTAATAGTTCTTTCCATTTAATTATGTAACATTGTTACTTTGGTACAATTATCAAAGACCAAAATGTTCTTAAAGAATAGCACCTTTACCATAAATACGTGAAATAATCATTTAATGGGTTATAATTATTGTTATAGAAACTTTTTACCATAATAATAACAATTATTGGTTGCAAAATTTTAGAATGCAACTTTTTGAAATTAGTATTTCACAAAGAAATCGATACATTAACAAATAATAATGTTATTAAGGAGAACACATTTTTATTGTGAAGTTTTAATTATTCGGAACATAAGTCTGTGATATTTTAAATACTAATTAAACGTATTCATTAAAAAGATATGCATATAAATCAATTTTATCGAAAAATATCGTTGTTGCTACCGGGATTCGAACCTGGATCTCTTCCAATCCCATGAACGTGCATTTTACGATTATGCTATACCAACACACACACAATGGATTGGCGACAAATTTTCGAACCAATATGTTATATTATTAGGAGAATAAATTATTATTGTGAAGTTGTAATTATTCAGAACATAATAACAATATTTTTCGATTTTATTTGTATATCTTTCTAATTAATCCATTTAATTAATATTTACTATATGTTACGCTTTTTAAGTTAATACATCTATCGTTCCATTATTTGCAAGTTAGCTTTGTTTTCACGGAATCTCAAATTATCCTTTGAGTAAACCGATAGCACACACCAGAATTAACGATTAATTTTTATTAAATTTTGGACGCATTGATACAACTTATATATTATTTAGAAGAATACATTCTTATTGTGAAGTTGTAATTATTTCGAACATAGGTCTGTGATATTTTGAATACAAATTAAGAATTAAGGATTGGAAAAGATCCAGATTCGAATCCCGGTAGCGACAAGAATATTTTTCGATAAAATTGATTTTATATGTATATCTTTCTAATTAATGCATTTAATTTGTATTTAAATAACAATGTTGTATGATACACGCAATCCACCTGTGATTTTAAAAAATATACATCTTATAAATACATGTAATAGTTTTTTTTTTTTAATCTACTTTCCTCTGGAAGAACCTGACTCAGTGAGACAACTTCTTACCTGCGTTTTCTACGTTCGTTTTGCGTAATTTTTTTACCTGCGTTTAAACGTCATGTAAATTTAACCTACGCGGTGTTTTTAAGGTTAGGAACAATCACCTGTGTTTGGGATTGTTAACGACATAGGGCGTCGCTGTATAACATACAATTGCATAATAAACTTAGATGACGACGACATAATCACGGTTTATTTACTACAATTGCTCAAGTCAACCAGGTTTTAAATATTTATGTATGTATACTCTCCCACGACTAATTGTAATGTTATTAAAAGATGAGAAAGTATTTGAAAAATGAGATAACAAAATAGAAAACAATATAACTAAATGAGAGAATAAAATTGCTACGAGTACTTTTAAATAATTATGTAACTGCTTTAATTAACGATTGCCTTCACTAGAAATCTCATACAATTTTTTTTAATGTATTAATTACCTCTATTCGCAATAATATAGTTGAGAATTTTTTTAATCCCAATATATTTATGTGTGTCGCACGTACAGAAATCGAAACATTTCATTGAAGTGTCAATTTCATTTTAAATGTGAGAGTGTGACCTTTTTGCTCTCAAGGTGCATTTTTCAAATAGAAAACAGTAATATCCATTTATATTGACATTAATTTCCGATATAAATAATTTAAAGCTTTTAAATTTTTAATGTTCTTCTGTTCGTCACAAACGTTTTCAAAGATGAAACATCAAACTATTTTCAAGACTTTGGTTATTAAAAAGTGTTTGTGGTGTTTAATAAAAATTTACGCTAAAATTAATTAAATTTCTTTTAGATTAATAGTTCAAATACAACTAATAAAATTTATTAAAGGTCTTACTAGGATGCCTGTACAGGAGGAAATCTATTAATTCAAAACATCCGTAAAGGACAATGCAAACATAATGCAGAGCCGCAAACTATCATGTCGTTGTATTGTATTTTTGTTTACGCATAATGACTTATCTCTATCTATATCTATAAATCAACATTCATCTCCTAACCTTCGAGACGTAAGACGTGGCGGTCGATTACTTTTAGTAGAAGGGATGCTGGATAATATGTTTACACCTACTATCAAATATACAAAACACACACAATTCACTATCCACGTTACTTTAGTATTAATTTTTTATTTAAATGATGAATTAAACAGATAATCAAAAGATAATTCGGCTTCAAGCATTCAAGCCAAACTGTTAAAAATGCATCACACTAACAAATTTCTCAAAACAATCCGCTCGCTTCGTAATATGTATGCTACTCTATGCATTATACCTGTAAGCATTAAAGTCGTTTTTTGTACGTTGGATGCTGTTAATGAATGCGTATACAGTATTCGAAGACCTTGACAGGCGAAACTGCGTATGCGCGAAAGTCGGATACTTTCAAACTTTGTGGATACGTAACGAATGATATAATCCACTGTTGCTGGTATCTGTGAATTTACACGACTCATAGATGTTCGAAAGTTGATAATGTATATGTATTTCAATTCGCAGTGCTGTTTTTGGCTAGAAACAAAAAGTTCAAAGTTTTTTGACTCTTGAATTCCAGAGATGCGGAGCATCCAAAGCATGTATGAAGCGATCGCGTTTGGTACACGCGCCCTTGTAATAAAATTTACAAAATATGTATACGCCTGAAACAATATAACAAAAGTTATTATCGAAATTTTACAGAAAAAAAAAGATCATGAAAATTTGTATATACGTCATTATATTCGATTATTGTGACCGCATGCAATACAGGCCGTAATCCAGTTTGTTAAGGTAAACACGCATGACTCTAGAACATCGGTTCCCAATCTGTGATACGCGTACAAATTAAATAATAAAAATATAATAAACACGGAAAATACGTGTAGTATACATGCAGAATATATTGATAAATATGGAAGTTGATTGTGGGTGGAATGGTGAACGTTACATTGTGTAAAGTGATCACTTAAGCCAGCTGAAGACAGGTCGTAAACCCTTTAATTACCCATACTCCCATATTTTCGCATATAATATAATATAAATAGCTTCGTCTCTATGAGATATCTATAATTTGTTTATTAAATTCAATTAAATCGAAGACTGTAAGGCCCTAGTACCGTTATGAAATCGTATTGTTTTATATCTTATTTGTTTATTATTACTGCGATAGAGATTTCAGCAATTAAGTATATTATTTTTAATGGTATTTTCTTCAAAGTACTTATACATGTGAAGCATAGCTGTTTTCAAATCTGTACATACTTAAAAACAAATATAAAACGTAACTCGATTTACAACCACATTCATATTTAAAACTAAGTAAAACTACTACCAGTAAAATCAATAAAGAAATTTGTCAGACAAGTACAATTATTACATTAATGGTTTTGTTCATCAATAAACATCATCTTCTTCTCATATCTCATCCATTCAACAGATGTTGGCCATCATGTTAACTATCATCACTATGTTTACTGCGATCCGAAAAAGCTCTACAATGGACTGGCCAAACTTTCCTCAGGTTTGTCAGTCATGACGGTCTTCTTCTTATAAGACTCCAATTTCTATCTATCTCTCCCTGCACTGTGAGATACAAGATTTGACACTTCTCTAGATGTCACATCATATTGTCTGTTAATCATATTATTATTATTATTATATAATTTGTGAAATTACGATTTTTCAAAACATATCAAATGTATTATTCTGTGATAATTGATTTCTCATACAGAAAAGGCTATTTTTTATATTTAATGGAAAATATATGAAAGTATGGCGATGGTGAAACGAGTCCACATACTAACATATATACAACTTGATAAAAAATTGATAAATATGGAGATTGACGGGTGAGAATTGGTGAATATTATATATATATATATATATATATATATATATATATATATATATACATACATACAAGTCGAAGACAGGTCGTAAACCCAGTAATTACTCCATACTTCCATATATTTTCCATTAAATATAATAAAAAATAGCTTTGTCTTTATGATATATCTGATATTTGTTTAATAACAATGCCTTTGTAGGTAAAAATCCAGTAATTGCGTGTTCTTGGACATATTCAAATATTGCTAATTAAATCAATCACTTAGGAAGATACAAAAAAATCTATCCATTAAAAAATAAAGTCACCACCGAAAGTTGAACCAGAAAAAATTTATATAACCGGTGGGTTGCTTTGACGAATAAGCTTCAAAGACAAATACGTCAATTTTTTCCAGAGTACTAAAAGACAAATACGTCAATTTTTTCCAGAGTACTAAAAGACAAATACGTCAATTTTTTTCAGAGTACTAAAAATTTTTAATTTTGATTTTGGTGATGTGCATTATTGAAAAGGCTAAGAATCGCTGCTCTATAACGTATTGCCATAACCTATAATGTATAATTATTATAACATTTATTTGTGCCCCCCATGCACTCGCTCAATCCCAACAATCTTGTTGTATGTTCTTCTTTTATTTTTTTATATTCCAACTTTATTACATACATATGTATTATTATAATTCTCAATATTTGCCAGACTGCAGAACAGCATTACGGCAAGGATTGCCTGTCACAACTTTAAAAATATAACATATATAAATGACTCATATAAAAAATAGTGGTACAGCTGTATTTGCTTTAGTTTCCACAAATATATTGCGAAACGAGGATCCCAAGAATTATTACAAATTTGAAAATGAGCCATGACAATAGAAAAAAGTTGCTCCTGCCACGGAGTTAACAAGCGGTTGATGGCTGTTTTTTTTTTTTTATAATTTCTTACCTGGCTCCCCTTTGTCGGCGATTATTGGTGTGGAATTTTGAATTATTGCCGATTTGTTTTTAGCAAACGAGACCTATACTTGACCCTTCGCTAATGTACGCCATTGAATTATGGGTCCTCGAGCACTGCACTAACAGAAATATAGAGCGCCTGATGTGCTGGTCGCTGGATACTGGACGTGGATGTCGGGCTTCAACATTAGAGAGACTTCGAAATGACACAACGTTCCTATTTAATTAGGTTATTAAATAAAATATTGTATATTAAGGTTTAAAAATAATTTTAAAATCCCTAAATTTAACACCAAACACTCTCCGGGATAGTACGATCCAAAAATGATCCGGATTAAAAAAACACGGATACTTTATGCTTAAAAATCGATGAAATATTTTTTATTAGTATTTAGCGAGGTGCGCCCACCAACATTACTCAAAAACAGCTCAAGAGTTAATATTGCATCGTTGCGGTCAAGATCACCCCCGTCCCCCAAATGACAATGAGTCATGAATCGCAACCGCTCATTGAAATATCCACAATCCCATGTCTTATACAGTTGATTGTAAAATGATGTTTAAAATTTATATTTAACTTTGTTTGCACCATATTTAACGTAGCTTTGAATACGTCACTCGCATATCGCCAAAGCTGAATCGTAAATATTGTGAATATGAAGAATGTGAATATCTATCTACACGTGTTTATTTAATTATCTGTTATTGAAAAGTACTTTGACGTATAACGTTAACTGCGCAAATATTTTGTATATACTGTACAACCGCAGAGTAGACGCTCTTTTCTCTGCAGATGCAACATAATATGACGCCACATCATCTTAGAATTTTTTTGTAACAATGTGTACAGACGTGTATAGAAGATATGCCCCACCGTATGGGGTCCCAAAATAATCGGTCACAACGGTCACAAACCACGACCTTGCCGGCAGGTATATAATCCGACACGAGGTCCGGCAAATAAAGCAATCCAGTCGCTACACCGTCGCAATCAAGCTGCCGGCATTTTGTTAATTTAAATGGCGGCTAAAAGCAAACAGAAAAACATTTGAAAAAGGAACGGCGCGAACGCCCGCGGCGGCGGCTAATTTAAGGGCGGGAGATGTGTAAAGTGCCATTGTTTCCGCGCCATCGGCCATGTCGGGGGCCACCTAGAAGATGGCCTTATTACCTCCTCGCGGCTCCTGCGGTTTCGCTATTCTGCCTTTATTAAGATATTACAAGTGGACACCGACAGGATTACCAGGAACTGTGTGTAACTTCCTGACGGACGATATTGAAGCACAGCTAGAACAAAAAAGTAAAACCAACGAAGTAAGTGCGGGGCCTTAAGCACCGGAAGCGTTCGTTAAAATTCCGACGATTGAAATAATTATATATTAATTTTTATTAACAAGTCGTGCAGGTCGCAATTACCCTATTTGATCGATATAATTTAGGTTTAGTTTTTTTTACTAATTGTAATTTTTTTAAATATTTATATAGGTGTTGGAGTATATTGGTACAGGGTGAATATTATGTTCCAGACGATGTTGTTTCATTCATCAAAATTTCAAGCGTAGTTTGGGTTGTGTTGTAGGCCCAATCGACCCAATTCGTTTACCAAGAAGTTTTTACAGCATTGCCTCTTGCATCCCGAAAGAAATAGGGCCCAATGATTCCGCTGACCCTCATGGCGCATCATACAGTAACTCTGCGTGGGTGTAAAAGCCGTTGGTGTATCAATTGAGGATTATCAGCGTCCTAATAACAGCTGTTTTACTACTATCTATGACTACCAAATGCGAACTGATAAATATCTGACAAATCAAAATGGCGGCCAAACAAAATCGGCCTGGAATATAATATTCACTCCATGTGATTTTTATTGTTTTTGTATTATATTGTTAATATGCGTTGTTATTAAATAACAACGTATATTTACATTAAACGATGGCATTAGAGATATACATTATCTATATTTTAGAAACACGGTATGTCTAATTTCTGTAACGTAGCATAGACACTATCCAATTATTAAATGTGTCAAAATACAGATTATAGTTAGCTTAGTATCAAATATACAATATTTATCCCAGTATTGGAAGTGTCAAAAAATATTCCAATATCGGAAATATCACAAAATGAGGCGAAATACATTAATCGAAAAACATTTTAAATTCAACATAAATGCGCGAGCATCGGTGTAGGCTGTTTATTTTTAAAATTTTGAATACGTTATTTTTAAAATATTTAATTGAATTAATTTACATACAATTTACAAACCTTAATGAAGTATGTTTACATTCGCAAACTAAAAATTAAAAAAATAATTAGATACCTAGATAGAATCTTTGAAACATTACGTAGATATGATGATTATGCTCACAGTGAACCAGGCTAACAACGTAATTGGCATATTAAAAAGAATATAATAAATAAGTAACGTAATTTGGACATGCTCTAATTACAAAGTCGTATAAATAGTTAAAATCTTTATACAACAATATTTCATTCACAATTTTAAATATTTACCCTTAGCATTTAGATTCATAAATGACACTTGGATTCATAAAATGAATAACATTTTATTTTTAATTAATCCCACTGATTTTAACAGTACACTTGAAAGCTATAGCTATCTATTAGAGTAATCTTAGAAATAATGTCTAATATGTGAATACATATTTTATTCTGTGCCTCTAAACGTCAAACTTATGTTTTAAAATGTCAATAATAAAGCTTATGAAATTTCATTAATTGCTTCCTTCCCAGAGATCTGTACCTATAGCACATTCACACGCGGTGTTTACACATAACCATGTGGGTACTAATCTTCTTTTTCTTCTTTTAAATAGGCAATCCACCCTTCAAGATACCATTGTCATTCAAAAAATTTGCTATTATATAGATTAAATGTAGCGAGTTAAGGAAAAGAAGATGACACAAGTTAACCGGGAGTTGAAAATTACCATTGACGAGATTTCTGTAAAAAAAAAACTGTGATCCGCAATGAAAAGATATGGTGAAGGGTTTCCTCCTCGGCACCACACTTACACATAGGGGAATCTATTAAGTTCAATCTGAATAAATGTGAGGCTACCTGGCAAGAGTCCTAATCGTACTCACTCAATTCTTTCGACAAATATTTCCAAAGACTCGGGTATATATAAAAAAATTACCGTTTCCGCTCAAGCAGCGTCGTCTGCCTCACATTTAAATCACATTCCCCTAAAATGAATCATGTCATTTGGTTGGCGCGTCACACTTCTTGACCTCCCGGTAATCGTCTGATGATGGGAAAAGTCACCGTCATAATTTCTTGCCCGCCGAAGACCTCCGTATCAGATCGGAGCCACTTCAAAGACGGGGGTCGCAGTAAAAAAGCGATTTCGCCCATAAAACAATTATACAAACGAGGTGAAATTGGGTAATCACAATGTTTGTCCGTTGTTTACTTCGGCTCGTTTGGTTCCGGGCCGCTGGTAAAGGAAAACTTTCGACAGGGTTGGCAAACAGTCGGTACGACCATTCCAAAAATACATATCTATGTAGATCTATCGCCTCCACTCTTGCCATTACCATCCAGCGTCACTTAATGCACCGTGTAGATACAGGTGCGTGAAAAAGTCTCCCAGTGCCGACGCTATGTAGCAATATTAATGCAGCCGGCCGTCTAACGAACCTCACTCTTTGCCGCCGCCTTCCAAACAACAGCTACTAGAATCGCCTCCGTAAATTATTTGTGCGTAGTAAATTTATTGTACAACTTAACTAATACACACTTGTAATCTGTCATTAACAATAAATCAAGTAATTTTCGTTTACTTAATCTGCTTCGGTCACACAGCATACCCACACTCCACATACACGATTCATCCTCGCAACTAACAATCAGATATGGTGAGTGATGGATGGATATCGGGGCATCCACCACTCATCACCTGTATAATTCTTCTGATTCGCATCACAGCGTACACTCACACGTACATTTCTTCATCATCCAACAACGCCAACAATCTTCTCACGTTGGCGATCCAATCATACCCCATAGTGGTAACCTTACATTAGACAGTTCATACAAGGTGCCGACTCTGCAATCCCCACACACATCTATTCTGACAAGCACGCAAATAACTAGTGTTTCCAGCCAATTTACGTTATGACTTCTTGATAAATACATATTGTAAATCGCTTAGTTTACATCCCATATACCCAAGCGCGTAACTACGCAAATGCAGCCAATGCCGGTTATTGCGGTCTACGTTGGATAGGGCCGAAGAGAATCGCACCTAACAAGAATACATTTAGTATCGATTCTTTTTCCAACGCTGATGTGGACTATTTTCTTTTTTTTTCATCACTCCAAGAAAAGGAATCATGTTAAAATATTAAACCTTATCGATGTATAAAGTAGTGTCCTGCTAAAAACAAGTGAAAATCGATGTAATACGAAGTAGGAATTGTTTCAGTAGCGAGTGTATATGAATGTCTAAAAACACATTTTTGTTGTTTTGATGAAAGTGTGAATATTATAGGAGACAAGAAATTAATTTTAATCATACTATTTAATGAAAAAAATTACTTCGTAGTACTTAAAATTTTCATTCTTACATACATAGAATACATATACAGGGGTCTCTTTCATTTTACATTGGGGTCCAATTTTTGTAGTTACGCCACTGCATGTTCATATATGTACATAGATATATCAAATTCGTGAAAAATTCGAAAAATAATAGTCTATAAGGAAAGCAATTTTTAAGTAATAATACCGTATTCTTTTATTAAACGGTTTTTAAAAATTAATATACCTTATTTATACATGCTATTAAATTTCAAACAAATAAATTATTAAATTTGTTCTATTTTTTCTAATGATTGATTTACCAAATAATATTGTAAATAAACCCGAAAATACCATAAAAAAATACATTACATAATCGAAGCTTAAAATTCCCATTTCTTATATTCTTTCTCCCGAATTCTAGCAGTGTCTCATATTCAATCACAAATTTCTGGCAACCCTGTTTTCACTAATGACAGACGGGATGTGGGTTTAATGTATAACGAGGATAGTTAGATGAAGATCTTTCTCGCCACACGAAACTTCCAACAAATCATAAATAAGGTCATTTAAACTGGGTGGTTGGTACCTACACCTACCAGTCTTCTGCAATAATATTTATATACTGTGATCCGTGAAAAATGTTTTTTTTCCATTGTTGAACTATGCAGTTTTTTTTTAATTTTTAATAAATTTAATATCAAACCAGTCATTGTTTCAACTTCAACAACGTATGACAATTACAACTCCGCCAAATTTAAATATATAAACCAGACACCTTTACAATTTTAACCAATGAAAAATAAATTAATTTAACTGTGTACTTTGCTTTTAATTTATGCATAGACCGTGAAAAGAAAACAGAAATGTACACGAAAAGTATCTTAAACTGCAAAACGAATGATTGCATTCATCTTTGAACTACATATTGACAAAAAGTATGTAGAAGATAGACATGTCATTCACAAAAAATTCAATATCCAAATTCGAAATATTTGGAGCCTCGCTACATGTTGTTCTGAACAATACTCAGAATCGAGAATAGTGGGAACAAATTTTTCACTTTTGTGGACCATGACGTTAAGACATGAGTTCATGAGAGAGGTATTGAATAAAAAATTAATGTAACATTTAGATACCACCATAGATCTTACACCAGGAATGGTAATACACATATTACCATTCCAGAAATGAGCTAACAATCTTGAAACAATAACCCAAAATTTTAGAGTCCTAAGCTCTAAGGCTTGGCATTCGCAAAGGTAAATAAACATTGATGAGTATAATATATGGAAAATCAAATAACGATACAATATCATACATAATAACATGAGTAAATCTACGGTTATAATTGATTTTCTCTTCATAACTCGGAAGAAATTCGGCTCGGTGTTGACGATTAATAAAACAACTTTAAATACGTATCAAGATAAATCTTAATCAATTGAGTTTTTAAAACCAAGTTAAAGAATAACGACGCAAAACCAATTTTCAAAATAAGCTTCACAAAAAAATCACAACCAACTTACTCGAGGAATCGAATCTGCTACTTCCTTTTCATCTTGTTCTTCTAAGAGTAGTCATGATCAAATTTTTGGCGCATTCTCGGAAGCGTTCATCAGATATTTTCAGCGCGGCGTGTGGGTAACCTACCGCGTCAACGGGATTCTGTCACTATCGTGAACCACCAATCATTCCATAAAATTCTCACTCCTTGTAAGGAGGTATTTAAACACACGCGTTTGCCTGATATATGATAGATGTTTTATTTTAAAATTGAATTTTAAAATACTCGAGTATATATTGATATAGTCAGTGGCGTAACTATGTCAATACAGCCCACGTTAATTAGGGATCCAAAAAGTTTGTGCTCTACAACCCATTTATCATTGATATTTTTGCGAAAATCGACACCTTTCTCAGCGTTAATAGTAATCCATAGCAAGAAATGGAATTAAAAAAATCATTTCTTACGTCTATTACGAAATCTATTAATGTGAAAACATTATAGATGTGTATAGCAGCAGAACCCCATTACTATGTCGGGTTAGGGACCAGAACACCGCCGCAAAGTGAAAATTGCCTTGGAGTTAAGCAACAATTTTTATCAATATTTGAATATGTCCAAGAACACACAATTACTGGATTTTCACCTACAAAGACACTGTAATTAAACAAATAATATATATCTCATAGAGACGAAGCAATTTTTTTTATATATTTAATGGAAATATATGGAAGTATGCGTATTTACAGGGCTTACGACCTGTCTTCGGCAGACTTAAGTGATTACTTTACACAATGTAACGCACAATGCATAAATAGCAAATATATATGTTTGCTCCGTCTAGTGTTCGCCTGATCTGGACACTCACCTGATGACTAAAATGTCCAAGACTCAATCCTCGTTAATGGGTCGATTCATCAATGGGTAAGAATGGTGAATGTTATATTTATAAGCCAGCCGAAGACAGGCCGTAAGCCTTGGAATACCCATACTTTCATATATTTTCATTAAATATAATAAAAAATAGCTTCGTCTCTATGAGATATCGAGTATTTTTAAATTGCAAGTGCATATAAATGCCTGAAAACATCTATTTTTTTATAAAAGTGTGAATATTATATGAGATAAAAGACTAATTTGTTCTTATTATTGAATTGATAAACCACGCAGTATTAATATTCGTATACATTATTTATAATTCTTTTTAGGGGGCCCATTTTTCCATTCTGTATTGTGGACCAATTTTTATAATTACGCCACTACATATAGTCCTGTGGGTTGTCCACGATATGCGTACTTTTGTAGTGCATATTTCAGCCTCAATTATTTGTATTTCTTAGACTCTTTAAAACCCACGGGCGTGCAGTGCATACAAGCAAAAAATCTATGTATTACTAAAAATTTTGGGAAACAAACATAAATTAAATAAACGGAAACATTCTTTTACAATTACTGCCATCTGTGTACCAGTAAAGACTTAAAGTGCTTAGTTCTAAAAACTACCACGACAACTCACCACTATACCCATGGCGCTCCTGTGTATTTGCCCCATCGAGCTATTCACATTACTCTGTTCTGTCTTTAATCTGGTGAATTACACAAGTCATATAATTGGCTATCTATATTAAAAATTCCTTTCGGTTGATCCGTTTTGTATGGAGTCGTTGCCTATGCTGTTTTCAACAGAGTAATATTAGAAAGGCTTATAACTGCGTGCAAATCATTGAAGTGTCTATTTCCTCTTTTACTAATTCGCGAATTTTACTATCATACTGTTTTTAACGTGTTGATTTCATGATTGTTCTTTAAATTTGGTGCATGGATTGGTTTTTAATTTGCGAAAAACGAAAAGCAATTGGCAGAACTATTTCTTACGTTAACCTTTAATAGAAATAATTATTTCCTTTAGTTATTACGTGAAGGATTTTCAAACAATAAATGAACCATGTTCAGTCATAGAAAGTGTTCTTAAAAACGTCCATACATTTTGATATTGATTTCTATATAGATAAGAAGGTATTATTTTACGTTAAAACTTAAACTTTAAAAACATTATTAATAGTACTCTAAAATTACAAATAAATACATGGTAGGGTCGTATAAATGACGCATTTATTTTGTCTAAAGACGTTGGTTAAATGAAAGTACATATATTATATATGATTGTATAATATCATTGGTAACAGCATAACCTAAATCAATATCTACTACACGCCATTGTTAAACTTTGGTTTGATCTCATTAATCTCACAATAGAAGTTAATCACTGCGGTAATTAATCCTTTTACATCGAGATGTTTGAGTGCGGGGGGGGGGGGGGGTTATACGGAAGAGTACTAAATATTTTTAAACCAGTTTTAGAAAAATTGGTAAGATTGGTATCTTATCTTAACCCAACACATGCATTATGTGATTTTGTACTTTCGCCATGAAAATATCTGGAGCTTACATGCGATCTAACAAATCAGATTTCGGTCGATCTGTGACATGCCGTATGTTAGCGTCGATCGAGCCTGCCATTAAAACATATAGGAAAAAAATACGTGGGCGATAGGTTATTTCTCACGACACGTAGTGAATCCATTATTTGCCAGTATGGTTGTGTAACAGTTGGTCGAAACCAAAGGTGTCCAATGATTGGTATTTTTCCATCGAACCGGAAATAGAGTTTTGTGGAATGCTCCCGACCGTCAATAATTCTGGCGGGAATTGGCGAGGCAACACGGCGGGTAATTGATTGAAACAAATGAAGAACAACATTCCAATCGCTTTATTCGAACCTTTCGTGTGAACCATAACGATGATGGTGCGAAATTCTGCAAATGTATAATATTAAATCCTAAAAATAAAAATATTTTCAAATCCTCTTTTGGAAGTTAAGAGACGTGCAGTGTTGAAATTTGCTGCATCGACGAATTTAGAATTAAAGATAGTCTCACAGTTATCTGGTTGGTAAACTAAGCTCGTATTAACCTGAAAGGTATACTAAGTACCGGCCCTCAAACCGACGACAATACATCGCGGTGGGAAGTCAGCCATAACCAATCACTTCTCTCGCGGCCGGCTTCCTGACCAAAACACCAACCAGCAGACGCGTTACGTCATTACTGTGTTTATTTACCTGAAATTGTGCATATATCTTCAATAAACGACATCAACTGTATGTAATTTATTTATTTACTATTTTAATTATTTTATTATAAGGAGAACACATTATTATTATTACTGTGAAGTTGCAGTTTTTTTAGAACATAGTTTTGTGGTATTTAATACAAATTAAATTAATCAACTAGAAAGATATAAAGAAAAAATCAATTTATCGAAAATGTATTTTAGTTGTTACCTAAATATTTATTCGAACCTGGACCTTTCCTTTTAAAAGTAGAATAATAAATGTATCAATTTGATAGATCTGCAGCGTATAAGCTCGAAAATCTGTCGTCAACTTACTCGGTTGGTGTGGTGATAACGCATTTCCCCAGATAATCCCCAGGAAAAGGTCCAGGCTTGAGTCCCGGTAGCACCAAAAATATTCTTTCGATAAATAGATTTTTTCTGTATATCTTTCTAGTTGATTCATTTAATTGTATTATTTATTATTTGTTTCACCTACTCTAGCCACAGGCCATATCCATACATACTAACTCCGTGAATATTATTGTGAACACAGTGGACAGCCGGGAGATGTAGGTCCCTGGCATGCACTGGAAATCCAATTTTCGACCGCTTTTTGGAGCAGCTGGGGACGTATATCGGCAATAACGCAACGAATGTTGGTTTTATCGGTTTTATAGATTAGCGACTTCACACATCTTCACAGAAAATAATTCAAAGGTTTTAAATGCCACCATCTTGGAGGCTAATTAACAGGTCCATTACGCGAAATTATGAGCTCGTCGAATGTTTGTCAATAAATTGATTGTGGCGCGCTGTTTTGTTGAAACCACAGTTCTTCCACATTAATATTATTCAATTGGGGAACGAAAAGGTCAGTTATCATGGATCTATGTCGCTCTCCATTGACTTTAATGTTCTGGCCGGCATCAGTTTTGAAAAAATAATAATTTTTTCGGTGCACATTGTACGACATCTCTACGGATTCGTATTGTTAATCAAAGTATGCGTGGTGCTAAAACGATCCATGGTTATTCGAATTACTTGCTCGGATAGACAATTTATATCGACCGTAAAATGTATATAGCACACAGTAAGTTTCGCGAACTGAACCACGATTTTCTAAATAAATTTGCACAATTTGCAAGCGTTGTTCTTTCGTAAGTCTATTCATGATGAAATAGCAAAGAAAACTGAGCACAAATCAACTGTCAAATTATTTGTTTGAAAAAAGTGCCGTGGTAAAAGTGCCAATTCTAAAAACAAACCTTAAAAAAAAACAACCTTTATATACAGGATAATATAATATTAGTATTACATAGGTTAAAGAAAGATGTCATTGGCATTGCTAAAAAGCGCAAAACGACAAAGGGCTGGTCATATACTAGTGATTGTTAAAGTGTTGTTCTTTATTGTGTTCGATTATAACGATGATTGATAACTGATTATCCGTAATTCTTCGAGCAATGACCGGTATCTACACAAGAAAATAAACCTCCGACAGTTAAATCTTAGTGACCAATCATCATTAAATCTCAATAACCAATCATCATCATAACTACAGTCACATAACGGTTTATAATCACTACTTAAGATACGCAGATAGTCGACGTATAAAGAATAGTATACACTAGACAAAAAACGACCTATAGAAAGTCCGAAGTTTAGTTGGGTAGACTAAATAATAGGAATGACACATTTGGTGGAGGATTACATTCAGCACTGAGCTGACAATGGCGATAACAACATATTTGGTCGACAACTAAACTTTTAATGGAATATGGATAAAACTGTTAATTTTATTCTGGCTCTCAGTATATGATAATAATAATAATGAAATGGCACTAATTCATTATTTTAATACGGGCCGTAAACATTTTTACATTTCCCGTAAGCAAGGAAAATGAAGCCAGTCATGAACCGCTTTAACTATCTCACCCTTCCTTTACAAGGCACCGCTAATTGTATAGTTAACGCTGAATATTCACGGACGTAAACACTCCACGATAATATCTAAATAAACTTTTGACCACCCGGTACATTCACACGGTTTTTATTTATTTTAATCATCACTAACACTATGGCTTTCATCAACAGTTTATATTTATTATATAGCTGTTAGTGATTTTTTTTGAGCGATGGAATGATATCATTTTTTGTCGGAAAATAAAATATTAAAAAATAAAAAGTTAAGTTAAATAAAAATCATCTTATTGCTAGAAAAATTCTTAATAATATTAAAAGTAATTACAGATTGTTCAATTAATTTTTATTCTTTCAAGTAAACCATATTTTGAAAGAATGTTTTAAAAACTTAAACAATCGAAAAGAGCGCGTGAGAAGATTTTGAGAAGTGTTCGGACATTCAGTGTTATCTATTTCTTTTATATACTTCTAATTTTTTTACGTTTATTAAAGGCATGGCGATTAAAAAAAAATATTAGCAGAAAAATTTTCATTCTTAAATTCTAAACACAAAGAAAAGATGATAAATTTAACAATTCTGTTGTCTATAAACTTAGTTGCAAGGATTGTGCTGCATTTTATATTGGTAAAACGGGTAGAAATTTTAATATAAGAGTGAGGGAGCATTAGAGATGTTTGAACAATAGTGGGTTTTCAGAATTTTCTAATCATTTGATAGAAAATGGTCATGGTTTTGATAAAAAATTGGGATTGTCAATTTTGCGTATAAACGGTGTTGGTCACAAATTAAATAATTTGGAATCGTTGGAGATAAATAAAGCATGTAAAACTAATCAAAAAATTATAAATAACCAACAAAATTTAACTACGAGTCCCATTCTAAAATTATTCGACTAAATTTGTATTAAGTAACAATTTGAGTTAGGTACTAAATTTATGTTTTAATAATAATTGTTGTTTTTTTAAAAATAGATTCTGGTAAAGAAACAATAATATATGTTTTTAGTTAGTTATGACATCCTGAAGAAGAAAATGGTATTTTTCGAAACCGGTAGATGTATTTAAACTCAATTAAGTGGTTAATAAAACAAAGATAATAAATAAAAAATAGAAAAGTTTTCGTTTGATTATTTAAATATTGTATAATTTAATATTATAATATACATAAAAAAAAATTATTTAATGTATGTTAATTGATACATTAAACCTGCATACGATCATCTAGTAAGCCACTTTGTGACTCAAGTATTTTAAGAATATATACAATTGAATCGGAAATACAAGTTATGGAGGTGAGAAAGACAAAAGAGTTTGACATTCAATCCTCATTTAGCTACCTCCTGCGGGAAATCAGTATATAAGTTAGTTAGTTATTTTGGATTGCATGTTTCGGACTAAATACATTTGGCTAGAGACAAGTATATTATTAGGAGAACACATTCTTATTGTGAAGTTGTAATTATTCAGAACAGACGGTCTGTGATATTTTAAATACTAATATATATTAATTATATTTAAATCCAGGTTCGAATCCCGGTGACGCGAAAACAATATTTTTCGACAAAATTGATTTTATATGTTTATATTTATAATTAATACATTAATTTAGTATTTACAAGTATAATATATCTGTAAAACGTTTATGTACCATGCTTTTGACCTGGATAGACTATGTCGCCAAATGATGATGATATTACAATTCATTTAGCCCTTGGGCATGTTCTTGAGTGTCGGTGTATATATAATTTAAAAAATCTTTAAGAGTTAAAGCAGTAATTTGCAATTAATATAGTTTGCAATTAGTATACGTTAATGTTAATATTAACTTAAAATGAATTTAATATTTGAGCAAGGTAGAGATGGCTCTTTGGGGTATCTACTTGTAATCACTTTTTCACTATTTAGTTAGTAACAAAGAAAATTGGAAAAGAAACTCCATTATACATGTTTTTGCTTTTGCTTAAACGGATTTAAAGTAGTTAGTTAGGAAAGTAGGCGTGACAGTTTCTATGGAAAGCAATAAATATACCATAGATTATAAAAGGATAACACGCATTTATGCAGAGGCACTGCACATCGGAGGCGGCAGCATCAACAGTCTGGACCAAAGCGAAGATGCGGCTGCTTTGGGGATTACTACGGCGAGAGGGATGTTGGGCGGTCGTACCGAAAGTCGAGAACATAATGGGTATTATGAATGTTCAATCCGTACGAGTAAACAAGCCAAAACATAATGACTACCTCATTAGCTGTACGAGGCGTGGGGAACGCAAATCACACGCATATTTATTTATTTTCTTATTCATTTTATTTATTATTCAGTTATAACACTTACACATCGACAACAGAAAATTCTATATCCAGTAAAATTAGTTGAAGTACTCGTATAATGATATTAGATATTTACCAAAAATAAATATGGAACTCTCAGTAAGCCGTGAAATCCAAGTATATATTTATTTATTTACATACCGTTTATACAGAATAATAATAATATTGGATAATTTGTATAGCGCTATTTTCGTAAAAAAAAAACATCCACCTCAAGGTATGTATTGGACTATTAAACTACAGTAGTCTTTCGATTGTTTTCGGATTTACAGAGTAAATAAATGACAAAAAATCGAAAATGGCGGCAAAAACAGTTTCAAGATTTCCCCGAAATTTAATAACTTTACCAAAAATTACTGAAGATATTGAGCAGGATTATGCAGAAATGCATATGTTTTGTCTGTCTTCTTGAATAATTTAATATTTATTGAATCTCTGTTATTCAGGATAATTAATATCAAATGACATATATTTTGACCAGATAATGGAGGATGGTTCTGTTAGAAGCCTCAACAATCGGCGAGCTTGTATGAGAAGATGTATGAATGTGAATGAGGCGAGAATTGTGTGTCAGGACAGAAGAAAGTGGCGCTCTATCCTCTCTGCCTACCCCCGCGGGGAAACAGCGTAAGTAAGTCTATTTTTAAGGGGAGACACTTGGGCTAAATCTAGAAGGGAAAGATCGTTTAAGATTAAGATGTTTTAAAAATATTATGGATCTAAGATCATACAAGTACTTGAGATGTAACATTAAATGGTACTAATTTCTGTTTTATTATATTTATGACTAATATTTTTTAACACAATACAGAATGATTGCAGACAATTTCACGACAGCCTAGATATTAAGACACTTCTATATTAATTTAAATAAAAAAACAGTCTTGATATATTTTTCTAAACAATACTCCACCACTTGAGTAGTAGGATTTAATAATGATGAGGCAAATTGTGATTGCCTGATTGGTATTTGATTGTACAGAATGATGATTGGTAACTGTAATCATTCGTAATATAGCGAACAATCTCCGGTACACTAGACACTAAAATTTTAAGCCTTTAAATCACAGTTACCATTGTAAAGAACATTATAATTGAACTCCAACCACAATTACAGTTTATCTCATCACTAGAATTGAACCAATTTTAAAATACTACTTTTAAAATAATATTTCCAACAAACCGAAAAGAGCCTATTTTTTTTTCTCTTATTTTCAAACTAAATCTAAGTATTGCATACTGTTGTGAGAAACCGACTTATTAATCAACTAATTAACTAACTTCTTCTGACATGACCGTCTTCCAGTATTGGTCATGCCCAACGATCTCTATTTCTGGTGTCATCAACACTTGTATTATATACAAATAGGACAAATATGTGCTAATACTACTCTCAACCTTTTAAATGCTGTGAGCACATTAACACATCAAACTTTGTATGTTACGCTAAGCTATAAGCGTGTTAACACGCACTTTTGAACCTTGCAGACTTGGGATTAAAGTCATATTTTTACATTATTTTTTCGTCTATGGACGACAAGTCCCAGCTTTTGATAGATAAGTCAAGACCCAAAGCCTAGTCTTACCCTGTGCGGTGTCTTCCATTTCAAATATAGTTGCCAGTTAAAAGGTTAATTACTTATATAAACACAAACTTACACATATTAAGGCAATCATATTAGCTATATAATTAGCACATGAACAAATAAACATACAAGCCCCAAGAGCACATATAACATATGGCCAAAGGAACCACAAATATTTTGGACCAAAACTATTTAATAGGATGCTGAACAATTGAACTCAATTGAATTGTCCCGGTGACATGAAACTGAATATAAAAACTATGATTCGTAATATGGGTAGAGCTAGTATTGATGCACTCCCTCAAACAAATTGATCGAACTTATAATAATTGTTGTGACAACTTTCCTAAAATAATATATTGAAAGTCCACTTTGTAATTGCTTATACTATTATAATTATATAATAATACATACACCTTATGTATAATGTATAAAAAGTATGTTCAAGAGGTAAATGTTAATTTCGGTTTGATACATGTAAACTAATTTATTGCAGAATTACGTGTGAACTATGCCCGTCTCAACACATAATTTTCTAGTGAGACCGCAAAAAAGCTGTACATTACTAAAAATTTTAGAAAACAAATATAAATTAAATATTCAATTTACATAAACGAAAACATTGTTTTACAATTAGCGCCATCTGTATACCAGTAGAGACTTTAATTGTTTAGTTCTAAAAACTACTACGACAACTCATCGCTGTATCCATGGTGCTCTTTTGTAATCGCCGCATCGAGCTATTTACACTTCTATGTTCTGTCTTTAAGCTAGTGAATTACTCGAGTCATATAAATGGTTATTTATTGAATTTAAAATTCCTTTCGGATACTTTTTGTATTGAATCGTTACCTATGGTGTTTTTTTAACAGGATGACATTAGAAAGGCTTACAACTGCGTGCAAATCATTGAAGTGTCTATTTCCTCTTTTACTAATTCGCGAATTTTACTATATTACTGTTTTACGACAACTCATCGCTGTATCCATGGTGCTCTTTTGTAATCGCCGCATCGAGCTATTTACACTTCTATGTTCTGTCTTTAAGCTAGTGAATTACTCGAGTCATATAAATGGTTATTTATTGAATTTAAAATTCCTTTCGGATACTTTTTGTATTGAATCGTTACCTATGGTGTTTTTTTAACAGGATGACATTAGAAAGGCTTACAACTGCGTGCAAATCATTGAAGTGTCTATTTCCTCTTTTACTAATTCGCGAATTTTACTATATTACTGTTTTACGACAACTCATCGCTGTATCCATGGTGCTCTTTTGTAATCGCCGCATCGAGCTATTTACACTTCTATGTTCTGTCTTTAAGCTAGTGAATTACTCGAGTCATATAAATGGTTATTTATTGAATTTAAAATTCCTTTCGGATACTTTTTGTATTGAATCGTTACCTATGGTGTTTTTTTAACAGGATGACATTAGAAAGGCTTACAACTGCATGCAAATCATTGAAGTGTCTATTTCCTCTTTTACTAATTCGCGAATTTTACTATATTACTGTTTTTAACGTGTTGATTTCATGGGCATTCTTTGCGTTCGAGCTGCATTTGGGGTATGAATTTGTTTTTGATTTGGATAAAACAAAAAACAATTGGCAGAACTATTTCTTACATTAACCTTTAATAGAAATAATTATTACATGAGGGATTTTCAAACAATAAATTAATCATGTTCAGTCATAGAAAGTATTCTTAAAAAGGTCCATACATTTTTTAAATGAGTAAGAAGGTATTATTTTACGTTAAAACTTAAAACTTTAAAAATACTATTAATAGAACTCTAAAATTACAAATAAATACATGGTAGGGTCGTATAAACGACGGATTTATTTTGTCTAAAGACGTTGGTTAAATGAAAGTACATATATTGTATTATATAAATTTCGTATGATTGTATAATGTCATTGATAACTGCATGACCTAAATCTATACCTACTGCACGCCACTGATCATACATATGTATTATATATTTTCCAATAAATAAATATCTTATAAATATACATTTTCCAAAGAAGAATGGCGTTAGAAATTTATAATAAATGTAATTATTTGATATAAAATATTTAGTTATATAACAAAATATTATAATATTCCATTGAATTACATCTGATTTAATATACCGTGATAAATTAGGCTACTATATTGTACTGCCTCGAGCGGTCTGTGTACAGGCGGCATACGAAGAAGCGACGGAGAATTCATGGATTACCTACACCTAAACAAATGACGTCCCTCGTGTCAAATGACTTAATGAAGTTATAAATATGAAGATATTAATATATAAATATGAAAATGTAAGATTAGTCACCATTAATCCAGACAAATTTGAAGAAAGCTTATTTGTATATCTTTTTCTATAAAAAGCTAAAGTGAAGAATGAACCCTGGTTGTATGACTTGTGAAATGAAAGAATTAGCCATAGTTTAGTAATAAAACATCGAGCGCCTTTCTATGTGTTTAAAAGGCCCGTGTTCACGAAACGAGATAATCTCAGAGATTTAGTTGTATCTACGTCTCACATGTGTGAAAATAAAACACTTGTTTTATAATTCTACTCGTTTAATTTCCTTGAGACGCGATTCGCCTTGTTAATCTAACATTTTTTATTTTCACATATGTATCACATATAGATTTTTTTAACGCATTGCCCAACTAGGCAAGCCTGTTTTATGGCAAATCGGCAAACAAATCATATTTCACAAACCAAATAAATCAATATAACTCAAATTATTGAAAGAATCGTTGTTAATTTTGTAAAGTTTCATCATAATGGATGGATATAAATAAAACAATGTTATTACTCTACCGGAGTTTATTAGCACTACTCGAATTACTTACTCGAGTAGAGCTAATAAACTCAAGTAGATAAATAACATTATTTTATTTATATCTATTCAATATAACTCATTGAATACTAGACTAGGCAAAACACAATTTAAATACAAAATGTAAGCACATAGAAGGTAAACCTAAGTGAAAATATATAAGATTAAAAAATATAATGTAGTATAAGAGTACACATAATGCTATTATAAAAAACATATTATAATATGCAATAGTTTACTGTCAGTATCTGCTCTACCTAATTTTACAACCAATTTAAAACATTATTTTTAAAAGCTCTAATGTTACTTAATATTATTTCAAATCTGATTATATATTCTGGGAGCTTGAAAAGTGAATAACCTTTGACCAAAAACAGTTTTCATTGTTGGAACTATTTTAATATTATTTGCTCTTTTGGGATAATATTTTTTAGTTCTCACAGATGCGAGTGAGCGCTAATTTTCTTATGAAAGGTAGTTAATATATTCAGCACATATAATTGTCTAACATCAAGTTCAAGGGTTCTACAAACTTATCTCACAAACAAAAAATAGAGATACATCTCAATACCATGTTGAGATTTTAATCTAAAGAAAAACTCAGAGATCAGCTTTAGATTAGAAGAAGGAGACAAAAACTCAAAGCAGTGTACGTGACTTCCGATCTGACAGCGAAATTTGACACGTACACGTAAATATCACCTAAAACCACCACAGATCCGTACAACTACGATATATTCGAAAAAGTTAGCAGAAGTCATTAAACATTAACACTAATATAATATAAGACGTTAAATTACAAACAATTATTTAGTTTTAACAGACGCCGGGGAGATTTAAAATCATTCAACTAATGAACGACAATGAAGTAAGGCACAAGAGACGAGGACTACGAAAGCTGAGAGTTATCTCAAAAGAATTTCAAAGGAGAAAAATCCGTATCTCAGATATTGTTTCGAGTAGAAAATCAATTAAAAATCTCATTCGAGTTTTCTTGAATCACATTATGTAAATGTTTAAAATGTAAATAAGTTTTCAAACAGTGTTTCAGTGACACCAGGTTCAAACTGATTTTGGCAAAATCATTCTACAAATTGTGTAAACAATTTACATTACATGATTTCACCGTAAAAACGTTGAACAAAATAAAAATATTAATCTCTGATTTGGTTAATTAAGTTGGCTTATGAGGACACGTGATCTGTAAACAATCGGGAAGCTGCAGCAGTGACGCTGCCCGTCGGAATGCTGGACAGGAGCATGTCTTGTGCAAGCACGGGCTGATGATTTGAACAAACAACAAATAGTAAAGAAGCGTGGGAAAACATAGGCGTGAGACCTGAACCAACAGTTCCAAACTAGCGGAATACAAATTACCAAAAAATAAAAATAAAGATTGCACTTACTTCTTTATTTCGGTGCGAGCTCGTATCTGTCTGCATAAATTGCAAAAATATATTTTTGCTTCGTCGAGTGTTTGCCTGACCTCGACACTCACCTGGTGACTAAAATGTCCAAGACTCAATCCTCGTCTGCATCGCGGCACTTAAAATAGTGATGAACAGCACGCTTCTAAAGATCAATTTTTAATATCAAATAAATTATAGATATCTCATTGAGACGAAGCTATCTATATTGTTTTATATGGAAGTATGGGTCTTACAGGGCTTACGATCTGTCTTTGGCTAGCTTAAGTAATCACTTTACATAATGTAACATTCTGCATTCCACCTAATAAACCTCCATATGTATCAAATTTTTGGAAGTTGTATATATGTTACCATACAGAAAGACTTCGAGTATTAACTATAATTTCACTGTCGCCATCTATGAACTGAAAATTTGATATTCTTTTCCCTGAAACAACATAGATGTCACTTATGAGAATCTTATTTTAGAAATATAGAAGCTATATTCTTTATCTGAAATAAAAATCCAGTAATTGTGTGTTCTTGGTTGTATTGAAATATTGTTTAAATATCAACCATTTTATTTATCTATAAACTTAACTCTAGTTTTTTACTTTGCTAGGTGAAGTACTTAATAATACGTCCACCAAATTATATCGTATCCTAAAATAACATCCAAGGTCTGTTCTGCTACCAATTTTGCCATTAACGCAAGATCTGATAATTTTTGGCTGTTTCTAGATGAATGTCTAAATATTGTGATATCCGAGTTTTTATTGTTTTCATGATTTATTTATCTTCTCACAGCCAAATCATCATCATTAGTGACCCTTGTTTACACAAGGGGGTGGTGAAACGGAATGTAGGAAGGGTGATAGGAATTTAGTACAGGGACAGAACCAACCAGGAAGCACGAATACTTTGATTTTCCTGCTGTACTCACAGCGCTCCTAAACTTTAGAAAAACTTCTTCGATGATTAGTACGAAGTGTGTATCACCCAATAGTGATTGTAAATCTTCGGCACGTATTGTCAGAAACCGAAACACAATAGCAACAGTAACTGTACAAAAAACAAATCAGCGGGACGTTCACTTCTTGACAGTTTAAAAGTCATAGATCACACACACAAAAAATTGCGCTCGGGGGACAGATAGGTATAGTAAAAATAATGGAGCATCCACACGCGCACGGCGACCGGGGATCTGGCCCTGTCATAAATACCGAACAATTCAATTAACCCAGCTTAACCTTAATATTTGTCTATAGCTCTACATCTCAAATACTTCAAGTCGTTTTAGCATTATTTCAATGAGTGTCCATAATTTTATTTTATATAAGAGTATAGAGAAAATGTAGTAACGTATTATTCGCATTCACAAATTTTAATTAAGGTCAAGGGTGTACAATACTTTCTTCATGGCCCATTAAAGAAAGTCCTGGAAGACGGAGAACATCCTGGATGAGGAATCTAAGGTAACATTAACAAAATGTGCGTCCATCAGTTAACAATCCACAATTGTATCGATTCTGCTACACGCCTACCAGAAGATTAATTTTATTGTGACGAATCGTGCAATGAGGAAATCCCTCACATTGCATTTACCAATCTACATTAAAGTATTTTAATAGCTACGCATTTTTATAGTTTATTATAAATATATTGATATCTTAATTTACTAGACCATATTTTAAAAAGGCGGTCACTATATTTCAATTCCCGTGCATAAAATTAAATGTTCAATTTAATTGTGTTTATTAATGTTTAATTTTCACTTCATCTTTTATATAAATAATTATTTATCTGAATTTTTAAAAAAAGCGCTTTATACCAAATTTTAAGAGGATTATTTATAAAACAAAAGTAAATGCATCTGATCATATATAGCGTTATTTAGGCAATATGCACGTGAAAGAGAGGAAATTTTAATATAACATAAATTAGTCAACTAGAAATTTATGTATACCTACAGAATAAAAATAATAAAAATATTTTTAATTCCGGTAGCAATTAAATATTTTTTCTTTCTGATTGATTATTTTAATTTTATATTAAAATACAACAAAACTATGTTCTAAAAATGTAACTTTAAAGCAAAAATGTGTTCCCCTTAATTAACAAGAAATTTTAATTATTTTATACTAATTTTTTATGTTTATTTATAATTTTTGGTCAAATAAAAAATATAAATTTCATATTATTAATCCTATGAAATGTGAATATACACGCAAAAATTAATGTAACTGGTCACAAATAGAAATACTGTTGTACTCTAAGGGTTAAATATCGACTCATCTTTCAAATTTATTTATAAGTTCATATTATTTTATACCCTTCGTAAACCATAAAATCCTAAACTGGATTGGAATCCGAGTACAGTAATATCTCTGAAGCGAGTACTTTCTGCCGACTATAGAATAATACGGAATTCATCCCATTTCTGAAAGGCATAAAAGCTCGAGTCTTCGACAGCGATTCTCAATATTTCTTGTAAAAGAAATATAAAATAATTCAATTCAATTAAAATAAAATATTGCAAAATGCACTAATCACCAGTGTTGTTCTCCAAAGAAATGTTAATCGGTTCGTTAAAATCATTTTGGTAATCGCCCGTACGCCCCTACCCCGCAAATAATAAATTATTTTAGTTTAGTTATTAATCCTTACTATATTATGTATAATAACTTGTTTTGTGGACAGCGGATCCAATATTTGGAACTACACATTTTGATAATGATTTTGTGCTAAATATACCAAAATAAACAGCACTTCTCAATAGCATGAAACATATCCGGTACCTCAATGGTACGTGGTTCTTCCTATAAATATTTTGCAACAAACGGTAAGATATTTCAAATTTCAACAACTGGTTCGCATGAACCGGTGTGAAGACATAGAGGGACTTCATTATAGCGACAATCAACTGATTGAAATCTCTAAGTTCTTAATGTATTATCTATAAACCGTATAGCAGAATAATTTAGAAATAACCATAAAGCTAAGCACATTTTGCAAAATTTATCCCAAACTGAACTTTCTCGATCGTGCGGTTGTAAAATCTTTTCAACAATACACAGCTAATCTGTTTTTGTGGCGGACTTGAATGTTTGCATTTTTCCTTAACATTTAAAAAATATATATATATTATTACATATAATTAAATTTGTATTCTTCATCTAATAACTAAATAATGTTTGTAAAATAATCGTAATTATATTAATATTTTTCAAGAAATGAAAATAATTAAATTTAATATTTCTGAAAGATTGCCTGCGTACTTCTCACCGTACTCCGACAGTATCGCTATTAGCGGCATAACCGTGCTAAGTGCATTCAACTGAGAGATAGACACCCATATAGGTACTGCATTCAATTAGCCGTGTCAATGGCACCCGTATAACAACAAGTGGCTCTATAAGTAGGTAAGTAGAAACAAAAATTGTAGAGAGGTGAAATAATTAAAAACAAAATAAGTATTATATGTTGAATCACTAGAATTTACGAATATTAGATGTTTTAGAGAATATAATATAGAAATAGGAGTAGCATGGTATGTATAAAATCTTTAAAAATTGTCTAACTTAATAATAATTTAAATACTAAATTAATGTATTAATTATAAATATATACATATAAAATAAATTTTGTCGAAAAATATTGTTTTTGCGTCACCGGGATACGAACCTGGATTCTCTATTTCCAATCCGGGGAAGTGCACTACTTTTTTGCTATAACGCCAGTATTTTTCTTGACAAATTTTCGAACCTATATGTTACATTTTTCAAATTAATACACCTGTCGTTCCATTATTTGAAAGCCATCTACATTATTTTTACAGAATCTCAAATACCTTTGAGTAAACCGACTGCAGACGCCAGAATTATCAATTCATTCTTATTAAATTTTGGACACATTGATACAACATATATTATTAAGGAAAACACATTCTTATTGTGAAGTTGTAATTATTCAGAACATAGGTCTGTGATATTTTAAATACTAAATAATTGCGTGACGCAAAAACAATATTTTTCGACAAAATTGATTTTATATGTATATTTTTATAATTAATACATAAATTTAGTATTTAAAATATCACAGACCTATGTTCTGAATAATTACAACTTCACAATAAGAATGTGTTTTCCTTAATAATTAATAATAATTGTTTAACTAAATAATTTCGAGTCGAAACATGGACCCTGAGAAGAATAAAAAGAAACACACTCGACGCCTTCGAGTTAAAAAAAATTGGCGCAGACATTAATATATCTTTAATACAAATTAAATGTTATCAATTAGAAAGATATAAAGATAAAATTAATTTATCGAAAAATATTTTGTTGCCACCGGTATTCGAACGAGGAAACTTCTTGATTGATTGTATTTGTATATCGTTCTAATTGATACATTTAATTTGTATTAAAAATATCACAGAACTTTGAAAACTATTCTGAGAAACTTCAATTTCACAATAGTAACGTGTTCTTTTTAAAAATGAATATATCTCTCCCCAGGATGCATTTATATTATTATGGAAAGCCTTATATTGAGCCGGCAAAAAACCACCAACAATGCACATAATACCGATTAAAATATTATTTATTAAAAAAAATATTATGTTTTTGATATCAAATTTAGTTTATATACGAGTAGTAATTGAAGCTATAAATCGTGTAAGTAAATACAATATTTTTTATGAAAACAGCTTTTTGTATGAATACTAAACTTTTTAAAACCATCAAATAATGTAAAAATGTCATTTAGATTGCAATAATTTATAACTTTATTAATTTTTAACATTTTTCTAATATCAAAAATACACATTTATCTTCGAAATCTTTGCTTTGAATCCATAATAAAACATATGCTGTATATATATATATATATATATATATATATATACAGCATATGTTTTACATTTACATTAAACATATGCTATATATATATATATATAGCATATGTTTATATACATATATGTATATAAATTTTCAGTAATTATAAATTTTTCTAGCAAAATGAAAACGAATTCAACTATCGCGGTCTTTTAATTAATGTCTAACTTGCCATTATGCCGATTCATCGCAGAGGTAGGCAGAAGGGATAGAGCGCCATACTCTTCTGTCCTGACACACAATTCTCGCCTCATCCACATTCATGCGTCTTATCACACAAGCTCGCCAATTATTGAGACTTCTAACCTGGTCGTGCCAAGTCTTCCGCGGACGTCCTCTACTTCTGGTGCCATCAACACTTGCGTCATATATATTTCTTACCATTCTCTTCTCATTCGTCGGTTCCATATGACCAAACCACACAAGGATCTATATTAACTTAATTCTTATAAATAATAAGCAGTATATTAGTTTTGTTTTAGTAGAAAGGTTTTATGTAAGTTATAGTTTATAAATTTAGTGTATAACTTTTGGTATAAATAAATAAGAATAAAAATACAAATTTTCGTAAAAAACGTAAAAATATGAATCAATATAGAAATGCCTCTTAATTTTTTTAAATGTTGAAGATATTCACAATGATTTCGGGATGTTTTAATTGATAACTTCTGTGTTCTACATCAGTGTCATAATAAATGACAACATTGTTTCTTTTTAAATTGAAAAGGCGTTAATAAATTTGAAAGCCCTGTATCGGTCTGATAATAAAGATGTGCCACCAAATACGGCGTGAAGACAAAATATTTGATTTGTCTGGCTTCACGCGTTATCCCACCCCGACAAGCCTCGTAACGAGCCGTTAAGGTGGAACCACCCAGGCAAAAGACACAATTCACCAGTTTATTTCATTTCTTAAGTCACCGCTGACGTTTATCTCTTTTTAAATGTAGTAACTGGAGAGAAAACGTGTTCTATAAAGTCCAGGTATTCCGGTGGTCCTGTTTCGAAGGCGGTAAGGGCAATAAGGGAGTCAAATATTTACGTATTTTTTTTATTACGGCATGAAAACTTTATTGGATAAAATTAATTCAATATGTCCAGTATGGAAAATGTTCTACGCATACTAAATACCTACTCAATTTTATAAGCTTAAACATTCACTGGTAAACTGGTAGATTTTTTAATCGTGGTACTTTTAGAATGTGTTCAAGAGTTGGTATTATTATTATTAAGATATAATTAATATTTTTTATTTATAAAATAATTAAATATTAAACAAAACTGTATGTATAATACTTTTATAACTTATATTCTAAATTAATAAAACAATAGTAATAATAATAATCCATCTTGAATACATTGTTGAACTGTCATGACTAAAAAATCGATCGGTAAGCGTGAATACACAAGTGTACCATTTTGAATTAGTATTAATTTAAAATAAAAATTATATTAATCAATTAGAAAGATATACTGAATATTTATGTAATTGGTACGTTTAATATTCCATTTTGCCCGGATAGGAAGAGATCCAAGTTTGAATCCCGATAGCAACCAAATATTTTTTCAATAAATACATATTTTCTGTATATCTTTATTAATTTGTATTAAAAATACCACATACCGCACATCGCACGTTTTCAGAATGCAACGGCGTCATTTGCCCCACTCTTCTATAATATCAACGTTCATCTAATATTACTTGTTTTTTTTTGTATGTATTTTATTCAATTTATTTACGTAACGTAGCAAAATTATTATGTTATTAAGGAGAATACATTCTTATTGTGAAGTTGTAATTATTCAGAACATAGGTCTGCGATATTTTAAATACTAATTAAATGTATTAATTAGAAAGATATACACATAAAATCAATTTTATCGAAAAATATTGTTCTTGTGCTACCGGAAATCGAACTTGGATCTCTTTCCAATCCGGGGAAGGTGCATTCGAACTCGAACTCTTCAATACTAAGCTAATACCACGTAGTATGGAAAGCAGGATGCTGAGGATCACTAGGGGAGACAAAATAAAAACGTTAGTAAGAGCGTAGACCAAGGTAAACGTTGCAATTGTCACGTTGGATAGACGAAATAATCGAAGCAGTGGGAATGACATGGAGAAAATTAGTGGATGGCTAAAGAAATCGCGGGAGAACTAGACATGGGGAGGCTTTCATCTAGCATTGAATTGAAAATGGCTGATGATATTCTAAATACTTGATAATTTATAGCGAAAATTCATTATATTAATAATGTTGAGTTTTTTTTTTACTATATACATTTTTTATTATAGTTAATAACAATCTAACATAATATACATGTAGTATTTTAAAGTATCGTTTGAATCTAATTCTCATATTTCCTCAAAATATAATAATACTTTATTATTCAATAAGCGCAATAAAATTTGCCCAATTTAGCGGCTTTCTGTGCGCAGCCATAAAAAAGATATTAGAAATCTGATATCGCGACCATCGACTCAATCAAATGTTTATTACCGGTGATGACCTCTTACGGATTTGCACCGGTTCGCGTGAACTGGTTGTTAAATTTGACAACTGTATGCTGAACCGTTTGTTACATAGATTCATTAAGATATCTCAATAATTCATAACTTGGAAATATCATATTGGAGATATCTCAATAATTCATAACTTGGAAATATCATATTGGAGATATCTCAATAATTCATAACTTGGAAATATCATATTGGAGATATCTCAATAATTCATAACTTGGAAATATCATATTGGAGATATCTCAATAATTCATAACTTGGAAATATCATAATATTACGTATTTCAAGCGACGGTGATCAGATTAACAAAACCCCTGTCTATTGTATGATGGTAATTATTTCAGTTGAGCGAAAAAGTTTTCATTATATCATATGTACTATTGAATGCAAATGGTGCAGTATCAGTAGCTACTAACTAGAAAAGACAATTTTTATATCAACGGTCGGTTTTAAAAATGAATTTTGGTATTTTGTGGTATTTTTAATGCGTATTAAATTAATCAACTAGAAATATATACAGAAAAAAAATTATTCATCAAAATAACATTTACTTGCTACTGGAATTCGAAACTGGAACTATTGCTATCCGTGGAAACGTGTTTTTCATTCCACTACAGCGACCGATTACGATTTCGACAAATTTAGAACTTGTATCTGTATATTTTAAATTTAATTCTAGCGCGATTTACTCAAAGGTATTTGAGATTCAACCCGATATAAAGTGGATTGCTTTTAAAAATTGAATAATAAATATATCAATTGTAAAAATATACAGATATATTCTAAATTTGTCGAAATCGTTTTTTCGGATAAGAAGTGGTCCAGGTTCAAATTCCGCGAGCAAATAAATATTTTTTGATGTTTAGATTTTTTTAGTTGATTAATTTAATTTGTATCAATAAATTCTTAATTTGCATAATAAGATAAAAGAGGAGACCGGTGGTTAGGTCATGTGAAAAGGATGACCGAACAGTCACTGAAATTATTGCTGGACAAGACCAACAGGACACAGAAGCTTGGGAAAGTCAAAGCCAAAATGGAGTGACAATTTCTTTAAAAACTAATCAGTCTTAGATATCTGGAACTAATGTGAAATGGGTCGTAATAGTGATCAATGAAGGGAAACTTTTGAGGAAGCCAAAACCCACCAGGGGTTCTAGAGTTAATGTTACGCACACCATGGACGGAAAGTTGCACGAATTACCCATTAATTGATTAATTAAACATCAAAGACGAATCCTTCAATTCTTTGGGCGTCTTGCGAAAAGGGAAGATAGCTTGGAGAAGCTTTTCGAGGTGGGCCACGTCGAAGGACGAAGATGAAGAAAAAGATTCTCCACCCGTTGGACCGACAAATCGAAAAGGCAACAGGCTCAGGCACTTCTCTGGTGACTGCCATAAGATCTGCAGGATGCCGAGAAAATGAGAAGAGTATATTCAGATCATCACGATCCTCAGTCATGAGGGATCAAGGTGGATGAATTTTAACTTAATAGTAAATTTTTCGGATAATTGTTTTTTGTGACGAGTTATAGAGGTGTCAACTAATATTTTTTGATTTCCTTGTAGCGCTCGAACTCTTAACATAGTGCATACATAAGCACTCCTATATATCCTCTAATATAAACAAGATTAAAGTTTTTTTTTTTTACTAAAACTTATCTTTTATACGTTTCATTTTAAATCTATTCAATTTCTCTTCTTTTCTTATGTTTTCTGGCATTTCATTAAAAATCTTCATCGCACTACACATCATCGATTTTTGAGATTTAGCCTTCTTCCTGGATGCCAGTCTCATTCCATCCCTTGTTCTTGCACGATGCTCGTGCTCATGTTGATTTGCATCAATTTTTCGTGTAAATTCTGCTGATATTTCCTTATTAAGGATTTTGTAAATAAATACCATTATATTTAAACATTTCTGCTTAAAGGTCATCATATTCAGATCTTTCACCATTGCACTGATCAAAGTATATGTATTTTTTCTGAGTATTATTCTCATACTTTTATTTTGCAACACTATCAATTGTTTCATTTCTTCTTCGTTAGCCAAAAACAAAATGCTACTGCAGTAGTTGATGAGGAATAATTTTATAAGACTCAGTACTAATAAATATTCTGATCCTTCTCAGAAGTTAATGCCAATTACTTTATTCTTCTTGGTGTTTTGTCTTCCTCCACAAATGCTCTTCACAGACTTCTATCCCTAGCCATTCTTCTCGAGTACCCTGACCCTCTCCCATCCTACTCCAGTCTTCTTTCACTTCTTTCAGTTTTTGGGACCTACAGAATCTTACGATTGTTTCTTCCTCACTCAATCGAGATTTCGAGCTCGTGAACCAATTAATTTATCAGTCATAATAATTATTTTATGTCATATCATAACCTTAGAACCAAAGGTACTAAAAAAAATGTATCTAAAATTACTAATATGGAGAAAGGAGATACTTAAATAAATGATTAGCCAAAATTATGTAATAAACCTTTCGATAATTGCATTGGATGACATCACTGTTTATTACCGCAACTAATATCAAGAAAGTCGTGTCGTGATATCATCATCTCTAAATATCTCGACTCGTTAGTCCTTAATGGTTTCAGATTTGGGGTGGATGGCGACAAATAAGCTCCGTGCGATGCGACGCTGTGTTGATATGGAATATTTTATAGAGATATAAATGTCATCCTCATAATGGTCAACCGTTCCTCGGTGAAAAAAATGTTCGGGACGTTTCAAGGCGCTAAGTTGTATTTTATTTCGGTAGTTTATAAGATGTTTTTTAAACTTTTTTATTCGGTTCTGTCTCTGACGTTTAGAATAATTTCGGCTTATTACGGCGGTTTGTATTAAAGCATTCTTTGGCTGGAATGTGTGATGCGTTTTTAATCCTCGCCCTATCATTAACTACGCAAGGACAAAGGTGGACTCTTTTTTAAATAATCGTAGAAAACAATATGTTTCGTTCAGGGGTGCGCACTGCACGGAAACAAAAGGCTGTGCATTGCTAACGGTTCTGGGAAATAATCATCATTTAAATAATCCCTATCTTCTGAAAAGACCGTATAAAATTCTTGTCGTTATTAAATAAATTAACGTAACCGACGACTAGAGTTTTGATTCCGACAGCTTTCAGTCATTCCGTGCTTGGAAATAATTTATTTGTTTGCGCGCATCCAATTTGTTTAATCCGCATAACAATTTTAATGAGCTACCGAAGTAAATATTTCCCTACTAAAGCTGTATCTATACGACTACCACTTTGCTGCAATTTCCAAAAATTTTTTTCTTATTGTACTCAGATTTTTCGGAAGAGATCATTTTGACTGAAAACTCCGTACTATGACACCTTTTACTAATTCTACAAAATAAATGGGTTTTGTTCATAGTGTATTTCAACGCTATTTCGTAATTCGTACTGTATTCGTCGATTACATTTCAATCGAGCGAATTTGCATTTTTTGGGTCGATTATTAGCAATAAATTTAAAATATTAAACTTTCGGTTATGGTAATCGGTAAAGCTACTTATTTAAATATAAATTTTTAACCACTGTATTAATGACACATTTTAAATATATCTACGTTGTCTAAAGGAGAAATCTTAGATAACATTTTAAGCGAAACCGAAAGCAGATTTCGGGGGGGAACAAAGAAAAAACTTGAAGGTTTTGAAGTAATGAATTCACAATTCTTTTCTAAAATTAAAATGTTGGACTTGTTGCACATCTAATGTCAATAATTATAGATATTCCGTTCGTCAGTCGGGGGAATGTGAATCTCCCCAGCAGTAGTAAACAAAATAAATGTTTACGAACTATATTTTAACTTGTTTACCGACGGACGACGGTGCCACCTACATTATAGGTACTATATTGTTGTCACCCCCCTCTCCTAGCCGGCCGGGGTGACAAATGACCTCTCGAGGTGTGTGGCGAGACGGCTCTGTTAACTGCACGAACATTCAATATGCTTTGTTTGGGTCGAAATAACCCAAAACCATCAGGGAGGGTTTGATTTAATGGCGGGCGGCGTAAATAATGTAAGAAAACTGGGTTTACTATACATCCTCCATATAAATGTAACCGTTTGAGGGGTGAATGCGACCGGAATGTATAATATTATATTATTATCCCTAGTTGTGCGTGCCCGGAGTTGCTGGGATTGCTTAATTGGGGCACCTATTTTTAGGGTGATAAGGGTGGGACATTATATTATTTATCCAGTGAGCCGCTAATGAATCATTTTAATATGACAACAATTACTGTAACAACCTACAACCTAACAGATTAAGAGATTTTCTAATACAGAAAGATTAGTGAGTAGTATTGTTCACAAAAATATTTGTTTTTGGTATATTATTACAGTTTTTCGGAATACCGGTAATAACTTTAATTCATTTAAATAAAATATGGTAATTTTTAGAGATAGATTTAGATTTTTTAAAAGAACTGATTTATATGCGTTGGAATACAACATAACAGACCTAGTGGAGAATATTTTATTTGAGGATACCTGACTAAATTACGTGTCAAAAATGTTCAAGGGATATGTGCCTAATCATGTCAATTATATAAGCATTTCAAAAAAATGTAAATATTTGGATAAATTGAAATGTTTTATTGACTTCAAATTATATATTGAATACAAAAAATTAAAGGTCATCGAATTTAGAGCGGCATGACTATTTTTTGTAAGATGATTTAGGAGCCGAAGCAAATATATAGCCTAATAATGGAACAATTACGCAAATATTTATTTTGAAGTACGCAGACTTCAAGCTTTACACGATTTTGTTAAAATTTTAAGCATTAATATTTTACGTAACAGTAGAGAATCAGCACATATTCCTTGAACATTTTCGACTCGTAATTTAGTCATGTATAAAACCTATAAAATATTGTGGACTAAATATGTTACACCATGTATACTAGTGATGAGGTAAACCGTTATTTTAATCGTGATTGTGATTTTATAATTTCGATCACTTACTTACCTAATATAATATTTTGGCGTAACACCAGTCTTTCTCTTTTGTGATATATAATATAAACAGCGATAGAAATTCAATAATCTCCGTTAAGGAAATTTAACTTCCAGATAAGACTGAAGCAAATTCATAATCGCATTAAAAAAATACGTTCATAGATAACTGACTCACGCAAAATTGCACACAAAGCCGCACGTTTCCTCTGTGTGATAAAATAGTACCAGTAAACATTCGAAGAATTCTGCTTCATCAGTTGTGACAGAGAATTTCATGCTATGGTTCTGGTATAAGAAAAAAATTGCGCATTGTGATCGGATCAGTACCGAGAGTAAATAAAATGCTATTGTCAATAATTCGGGTAAATTTTCGCCGACTTACGACAAAGGGATGCTGATCTTAAAAGACATCTCTGACAACGCTTATTGACAATAAGTACAGGTATTTTGGCATAAATGTGTAAATGCCGTATTTGTAATTTTGCTACTTAGATGTAAATGTGTATTACATATTTCTTTTCATAAATAATTTTCAGTAAGATGTTATTTCAAAATATGTAACTCTCGTCACGCACACCTTTAATATGAAGCAATTATAGAAGTATGTATTTTTAAAGATTTATAAAAGTATATTTAAAGATACTTTTTTATTATGGTGTTGCAATTTTAAAGCATAGCTCTTTGATAGTTAAAACAAATGAAAAAATAAATTAGATGATTCACTTAGAAGGATAGACATGAAACGCTTTACCAATTACACTACGTTACCCAAGAAGTCACGTAAAATATTCAACCTTAGATATATGTTATTCTTTGTATTATAGTGAGACATCTATTATTTACAATTAAATGCCATCATCTTTTTATTTGAAACGAATCTCAAAAACTTAAATAAACTAAGTAACCTACGTACTTAGTTATCATAGTGTAATTGGTGACATTCTCTCAGGAAGAGATAGCTCCGAGTGCGAGTCCCGACATTACTTTCGATATATATTTTTTCAGTTTATCTTCTAAGGGCTGGTTGTGCGATCAGTAGTAAATTTTTACAGTGGTAACTTTTTAGTTTAATAACTTTTTACTAACCCCCCGTGGTTAAAATCGTTTGCGGGTTGTTTGAACGTCAAATTTACTATCGTAAAAACATAGATTCCTATAGACGCGACAAATAATCATGAAATATGCTTTATCTATGGATTTTTTCACCTCTGCGTTCAAAATCTGTCACTTTGGTGGTAAAATTTTTTCATCGAGATCGTTATCGAATAAACTCTCATCACTAGAATAGCGGGATATGAATGATTAATTGTCGTATATGTGTCAAATGAGTTAGCCATGTTTTACTATCGATTTTCGTTTTTACTATCGGATACCGGGAGTAAAATGAGTTTACTACGGGATGTACTTTCTAAAAGTAAATATTTTTTTACCAACGATCAAACAACTCCTTTTTTACTAATGTAAAAAGTTACTACAGATCACACAACCGGCCCTAAGTGATGCATATAAGTATAAGCATTATGTATGTTTATATCGTGAAACTAATAAGAGCAATATTTATATACTATATTGCACCATAATCACTGTCATCGTCAGCACCTTTGCATCTATTACAAATCGTATGCTTTCCCCAACTCCTTGCAAGCCTTCCTGTCGCTGATATTCCAGGTCCACTGTCCGCCCGCCACTACCCGTACGTCATCGGTTTAGCGGGTCTTTGACCTGCCCACATTTTACCTTCCGGTGCGAGGTCTTCACTCAGTCACTTTCTTAGCCCATCTGTTGATCTCTCAGGTGCCATTTCAGCTTGCCCACCCAGTATACTAATCTTAAGTTGTTTGTTTTGAACACTAATCTGTCTTTCGTTCAACCCCTAACTAACATGGATCTCTGGTTTTTCAACCACATTGAGCGTTGTCATGATGTCATCTGTGAGCAGAGGCGTAACTACGCCAATACGGCCAACGCGGTGCATTGGGGTCCATTAGATAGAGGCCCAAAAGGTCTACGCCTAACATGAATACGTTCGGGAACTATACTTGTCCTAGCGCTAATGTGGATTAATATTTTGATAGAAATGGAATAAACATTATCGATATATTATACAACAATATCCCGCTAGTATGTCCGGTTAGGGATCAGAATATCGCTTTAAAGTGATGCAACGATTTTTTTAATCACGAGTGTATATTATTGCCTAAAAACACACATTTTTTTGTTTGTCACGAAAGTTTGTATATTATAGTAGACAAAATATCTATTATATTCTTATTATTTATGAATAAAACTACGTAGTACTTAATATAATATATAATACATGGAATACATATACAAGGGACCTTATGTTTTACATTGAGGATCTATTAGTGGTGGTTAAAATATCATTTAAGTCGTTATTGTGACTGTGGTTGTGAGATAATGCACTTCCCCGTATAAGAAGAGATTCTGGTTCAAATCCCGCTGGCAACTAAAATATTTTTTCGATAAATTGAGTTTATCTGTATGTATATCTTTCTAATTGATCCTTTTAATTTGTTTTAAATATCACAGAGCTGTGTTCTAAAAAAAATTTCAACTTCACGAATAAGAATGTGTTCTCTATATAAAAAAAAATAACGGTTTACCGTCGCTAGACCCAATGTCTTTTATTCTATCCATTTTGAATTGGGACACAATTTTTGCGGTTACGCCGCTATCCGTAAGGGTCCATGTTTCACTTGTACGTCAGGACAGAACAGGTAAGGGTTTTATTCTTAAGGTATTATGGCGACAATGCCTAGCCGATGTCTTAATACGACCAAGATAAACTCTCGTCGTATTAATTTTACTTTGTGACGACTCAAACCGATAACTGGTTTGTTACCACCTTGGTCTTATTAATATCCATCCAAAGATCCACTTTATCACTTGCAGAATTTAGTGTAGAGATCATTCTTATAGCATCTTGCTGTTTTCGGCAAACACAACGACGTCAGAAAACACAACGATGTTGTCTCTTGCCTTCTTCCAAAGTGTACCTTTGAGTGGACTTGCATGAATCTGTTTAATTTACCCGTTTACATCATCGGTAATGATTGCATTGGCATTACAAAATATACCTACGAGTAATGATTAAATTATATGATAAACAATATTTATATAACATTTTCCAAACTCTACATTTACATTTAATTGAGATGGTAATAGAATCCACAACAGTGGTATAAAAATTATACCATGATATTTTTGCATCTGAAAATAGTAAGAATATTTATATGACTTGTATTCCATGGAAGCATCTCTATTTTTTTTAAATAATACCGTAAGCGTTGACTTGAATAGATATCTACTACAACGGTTTAAGTATTCAGTTAACGATAATTAAAACTGGTACTTGTCTATTATACGGGCGATATTCACATGAAAGAGCCTGAATGTGATATTTAAATATTATTGGATGTTACATAGGTATATAATGTATTTATATTACGACATCGCAAGTTTTCGACATTTTTCATTCATTCTAAATATATTTATTTTAGTTTTAAATAATATTAATACATGCTTTTTTGTTTACATTGTGAAATATTTTTGCACAAACATAGATAATAAGTATTTTTTTTATATAAAAATAAAAATTCATTAAGTCGCTATTATTGATGACAGCGAGGTTGTTATTTCGGGAATATGGTTTTTCACTGAGGTTCACATAATACGCAAGTACCTACCTAAAAAGTTTTAAAATTGAATTAAAGTATTTAGAATGCAATTTTAGATTAAGAGCTGTTTCTATAAAAAAGATAAAATAACATTTTTAAAAAGCCTTATTGTCAATATTACCAAAATCATCTCCATTTTAGTAGCTGAATTACCAGTACGCACTAATATTACTCACTGTTATCAGACTGGTAAAAAAAATACACGAGTTGCAATATAAATGAAAGTTAGGATCGTTCTGTTGAAATCAAATGCCGCATTGAGCAAGCTCGTGTAACCTTTATCCGGATGAACAGGATGTTCTGTAATCATGATCTCAAACTTATATTACGAATGCGAATGATCAGATGCTATGTGTTCTCGATACGTAATGAGATACCCGAAAAAGTACGAAATCTTATGTAGGGATACCTACATAAGATTTCGCCTCATAATGTAGGGAAAGATTGCTGGAAGACGGGAAGAAGGAGAACATCACGGCTGAAGAATCAAAGATAATAATTTGGCCAGTCTACTGTAGAGCTTCTACGGGCCGCAGAAAACATAGTGATGATAGCCAATGTCCGTTGAACGGATACGGTACAAGAAGGAGAATAAATAATACTTTTAGCCTGTAAGCATACAGTAGTAGACAAAAGTTATCCTGCAGCTCAGATAATGCTAAGTACACAAAGTAAACTTAAGTAATATCAAACTAATAAATAAAAAAAACTATTAATTCTAAAATGTTTTGCTTTCACCGAAGATCCTTAACTAAAAGCTACAATAATATAACATAATTATTCTAAAATCTATTTATCCCGAATAAAATCCCCGATTGTTGGATTTCGGGTGTCCGAGTCGAATAATAGAAGACGGGAGGAAGAAATAACAATGTCCCCAATCGGAATATCTGGATTAATAGGAATGCGTGTCTGTGTGTGTGTCCACCATCCACTACCCACCTCTATTGTGATAGCAACAAAGCCTTTGCAGATCTGCTTATTTTCATACAACATCTGGATCCATTGAAAGGGTCACTTCACAGCATCCGTACATTTCACTTTGTGCTGGCCGCTGCAATACTCATATGGTGACTCAAAAATATTACAAATTCATCTTGATAATATTACAAACTCATCTTGATAATATTACAAACTCATCTTGATAATATTATAAACTTATCTTGATAATATTACAAACTCATCTTGATTTTACTTTGCATACGTTTTCTATATCTAGAATCGCTATTTTTTTTCATTTTTAAACCATTCTCTAAAATTCTTCAAAAAATGATTTCTATAACAGTAACAACTTTTTAAACACCCATTGAAGATCCTCAAAAAAGACTAACATATTTAACATAGTCGAGAACAGTATTTTTGTTAAAATGTATTATTTACCATTGCGCCTTATTTACAAAACGTGTAAGTATTTAATTCTCAATCCATTCGAGTACATTGGTAAATGAGCGAGAAAGAGAAGAAAAATGAGAGAAAGTTATCCTGACCCGAGTGATTAAAAAGTATGTTAAATTTGTGTTGAAATTTCTACTTTTTTGTATGATAATTCTATTTAATATAATATGATCTGATGTAATTCGGAAATGAAACAAAATGTACGGTTTTTTATTTTATAATTATTTTAGCAAATTGGTTGACCATTTTCTAAAGTAGGGATCGACAGACTTTCTACTGAGAAGAGACAAATATTAAGTAAACAAAATTACTGTCTAATTAACTCAGTCTTTCGAGGTAACAATATTATATGTTTTTTACACGTTATACAGTAATACAATTTATACATTCAGAGATAGACTAGTTACTCAAAAGAAGCTGTGTGGTGGAAGAGAACTGTTCCTCCGGAACGGCCTCTTATAAGGTTCGTCCTCCACCATTCATCTACTCACTTTCATGACACATTGACAAAGCGACAGTTCTCACACTATTTCAATTTAATTACGAAATAAAATGAGATTTCTATTTATATCTCAAACTCACAATACAGTCGTAGGCTACTTGGAAGAATATAATATATAGGAGTTATAAGCTTCAGTGTGCACTACTTATAAAACAAAAAAACCTGAATACTTTTTGGGCTCTGTAAAATTGACTAGTTAGAAAGGTGACCTTGTTTTGCTTTTGAAAGCGTTGCTGTATCTTGCGTGTAACTACTTGTTTTCAATTTTATCCATGATGATGATGTAAATTATCGTCAGTTATTTTGCTTCTTAACTTATTTTTTATTTGATTCGTGGAAGTAAATGTTTATTCGCATGAATACGTAGAGCCAAAGTGTCATATGTTTCATACAAACAATTCAATGTATCAAATATTAAAGATGAAAATATGAGCTAGAGTTGAAGAGTCGCAAATAATTACCTTTGAAAAAAGTCCGCCGACTCATGTTCCATGGGAACATCACTGAATGTAACTATGTATATATAAAACTAAAAAAATAACTAACATCGATACACTGTACAAAGAACTTTTTAACATAAAACTTTTGTTAAGTAAGTAATAATATAATTTTTTTGTTTTTTTTTTTTGTTTTATTAACCACTTAATTGAGTTTAAATACATCTACCGGTTTCGAAAAATACCATTTTCTTCTTCAGGATGTCATAACTAACCAAAAACATATATTATTGTTTCTTTACCAGAATCTATTTTAAAAAAAAAAACAGTTATTTAAAAAATAAATTTAGTACTTAACTCAAATTGTTACTTAATACAAATTTAGTCGAATAATTTTTATGAGAAAATTTTAGAATGGGACTTGAAGTTAAATTTAGTTGGTTGTTTATAATTTTTTGATTAGTTTTACACGTTTTATTTATCTCCAACGTTTCCAAATTATTTATTTTGTGACCAACACCGTTTATATGCAAAATTGACAATCCTAATTTTTTATCAAAACCATGACCATTTTCTATCAAATGATTAGAAAATTCTAAAAACCCACTATTGTTCAAACATCTCGAATGCTCCCTTACTCTTATATTAAAATAAAGAAAATGAAGAAGAAAATGCTATTTTTCGAAACCGGTAGATGTATTTAAACTCAATTAAGTGGTTAATAAAACAAAGATAATAAATAAAAAATATGAATTTTAAGCACATTGCTAATTTTAAAAAAATATTTTTTTACAGTGTATTACTATTTATTGTTGTATTTCCTTTTCTATTAATAATAGTACGCTACATCGTTTATGGGGTCATCTAGAATTGTTTGTGAAATTTTAAAATAATCTTTATATCATAAAAGCAGGAAAATGTTTATTTAATTTCAGCATTGATAAATAACTTAACGTTAAATTAATCGTAATAATTTTTATTTTATTAATAACACATTTGCATAATTAAAATACGTAGTTTAATTTTATTGCATGTATAAAAATAACACAATTGTTTTAGAAAACTATTTTGTGAAATACGATATTTTTTTAATTTTGAATACGTTGCTGAAAATAACAAATATTTACATAGGTTTAACATTAAGATTATAAAAGGAATGATCGTCTTTTTTATTCACTGTCTTCGATGACGTATTGAAATGGAAATTTTTCTGAAAAAATTTTACGAACTATATATTGTCTCGATACGAGAAATAGGAGGCCGAGCAGTGAAGAAACATGGAGCGTAAGTCGATGAATCAAAAATCGTGCGTAAAATTTAATACTGCGGCCACACAAGAGACAAGAGACTTCTAGAGTTTAATTGTTTTCAAAAAGACCCGATAGGAGCCCCGTGTCAATAATTATTCAAAATTTATTACATTAAAATAAATTTTCATCCACAAAGCCGGGTTACAGGGCGATAAAAGTAAAATAAACATTGGTATTAAGGGCCGGTTGCGTGATCAGTAGTTAACTTTTTACTCTAGTAAAAAAAGATACTAAACTAATTTTTTTTTTTGCGAAAACGAGTTGTTTGATTGTCGGTAAAAAAATATTTACTTCTCAAAAGTACATCCCGTAGTAAACTGATTTTACTCTCCGATATCCGATAGTAAAAACGAGAATCGATGCTAAAATATGGCGGACTCTTTACAGCTGTTCCAAAAGTCATCTGACATGTTGATACCTTGAAATTTGTAGTATACGACAACGAGAGTTCGTCCGATGATCTCGTTGTTTAATATACATTAGCATATAATTTCAACATCATTGTGACAGTTTTCGAACGCAGAGGCGAATAAAGTATAAAATAAACTATATTTCATCATTATTTGTCTACAGGTGAGACCTCTCATCTATGCTTTGATAATAGACGTTCAAACAACGCGCAAACGATTTTTACCACGGGCGATAGTAAAAAGTTACCATGGTTAAGACCAAAAAATTAATAATATTAATTTGATAGTACATATTTATAACGATTTGAAACTGTTCTATTATTTATTGTTCGAAATGGTGTTGCCACGTCGTCAAACTGACAAATTCCGCCAGGTGGCCAATTTAGGACAATTGAATATTTGGACAATAATGGCAGCATTGGATGCAATTGCTGGGGCACTAACGCCATTATCAATAAATAATGTTGTCAAAAATTGGCAGAGTATCGATAACTTATCGAAATTATTTAATGGCGATAGGAATATCATATCCAATTCTCGTAAAATAATATTTGTTATCAGCCGAAATATTTACAATTCAATTTAATTAATGATATCACATTTTTTTAGAATATTAAAAAAAAAAAAATCTAAATAAAACTAATAAACTGAGCTACATATTTATTAGGTTTCCGTAGTTCAGTTGAAATAACAGTCTACTGGCAAATTGACAAATATACTTTCGTTTTATGACGACGCTATGAGACAAATTATCGTTGAAATGTCACCAGGTAATTTTTAATTATGAAATTTTAACAAATTATTATTATGATTTACGTTGTTTAGATGTTTCTCTTTAAAATATACTTAAATAAAATATTCTAGTTTTATTTTAACATATAAATAATTCGAAAAACCATATCGGGGAATAATGTTCCTGCACATCATAAGGAGACATGACATAATATGATTAATGTAGTTATTCTGTGTATAGTTTTCTAGGCCAATCTGACCTTTCTGGCCGACGTTAGGATCCCATTGCGGGGTACATCATCAGGGCTAATGTGATGTATACATCACATCAACGGGATCCGAAATGAAGATTCTGAACCACCGTGCAAACTTAAGAACATTTTTAACGTTGTTATAGTATATTTTTTGAAATATTATCATGTTAATTCACAAAATTTTAATAAAAAACTAATGGTACCTACTTAAATAATCTTTTTGAACCATATATTAGAAAGTTTACAATGTTTCACACATACTTTATTTTACTTATCTATTCAAAATAATGCAGGATATATGAAATTAATTATATATTTCAGAAATGGTGTTTAACAAGGATAATGACATTCGTGAAAATGAGTTTTAAAATTACAATATATTATATCCTACTGCATCCACTGTTGCACACAAAATTACAATATATTATATCCTACTGTATCCACTGTTGCAAACAAAAACGATGGCCCATATTTTGAAGTAAATATTCGCAATAGTGATATTTAAAAAAAATTGTTCGGACAATTGAATCGCATATTTCATTTCTGTACACTATATAAGTTCCCTAAGCTCGTTTTTTCCTCAAAGCCTCCGGTTTTATCGTCCGTAATTCTATTCGAGTCGGACACAATAATATATAGGGTCAATTTGGGGCCCAGATCCGATAGATTAGGGTCCGAATTGCGTGGGTGTGCAGCGTAGGTACTGTGTACCCTACTTTACACAGCCCGTTTGCCGCCCTGGGCTCAAAGTACGCTGATATTACTATTAATGGTCATTTTCGTAATTTCATTTAAAATATCTGGAATAAGATAACAACTGTAATACTAGTTAAAGCTGCTTTTCAGCAATTTTTTTTTATATTTCATAAAATATGTTAGAAATAATAATGTGATAATATGGTAGGTATATTAAAAAAATTAGAAATATAAAATTAAAGATAGAAGTATTGGATTGTCGGTACTGTTCAATTACTTTTTATAAAATTAAGTATATAAACAAAAATTACTACATTTCAATCAATGGAGTATCCTCCATTTGTTGGTCATCAACTAATTTATCGATACCTTTTCTATAAAAATCAGCTAGTCTGGTATAGAATTAGTTATCGAGCCAATTTCTAGGGTCATCGTCGTTGTTGAATGTAACGCCACGCATTCGATTGGAGAGTGATCGAAAAAGGTGATAAGCTGACGAAGCGAGGTCGGGACTGTAGGATGGATGCGGCGAAATTTCCCAGTTGAGCTCCTGGAAGACCATTTTAACCTTCATTAAAGGCCAAAAAAAGTATGTGTTGAAAATGTTCGTTTTTCTCCACTTGACACTCCATCAGTTAAGCCCTTATATTAAGAAAAACTATAAGATACAGGAAAAATGCGACACAGATGATTCAGAGCAAAAACATGCTATCTAATAATATGTCATTTTTTGTTACATAAAAACAAAATAGCGGGAAAATAGACTTTTTAGGCGACCCGATATTTACGAACTCGTAAAAATCGAAATATATCTTAAATTGAATTATAATACACAGATAAACTGCTTGAAGCTTCGTCCAGTTTTAATGTGACCGTTTCCCAAAAAACGGTCGTACTTTGTCCCATCCTAGATTTAGAGATATTGATGATATGGCGAAAATTGCATTAGATTGCAAATTAAATTATATTAAAGATAATCTGATTTGAGATTTTTACAGATTGAAAAATTCATTAAGTGTTTTTCTGCCCAAGAATTATTTTTATATTGATGCTATCTATGTAGACGATAATATTACTTCTTGAAAGAATTAAATAGAAGAGTAACTTAAATATCGCTTTCTCTTTTTAATTAAGCGCTTGCAACAATATCTAGAAGAGTATATAGCATGTCATAAATCTTTTCAACATGTATACAGTTCTTCTTCTTCTTTCAAGTAGGCAAACCACCCTTGATCAGAGTGATTTGTGCCATTTATCAAGTTAAAACTCAATTTTATAAAAAAAGTACCATAACATTATAAAATAGAAAATATTACATTACAAGTCAATACCATTGTCGTTCAAAAAAATTGCCATTATATAGATTAAATGTGGCGAGTTAAAGGAAAGAAGATGGCACAAGTTAACCGGGAGTTGAAAATTACCATTGACGAGATTACTGTAAAAAAAACCTGTGATCCGCAATGGACAGGCAAAAAATATATGGTCAAGGGTTTCCTCCTCGGCATCACACTAACACGTTGGAGAATCTATCAAGTTCAATCTGAACAAATGTGAAGCTACCTGGCAATGCCCAATTCTTATTCTAGAGATATTTGATACTGTTCTTTTGGAGACTTTCTTTTTGGAGAACCAGAGGGTGCGGGGAATAGATCCTTGAATTATTATCCATTGTGCAGACCAGACAGAATTTGTACGATTTTTTTACCATATATAGTCTGTCATACATCGGAGTATGGAATTGATGGGGGAAAACTTCTGAAACAGTGGCCTCCTTGTCAGTTTATCAGCACATTCATTTCCATGAATTCTTTTATGTGCAGGAATCCAAACGAATGACACCTGTTTATTGTTGCTGTACAAATAGACATCTTCTGATGGAACATATTATCTCATTGTCTAGCCAAACTTTCATATTAGCAGACAGGGATTCAAGAGCTACTTGCGAGTCGGAGAATATAACAGCCTTATCGACGTTCTGGAGTACGCAGATGTCCAAGGCCAATTTGTAATATATACAGTTGAGGTTGCAATATAAACTTTCTATTTTATAACATCGTATATCATCCAAGAAAATCTTGGTATGAACCCGCGGCTACTTTAAATATAAAATTTTCGGCTACGTTATTGCCTTAGACATATCCTCCGCATGAGAAATGAAAGACTGCCTAAACAGATTTTAACATCAGTCCCAAAAGGACAAGGACCTATAGGTCGGAAGTCAAATAGAGAGACTCTGCGAAGGGAGATGGAAGAATCAGTGATTCGAAGTAATCGATACAGCGTAGGACAGAAAGAGGTGTAAGAGCCTACCTTTGCTGGTCCGTTACCAGATTAGAATAAAGAAGTAGAAATATATTATATTTGTTCGACCTTTGCGCCGTCTCGCGCGCATGTGAATGCGACATACAGAATGGTTCCTATCCATTACATACCTATTAACCTCTTCTCTATATTATCGGAACAACTTTTGGTATAGTTTTGAACCAGTTACGAGTTAACATTTATCATTGAAGTGCGTTAGACTGCCGATAAGTTATCTTTCTGCCATGTGGGAACTTTAAGTTGGAATGTGAATTATCGCCCTGCTGTTGATGTGATAGTGTAATTGTTCATCTTGCTATTGTGCTTATGTATCACACTTCGCGCCATCAATGAAGTATGAGTTCGAGAGTACTTCGTGCGGAACAATTGAATACGTGTTCAGAAGCCAGAAGACCTGTGGCTCCAGTGAAAGAATAATCCAGATACCTAAATTAGCAACTCAGGTGAGTCATGTTTCTTCCTGGTGTCTGGTTGGTCCATGAGCCCTTTATCCCTCTCCTTAATTCCTTTTATCCGTCTCCGTCCACTCACGTATCCCTATTCCCGCGCACGATCATCTTCCATACCTGCGCGCACAATATATTTTTCTTGAACACTTATTGATTTGATTACATGTAAAAAAAATCCGAATCGTCGTACTTGCGTTCGAACATACATAGTTCCCTTTATATGTGAACTGATTTAGATTCCGGCGTACTAACAACCCTGTTTGGAAAATAATTCAATTATCCTGTCGACATTTCTGTATTTCTAAGTCCCCTTCGATTATCGAGAGGACATTGTTAGTGCAACAGGACGCGCTTTTGTCGGGAATGTTTTTGTGTGGAAAAATATAATTTACTTTGTATTCCTCTTCAATTTCAGTTGCAATATAAGATGCATTATATTCAAGTAGCCGCAGAGGCACTAGATACCATTAATAAGCTGCATTCGTTATTTTGTATTAAAATATTGGCATTATATAGGTGTTGGATATCGAAGTTCTTTTTATTTTTCAAAATAAGATTACCCAGAGACAAAACCATCGTGACTATTATCATAACCAAGTGTTTCCATTTTTAGTTAGTTTTTGGTTAGTATTTAAGAATATTTGATATGTATAATATAACAATAACATTTCAAATGAAACCTTTTATCACGTGACCTTATTTCTTACTTTGTTTACTTATTAAAAATGGCAAGCATTTAACTTAGTTTGAAATTAGTAACAATATTGATGTGATACGTGTTCCATGTATACATATCTATTTTTTGTAAATCATATAAAGTTAGTTTTGTCGATATATTTCGATGTACAATGCTTAAATATAAGCGTATTATTTTTGTGTTAAGACATTGATATTGATCACAATATTTAACCCTTCGCAAACCATGCAGTAAAACAGCAACACAACATAATTTAGATAATCCAAGATAATATTAGCGATTAGGAATGACTACTGAAAAACTAATTATGAAAAGGAAATCGTACAAATTAATTAATTTTTCCATTCAATTCGTCGTAAAATTAATACGTTGGTAAAATACCATTTGTGATATCACACACTATTTTTACAATGAATAGAACAAACATACAAATCTAATTGTCTCTTTCTCACTAATTAAATGAAAAGAGATAAGAAGGAAAGAAAGGCACACTGTATAGAACTTAATGAATGCTTTAAATTATGTTATTAATCATTTTTTCAAAATAGAATGCTCAATATTTAGAGTAAATTCGTGCCATTAAAGCCATTTAAGCTAATAAAAACATTTTTCCTAACAGTTATTTACGGTAACACGAGTTGACAGCATGACTGCGTTCGGGTATTTTATATCATGGTATGGTAAAGGTTAAGATATTCTGTGTTAAACGAGAAAAAAAAAATTGTCTTATTTTTTTTCTTTTGTCGATTTTAAATCTTTTTATTTTATTTTCTTATATATTAAATTGGAAATATGTATTAGGTAGATATAATGTTTGTGAGGTCTATCTATTATACATTTGCCTAGTCACCAAGTGGTCGGGGTTTCCATCTTTATCCTGAAGATCACCAAGTTGGTCTTGGTTTTCATAACATAATCGCTAGGCAATTTAAAAAATATTATTATCTAAATATATCTCAATTTTATATAAAATTTATTTATAACTTTATTTATTAGATAATTTTAAACTATTTAAAATATTCAAGGTGACACATAAGAAAACAGGACCAGTTCAGAAAAGCTCTCAGAATATTGTATTTGTTGTCAAATATGCCCAAAAATATAATAATTTATTATACCCTCTGCATTCCTGAACTACCGTGTCGCCCCGTGACGTCACGAGCCGTCTGCGACCACCGCGATGATGTGCAGACATGTCAAAACAAAAGAAGTAAACAAAAAACGAAATAGATCAGGGTTGACAAATATATATTAGACATTCGAACCAAAAAATAATTTGCCGCTTTGCCAAATGTAAACAAATTATTTTCATTAGATTTTTCATAAATCAGATGTGCTTAATAAAACATTAAGAGTCTAATATAGGTAAGTTGTAAAAATTTCAGGAGACTATAAAAATATTAATTTGTTTAAAAATATGATATCTTTTTTTTCTACATATTCCTTCATAACTCACTTCATTACTCATTATTTTTCTTTTATTTTGTCTTAACCCCTCGTCATCCCAGAAGATTAAGTTTATAAAATAATAAAATACGTGTTATATGTTCTACTAGTTAGAGAAACATTTCTTACGATAGGTGTTAAGTAATATCTTGATTAAAATATATTTAATCCTAAAATAATATTTATTTATAAGTACGTCTCCTTACGTCTCCGATCTTTATAAAGATGACATTGCCTTTTTTGGATAAATTTCCCTTTTTTAAATAAGGCGGTAATACAAAAAAAAAAACAGTTCAGATTCTTATTTTGACATACAAATTGTGACATTTAAATTTGAGCGGCGGCACCGACAGCGATCTACTATATCGACCCCGAGTGAACGCGGTATCTGATTGGTGAGAAGGCTGGACGAAGAGATTTCCGCACGGGCTGGCGGCGTGTGTGGAGCGAGCGCCAAACAGCGTTTCGCTGTAAGAATGTAGAAAGATCATCGCTACAAGGCATATTTAGTTCGGTAGATATCTGGACCCCGATTCACCCGCGTCAAGGAAAGATCACCTGCTGGGACTCGTGTAGAAATTACCGGCGAGCAGCCGTGTGAACAACTTGGCCCCGTATAAGATGGGGTGCCTTTGATGTCAATCAGGGGCGAGATTAAATTTTAGACCGGGCGCGTATCGACTTGAGGACGGCCACCACTACAATCTTTCGGATGAGTAAAGTATCAGTGAACTCACAAACCCTAAAAAGTGTTTCCCTGTCATTCAGAAGTGGAAGTGGTGTCAACTTTGTTTGAAAGACCTATTTGTTATAAGATCTGGAACTCTCTACGTGTTCACAATTTCGGGTTTCTCGTGTTTAATGTAATTAAAGTGTGATTAATGTGTAAATCGAGTGTTGTTATTGTTTAAGACCATTCCCATCCATCCGAGTCAGCCATACCGACACCACACACATACATACACCCGCAGACTGAGCCTATTCGATGACGTTGCGCTGGCGTTCTATCTACAGGAGCCGGATCGTAGCGTAACAAAATCTTTTAAAAATAAACTATGTGTATGAATAAGCAAAATATACATTATTATTTTAAATTATTAACTTTGTTTTATTAACCACTTATTGAATTAAAATACATCTACCGGTTTCGAAAAATATCATATCCTTCTTCAGGATGTCAATAAATAATCAAAAACATATGTTATTGTTTCTTTAACAGAATCTATGTTTAAAAAACAATAATCATTTAAAAAATCAATTTAGTACCTAACTTAAATTGTTACTCGATGATACAAAATTACTAGAATAAGTTTATGGAAAAAATTTTAGAATGGAATTTGTGGTTAAATTTAGTTGATTGTTTATAATTTTTTGATTAGTTTTACACGCTTTATTTATCTGTAACGATTCCAAATTATTTAATTTATGATCAACACCGTTTACCTGCAAAATAGACAATCCCAAATTTTTATCATGACCATTTTCTATCAAATGATTAGAAAATTCTTAAAACCCACTATTATTCAAACACCTCAAATGCTCCTTTACTCTTATATTAAAATTTCGACCTGTTATGTTACAAGTTATTAGTTGTAAGGATTGTGCTGGAAAAACATATCGAAACTGCCGCCTGGATGGCTCAACATCCTTTGCTCTCTTACTGGCACACCCCTGACCTAGAAATTCGATTGCGAGCGTAGAAAATCCACCCAATTAATCGTTCGGAAAATAATATTGTCAAGTTGTCACCGGGAGAGCTATCGGTGGACCAATCAGAACAAGCCATTTGAACGTATTATGGAGCCATTTTGTTTTAAGAATTTACGAGTAGACCCATGTCTGTGTGATTGTGTTATGGAAAGAGCATTTTCAGGAGAAACGAAAGTACCGAATGCATTAAGATAATTAAATTTGTTGGATTTTTTTACAAATCAATAATTTGTTTAGATATTTGTTATTACAATTAAATTATGTACCGGATTAAGATAGATTATGTAAATTGTATTCAAAACCAACGATATTATTACCCTTATAATAATAAATCTTCTTTTACAATATTATCTAAATTTCATTATACTAAAATCTATAAGACAGTTATTTTATATAGCTTACAACTTCAACGGTTTACGACAAAATGTTCCTAAAAAAGTCAGATATTTAAACCCTATAGAGAAGAGTATCAAAGAAATTATTTCGATATCAATGCCATTCAAGAATTGAAAATTAACAAACTGTATAATAGCAATCGATTTACTTAATACGAATTTGAAATAAGAACAGTTGACGTCACAGACAAGTAAAAAAAATCTTTTCAAATAGTTAGAACGCCAGAACTGACGATTATTAACACGGTTGATTATACGATCTATATTACATAAGATTTCTTTAATTATTTAGTTATCCATACAGAGTAACACTACTCTTAAATTATTAGAAAACATAATTAAATCACCCTTTAAAAAATATTATATATATAAATAAAAACAAAAATTAAAATATACAGTTTAATTCATGACAGTAAAAGTAGGTTAAATTAATTTTTAGTATAGTAAGTACAGAAGAGTGTTACGCTTTATCTTTTCGAATACGGAGTGATAGCAAGTTATGTTAAGTTACTAAAATAAAATCTAAAGAACAATTTCACTGGTTATTCAAACTCTAACCGAAATGAACGTATTTTCTATATGGTGACATATATACAACTTCCAAAAATTTAATAGATATGAAAGTTGATTGTGGGTGGAATGGTGAACGTTACATTGTGTAAAATGATCACTTAAGCCAGCCGAAGACAGGTTGTAAGCCCTGTAATTACCCATACTTCCATATTTTTCTATATAATATAATATAAATAGCTTCGTCTTTATGAGATGTCTATAATTTAATTATTAAATTCAATTATATCGAAGACTGTAAGGCTAGTATCGTTGTGAAACTCGTTCCAAGGAAGACTCGGGTGAACCAGATTCCAGGACACCATTCTCTCTGTCTAACAACTTAAATTTTGATAAATTAATTATGTTAGGTTTGCTACAGAAAATTTCGTTTCTTGATAATCAATAAAAGTGTTCCGGCTGTAAGTCCCTGTGAATTCTAATGAATAACGAAATAATTGATTTTTCACTAAAACATTTTCTTTGACTTGCATTATAAAATATTTGAAATGTACATTATTTAAACGGGCTTAACTTTCGGCCAAGTGATATACACGGAGGCAGCCTGGACCTGGCAGACTTATCTTGATATCAATGACGCCGTCGGTAGATTGTGACGCCTTTAAAACAAATAGAGATATACAATGATCCCCGAGCCTCCCGACGGCGGACTGATTTATCATTTCCCCCGCTTTATGTGACAATAAAACTTGGGGAATCCGCCGTCATCGTGTGAAAGACTAAAGTCATGGGTACCTACCCGTCTACCTACCTAACTGCCTACATACTTACTCGGTGGACAGATGAATTTCATGGGAATTTGTGTACAGGTAACCCATATTGGTCGCGGGGGATACGTTCTGGACATGGTCGCGATAAGTGAAATTTCTCAATCAACGGGGGATTTAAAAAAAAAAACCATTTTAGAATTGGAAAAAACACTTGATTAATAAAATAAACATGGTTCATTAACTCAGTATCTGTTTATTGGGTGTTCGCAAAAAGGAAACTGGAAATGATCACATGAACAGAACATCATTTCTTTATATTGATTTTTCTGTTTCGCTCATTTGTTTATATTAATTTAGTGTTTCAATCATGGGATGGCGAGAGTATTTTACTTATTGTTATTAGAATTCTTTCAAAACTTTCAAATTTTTGGTTTAGATTTAAAAAAAAAATTAATAATAATAATGGTTTTCATATTTGCATGATAGACAACGGATGAACCTGTCTCCTTTAATACAGACTTCGGTCTAGTTAAGTTAAGTTAAGGAGACAGTGAACATCTCTTAAATTATGAAGCTTGTTCGCCTTTCTTGTATATTTATAAAAATGTTTATAATGACGTATATGGTTATACGTATATTAAGAACATGAACAGAATTAATAAATAAATTAATTAATTAATTTTGTTCCGAGTTGTAAAAATAATCTAGATTCCCTTGCTTGGCCTCCCTATGTTTATTATGCTAAATTTGCCGATAACTGTCAAATAATCCGTTACAACCACGCTTTAATAATAATCTTCTAACAACTCCATGCATCAATTGCTAAGATAAAGGGCCTTTACAATGGTTTTGACACATTACTTTCGGATGGGAACAGGTTCCGAGACGTTATTTTCTCGGGACATAGCATGGTTGTCAATTTTCAGCAATTGACCAATTTTTCACATTTTAAGAATTACGAAGGGATAAAAAATATTAACGTGCGTTTGACGCTGCAGCTAAAATTACACTGAATGACTGAAGAATACACCCAAATGACGCACTGACTCAACTGTAGCAAGCACTGATGTACCGGTGTTATTTTGTCTCACTCACGCAAGTGTGAGTGAGCGAGAAAGAAAGATAGATAGCACGCACGTGCAATTACTCATTATGAAGATTTCTGATATGCTTCAAATCCAGACAAGTGTCAAGACAAAACATCTTCAAAAAAGAAAGATCGCGATATAACGAATCCGCACTCACCGGGGTCGCGATGAACGAGGGTTACCATTTTCTATTCTATAATACACTAGAATTTTTCTTACTTTAGACAGTCAACTAGTACCCACGGTTGCCATGTAATCATATTTTTAAATATCATAATTTTTTTACATAGTCTCGCCACCACGCTTTTATCAGCAACACTTGACGGATATTTAGAAACATAAATAAAGCGTTTTATGTCTTTGATAATGTAATGTCTACGGAATGATAGGCGCACGCGCGTTCGGGACGAACGGGTCTGAGCGTATGTGTGTGCATGAAGAGGTATGTAAGGCGAGAACGGTCTGTTCGCAAGAGAACAGTCTCTTCGCTTCACGTCTCCCAGCGCAGATAGTTCTAAGAACATTTTATAATCTGTACTAGTGTGATCGGAATAAATACTAAATAAGTAGGATGAGAGAGTCCGGGAACTGAATGGGAGAAGAATGGCCAGGAATAGGAGATGGTTGAGAGGAGTTGTGGAGGAGACCAAATCCCACCCTAGGATGTAGTGCCATGGAAGAAGAAGAAAAAGATGCGTGAAAATAAAGTATCTAAATATTCCTGCTTTAAAAAATACCATAATTAAGAAAAACTCGCAGCAGATAGAATCTAATTTCTAATCGATGTAACACGACTGGTGATGCGACTTTTGTGAAGATTATTATTTTGAAAATGGTTACTTAAATACATTTAAGCGCTTTATGAAAAGAACTAGAAAAAATTCGTCAATGATGAAAGGAGAGTAGTAATTTTTATAACCTTAAATTATAATAGGACATTAATTTACTTTGGCGCCAAAACTGCACACTTCCGCGTATTATATTTATAGAATTGACACCAGATCTTGTTTATTGTATGTTATCATGCGACACGGATAGCTGTCATACGTATTAATACATATTATGTTTGTTTTACTTTTGCCATGTAACTCGGATGGACAGAAATATATTATAAAAATGAAAATAATTATTAGAAGAACACATTCTTATTGTGAAGTTGTAATTTTTCAGAACATGGGTCTGTGATATTTTAAATATGAATTAGAAATACATACATATAAAATCAATTTTACAGAAAAATATTGTTGTTGTGCCACCGAGATTCGAACATGGTTTGGAAAGAGATCCAGGTTCGAATCCTGGTGGCGCAACGACAATATTTTTAGATAAAATTGATTTTATATGTATATCTTTCTAATTGATATATTTAATTCATATTTATGAAAATAATTGTTTTCGTTATCGATTATTAAGGCATTAATAGTTGAATTGTACTTTTTTTTTATACAATCATATTTGTTTTACACATTATTTAATAAACATATTGTTCATAATATACGCACTCAATGGAAAGGAAACAAACAAAATATTGACCAAATTTGTTCACACGTGGGTTTCGTTCTTGTTCCTGCATTACAGCCTTGAGGCACTGGCTGCAGTCGCACAGCGACTCCTTTCACTCTCACATCAGGCACTCATTTGTAACTGAAATTAAGAAAATTATACACGCTTTCCTTTCCTACTTTTTCTAAATTATTTTTTTTAGTGTAGATTCTGAAATAACAATAATAAGGAAATTAGTCTATATGAAATAATAATTCGTATTACATCGTAACTGGAACGTTGCATCACAAAAATAACTATTAGTTAAATATCTAAACATTTATTTATCATTTTACTAACATTGACCCCTACAAGCTATGTAAATCCAGTTACCATAAATAACAAATAATTGTGATAAAATGTAATGATTTGAATAAAGCGATAGCATTTGTTTTCTATTATTTTCCGGAATTCTAGTTAGACACACCTTATTTAAATATATGGACTGCATAATATTTAGTATAATTTTATTAGAGATTTTATGTAATGTAAATATGAATACTGACCTTACCATACCTGTTGTACCAAATCGTCGGCTCGAACCATAAGAGTACCGATCGCGAACAATGTGTACGGTGAGAGAACGAGAGAATGTGGTGTGCCACGAATATTTCATAAAATCAATAAAGACTTATTAAACATCGTGAAAAATAAAGAAACTCCAATTACCACCCTAAAATATAAAGGGAAAGAGTACATTCTCATCTAAATATTTCGTTTAAAAAAAATCTTGTTGAAAAAAACTCTTTAATTACTGAGTGAAGGGTAATCCTTGCCGTAAAACTGTTCTGCAGTTTGTAAAATATTGAAAATTATAATATATATGTATGAAATAAAGTTTAAATAAAAAATAATGGATTCATGCATAAATTCGTAGCGTTTATGTTTTAACACAACTATGGTTTGGAAAGAATTTTTTGACATATATGTCAATGTCATTTTGACATATATATCAATGTCATTTTAATGCCACTAATGTTTTATTGAATACGTTTTGAATCTTAATTTGAACAAATTAAAATTGAATATCGAGTACATAAAACAAAAACTCCTCGTGGAAAAGCTGGTGTTCATCGATGCAAAGACAAAGAAGGTGTTTACCTCCATCTGTTTATTGAAACGACTTCCAAAAAATGTAATCATCATTTCTGAAGTTTACCTCTGTCCAAAAATTTCCGATGAATCTCCTTTAATAATGACGCTGCTCGTCCAAATTGGGTTGACGACTTCTTCACCTCCAGACCACCGAATTTCTTCAAGCGTAGAATCGAAAAACGCTGTGTCAATCGTAAACAATACGGGAGAATATATTTTTCACTTCTTCAATATTTGCAAAATTACTTTGTGGCTTTTTAAATTAATAATTAGACAAAATACTTTGATTAAACAACTATTTATTGATTATTTTACAAGTTTCGATACTTATGGTATTTTTATCAGGAAACAATGTATACTGAAATCAAAAAATACAACCATAGACAAAAAAACAAAACTATAAAGTGGTGAGTAAGTAAGAACTAATATGAAAACAAATTTAAAAAGTGACTATTTACAAAGAGGATTTGGTTGTTTATAATATTTAACTTGCTATTAACACTTTTTCTTATGTCTAAAATTTCAAATTTATCTAACTGTAAACCCCTAGTATTTGTATATATAATTTCAATAAATAGTGGTTTAAACAAAATATTTTGTCTAACTATGAATATAGTTTTATTTAAAAACTAATAATTAATAAAAATACTACGAACTTATGCGACAACCGAATAAATAGTTTTATTTCAGAATACTACAATATTATTAATACAGTTATAATTCAATAAAAATAAATCTTAAAAATTGTGATTATATTCAGTATTGGTAGTATTCGTAAGTAACGCTCATCGTTCATTTAAATGGAAAATTTTTAAGCAAATATGCCAAAAAAAGGGCAGTCCGCGAGGTTAAGCCCATTCTTACATATGGCAAAAACAAAGGCCCATGTCCATGGAAGAGAGTTCTTTCGGAGATTCGACTTAAGACGAGATAAGGACCGTACAGAGTTCAGCGTGAAGCGATGTATGAATCATCAGTAAATATGTTTTGCGCACGGATTACATTGACGCACTCTGTATATACCTACGTACCTTTAGCGGCTCTCAGAGATCAAAGTCTCAGATCAAAGATCAAGATCAGTCTAATCTAAACGCTTGTGCTATTCTCGATTGTCGTCTCATTGAGAAATCATCGTGAACACGGGAATTAGTGTTCAGAAATAGTAAATAAATGCAATATCAAAAAATACTTATTGAAAACAGTTCATCATTTTAGCCGAATTAATTAATACATTGTACCCCGACGTCCCACAGCTGTGTCTCGCTGGAGAAAATTTTTAAATTTATTAAATACTTAATCCTTTGGTGGTCTTTGGCGTTTAAAATTGAGGTACAGAGTGAGTCAACTTATACTGAATAATTTAAAATGCATATAACTTTTATTTATTAAAAAAAAATATTATTACATGAATGTATATTTTGTTAACTTCTTTTTAATCTGTGAATAGAAAATAACACCATTTAAATGACCTCTATTTTCTTGTTGACAAATGATTGCCCTTTCTGAAGTATTTTGCATTGCATTACGCAACGTTTCTGTCTCCAAATTTGTTATTTCTGTACGAATATTTTGTTTAAGCTCCCGGATTGTTGCCGGTTTGTTCATGTAAACTCGGCCTTTTAAGTCGCTCCACAAAAATAAATCAGGCGCCGTCAAATCCGGGGAACGGGGAGGCCAAGCAAACTCAGAATTTTTTAAATTAGCCGGTCACCGAAAATAGATCGACACGAAACATAATGAAATTCAATCATTTTAACGTGCTCTTGCACTGAGTATGTAGCCATTATTAACTTTCATACATTTTTTTATTATTTGCAAAAAATATATAATTAAAAATAAACCCTACCAAAGTTATAAATTTTTAAAAGCAGTTAGCCCAAGTTGGCCCACCCTTTATTTATAAACCGCCCGCCTCTAGATTACGATTCCGACCGATCTACCCAAAATGCTGGCCTCAAACGGGCGGCGTCATTTGGTGAAATGATTTTCACATCAGGGCCGAGCCGTGACGTCGCGCTCCCGGGACCCGGGGCCTGGCACGGATCGAATCAAGAAAGGGCAGAATCAATCAAAAACGCATCTTTTTACCTTAAAAGTAAAAAGGTAAAACGAGAAGGTGGAGGCCACCACAACTAAGACACGATGCGTCTATTGTGAAAAAAGTACATTAAAAAACAACCGTGATATATTTACAACGATGTGTATTAATTTATTTATTATAGGTTAATTATAATGAGCACCCGTTGGAAGACAATGTAATGTTATGTCATACCCTTGCAGCTCTATGGAGTCGAGGTCTACACGTTAAAAGAAGCCTTCATTAAAAGGATGCAAGCATTTGAAATGTGGCTAAAGATCTCCTGAATTGAACACATTACCAATACGAGGCATAAATAAGCCAATAGAACCAATAACAACCAATAAACACAGTAAATCTGCACGCTTCGAACACATTCTCCGCAATGAGAAATATTATTTCTTAAAATTATGCTAGAGAAGATAGACGGGTGCAGAGGCATCGGTAAAAAAAAGTTATCTTGGCTGCAGTGTGTGTGTGTGTGTGTGTGTGTATGTGTGTGTGTGTGTGTGTGTGTATGTGTGTGTGTGTGTGTGTGTGTGTATGTGTGTGTGTGTGTGTGTGCGCGTGCGTTTTATACGGGGCAGCCTCTGGGGGAAGAGCTCTCTTCCATCATATCTTCTTCTGAATAACGAGTCTATCTCTGAAGTGTATAATTATTATCGACTGTAATAACAAGCTTTAATAAATTTAATATTATTACCTGGAAAGACTGAGTTTCACTTACAAGGAATCGGGACTCAGAGGATAGAACCCCAAGGGAATCTATGATAATATAAGATTTATCACATTATTTATGCTTGTGTTTTTATTTTAGTATACATTGTTTCCTGAAGAAGATGCCATAGGTATCGAAACATGTTGATTTATCAAAAAATAGTGGTTTAATTAATTAATTGATAGTAATTTTGCTAATATTGAAGAAGTAATATAATTTCGCGTTGGAGATCATTATTTTGCAATAGCTCGAATGTCGTACCGCCTCTTCTGCTAGAAATTTCGTCTTGAATGGTAAAATGCGTAGTCTGATATAATTCTGGATAATCAAAATATATTTTTTCCAGGTTTTTAATATTTTAATGATTTATTTTCGTCTTTATTGACCCAGCTAATGCTTTAACTCTTTTTAGCATTATTTCAGTGAGTGCCGACGATTTCATTCCACATATATTTAACATAACCTAACTATATGGATTTTGAATCAGGAGACAACATACTCTACATAAGCAATACACGTTGACAATCGAGATAGCTCCATAATGGCGCTCACTAAATCACGTTCAATCTTCCTTAATTCATATTTATAAAATATCTTTAATTCACAAGTCGCGTATGCAAACTTGTTAAATAATTATAAGATTCAACATTTGGAAATAGTTGTTCCAAGATTATTTAACACTAGCCAGAAAGTTCATTTACGAGTAAACATCAGAGTTTCTACTTTGGTAGCATAATGTACATATATATTATATAAAAAAATAGTACTCAGCAGATCTGTGTACTTCTTGTTTTATTTCGAAGTACTTGTATATAATACGTTGGCCACCATAATTATAAATCTAGATAAAATCTATACTATTAAGAAATTATAAACGTTCTTTCGTTATGAATTATTCCTGTATTAATTAAATATATTAATTAGAAAGATATACATATAAAAGCAATTCTGTCGAAAAACATTGCTGTTGCGCCACCGGGATTCGAACGTGAATCTCTTTCTTAACTGGGGAAGGTGCATTATCCAACTATGCTACAGCGACAATATTTTTAGCGACAAATTTTCGAACGTATATGTTTATTGATTTTATATGTATATCTTCCTAATTAATACGTTTAATTAGAATTTAAAATATCACAGACCGTCTGTTCTGAATAATTACAACTTCACAATAAGAATGTGTTCTCCTAATAATTACTTGTTGTATTAAAATAATTATTATCTTGTAATACTACGAATTCATTGTAAATTTTGCTGTAACTGCTGTAAATAAAGACACCCACTGATATTCAAAAAATTAGTAGAATCGTAAAAAAAATGTATATTGAAAAAAATACTACCATTTTGTGTCATTGAAATTGAAATTAAGTGGATGTCGCACCTACAAATGTGCAAAAAGATACAATGATGGGAATAATATGTCGTCAATCACACCGATAGTAAATAATTTTGACTGAAGAAGATAGAAACAACGACAATATGAGGTCACCATTGAAGGCTTTCAGAATTATTTCTTCAGGACCTAACTCCGCGAGTCTCGTGAGATCTACTGAATCAGGTGGCAATCCAAACCAGAAAATTCATTTATACAATAAGATTCTAAAAATAAATCATCATGTGTATCAGAGTTTTGAGGAGTTATCTAAAAATGTACCGATGTCGCATAAGGATAAACGATTTCATTACAAAGTGCACATAAGATAAGTGCACGCAGGGCAACTGCACAGAAGATCGATGGATATGTAAACCGATACGTAACTATGATTGTGACAATAATTGATAACTGAGATTTATTTATTAGAGTGTATCAATCATTTCCAGAAGAATTACAAATAATTAGTTATCAATCGTCATTACAATCGAACACCATCACAGTCAGAATAACGATTCAATAATAACATTCCAATAAGATTACACAAATATGGACCCAATATATGATTCAATCAGGTAGACATGAATCAGAAGCATGGCTATCCAACATTCTAACATAATTGATACAATACCTTCACTAATAATTTACTCCCAGTACATATATTTTTATTTTTTATACACATTTGTAATTCTCTTTTTATTCCTGTCGATGACTTAAATAACACCACAACAGCACGAAAAAAAAACTGGTTACTTTAACACAGACTTCAGTCTAGCAAAGTAGCCAGGACAACGCTGTATATATCAGAGGTGAAGTCTACTCCATCTCACACAGTAAACTATGAGTATAATTATGTCTTATGTTTATTATGTATTCACCTCTGTTAGAACAAAAAAAAAATATATATATATATATATATAATATACATATAAATAAATAAATCATCACTTCCACACAATTGCACACATTCATTTACTTATTCTGCTATCGAGACTTTATATTATATTAATTTAACCTAATTAATATAACTTAATATAACCTATATTGAAGGAATCTGTCTTATCACAACTATTACTGTAACTTTAAAGTGAATAGAAAAAATAATGAATTTGAAATGAAATAATAATTTGAAAATGATGGGCGATACTTAAAAAAATATGTGTATAATTAATACATGAATTATACGTCATTGTGTGCAGTTGTCTATTTGTGTACGTGTCTTGTGTGCAGATGTCGTGTGTGGAGATATCTGGTCAGAACGAGTAGCTCTAGCCGTTGGTTTTGTCTATCGCAAATTGTCAACCAAAATTTCTTTACGCCATACTGATTCAATTTTCTCGAACGTTCCCAGAATACTGAACCTCCCCCCGTAGAATTCTAAAGAATTAACCGTGATATTTCCGATTTACCTCAATTTCAGATGGAGTTGTCCGCAAATTTCAAGGTGCGGTGACGTCAGCTAAATGGATACCTACGTCCTGAGAAATTCGAGACCACCCCATCTGTGTTTACTTTCGAGGATCGGATCGATTCTTCTTTTGTGTTCTCGCGATGTGCATGACTCTGATCAATAATTAAATAATCATTATTGAGATACTGCGAATAATTAAGCTATGTGCGAGTACCGTCTTGTGTGAATATTTATTGTATACTAAATATTGCGCGATAATAATTTAATTTATAGCTTAATAAAAACATTAATGTAAGTATTCTGAAAGATATACATTTTATGGGTAATATCATATTACGAGTCCCACATGCAGATGTATTGAGAAGGGGTATGTGTGATCAGATATACTAAACATCGATTTATCGATAATATGGTGTACATAGCACGGTCAACCATGTCTATAAAATAAATGTTTTTAGGGGTTTATTTTTCGAATTGGCAACACTTTCCATTCCAGCTACAGCCGATTTGACAGCTGACATCTGATTTGTGCTCAGTTTGGCTTGCCATTTCACCACAAATAGACAAATTTGCTCGAAAAAAATTTAGAATGGGACTCGTAGTTAAATTTAGATGGTTGTTTATAATTTTTTTATTATGGATAGATGTATTTAAACTCAATTAAGCGGTTAATAAAACAAATTTAACAAATAAAAATATGAATTTTAACCACAAAATTAATTAGTTGTAGCATATTCATTTATGCATCGCTACGGTTTTTGGTGACGCTATGACAAGACTCACGCAGAAAAACATTTTTGAATCTGTTAGCTCATCAACCAATCGGACAAATATCATATCTGCCGGTTACGGAGTCTATCATTCTTCTTTTTTTCATGTTTATATAGACAATTATAAAACCAAAAACATGTTGCAAAATTGTTTGCAGTTTAATTCCCCAATCGTTTTAAAGGCATCAAACACATGAATACAATCACCAGTAATTAAAAGTATCCGTTCGACTACACATTGTTTCTCACACAATAGGACAGTAGCACGTATGCGTTGTTTATAAAGTTAATTAAACCAATACATAATACTTCCTATTTAAAAAAAATAATTCTTTCATTTATTTATTTTATAAAATATTAAAATTTTATCAAAACTCTAGAATAGAAAACGTTACGAAATACGTAGACACGCTTGACAATTTGTATATATCTTGATAAACATTAAAAATACCGCGTTCTAAATGTCGAATTTATTTCCTAAAAATATTTCCATTGTTCGTCAAATACTATTTTAAAATGTTTAACGCAAAAAACATATTTTAGTATGTATGTATCTACTAGATTTATTATTAAATTTATTAATACTGCCAGAAGATGTCAGCCATCGATTAATCGTTAAACATGCATGAATTAGAAGAGATTTTTGTTTTCTTACATTATAATTTATTTACTAACCTTGAACAGCTGTTTAAATATTAAATAAATATATGCATATATCTTAAAGACGCGGTGCTCAGATAGCATCAACCGAGGCCATCGATTGGAAGCGGATCGGCAAAAATAAGAGATTAATAGGTATTTTAGAATGATTTAAACAAAACTTTTTTAACAAAAAAATCAGGATTAACGCAGCACGCCCGTCTTAAGATCTATAAAATGCTACAGATGAAAGATTACTACGTATCTACCTACCCTTCTCTCTCATCCCCTACATGATACTCTATCTTCTTAACCTCCTATTTAAATATCTGTTAAAATACTAATTGAATAGAAATAAATACATATAAAATCAATTTTATCGAAAAATGTTGTTGTTGCTACCGGGATTCGAATCTAGATCTCTTTCCAATCAGGGGAAGGTGCATTCACCGACCATGCTACAGAACACAGTACTAGACGACAAATTTTCGAATCTATATGTTACACTTTTCAAATTAATACATCTATCGTTTCGTTATTTGAAAGCAACAACAATACTTATCGATAAAATTGATTTTATATGTACATCTTTCAAATTAATACATTTAATTAGTATTTAAAATATCACAGAGCTATGTTCTGAATAATTACAACTTCACAATAAAAATGTGTTCTTAATAATAATAAATATCTATGTATCTAAAAGGTTGGGTCCAACTGTAACTAGTTGACTTTAGTATAAGTACATAATATAATGATTTAAAACTAAGCATTATATTATTTAATAAAATTAAAATTATTAGAAGAACACATCGTGAAGTTATAATTATTCAGAACGTAGGTCTGCGATACTTTAAATTAAAATTACATTAATGCATTAATTATAAATATATACATATAAAATCAATTTTGTCGAAAAATATTGTTTCCGCGTCACCGGGATTCGAACCTGGATCTTTATTTCCAATCCGGGGAAGTACACTACCAATTGTGTTATAACGCCAGTATTTTTCATGACAAATTTTCGAACCTATATGTTACATTTTTTCAAATTAATACACCTGTCGTTCCGTTATTTGAAAGCCATCTACATTATTTTTACAGAATCTCAAATACCTTTGAGTAAACCGACTGCAGACGCCAGAATTATCAATTCATTCTTATTAAATTTTGGACACATTGATACAACATATATTATTAAGGAAAACACATTCTTATTGTGAAGTTGTAATTATATGTTATAACACAATTGGTAGTGTACTTCCCCGGATTGGAAATAGAGATCCAGGTTCGAATCCCGGTGACGCAAAAACAATATTTTTCGACAAAATTGATTTTATTTGTATATATTTATAATTAATACATTAATTTAGTATTTAAAATATCACAGACCTATGTTCTGAATAATTATAACTTCACAATAAGAATGTGTTTTCCTTAATAATAAAATTACATAATTTTATTACACATATTTTTTAAATACACACATTTTAACGTGACCCATAGATTGTTGGTATTAATAAACGTGTTATTTATGATTTGTTACAGGTTCAGAATACGGCCGAGGATTGGGGCAAGACTACTGCGGTGGTCAGGGCGTAGGAAGACAGTACATCTTGCTGTACCTCATTGTTCATTCTCTTATATATAATTCCTCTCCTGAGATGACTCAGGCGACAGGCGCCGCGGAACCCCGCTTCACACACAATTATGTTTATGAGTCAAACTTTAATATATTCGGTTGTTACATGAACAATAAAAATGTTAAATACTACCGATGAATAAATTCAAATAAAATAATTTAAACAAAACTTATTGTTAAGTTGCAGTTTTTCAGAGCATACACAGTTCTGTGTTATTTTAATACAAATTAAATTTATTAATTGATCATATTATCTTTCTTATTGATTAATTTAATTTGTATTTAAAACATCACATAACTTTTTTGTGAATAATTACAACTTTACAATAAGAATGTGCTCTCCTTAATAATATGTGTTTTATTGAAAGATAAAAAAAACTATATATATAAAAATGGATATTTGTTTGTTTGTCCCGTATGCGTTCTTATTCCGTTCATCCGATTGCGATGAAACTTTGGTGAGTTGTTGTGCGCACGCCCGCGAAGGTTTCTGAATTAATACAACCATTTTACAATATGTGGCGCGCGAGTCGTTTGATTGGCTATTTTTAGGATTCTCTGTGGAGAATTTTCCAAGAATTATCGCTTTTTCTAGCGACTTTTTCGTATACGCACCAGACAGAATAACAAAAAGCACTTTAATAATCAGAATTAAAATACAAACATTTTCTTTCTTTGAATGGCATTGCAACGCATGCGCGGGTACACGCTAGTAATAAATAAATTTGATATTAGTTTAGTTTCTAGTATTTATGGTATGTTACATAGCATATTGAAATTCAGGAGCATTATTGCTTTGGATTTTGGCAGCAAAGTAACCTGGCTGATAGACTAGTATTTACTAACCAACTAACTTATGATCACTCCGGTTTACCGCAAGGGTAGGCAGATAGAATAGAGCGCCATATTCTTCTGTCCTGAAACACAATTCTCACCTCATCTACATTCATACGTCTTCTCATACAAGCTCGTCAATTATTGAGACTTCTAACAAGACCATCTTCCAGTATCCAGTACACCTGGTCGTGCCAAGTCTTCCGCGGACGTCCTTCATTTCTGGTATCATCAACACTTGCGTCGTGTATCTCTCCTCATTCATCCGTTCCATATGACAAAAACACCTAAGTGATCCTTTCTTAATCTTACTCACTATACTAACTTTACATTCCCTTCTTATTTCTTCATTCTTTATTCTGCACAAATGGATTCGATGAATGCCCAAGTGATCTCATTTCCACTAGATTCAGTCTACTTTAGTTCCTATTCGGCCAGCTCCAGGTCTCAGTGTCGGTACCAAGACTCCATTGTGTACCGGCAATTATGATGGGCTAAATATCATGATCACTAATATCAGTAAGTTACAATCACCGACAGTGATTGCGTACAGTGTTTTTTTTTTTAGTTTTTCCTCCAGCGCACAAATAATACCATTGGTCCTTAAAATTACGCACAACAAAATTATGCGCACACCGCGATCCAAAATTAGTGGGATAGCAATTTATCTATTTTAATCACCTCAATCTTTTGCACAGATAACGAAATTAGACGATACAATTCCTTTCAGTGCTTCCAAAGAGATCCGCTTCGTGCGTTGAACGAAAATAGTACACATCTAAATTACATTCGTAAATACGATGGTATTTTTAAACGGCAAAAAATTATATTATTTCCATCTCGGCGAGAAGCAAAAATAAATATTCCGAAGCACATGTTACTAGCATTTTTTTAAATTAATATATTGCCGTATGCGACGATGCATACGAGGCTTCAGAAAAGTACATAATAACATATTATTGTCATTTTCGAGTTGCTAGTTATTTATTATTCCTAATACTTTTAAAATTAGTAATATTAACTTTGTGGTTAGAATTCATATTTTTTATTTATTATCTTTGTTTTATTAACCACTGAATTGAGTTTAAATACATCTATCGGTTTCGAAAAATACCATTTTCTTTTTCAGGATGTCATAACTAACTAAAAATATATATCATTGTTTCTTCACCAGAATCTATTTTTAAAAAACAACAATTATTTAAAAAATAAATTTGGTACCTAACTCAAATTGTTGCTTGATACAAATTAGGAAAAAAATTTAGAATGGAATTTAATTTAGAATTTTAAATTATTCGACTAAATTTGTATTAAGCAATAATTTGAGTAAGGTACTAAATTTATTTTTTAAATAATTGTTGTTTTTTTAAAAATAGATTCTGGTGAAGAAATAATGATATATATTTTTAGTTAGTTATGACATCCTGAAGAAGAAAATGGTATTTTTCGAAACCGGTAGATGTATTTAAAGTCAATTCAGTGGTTAATAAAACAAAGATAATAATAAAAAAATATAAATAAATATTTATTATTCCAGTGAGAAGAGACTTTCAAAGTCTTATATTCGAGTATCCACTGCGTGAGAATAGTCGCTGGATAAGTTGGTCACTTGCTATATCCATATCGTGTCCTGATCGGAATTATAAATATCATAAAATATATAACTCATAATGGATGGATATAAATAAAATAATGTTATAACTCTGCGTGAGTTTATTAGCACTACTCGACTTTCGAGAGAAACGGTAACTATCATCGACAGGTGAAGTATTACTTGTGTGTCTACCGCCTAAGCCTTGTCTCCTATATTTGTGTGTAGTTAGTTTAATACTTCACTCGACAAAGTTAACGCCGATTGTATCAATAATATATATTGAATACTAATTAAATGTATTAATTATAAAAATATACTATAACATTATGTTATAGTACCTACCCACCACTAGATTTTGTTTTGAGTTGACGTTTCGAAAATGGTAGCACTGCACCGCGGAAAGGAATCTTTTCTACGGCACTTTCCGTTTACGGGCCAAAGCGAGCACAACAAGCAGCTCGCGAAATCAAATATAAAAATGTGACTACAAGTTTAGAAAGGAAGGGTGAGAATAATTTGTTACACTAGGCGTCTGTGTTACGCTGTATCATGTTTATCAAGAATTTATGTTATTGTATTTGTGTGTTTCCAGGATGTAAAAATTCCTTCCACTACGACGTCTTTGAGGCATATTTTATTTTTAACGGTCACCACATGACAGGAATGTGATGACAATAATATTTTTCGTGAAGGATTACTCACGAGTCAAAGCACGATGAGAACACGATTGGGTTCCATCTGCTCAGTCCATTTTTGTAACATGGGGACACAAGGGTTTCTACACTTCATCAGAAACTACGCCAATAACCAATTAACCTACCTTTTATGACGTTTGCGATGCGAGGAGACATCCAGTGTACACTCAACTATGTGACTGTACTGTGTGACTCAAACCATTAAAAACTAAATTTAAATCGTGGATTGCTCCTGTAAAGCAAAGGTTCTTTATGTCTAACCATTGTCAAGGTCGAAAACTATAATGTTTATTCTCACATCTGATTTTAATGCCTTGTTACCATTTTAATGAAGATGATTTAATGTAATATTATTTTTGTGCGTCATTACCTTGTAGAAGCTAACATTTTTATCTTCTATTATGATCAAACTTTATATGAAAAAACTTAACTAATTATAATATTGTAAATCTCAAACTTATTTTATTATTTATTTCCTTGAGAATGATTGCGGAAGTGGTTGGGAGACCGCAGAGTGAATTCTGTGCATCAGGACCACACATCTCATGCTTTCCCTTGAGTGAACATGAACGGCATGTCGTTGTACGTTACATTGTGGCACTCAATGCACGGCCATGTCACAACACATATAAAATCAATTTTATCTAAAAATATTGTTATTGCGCTACCGGAATTCGAACCTGGATCTCTTTCCAAACTGGGTAAGGTAGACTATCCAACTATGCTACAGCGACATTATTTTTGAAGACAAATTTTCGAACCTATACATTACACTTTTTCAAATTAATACATATATCGTTCCATAATTTGATAGCCATCTATTTTGTTTTTACGGAATCTCAAATACCTTCGAGTAAACCGATAACAGACGCCAGAATTATTGGATAATGCACCTTCCCCTGTTTGGAAAGAGATCCAGGTTCGAATCCCGGAAGGGCACCAACAATATTTTTCGATAAAATTGATTTTATATGTATATCTTTATAATAAATACTTTTAATTAGTATTTAAAATATCACAGACCTATGTTCTGAATAATTATAACTTCACAATAAGAATGTGTTCTCTTAATAATAATATACATCTCATTATAATTATCTCAAATGAACATTTAATTTCAATTACTTTCTCAAAAAATTATACATATTTACAGCTTATTTGACTGCAGACACTGGTAGATACTTAATTAATTATAAACTTAAAGGAATAAATTAATAAATATACTGTAGTACGATCATGGAATCTATTTTTCAACTCCAAAACCACAAGTCGGCTCCAAACCTCTGAGCTGTCGATTGCCATTTTAATTTCTAGAAATGTCTGTCATGTCCGTGTGTCATCAACGCATCCCTGGAAGGAAGGACATACATCACGTCTGTATCAGCGATCTAAGCACGAAAAGCACTCATTTCTACAAGGCGCCCGGTGCCGGAGCGCCTCTCACGCCCACGCCACTCCTGTTCCCTGATTCACCAAGTTTTGTCAACCCACCCGGTTCACCCGTGATCTGTGATCAAAACAACGTCATCCTCTCGAATGGGAAACACACAAATATATATTCTGTCTTCTTCTCATTATCTATTTTATTATTATACACGAGCTAATCCGTGGACCCCGTGTGTTCATCAATTTAATTGTTTTGTTCATAAATTATATCAAAACAATGTACGCAGATGTGCGAACTGTCAAAAAAATTTATGTGCCGTGTTTGGCGTTTGATATTCAGATTTTTTTAAGTGAATAAAAAAAAATTAAGAAGGCAGTTGAAATCTACTATTTTCGTTTACATAGTTCTGTGACATTAAATGCTATGTAATATAGACAATAGTCAGGGGCGTGCACTGCATACTACCAAAAAAGGTGTGCATTACTAAAAATTCTGTGAAACACGTATAATTTAAATATTCCATAATGTTTTAATTACGCCAGAGCCCACCATGTATCAGTAGAATTATTAGTTGCTTAGTTCTGTATGCTACCGCGCGACGCCACCGTAGCGCTGTAGTCCTCTATTAGGTTATTCTTCATTTTTTGCTACTACAGTTGCTAGCCACTATTTTAATCTATCGTTCTATTCAAGCCATACAATTGTTACCTACTGGATTGAATATTCCACTCGGCAGTCAGAAATGGATCAGCTGATCCAAGTTGTACGGAGTCCTTACTTATGCTGTTTCCTAACAAAATGACATTTGAAAGGTTTTGGACTTGGCTTAGAGCTGATCGAAGCATCTATTTCATAATTTACTACTACGCAAATTTTACTATCTCACTAAACGTGAGAGTTTAAAATTTATTGAAATTTGTTCACTCTTCGCCATAGAGCCAAGAGTGTGTTGGTCATTTGCTTGGCATATATACGCCTTTTTCATTCTAATACCTACGTAATTTGTACGTCTCTTTGTTTTATTGTTTTTTACAAGCTGGAATCACCAAGAAAATTGGGTAGAAGATAGTATAGACAACATTAATGGCTAGGAAAGAAATTATGAATAACCCTTTCAGATGTACTTACACATTGACACCAATGTAATGACATAGGACGCAGTGGAAATTGACGAATAATGAACAGTCGCATAAAAGAAAACTTGACAGAAGAAGAAACTTCCTATAAAGAAGTGTCTGCTCATCCCATAAACCCAGTTTCTACAAAGGGCGATGCCATGAGGCATATTGAAGACCTCAAAGCATATTTTACTAGTATTAACAATATCAGACCACCAGAATCTTATAATTTAATTCGTTATATTGAAAGAACTATTTAAAAACATGCTGCAAAAAAAATAATTTTAAAAAATAATCAAATTTTTTTTATATTTTCCCTCTGTTTGCATTTTTTTTATTGGTCACTTCAAAAACTTTAAATCGGGGTTTCACTGTCTTTTTATTACATTATCCTTTTGTATTTTGTCATATAAAACATATTGTTAACTCTGTTAAAAACTGTCAAGATACTTACATTGTTTTATCAGTAATCATAAACTTGTTTTATGTGCAACTAACTTTATTTTCAAGTGTATATATTATAAATTAAAAAACAGTAGATGTTTGATGTCTCTAGATTATTCTAATAAAATTATTTTATTAAAATCTTTTCGTGGTGTATTTAATAAAAGTGAATTGCGACGAACATTATTGACCACAGAGTAGAACATTTTTTTTTAAACTTAATTAATTTTAGCATTTTAGAATAATAAATTAATTGTTTCACACATCTATTTTAACGCAACAATGAAATGTTATGAATAATCGACACTATAAATCAAACTCGATTTTTTTTTCGGAAATTTTTCCAATTAAAAAAGTAATACAGTAATATTACATTTTTCCAAATAATTGGACGATCGTTTCGGCAGTCTAGGCCATTATCAACTGACTAATTATTTGGAAAAATTAAATAAAGAACCAAAATTAATCGTGTTTGATTTATTGTATTGATTAACAATGGAGTTCTATAAAATTAACTGTATTATTTTATTTTCTTGTTAAAACCTTAATATTGTTTGTTTCTTATATGTTAACTTAATTACATGAAAAAAACGACTGATAGAATGTACGTTTGTAGCCAACCTGTAGTAATACATCGTTTTTATATAATAAAAAAAAAATCTATACACATTTCAAATTGATTTGAATTATTTCATTTTACGAATTTTGCGGATGACAAAATTCTCCAGCACAGAAGAGTTACGTGAAATTGAACGCTGCCGTCTGAAAGATCCAATAATACCAACCGAGTGGTCAAATGCTACAGAATAAGGCTGAAGAGTGTTTTATCGGCTTATCTGTCGACCGAATCGATATATTTTACGGTTGGAATGTTAACAGCTGACGAAGAATTGTTTTTATCTCCGGTGAGATTGAGGCTTATCTCGTATTCGCCATGTCTCCCCTTAAACAAATGACGGGACCCTTTACGGGTTACAACAAATACGAATTCGACCTCTACGGGAATTTAGGTGCTATTTTATTTATTTTCGTTTTTTTTGAGCTTGTCAGGATAATGGACGCGCCCGGAGATAATCCTTAATTTAATGGGATAGTGTCAACTATTAATGAGAATTATTAGTCTTTTAAATACCCACGAAAAAATACAATTAAAAAAAACTTCAAAAAGAATCTTTATCAATGTCTTCTGCTACTTATTTTTGGGTGTTTTTTTTTTTGAGAACAGACACGTAAAAACTTTTTATCTTTACACGTATGCTATTTTGTTAAAATGTTACCTATACCTGTAGTTGCACAAGCGTTAGTAGGTAATAGTTATAGCTTTACTCCTGAATGTTGAATTTACTACTAAACTCCTAGTCCTTAACAGTTTAAAATGAAGAAATAAATATGTAATACACCATTTATTTATTTTTTAAGGAGAACGCATTTTTGTTTCCAAGTTGCATTTTCAGAACATAGTTTTGTGGTATTTTAATAAAAAATTAATTAATCAATTGGAAATATATGCAGAAAAAATCTATCCTTTAGTTAATTTATTTAATTTGTATTAATAAAATATTTTTTCGATACACAGATTTCTTCTTCTATCTTTCTAGTTGATTAATTTAATTTGCATTAATACGTAAAGAATATACCTATAGCATTAAAAACACGTTCGTGCCCTGCTCGCGTCTCACAGACAAGTAAGCACTTTACAGCCACGAATGACACATCCAGAAAGTCATAGACATAGATGGAGAAGCGTAATTATTATGGATATAAGAATTTCACCGTGATGTTTTATCATTAAAGCTTGTTAAATCCTAAATTTATGATATAAATACAAATACGGTTTTATACTCAGACACCTCAGTGAATATTTTTGAAATGTTCTGATACGGGAAAAAGATTTAGACTGGACATTGTTACAATGGTATCGTTTCTCCGTAGAGTCCTACAGGGTTCCTACACATGAACAGATTATTAATAATAACATATTATTTGCTGTACTAATTGGTGTACTCTTATCACGAAGACGAAGTATTTTTACAAGGACAAATGTAGTCGTGTGATTCGGTGTTTGACACCATTGGCCCCATTGCTTGAAGAAATTGTCGCAATATCCATCGTTCCATGTTTGCTAAAAAATCATCCTATTTTTTTTACTGGCCTCCTTTTTATACGATATTTGTAATTTTGGTACATCACATATGAGTCACTTTTTTCATCAAATTTGATCAAATATATGATCAGTATAATTATTACAAAGATTGAAAACAATACTTCTAGTAGCCGAGACATTCGTTTAGTGATCTACTGGTCGGGGGAGAGGGGGGTATGTTATCTGATATTTATGTTTTTTTTTAAATTATTATTATATATATCATCAATCAAAATTAACAATGTAATTAAATTATGTTTTTGTATGAATTTTTGTTTATAAACTTTATATAGACAAAGACAGCACTTAACAGACGCTAAAAGATCAAAAAAATTTACTTTTTCGATATTGCTAATAATCCCATTAAATTTCTTTTGTTTTTTCTTTATTTTTTCCAATACTGAACAACAATATATTGCATTAAAGTCGCGTAGTTTTATTAGATTTGATGAGTGATACCAACAAGGGAGTCCTAGTTTCTAAACCGGTTTCGAGTAAGGGTGGGTCCCCCCCCCCCCCCAGCCGTCTTCTTTAGTGCTCGAGGGTTCTAGACTCGTTCCAGGAGACCACTAAGTCCTATTTTCATAGTACAAACGCCTTGATAGTTTAAAAATAGTAATAAGATCGATATGATTTATAGATATTCCGTGTACACGACTTTATTATTTTTTTTAATTTAAAAGAAGGTAAAGTATTGCAGACTATTAAAACGTAGTAGATCTTTAAAGTATTTTTATTGAAACTATATAATCGTTCAGAACATAAACGCGTAGTTCATTAATAATAAAAACAAGTCAGTCCAATCAATCACAAAGCACTGTGTTTCAATACCCGTAGAAGATAGATTTATTCTTTGTATCTTATTTGTTTTGATCTTTAATACTTCTCGTTTATTGGTCAGTCAATAAAGTATATAAAATTTAATTAATTCAACCATTAATTCGAACACAGAGTAGTCTCCCATCGTTAGCAATAATTATATTAGCCTTATCTAAAACGTATTCTCTAAAAATGTCGAGATAATGTCGTATTAAAACCCAATCGTCCCGCGCATTTGTTTATTTACGCCCCGATTCGATAAAACAGTAAGAAAATAAAAAAGACTTTGAAAAGGGGCACCGGGCATCATAAGTGTCAGGATGGTCGCGCATAGACAACATCGGCCGGGTTCTTTATTCGATATTCAAATAAAATTAGGCGGATAATGATAACAAAGAGCTGGGTGGCGGGCCATATATGGAGGGGTTAGTTGTTACCGTGTGAAGAATGCAGTCCCAAACACCTCCTTCTAAGTACGTACTCCTGGTGTGCGGCCGCCTTTATTTAGATTTTTTTATCCGTTTCCATTTTTGGTTTTGATAAACTGTTTTTTGAAATAAATGACCCAAAAGCCCTCTTCTCGCCATCTTACTATTTATTTATAAATACGTCATCAGCGTACGTGTTTTAAGTTTATTAGTTTTTCCATATTTATTTTTAAATTATGTGAAAAAAATATTATTTTACACAGAATAAATAGTTGGTAGGCACCTACACACGTTTAGAATTAAATTAATATTTAACTCTTTGTAAGTAGGTACCTACCTACCTAACTCAGTTTATTATGTTGCAATATTTTTTCATACCCAATCATGCGACAAAATACCAGACGATTATTTTATTAGAAATATGTGCCGGATGGCTACGTTATTGAACGTGCGGCGTGACGTACAAACGGCGATAGTTATTTTCATTTTCACATTTTTCTTAACTTTGACAACTGTATCGCTATATTCACTATTTAACTTTTCTTATTTTATTTTCATTTGCATTGTTTAATAGACGAAATTATTCATTTTGAGTTTAAAACAAAATCGCTAGCGTGTAAATGGTATCAAGAATTAAATTACTAGAATATTTTACGTCACAACGCAAGAAATGTTGGATAACTATTTGACAGGCATTTATTTCCGAGGTTTCATTCCAAGACAGTTTAATTTTGACAAGTGTCTCATAATTTATATCTAATTTGGACATTTACGACTTTACATTCTAGCGAAAAGATTTATCATCTATTTTAGACCTAGTAAAAATGTTTAATAACAAATTAATTAATAACCGAATTAAGCTCAGTGTCGAGCGACAAACGACAACAAAGAATTTTAAAACTCGGGTCCCCATAAATGTGACGAAAAGGTTTCCTTGGCCGACGTAGGGGTCGGCTACCAAAAAGGTTCGGGGCTCTTATCTGACATTTGAGTACCAATTAATTTAGACGGCGTTATAGCTTAATTAGCGGGGGGAAAACAAAAGTGGTTCTGGATTATTTTATTGTGACATTTATTTGTCGGTAAATTAAATTAAATTAATAACGTTTTTATTATATGATATTATCAAAATAAACATGGGCACGGAAACATTTTTTTCTTTTTATGCTAGCAATACATTTTACTTTTTAAAAGACGTTCTCTTAAAAGATTTACTTAAAATTTTTTTCACATAGTAATAATTTTATTGCTCGTTTATAAGTAATGTTGTTTTATGTATTGTATCCTGTAGGATGTAACAGATCTACTCCATAATAAGACTGAATTACAAATCAAAAATATTCAAGGAGTATGTACAAATTATGTACCGTTACAGAAAATATTACTGGGTGAGATTTTTACAAAAATATGTTAAGTTTTAAATCTACGTACATACTTCGGAATAAATATTTGCGAAATTGACCCAATATTATTATATATCTTTGCTTCAGGTCCTAACTCATCTAACAAAATAATCTTGCCGTTTGTAGTTCGATGACCTTTTATTTTTTGCATTCAACATATAATTTGGAATCAGTAAAATATTTAAATTAATTGAAATAATCGTATTACTACGATCTTTTTTAAAAGGCACATGCAGCTTGAACATTTTCGACTCGTATTTTAAATACGCATCTAACCCTAAAATATTGTACCCATACTAGGTGTGTTACATACATATTTTATTTCATTAAATAAATTCACAGTAAGTCAAAATTATAAACTACAGCACAAAATGAAAGAAATAATATTTCCCAACCCAACATACTTACAAGATCTTTTATGTACTCGTAGAAAACATTCGTCGTTTTGCATTGCGACATTAATTGTAAGCACCATGCAGTCATACTAATAATATTATAAATAAAATAATATAATATTTTTTAAAAATGTAAAGTAATGTGTTTAAAATTCCAAAGCGGAAATTTTAATTTATTTAAAGACGTTTAAATTTTTTCACATTTTGCTTCATGAAAAAAATCAATCAATTTTATTGTTTTTGTATACTTTACATCAGAGATTAATATATTTCTACGAAAGCCGTATGATTGATATTATACCTTACAGTTGAAGTTAGGATTAAACACCACCCACCACTGGTAATAACACGGGTAAAATTAATTGCGATCCTTTTCTACATATCTATGTACTTTGATGCGTCTTACGTATTAGTCATGATACAATGGTGAAAATTTAATATGTTTGTTACCGTCAAAGTATATAAGTGTTGGAATGGAAACATCCTAGGAATTCATTTTATATAATACTTAAAATTGATCTTGAATTTCTATTTGATTTTTGATGTGCACGCCTCTTCTTACTAACGCATTCATCACATATTAAACTGATTAGGTTAGATGTCTAACAGAGACGAAGCTATTATATATTTTACGTAGGATGGTAAGTATAAAAATCTTGGGCATTACAGGGCTTACGACCTGTCATCGGCTGGCTTAAGTGATCACTTTACGCAATGTAACGTTCACCAATTTTACCCGACTACCATACCTGTCAAATTTGGAAATTGCGTATATGTTATCATGTAGAAACTTTTCAATTATTTATTACCAACTACACTGTCGCCATCTATCTTCATGACAATCCTTCAGAAAATAAATATCAATAATTGATTACTACAAAAATTTGGACATACTCCAAATATTGATTAGGTTAAGTCCAAACCAAGACAATAATTAGTGTTTAATTCTTATCTAACAAATCTGCGAACGAAATCGTACATTAAATGTGTAGATAATAAAAAACTTAATTAAATTATACTTAATATTAATAAATAATTTGAAATAAAATACACACACGTACTTATTTAAAATTACACCTGAGACTGTTATTTTTTAATACATTAAAATTCTATAGAAGATTTATTTAATTAATGTACAACAATTATGACTGCACATATTACAGGGTATACATAAAATATATCGTCCATATATGTATAATTTACTTAGATAATCCCTTTGTTCACCGTAGTAGGTGAACACCCATCTCAAATCAGATTTAGTGAAAATTAATTTGTAAGAATATACGCCATCGTTAGAAATGATTTATTACGTACTGCGTTTTTAAAAACATGTAGAAGTCTGTCGCCTCGACAACCAGCAACACCGCCGACAGGCCCTGAACGCACATATCTGGATGCGAACTTGAATCACTGAACGGCAATATAATCCCTCCCGGTACCGTCCCGCAAACCGACAACAATAATATACGCGGGAAGCCGACCTTTTAGCATTCCTCTTTCTCAGACGGTTTCACGTACAATTCAACTAACAGCAGACGCCTCACTTATGGTGATATTTTACCTATATTGTACATCATACCTCAATAAACGTCTTTCAACCGTAAATCATTTATTAGTCGTTTCACCTGCTCTAGCTACAGCCACATCCATACGTACGCACTCCGTGATATCTTATTGTGAACACAGTGGACAGCTGGGAGATATAAGGCCCTGGAATCCACTCAACGATCGTTCTAATAATTACGTACAGCGCTACACTTTGATATAACCACACTTTTTTTCACAACAACATAATTGCTATAACATACTGCTGATACCTATACTGGTGACACATATTGACAACTCCGATAAACATAAAAGGAGCATCATATGAAGATAGATGAGAATGATGAATACGAAGTACCCACAAGCCTAAGTGCTGAAAAAAATATTGTCTAAGTTTATCATCGTGTCATAATATTGAGAAATAATTCATAATTTAAGTGCCTCTTATAAAGTCATTGCATAGAAAGGATGTGAGAACGATAACTTGACGTTGATTAAATTCAATTGTGATCTTAGGTGTAATAAATGTATTGTTCATGTTGTTTCTGGTGCCACAACAATGATTAATATCAGTAATATCAGATAAATATTATTTTATTATAATATTAAGGATAATTATTTTAACATCAAGCAATGCGCAATCTCATAAAAAAGTCAGATGATATCTACTATAGACTATTTTGACGCAAAATAGATTTTTAGCCTACATTGCGGAATCAATATGATGTTTTGCGGCTCCGGTATATGTGACCCTTTCAAACCATATAAATATCGACTGCCATAGACTATTACAAATATTAACAGATGTTATTCGTTACTGTTATGTTACGGTTGGTCGGTTATCAGAATTTAATGTCAGTGATGTCTCCTAACGGGTTCAAACCGGTTGTAAAAATTGGAAACCTCTCGCTAAACCGTGTACTGCTGAGTATTTATAACAATAATCAAGTAGGTATTTAGATACCGGATACCTTTATAACTTGATAATTTGGTAATTTTTAATTATTCAAATAATTAAAAATACTCGAGGCAATTGAATCTAAAAAATGTTATAAAAAATACGGATAACGAAATAAAATAAATTGATATACTTAACATAGTCGGAAATAATAACTAAAAAGGGGGAGGGCGTGAGTATGATCAATTGCCAAGAGTAGTTTAGCAAGCTGGATGATAATTTTTGAACATAATTGGTTTTACTATTTGGAATATTTTTTAGATTACTAAGATCTCATCAGATCATAAATAGAGAAGTGTTAAGATTTATTTGTACATTTGATCTTCCATATTATACAAATAACTGGTTTGAACCTCGAGTCGCGCTTCACTCAAGTCTGAATCAAGTAAGATTACGAATTATTTATTTTATATTACTAAAAACTATTGCGATTTTCCAGTTCATTCACAGATTTGGTGCTTTGCCGGTAACTCACGTCGGTGTTCAGAGGTCGTGGTAGGCTGCGATTATTCCAACGTTAATCCTCGAACTTAGTTTTGCCGGACAATTGAAATGTGGGAGGTATCCGGGCTGCAGGCTGCTGGCCGCAGGCAGCAGGGCGCAGGGCTGTGGAGGCTGGCGCGCACCCACGCGGGACAGTATTTGTTTATTATCTCGCGTGATACCCGACGGGTTTAATGACTCAATACAGGTCTCGGAACGTGAGAAACGGACCGAGTATGGAGATGTACGGATTCCTCTCCTATATTTTACTGGAATAAGTAGGACACCCGATGGTGACCTCCCAGACAACGAATGTTGAGGGAAACCAAAATCGAATTACAATTCGCTCTATGGAAAAGATACGCTATTGAAAAATTGTGCGTAAATCAAAGTTCCGTAAGTATATCAAGTAAATTTTATCAATTTATATATATAAAACACGCAGAATGCTTTCCATGGAGAAATAATAAAAAAAACATATGAAAATTTAAGAATCTATTCAACAAATACATCTATACATTCAATATTTCACGTCCGTATCGAGATGGACAGTGTCTTCTCTATATCACTTGCATTTGTTCTCTTGCATCATTTGCAATAGGTCGGTCAGTCGGGTCGTCGATTTCATTATCGTCAGCAGAACGCTTGTCATCGAGAAACCGCTTCAGATGAAGAAAAATATGGAAATCACTTGACGCCAAATCAGGACAAAACAGGACACGTTTGGCGACAAATTTCAGCTGGCTTCATGTTTCGTGCATTCGAGAAACGAATCACGGACCGTATCCCACAGTCGGCGGACTGACGTATTGTCTTGAACATTTCAACCACTCACTACAATACGGCCACACTATGTGAATGTCTAACGTAGCACGTGGTGAGTCAACAGATGAAGAAAACCATTGCGCGTGTGCAACATCGCAACCGCAGCGCTACACTGTGAATATCTGGCAACGGTGCTTAAAAAATGTGCATCGTTTTTAATTTAGCAGGTGTAATATACAATTCTTACGCCTATTTCCAAACGACAAAACAATCTACCAGGTGAAAACATTATTATAATTTTATTAACGTAGTTTATTATTAACGTTACTAACGTTAATTTATTGGCTACTTTCTATGTGACAATTATTCAATTGTTTATTATTGTAAGCTTAGGAAACCTTCTGGCAATACGCATCCACCGCGTGATATTATTTTAATAATAAGAACAGAACGAAAAAAAGCAGTAAAATTATAAATTTATCGTAAATGATTATTTAGTCGACTTTTTGTATAATCGTTGTTCGTAAACCTCTTTTGGTAATTTATGGGTTCCACGCAAAAGAAGGACAAAGATTTACAATGAAAGATTTGCATAAAATGACACGTTTTTGATCAATAAATTACAGTTGAATCGAAAGCCTGTCGAGGGGGATCCCAGGTTCACCCGACCCGCCCCGGTACATACATTTTATTTCATTAAAATAAACTGTCCACGGAGACCCATTGGTCAACAGCAAAACTTTGATTAATTAATCCCAAAGGACACCGTGACCACCCAAGGTCAGGAAGAAGAACCTACATTAAATATACAGCGTAATCAATTCTAAATTAGTCCAAGTTTGACTACTATATAGCTACTGCAAGTACATAATTTATAACCAACAATTAGGCAAATCTATTTAAGACAGAGTAAAGAATGAAGAAATAAGGAAAGAATGTAAAGTTGATGATAGTATAGTGAGTAAGATTAAGAAAGAATCACTTAGGTGGTTTGGTCATATGGAACGGATGAATGAGGAGAGAACGGTAATAAAGATATATGACACAAGTGTTGATGGCACCAGAAGTAGAGGACGTCCGCGGAAAACTTGGCACGACCAGATAAACCAGATAATGGAGGATGGTTCTGTTAGAAGCCTCAAAAATCGGCGAGCTTGTATGAGAAGACGTATGAATGTGGATGAGGCGAGAATTGTGTGTCAGGATAGAAGAGTGTGGCGCTCTATTCTATCTGCCTACCCCAACGGGGAAACAGCGTGATGATAAGTAAGTAAGTAAGTAAGTAAAAAGATTAAAAAGAGCCACCATTAAAATATTGTAGGCTTTAAGATATTGCTATATCGACTTATTAATTCGACAATCTCCTGGATTGACCGCTCTACCAATGTAAGATGCATTAATTAGCCAAGGTAACTAATAACAACTATCAAATGAAGGAAAGCTGCATACTTCGAACACATTCTGAGAAATACGATATCTCACAATTCATAATGCAGGGAAAGATATAATGCAACAGAGGCGTAAATAGAAAAAATGTTTTGATCAGTATAAAGCTAATAATATACTGGTCAAAATAAGAAAATATATAAAAAATTTATAATATTTATTATCCAGGCGTATTCTAATATAAAGTGTTAAAAATAATTAGATTATCATTGTGACATATATGGTGTCTCAGGGAAAATGAATATCAAATTTAGTCCATATACGGCGATAGTGTAATAGTATTCGAAGTGATTCCACATATTAACATTTATACAACTTTCAAAAATTTGATAGATATGAAGCTTGATTGAGTTGAATGGTGAACGTTACATTGTGTAAAATGATCACTTAAACCAGCTGAAGACAGGTCGTAAGCACTATGGACCTTCAGTATTTCCCGTACTTCCATATTTTTCCATTAATAAAAAATAGCTTCATCTCTATGAGATATAAATCATTTGTTTAAGTAGAAAGAGATTATCTTGGCTGCATAACTTCAGAAAATCTAAAATGTTGGAGATGTTGTACGTCTTGCATAACACAACTCAGTATACTCCAACATGGTTGCCAATTTTCGATAGAATATGGCACACATGATGAAGAAGATGTCTTAAATTCTCAAACATGTTCAAAATTATTGTCGACGTAATTCCGTCGCGTTTTGTTTGTATTCTTGCTCCCGGTTTTAAAATAAATTAAATAAGTGAAAAATCTTTCCGGACATGTTAATAATGCTGAATGTTGGCCAACTTCTCCAAATAACTTCTCATAAAAATCGGGGGTACGCTAATCATAGACAAAGTCCACGAAGCGCGACTCCGCTGGTTTGGATATGTCCAACGAAAGGCGAGGCTTCTACGTTGAAGGAAGCTATAAACTGGTAGCACCTTAATAGGTGCTGGGGTATACTGAAGAAGACACTGAAGTCGCAACTGCTGATTGTCACAACTGAAATAGATGAAGAAGGAGTATCCATCAGTGGCTGGGATAAGGGCGAGAAGAAATTAGTAAAAGAAATATGTGAAAAATTGTATAGCTGTTCTCTTGTACTAAGTGTCTTCAATGATTGTAACATGTCGATAAAAGGCAGGAAGAAAATGTTCTTAATGGACTACAGTCGATCTCCAGGTAGGTAGCATAAAAATGAAATTATAGTATTCATCTGTTTTTTTTTTTACATCAATTTAGCGGACTCTATGAAAAATTTCCAAATACTATTGATCTGATGGGTTAGTGTATGCAAAACTTATGGTCTTCAATTAAACGCGAATAAGACAAAATTCATGATCATTAGAAAATAATTCTCTTTGAAGAAAGTATTTTGCAGCCATGTCCTAAATTTTAATGTGCAAATGAGAATTTTACGATGCTATGAATTCCTTGAACTCATATATGGAATGAAATCATGGATTTATTTAAATAATACTAATATTTTGGCTATTTCATAAAACATCCAGAAAAAATCAAAAATCGTTCATGGCAAAATTGCTAGCAGATGAGGCCCTGGAAGACGGGGTTTTCCATTTGAAATGCTTGTTGGTCTTGTGATTAAGACACGCCCAGTGATAAACTAATCGGGAGTTCGTACCTCGTTCCAGGAGACCAGTAAGTTAGATCTATGTTCATAGCACAAGTGCTTAGCTTAGTTTTAAAATAGTGAAAATATTGATATGACACGTACACTATCATATATTCATTCCCCAACATAACCGCTGGGTTCATTGTACGAACATGAACTAGAAAAAGGAGACAAATTTATTTTTGTTGAAATGAATTGAATAACTCTAATCGTTCATAAAAGGTTAATAAAAACCATTTTTTGAGGATATACGAATGTACGTAAAAACTTAAAAAAATAAACCGACGCAGAATCGTCAAATTTGTGCCAAAATCATCACGAAATATTCAATAATCTTTTCGAGAATCTCGGATTCATAACCGATATTCCATTATCATTAACTATCAAAGATGGTCGGCTGCTATATTGTTAAGTGGATCGATCTTCGTATAAAACCTTTTTATTTCTTCTCACTTCTCTGTAAGGAATGTTTCCCGCCGAGGCGCCGCACGGCCATCTCTGTTTATTTATTTTCTTATAAGCAGACATTTTAATAACGTTCCAAATCAATAACCCAACCGCATTCGTACTTCAAAGCGATTTTATTACGATATTGTATATTTCAGAGTGATTTTGTCCTCAGACATCCGACAAATATTTTTTCTCGTAAACAATTCTTCTGTGTTTTTTCACTCAAACGACCACACAAAATCTTATTTCAATTACTATTCATTTTTGATACATTCCATGTCATTCAACGGTAAAATTTGTCACGAAAACAGCGTCAAAAATAGCTTGTTAGTAAATTTCGTAACATTTTTATATACTCTCACTTTTAAGCTTGTATTACATTTAACGATACCAGGTTCGATCCGGCGCCTCTAAAACCTTTTTAAAATCATATTTTGGAGTCGATAAATATCGATTCCGATACCTCTCTTCCCTGGCATGCAAGTGTTACAGTATTATTGGACTGCAATTTCAATAAGCTTAAATTTCAATAGCCTCCAATAAAGGATAAAAAAAAAACTAAAAAAAAAATTTTAAAATAACTCAAAAAAGAAATTTGAATTTGAATAGGCTATCAAACAGAAGTACCAAAATGGGCGATCGTTATCATTGTCAAAAGCATCATCATATCAGCTCATTCTGTCCGTACGCCTGTACGTCTGTATAGTCAAAGAAAACGATTAGTTTTTATATATATTTATGCTGATATTTTTCGGAATCGTCAATTTGAGTTTCACGGGAGTGTGAAACAAGCAAAAGATTGATAAAAAATACATCGTAGGTACCTCTCACAAGCATCCTTTATTTTCTGTCTTGATTTTTTTATCCATAAATTATTTAGTTACTTTTAGTTTTATCTTGTGTTTTTTTTTCACCTTCACCAGTACCAAATTCTTTTGAAATCATAAAAATTATGGATCCCGTCATCTCTCAGATACTAAGTAAGTGCTTTGCCATCCTCACCAAATCTTTAATAAACAGTGATGTCTAATTGTTATACAAGGATATAATTCAGATTTTTATTATTTAGAATTCAATGAATTGATTTAATTTTTGATATACTTTATATTTTATCGTAATGTCCTCTGATTTGAAAATCAGAAGACATTACGTCAGTAAATGAAATGTAAATAAACTACAATTTATTAATTAAAGACATTTATCTAAAATTGTCTTTCTATTTGTCAATGTCAAGCAATTGGTTTTCTATCACATAATGATTGTTTCCACGTTGATTCATAGAAATAGTGTTATTTTGTCAATATACAATATACAATATAGTTCAAAAAAGACGAGTTTAAAACTCTAGTTTCATATAATGTTATAATAATATTTTTTTATTTTAATATTAGAAAATATAATGCATTTTTAAAATAATCTGCAGGATTTCTTCTCTATGAGAGTAAGACTCGTGTATAAAGAAGAAGTATATACGAGAATTTATGTTTCGGTTAGTCTGTGTACATATTTATTTTACTTCAGATACAAATTTATTTTTCTAATTGTGATAGGGAGACTGTTAAAAAAATTGATGCCTTGATAAATATAATGATTTTGGGTTGCGGTATATTTCAGTTTTGTAATATCAATTTGATCTCTAAATCTTGTAGATCGGAATTCACTTCTAATATTCAATTAATTTAAAATTTAGAAAATTCGGTTTATTGATTGTTTTTTGTATGTCTATTATTTTTGGTACTCTGAAATTTGTGAAGAGTTGCATATATTTTAAAATGTGTATTAGAATTTTTGAATTCCACATTTTAATTAAATACTACCATTTTCGCGTCCAGGGGTGCCGACATTTTGGTTAGGAGATGAAAAATCCCAAGAGTCAAAGTTTAAGTGGACCCTCATTTTTTAATTCAGAGCGGGTCGGAGGTCCGGATCGGAACGCGGACCGGAGCACTCCTTTTGGCGGCAAGCCCGACAAAGTCTTTTATTTTCCGAAACCCTAATCACCAAACCTTTTCTCAATATTTAGATTTTTTGGACCAAAAAAAGAAATTATTAAATTTATATGTGAATATATTAATTGAATCGGTAATACTTTGACAGCGAGCACGCAAACCAAAATATATAGGTAGTTAATATATATATGTGTATGTATCTATACAGGACATCGTATGTTTTCATCATGGTTGTCTAACACTTGTTTGCATTCAAAAATATATTTGGTTACCACCGGAATACGAACCCGGAATATATTGTGGAGGTAAATCTCAAATATAGCCCAGAGATTCCAACTATTCGATTACTAATCGTCAACTAATCGAATATCGAATAGTAAAAATAAAAATATTTCAATAGTTTCTAAAGTAAGACAACAGTATGAAATTAGTTCAGAAACAAGTAGATGAGTTTATGTATTTGGGAAGTGTGTTTGATAGAAATGGAAAGACAAATAAAGATATCGAAAGGAGGGTGACTGAAGGGAATAAAGTGAACGGCGCTTTGAATGAAATTATAGCTAATGAGAACTTGTCAACTGAGGTAAGACTAGCGATTCACAATGGAGTTCTGGTACCAACACTGATGTATGGAAGTGAGGCCTGGCGCTGGCAGAAGAGGGATAAAAGTAAACTAAATACAGTGGAAATGAGATCACTTAGGCGTATATGTGGCAGATCCATTTATGACAGAATAAAAATTGAAGAAATAAGGAAATAATGTAAAGCTGATGTTATTATAGTGAGTAAGATTAAGAAAGGATCACTTAGGCGGTTAGGTCATATGGAACGGACGAATGAAGAGCGAATGGTAAGAAAGATATATGACGCAAGTGTTTATGGAAGCAGAAATAGAAGACGTCCGCGGAAAACTCGGCATGACCGGGTAAACCAGATACCGGACGATAGAAGTCTTAATAATCGTATGCTTGTATGAGAAGATGTATGAATGTGGATGAAGGGTATAAGGACAGAAGAGTGTGGCGGTCTATCCTATTTGCCTACCCCCGCGGAGAAACGACATGATGGTAAGTAAGTATGAAATTAATTATGAATATTTCAAATAAATCGTATTATACGTAAGTATATCAACGTCAGAAAACGATCTAATTTACCATAAACTGTTTATTTATTGTAGTTTTAAAAATACTTATTTTAAAAATAACAACGCACTGAATGTTTCGTATTTTAAATTTGTTCTTAATTTTGTTTTTATCGTCGCCGTAGTTGAAAATACCCGCTCAGTAGCGGTTGACGTTGGCTTAACTGTTAAAAATGTTTTAAATAGTAGGTCTAACACTTCTGTCCTTTTTTTGAAATTGTCCAAATATCTAAAAATATTTTTTAGATTATTTGAACAAACATTTGTAGCTTGTACGCGGGATAAAATGGTGTTTCTTAATTCGGACGCCGGTGAACTCTTTGAAAAAGCAACAGGTATCATCTCTTCCACGTCCAAATCAGAATCATGAGAGTAGTTTAATATTCTACCATAGAAATCAATACGAATACTGTTTGAATAACTGCACAAATGTTCGAGTTTCGAATAGTAGAAAAAGATAGAATATATTCGAATATTCGGGTTGGAATCTAGCCGCTCGCAGGACCTAGCAGCAAGCAATCGACGAGAGCCGATTGCTTACTGCTAGTAGTAATTGATTGCTTTGAAACTAAATTTCAACTATAGTGTCAAATTGACTTTATTATGTTATATTAAGATATACACGAAACGCCACTGGAATCTTACATCTTATTATTATTACAAAAAAGTTATGAGAGAATGAAGAGTTGTTTAAAGCGTAATTGATAGAATTAAGAAAGGATCGCTGAGGTGGTTTGGTCATGTTAGACGCATTACCATTAGGAGAGTATGAGTGTTAAAGGCGACGAGAGAACTGCGATACCAATTTCGCTATGTTAACAAATTAAGATTTCGAAAAATTAGATACTTATATTTATTTATTTAGTCTTTATTGATATACATATTTTTGTTATAATATAACATGATGAACATAAGATACAATTATATTGCAGTTAAATACTCGTAGTTTATTGTATGGGATGGAGTAGACTCCACCTCTGATATATACAGCGTTGTCCTGGTTACTTTGCTAGACTGAAGTCTGTGTTGAAGTAGCTAGTTTTTTTCATGCTGCTGTGGTGTTATTTAATAAAGATTCGACAGAAATAAAAATAGAGATAAAAAAAAAAGAAAAATTAAATGAAATGTAGTGCGAGTGTTGTAGAACTAGTGAATTATTAGTGTACGCACTGTATAATGATTATGTTAGAATTTTGAATAGCCATGCTTCTGATTTTGATTCTGATATGTTCGGGGTTCGTATCCAGGTGGTAATCTAATATTCATCTAATTTGGGTTTTTCTAGTATTTTTTGTTATGATCTTGTTTAATTTTTTTTTTGCACAATATTGGTAAATTGAGTGAATGCTAAAAAATGATGAAAAGGACAGGTGACATGTGCAAGCAGAGGCAGAGCATATTGCATTCGGGGTATATGGTACTGGGTGTTCCCGAACACAGTGCACTTCGCGGGCAAGGAAGTCACGGTCTGCATTTCATAATGCAATATCCGGTGATTCTTCTGTAATGATGTCAGGAGCGGATCCGATATAAATGATTGATATTAAAATAATCTTAAGATTTTTACAAAATGTGCGGCATAAATTGAATATAAAAATGGCGACAAATTTCACGCAAAAATTCAATATCAACTTTTCATTGTTATTTTATTATTTATAAAAATAGGTCTAATTGTTCTGTGCTATAAAAATACGATTTTTTGCATCCACTCAGCTACAATGCATAAATTTTTGCCCCCTTTGGATTTATCACATTTTTATATATAAAAACAGTCCTTATCACAGACTAGTAAATGGATAGATATGATATGTAGTGTATATATAAGAGAGGGGTTTAGAACATTATTTGTGGGGCAAGGGGCATTCTACACACATATATCCAACGAAACATAAATTCGATAGATTATGACATATTTATGCAACAGTAAAAGTATTTACTCTTCGAAAATTAAATCTTTGTGTAAACAAAACATATTTTTTACATTAATGCATTTTATATTATCAGAGTTTAAATTTTCGTTTCAATAAGTAATATATTTTAAAAAAACTCGCGGAGTTCTTTGTTTGCGTGAATGGCACCAAAGTGATCACGATAGTTCCTGTTTATTTATTTGATTACTTATGTCTTTCGTGAAACGAACAACTGACTAAATCGTTTTTATTTAGAGATAATCCATACTTAATACAATTTTATCTTTAATATTTACTGAGTGCAGTTAAATATATGTAGATAAATTTATACAAGTAACTATCTTTGTATTAACCATCTTGATTATTTTGAGGTCGACTAATTTCGATGCCGTTGTATACACGTCAGGACAGAGACTGTTCCGTATTTTAGTGGTGAAACGGCATGTAATTTCAATATTATAATAAAATAACATTTAATATGCCTCAATTTGTCTGAGTTAACAAATCATTTTTTAGAAACGAGCCACACTTCACGCCGAAACAATGGAGGCATTAGATTAAACAATCAAAAAATTTAGAAATTAGAAATCACATAACACTAAAACAAATATTATTAATAATCTATTAAATCTAACAAAAAATTCTTTATGTGATATCATCATTTCCAGTGTTTTTATCTCCCTACCTTTCCACCACGACTGCTGCCACGCCTTCATCGAACAACTAAATTATTTTCAAATTTATTTTAATTTTATGGATTAGTTAGTGTGCGTCCATCCTGACAAAAATACAGTGATATCGAAATCGGTATACGTCATAATACATACAAGTTTGATAATTAGTTAGTTTCAATTCAATTTACCAATATAATTAGTTTTTTTTGTATTTGATCTGACTCTGAACTCGGTTATGAATAACATTTTTCAGCATGTTGATGGTATTTCCAAATTAACGCCGGTTCATCACCTGTTATGAGGGACGATAGCCGATATATGGCTTTTAAAATTCTCAATATTATAGTGTTGTTATACCTGTATCTAAAAATGTTACCACATGTTTGTAAGTCATAAATCATTAAACTTTAGTTAGGTACTCGTGTGTATTTGTTCCGTGGATATCACATACCTCAATCCTGAATGCATGAATGCCTTAATCCTGAATAAATGTCTCAATCCTGAATGAATGCCTCAATCCTGAATGAATGCCTTAATCTTGAATGAATGCCTCAATCCTGAATGAATACCTCAATCCTGAATGCATGAATACCTGAATCCTGAATTCATGAATGCTTTAATCCTGAATGAATGCCTCAATCCTGAATGAATGCCTCAATCCTGAATGAATGCCTCAATCCTGAATAAATGCCTCAATCCTAAATGAATCCCTCAATCCTGAATGCATGAATGCCTTAATTCTGAATGCACGAATGCCTCAATCCTGCAACAAATCCAACCGCACCAAGCCTTACCAAGCAGTGAACAAAGTGACAGTCTAGAAAAGGAGATTGTGAGGAAGACCTGAGAGAGAACCACAGCGGTGTATAGATGCGATACATTTAGCTGGACAGACCCTGCACTTGTGGAGGTGCATTACTAGCTGAACCTCATCTGATTGAGGCCACTATATGTCAATACTGACATGGAGAAAGAAAGAAGAAGAAGTATAAGTAGTCACAATATTATACCATTGAATGTGAGCCTAAATTCTGAGCCGAAAATAATTTTTTAAGTAGTTTCAAATTTAGATTTTTTATCGGAATTTTCGACTATTTTTTTAAATTATTTGAATTCCGTTTATTTTGAGAAACCTGTTTTATTTACTTTTCATTGTAAGATTAAGCGCATATCTGTTTTTAAAAATTCTGGTTATGAAAATCAGCCGCATTCAAGATCTTCTTCTTTTAACAACTTGCCCGACCATCGCGTCTCAGAACGGGTAAAATTTTAGTATATAAATAAACAAATAAATATACTTTTTGCATTTTTTGCAATATAGTGATGTTTGTACCTTAGAGTCTGATTTAGATTAATGCGTGAAATTTTTAACTTAATATGATGATTATTCTTAGGTTTGAAAAAAGTCAATGCAAATTCTCTTTTATTTTGCTATTACAATTCTATTCAATTAAGCCAATATCTTTATACGTCATTTTAGATACCACTCATGATTCAATCATTGTAGAAAGGAAATATGTGTTAGTGGGCCACCAAAGCAATAACTAAAAATATTGTAGTATTGTAATGTAAGTGTATACTTTATGAACAAAAATAAGGGTAAAATTTCGAATATTATCGATCGTTATTGACAATAAATAAACAATTACATTTACCGATAAAGACATTATATGTCTAAAGATATTTAGTACAAATTAGATGTATAATATTAGACAAACTTACCGTATTAACAAAGTCCTGAAAAGTGATGGCTGGAGTTTTTGCATGTCTCGCCTTCTCCAGTAGAACCTAGAAACAATTAATTTATTCTTACTCCTTCTCGAATAAGCAACGAATAGGCGAAAAAACGGTTATAGGAGAAAATATATAATTAACTGCAATTAGTAACGTACGCCATGAGTTGCAAGTCGTTTAAAGGTTATTAATAAAATACTAAAACATGTTATTTATTCATTCAAAAATGTAACTATAAACACAATTAAATGTTTTATTTCTCAATCTCAGACACTATGTGCTCTTACAGATATAAATGAATATTGGAGGTCATTACTTTAAATAGGAATGTGAATTCGTAAATACAAAGCATGCAGGAATATAAAACATAGCTGTAGTAGGTACCGTTGTGACTATGATTGTGACAATGATTGGTAACTAAGATTTAACTGTTGGAAGTTTACTTTCTATTTACTTACTACCATCACGTCGTTTCTCCGCGGGGGTAGGCAGAGAGGATAGAGCGTCACACTCCTATGTCCTGACACATAATTCTCGCCTCATCCACATTCATACAAACTTGCCGATTGTTGAGGCTTCTAACAGAACCATCCTCCATTATCTGGTTTACCTGGTCGTGCCAACATATTATAATATTATTTATTGTATTTACACTAGTGTAATGTTCATTTACTGATTACCTAAATAATTTTTTTTTTTTAGCGGTTTGAATTTCTCTTTCAAGCGTAAATGTCATTCATATGCTCATTTTTATTTTGCGGCAAAGGCACGATTCCTAACCTAACCTAACCTAACGCTACATATTAGCAGGGTACCACTGTATACGTACATCGATAATGTTTTCATGTATTTTCATAATACATGTGAGAAATAATTTTCTAAATTTTATGGTTCCTTTTCTCGCTGTAGTAGATTTTAAAAATCATTATTACATATGGAAAAGTCCAAAAGTTTTGTAGGGCGCAAATCTTTTGGGCTCTTGTCTAATGTGGGCCCCAATGCACCACCGCATAGTTACGCCACTGTTTCTAGTATACCAGTCATTGCTCGAAGGATTACGAATATTTATAATCAGTTACCAATCATCGTTACAATTGAACACAATCATAGTCACGATTAACGGTTAAAATAACTATTTAACCATCACTTGTAAATACGTATTGATTTTCAAGATTGGATATTTTCCTTTGGTCAGAAGCAAATAATATTGTTTTCCATATTATCTATATATAATCCGTCAGTACTGACGGTAAATGAATTGTTTTTATAAAATTAGTTTATTGAAAAAGTTGACGAAAATATAAAACAACCTAATTTTATTATTTAAATGGATGTTCTCCTGTAATTGTATACATCAATTTCTTGATAAATTAGAAGAATTTTTTCTTCCATTTATAAATATAGTTTGTGATTAGTTAAAAAGTATCTAACTACCTATTTATTTAGTGTTATCAACGATCTTCCACATTCAAAATTTTTGTGATAGATTTTAAACCTGCTATTGTTTAAAAATATTAATAGATTGAAATGTATAACGTTGTCGTTTTCTGGTAATGTGTTTGTTTCATAAATACAAAGCATTTTGTTTTTTTTTTAATCGGTAACGATACCAAATTGATAGCAGATCTAGTTTTTTTTACCGTTGCCGTGTGATAAAGTCGAGCAGAGAGGACGAACGTAAGAAAATTGTATAAATATATAGTGTATATAAATGAATGTTAGCTATCAGAAACGCACAAGTGTAAAAAAAAATGTGCAGCATACAAGCATTTATGTAAATAAAAATACAGTAATTAATATTCACAGTGTTATAAAAGGCTTTAGATAATTAAAAAATATCTTACGTCTCTCTTATTGCTGGGAATATGTGCCTGAAGTTCCGGGGTCTTCAGCGCTTTGAGGAAGTCCGCCCAAGGAATCTCCCCAAACCCTTCCGGATCATACTGAAAACAAGTTTTAAAACCCGTCTGTGAATTATAGACGATGATTAAAAAAATTGAAGGGTGCTATAAAACCATTAGCTTAAACTCATGCTCTTGATTTTTGAAGTAAAACATCTATACTCAATTTGTCTCCATTAAGCATTCGAGATACGAATGAAGACAAGACTATTTTGTTCCAAACTACCAATTTTTATATATTTAAGTCGTGATACTGATTAAGCAACTGATTGCTACTAAGCAAATACCTCTATTTAGACAGATTACCAGTTATACATATATTAAAATGTAATAATTTTTTTAACTTTGTTTATAATTAACCACTCAATGAGTAATTTTTAAACAACAACCAGTTTCGAAAAATACAATTTTCTTTTCAAAATTAACTATTTTACATCCTGAAAAAGAAATTTGTATTTTTTAAAACCGGTTAATGTTTAAACGTTACGCATGAAGTTGTTAAATATAAACAAAGTTAAACAATCTACTAAATAATGAACATTAAGTTAATTTGGCTAATATTAAAACATAATAATTATAAATAATATATTTTTTTAGAAATATTAGGAATTTCCTTAATATAAAACTTCTTAAAATGGCGTACTACGCTATCTGTCAATCAATCATAGAGCATGGCATAATTGCCTGGGGTGGAGCGACTATGTCTGCAATTAATCCAATAATAGCAGTTCAGAAAATGATATTAAAAGTTATCCCCAAAACCCCAATCACAACGAGCACTGACAAAATTTTTAATAAATTCGATGTCTTTGACATAAGACAAATATATGCTAATACTGTTCTTAAATACATATATAAATACAAACAGACACATTTTAAAACAACTCAAAATATCATTTCCACACGGACAAATACAAATAACGTACAAACCCCAAGAGCACATACAACATATGGCCAAAGGAACTACAAATATTTTGGACCTAAACTATATAATAGAATGCTGAAAGATTTAAACCAATTGAATTGTCCCAAGAACATGAAACTATTTGTAATATGGGTAGAGCCTGTATTGGTGCACTCACCCAAACATATTGACTCATACCTGTATTAATTATTGCTACAAAGTGATTCAAAATTAAGTTATTAAGTCCACTTTAAAATTGTTCTTCATATACACCTATTATATATAGTTATAAATGTAATTCTATCTACCACTTATAATTCTAATTAATTGTACAATTGCTTGTAAACTATGCCCGTCTCAACACAGAATTTCTCTAGTGAAACGGGCACAGTCCAAACATATTTTTACATTGTATTATATAGTTACAAATAAATAAGTAAATAAAAATTTCGTCAGAAATCTCGCCTATTACCAAAACTCTCGTATTACAAAATCGCGTGATATTAAAATGAACTAATAGTTATGTAAATTTGTTTTTATTATTTAATTAATTATGTATTGGCTTTGTTAAAGTTCATTATTTTTCATTCTTTAATCGTGTATAATATAACATTATAACGAATAAAGAGGGCGACATTTTTACTAGTAAGCATTTCTTTAAATTAAGTACTACTCATAATTATTATATAAAGGAAACTTACCTTGTCAAATAACACGCGCCATTTCTGAAACAAAATAAAAATACGAAATGTAATTGAAAATATGGTAGTTACGTTGATACATAAGATTATGTAATATGGCAGCATTTAAAAGAGTAAATTCAACACAATCAATCAAGTTCAATTAAGATAAAGTTTATTAATTGTTAGACAACATATTAATAAATAATGTATTGGTAATAAAATATAAAAAAACAAAATTATTTAAAATGTCTAACTCTTTAAAAAGGCGCTGAAATCTAAATGACGTTACAATAATTTGTACTATAACTGTTCGAAGGTTTTTGATAAAACTACATGACCTATCTGTGTATATCTGAAGTAAATATACACTTTTGACTTGAATATCTCTTTTAATAAAAAAAAAAACAGTTCAAAAGCAGTATAAGTTGATAAGTATGGGATACTCAGGGGCGTGCAGTGCATACAAGCAAAAAAGCTGTGCATTACTAAAAATTCTGGGAAAGAAATATAAATTAAATAATTGGATTAACATAAACGGAAAAAAATTACAATTAGCGCCATCTGTTTACCAGTAGAGACTTTAATTGCTTAGTTCTAAAAACTACCACGACAATGGCGCTCTTGCGCATTCGCCGCATCGAGCTATTCACATTACTCTGTTCTATCTTTATGTTAGCAAATTAGTCAAGTCATTTAATTGCCTATTTACTGATTTGATGAGATTCGGTTAATTCGTTTTGTATGGAGTCGTTACCGTATGGAGTACGTTTTTTTAACAGAATGATATTAGAAAGGCTTACAACTGCGTGCAAATCATTGAAGTGTCTACTTCCTCTTTTACTAATTCGCGAATTTTACTATCATACTGTTTTTAACGTGTTGATTTCATGATTGTTCTTTAAATTTGGTGCATGGATTGGTTTTTGATTAGAGAAAAACAAAAAGCAATTGTCAGAACTATTTCTTACGTTAATATTTAATAAAAATAATTATTTCCTTTAGTTATTACTGGAAGGATTTTCAAACAATAAATTAACCATATTCAGTCATAGAAAGTGTTCTTAAAAACGTCCATACATTTTTTATATAGGTATTATTTTACATTAAAACTTAAACCTTTAAAACACTATTAATAGCACTCTAAAATTATAAATAAATACATGGTAGGGTCGTATAAACGACTAATTTATTTTGTCTAAAGACGTCGGTTAAACGAAACTACATATATTATTTATGATTGTACAATAACATTGGTAATAGCATAACCTAAATCTATACCTACTGCACGCCACTGGGGATACTGTACTGCAGATGTCTAGTTAATGAAGGTCTGTCTAGTTGATCAAGTAGATGGTTCATAACATTATGGCAATAATAGAATTTCAAGCAAATGAGACCTCCCTGCAACAATACTATATATTGATTCTTACAAATGTTGATGGGTAAACGGAACATCGGACATTTTAGATGATGTGCAATGTTGTTGCAGGGAAGCTCACTTAGAAATTGTGTTTAATAGTATTTTTATTTAATTTATTTATTTATATTCAACGTTGTGGCATTCATAATGCAGATCTGCCCAACCGATATACAGGATTGTTGCCCCAATTAGGCCCCAATGCAGAATGGAAAAAAGGCCCCCCTAAATATAAGTACAGCGTGGTTTATCCATTAAATAGTAAGAAAAAATAGTATGTCTTAGATAATACGAAAAAATCTAAGTATTCTTAGGCATTTACATAATCTTGCAATTCAAAAAATTGGTACTTGCTTCGCTTTAAGGCGATTTACCCTTTACAGCGATGGTCTGGTTTCTAACCAGACATATTATTGTGGTACTGCTGTATATATACGAGTATGTGTAGATAATGTTTTCATAATACATATGAGAAACGATTTTTTTAAATTTAATAATTCCATTACTTTTAACTATTAACACTTGAAAAGGTATCGATACGACAAAAATATCAATGCCAAAAGGATAGTAGGGTACAAACTTTTTGGGCCCCTGTCTAACGTGGGTCCCAATGCTCGACATTGGCCTGGTTACGTCACTGGTTGCAGGGTAGTCTCAAATAATAATATAACAAATCAACTTACATCATTCAACAGCTCCCTCCTGATTTCCGCCTCGTCGACGTCAGATCCAAGATCCGTGTGATCCGTGTCGTACATCGGCTCGTTATCCATCCCTACCCTCGATATGGTACCTAACGATCCTCTAGTTCCAGATCCCAACGAGCCTGTGATGGTCGGTATGGGGCCAGCCTCAATCCCGGACTCCATCGAAGTATTGGTGGACACGGCCACTGCAGTGGTGGTCGGCGGCTGATCGTGTACACGACCGATTCCGGTCAGCCATAGAGACATCTTGGTGAACCGATAAGTCGAATCCTGGTCAGGATGATGACCTGATTTGCTAGTTTTACCGAGATTACGAACGAGTTAATTTGAGCATTAACCGGTATATTGACCTAGTTAATTGTCATCCTTTCCAAGATGATGAAGGGGTTAAACGCATGGGTATAAACAGAAATAATTGTCTTGTCCGAGATTAGAATCTTCACGGGTTAATCATTGACTTCTTAATTGAATTCTTTCTTCTCTAAAATGTTAACTGAGCTTTTGACGGTATTGATAATTAGGCTTTTAACATATATTGTTTCGATTGCTATTTTATATTAATATATTTAGGAGAAGAATTTCAATCAAAAAATAAGATATAATATGTATAATACATACAATTTTTATTTTATCAAAAATACATAATTACTTTTTCTAATAAATTACAAATTTAATAGAAATTATTATGATCGGGAAAATACACCAAAACTTTTATAAATTGTTTTAAATTTTCGGAAGCTACAATTAATTTATTACGGTATTTAAATAATTTATTTAAAACACTTTTATTATACATCTAGATCGTTTTATTATTACTTTAAAAAAACTTTTTAGGCTATTTGAACGAATTCATTAATTTTCTAAAATTGAACACATTTGGTAGATATTTTGTACGCATTTTAAGTTCACTCGGTATATTTTAAAGAAATTAATATATCGTTGATTTAAAAAATATATACGACGCTCTTAGTTACTTCATTTCGTTTTTTTATGACAGAATAATAAACGAGAAACATTTTTAAATTTTATTTTATGCATTTTTGTATTAGTGCAGAACCTCACTCGCCTACACCAGCGCACTCTCCCGGCTGTTGGAGACAACTGTCACCGGCGGCGAATTTGCCGAAGCGGTACCGCTAGCGACATCTTGTTTGGAGTTCTGAAACAAGAATATTAATATTAACTTCATTATGTGCACGCGTGCTAAGTGTTTTTTACATAAAATATATCATTTGGCGGGTAGCCTAGTAAACTTCTCAACATTTTTACTATGTATTTTATTTTTATTTTTACCGGTACTTGGACCGACTTTTCGAAAATAAAAATATTTTAGAGACGTCGAATATCGATCCCGCTACCTCGCATATGTTAAGCAAGTGCTCTACCATCTCGACATTTCTACCATAAACCTTGGTGTCAAATTATATTATATAATTATATAATGCTATTTTTTTTTATGTTTGAATATAAATCAATGCCTTAAACGTAAGTAGATATTAAAAAATCATATTGAAATTTAAAATACTTGTACCTGGTGAACTTTTTAACAAGCTTAGTAATAAAGCTCGTTACTAAGATATTTATAAACGCCTATTTTCATATCGTCTCATTCGCATCCGTAGCAGTGCAGTCGTTAGTATTCCAGCCTGTCACGCCGAAAATCGGGGTTCGGTTAAGGAGATTTTAATGTTAACCGTAAAACATATGGCCTAAACCGAAGTGTGACTAGTTTTTTATTTCTACGACCGAATGCACTACATTAGATACATTTGCGTTGTTACGCATCGATGTCATTCCTTCTCCATTCTTCTCAGTCTTCTGCTGCATGCAAAGTGACGACGATTACTTCTCACTCTCTCGCCTTCGATGTTGACGAGTACCAACAGTTTATCTAGACTGTTTTCATCTACTTGGAGTACTTCCAACCGGATGAAGTACAAGCAATGCGGTACATTGGGGCCCATGTTAGATAGGGGGCTAAAAGGACTGCCCCCATAATACATTTGTTATCGATAATTTTGCAAGCATTCGGTAAAGTCACCACAGCAAGAAATTACATTACAAAATTGATGAATTCATGTATAATGAAAACATTATCAATGTATACAGCAGTCCTCGCTAATACGTAAAGCAATGATTTTTTCAGTTAAGAGCATACACAGGGTGAATATTATGTTCCAGTTCGATTTTGTTTGGCCGCCATTTTGGTTTAACAGACATTAGTCAGTTCGCATTTGGTAGTCGTAGATAGTGGTTGATTACAATTTATTACGGAGTATCTAACGCCTCAACAACGTGTTAAAGTCAAAACATTTTATTTAAATAATTACGGCAATGTTGTAACCATTAATAGTGATCGCTATCGTTACATATTAGAAAACTTCTTGGTGACCGAATTGGGTAGATTGGGTCTGCAACACATATGGTTTCAACAGGAAGACACAGCCCGAGCTACGCTTAAAATTTTTTCCGGCCGCATAATGTCAAAAAGTGGTGATATCGATTGGCCTCCTCGATCACCTGATTTGACGACTCCAGACTAATTTCTGTGGGGTATTTGAAAAGAAATGTCTGCGCCTATAAAGCAACATCGATTCCGTCACTACAGACAATATTCGACATGAAATTGCTGAAATAGCGCACGCGAAGTTTACGAGAATTTTATAAAAAATATGATTGAAAATTATGTCAAATTCCATACATAATTGTAATAAATCAATCAATTGATAAATAAAAATCAAATTAAAAAATTTTATTATATTTTTTAGTTATTTAAAAACAACATCGGCCTGGAACATAATATTCACCCTGTAGGTAAATGCCTAAAAATAGACCATTCTTTTTTTCCGTAAATTTATAAAAATTTGAAGAATTTATAAAAATAATGTTTATAGGGAACAAGAGACCAATATTGTTATTACTATTTATAATGTATAAACTGCGTAGTACTTAATATTTATATATATATAAATGAATGTTTTTTTGTTTGTTTGTCCCGTATGCGTTCCAATACCGTTCATCCGATTGCGATGAAACTTTGGTGAGTTGCTGTGCGCACGCCCGCGGGGGTTTCTGAATTAGTACAACCATGTTACAATGAGAAAGTTCGCCGAAGAAAGCGATCTGCGCGCCACGGCTATCAGTTTCATAGCAAACCATATGTCGTGAAATTCGGACACGTTGATTGGCTATTTTTAGGATTCTCTGTGGCAAATTTTCAAAGAATTATCGCTTTTACTAGCGACTTCTTCGTATACGCACCAGACGGAAAAACAAAATATATTGTGTATCTAAAAGCACTTCAATAATCAGAATTACAATACAAACATTTTCTTTCTTTGAGTGGCATTGCAACGCATGCCGGGTTCTCGCTAGTATACAATAAATATACACGAAGCCCTTTTGCGTTTTGCATTGGGACCGTGGAACTGGAAAGCTTTGTATATCTAGCAGTCTACGAGACGAGATTATGCATTATGCGGCGCTAGCAGCATTCGCTTCAAACGCTTCAAGTGTATTTCTTTATTTTTGTAACATATTATTGAAAGCCTAAGTATCCCAGGTAGGTTGTGTGTATGTCATGTGATGCTGTTCCAGGGCAAATTCTAGGATTTCTAATATTTCACGATATATGTGAGTGTGTATATACACTTTTCTCTGTGAGATTAAGTACTGTATTAATGTGTCAAAAATGTTATAAAAATGAATTGATAATTACTCAAAGGTATTTGTGATTCCGACAGATGTATTAATTTGAAAAAGTGTAACATGTAGATACGAAAATTTGTCACAGAAGGTGCTGGCGCTGTAGCATATTTGGTAATGCACCTTACCCGGATTGGAAATAGAGATCCAGGTTCGAATCCCGGTAGCGCAAAAACTTTTTTTTTCATTAAAATTGATTTTCTATATAATTAATACGTTAAATTAGTATTTAAAACATCACAGACCTATGTTCTGAATAATTACAACTTCACAATAAGAATGTGTTATCCTTAATAGTTTATAATATAACAACCAGCTTTTTATACTAATAACAAATTATAGAATTAAAGATTAAATAACAAGGATAAGGATTATATTTTTTAAGAAATCGGGAGTCTACAAATTAATTTGCAATGATTGCAATCATTTTTATGTAGATAAAACTTACAGAAATTTTGGTATTAGAATTAAGGAGCACTTGAAATGCATAAATAGCAACAACTATTCTGAATTCTCCAATCACCTTTTGGAAACAAACCATTATTTTGACACTAACAAGAATTTAGAAATGGTACATACAAATACTTTACTGTTAGATAAATTTGAAATTTTAGAAAAAAAAAATGTTAATAGCAAGCTAAATATTATAAATAATCAAATCCCTTTTGCAAATTTGTTTTCATAGGAGTTTCTACTTAGTTACCCACCACTTATACTTTGTAGTTTTGTTTTAATCTATACTTTTATTTTTAATTTTAGTACACATTGTTTCCTGAAGAAGATACCATAGGTATCGAAACATGTTGATTTATCAATAAATAGTGGTTTAAACAAAGTGTTTTGTCTTATTATTTGTATAATATGTGGTTACAAAGTAATTTTTCTAATATTTAATAAGAAATATACTATTACTTTTAATTAAACGGGGGTGCTAATTTGAGTATTAAAGACACTAAATACTGACCACAGTCCTGAAAAACAGACTCAACCCCATTTGTTTTGCTATAAACATGCTGTGTATTCCACGATAATTATTAATTTCTATCAAAATTTCAGATGAATAACTAGGATCGGAAAACATATCTCTTATTGTATACAATATTAAGCATAGAACATTAATTATGGTCTTCCTGTTTTAAGAATAAGCCAGAAATGGAGTAAGTGTGAAATTAAGGAAGAGAGTACGGTAAGTTATGAGAAGGATTAGTGTAGATCAGTGGCGTACCTATAAAAATTGGACCCCAAAGCAAAGTGGAAGGGCCCCCTAAACATTTATTGTATATAAAATATAAGAATACTATAACTTCGTGTTTTATCAATTAAACAGTATAAACAAAATTGATCAATTTTCTTCTATAATACTAACACTTTCGTGAAAAAAACACTATATTCAATTCGTAACTGCGCCAATGCAACCAATGCGGTGCATTGGGACCCATGTTAGTCAGAGTCTCAAAAAGATCGAAAGATTAATATATTCATTAGCAGTACCCCGTTAATTTGCAAGGAAAAAGCGAAACATCGCTGTAAAGCAATAAATATTTTTAATTTGCAAGTGCGCATATTTTTTTTCGTAAATGTGTGAATGTCATAGGAAACAAGATTCTATTTTTGTCCTCAGTTTTTAATGGATAAACCACGCACTATCGATATTTATATTTTTTATGTACAGTACCTGTTTATGTAGAGAGGCGTGCATTCTATACAATCAAAAAAGCTTTTCATGACTATAATCTTTACGAAATAAATATTAATTTGATATATTATGTTTTAAGTATATAAATCCACGGGAAAATAATTCAGTTAACGTATTAACTAAAACTTTATAACTAGCGGAAGAATTTATAATTGACAAATAAAGCTAAAGTATCCAGATTTACAAATACCACTCTTATTTGAAAACAATAAACATGGCCAAAAAATCATCTTATTCAAATAAACTGATCCTGCAATCCATCCAAGTTTTATAAATATGTATTACGGCAAAAATGTCTAATGTATTTCAAAGATGGTTTATTTATAATTAAATCTAGAATTGGACGACCAACTTGAATTACACGTTTCTTTTTACTATGAGACAATCGAGAAACTGATTTATCAATCAAATAATTTATAATGTCGTCGGAACAGACATTCATATTTGCCGCGGTCATAATTAAAAACCAATTCATAAAGACAGAAACGGATTAAATTTATATAGTTAATTGAAATATATATGTTTGCACGTACTGATATATTAACGAAAAGTAATAATCGACTTAAAAATGTATAACACTCTCTCACTTTGCATATGATTGACAATTTGACAAGATGAAGCAAATTGGCCGTCGGAATACAATGCGGAAAAGAGTTTAGTTAGCGAAGCAAATATGTAAAAGTGTAATGAAGCGGAGTTTTCAGTACAGATTCCTATCGAATTAAGCACAAATTATTTGAGAAATGCAGAAACTTGACAGCCTTAAGATGCCCAATAGATTGAGTAAGAAAATATGTAGTTTAGTAGGTTTCCCATACGGATTGAATAAACAAGTTAGACCCGACCGACGCGTACGTCCTAGCAAAATGCGTAGAAAAATGCCCATGATTTTTACAATTGTCAATTTTTCGGAATAACGGCTAGACAAAAATATAGCGATGGATTATGCTAATCCGGCTAGAATTTTATCGGAATACGAATTATTTCATTTTTTTTTATTTCCTAGAATCTTTAGTAATACACAGTTTTTTTTACTTGTTTGCACTTCACGCCCGCATTTTACGCATTTTATTAAATTTTGTAATTCCATTACTTCCTGTGGTGGATTTAAAAAAATTATTAGTGCATATTAGTGCCGAGAAAAGCAGCGACACCAAATATATTGTAGGTCTAATGTTGACCACAATGCGCCGCATTGGTGTTACGCCACTGGTGAAGATAGGTAGATGATCCAGACTCTTCATCCCACGCCGTCGCACAAGATACGACAGGATGCTGAATAATCACGTCATTAAATGTACTATCTAATTGTGGTTCATTAGGCTAATTCAGGAACATTTGAAATTTTGTTTTACAGAAATGGTAAATAAATTATTTTCGTCTTAAATTCTAGAATATTAAAGAATTTCGCTTCAACAACCAATTTTTCTGCAAATTAGCGATCATATACTGGATATCGTAGACATCATCATTATCATTGCATATCTACGATCTATTGGGGATCTTTGTCTTCTATAATAATAATATTGGATAATCTGTATAGCGCCATTGTCGTAAAAACTTTCACCTCAAGGACTCTATACACGTAAACTATTTATAGTCCTACATTATCTTTGTTTTTAAAATTAAAAATTGTTATTTTAACTTATAGAAATTATTTTTTGAAAAGATGCGTTTTTAGTCTCTTCTTAAATAAAGTCTCTGATGGACTGTTTCTTATAACTGAGGGCAAAAAGTTCCGCATTGTTGGGCCTGCCACCGCAAATACCTGTTCACTAATTTTAAGCTTCTGGCAACGGTCGGTCGGTTCTACAACCCTTCCTGTGGCTGAAGTAGAGGCTGACCTGAGAGTGTGACGTCTACCGTTCAAATTGTCTGGGATACAAAGCTCTTGAAGATACAGAGACGCCATTATCGACACTGCTATTTATCTTCAGGTAGTCCTCCAGTTATGAAAACCAAGTTTTCTCGTCATTATTTTCAGTATTGTCGTCTATCTTCATCGAGATCTTCCTCATGGTCACCCCTTCAGGATTGCTTATGCAGTTTTATACGTAGGTAGCTTGTGTATTGTATTAAAAAATAAAATAAAACATATAATATAAGACGAAAAATACATTAATGTGTACAGTGTGATTCATTTCGTAAATGTTCGTTTATAATGTAACACACTGACGCAGAGAAGTAAAATCTGAAGCTGGCAACAAAAAAGGAACGAAAGTAGACTGAATGCAGAGGAAATGAAGTTACTCATGAGTAAAGAATGAACAAAGTAGGAGATTAGGAGAAAGGATTACATAGTTTTTCATCAAATCCAACGAATGAATGAATAGATAATGATAATTTCATTTAAAAATATTGATTTCTCAGGCGTATTCTGGTACATTGTATTAAAAATATTTTACGGATAATGAATATTGCTTTAAATAATTTTCAAAAAAATCAGATTCTCATTGAGTTGACATATATGCTGATTCAAGGGAAAAAATAATTATCAAATTTGGTAATCAAAAATATTAATTAACTCGTATATACTCCTTCTCTATACACGAGTCTTACTCTCATAGAGAAGAAACAAATGTTAAAATATATATATATATATATATATATACATCCACTGATTATTCAAAATGTATTACATTTTTAATATTAATAAAAATAAAATTAAAAATAAGATAGATATACAACGCTAATATTGACGACACCAGATAAAGAGAAGAAAGTAAACAAAGCCTCAACAATGCGAGAAGATGTATGAATATGGACGAGGCGAGAGTCGTGTGTCAGGGCAGAAGAGTGTGGCGCTCTATCCTCTCTGGAAACGACATGATGGTGTAAGTTAAATTACTAAAATGAAAACGAAATACTCGTTACCCGTCCACCGACTTAACTAGCCGTATTTGAATAATTAGACAGAATACTTTGTTTACTCCACTAATTATTGATTATTCTACATATTTCGATACCTATGGTATCTTCTTCAGGAAACAATGTATAAAATACAATTTTTAATGGTCTACTAATATTCAGTACTGTACTAATATACTAGTGAGTCCTTTTTCCAATTTGTTTTAGGGCCCAATTTTGTAGTTACGCCACTAATTATATTACATTATAGAGGGTGAACATTATGTTCCATGCCATGTAGAACAATTAATAAATAGTGGTTTAAACAAAGTTTTCGTCTAATTGATTATATAAAATGAGGCCACAAAGTAATTTTGAAAATATTGAAGGACGTATTTGAATTTATTTAATTTAATTAAATCCGATTCGTCCCAACCCCCCGGCAATGTTCTGGTGAACTACATGCTGCTACACGCGACACGCCCCGCGCTGGCGGATAGAAGGCTTTGTTGATCAAAGAGACTTCACCCTCCATTGAAAGAGATTTCACAAGAGACATAAAGGGTGGAAATTGTCCACACGTAAAGAGGTCAGCTCTCCGTGAAAAACACACACATATTTTATAACCACACGGTAGCAAAAAGGTGAACTAGAGTAAATGACACGAGGAATGTGCACCCGGCGCTGTTCGGCAAATTATTTCCTCTCGATTGCGTTTAGTATTAGGGCAACATATCTCTACTTAAGACTTTATTCATACGATTTCGCTACTGTATGTTTTTACTTACTCGTATATAATGGTATAAGGAAGGATGCAACCAAACGAAATTAGATAAAGTTATAAAATCCAAAAAACTAGTTTACTTGCCATCACCCCGTTTCCTCGCAAGAGTAAGAAGAGGATATAAAGCCACACTTTTCTTTCTTGGTATACCATTCTTGCCTCGTCCACTTTCACACATCTTCTCATGCACGCTCTAATACGTTAACAAGGGGCTCGCTTAACTTCAGAGCTATTCGTGGTGTTCTGAGGAAGAGGCGAATTTTTTTTAATCACTCTTATACAATAACTTAATATACATATATTATGCAACAATTCGCGATATACCGTAAAATAATTAATATCAATAGCTGAAAAATATATTTGCCTACCTTAGATTGCAAAAAGAGGTGCTATTCTTTTTTAAATACTAATTTAATGTATTAATTATTAATATATACATATAAAATCAATTTTGACGAAAAATATTGTTTTTGCGCTACCGGGATTCGAACCTGATAGACAGATGTATTAATTTGAAAAAGTGTAACATATAGGTTCGAAAATTTGTCACTAAAAATACTGGCACTATAACACAATTGGTGGTGTACTTCCCCGGATTGGAAATAGAGATCCAAGTTCGAATCCCGGTAGCGCAAAAACAATATTTTTTGACAAAATTGATTTTATATGCATACATTAATAATTAATACATTAAATTAGTATTTAAAACATCACAGACCTATGTTCTGAATAATTACAACTTTACAATAAGAATGTGTTCTCCTTAATACTATTCTTTTCGCTCCAATTCCATCTTTCAAAACAGTACACTGGATTAAAACAGATGTTCTCCTTAGGAAATTATGATGCAAACTGTGCACAATTTCTAAAAAAAAAACGGCTAAGTCTCTTTTATTATGCACCAGAAATAAATATATTTATTTACGAGAAATCTCAAAAGACAACAAATTATTATATTTCATAATACATTTAAACCATCTACAAAAATTGCAGTTAGGTAATGACTTGATCATAGAATATTGTTTTCAGCAAGCCCCTGGATAGGCGTACGATAAAGGTCATGGTTATTAAATAAATATCAAATATCTCATAGAGACAAAACTATTTTTATTATATTTAATGAAAAATATATAAAAGTAGGGGGTAATTACAGGGCTTACGATCTGTCTTCGGCTGGCTTAAGTGATCACTTTATATAAATATAACGTTCACCATTCTCACCCCATCAATCTCCACATCTATAAAAATTTTGAAAGTTGTATATATGTCAATATGTGGACTCGCTTCGAGTACCACTACACCATCACCATCTATTGACCAAATTTGATAATTATTTTTTCCCTTGAAATAGCATATACGAGTATGTCAACTCAATGAGAATCTGATTTTTTCGAAAATTATTTAAAACAATATTCATTGTCTGTAAAATATTTTTAACACATTGTACTAGAATACGTCAGAAAAATCAATATTTTTAAATTTTTATATATTTCTTTTATTTTTAACAGTATATTATAAAAATAAATAAAATAATAGTAATTAAAATCAATAAAAATGGTTTCGTCTCTATGATATATTTGATACTTATTTAATAACAGTGCCTTTGTAAGTAAAAATCCTGTAATTGTGTGTTCTTGTCTTGGACATATTCAAATATTGCTAAAACAAGATGGTCGATAAGTGAGGAGCGACTTCAAGCAATTTAAAAAAATATTAGTCGAATATTACGATGAAAAATCAAAATTTGTACTTTCAATATAGTAATATTTTCGATTCAGAATTTAGAGTTGCATGAAAAACATTTTGTGATCGTGTACTATACCTACCTGTAGATTACGTTTTTAAACCGAGCAGCTATTTTAAGGCTGTGTTCGTCCGTAGGCAGTTAACGCGTAATCTCGAAGAGGTAATCGATTTAGTCTGAGAAGCTGCAGGATGCAGTGCTAATCTAATTTCATCCCTCCGAATCGAATTCGCTCAACTCAAGGTAAATTTTATCAAGTTAAGGTAATCTTAAAAAATTCGATTTGCTGCGCTTAAAGAAAATCTGTTTAGTAATACCGAATATTTATTTAAGAATGATTCTCAAAAATCTGCTTGTTTGATCTTGGTTCAGAAGAAAAAATAATCATAATTCAATATGATGTCCTTTATTACGATGCGATGATTTTCAAAGATTTAGTTGAGATAAATGAAATTTTGATTATGAGATAGATTTAAAAATCACAGCATGAGATTGGTAGAACTAGACAAATCTCAAGCAAATTCGATTTGGCACTGAGATTCGACTCGTAGGCACAAATGTCACTTAAAACCAATTGATAGGTGAAAATTAGACTAACAGATGGCATTAAAACAGGAATTCTATTTTAACTGCTGAAGGGGAAGTTCAAATTCACTCAATAGATTTGACACATGTGCGAATGGCGCGAGACAAAAAAAAACCGTCTTGGCGGCAAGTGACAGTTCTTGAATCTCTGAGACTCGGTGTGTACGGTAGCCTACGAAAGCCGAGATATACCAATGGTCTCCAAGTAATCTCATTGAAGTATAATTTCTGTCTCAGAGATTGTCTCGTGACAAATCTCCTCCCGTGTACACGTACCATTAACGAAAACAACCTAACGAGGTTGCAATATTTTCTTAAATAATAAAGTAACAAATTAGTAAGTATAGTTACATCATTGTGAAATCCGCTTTTGATCGACCTTTCATATTTAAAAAAAAATATTTTTAGAACATTATTTAACGTTAATAATTTATCAGTTTACCTACCCAATGTCAACAAGCCGAAAATGATAGTATTCTAAAATGAGGAAAGCATGATACTACACTTGTAGGTAATGAATGTTTGATGATGAATGATGAGTTTATGTATTTAGGAAGTATATTTGATAGAAACAGAAAGACTGAAAAAAATCGAAAGGAGAGTGACTGCAAGGAATAAAGTGAACGGTGCTTTGAATGGAATCACATCTAACGTGAACTTGTCAACCGAGGCAAGACTAGCTGTACCGACACTGATGTATGGAAGTGAGGCCTGGAGCTAGCAGAAGAGGAACGAAAGTAGACTGAATGAAATGAAATTACTAAGGCGTATATGTGGTAGATCTATTTATGACCGAATAAATAATGAAGAAATAACAAAAGAATGTAAAGCCTATCTTAGTACAGTGAGTAAGATTAAGAAAGGATCACTTAGGTGGTTTGGTCATGTGGAACGGATGAATGAGGAGAGCATGGTAATAAAAATATGTGACGTAAGTGTTGATGGCGCTAAAAGTAGAGGACGTCCGCCGAAAACTTGTCACAACCAGGTAAACAAGATACTGGATGATGGTCATGTTAAAAGCTTCAGTAATCGGCGAGCTTGTATGAGAAGATGTAATAATAAAGAGTGTGACGCTCTATCCTCTCTACCTACCCCCGCGGGAGAAACAGCGTGATGGTAAGTTAGTTAGTTACTTAATTATTAGTTGAACAATTGTTTTTTAAAAGCTATGTATACTTTAATTTGATTAAAATTAATTGTGACCCTTTTTAATTTTAATATTTTTTTAATCGAGGATATTCAAACAAATTAAGCTAGCCAGCTAGTTATTATTACTGTATGCTAAATAATATAATATAATGATAATATTATCAATATTAGTAAAATAACGTACTGAAATCCACTCGATTTTATAATTATGTTTGTCCAATGATATTTATCCTATCACTGGTAAAATACTAAAAAATATTTTTATGTACCATGTAATGCTTATTTACATTTTAATAACCTTAAAATTAATATTACATTCTGTTATCTTATGTTTGCTATACCATCAGATTCTCATTCAAATCAAATTAGAAATTTCATTTAAGAATCTTATAAGAAATCAATCGTTATTCAAATACAGAAAAATAGAACGGAAATTAAATAAAAAAAACAATACCAATTGAAAAAAGCAGCTGACTGCTTCACTCACCGCCTGCTTCCTCGTTATCACCCCCTCATAAACAAACGCAGTCCGCCCGTTCCGTCACTGACACATGTTTATACACAAAAGTGACATTTACACAATCGAAATGGTCGACTCGAATTAGTAATCAAACGCGCAATCTACGGCGAAATCCGCGATTCGCAATCGCCATTAAAACCGATAAAAATGGCGGGATTCCGACGGAAATAACGCGCCATTCGACGTCAATGGCCGCCCGCCAAAACGCGACACCTTCGGCGAACGAGAGGGATGCACGTATTATAATCCCACTTTGAGGTTATGTGTGTCCGAATGGAGTAAGTGAAAGTTGCCTGCATTTCCCTCGCTGGGCGGAGGGCGCATGCGCCGAGTCGCCATGACGGGGCGCGCAGTGGTTCTACAGGAACCACCCTCCCTTTAATTATATTTATCTGTATTATCCAACAGAGAGCCAGGTATTAATGGCAACAGGGGAATATAACCAAAAATAAAGGCAGTTTCAAAAATAATTCACGCCACTTTAAACGATATGGCGCGCTTGTTATATTCCGGCTACAACATATCAAGTCACCAAACGTGTTTACATTTAAATCGAAAGTCCCAGCACAGAAGAGTTAGTATACAATACAAATTCATTTAATTTGTATTGAAAATGCCACAGAACTATATTCTGAAAATGTAACTTCACAACAAAAATGTGTTTTCCTTAAATTAGTGTCTACATTAACCAGCTAGTTCAATGAACCCAAAAAAACTGTATAGACTAAAAAATCTTCCCTTAAACAAATAATGTTAATAATGATAACCGAAACAAAGGATATAGTTAATAAAAGGCCAAAAGCGGCAATAGTTGAATCAGTGTGCTTTAGGTAACGGTCATAGGAAGTTCTTCTCAAATAAACAAATAAATATATCTTGCAAAGTCTTCAAATTTGTTTATTTTGGAGACTCGCGCAAACTGGTTCGCACCGGTTTGCGAGTTCGCGCAAACTGGTTCGCACCGGTTTGCGCGAACCGGTTATTTTTTACCGGACGAACCATTTTTTTCTGAATAAAAAGCAATAAAATCAACCAACATATCTTCATTGAATTATATAGAATTACTGTTTATTTTGATACGTTCGGCACCAAATAAATTTAATTATCCAAGGTATTCGAAACTATTATAATTTGTGTTAATCATTTGATTTCGTGAATAATAACTTTAAAAAATAGTCTTTATGGACGAGGGAGAGGTGGGTGGTATGTGATCGGTTACCAAAATTATTTTTGCAAACTGGTTGATGTTATTTTGGGAGAATTTTAAAATAGGAGAAGATAATAAAAATGGGAATGTTAAGAAGAATGTATAGAAAGTAACAAGAAAGACATATGAAGTACGTAAACAAAAATGTAATGAATGTTTAGATAACTCATGTAGACCCCACATTTATTTAATAACAACAATATTTTTTTTTATTTCTTAATTTGTCATTCACAATTAATAATTTCAATATGAATCAGTTCATTAGATTTCCAACTGAAAACGAAAATCTATTTACTTTCATGTATACGAATAACATTTATCTTGGAGACTCGCCTCGAATGCTCGAATGTAAAGTGTAGAGTTGTGCGCAAAGCGATCTATGATTCGTTACCACCTGTATTATCTGATACATACCGACCTTTACCGACAGATCTCTGAGACGCGAGATCGAATTCTTATCCGCGGACACACCCTATCGAGCATCATATTATTATGTAATAATTTATTCTTACGTAATGAAAAATACAAATTTAATGGTGCTATTTTATGAAATATACTACTTTTATTTCGTTTTAACCTAATTTTACGAATAAAATACAATAATATCGCTAAAATATCATATTGCGAAAATAAAAAAAATAATAGAATTTATTGTTAAATGTTTGAAGATTTCTGGAATGTGTTCAATCTCTTTCTCTCGTGCTGTTCCTCAGACGGGAGGGATGCTCCCTCTCTGTCACAACACTCCGAGGAGGGTGACTCATGTTTTGTCTTTCCCTGCGATTTTTAGGGATAGGGGAGTGTTTTATCACTTCGATTAGGAAGAAACGCGCCGCCATGTTTTATTAACGCGCGATTGAGTATGCAGAGTCCGTGCGAAGAAAGTGCATTACTAAATTTTATCTGGTGTAGTCCCTAAGGTCACGTAGTGGGTTGTGTATGGTGCCTTTAATAATATATATTTCGGGGATTGTGTGAATGTAACTAGAATATGTTGTTTTTTTTTTATTTCAACTTTTTGAAATGTTTACATAGTCTTTACTATAAAAACAAAATTAAGATCGCGCTTTTGAATACTTTATCATCGTCATCATCATATCTGTCTCTACAACCCGGTATGGGTCACTGCACTAAGCATGGACTTAGGTTATGCTGCTAATATCGATGCTGTAAAAGTACGGTGGACTATATTGTCACTAAAAGTTCATCTGAAAGATAAATGTACACAGAAATTGTTTTTGTGAAATTATACCGTGCTAATTATTTTCCGTTCTTAAAAAATATGAATATTATTACTATTATTCAAGGGAAATTCTTCAAGTTATTAAGTGGAGAGCCTAAAATATTTTACAATATAAAATAAAAGCACGTTTAAAGTGCATTGGAAGGCATACATTCAAGTCCATTTCAAATACACTCGCAGCATTTTGCAACACGTTCGTTCGACTGAACACGTATATTCAGAATATAGCACGGCGCGAGGGACGAAGTATTGCATTTATTTCGAATATGTTGGGGCAGATTTTGCAAAAAAATAAATGCGAAACGTGCCCAGCTTTATTTGTCATTTCTAAATTCTTCCGCTAGGTGATTCTAGTCAATACATTAACATAATACATAATAACTATTTCCGCGAGGACTTACGTTCTTAAAATTTAATAAATATTTAATTGATATTTATTTCGCAGAAATTATTCTTCTTTTATTGTATAAGGTGCCCTGGCCATGTTTATGTTGTCTTGCCATCTCATTTTGGGTCTACATATTCTTCGTCTTCCTTCAGGTTTATTTTTGAGCAGCCATTTCAGGGGTGGCGCATTACTAATTCGCTTCACAAGACCTAACTAACCATTTAAACTTCTTTATTTTTATGAATCCTGTGATTTTTAGCTCGTCACACAGGTCTGGTTAAAACGCTTATGCCATACTCCATTTTCTTCAACTTAGAAAAATTCTCCTGAAGATCCTTCTTTCAAATATAATACATCTAGTGTTTTTGTTAGAGTTCAGGTTTTTGAGGCGTATGTTAACAATCTGAAAATTCTGGGGAACACAAAATTATAAGATTTTCGTGGACATTACATATAACATATTCGTGTGCCTCGTCCGTGTTAGCGACTATCTATATACATATACTACATTGCGACGAAAATGCAAGTAACATCCACCACTATCGTACGATGGTGTACAGTTATCCGAAATTCACTCTGTAGCCAAGACACAAACCGCTCGGAGCACGGCGGTGTATCGCCCGTTAATCGGTGATTACTTCTTAATTAATCGATGGCTTTCTGTTAATTATATTATTATCGATTATCTTATTATTGTTATCGATAATCTCTGGCACATAAGTTTGCTGTCAATTTTCCAACTTAATTCATTTCTTATCCTGAGAGCTTTATCTCATAAGTGAATGAAGGGAAGGTAGAGAGCGCGCTTTGTTGTCAACCTCCCAAAACATTATAGACGTAATGGCTGGCGCCGACTGGAATAATATTTTTGGAGACTCCCCATTTATGCCCACCCGACGCGACGGCGCCATTTACTTAAATTCTGCTACAGCACTGGTGAAATTAAGGATAATATTTTGTTTAAGACCTTAATGTTATTTATTATATGTCTGAAAAACATTAGTTTGTCAGATACACAGACTTACAGCGCATAGCAAATACTAAAAATGAAAAATTTTACAAAAAATGTGTAAATTTAAATTCATGCTGGAAAGTGACATGACATCTATCGTGGATTTGAAAATTAAGTTAATATTAAAAAAATATCAGCCACAGCTAGCAGAAAACTTATTTCTTTCGTTACTAGATGTCACTGCACGTTGTTAAAATAAATACTTCCACCCCGATTCCACACCCAAAACCAAGATTTATTCCATACATTTTCAGAAGATAAGAAAAAATACTCAATTCATACAAGAATCGCAATAATTCAAAATTTAAGTAAATATAAATACGAGGGCTGTATGATAAGTACTTGTGTTAGGGAAGGAAACGCATTTAAATTATTATTTTTTATTCATTTCTCAAGTCTCCTTAGTCCATCGATATTCCAACAATTATAAGTTCATATTTATCCAAAAATTATGATTTGTCGAACTCGGCACAATAGGTCTATTTCGGCGATAACTTCCTTGTTTAACGTAAACCGTTCTACACCAAGTTATTTTATCATCTTTGAAAACAACAAGAAATCGCATTGCTAAAACTGTAGAATAAGGTGGATGATGCAGCCATTTGTAGCGTAATTCGAATGATTGCGAACAAGTGAGCTGGTGCGTTGTCATGGTTTTTGGTGCAGTTTTTTCATCAATGCAGCCTCGAATCGGCCCAATAACGCAATATAGTACTGTCATGCGATTGTCCTACTCTTCTCCAAATAATGAGTGAAGAACCTCACAAAATGTGGTCATGATATTTACAGCCAATGGAACAGTTTACACCTTTGAAGCAGGTTCACCGGGTGAAATTTACTCTTTTGACTGTTCTTTTATATCTGGTGCAGTGATGAATCCATGTATTATCAATAATTACAAAATGTCGTAGAAACTCTTTCAGATTGTACTTAAAAATGTTTAAACACTGCTCCAAGGTTGTCATGCGATTTCGTTTTTATTCCGCTGTGAGCGAACACAGCACACATCTTGTCTATAGCTTTCTCATGCCCAATTTTTCATGTAGGATATTTTGTACTTGTTCAACTGAGATGTTTCCAAAGTCAGAATTCTCTCTGATCTCTCATATACTCCGTAGTCACCTCAATTGGATGGCCTGGGTGCTCTTCATCAAAAACAGATGTTTAACTCTTGAATTCATAATTAATTAAATGCCATGAGCGTGTATGTCACTCTAAGCTATAACCGTGTTAACACACACTTTTGAACATTGCCATCTGTGGACGATAGGTCCCAGCTTTTGAAGCCTAGTCTTGCCCTATGCGGTGTCTTCCATTTCAAATAAAGTTGGCAGTTAAAAGGTTAAACCAATATCTGATGGTAGTCATCGAAGGTGCATGGTCCTTATAAACGGCATACAACTTCACTTCGATTTCCTCACACGTCTTCCCTTCCAAAAAAAAGAATCACTGACCGATATCGCTATTTTTCTATGGTTGCAAACAAACGCATACTTGCCCATTTTCAATGACATCAAAACAAAACTACTCATTTAATCTGTTTGAAATTTTTACAGGTGTCATTAAATAATGGTATATAGATTTTGCATTAGTCGCACTTATCATACAGCTCTTGTAAATAGAAAATAAATTTATCAGTGACGTTCCCTCTGCAGGTACGCACCAGTTCAACCAATTATTAAATTTGGAAACCTCTAAATAGTTAAAAGGTTTCCAAATATAATTGCGTGTACTATAAGTAGCAAATACAGGCGGACCTCGACTTTCGCACATAATTGGTTCCTGAAAATGTGTGCGAATGTTGAATGTTCGAAAGTAGAGGGAAGTAAAAAAAAATAAAGTTGTGTGTATTTAAAATATTTATTTATCAAGTAAGATGCGTTAAAGAGATATATTTAAGTGGGGTTTTTGGGTGCTTCTCTTAAGAAGTTATCAAGAGTTAACTGTTTGCCAGTCTTCTTTTTCTTTTCTTCATATAATATTTTATAACATGCTGTCTTTATTGTTCCCCCTACGCACTTGAGATATGCGTTCTCCATTAGGATCACAATCTTCTATCATATTTAAAAAATTATCAAGATGCATGAAGGCTTCATGCATATTTTTTATTGTTAATGTCTTGGTGATTTTATCAGCTTCTTCTTCGTCACTTCCATTATATATTTTATTTTCGCACTCCTGTTGCTCAATTAATTATTCATTTGTAAGGGGTTCTGAGTGAGACTCTATAATCTCATTAACATCTTCATTGTTAACATTTAAGTTTAATTCATTCATTAGGCGGACTATATCAGTTGTGATAGTTTCTGGAGTTTCGTCATCATTTATAAAATCATACATCATTTGTGGGCATAATTGTTTCCATGAACCTTTCATGGTTGACTCTTTTATTTCAGCCCACGCGTCTCCAATATGGTTTATTGCGTTCCATATATTATAGTTCTTCCAGAAATCATTTAATGTAGGCCCACCTTCCCTGTCAGTTGCCTTTATAGCCTGAGTCATTATTGACCTCATATAATATCGTTAAAACGTAGCTATCACCGTTTGGTCCATAGGCTGTATAAGGCAGGTAGTATTGGGAGGAAAAACACAACATTTATTTCCGGGTATAAATTTTGTATAGATTTTGGGTGTCCTGGAGCATTGTCTAAGATTAATACTATTTTAAATGGTAAATTATTAACTTGAAAATATTGCTTAACTGCTGGCACGAAATGTAAAATGAACCAATCTTTAAATATTAACACAGTAACCCAGACTTTCTTATTTGATTTCCAAATGACTGGAAGCAATTCTTTATCTTTTCCTTTCAATGCTCTGGGATTTTCAACTTGATAAATTAACATTGGCTTCAATTTTAAATCACCAGCTAAGTTTCCACCAAGAAGTCAATCGGTTTTTAGAAGGTTTATGCCCAGGGGAAACTGATTCTTCCTTAGATAAGAATGTACGACAAGGCATTTTTTTCCAAAATAAACCTGCCTCATCTACATTAAATATTTGGCTAGAGCAATATTCTGCATCTTCAATAATTTCGGATAATGTGGAAACAAATTCTTTTGCAGCATCTTTATCCGCATCAGCCGATTCTCCAGTGAATTTAATATTATGAAAAGAATACCTCATTTTAAAATTGTTAAACCAACGTTACTTGCTTGAAAAACCGTGGTAGAATCTTCTATTAATTTAGTCTTCCAAACTAAGAGCCTTCGCTTGAATAATTGAAATACTCAAAGGGACATCTTTTTTGTGTTTGTTTGTGACATGAAAATGACAACGATTTTTCCATTTCATCCATAACTATGCCGTGTCTTTTGGAAACAATCTTTGAAGATATATTTCCACAATTTTGAATGTATTCCTCAAGTTTATTTTTATTTTTCAAATTGAACATATCGTAGATCTGTTTGTATCATACGAACGTCCGATTGAAGCAAAAGATTCACCGCTATCAGAACCTCTAATAATGTCTCGATCGTGAGAAGTTTATGGGTCCTTGATTTCTTTTTGTTCGTATCAACACTGCAATTTTTCCGTTTCTCACTCATGTTTATAAATTTGTAGGGTGAAATATTTCAAATTAATAAAATTACCAAAATACAAGACACAACACGCCTATATGCGCTCCTGCGCAAAACTAAAGTGTGGAATACATGTTGCGACGGTCGCCCGGACAAACAACAAACGTAGGATGGAGCGCCTCGCGCATGCACGAAGCACTCCCACCACCATTTGTCGGTCAGTATGTAGAAAATTTCATCGGACCGTTGGCCATGGGAGTGCATTGTGTATGTTCGAGGCATTTCGTCCTACATTTGTCGTTTGTTCGGGCGACCGTCGCAACGTGTATTCCACCTTTAAACCTATCTTAGCTAGCTCACAAGCAAAGTGACGGATGCAAGCGAGATGCAAGTGATGCAAGAAATGTGAGCGAGCGAGAGATGGATATCTTTACCCCACAGCGTGACGTTTTAAAAAAATACATATATATTTTTTTAAATGTGCGAAATAGCGAATTGTGCGAAAGTCGAATGTTCGAAAGTCGAGGTCCGCCTGTATGTATTTATAGTATACGCGATTACCGAGAAAAGGAGAAAGAGGAAAGAAAAGGAGAAATATGCTAAAGAAATTTAATAAATTTATATAACTTCTTTGCACACATCCAAAAACAAATTTCACTCTGAGCCTGCTTGCACATTAATTATATTTTTTTAACCATCATATTTTGATGTTATTTGACTGATCTTGTTTTATTTTTGCACTGAATTTTTACATTAATTTGATTGCACTAACTACTACACCAGAAATGTATTGTCTGCAAAATACTAGTGCAAGCACGGCACTCAATTGTGTTTTTACTTTGCTGCCAAATGCTCCTTACTTTCGTAATATAGGCAGGCATATTCGACTTACGAACGAGTTCCATCTGCTCCTTGAAGTCATTAGTTATGTTTTCATTGTGTCAAACCCCTATATATGATTTTTATTTGCATATTTACTTGCCTTAATTCTATCTATTATTTATCTTAATTCTAACAGTACATAAATCTTTTTTTTGTCAAAATCAAGATTATGATTGATTCATGTAGTGTTTAACGAAATACATATACAATGTAATTGTACAAGCAGTCATTTTTACATACAAATAGCGTTGTATTAAACATTGAAAGTATATGTTTTATTATAACGATACACTACAAGAGTTGAAAAAATACTAGGAAAACAAATAATTAACAACATTGTTTTGACAAATTGAGATTAATACAGTTTGGTTTGTATTTTCGCACTAATTGGGTAAAAAACAAAATTCGGCACTTACATCAGTTCCAAATAAGTATAAAAAATATAATTAAAATAAGAACAAATATAAAGTTTTTTAGTTCTGAAAAGTAAAAAAAGCTGTTGCTAATTACTCGACGATATGTACATTCAACATTTATTCTTTCAAATTTTCATCAGTGTTCGTTTTCACATTGCACACTTGAGGTAGATGGTTGAACTTCCGAAGAAATGGCTGCGGCTGGTTTACCAACTCTTTTACAATATGACTTAATGTAAGACTGCAGATTCTTTCTTCAATAAAAATCTCATTACATGTCAGTGAATCATAAACACCTCTTTTCACATTCGCAATTCTCTCCATATTAGAGTCCTGTCTCAAAACATTGCTAAAACCTTAGAGATTAACTCAGCTGGAACCATTTTCTGTGTCATAAATGTTCCGGAATGTGAAATTTCAAGTATTTTTTGTATTACTGTTTAAATTTCCTTCTATTTCAATTAACTCATCAGACGTCCACAGAAGACTTAGCATGACCAAGTAAACCACACTGGAGGAGTCCTGTTAGAAGCCTTAACAATCGATGAGCTTGTATGAAAAGATGTATGAATGTGGACAAGGTGAGAATCGTGTGAGGACAGAAGAGTATGACACTATCTTCTCTGCCTACCCTTGCGTGATGGTAAGTTAGTTAAGATTTTTATGCGTCATTTACACATCGTTTTACTTTGTGATGAATGAAAAATATTAATATTCTATCCTATTTGTTCTTGTATTTTAAAACAATCCCAATAATACCATCCCACTTCTAATCGTATGCACTTTGAAATAAATATAATACTGGACTATAACTTTTGGAACACTCGTTCGTAACTTGCACTTGTGTAGGACATGCACACATGCAGTGTGTTCGCAAACGCAACCATTATACTTCATTAAAACGCAAATTCGAATGGGGTTACTTTGTACCCACCCCACTCCGGCTCTCAATTCCATTTTCGATCTTCCAATAGCCGAAGGTTAGACTCGAAATTTAAAAGGCATTACCACTCCCCATCCTGCTAAAGGAAATGGCAAATAAACACAACTTCCACTTTAGAAAAATTATGTTTAAAACATAACCACAAGTGTTAATTACATACTTCGAATTTCAGGTACATACATGAAGTTTTACTATTATAAAATTTATGCTTTGTGAACATTTTGGAAGTGGCAAAAAAAATATATTTTAGAGTTCTTAAATCATTTATTGTTAAATACTATAAATTGATTTTAGGAATTCATAGCTCAATCCTCCTCCTCATCAGCAGCTGCTCCAGCTCCTGCTGCTCCCTTCTTCATGTTCTTCCTCTTCACGCGGCCAGGACGGCCACCACCGAACGGTGACTTCAGGGAGAAGTCAATGTGTTTTTGAGAATCCAGACGCACCAAGAAGGATGGGATATTGACCACCTGCTTGCGAACACTACAAAGGAAAAACATAATTAAAATTTGCTAAACATCGTGCATTCTTCATATTATTAAATATTAGGCGTTAAGTGTAATGGTAAAATATCACCATATTTTGACAATTTCGTGGTGAAGGGAACAACCCAAATACAAGATCAGCGGGTTGTTTTTTTTTTGTTAGCTATGTCAATATGGAACTGAATAAATACTATTGTCATGTGAGGGATATAGAAACCAAACCGCCACTGTCCTAATTATGAAAATAGAGGGTGACTTGTTTGAAAATGATATGCAGCAATAGTGGTAAATTTTATAATTAATATAATATAAAAACGTGTTTGTATATTTTCAGAGCGTATCAATTTCAGTTCTGGCTATAACATCAGTTACAAATACGTTTATTCCTATTTCATTAATTGTAGTGACCGTTTTGTTTCTTTACTCCTCATACATCATCTTTGTATAGCTTCATTCTGCAACAAAACATGGCTTTTGTGTAATGGTCCGCAATTCCCAAAACTGATATATTTTTCTGTTTTCGGCACGCCCACAAGAGGCTATTAAAATAATAAGCTTCCAGCGACAGAAGCAGCCGTTTCTACAATACTTATAGTTTGATGTTCTCAATAGCAACATTCAATTCCAAGACTAAAACCAATGTACCTTCAGTCACCAATCATGAAACATGATTATTTCTAGACATTGAGTGCCGTTCGTAAACAAACACACAAGTGGTCTTTATGAAAATATGTAGGTTCAAGTTGCCATTTTCATCTGGCTGGAATTTCAGAATCCCCCTCATTCAAGTCCGTTTCCTGTTTTAAAAATGAGAAATATAAAAAATGGGTTACATCGACACTAGGTGCAATCTACAACACAAAAGATATTGTAATTTTTTGTATCCATGTCTGAAACAGAAAGAATTATTAATAAATTCCTCCTGTGATTAATCAAGGATTTTTGATCTCGCCTTATAGATTAGAGTACAATTCAAAAATTGAACTGCCCCTTGCCCATAAAATAAGGCTTGTGAGTTAAAATTATTTAATCTTAAAAATATTTTTCATAGAAGTTTCTTTTTTTTAATACTAAAACACCAACTACCTCACTACGACCTTGTAGTAACAAAGCATGTCAAATATAAATTAAAATTACATATATGTACATATTATGTAATATATACTTTTTCCTTACATCAACATCCTAACACATTGGAATGAGCAACTTCACAATGAAATGATATCAAAATTTACAAGTATAAATATTTACCGGATGTGTCTCTGCCTGATGAGAACTCTGGCATGATGAATGGACTTGGCGAGTCCTAGCTTGAAAACCTGGGTTTGCAGCCTCCTTTCCAAAAAGTCCTCAATCTTCAAACCGAGCACGTAATCGAGCTTCATGCGGGTTTCGTCTAACACTCCGATACGCACCAAACGACGCAGTAGAGCATTACCTGAAGAAATAACCTCAGTTTCAGAATGTACACATAATGAAATAAAATCTATTAGGGAGGGCTTGAAACTTCAGTATATGTATTAACAGCATGGTTTGGCCTTCAGACTAGAGGTACCAGAAATGTAAGTAAATCATCATTTGGAGAAGACATGTGGTTAGAGATAAAACAGATTTTAGTATCCACTACATGCGTAATAAATACATATTGTAGCATTTTATCCCTTTTAGCACTACAAATGCTGAAAGCGATGAAAATAACTAACAATTTGGGATGCACCGCATGGTTTTAAAAACATATTAAACGACTTAACAAACCTTCGAACAACCTCTTAGGTTCCTTCTCGTCGAGGGTGAGCAGCTCTCGGGCAGCTTTGCGAATCTTGGCGAGGGTGTACTTGACTCTCCATACTTCGCGCTTGTTGCGGAGACCGAACTCTCCGATGATCTTTAACTCTTGGTCGAGCCGCGACTTCTCATACGGACGTCGAGGAGTGACATAAGTCTTTGAAAAGACAGAGGGTACTCTGCCGTTCACCATTTTGACGCGTGCGATCTAACCTGAAAAAATATAATCACATTACAACAGTTCTAAAAAAAATTACATATGTATGTATATATATATATTACATAATATAACAACAATCACTACTAAATATAACTTAAATGTTTAAGCAGAGAAACATATCTGCCCACACGTTGAACCTGTCAGCGAAGTTTAGTCACGTTCAAAATCCAGTAAAATCACAAACATCGTCAACGATCAACAGTTAAATTTAAATAAATACGTATTACTATAAAATAGGCAATCGAAACAATATAGAAAATATGTATTTAGAGCTGAAATGCGATTAATAATTTAGAATAAAATCTCACCTCACACGCTAAACAACGTACACCAGCCGTAGAAATTTAATGAAGGAAGAGGAAATGCGCGCGCTACTTTTAATAGAATTATAATGGTGCCAGAACCCAGAACTCAAAACTGATGGGTACTTACTTATTATCGTTAGCCACGATATTAAATTTAATAAAATTAAAAATACAAGCAGATAGATACCCCATATATAAAATGATTTTCTCGAAATATCATGATTGGGATATCCCAGTGAACTTTATAAATTCAGTATCTTGAAATGCGAAAGAATTAATTTTGCAAAATGAGAAATGCCTATCTACTCCCTGCAAACTTTTAGTTATCATAAGTACTTATACAAAAACCATTTTTTATTTTTAATTCTTCATTCTGCAATTGGCACAGTTTTATGAAGTGATCAAATATAATTATTAAGCACCAAAACAGTTCCACTTATTATAGTATTTAACGTGTACTAGTTCACTGCCTATCTTTAAATAATATATTTGTAACACGAGTTTCGCCCTCACCCGATTCTAATATCGAAATAATTGATGTTACCGACAAATTCTTAGTATATAAAGTAATATAAGATTTACGAATTATTGTACTGCGTGGTTTGATAATAGTAATTACCAATAAATAATAAGAACAAAATATAATGAAATACACTAATGAAAAAATATACGTATACTTAGACATTTATGAACACTTGCAATTTAAAAAATACTGTTCATTTTACAGCGATGGTTTGGTTCCTCGACATAAAAGCGGGGTACTGCTACTGTATACATCGATAATGTTTTTATGTGTTTTCGTAATACACGGGAGAAATGATTTTATAATTATATTTTTTAGTGTGGATTATTATTAAAGCTGAGAATGATATCGATGCTTGTAAAAATGTGAACACAAATACGGCGCAAACTTTTTGGGCCTCTATCTAACATGGGCTCAATGCACTGCATTGGCATAGTTACACCATTGGTTAGATATCAATACTAAAGTTGTGTATAGTTTACATATGGCCAATAAATATAGATCTTTGTGGAGAGAGTAAGATAAAGAATCCAGGCTATCGAATTGAGTTATCTTAAGGGGAGTAATATTATTGTACTGAGTGAAAAGTACCGAAATAACGAAGACCCTTAGCATGGTACCCTTTCTATAAAGAACTCAATTATAGTGGTTTGAACACGTTTTGCGAATGTCAGTGGTAACTTCCTGTAACCAGTAACTTCCTTATCGATCTACTAATACATATTTCTTGGCAATCTTGGAAGAAAAGCGGCAGGTGGATGACCCCACACTAAGCTGGCATAAACAGTAACAAAAACTGTATGAGAATAGATTGGGTCATGATTGGTCAACACATGCTGAAGCGGTACAAGACAGGGAAAATGGAAGCGCTTTGTCATGACTTCGGACCCCGACCCTCTCAGGATAAGGGATGAAAATGACGATGGTAATGGGATAATTCAAGACTATATAATGCATTCTTTATTTAAAAAAAAATATTTTGAATTGACAACATCCGATTAATAACACTATTTTAGCTTCCTGATATAATTTGTACTAGTTCGAAAAATATGTAATAGTAACGGAGTGCGAGATGAATAGAAATCATTTGAAACATCAGGATAGCAAGTTTCACCATGCACCATTTTAAATAAATATGCCGTACCTGCTACAGTGCATCATTGTGCTTATGTTTGTACTCCGTGGTACTTCGTAGATTTCGAAAACTAGATAAATGTCAGAGGAAACAATTTTGTTGTTCTCTCGTCTTTTAAATATTATATTATATATATTTAGATGACCAAATCTTGAGAAACAAATTCGAGAATAGTACGAACATCATAAATACAGCGTTGTAAAATGGTGCGTAAATACAGATGGAATTTACCTCGAGACTCGTCTCGAAACTCGTGCAAATATGGAAATTGAGTATAGAATTTAGTGCGAAGTGAGTTTTAATCCATTGTCGATTGAATTTAATTATATTATTATTATATTATGTTATTTATATAACACATCGACCAACTTCTATATACCGACCTTAACCACCAAATCTTTGAGACGAAAGATCAATTGATGTCACGATATATATATTATATAATAAGTATTTCGATTGTCAAATGAGTGGTGCAACGTAATTTTTTAGTTTTTTTGTGTCTTCAAATAGGTCGTTGAATATATTTATATTAGTTGCTAGTAGTTTATACCTAGTAGCGTAACAAAAAAAATAGGACCCTAATGCAAAATGAAAAAAGAGCCCCTTTATATGTATATTGTTTCAAAGATATCAATAAGAGAACATAGAAAATTATGTAGAAACAGTTTTATCAATTAAATAGTAAGAATAAAATTGTCTCTTACAAAATTCACAAATTCATATAAAAAAAATATGTGTTTTTAGAATATAAATGAACGCATTAGCAACTGAAAACCCTTGTTTCTACTGCTTTAGGGTGATTTTCGCATTGGGATAATGATCTAATCTCTAACTCAACATATAATTTTAGCGGAGTACCTAATAATAATAAAAATATTGGATAATTTTTATAATCCCATTTTCGGAAAAAATTTCACCTCAAGGGCGCATTACACATAAACTGTCTATAGTCCTACATTATGTTTGTGTTTAAAATTAAAAAATGTTGTTTGAATTTATGGAAATGATTTTTTGAAAAGGTGTGTATTTATTCTCTTCTCAAATAAAGTCTCTGATGCACTATTCCTTATGACCGAGGGCAAAGAGTTTCACACTTTCTACGGTATACATCGATAACATTTTCATTTTATAATTACATTTCTTGCTTCGTTAGATTTTTTATATTAGTAATATTATATTAATATAATAATAATTAATATTAACGCTGTGAAAAGTGTTGATATCAAATATATTGCAGGGCGCGGGCCTTTTGGCCCCTATCTAGCACGGGCACCAATGCACCGCGTTGGTTGCGCCACTGTCTATACCGTTTTAAACATTTAATGACAAACGCACTCAAAACAATCAAATCATTTGTTAAATGTTATAATTGAAATATTTTTATAGTTTGATCATATTCAGCGTTTTTGTCGACATAATTTCGACAGTTAAATGATAGATGGCAGTGTCAGCAATAATACCATACGAAAAAATGATTATGTGAAGCGATAAAACATTAAACGTAGATAAATTAAAAAATATGTACACGAAATTCGTAAATTTGGCAGAATTCCTAGATTTTTTAAAAATATTAATGATATTGGTCTTCGATTATATATCGTTTTATAATAATTATGAAATTATTTTAAAATAAAATAAAATTTGTTAAAGTATATACTAATAAAATTAATTTGTTCATGAGATGTTATATTGTGCCTCGCATTATGACTGTTATAAGCATATTATTATTATTTATTAACTTCAATAATTTTTTGATATAATTTTTTTTTATCAACGAGCGAGTTTATTAGTGGAATATCTCTTGAAAATAAATTTACTATTTGCAACTTTTGTGGCGATAGACAACTCTTATAATCGTTATTATTATTATCGTTATAATATATGTACATACGTAGTTCAACGAGATATCTATAATTACTATCCACGATTTTTTTACAACATATATTTTAAAAATATTGCCTAGAAGAGAGGATCTGGACACATTAGTGTTTCAATTTTTTGTTTCTAAATAGTTTTGATTTAATAAAAAAATTATTGTGCTCAGTAAAATTAATTTAACTACATCTGCAAAATTAACCTAATTACATAATTCGTAAGAATAATATATTTTTAAAAAAATTGACACGGTAAGTATTTTTTTCTGTGTAATATCAATACGTAAAATAAAGTAATAATACAGACATTAGTTTTGTTCCAAATAAGCAAGAAATGTAAGAAACTTATCGGTAGGTAGGTATGTACAAAATATTTGATTTTGGTGGGAATTTCTTCATGTCCAAAATTGAACATCGACCGATCTCGAAGTTTCGTTTGAGAAAATTATTGTCGTATATTTACACAATTTAAACTGGGTAGGTAAAATTGCTTCATTTCTGTGGGAGAATTTAGCGCAGGAGGATCGATTGAACCTTTCTAATCAGTAATTTAATATAATAGTTGTGATTTAACTCAATTTTAACCATCGCAAGGTCGAGCTCCAGCCTTCTGGGTCATCCGAACAACCTAGCTTTCACTGTATGAAAACATCGTTTCATTACATCACAAGGAAAAAAACCGCCGTTGTGTAGTGTTGTGTTTTTGTCATTTACAGAAATATTTAACAAAAAGACGGCACATTGGCTCGCGCAGCCATATTATGCAGTCTGGCAGAGTTGTGCACTTGGTTAGGAGGTTGTCAACTGGGGATGCTCGACTAAAAAGTAATCTAAATTTAAATCAAAACATAACCAAGGACTGTCACAGTGTAGCGCCAAATAAAAACAATGATTTCGGTGACTCAAAACGTTTTTACCGGTTGGTAGTTCATTAGTGAATAATAATGTGAATGTTGTGTGTTATTAACTTTTTTATGTTTATTTGACAAATGATTAAATAATCATAATTAATAGTAATTTTTACTTGTTTCAGATTTAGGTCTTCGTCGAACCCGTTTGCAGCTGAAATTGCACGCGTGTCTTCACTGATTTCACGAGATTTTATCGGCAAATCCGCGGCTATGGCTTCGACATCAGCTTCAGATGGAAATTCAGAAGTTCCAAATTCTACTCCGGAAGCTCCTAAGTTTACCAACAGGCTGTCGAAGGAGAGGTCTCCGTACCTGCTGCAGCATGCCCACAACCCTGTGGACTGGTATCCGTGGGGAGCTGAAGCCTTTGAAAAAGCGAAACGTGAAAATAAGTTAATTTTTCTTTCCGTTGGTTATTCAACGTGTCACTGGTGTCACGTAATGGAACATGAATCATTTGAAAATGAATCTGTGGCAAAAATAATGAATGAGTTCTACGTGAATATAAAAGTGGACCGTGAAGAGAGGCCCGACATAGATAAAATCTACATGACTTTTGTGCAAGCCACTTCTGGGAGAGGAGGATGGCCAATGTCTGTTTTTTTAACCCCTGAGTTGCACCCTGTGACGGGTGGAACGTACTTTCCTCCAGATGATAAGTGGGGACGACCGGGATTCAAATCGATTCTTTCAGATCTAGCCGACAAATGGGCCAAACAGAGCCATGACTTCATGACGAGTGGTGCACACATTCTGGAAGTACTAAAAAAAGTGTCAGAAATCACAATTGATAAAAGTGCCGGAACCCCTAAGTTACCTGGTGAAGACTGTTGGAAATCTTGCATTTCAAGGTACATTAAAACATATGAGAAAGAGTTTGGTGGTTTCGGAAGTGCTCCAAAATTTCCTCAACCGTCCAATTTAAATTTTCTGTTTCACGCGTATGCTCGTGATAAAGATTCGGCCATCGGGAAACAATGTTTAGATATGTGTTTGCATACTTTGAAGAAGATGGCTTTCGGTGGAATACATGATCACATATCCAACGGTTTTGCTCGGTACTCGGTAGATGATAAGTGGCATGTTCCTCATTTCGAAAAGATGCTCTATGATCAAGCTCAGTTGGTCATGTCATATACTGATGCGTATCTGGCTACAAAAGATGAATTTTATGCTGATATTGTTAGAGATATACTTACCTACGTAAGTCGAGACTTGAGCCACAAATCAGGCGGATTTTACAGTGCCGAAGATGCGGATTCTTTACCATCATTTGATTTGAATACCAAACGTGAGGGTGCTTTTTGTGTTTGGGACTACACTGAAGTGGAAACTCTGTTGGGAGACAAACTGCTCCTCCCTGAACACAACAAATTGCATGCAACCATACCCTATACTGATATATTCTGTCATCATTACGGCATCGAGAAGGGAGGCAACATAGATCACGCTAGCGATCCTCATGGGGAGTTGATGTACAAGAATGTTTTAATCATTTTGGGAGGACTGAAAGAGACATCCCAAAGGTATGGCATTACTGAGGAGAAATTAAAACAAATTTTAGAAGAATGCAGGGCTATTCTTTATGCAGAGCGGCAGAAACGGCCGCGTCCTCATTTGGATTCTAAGATGTTATGTTCGTGGAATGGTCTAATGATCGCTGGTTATGCCAGGGCTGGGCAGGCTCTGTCAGATAACAGCTATATTGATAGAGCTATTGAAGCGGCTACTTTCTTAAAGAAACATCTGTATAATGAAGATCGTGGAACTTTGCTTAGATCTTGTTATCGGGATGATGATGGAAATGTGGCGCAAATGTAAGTTTTTATAAATTATTTTATCGCTCGCAAAACCAGTTTTGTGATTTCCAACTTAGTTGCATATTTTGCAAATCATTTTTTAAATTTGTTTGTGTCTTTGCTTATATCACACGATTAGGGACATAATTTAATTATTAGTAAAATAATTTGTCACAATTGTGATTATTGACATGCTTTATTTTTAAGGCACAAGATTCATTAAATCATTTATTACATAACCCATTTTTACTTCATTAATTTTAAACAAAAGTTATTTGACATTAGTTTGAGTTTCATACAGATTTTTAATCCGTAAAATACACAAATTAAGTTATGATGGAAAAATTTTACATAGCCAGTTTTGCTAGACGCATTGATCATATTTTCGTATTTGAATATTATATTTTTAGTTTTGTTAAATAATAGTTATTAGGTTATTGAATTGTCGGTTATAACAAATCTGAAATAATCTAGAAGAAACTAAAATAATAATTTCACATTTGATACTTATGTTGCTATGTTAACATTTTAGACATAATCATTAACTTGAACATGTTTACTTAACGGGTTTATTTAACGAGAGTTGAAAAAACCTGTTAACTCTAAAATGAAATAATAATTCAGATACAATTAATTTAAATATGGATTTTACATTGTAAGATTTTTTTTGTGATGTTGTAATTAAGCATTCTAAAATTATTATTACATGCTTGCTTTTGGGTAGTACAAGTTTGCCCTATGATAAGGAATACAATATAGTACATACCGAATTGTAACATTTAAAAATATTTTATTCTGTAGAATATGTTACAAATATTAGCATAACAGTTTGAGATGGTTTTGAAATTCGCGGGTAATTTGTACAAAATTAGTCGATCGACATTTATTGTGACATTAATATTTTGCCTATGTTCAAACCGAGTTGGATTGACCTGGCTAGTCTTAACTTGTCAGCTGCTGGGGTCGGGAGTGTTTGAACTTTGGGCGTGGGCGAGCATACTATAATGTGGTAATTATATGCTTCATTATTTGAATTTATTAATTTTCATTGAAAGACTATCCGGTTATATATTTTTTGTTACTCGCATATTAACGTGTTTTAGGGAGACACTTTATACTTATATTATTTAAGTTATTATTTAATATTATAATTTATGTTTGAATTTTCAATTCTTGCATTATTGCCTTCCAAAATTTTTTCAAAAATTTCTTTGATCCGAATTTTATTTTCAAGGAATTTATTTCATATAGTTTGTTCTCATAGAAATGTTTCGATTATTTTAATAATTCGTCACGACTAAATGAAATTTTAAGAGTTTTTATATTCTCTACATTTATGAAAAGTTGTATTGAAAGGTCCATCTCACATCTAGAATAATAATCTATTCATGTTCTTTTGCTTTTCTATATTTAATTGGTAGCTGCGTTTATAATATTATTATGTAGTTCAAAAGTTTATTATGATTTATTGTCTGATGAAGTATTACTACTGTTTACTATTCACTGTATGTTACGATCTGTTCCTTTACTTGTAGGCCTTGTTCACTTGACCTCGACATGTGTTAAGGTCCTCTCAATTGAGATATGTTGACTTATTACTGCAGCTTATTATTCATTTGTAATATACTTAACGCAGTTCAAAGACGCAGTCGTTAAAAATAAACTGGGTTTATGTTTGCTAGTAGACAATAGTTAATAAAAATGATATTTTATTTTTACCCTGATAATGTTGCAAAGCATAACAAATATTACAACTACTGTTGCAGGAACAATAACATTAATGACATATATTAATCTCTTCTGTTCTATTAACACTAACGGTGGGAAGGTTATTAATACCCGTTCACTGGGCTAGCATCTAACTGCGGGAAAGGCATTAATACCATTTATGTAAAAGATTTTTTTAATAGAAAATTTTTTAATAAGCTCGATCATTTCCTTTAGATATCATACTACATCGTGTAGATAAGATATCAAATTAATATATTAGATAGAGCAATAATTGTTTACCCGCATTGCGTCACCAGTTTGCGCTAAAAGTACCCGATGGAAATGTGTTAATATTGTTGCATATAATGGCGTGCTGGGCGAGCTTGATCTTTTCTGTAACTAAAAGTTTCTTGATTGAAAGGATATTCTGTATTTTCAGATAAAACATTTTTGTAACTCGCAATTATGAATCAAATTTCAATCAATCATCATATTTAATATTAAAACCAATTATCATATCTTTTAATATTCACTCATCAAATTTTCATTTCTAAAAATCTTATTAACAAAATAATTTTGGTTGACTTGTTAATTTTTATTTTCATTGTTCAAAATTTAACGACAGTTTTTTGTTATACAAATATTTTCTGAGAAATTAATTTAGTGTAGTGTATAACAATAGTAAAGTAGAAAAAGTTTATTTTACAAATCAGTTTGACTTGCGATTGTAAAATAAATATACTGTTTTATACAATAATATTAAGAGGTAAAAGTAATACATTACTTCATATCATTTCCAGAGCCGTGAAAAATGAAATTAATCTTTTTATTATCCACGCTGTAAATTTGCGATATTCTACAATATATTATTTATTTAACTTTTTTATGTACCTACCTACATAATATAAAACAGAAATTAAATATGTAGCTTGCATATATTGTTAATAAATATGTTTACTAAATATTTAAGGCACATTATAATCTGTCTACATCAATTGGTTGAAAATGGAATATTATATCTTGACAATTGTCTGGAATAAAATTGTTATTTATTATTAACGAAATTTGTAACGTAATTGATTACATTTTATTTCTATTCATGAAGTTACAACATCTAGAATAACTTGATAATATGTAAAATATTGGTAATTTAAATGTAAAATAGGTATACTTTCACCGACACTCTTTAATTCCAGTGAACTTAAAATAAAATATTAATTTCTGAGTTGAATCTAGGAGTTTTTATATATTTCTGTCAGCTGTCTTTCTTATCGAGAGTGTTAAAGATTTTATTAAAAAAAATTGAAGGTCAGTCCAATATAACTCATTGACCTCCACGTTATTGAGTCAATGCCAGATAATAAATAACTGTAATTTCTTTGATTTAAACATGTTAACCGCTCCATTTACTTTGATTTTCTTCATGTAAGAATTTTTATGGGGACATTATCACATGCTTATTTTATCTAATTGACAGTACAAGAATTGTAATTTAATTTCTTTTAACACCTTTTGATTGATTTATGCTGGCTTTATATAAATAGTGAATCCCACGTGTTTGATAAATACTATTCTTCAAAGTTAAATAATGGTCAACATTGTGATGTTGTGTGATGTTAACTACATACGATGGTATTATTTATTCCACACAGAATTCAGTTGATATAATTTATTTTCTAATATTATTAATGTGGTATTTTTTGATAAAAATCTCTTCTGATACTTTACCTCAAAATAAATATATAATAATAGAATCGCTGCTGATAATACCGAGAGTTTAATTTAATATCTTGAGGGGTGTAATTATAATTAAATCATATTTTCTTATATTAGGGTAGATCTAGTACATATTTTTCTATTGGGTCAAAAATGTAGAACTCATTTTTCGAATCCAAGCAATTAAGATTCAGGTTTCTTTTTCACTTGTTCTATTACAAATTTAGATCTTAGGTTTGCAAAATAGTGGATTTAGGCAGATTGTAGATTTGGTTCGGAGCTCTGCTTATAGTGCATCATTAGTCATCGTGACCTTTAGTGATGCATTGTTGAACCGTAATGTTGGCACACGTCACTAGCGAATACATTAATAGTAGATTAACCTTGCACAACGTTTTCTCCATTCCACGGCAATAAAAATAAGTCAAGGAATTCCTGATGTTTATTTTCAGATGATCAGACGGAAGATGTAATCATATCGCTTAATAAGATATTCTTATAATAATTTTGTTTAATGACTGTTGGGATACAGGAAGCCTTTTGTTGGCTTTGCAGTTAGTTATGTATATATTTATTTATGCAATATGAAAATATTTATCATTATTTTATTTATACGTATTTTACATTGCACACATAGTTTCACTATTATTGTTTCTTTTTATGTATATTTATTAAATACTTATATATTTTTTAGCAATTATCTACCCACAAGGGTTTCATACATAAAATTGTACACCATAGTTGTAGGTAGATAGGACAAAACACCAATACATTAGTTTACATAGAATTATTCACTTTTTTTGCCAGAAATTTTCTTCATTACTTCTATGAAGTACATTATTATTCGGTCTTGTCACAACTAATATAAACTTCTATTTTTCATCACATTTATCTTTTTTCCGCTTTTTGCATATTTTACTGGATTCCATAAGTATTGGTATTATCACTTAATATGAATTCTTTGAGAGATAAATAATGTACATTTCGCCAGATTAAAATTATGTTACAATTTATCCGATGATATGCTTGTAATAATAATGGGTTTGATAGCATTCTACCCTTGTTATGGGGTATTAATTTGTAACTAATTGTTACAATGCTTTTACATTATTGAAATAATTAAGTACCGCATACATACTGTATTATCGAGTAGTTGAAAATTCATTTTCTTATCAAACAATTATTTTTTTAATATCCATTATAATTAATTTGTTTTTTTTTTACTATCAATTTAACGGTGTAGATATTAAATATGCACCTTAAAATGATTAGTGAAGTGAAGACAATATTCGACTCGGAGACTGGCTGATTTTAAAGAAATAAAATATGGGTAGTTAATTATGTTTAATTAAATTAATCATTGCATAATTGAAAAAATCCCTCCTGACCTTGGCCGCAATGATCAGGTAGATTTCGTCTGTGTGTGAAAGGAAAGGACGTATATTCCACAATATTACAGAATATTTTTACTTTTAAATTTTTTAAATAGCCACTATTTTGAAACATGATGGCGGCGGATCAGGCTAGCTAACAAACTTAGTTGAGATATTTACGAGGTTAATTTTTCAGAAAAGTTTAGTCGCAATCTAATTAGAACTACGGAAGTTCACACGTCTACGAAATTCGTTATATACCAAATATATATATAGTTTTTAACGGAGGGTGGTTTCAATGTCATCTTGTCATGATCGAAGATAGTGCATTCAAATTTTATAGAATCTAAAATCTACATAAAAAAAGCCATGTAATCGAGGGTATACGCCGCTGTATATTCTCTGATAGCATGTATCCTCTGGTTAAATCAAAATATTCTATCATCAAATAAATTAAAATAATTCTAATCTTTATACTATATTTTAATAAATTTAATTTTCCCTTTTCTAATTCACGATATATTAAAGTAAAATATAGGAATAATATGTTATAGGGTTTAATTTACACCATATAAATAGGGGTGTAAATATAAGGTATACGATATCACACAAAGAGTGCGTTAACATATACCCTCAGTTAAGTTTATGACTACGGCACTGGATAAGAGTAAAGTTATTGTAGCTATATTTCTGTTATTATTGTTTTAATATGATTTACCTCGAGACGTCTGGATTGTTTAGATTTTGAATACGTGCCACTGTAAAAAAATATAGAAATCTGTTGAATGCACACACATTGACCAGCTTTATCAGTCTTACGTGGTTTCTAACACGTTTCATTAAATCGTTGTAAATAATATTATCACATTTGGTGAGACATGTTTTGATTCTGAAGCGGCTTGTTTTATAATTTAAACAAATTTAATGGGACTCCTTTGCTAATTTGTGTTAATCGGGTTATTTTTATGCGGGCTGAAGACCCATATGGGTGATGTCAGGCATGCGTATCAATTCCTGTGACATACGTGCCTACTGTCATGCCATATTTGAAACTGATTTGTACAGAGGATAGAGAGCCACATATAAGAAGTGAAAACATGCCTGGAGTATAACTGACAAGTATCAAATTATATTTGATAGTTACCGTGCACATGTCAATTTCGGCATTTTAAAATGTATCAATGTAATTTTTTTTTAAATAGAGATACATACATGGGATATACATACATCTCATCAATATTCTTACTATTATCAAGCTAAGCTAAATTTATATACATATAAATATAGAGATGTTGAATAAAATTAGTATCCGTAGTTTAAAATTGTCATAAATAGTGCACTCTTATAGTGTTGTCACATGCATTCATGTTAGCCACGTTGTAGAATGGTGAATAATAAACAAGAACTATAAATTCTAGTGAGTAGAGTGTACGATGTATGCAAGGAAAGCGACCTCATGATGAATGTTAACATGTTGAAAGTGATGGTATTCCAGAAGGAGGAAAGCAAGACACCGTGCAAAATACTTGTAGGTAATGAATGTTTGGAACAAGTAAACAAGTTTGTGTATTTGGGAAGTATGTTTGATAGAAATGGAAAGGCTGAGAATGATATCGAAAAGAGGGTGACTGCAGGGAATAAAATGAATGGTGTTTTGAATAGAATTATATCTAACGGGAACTCGACAACTAAGGCAAGACAAGTGGTATACAATGGAGTCCTGGATGGAACGATACTGCTGTATGGAAGTGAGGCCTGGAGCTGGCAGAAGAGAAACGAAAGTAGACTGAATGCAGTGGAAATAAGATCACTTATGCGTATATGTGGCAAATCTATTTATGGCAGAGTAAAGAATGAAGAAATAAGGAAAGAATGTAAAGCTGATCTTAATACGGTGAGTAAGATTAAGAAAGGATAACTTAGGTGATTTGATCATGTAGAACGGATGAATGAGGAGAGAATGGTAAGATATGACGCAAGTGTTGATGGCACCAGAAATAGAGGACGTCCGCGAAAGATTTGGCACGACCAGGTAAACCAGATAATGGAGGATGGTTCTGTTAGAAGTCTCAACAATCGGCAAGCTTGTATGGGAAGATCTATGAATGTGGATGAGGCGAGAGTTGTGTGTCGCTTGGGAATGTATGCATTTAAAAAATATTATATTTTGCGAGTGTTCAAATGACTTAATTAACAATTATATCTCTATTCCTTAATTTATGATTTTATAGACAAATTAAAATTTTTGCTGGGGTTCATCTGATGCTTTTTTTTTATTTCTTTGTAAGTTTTTTTTGCGAACAAGTGTGTAGTAAGAGTGTTCATTGCTGAGATCAGGATAAGATCCAAAATTTCTTGTGAATTTCCTTTTTAAAACTTACTCTGAATTTTGCAGAACATTTTTCACCACGTAAGGGGAGGGGAACATATAAAAATATGAAAAACCAAAAAAAAACAAGTTTCTGCTTTTTACCTCAGCAAGGCAGAATGTAGGAATACAAAAAAAACACTTATGAAAAAAGACATTAATATTAATTAGGAAAACAATCAATAATAATAGCCGTAATAATAATTATTATTGCAAAGGAACAGTTGGAAGAAATTGAGATAAGCGCAATAAATTAGTTAACTTATCTTTGGTTTACATAGTGAATAACATGACAATGGAATACCTGATAAGTAAGCAATCGGGTTATTTTTTTTGTCCATCCAATTATGAATTTAATAGCGCATTAAGCACTTTTAATTATACGTACATACAAAAATAAAATATTATCTCACTTAAGATTAGAATATTTAATAATGTACATATATTATTATAAATCTTTTTTTCTCCTGTTTTTATAATTTTTTTTACAGTAAAGATTCCAAATTGTAATATTTAAATTGAAACATGATAAAATTTTTAATCTACATAAATTTACAAAGCCTGTTTTTCACGATTGTGGGTGGCTGAAGAGTCCAATCCTGGATCCACAAGCTCTGGGGCATCTTGGGCATGGGTAAACTTCTGTTCTGTTTATTCTTTCTTTTCATGTGCTTCTCCTGACTGCAGCACGCTCTTGGTGTTCTGCTACCGCTATATATTGCTCTCTAATTAAGTCTATCTTCTACAGCTCATTTCCAGGTATCATTCTTAAAGTCAGCTCTTTGAAGGTTCACTCGCGAGGAGCCATTGAACTGTTTTTTGTGACCTTCATGTGGGTGTTTGCCCTATCATAGCTAGAAGTACATAACGCTTAGTATGGTTTCAGGCATTCTGAGTACGTTTATGCCGCTGAATGTTATTGGCTTTGATGCTGTTATTTTGGTTTCTTCAAATGCACAGTTATTTATGCTTGTCTTGCCATTTTATTTTTGGGATTCTCGTTAAACATTGTTAGTGGTACCTTTCCAGAGCCTAAATGTGTCTCCTGTATGGTGTCCACATTTTGGAGGCATACAAGAGTGTTGGGAATACTACAGTGTACATAAAAATCTTTGTGTCCTTTTTTTATTGTGGTTTCTTTGTTTATTTATTGAGAGACACAATCGGACTTCGGTACTCTGAATTCCAAAAATATTTGTAAAATAATGATGAATATATCATAATTGTATTGTAGAATTTTAAAAGCAGATAAATACCTATATAAAATCACATAGCGTTTTATCAAGACCAGAATATTTTTCTTGCTAACCGTCTTTTTATATTAAACATTTTTATGTTAACCGCGTTCCCTATATTATTACTTGTTAATAGTTTCTTGCGAATCTGGAGGGAACAGATGCTTGTTCTTCATAGGCTACTAATTTGAGTAATCGTGATAGGGTCTGGGCAAGATCTGATGTTTCAGTATTGTTAAACAATAAAGTTAAGACTATAAGTTTTCATATGTCCAATGTTATTCTTTTTTATACTTAATCTTAAAATAAATTTGAAACGTTTATTAAAGACTTACATTATGTTTTGCACGTTTTCAGATCTACGCCGATTGAGGGCTTCCTCGACGACTATGCCTTCCTGATCAGCGGCCTCCTAGACCTATACGAAGGCTCCTTGAACCGGGACTGGCTCAACTGGGCCAGCAAGCTTCAGGACAAACAGGATGAGCTGTTCTGGGATGAGGAAAACTTTGGTTACTTCACTAGTCCCCTGGGAGACTCATCGGTGGTGCTGAGGCTGAAAGAGGGTAAGTGGAATCCAAGCTGCAATACATTCCTTTTTAGCATAAGTGTTACGTGCCACACACACAGTAGAATGATTGTTTGCTTTAGTAATTAATTTCTCTGCATGTTAGCAAGGATATATTGAATATTGTATTTGAAAGAATACATATAATGAAAAATGTATTAATCTGAAGAATGAATGTATATGTTGAATTCAATTTGTATTCTAAAATATTATTATTTATATTATATGTTCTGCATTATTAATAAATGCCGGATGACGGAATGGTACCTATAATGTTTTACTTAAATTTGTTAAATATCATAATCTATTTTTATATCTAAAATAATAAAAAAACATTGGTAAAAATGTAACTTGCGAAGAAATAATACTAGTTTTTTAGAAAAATATGTTTTTCTGATGTATTTTTTAACACAGCTAAAAAGTGAAATTTTAATATAGATTTGGAAAATGCTATTTCATAATTACTTAATGTCGCTGAACTTTGCAAATTTATATTTTTTGTTTGAATTTCTGATTTTAATTATACATATTTTTTCTTCTCACCCGTACATATATCCTGAATATCTCGTTTATTGGACCTGATAATTACCATTACATTAAAATTGAAATTTTTTATAAAATTTATACAATCATGAAAATTTATTGTCGTTGGTATGTGCGAGGCAGGCTACATTACTGACATCTTTTAAAAATATTTGAAGTTGTGTTTGGCGGGGAGACTTGTGTTGTTATTATTATTCAATAGATGTCGTTAGTAGTTCCGTTATTGAATATTTAGTTTCGACTCGAACGGAATGAGAAATGATGTCTGCTATTTGTTGGTTATTTGTTTTAATCATTTTTATTTTCTCGAGGAAACAAATCGATACCCGCAGTTTTAAAGTAAATAATAGATGTTACCATGCCAATTCCAACGTATTCTCTTTTTCAATATCGGAACATTGTTTCATTTCAATTGTCATGCTTTTTTCGACAGCCTGATGTACAAAATTGAGATGTTTTTAAATATTCGACGTATCATGAAACATTTCTGTGAAATATCAAATTGAGAATTCTTGTGAAATAGTAATTTTTTTTACAAGAAAATATTTCTTATGTTATTTGAATCGAATCGTGTTTTATAATATGACATCTTTTATGGCGGAAATTTTTTTTTTAACTTCGTTATGTTATTTAAATATTTATTACTGTTACGATTTATAATTACTATCGTCATATTACCAGTCATATAATCTTACTTGACAGTTCTGAAAAGCTTTTATCATAATAGAAATGTGAAACAATAAATTTACATATTTGTTAATATGGTTGAGTTTGTTAAAAATAATTTGGTTAAAAATACACAGGGGCGGATCTAGGGATTGTAGCGCCCGAGGCAGTAAAAAAAGCATCCCTTTTGTAAAATTAAAAAAAACTCATAATACACAAAACGAACGGTTGCAAAAACGTTAAATATATAGGTTTACCTATGACGCGTTCTCAATAATTAGACAAAAATATGATCATACGACAAAAATTAAATCGTGTATTATTGAGACCGCTTCATCGACGCGTTTTTTTTTTTATTAACGTCGCCGTTTGATTTTTAAAATATAAATATATATTTTTATGTAAATGTGCATACATTTGGTTACTAATATTTCTTTTAAGAACCGTTACCTAAAACCAATGGTTGTGAGCTCTGGATTATCGCTGGTTTTCGATATAAGAAAATTTTTAATGTTTATTTTTTGCACGTTCAATGGAGGTTCGGTTCTACGCTCCAATATGGGCTTCGCCCGAGATTGCCTCCCCTCTCTCCCACTCCCAGTTTCGCTGTTGAAAAAAGTATAACATTTAAGACATGACTTAAATTTTTATGTGTAGTTATTTGATGAATTTAGATTTAGGTATTCGCCCAATTTCATGCGAGCAATGTTGTCTTTTATTTATTATGTTTATTTAATAAGTTGTCGTTTTATTTCGTGGCGAAAATTGATATTCCGCTTCCAGCTCTCACTTTTAACTCTGTTGTAACGGTTCGTGTCCGCGGCTGAGATCTCTCTCGGAGAGTGCTTGTAAAGAACAGTGCAGAGTTCAGCGCTATGAAACGATCTATGAATCATCACTGTACGTGTCGCGCTTTAGAATGACGCGTACACCTACCTTTACCGACTCTCAGAGATCAAAGTGTCGTTGTGAGATAATCGTGGATACGGGCCATAATGATGAAAACTAATCTCATTTACTACGTACGTGGTTTTGGAATGATGACGGTTTGCTTCTTCGGAGATTAATCTTGATCTAATTGATAATATAACACACGGATTACATAATTTATATTTTGGTTCCCAGAATTTTTGGTAGTGTACAGCTTTTTTTTGATTGTGTGCGCTGCACGCTCTCGCTATGTGTATTTCATTCCTATAGACTGACATTGCATTTACGACCACGGAACCATGGAATTGAAAAATATAAAATTTTATATAATTTTTTAGATTTTTTAGTTAAATTTTTTGAAACTTTAAAAATTGAATTATTTTTCTTAGTTCAGGTAAAAGTATTTGTTGATGAATTTTTTATTACTTATGGACCCTAGGTAATTTTGTCTTTAATACATATTTCAACAGTGCACTACGCCTGCCTCTTGAATAATGTATATTGAAACAGTTCAAGTTAACCCCAAGCATACATGACTTAGTGAAAATAAAATTTTTTGTAGAATATAATAAACCCCCCATTGAAATGCGCGTATCGTCCTGGTGCGACGTCACTGTCATTACAGTCGGCCAGATGTTTCCCTTCGCCCTGTGCCCCCGCGACACCGCCCGAACCTTCGTGCATAATCCGGGATTACCCGACAGATAATAGTAAGTTTTTCTCCCTCAGAGGGTATAAATATGATTACAGAGACTGATTTACTTCCCGCCTTTTGGTCTGATGCTGCTTTATATTTGTCGCATCATAATCTGTTTAGGGTTGCGGCGACCCCGCGGGACGGCGGTATCTGCCTGGTAGTCGTTTCCCAAGTTTTGTGACACGTATTTTTGAGGTCGTGATGTGTTTGAAAGAAGTTTTAATTTGGTGCCGTGTGTTGTCATTTTTGTTTTTACCATTACTCGAAATAAATATAATTTTAGGGATTTTGATACGTAATTGATTCATGAGCTCGACATTTTTAAAACGACAACTACAACATTTTAAAAATGCTTATGTCTCTGACATGGTTGAGATTACACGAAGTACATGCAGCACACATCTACCTTGGGTGGGTTACACTCAGTACCCATATTGTATAACTATATATATATATATATATATATATAGTTATACAATACCAGCACCAAATTAAAACTTCTTTCAAACACTATAATATATATATATATATATATATATATATTAGTATGTACACATAATTATTTCACAATGTTATATTATTATTGCAATATCCCACTTAGTGTAGGTCCAACCGCCTTCAATTTTAAAATAACTTATTTTATTTAAAACAAAAACACAATAAGTACCTACACAAGTATACAACTCTGTTATTATTCATCACATCATATTTTGTTTTTGGCTAATGAAGAAGAAATGGTTCGATTGTCAGTATTGCAAAATAAAGCTATGATAATGATATTAATAGAAAAAATAGATATATTCGAATCAGTGCAATGCTGGAAGATCTGAATATGATGACCTTTAAGCAGAAAAAAATATTTCAATGTAACGGTATTTATTTATAAAATCCTCACTAAGAAAATATCGGCAAAATTTATACGAAAAATTGATGCGAATCAACATGAACACGAGCATCACACAAGAGGAAAAGATAGACTGAGACTACCATTCAGGAAGAAGGCTCAATCTCAAAAAATCGATGATGTACAGTGCGATGAAGATTTTTAATGAAATGCCAGAAAACATAAGAAAGGAGGAGAAACTACACAGATTCAAAATGATGTTAAGTAAATATGTGAAAGATAAGTCGTAGTAAAAAGGAACGACTTTGATCTTGTTTATATTAGAGCATATATAAAAATACTTATGTATGGCACTATATTAAGAATAAATAAATAAATGAATAATATGTAGAAACTAAAAAAATGACGCCTTACATTTTAAAATAATTTCTGTTGTTTCAAAAAAGCATAGTAAATATTAAAGATGGGTTTTAAAAAAATACTATAAATTTAAAATACAAACATATAAACAATAAGAATAGTAAAATTAAGGAGAACACATTATTATTGTGAAGTTGCAGTTTTTTCAGAACATAGTTCTGTGCTATTTAATTAAATGTATCAATTAGAGAGATATACGGGAAAATTCAATTTAATTAAAAAATATATTTTTGATGCTACTATTATTATATATATTTTTAGATAAATTGTATTTTCCTGAATATCTTTCTGATTGATACATTTAATTTGTATTAGTAAAGTTGATAAATAAAAAAAAAACAATTCTACTAATAACACAGCCAGCACAAACAAAATTATTATTATATATTTTAAACAATTTTATTATTTTAAAAAGTGAAATTTCTGAGGGTAAATTATATCAAAATTTAAATCTAAATTCAAATCTGTAAGCGCAGATATGATTTTCTGAAATGTTAATTTTAAATTTCTGTAAAGGGATATCTTAACAAAATAATGAACAATTTACGTATCAAATATCGAATTAATAAAATGGATTATATTTCGGCACGAATTATTTATTCGCTGGGAAAAACCTCACAGTTATGGGCCAAACATATAATCTTACTTAACATGAATTCCTAAAACTTAAGAAAGAGCCTGCACGTTTTTGATTTTTCATTATAAGTACTGATAAAAATCTTTCACAATAATACTTTTCACAATCGTTCAAAATCTTGTGCGTAGTGTTTTCTGGGCTATTGTGCCGCGATTACGACATCTCTGGCCGACGTTGCGGATCCCATCTATGACATTAGCCTCTATAATGGGATTAGAAACGGTCAGAAAGGTCAGAGACACATAAGAATAACTAAGAGGATAGGAATGTGAAATTGCATGGAGGCGTGGTTTGTCCGCTCCCCATGATTCGAACAATTATCACATTTAGATTGATTATATGATTGTGATATATATATATATACATCACAGCGACATCAATTATTTTTTTTGTAAATTTTTGTTTAATGCGTGTTTAGTTATTGTTTAAATTTAAAAATATATAATATTTTAAGATTTATCATTAAAAAAAAATTAAGAGGTACACAGAAATAATTGATTTATCTAAAACATGCATACATATTCGTATTAATATTTATTATATAATGTATTATTATATAAATTATCGTTTTATTTTGATCTATATATGTATATGTTATGTATTTTATTTTTTGGTGAGACATGTATACTTTCCGTTGAAACTATTTGCACTCAACATCTCTTTTAATATTCGTTCATTAAAATATTTTTATTTATAAATATTTCTGGATTTGCGTAAGCACCCACAGACCGGTAAATGAATAGACATGAAATAAAATGTACATATAGGAGAGGGGTTTGGATCATTAGTTGCGGGACGAGGGGCATTCTACACACTCTCTTTGTGAAAACGTAAATCAGATAGTTTATTGCACATTTATGCAAAAGTAAACTACTACTCTTCGAAAATTAAATCTTTGCGTAAACAAGTCGTATTTTTTACATTATAATGCATATTATATTATCAGTATTAAAATTTTCGTTTCGATCGAGTCATATATTTAAAAAAATTGCCGAGTTATTTGATTGCCTAAGTGGTACCAAAGTGATCACGTGGATTAGTTCTTAACATTTTTATATTTACATTCTCACCTTGTGTTTTATATTCACCTACAGCAGTACCGGGATCGATATATGTCGCCTGCATAACCTTTTTAAAATCAAAAATTTTGGGGGCACCTGCCTGGCTCTGCCAACTTAACCAATTCCCTAACGGACTGTGGAGTCGAATATAAGCATGTAATGCTGATTTTTTTTTTGTGTTAGAATTTATATTTTTGATATATATAATATGTATGTTAGAATCAAATTTTAATATTTTATTTGAAATAATTATTCTTGGTGAACATTATCACACGCTTGTATTAATCGAGAGTTTCATTCGTATCCGTAGGTAGTGCAACGGTTAACATCTCCGCCTGTTATGCTGGAAATGCGGGATCAGTTCTCCGCCAGGGAGATTTTCATTTTTCCTCTGAAACTAAATTTAATATATAAATAGTTTGCGTAGACCAAAATCATAAAAAAACATTTTCATTAATATTATTAACATCTCGACGCATATCAGAAACACAGAAATACAATAAATTGACAGAATTAATATTACGCGCTGAATTCATCTGATAAATTTGAATTTGAATACTTCATTCAACCCTTTGTAGATAATTTAAATTTAAACTAAACATGGTTGCTTGCAGATACACAATATATTACATATTAAATTATGCAAACGTTTTGATTTATAAAAGCGTAAAATAACACAAGTACACATACCTTTTTAAAAAATATAGATGGTATTTTCTCCCCCTCCATCTGTATTTGTTTCCCGTGCAGTTTCCGTTGTGGAAAAACAGTGCTTTAACCGTTTAAAAAGAGTTCAGTTAGAATTTTTTTAAAACAAAGGTTTTGAAAAACACAAAGCCGGCAGGCATTCTTTTGAGAAAAAAAAATCCAGTATATTTGCGCCCGAGCGATACGAGAATGAAGGCGGCCATTGAAAATGTAGTCAGGTTACGTGGGAATGCTTTGTGATGTTTGCGGACACGAGCGGGGTGTGATGCGATGTGTGACCTCAAACTGGTGGTTAAAAAGATAATTCAATTGTAAAATTATTTAAACCAAATCAACTATAACATTCTTCGCTAACTACGAGGCGCTCTTTTACACGTACCTGAGTTTTTAAAAATTGAACAACATTATTTTTACAACACATTACTTTATTTGGACGCTGGAACACCTTAAACTACGTCTCAACATAGTCGGCACCATTATGAAAGCACTTGTCATAACGGGGCACCAATTTTTGTATGCCTCTTCATCGTAGAACTGAAAACCATGGCTGTACTCCGTCTTTGAGTTCATTATCGTCATCAAAACGCTTGCCACCAGGAACTGTTTCAGATAAAGGAAAATATGGAAATTACTTGGCGCCAAATCAGGGCACACTTGGCGATGAATGTCAGCTGGTTTCATGTTTCGTGCATTCAAAAAATGAATCACGAACCATATCTCACAGTCGGCGGACTGATCTATTGTCTTGAACATTTCAACCACTCACTACAACATGGCCACACTATGTGAATGTCTCATGTGGAGAGTCAACAAATGAAGGAATCCATTACGCATGTACAACATCGCAATCGCAGCGCTACAACGAGAATATCCGGCAATGAGAATGTCTCTTATTGAATGACGAATTTTTTTTTTATAAATTCTTGAGGTAATCTCAGTAATCCGACGTAATTTTTCGCACAATGGTGTGTCAAATATTAATCAATAATTTCCGAAATAAATATGTGCTTAATTGAATAAATAAATCATTTTAAATTTATTTCCCCAAATACCTGGAGTTCCACAGGGATTATTTAAACCCGGGCTATTTTTATTGCATATAGATTTTGCCAAATGTAACATGTATTGCTGGGGAATAATAAAATATATAAATGTGATGTGTAGTAATTGAATAATATATATTAGTGGATTGAATAATTTTTCGGCAACCGAAAGGTCCCGGATTGAAATTGTTGTAATAGTTGCGTTTATTTTGGATATAGGTACAGTCTGCAATAGCTATAAGTGTAAAATAGGCACATTCGAAATGTATTGCTAGAGAAGGTTGTTAATAGTGATGAGAAAAATGCTGCTCTCGACTCACTGGTGTGATTGATATTCTAGAGTATCAGTGATTGAAAACTGTGATTACAATTTCATTACTAATGCGAATGCGCCTCACGATATCACAATACACGTAATAAAAAAAACATAATTTTGAGCGTATTTATTTATATCATTAAAACCTCATTTGCATAAAAAACATATTCTAGCATAAATAATTAATATAAATCTAATTTAATATCATCGCAAAGATAATGATTCCATATTAGGATAATTTTGTAGCACGCGGAAAATGCATGTAATGGTCGCGGTCTTTCTTATAATGCTTGTATCGTCTTGATTATGGCGAATAACATTCAGTTTATTACTTTTAAATGAGGTGTAAAGGTCCTGTATAAGTAATAGTTTAAAAAAAAAAGTCAAATCTAGTATAGAACTTCTGATATAAATGAATAATAAAATATTATTTTTGTTTTATTAACCACTGAATTGAGTTTAAATACATCTACCGGTTTCGAAAAATACCATTTTCTTCTTCAGGATGTCATAACTAAAAACATATATCATTGTTTCTTCACCAGGATCTATTTTTAAAAAATATTTAAAAAAAAACAATTATTTAAAAAATAAATTTAGTACCTAACTCAAATTGTTGCTTAATACAAATTTACTCGAATAATTTTTAGGAAAAAATATATGTTTTTATGTTTATAAAAACATATATTTATGATATATGTTTTTAGTTAGTTATGACATCCTGAAGAAGAAAATGGTATTTTTAGAAACCGGTAGATGTATTTAAACTCAATTCAGTGGTTAATAAAACAAAGATAATAAATAAAAAATATGAATTTTAACCACAAAGTTATAATATTGCGAATTTTAAAAGTACGAATAATAAAAACCTACGTAAAAAAAAATGCGAAAATTTGAATTAATATTGAACGTCGCGCTTTAAATAACTGCAGAATGAATACGATATCCATTGATTCTTCTCAGTTGAAACTCGATGCTCTTTGGTTAATGATACTGGTTGGGAAAAAATCTCTCAGAAACCCCCTCCCCCCCTTTCCTCCCCACACCCGTTCCATCTTTTGACGGACCATTATTTTCCGATGTTTGCGCTTTTTGTGCCGTGTTTTTGTTAAAAAAAAGTTCTGAAAAAATACCGAACCCTCCGGTACACATGTAACGTATCGAGTATGAATTTTGTTTTATGAACGTAACCCGAATCCCCCCGGGCGGAGCCGCAAATTTTGATATTAAATTAATTATTGTGAATACGAATATTTTGTTATTTTGGATAATGTCTGCGTTTTCTGATCATTTTTTTTTTCTTTTCTGTAGATTTTTTGTAATATAATTGATTGTACACGTATCCGTGAATTACTTCGATAGTCAGATTCTGATCAGAGTATGCAATTACAAATTATGCAGATAATTATCACTAACTTGTTTGATCCGGCCTGCAATCTGCTGGGCGGCTGGCTATCCGATGTTTGCGATCTCCTGATGGTGTTCCGTGCACTTGGCTGGCCATCCTCAGACACTTGGACTGATAACGATAGTTTGTAGTATTACCCATATTAAAGGAATGTACATACTCGTGTATTTTGAAAAATTGGGATTAGTAACTGAACCATGTAAAACGCTTAAATAGTACATATTAGTTATTTCTTCTAATGGATTCTATCATATGTGATGTTTTGTTTGGTGTCCTCTGTACGTTGATACAAGTTCAATATGTAAAGAGTGCCAATTTTACTCGGTGGCACCTAACCAAAGTCGAGTGACAACCATAATCCTGTCACGTTTCTCTTAGAAGTCACTAACATCAATTCGGTAGAGTGAGTGGCGGGCGAATTTATGAAACGTTACAACGCTCGTAACTTCAGTTGCAGCTGTTCGATGGTCAAATTTTCAAAAAAATACTGAACCTAATTTCAAGTGTTGAAAATACTTAATTATATCGTTCATATATTTTATATCCTCCAAGCCACTGAGGTTTAAAATATAATATTTTAAAAGATATGTGTCTACATGTCGATTTTTACTAAAAACGGTATAAATTGCATTGCAGTTGACTATGTAAAAAAATATTTTGACACTTTAAAATTTAATAAAATAACAATAAATAAAAGATTTATTAAAATTCCTTCGATTGAAAAACAAAAATGTGTTAAATTCAGATTCATCTTTCTCCTTGTTCAACACACATTAAATAAATATGATAAATTTATTATTCGTATGCACGCAACCATATACCTCTTTTCTCTTCACGTTTCGGGTTTATTTCTTCCCCTAGAAATGAAGGGGAGGAAAGGTTTATCGTTTCATATTTTTCTTTGTGCAATATCCGGAGACCAGAGGTAAGGGGGTGTTTAGGTAATAAATATTATCAGTGTTAATTTTCACGTCTCTATCCCTTGAAAACTCAGCACAAACAATAAATTTAAAAAAATCTTGTAAATATCTTAATCATTGCAGGAATCTGAATCGATTACTAACACATATATATATTTTTTAATGAAAACACAATTTTATTGTCATGTTGCAATTTCAGATATATTGTAGGAATATATTATATTATATTTATTCAGCGGTGGGGGGTACCCTAGTAAAATTTATTACGACATAGCGCGTTAGAAAATTTCACAACATTTTAATATATTTTATTCGTTCTACTTTACGTAACACGCTTTTTTAATATCGTCTAAATGCCGTCCATTTCTCTCAAGACACTCTTGCAATTGGACTCTTAAATTTTCGAACGTGCGAGAGCAAAGCGTCAGTTCAATGGCGGATATTTTCTTGTAGGGCCTGAATTGTTCGAGGATTGTTGCTGTAAACTCTCCCCACAAATCCCCACAAAAAAAGTCGCACGGTGTAAAGTCCGGTGACCGAGGTGCCCAGGGCATGTCTTCGTACTTGCTGATTAGTCTATTGGAAAAATTCCCCTCAGCTTCTCCATTGAAACTCTAGCTCTGTGTGGAGTGGCCCCGTCTTTAAAATTTAATCTTGAAATTTTTCCACTGGACACCCTTTATATTACACGTCTAGACGTCATTTAGTGCTATTCAAATCATTAAACCTTATTATTAGATGTACATTAAAATCATGTAGCGTATGATCGTCCATGTTTAAAATGTCAGTTAAATCCTCTATACGACACATACTAATAGGTTTTTTCAACACAACTAGACAAGCCGTCTCGATACACTCTGGTATAAATGTATAAACTGAATAATTCTATGTATTTCAATGACTTGAACGTTTACTTAGATGTGCCTACCCAATATTGTCTTTCTATTGTCATAATTTCACATAACATATCGCATTTGTATTCCTAATTGCATCCCACTATAGTTATACTAATTCGTGCCCACATAATTTATGTCGTGGAATATTTGTAACATTAAAAAAATATATTTAATGTCAACGAAGAGTCCTTCGAAAGGGAAAATAACCTATTTAAGTAATTTAATTAATTCTAAAATCGTGTTCTGATGTCTTCACTCCTAGATCTATTCTTATTTTAAATAAAAAAATCCGTGAAACAAAGTACGCACAGAAATGTCAAAAATTTACATTTAGAATTTAATTTTGAAATAGTCATGTTTTGCGTTTGACATTTATAAATTATTTAAAAAGTAAAAAATCAAGAAATCAGATTAATTTGGTTTATTATAAGCTTTATAATCTGATTTACATAACGAAAGATAATCCATTAATATCTAGAAATATTGAGTATAAATATACACGTAAAAATGACTCAATAGTTTACATTACTCGACGACTAATATAATACGTATTTACATTTTCTATATAATATCGTATATCAGCATATTATCTGTATTTTTGTTTTTCAGGCGCTTTGCTAAAACTAATTAGTATGAAGTAACAAAACAAACAGATATATTAATACATTTTATCGCTTTATTTAATAAAACCAATAAATTGTTAGTATCTTGTATAATTTTCATCATATAATTGAAGATAATTTGCAGACTATGCATTCGAGAATATTTTTTTAATACATTAATGTTTAATACATTAACAGATCTGAATGTACAGTAATTTGATATAATTTTCCTTGGGTTATTTTCGGCATCCCGTAGAGCCTGAGAGGAACACTCGGCAGGGTTACCCTTTTACGATGATTTTAGTAGAGGCTTTAATGGCGAGTGTTTCCGGGCCCTTGGACGGTCGTCTATTTATTCATCGAACATCAAAGTTTCAAGACTAATTGTTTTCCGTGGAAGTATCAAGTATTTTAGTTTCCAATTTTATATTTAATGTCGATAGGAAATTAAAATGATATCGCACAATGAAAAAAGTCGAATACGTGCATCGGACACATGTACTGCATCACACCTTCATTGGATATGTTTAATGGCCAGCTTTCAGGTATTTTTTCAATTTTGTTAAAAAATAAAATATATATATATATTATAAAATCAAATTTTTAAGTATAAATTACATTTCTTTCAATGGTTGTATTTCCATTATTGTTCAGGACTTCATTCCATCTTTCAACCATTTAGTCGATACCTTTTCTATAAAAATCGGTTGGTCTGGTATCGAAATAGTTTTCGGACTAATTTCCGATGTCATCATGGTTGTTGAATGTGTGACGCTACGCATTTGATTGGAGAGCGACCGAAAATGGTGATAATCTGTCGGAGTGAGGTCGGGACTGTGGGTGGATGCGGCAGAATTTCCTAGTTGAGCTCCTGGATGACCATTTGAATAAATTGTGAAAAGAAGTATCTATCGAATATGTTCGTTTTTCTTTACTCGACACTCCATTATTTAAGTCCAAAAAATATAGGATACAGGAAAACGGCGACACCGACGTTTTGGAATGAGAAAATAGCATTTAAAAATAAACCGCAAAACCTTATTAGATGACCCAATATTTTATCAATTTCTACCTTATTTTCATATTGCTTATCATTTCATCCCTTACATGCTAGCAGAAGTACACTTTTTCACGAAATCGAGCGTAATGTTGGAACAACAAATTTAACTCCAAATGTAACGCATTCGTTCATAACAAATTTCCACAGTATGTTAATAGAAGTTACTAAGAAATTTGTCTTTTTTCCGTTACGAATTATATCTAGCGTGGAGTAAGAAGCATGTTATGTTATGCAAAAACCGTTACTGGCCTAATAAGACTTTTTGTAGTGTCCCTTTTGTTTTTGTGGTTGCGACATACGCGTTTTTAAAATTTTGTGAATATATTTTTTAATTCTTATCGAATTTAAAAAATAAGTATATTGTGATTGTGCTTTCATAAATTTGAAACAAATTATTTTCGCGCGAGAAACGGGGTCCAAACAGACGACACTAAATAAAAAAGTGGACTAAAAAACGGGGTTAATTGGACAATATGAAAAGAGTTACACTGTCTACAGACATAAATTAACAAGAAAAAGGGGATAAATAGAATGTATTAAATGACGTCAAGTGGACTATACAAAATTGTGTTTAATGAACTATCGTTTTTTGTTCCCAGGTTTCAGGATTAAACAATTTCCTGGATTTTTCTCGTAATAATTAGATCGCCAGTCGTAATACTGAATTGTAGTTGTACTTTTTCTTCGATACATTTAAAAAAAAAAAGAAATCTCCGAACGTTTCTAGATTCATTGTGCACACAGCCAGAGGCGTGCAAATTCCAAAACACGTAAATTTTTTTGTAATTGTAGATATCTAATTTTTAATTTATTTATCTAGATTATTAAGAGAATATGGAAAATCTTTCGTACTTGAAATCTCAAAACTGTCGGTTCTAAATGCTAAAATCAGGTATAAATTATACTTAAGATGTGCAATGTAGCAAAATTGGACCAACGTAGTTTACAATTATTACGCAATATTTAAATCGTATAAAAATAATCGCGAAACAACGAAAAATGTAATTTTACCTATATTTTATAATTTTTTCATAAGTACACGCGTATGTATATTAAATAAAACACTACATAGCCTCAAAATTATTTTATTTTTAATTGAAAAATTCTGTGGCGAGGGGGTTATACACCATATATGTATGGATTTAAAAAAAAACGCGCTCCTACACTAGTGGAAAAAAATATTTTTATATTTTTATTAGATAATATATTAAAACATTAATTGCGGCCACCCTGTCACCGTTCGCGGTGCGCCCGCGCAATGGAGGTGCGAACGTACGGAGTAGAGACCTTCAGATTCGTGGCCTGATGGAGCGGTCTAATGTAACCCGGGGCGATGCTCATTTGTTTCTGTCGTGTCTTTCTTGCTTCGTATTTTTTCTCCTCCCGCCCCGTTCCTCGGGAGAGAAGTTACCTCTCGCGTTGTTGCAGAATAACGACATTTCCTAGTTTGTAATTTCCCATTTTGGCAATTTGGATTTTTCCTCCCGGGAATTATTTCCCACGAGTTATTTTCAATGCTTTTCATCTTAAATGAATTACTGCACGTAATTATTTTATTATTCGACTCAAATTGTCTCCATTAAGTAATTGATTAATTTAACTTTTTTTTTTTTTTCAAATATTGACTAAAAAGGCAATCAAGATGCATTTTAGATTAAATTTGTATAGATTAGGTTTTTGATTATTGTCTACAACTGCTCAAAGATAAGAGATACTACAGTCTCCAATATATTTCGAATTGATTTGATGAGAATTATTTACACACCACGTGACTTTAGGATACAAGGGTATCATGTGAAATTTTAGTTAATATTTGATTTATTATATAAACATTCTATCATTAATTTTTTAGTAGTTCAGGAGAAATCAAAAAAAGTTGTATTTTATTAGCGCATATAATATTTTAAAGAGAACACATTATTATTTGTGAAGTTGTAATTTTTTTCAGAACATAGTTCTGTGACATTTTAATACAAAATAAATTAAAAAGATGTACGTACAGATAAACTCAATTAATTGAAAAAATATTTTAGCTGTCACCAGGATCTCTTTCTATTCGGGGAAGTGCGTTAACCAATTTTACTACGTTGCAGCTATTTCAAATTGGTACAGCTTTAATATGTCTTAATAGATTAATGATTGATCCTGGTTCAAATCCCGGTGCCAGCTAAAATATTTATTCGATAAATTAAGTTTATTTGTATGTGTATCTTTCTAATTAATGCATTTAATTTGTTATTATATTCTTTACATTTAATTTGTTATTATGTTACATATAATAATATTCTTTAGAACATAATTACATTATAATAACAAATTAAATTGCCACGGAAATTTGAAATTGAATTAGTCTGAGGTTAAAAATAAATTATTTTAGCCAGCAATAAAATAGCTTTTGTAAACGTTGTTAAAACCATGCATATGTATCTAAACAATTATCGAGCTATAAATTTTAGGGATGACTGTTTATTTATGTTAATTTCACATATTTCATCGGTCTCCAAGTGCATGTGTTCAATGGTTGAAAGAATGGAACGCCCACCTAGATGATCCAATTATTAACAAAAAAAACCTATAAATTTCTTCATAATAACTTTCACGTTTTGAACATGCTCCGGTTCTATATATATTTTTGTATTCTCGTAATATTTGTCCGTTGCACGTACGTTTGATGTACAAAATATATAATATATAAATATATTGTATTAAAATATATTTTTAGTGTAATTGAAAAGTAGGTTCCGTGTTATAAAAGTGGCAGGGCGGCGCCCTGACTCGAAAAGAAGTACCAGGGCGCTGTCCTGGTTCGCTTTGCACGTAACACTTTAACGTAACTTTGCATTAGCTTAAACTTTGACGATTTTGATGCCATATCATTATTGTTACATCAAACAGGCCAGTGAACAAGTAAATGAAAACAGAGTCACGCTTTGTCAAGCGAGATATCTGAACGTGATGACAAAAATTGCAGTGGCGAAATTGGCGTGACGCGTAACCGACGCTCCCTTGATTCATCGGCTGAATAAACGTGATCTACTCGTACTTGTCCCTTCTCGCTCCGTCATGCGAACCGGCCGCAGAGAGGGTCCGCGACACCCGCCCGGGCGGCCTGGACCCGGCGCGAGTAACAGGTTGATCCACCCGCCCGTTCATCCCCCCGGGGAACTGTTGCGCGCCCCTCGAGACCCGCAAAACGTAATGTATTACCTAGGGCGGGGATCGCGCTCCGTACACTTTTCGAATTGGAGGTTTCTCACTAAAATTAAACTGAAAATTTACACTCACAGTCAATAAACATATGAATTAAAACACACCATTCAATAACAAACTTTGTACAGTTTATTACAATAGATAAATGAGACTTCCCCTGCAACAATATTGTATATTGGTTTTAGACCAATCTGAATTATGCCAACACGTTATATATCTTCTTGGACACTGAATAGTATATTAAACAACCGTATAAAATAAATAATAAATATACAACACTATTTAACACTTTCGTTCCGGAACGGGGCACAACATAACCCCGGAAATCTTATTTTCTAAACTATTTATTAAATATTAATAATATTGAGCTGGTATTCATTGTAATCCCCATAAATATAAAATAAAACAACATTATATAGTACGACAGTAAAAAGCAGAGAAAATGATGTTTTTGCATAGACAATCGGGACCATTTTGTAGGTTAATTCCCGTAAATTAGGTTACGGCAGACATGACATACGTATTTGGATGAGTCGCGTCTTAGATCTTTTCGCTGACTTAGGACATGCACGTGCGCGGTATGTTCGCGAACGCGACACATCCGGCTGCGTCATTCTGCTCGCGTAGCTTCCGATGGCCGGACGCTTATGAGTGATGACACTTTAAAATACTACGGTTTGTTATAAAATGATGACAAATTTATTAATAACTTGTTCGTATTGTATAAGAAATTTAATACAAAATATGATAGGACATGCTCAAACTCATCATGCTCATTAAAATCGAATGGGGTCACTTTGTACCCCGCTCCGGCTCTCGATCCTATTTTCGATCTTCCGGTACCCGAGGGTTATCACAATTTCTATACGATCTTACCTGCGACAATACTCATCAACAAATGTAGAGCGGTACGATTAGTCATGACGCACTTAATCGACGATAGGAATAAATAATGAGTTATGGCAATTTTAAGGTAAAATTTGGAATTTTTAAATTATTATATTTAAAAAAATTCGTAAATTGTCCCCGCGATTTTAGTACGCTTAGAGATATTATTTTATTTTAGTCTTGGTAATTTTCTCAACTATAATGAAAGCGATGGAATGATTTTAATTAGTATTTAATGGGTATCTCTATTCGGCAAAGTGATACATTATTTTTTTTTTTATAAATGTCAAAATTACTATATAAATGTTCAATGCCTATCATCAAATTCCTATTTTAACCTATTTATTTATTTTTAAACCTTTTTAACATTTAATGTTTGGTCAAATGTTGAATTGATTAAATAACAATCACACATACTTAACAATATTGTTAAGATGTGATTTTGAAACACCATTACTTTTAATATGATATATGTTGTATTATATACTCGTACAGTTAGTTTACGGGATATGTAGAGGAATATTAAAAAAATCTGCGAAGACTTCTTATACAATATTTCTAATCTTGTCAAATCATTTCACTTAATATAACGATCATTGACCGAAAAATAATGATGTTTCAAAAAATTTTATTTTTCTAGCTGGCGTGCTAACATTATTTTATTAACTTTATTACATTACAATTTTTAATTTTTTGCCAAACTGCAGAACAGTTTTACTCCAAGGATCGCGCTTCACATAGTAATTAACATAGTAAATTAAAGTACGTAAAAAAAAAACATTAAAATTAAAGTCATTACATAGTAAAGGTAAACTAAAATTTTAACAATTAAAAAAATAAAAACGAAATATAACAGAGGAAACAAATAATTATACTAAATTACGAGTGAAAAATCTCAACATGTCAGAGATATAAGCATTTCAAACAAAACGTAATTATGCGATTATTTCGATTAATTGAAGTATTTTATTAATTTCAAATTATATATTGAATAAAAAAGATCATCGATTTTCGAACGGCAATACTATTTTTTGTTAGATGATTTAGGGCCTGAAGTAAAGATAAACATTAAATAATGGAATAATTTCGCAAATTTCAAGCTTACCACGATTTTGTAAAAATTTCAAATAATAATAATATTCCAGAATTCGCACATATTGCTTGAATATTTTCGACTCGTAATATAGTCGGATATCCCATCCATAAAATATTGTGGACTAGGTCTGGTACACCGCCATAAGTATGTGTTCTTTCACTTTATATTTTAGGGTGTTCGTTCACTGGGATCTCTTTATTTTTCATAATGTTTACTAATTCTACTGATTTTATTAAATATTCGTAGCACAACATATTCTACACAAAGTGTAGTATTCTTAACAGTGCCGTCAATATTAATAGAGGATTTTCAATTTTATTTTTTTTATTTTAATATTAGAAAATATAATACATTTTAAAAATAATCAGTAGGATATATATATATATAATTTTTTTAAACATTTATTTCTTCTCTATGAGAGTAAGACTCATGTATAGAGAAGGAGTATGTACGAGAATTTATGTTTCAGTTAGTCTGTATACATATTTTTTTAGTTCATATACAAATTTATAGTTCTTTATTCTGTAAGTTTTCTATTTGTGATGAGGAGATTGTTAAAATATTTGATGACTTGATAAATATAGTGGTAGGGTTGCGGTATATTTAAGTTTTGGAATATCAATTCGGTCTCTTAATCTTGTAGATCGGAATTCGCTTCTGATATTTAATTGACTTTTAATTTTGAAAATTTGGATTATTGAATTTTTTTGTATATGTCTATTATTTTTGGTACTTTGAAATCTTGGAAGAGTTGTATACTTGGATAGTCCTTTTTTTTAAGAATAATTTTTATTATCATTTTTTGAGTGATTTCTAACTGTGATATTGAAATTTTATATGCTCCTCCCCATCCAATAATACCGTATTGCAAATGTGACTGTACGAATGCGTAATATATTATTTTCAGATTTCAATTTAATTCGAAGTTAATGCGTTTTCCACATAGTAAAATGTGTTTTTTAAAAACTTAGGCTTAGGCTTTTAAAAAAGCTGTTTGAGAGCGGATCGCAAGCTTTTCTTATCCAAGCTTTTTCTTATCCAAGCTTTTCACACATTGGGGATTAAATAAATGTTTTTTTTTTTATATTTACAACAGGTGTAATTATGGTTATTGAACAGTTACTAAATCATTTGTGAACTAGTATACATACATATAATATATAGTATGTTCGCATTACTAGATGCAGGTAGGCTTATATCATGATGATTACGATTTAAATAATAAATAAATATATATTTATTTTTGTAAATATATGTATGTATATATAAATGCGTACACGTAGAATGTGTCACATCAATATTCTTACCTTTTTCAATGTAATTTAAGCCTTTGTGCTATGAAAATAGTACTAACTTGGTGGTCACCTGAAACAAGGCGCGAACTTCCAACCACTTGATCACTTGGTGACTATCTTAACTACTAGGCCTAAATAATAAAATGTATAACAAAAGATTTAAAGAAAATATAATATAGTTGATAAAGATATCGGAGTATTAGGAAATGGGTTTGTTTATTGTAAAAGAAAATAAAATAAATTTATTTCTAGTGATGAATCAATGCGCCAAGTCTTAAAATTCAAAAGTGAATGTTGTGCTTATATTAAAGTTCATTAATTTTAATGTGTAATATGACCTGTATACAGTTTTTCTGGATATTCTGTATGTGCCCTTTCTGGCCGACGTTTCGGATTCCATGGCAGGGTCCATCATCAGAGCTGATAACGAATGAGGACATTTTTAACGTGTAATGTGTTTATAGATTTTTTACTAAACTGTCAATAGAATGATGGTTTCACTACTTAAACAAATGATTTTTTAACATATTTTCTTATTCTGTAGTTTCACCGTTCTACGTACGTATGTAAGCGATACTTAAAAATAATAAAAATGATTATGTTTAATATTTACCGAGGAAAGATAACCACCCCCCAAAAATGTAAGAGAGAATAATCATGAAATTTTATTACGTATTAAGGCAGGTATATTTATTTTGTTAAGGTAATATAAACAAGATTCAGAAAAATGTTTAATCTTTCGGGAAAAAAGAGAAACTGTACCGTGCTCACGTACATTTTTCACGAATTATTTAATAGCAAGCAAGATTATTCGATAATCGTTCACTGAAAATCTAGAATAGATTTAAGAAAAATCCCTTCGCTACCCAAAAGGCCGCGGGTTCGGTGTGTGACGTTATACCGGATCGTTAGGTTCCTGTCCATGATTTGTTTTTATACTGAAAATCAGCTTGGAAATCAAACTAATCTCTGGCAGATGCGGATTGGGCATGCGATGGAAGATGCAGACGCTCGCGAACATGCTTACATCCCAAGTAATGAGAGACGGGGTATTACGGGAGACGAATTTATCAGGAAATGTTAAATGTGTAATTTATTTAAACCGGTAAATATATTTTATTCGAACATAATTTAAATAAGTTTATTATAGATATCTATATTATTATATTATATTTTATGGGAAAGTGTGGATAATTACAGGGTTTTAGATCTGTCTTCGGCTGCCTTAAGTGATCACTTTACACAATGTAACGTTCGTCATTCCACCCATAATCAACCTTTTCATATATATATATGTTACCATGTAGAAACACTTTCGCCATCTATGGTCTGAAATTTGATATTTCCCCGAAAAAGCATAGATGTCACTAATGAGAATTTTATTATTTAGAAAATATGGAAGCTATATTCCTTATCTGTGTAGAAGATGTAGGTAAATACTCGAAGTGTTTATATATGGTAATATATATATGAAAAGGTTGATTAATGGTGAATGTTACATTGTGTAAAGTGATCATTTAAGCCCGCCGAAGACAGGTCATGAGCCTTGTAATTACCCATACTTCCATATTTTCCCATATAACACAGTATAAATAGCTTCGTCTCTATGAGATATCTATAATTTGTTTAATAATAATGCCTTTGGAGGTTAAAATCTAGTAATTATGTGTGTTCTTGGACATACTCAAATATTATTAATATGTTTTTTGTCGTAATTGCACTTTATAGTAAACGACTAGTCATTTTGCCCATATTAACGTAGTATGGATATACCAAAATATTGTTAAATAAGTTAGTTAATGTTAACTAAATATTATGAGATATCTTGTCATACTGGAACAACTTTCTGAAAGCCCCTATTTTATAACTACTAATACCGTATCGTCATTCTTGGACAGAAGTAGCGAATGGTGTTTTACTTTGCAATGTTGTTATAAAATATAAGAAAAGCTGAGAATTTATGAGGTCATTCTCAATCAATAGATCGAAAATGACCTTATAAATTTGTTTAAATGCCTCGCTCTCCGTGGTTTTGGCCATTCGCTGGAACCATATCCTTTGGAAAACTCAATTCTTTAATCTTCCTGTAACAGTTCGAGTGAGATATATCGTTGGGGTATGTTTTGTGCCGTTTCTTCTACTGGGAGATTTATGTCGATTGGGGCAAATTGTTATTCTGGCGCGTGTACTGTGTACAGGGGCGGTCCTGTGTACAAGTCTCCTCTGTGTGGTTCCATGCTCGGATTAAACCTTATTGTGGTCACTTCGGTGGGCGCGCACAGATATACAAACACGTGTATGTGGTATTATGTATTATTTAAAACAGAATGTGGCGAATTTTATATGGCCATTGAAATTTTAATACATTTTGTCGGCAAACAGTTCTTCTGGTTCTATTGTTACTTTAACAATGCAGTTTGGATCCTCCCTCTTGACTATATAATAAAGGTATCCCATGGAGCACCTTTTTTAAATTTCGCGCCATTTTTTTTTTTTTTTTACAAAGTAGGCCATTCAAAAAATGTAATATTTTTCATTTGTCAACCTTGCGATTAGTAAATATGGAATGATACGCGAAAGAACAACAGCGTTATTATTGTTAAAACCCATTAAAAAAAAGAAGAAAATTTTAATGAAACATTTCGTAAATTTATGGAATTTTCGGTCGAAATTATGTTCCAAATAAGTCATCAATTACAAATTGAGGATATTGGTTCGATTGTGGGCAATAAGTCACACCCGTGCGTCACAACAGTGGGCGTTCTTTCGAAAACATAGTTGCAGCGAGAGAAAGTCTTACTGAAAACCCAAAGACATCAATTCGTCATCGTTCTCAAGAGTTAAGCATTTCAAGGCTTCTTGAAATGTACTACCTTACAGTGAATTCTCTGAAAGATCTGAAGCTGCGTGCCTACAAGATCTAATTGACTCAAGAACTCAAACCGGCAGACCATTTTAAGCAAAGAGAATTTTTTAATCAGCAATTGAATGAAAATTTTGCAAAAACATCAAGATCGTGTGATTTGACACCGTGAGACTTTTTTCTTTGGGGATTTTTGAATGTGTTTGAATGAATGAATAAGCCACAAACAATCAGAGATCCAATGTGTTGTCATTGCCTCAATAACAGCTCAATTATGCAACGATGTTATCTTAAATTTCATCAAAAGATTAAGAGTTTGAAACGAGAGCCGCGGTGCGCATTTGTCTGACATTTCATTCCACACATAATCGGAACACTGGTACTTTACAACGGAATAAAAAATATTATCACTTTTCAAATAAATAATGTGTTTATTTAAAAAAAAAACTAAAAAAGACGCTCTTATTGGGACACCTCTTTACATGAAATAAAACACAAGATTTGTGTTTTGTTTCCCAAAGTTGCAACATAAAAATACATAATGCAAAAAAAAATTAAACCTAAGTTACTGGAATTCAAGAAAGTAGCAAATCATACGCTGCTATAATGTTTGCAGAAGAATTGTCGCTCCTTGTAAATGACTATGTTTAGCACGTCTCCGCAGAAGTCACGTCCCAACAGATAAATTAACAGGGCTACAGTTAGACTACACGGTGGGGTCATCCTATTTTATAAACATCCTTTCCTTTCAAAAAAGTATTTAGATATCATTTTTAATATGTAGGTGAGTATTTTATTGTTTTTTTTTTTAATCACGTGTAATAATTCAATACAATATAAAGAAGGAAATTTGAAAACAACCTCGCCAGCGTCCAGAGAAATTGGTGTTAAGATTCAAGCAGATAATATTTTTAGACGGGTTGTAACATAAACTCGCCCCTTTAGTAAAATGTAATATATCACAAATATTGTTTGTCTTCTATTGTTACTATCTGTTTGTTATTATTAGTATCTAAATTAGGTATATTTTTACAATCGGTTCTGCGATCCGTGGCTGAATTTCACAATTGGTGCGAACCGACTGGATGACACCGTTGAGTGACGAATGTCGACACGTTGATAGGACGGCGACAGAAATACATTTTAGAAATAAAGGCAGAATCTGCACTGAAAGGACACAGTGAAATGCTTTTTTTCTAGTAGGCATGCCGCAATGCTACACTGCAGCACGGTACGGAGTAAAAAATTCCAACCCAATTAGTAGTACGGATGTGGGAGCTTTTGCTCGTAAAACGGTCCTGGGTTAAGTGGCGGATCTTTATTCATTGAATAACTTTTTGCTCTTGTACTCACATGCAACATACAAAAATTTTGCTATTAAAATGATATGCTATTAAAATGATACATATTTGGGAAATGGTCTGGTTCTCCATTACATAATAGTTTAAAAATAAAGATGCGATATTTTACAAACTAAACTAAATGCAACACACAATTACTGGATTTTTACCCGCAAAGACACTTATTAAAACAAATATCAGATATCTCATAGAGACAAAGCTGTTTTTTAAAATTATTTTTTTCCATTAAAAAAATAGCTTTGTCTCTATAAGATATCTGATATTTATTTAAGTGCTCTTTCTTTGACAAGTAGAATTTACTTAGTGGTTTTCTAGGATAAGGATCCATGACCTGACAATTAATCACTAGGCGAGAGTCTTACTGGTAGATTAAAAAAAAAAACAGGTCTACGCTATCTTAACATCCATTTTTGACTAGTTGCTAATGTTATTTCTTTTACATTTTTCGATGACATTACTCATTCCTTGAGTCACGATTAAGGAATTCTTTTGTTCTAAAATACTATAAAGGTGAACATTTTTTTTATATGCGAATGAATAAACGATTCGATGACGTGTCTGCAATTTCGTCAATTTTATTTTCTGTTATTTTGTACAGTTGAATGGAAAGTTTTGCATTCAAATTTATTTGCATTTCCAAATATTTAAGAAGGGATTTTTTCATTCTCCCGTTCATTTTTTCTGAATGACAGTTATATCGTAACGTGTACGAATAAAAATTTGAGATTTTATATATTAATTATTACGAGCTCTTTTTGGATTTTTTTACAGCCCCGGTTGATCCGTACCCAGTTATTGCGACCTCGAATAATCGAGAGTATACAGTAATAATTCTCCAAGTGTTTTTCTTTGATGCCTTGACGGTACGCACAACCGAGTGAAAATACGCAATTTAAGCTATTCAAATACATTCGTATGTCGGCAAGTTTGGAAGTTGCTCGCCATAAATCCCTTTCAGGCCTTTAATTAAATTTGATATAATATATAGCTCGGAGCTATAAAACGGAGTGTGTAGGGAGAAACAAAACTCATGAATGATCCGGGCCTAAGTAATTTCTTGTCTGGCTCTGCTCAGCGAGCACACCGATATCAGTTTGATTTCAATCACAGAAATGATAAATCTCAACCTAAAGTTTTGATCAGAGATACAAAAGATCTTTTGAAATTACGAATGATATATGTGCCCATTATTATGAAAGTGGTCTAAGTCGAGGAATTGAAAAAAATGAGTTTGTCAATTATTTCGCGTCACATTGTTTTAAATTAATACAGTATGATACAAATTGTAATAATTGTGAAACATTTGAAGCGTTATATTCAGTGTATTGGTACGACGTTCATCGGTATTCCGCTAGTGCTTATTTTGATAATAGAGTAAGTCATTTTAGCCTTAAATTTATTATTTCCTTATAAGCTATAATTTTGAAACGTGTGTGTGATAAATAAAAATATTTTTTAATCAATTTTAATCAATAAACGCAAACCTTTAAATATCTCGAAACGAAAGAAACACGACTTTGACCACATTAATAATAATGGGCATATATGTGGCTTTCGAACCTCGGCCTTCCCACGTAATACACTCACAAAACTATATTTTTCACTTTTATCGTTTCCGGTACGTTGCATGGCTTTTGTTTCATCTTGAGAAATATCTGAATAATTTTCTGCAAGAATGCTAGTCACTCTACAATTGACGCAGTGCCAGGCGGAGACTGGTATGCGTTGACGCAGTCGACGTTGTTACTTACTTTGTATTATACTGCGAAATTCGACAGTATCGATACTCTTTCTTTTAAATGTAAATTGTACAGCCGAGTAGAGTTAATTCAATGTCGCGGGAAAAAAATAGTTTTATATAATAGTTGAAATTCCCATTATTTTTAAAATGATAATTAAGTATTTATTTATTAGACTATATTGACATACATGTTTTTGTTGTAACAGAAGTGAATATATTTATAATATAACATGATAAACATACGATACAATTATATTGCAATTAAGTATAATACTCGTAGTTTATTGTGTGGGATGGAGTAGATTCCACCTCTGATATATACAGCATTGTCCTGGTTACTTTTCTAGACTGCCGTCTGTGTTAAAGAAGACAGTATTTTTCGTGCTGTTGTGGTGTTATTTAATTCAAGATAGATAAAGATTCGACAGGGATAAAAATAGAGAAAAAAAATGTAGTGAGAGTTTTGTAGAACTAGTGAATTATTTATTAGTGTAGGCACTGTATAATGATTATGTTACAATGTTGGATAGCGAGCGATGCATGAAAGTTTAAGATATCCATAAAATTTATTTTTTAAATATATTTAATGTTAATGCATAATTTGTATCCACTGTAGGAAAGTGTTGGTATAATCTGATGGATTTGTCATATTGTGATTAGGGATTCTGAAGTCTCGGGTTTTTTCAATTCCCGGTACTCGAGACCCAAATTTTTATAGTCCCGGGAATTCCCGGGACTTGAGACTATTATTATTTTTCGTTTAAATCATGGAAAAAAATTGATGTTAAAAAATTAACTTATATTATTTGTGGACAAAACATAGGTACGATAAGTAAAATATTATTGAAGCAAATTAAAAATACTTTATTCGATATTTATTTAAATTTAATTTAATACAAATTTTTTAGTCGATATTATTTTATCTGTATTATATAAAAACTTTTACTTTTGTAAGGAAAAATATATTTTTAAAAACACTAAGGCATTTAAAGACAAATCACATAGCCTATTCCTGGTTTTTGTGACAAATATTCCATCTGTAGAAAACACTCGCTCGCTTTCTGTCAATGTTGGCTTAATTGTAAGCAATGAGTTGAACAAAAGATCTAGATTCGGAGTCCGCTTGCCAGTTGAGTCTAAAATCTGAAACTCCTTTTTAATCTTGAATCTTTTATTTTTCGCGGTTGTAATATTCTGGTGGTTCAATGATGCATTGTTTAATTCTTCTTCAATTGACATGTTACTGAGATGGCAATCGGCGTTTTCTTCCTCGATTACTATATATCCGAATTATTATTATATCCGAACTTTCTACACTGGAATAAAGTCGTCCCAATAATTCCTCACCATATTTTAAATATACTTTTTTGGTACAACTTGAAAAATAGTTAGTATTAACAAACATGATCGGGATTTTGTAAAAAATGTATTAAACAAATGAGGCTCTTATTTCTTCTTTCTTCAATTTTAGCTTTCAGGGTTGTGAACATTTCGTGCGCGATAAAGTTTTGTTAATTTCAAATAGCGAGTATTTCATTAATATTTTTCAATACGTGAATGTTCGATTCATTCCAAATATGGCCGATGTCAAGATCAATTATAGATTTTCTGATGCAATTTCCTAACTTTAAAAATCTTTCGATAAAAATCACGGGTGTTAAGGAATTCCACCATGTTGAGCTTAATTTCGAGCTCGACATCAAATTCGCTCTTTACATATTTTTGTAAAATTGTACCTTTTGTTGGACTTTTTCGAAAAAATTTGATTATTTTTCGAGTCTTATTTAGATCCTTACTAAAGCTCGGTTTCAATCATAGTTTTTCATTTGGAATTTCTGCACTTTCATTATTTTCAAAGTCACTTTCCTGAATATATTGTTCATCGTCGTTGTCCTCTTCATCGGAATCTTCATACGTTTGACATTCATCCTCTTTCCGGTATAAAACGTTTATAACGGCCAGACGAATCTCATGATTTGAAAGTTGATTATCGACAAAAGTCTCACTTTTCATAGCGCCTAGCTCCATCAGTTGTTACCGTCACAATGTCGGTTTTAAAAATAATTTCAAAATCTTCCAAACGGTTCTCAACAATTCTTCGGATTTCAGAAGAATCAGGTCTTCCTGATATGAAGACTAGTCCTGAATTGAAAATATCGTTTTCACTATGAACGACGACATTAAAATACCTTCTATTTCGTAAACTCGTTCATTCATCCATAGTCAGGCTGAAGCGAGCATCCAACTCTTTAAGATAAGCCTTTTGTTGAATGCATTCACGAATAAAAGCACTGTTTATAAATAGCTTTGACAGAAATACCATCTTCAGCAGCTAGCCGGGCGACAATTTCAGAAAGTGATTTTCTTTTAACGTAATTTGATAATGATGGCTGACTTATTTTGATTCTCTTCGGACTTTTTGAAAATCCTATATCGGTCGATTCCGGAGTTTTTTTATCGATGTGAATTTGATGAATTCTTTCTAAGTGTCTTCCCAATCCACTTGTGTTTGACCCCTTACAGGAGATTTGCTTTGGACAGTGAATACATTGGGCTGATTTCTTTTGTGTGAGTTTTTTTGAAATGTTTCCACACTTCGGATTGATTTTTATCCATTACGGGCTAAAATAATTAACAAAGAAAATAGTTGAATAATAAAAATGATTCTGTACGTACTGTGAACGACAAATATAAAGTGAGTAAATAAATAGTAACCTTTGTAATTTTAGTTCGAAAAATTATTAGTCCGAAATCCGCAGTTCAGAATATACAGCGACACGGGAACGGTAAGCACGATAAGTCAAAATACTAACTGATACTTTCAACTAATAAAATCCGAGGAGAATTCTTTTAAATTATTCTAGGAATAACACGTGCATCGTATTTGCAATTACATGCCGAAATGAATCGGGGGTAAATACTTGATAAATAAGTAATATTTTATAAATAACGACGAAAGCTTTTACTACAAAGACAATACAATCTCTGGTTACAATAAATCATTATCTGTCTCCTTAAAAATATTTTTGTTGATCGGTAAAAGTGAAAGGATTTTTTCGTATCACTGCTGAGTACCGACGTAACGTGACAAGGACAATGAGTCATTTTTCCGATCCTTCCGCTTGCTACCTGTTTGTATACAAACCGGGGATGGGTTGTTTTCGACTATGGAGATTTTATTTTGAAAAAATGTAGGATATATTATTATTATTTTTTTTTTAAATTCCCGGGACTCGAGACAGCAAAAAATCTTATCCCGTGTTGTCTCGACACAGAATATATAATTATGATTCATTAATATAGCACGCATTTATAATAGATTTGAGACTGTGTTCTTATCGTTACATTAATTAATTTTGTGTATTCTGTCATTAAAATGTTAATTTTTCCAATAAATAATAAAAAAATGCAGATTTTTATCATCGGCATTATTAGTTGTGTCAAATTGTGGGAACTTAATTTCTCTCTTGAATCCCGTCCATTTAGGATATTTATATGGACTCTATTTTTACGTAGGTTTTGTCCCTTAAAGTCCCATACACAACACATTATCCGCGCCCGTTACTCGTTTTGACTCCTAAAATGTGCGCACGATGCCCATTCATCGAGCACTTTATTCGCGCGCCGAGTGAATTCCGCCGCTAAATGTGTTATGAATGATCAATATACTTCTTACCCTAAATATTTACCGAGCATTTTTATATCGCAATTTCTTACACTAGTATTACGTCGATCTCAACTTTTCAAAAAGTAAATGCACTGTCAGTCATTATTATAACAATTATAGACGATACCGCGTTAAATGTCACACTTTTTTTTTTACATTCATTATGATTCAAATGATTTTTAAAATACAACACTCGTTTTTTTTTTATTTATTCTAATCGCTCAATTTAAAATGTCTAATCGCTTAATTTAAAAATAAATTTATTATTATTATCCAGACATTAACATAATTTGTAAAACAACAGAAAATTACATCAGAAGTGCGATACACATAGAAAAAAATTACATAGTGTCAGCATGTTTTTACATAATCAAAATTAGAAATAAATATAAAATGTGAAGTACAAATTTATCCATCACCATCGAGTTGAAACACAAAAAATTGTTATAGTGTAGTCCTATAAAGAATTAAATTAACAGCAAAATTGTCGACTACCTCCGTTAACTAGTGCACGAGTTCTGACATTATCACTGTGATAAAACAATGAATTGTGTCTCGATGACCTCAATGGTGCGTGAAAGTCAAGTAGACCAACAATCCGTGGGCATTCATGTGAAAAATACGTGTTGTTTACACGATGATTTAATTTTCTAAGACTAAATACTTTAACTGTGCATAAATGTGTCATAAACTATCGGATTTATGTTTCCACAAAGAATGTTTGTAAAATGCTTCCCGTCTCGCAACTAATGTTCCAAACCCCTCTCCTATAATCTTTATTTCGTGTCTATTAATTTACTAGTAAGTGGTTTAAAATCATTTTTAAGCTCTTGCATTGGATATTGTAACAACCAACATATCCATTATTTATTAACTGTTAACCTACTACCTTAATCATTAAAGTAAAATGTACCTTAGTTATTGTGGTATAATATTAGGTACTCGCTTGATAATTGAAAATATTATCTCGTATCATTATCAGTTTCTTTTCCTGTTTCCTCTTTTCTTTCTTGGTCATAAATCGTCTACTCTCACATTATCTTATTGATCGAATTACCGCGGCGTTCGGCCGAATCTTATTTTTTCTTTTTCATTTTCATTTTCAAGTTTCACCGGCACACCTACATACCTACTTATAGGTCGCTGCTAGACCGCTACAGGTAAAATTCTCCTTGTGGAGTTTTATATTAACTTGTGATACCTTTATTTCTGAAAATAAAATTTACGTTTCATTTAAATACATGTACACATACCATCGATGTCGTCACGGGTGACTATGCAATTTTTTATTACTAGTGTTCGCGATCTTTGATTGTCTACTGGTCGAGAGTTGACGGTTCCGATCCTCGCACGTGATAGCCGAATGTTAACACTACATATTTTCACAGCGCAATGAATGAAAAGCATAAGATATTCTACACATCGTAAGATAAATTAAAATTGTTCACAAATTTAAACTTAGTGCGAAGATTTTCCGCATCGGTACAGAATTTGTACATACTCCTTGGATATTTTTGACTCGTAATTTAGTCAGGTATCCACCTATAAAATATTTTGGACTGGGTCTGTTACATCATGTTTATAAAAAAGTAGTGTTACTGTTTCAAGTTCAATTTTCATGTATATAAATAGGTACATTTTTTATTATTTTGAAATATGTGCGCTGATCTCTCTCGGTTCGGCACAACAAACGTGCTCGTCAACCGTAGGTGAAGACGACTCAACCCAAGACTTTAAAGCAAGGTAGGCCAGATCCATTTGCCCTTATGTTCCTTTAGACTTCCAATTCGGGTGTTGTGTCAGCTGATTAATATTATTCTCGATAGTCCACGGGATCTTATCCCAGCAGTACCTTAAGAACAAAAAGGTCCCATATATACATTTCAAAGGAATCTGACACTTTTCTTGAATGAAATGTGTCAATTTTCCTATTTGTGACGTACAAAAAGACATTATGGTTTTATATACAACATTTCTAAGAATATTAATAGATATCCATATATCTTTACTAAAACAACATATTTCGTTCCTTTAGTAGGTTGTGCATATCTTTTTACAATCGACAGTAGAAGTGAAGTTAAGAAGGTTAATTTCAATTATGATACTAATTAAATGTCTTAATTAGAAAGATATACATATAACATCAATTTTATGGAAAAATACTGTTGTTGCGCTACCGGGATACCTTTCCAAACCGGGGAAGGTGCATTATCCAACTGTGCTACAGCGACATAACTTTTGACGGTAGCGCAACAGCATTTGTATATTTTTCTAATTAATACATTTAATTTATATTTAAATTATCACAGACCGTTTAAAATATCTGTTCTGAATAATTAGAACTTCACAATAATAATGTGTTCTCCTTAATAAAGTTAATTTCAAAAAAATAATTTTTTATTTCTTACTACAGATCTAAAAGGGTAAGAATATTTTCTGCTCCGTACTCATTTTTAATATTTTTTAAATAAACCTAATAGGACTTTATAAATGAAAATTTGATGTCGTTACTTTCAGTTTGCGAATGTCAAATGAAAAAATACACTACGCTTATACTACCGCCAATTCTGCCTTCTATTTGACTACAATATGTAAACGCATAGTATACCATTTTTTCCGTAATCAAAACGCGTAACTGTTCGCGTTATTTATCTATTTTTAACAGGCGAGATGTTGCGAGAGTTTAAATGTCGTAAAAAAATCTTTTTATTCTATTTTTCCCTTTCCCCATGATGCTACATCGTAATATAGATTAAGCTAGTGTAAAATATTTTAGCGTACGTTCTGTCAAATATTTCTCACATTAATGAAATTGTGGAATAAATTGTCTGCGCGTGCCTCGCTCTAGTAAACTTTATCTAGGTTTGTATGTTTTCGGAATATTGAACGGGGTTGAACTCTTTACGGGGTGAAAGGAGTGTAGAACGTAAATCTCAAACGTAGTAATGTTATGTAAAAGTGGTATTACCGCCTGTAAAATTAATTGCATCCCCGACTGCAGACTTGCTCCATTTCGAGTACTTGGAACTGCACCACCGGTGCCTGCAACACAAATTGATGTTCTCAATTTTTTTTTTGTGGCAAATACGCACAATTGAATCGTGTTCTGCGACAGCATGTTGAGTGAATTGTTTAAATAATTAATCAAGTTGATATATTGGAGAACACATTTATTTTAATTTATAATCTTCTTTTTTTTTTTTTTTTCATTTTTAAGTGTTAACACATTGTTGAAGAATACTATCCAATTATAGTCACATAAATTTCGAGTAGTTAGGGCGGATGACGGACACAGTGTACTTTTATTTACAGGAAACATTTTCATGTAACTTTTTAGTTTTTAGCGATCTCAGCTAATGTATTTATTTGATAACAAATTAAAAAATATGTAAAACATTTTTTTCTGTAGACTTTAGGAAAATTGGTCTTGTCCGTATACTATGAAGCCATTATATACTGTGGAGTAGAAGAGGAGTTGGTTTTTTCATCCATCATATTTTGGTACAAATCTGACAAAAGCACGGATTGATTAATATCGCATTGTTTGATTCTATTATATTATTGCCCCACGCGGAACCGGCGCCTGTCACGACCATCCATCCATTTTTAACACGATTATTAGTTTTTGATCTATCAATGTTTAATTTCTGTTTGGTCACGCAACAACTTCGCACGATCACGATTATAAATAATTTATTTTATCAACCAGATACGTATTTGCTGAATATAAATATGCTGAAATTATTAGACGATTATTGGGAATCTAAAATATGCATATTTATATTCTATAAAGTCTGTCGTGTCTACCCATGCTTTAACTGTAATGGGATTATTGTTTGTGAAATGACATCGTTACAACTAACTAATTAACGTCACGCCGTTTCCCCACGGGGATGGGCAGAGAGCACGTATCTAACAAAAAAAAAAAAGCGAAAAGAAAGAATGTAATTTTTTTTATTTTACACAAATATATTTCAAGACAGATTTTAATGAACAGTTATTGCGGCATAAGATGTACCCGGCTAAATTATCTTTTATATGTTTACAAATATACTCGAAGCGAGTCCACCTACTAACATATCGCACACCTAGATCAAAACTAAGACAACTCAAAAGTCACGTTTTAGTAGACAAAAAAATAAAAACATTTTTCTCCATTTTTTGTTACTTAAGTTATGAAACTAAATAACAAGTTACATCATAAATGTATCCTAAAATGGCACTATTCGAGAACTGGGGCTAAGTTAGTTGCGTATATGACCGAATATATGAATACAATAATTAAAAATTCTTAGTATTTTCAGTTGTTTTAGTTTTGATCTAGGTGTGCGATGTATACAACTTTAATTTTTTTTGTTGATAAATGTGTAGATTTAGGGGTGAGAATTGGTGAATGTTATATATATATATATATATACATATATAGTGATCACTTAAGCCAGCCGAAGACAGGTCGTAAGCCCAGTAATTACCCCATACTTCCATATATTTTACATTAAATGGCTTTGTCTCTATAAGATATCTGATACTTGTTTGAAAATTATTAAAATTACGGATTAATTAAAATTGCAGTATGAATTCGGATTTCTGGCGACGAACGAACCTACAATCGTTAGAAATAGAAAGTCTCAAATGTGATTAAGCCCTTGCAAAAGTTTAGAATCTTCAAGCTCCGAAACATCATATTGCTTCGTGTTCTATCTACTTGTATCGTTCAGAAAGTTGCAACCGTTATTCTTTGGGTCTTCGAAATATTTGTAGCCGTTCTTTAAATAAAATTATCATTCTATGACAGAGTCGTAATATGGACTCATTTTCATTTGTATATGCGTATATAAGGTATCCAGCGGAAATTTCATCGATTTTAAAATTGATATAAAAACAAACTTTTTCACTTTTTAAATATTATGTCGCCGTCGTTCTCTGTGACGACGACATAATATTTAAAACTGTCCACAGGTGACGTCCACTTCTTGCAGTGCACTCTTTTAACCGAACCCCCATGTTGGCATATGCGAGAAAACTTGCTGGGCTGACGGCGGCGATTTCACGCCGAATGTTTTCTTGTAGGGCCTGTGTTGTATGTAAACTTTAGATTTCAGGTATTCCCGCAAGAAAAAATCACAAGGCGTTAAATATGGCGACCGATGTGGCCAGGGTATGTCTCTGTATTTGTGTATTAATTTTCTTGGGAAAATTGCTCTCAGCTTCTCCATCGATCCCCTGGAAGTGTGTGGTGATGCCCCAATTTGTTGAAACTGCGTTTTGCTGTTGTATCCGGGAAACATTTCCAATTGCTGCAACAAAAATTCATCAATCGATATTCCGCACGCGCAATAGTTTCTTTCATCTGTTGACTCACCACATGCAACGTTAGAGATATTTTCATAGTTTGGCCATCTTGCAGTGAGTGGTTGAAATATTCATGACAGTAGATCAATCCGTTGACTGTGAGATTACGGTTCGTGATTCGTTTCTTGAATGCACGATGCATGAAATCAGCTGACATTCATCGCCAAGTCTGTCCTGTTTTGTCCTGATTTGGCGCCAAGTGATTTCTATCCTTTCCTTCATCTAAAGCGGTTCCTTGATGGCAAGCGATTCGATGACGATGATGAACTCAAAGTCGGAGTACAGTCATAGTTTTCATCCCAGGCGACGTCGTTCTATGACGAAGGTATACAAAAATTGGTGCACCCGTTATGACAAGTGCGACTATATAGCGTCCGAAGAAAGTAAAGTGTTGTAAAAATAATGTTGTTTCTTAAAAAAAAAATCCGGTTCTTGTATTTAATATTACACTTTCATTAGTTCTGGGGCAGTTTGGGGTTATTTAGAAAAATAGAAGAAACGAAATTGAACTGTATAAATTTATTGTGCCTTCAGTCAATAGAATTTGTAAATTGCCCATGAAAACGAATTGCAAATTGAACGTTCGGAGGAGGAGTATATCGATTCGCCAGCTCGTACCAGTTCCACATGAACACTAATACACGTTATATCGCAGGATAGATATTGCTTTTTTCACTGGCTTTTCACTTCGACGCCGTCACGGGTTCACAGTAAATCCTCTATGATTAGGTATTATTAGTTTTATGGAGCTCCGGCCTACATACAATCCACTCTAACACGCTCGCGTGATCGTGCCTTAGAGCGAGATCGAACTAGTGTATGATTCAATATCGAATAATACAGACAAAATATAATATTCAAAAGATGTCGCGAGAGATAGATTCAGTCACGTAATTTTAATTGTTATAGATTTAGGCATTTGAGATATCACAATAGATTTCCGATTATTGCATTTAGTAAATAATACGAAATTAAAAAAAATAGATGTATTACAAAAAAAATCGTAAAAATTATATATCATTCGCGACTAGATAATATGCGACAGAAAATTAAACTGGTAAATTGATACTATGTCATAGATAGCATTTATTAATTATTATATCTATATCAATTTAAACGAATATGTGTTAGCAAATAATCACTTTTGATGCAAGGGGATGGGAGTATCATGTTAAATTTTACATTTTAATTATCCATGCATAGCGAGCGGTTGATTTATTTGTACTTTTTTGAATCTGATGTACACGTATTTAAAATTTTATATTTCTCTGTCCCGTAGCTAGTATGTCGGTGTGGGCTAGTATGTATTTTGTTTTTTTGGCGATAATACGGTTTTTTTTTATCCATTCCGGGTAATAGAGAGTCCGCCGTATTTATACATAGTAAATGTATATATAAAAAATGAAAATAATGATGCTATATACAAAATAATAATGTTATTATCGGTTATGTATGTAAATGTAACTATAATATTATAACATACCTAATTATTAAATGCTTTTCTTTTATCATAACTTTTATCGCATTTTGTTTAGTTTTTAATTATTAGCGTAGTAATACAATAAACTTTTTTTTTTTGCAGTTTTTTCCGTACATAATTCCGTGGTATTATTCTGTAGTATAAAGTTGATTGCTTTTTTAAAAATGAAAATTCTATTTGAAAAAGCTACAGCATACAAGTTCAAAAATATTTCGTCAACCTACTCAGTTGGTGTGGCGAATCCCGAATCGAATCGCGGTGGCGACTAAAATATTTTTTCGATGAATTGATTTTTTTTTGTATATCTTTCTAGTTGAATCATTTAATTTGTATACAATAAACTTCGAACCGGAACTTGAATGTTGTTTTTTAAATGATTAAAAATTTAAGTATTTATTTTCATTGCATTTTCAGTTACTATTTAAATATTAAATTAATAAAACTTGTTCTTTATTTAAATTACGGTTTTATTTCTTTATTAGCAGACAGGTATAAAGAGTTTTAATGCGTTTTGAACGGAGCTATGGTGATTTAAAGAATGACGATCATATATTTGAAAAATCTATTTTCCAACAATTTTCCAATTTGATGAAATTGAGTTTTCTGTACAAAGATTTTTTGTGATTTTTTTCCAAGCGTCAGTTTTCCTTGCCGGGTCGAATTATCGGCATTTTTAACTATGTTTCAATGACCAACGTCACACCGGTGTGATGATAATATAGATTAGCAATGTAGATTAAATCCATTGTCGGTCAATACATTAGCGACTGATTGGCGACACGGCACAAGCGCGCACGCTCAACTCTATAATATAATGGTTTAGCAGCGCAGTCTGGTGACCATCTCGCGGAACCCAGGGATGGGTGAAGCTGCCCTTATTGAATGTCTCCGAGAAAAGTAATGAGTAAAAAAGAGTACATTTTACAGGAGAGCGAAAACAAAAATGAACTATTTTTGATTCGGTTTTCATGGGCCACAAGAGAATCGTGTTCACTTTACTGACTTTTCTACACTTTTATATGGGATGGGCGATATATCAACAAGCCATCCGCGTCTTAGAGTTCACGGTTGGAGCAATTTTATCATGTGTTTACCCACAATAAATAAGGTATTTAACGAGGAATTTCAAAAACCAAATAGGCTTACGTTCCATGATGCTTTTAAAATACCAACAGACGAAGTGGTACTGTTTTGATCTGAGTAAACATATTATATTTTCTCTATTTAACAAGGAGCTCGCCGATCCAAGTCAAATTTAACAAGGTGCTCGCGCGATCCCTCTGAGCCCCCCCTCCAACCATTGTGTAGAACAAAACCCTTTGATGCAAGACCAGCAACCAGTGTCGAGATTTTACCTGGCTTTATTATTTTGATATTTCTAATCCATCCATCTTGTAAATAGAGTATCTTAACAAATGAAATATAGACAGTTATTATTTAATATTATATTTCGGATTATTTTCGATAACACACAATCTTAGCACTTTAGAAGACTTATAAACTACTAAATAAATGTATTAATTGGTAAGATATACATATAAAATCAATTTTATCGAAAAATATTGTTGTTGCGCTACCGGGATTCGAAACTAAATCTCTTTCAAAACCGGGGAAAGGTGCGTTATCCGACTATGCTATAGCGATATTACTTTTGATGAAAAATTTTCGAACTGTTATTAGAATGTTACACTTTTTCAAATGAATACATTTATCGTTTCATTATTTGAAAGCCGTCTACTGAAAAAGTGTAACATACTGGTTCGTAAATTTGTCGTCAAAAATACTGTCGCTGTAGCATAGTTGGATAATACACCTTCCCCGGTTTGGAGAGAGATCCAGGTTCGAATCCCGGTAGCGTAAAAACAATATTTTTTCAATAAAATTGATTTTATATGTATATCTTTCTAATGAATACATTTAATTTGTATTTAAAATATCACAGTGAAATATCACGTTCTGAATAATTACAACTTCATAATAAAAATGTGTTCTCCTTAATAACTTATAAAGTATTTAATAGTTATTTTCAAAATTATTAATTTGTGAGATATTAATATTTAATGCGAACCACGTTTATGTTACTTGGGTAGGCGTACAGGTTTTAGCGTCACACTCTTCCATCTACATCTGGGCTTCTTCTTCCATACCTCTTTTCCTAATTCATTCGTTCTATATGACCAATTCACTTAAGTGACTTTTTAAAATCTTATTCACTATATGCTATACATTATTTTTTCACTCTTTATTGTGTCATAAATGGATTTGTCATATAAACACCTAAGTGATCTCATTTTCACTGTATTCAGTCTATTTTCGTTTCTCTTCTGCCAGCTCCAGGCTTCACATCCATACATCAGTGTTGGTACCAAGACTCCATCGTGCATTGCTTGAGTTGTGAGTCTTGCCGTCGTACACTTTATATTCCCTGCAGTCATCTTTCTTTTGATATCTCTCAGCCTTTCCATTCTTATTAAACATACTCCCCAAATACACTCATCTACTCGTAGTTGTTTTAAACATTCATTACCTACTAGTATTTCATACGTTTATGTTTAATCGGGTTCAGAAAAAATACCCGTAAGTAGAGAAAGACAGCAAAAATGGCGAGCTCGATAAAGTAACGGCACTTAAACAGACTGCAGAGAAAATGTTGACAGAATATTGACCGTCGCGTCCAAGAAAGATGGAAATAAACGTAAAAGTTTTGTGGTATGTGATATTTAATTACATGTCATATTCATTGTTCTTTTTTAACTGTTTTATGGGACTCTGAAGTCTATAACTGCATTCACAACGGTGCACCAATCGCCTTCGTGATTCAGTCTGCCCCCCACCCGCCTACCTCTTAGTCTGTCTTGACATTATCCGCCCATCGACGCTTCATCTTCCCCCCGGTTTCGATATTTGTATCGTACAAACGGTGTTGTTATTACAATACGTATCAACTTTGAATTATATACATATATCTAATTAATTATTCTTCGTCATTCCACTGATAGACATTCTTGAAAAAAACTGAGTTCATGTTTACATGAATAATTATTGAACAAACGTAAACATTGCGAACATATATTTGACAGTGCGACGCGAAAAAATTGTCGTAAAAATTTAATATATGTATTTTCTTACTCGTAATAAAGACAAAATACAAGATTAAACATATAAGTAATCTTAACCTAGTTATATTAAAAACACAAATTCGACATATGCGACGCCAATTTGTCGAATTTTTTGATAATATGGGAGAACATCCTGTACAGTGATGTTTAAACGACATCCTAAAACTGTTTTTAAACATTAGCAAATAAATATAATTCCACGATCCTGTATTTTAATACTCCATATTTATTTTAATTTTTTTGTTAGTGCCTCGTCACGAGATTCGAGTAGTTTGGAGCGCTTCCTTTATCTCGTGTGCATCTCAGTTGTGCAACTTTGAGGCGAGATTCTCGTGTCTGTCACCACTTCGCCCGACCCTCTACGCCAGCAACAGTACCCGATGATCGTCCACCTTTGTAACTGACAACAATGGCGCTGAAACTTGCTACGGACGGTCGCCCGTTGCTCCGACACTTTGAAGAGACCCCGGCCCCCCTGCAGACAAGACGTTTGGCATTTGGTCTCGCAAAGTCAACAGAGTACTGAAAAGTTGCCGTTCGTGGTGTGCGCGCTCCGTGCACGCAGCGGTGTGAGTAAATTGAAACTGTGCGACGTTTCAAATGTTAGAAATTTCACGTAAAGTTTCAAATGTTGGAAATTTGCGCTAGTTTAAAATTTTTCCGACTTTACCTTTTGTGAAGCGCAGCTTTGAAGTTAGACTACCGTTTAAGAGTATTTGCACTTAAAAGTTTTGTAATATTTAAAAGCTATTTATTTAATAATAATAACAATTCTTTGGGGGTGATAAAAAAATCTGAGTTAAGTTTTAAGACCGAACTGACTATTTTTAAAGATGTGTACGGGCGAACTTTGATGTATATTAGGGGTGTAGCAGGAGTAACATTATTGGATCGAGCGAGACTGCAATGAGGGGAACCTATTTTTACATATATTTATATATGTTATCACATAGATTTCAATTGAGGTGGCTTGGACACGTTTCGGAACAGGTCCCGAGGTGTACCTTCTCGGAAACTACGGAGAAAAGACTGCCAATGGATCGCTCCAGGTTAAATTGGGATAATAACTATCAACAAAATATACTTTATGAACACAGATTGGTCATCATGCACTGCAACAGCGCAAGAAAGGAAAAAGTGGTAGCGCCTTGTCGATATTTTGGAACAACAGATGTATCAATCTGAAAGTGCAGTATATAAGTACGAACATTTGTCGTCAACATGCTATGTTGGTGTAGTGTAATCGGTTAACGCATTTCACCGGATAGGAAAGGATCCAGGTTCGAATCCCAGTAGCGACAAAAATAATTTTTCGTAAATTGATTTTGTATGTATATTTTTCTCGTTGGTACATTTAATTTGTATTAAAATATTACAGAACTATGTTCTTCTTAAAAAAAAATGTGTTTTCCTTAAAAAATAATGTCATTAAAAAATACTGTGTTCTTAAAAAAAATACATCTTTGACGTATGTTTTACGATTTTTAACTTATTCTCCTTATATATATTATAATATTCGCATCATCCGTATTCATAAATATTCTCATGCACGATTGTCAATTTTATCTAGTCTTTGAATAGGACCATCTTCCTATCTATTCGATATCTAGTTTACATGTCACATCAATATTTTTATTATTTTAAAACTAAGCTAATCGCTTGTAATATGAAAATAGGATTATCTTGCTGGTCTCCTGGAAAGAGGCGCGAACCCCCGACCACTAGACCAACAATCTAACTAGTTCTCTATATCCTACATCTGTACCTCTGCGTAATAAAAACAGGCTTGTTTTTTAACGCCTTCCTGATATTTATTTTATTTATTAATTGATTTATTATTTATATTTTCTTCTTCGATAGTTGCAAAATTACTTTTTGACTACATATTATATAAATAATAAGAGAAACATTTGTTTTTTTTAGTGTTTTTTTTTTTTTTCTTATTATAGATTTATTACGTAATCAAAATAAATAAATTGTGTTGCTATGTTTGTATCACTAGAAAAATGTTTGTTGAAATAATACGTCAATAACCAGCGCCCGATCAATAAAATGGTTGAAATATGAAATTTTGTCGATAATTGCGTTCGTGCAATTCTCGTTTATGGTGTGTTGTTAGTCCATCGCGTAGATTTGTAATTTATATAAAAAATTGTTATTAGCATGATAAAGGAACGAATGTTGTGTCTCTGTAGTCTACAACATCCATCACCGGAAGAGATGTTCTCTGTAGCGCAAGTCGTAAAGTCGGATATCATAATAACTTACACCCGTCACATTTCCTTAAAAAATACACATTTTAAACATTATACTCGTGTAGGCGTAATTTGTAAAATGTACATTTTTGAAATATTGTATCTATCGTTATTTATGAATATAAACTGGGTGATTCTCATACCTTGTACATCGCATATTCATTATTCCACTTGACGTATTAATGAAAACAAATTGTATAATGTGAAGCGCGTTCTTTAGGTAAATACTGGAATTTTTTTTTAAAGAAACGACATTATTTTTGCAACACTTTACTTTCTTCGGACGATACACACTTTAAACTACACACACATCTCAACATAGTCGCGCTTGTCATAACGGGTGCACCAATTTTTGTATACCTTCGTCATAGAACGACGCCGCTTGGGATAAAAACTATGATTGTACTCCGTCTTTGAGTTTATCATCGTCTTCAAAACGCTAGCCACCAAGGAACCGCCTCAGACGAAGGAAAATATTGAAAACACTTGGTGCCAAATCAGGAAAAAACAACACACTTGGCGATGAATGTCAACGAATCACGGACCGTATCTCACAGTCGGCGGGCTGATCTATTGTCTTGAATATTTCAGCTAATAACTACAAGATAAAGGAAACCATTGCGCATGCGGAACATCGCAACCGCAGTGGTATCCGGTTACGGTACTTATATTAAATAAATACGTTAATTGCATGAAAATTACCTTAAACACTGATTTATGTATTTTATGCATGCCATTTATAGGCCACCTCCATTCCGTGTTATAAAGTAATAAAAATAAAATTTAGCCACAAAATGGCATACACTAGACAGGTTCGATATTGTCAACTAACTAATTTATCATCGCGTCGTTTTCCGCGAGGGTAGGCAGAGAGGGTAAAGCGCCATACCCCCCTAACACACAATTCTCGCCTCATCCACATTCATACATCTTCTCGTACAAGTTCGTCGATTATTGAGGCTTCTAAAAAGCCCATCTTCCAGTAGCTGGTTTACTTGGTCGTGCCAAATCTTCTCTATTTTTGGTGCCATCAACACTTGGGTCACATAAATATGTTTTATTGTTCTCTCCTCATTCATTCGTACCGTATGATCAAATCATCTAAGCGATCCTTTTTCAGTCTTATTCACTGTGCTCAGATCAACCAGATATTGTTAATATGATTTTTTTAAATGAATAAATAAATCAAACCATGATTCATCAGCCTTTCCTCCTCCTACACTCTAATCCGTAAAATACACATTTGACCTGAAATGGCTATACCGAGTTGAGACCTGTAACCCAGAAATGTTAAGATATCTGTAGGAAGTCATATGAAAAATGAACGATATAGTTAAAACATGCGTTACACATAAACATAATTATTTTTTCTTATTGCTTTTTATATTGGTAAAACAGATCGAAATTTTAACATACGAGTTAAAGAGCATTTGAGAAAATAATGGTTTTTCAGAATTTTCTCTAATCATATGTTAGAAAATTACCTTAAAATAACATTTATTATTATTTATTTTGATTATTAACAATTTTGGTTTTAAATTGAATAATTTAGAATTATTAGAAATAAATAAAGCTTGTAAAACTAACGAAAATATTATAAACAACCAACTAAATTTAACCACAAGTCCCATTCTAAAATTCTAAACCGGTAGATTTTAACCACAAAATTGATTTTGCAAATATTAAAAATAAAAACATTAATTAATGCCAAAGGAGCCTATTCAGGGTTCGAAGTCCGTCCCTAGCAAAGATAATAAAAATTCACGCAAGCTAGAACCGCCGCAATAGCTATAACATTTGCGCGCCGTACAGTACACCGTGTAATAACATTTCGCCGACCAGTAACATCCGCGGCCTGCTCGGGATACCTAATTTAGTAGCACTACAACATACAGTATGCAAAGTATTAGTACTCTCCTGTAATTTGTTGGGTATAGGGCAGTGCTTTTTTTTTTTTTTAAAAAAAAGGTTCCGGAACTCAAACCACGAGGGCGTCAATATCGAATCCATTCATATTTCATCTCGGTCATAAAAACTTAATATTTTATCATTTGTTAGAATTATATAAATATGGATTGTAATTATGTACGCGCGAACATTGTTTTATCTAATTGCCTTTGAAACATTAAAAACCCAGAACTCAAACCATGAGAGCGTCAATATCGAATCCATCCATATTTCATCTCGGTCATAAAACGTAATATTTTATCATTTGTGCGAAATATATAAATATGGTTTGTAATTATCTTAATAACATTTTTTCATTACATAATAACATTTTTTCATCTAATTACTTTTGAAACATTAAAAATACCGTAAAAAAAGTTCCGGAACTCAAACCATGAGAGCGTCAATATCGAATCCATCCATATTTCATCTCGGTCATAAAACGTAATATTTTATCATTTGTGCGAAATATATAAATATGGTTTGTAATTATGTTAATAACATTTTTTCATTATATAATAACATTTTTTCATCTAATTACTTTTGAAACATTAAAAATACCGTAAAAAAAGTTCCGGAACTCAAACCATGAGAGCGTCAATATCGAATCCATCCATATTTCATCTCGGTCATAAAAACGTAATATTTTATCATTTGTGCGAATTTATATAAATACGGTTTGTACGCGCGAACATTTTTTCATCTAATTACTTTTGAAACATTAAAAATACCGTAAAAAAAGTTCCGGAACCATGAGAGCGTCAATATCGAATCCATCCATATTTCATCTCGGTCATAAAAACGTAATATTTTATCATTTGTTCGAAGTATATAAATATGGATTGTAATTATGTACGCGCGAACATTGTTTTTATCTAATTGCTTTTGAAACACTAAAAATACCGTAAAAAAAGGTACCGGAACCCCATTCCACCTCGTTACATGACAAAAAAGCCCTGGGTATTTGTTATTTTATGTAGAAATAGTCATAGCAGTTGTATCACTATATCAAGCAATAAACATTAGTATCTGTTGTCGAAAAATCCATCGAGCCGAATAAATGTTAATTACTTAATATACCTGTATTCATATCCAATCATGGTTGTGACAAAATTTACAAATTGAAATTTCACCCTCAACACATCAATACGAAATTAATTAAGCCTTTCGGCAACGGAAAATAACTAAACAAACATATATCTGTATTGCTGTTTACGTATGACGTCACTTCACGACGTTCTCTCAGCAATTTGCTGGGGAATCGACATTTAATATCTAAACAGGAGTTCCCACACCCTCACGAGTCACATCCACGCTTCATCTGTTGCGGGCTGCGGGCACAAGATGATCGGGTGTCAACCGATTGGTACTGGAATTGCCCCTTCTTGACTGGGTGTCTAGAATATTTCTCGATATTTCCAAACATGTTGAGAATGTTTGTGTAACTTTGTCTTTGTAATTAACACGGTTGTCTTCGAAACGTGAACATTTCTTGAACCTATTAATGATGCTAAAAATAACTACTCTTAATTCGTTATTTTATTTGCCTCTCAAGGGAATTTTTACTGCATATTTTTTATTTTTCGAAGTGAACCATACATAAAATAATTACGAAAAAATTTCACGGGGACGAAAATGCGTCACGGAAGTAATCGTGTCAGGTAAAATACCCGCGTGTTATTCTGTACCTTCTCCAGTGCCGTAGCTTAGCTGCAGGAAAATCAAAATAAAAATTTATCTGCGGTAGAATTGAATAAGAATTACGTAAAAAAATACATATTAAACTAATCATCTAAAAAGATATTTTATTTTTTAATATATGTGAATTTTTTTCTCGAATAATAGATTTTTTTCTGTAAGTCTTTCTAGTTGATTAATTTAATTTGTATTAAAAATATCATATAATCACAGACCAGTAAATGAATAGACATGAAATAAAATGTATATATATATAGAAAAGGGGTTCGGAATATTAGTTGCGGGACGAGGGGCGTTCTACACATATTCTTTGTGTAAACATAAATCCGATAGTTTATGACACATTTATTCAACAGTAAAAGTATTTACTCTTTGAGAATTAAATTTTTACATGAATGCATATTATATTGTCAATGTTTAAATTTTCGTTTCAATCGAGTGATATATTTAAAAAAAAGTCGCGGAGCTATTTGATAGCGTAAGTGGTACCAAAGTGATCATGTGAGTGACATCACCAAATTGAAAATATTGAAACAAGGAATATGTGTTAGTTCATGTCTATACATTTGTTAGTCTGTGTACAGAATCATGTTCAGAAAAACTGTAACATAAATAAAGTGCAACAAAAATCTATTCCAAAAAAAAAATTACATTAAGCAATCCGGGTCGTAGTACTCAACGTAGCCTCAATAAACAATAATGTAACTAAATATAGTGCAATAAAATAGGTACGTAATTTTCCTGTTAGCTGTATGTATATATTGTATTATATACATATCTACTTCTTCTCCCTGGTTTGAAAAATGTCATACTCTTCAGAGGTGTTCAATCATTCGCATGGGCAATATGCCCAACCCATCGGAGACGCTGTATCCTAATGAACTTGGTGACGTCAGACCATGGAGTTCATGATTATACCGCCGCGCCTCCCTCAGATACTTTTCCTTCTAACTGGGCCAATCATGTTTCTGATGATTGACATTTCTGAAAGTCAGCGGCGCTCATCGTCCGTGTCTATGATCCATAGATCCATGATATATAGATATCAAAATATTTAAATTTATTGTATTTTTTAACCATCCAATTAAATATAATTCAGGTTTACATTCTATGATGCTAGAGATTAAATGACTAACTGAAAAAGCCTTCCATTACTACGAAAGTACGAGTTCAACAATGTAAAGAATGAAAAAAAAGTTAAATTCTGAAAATTATCCTTGTCGATTTTTACAAATATTTATTTTTTGTAAATTTTCAAGTTACGTTTCCAAAAATATTATAATTCTAATTCAATAAGTGTCGTGAGTTATATTAAAAAATCTTGCTTATCTACTACTACAGATATAATTCTTAACTAATTCCGGGTACGTAATCAATAAAAAAATTTCACAATTAAAAATAAATCGATTTCGTTAAAAACTTTCCGACGTTTCTTAAATAGATAATGTTTTATTTCAATATTAAACTGAATTAAATATATATACTTCGATATACTTAAAAATATTCGTTTGTCGATATTCTCGTATGTAAACGAAAAAATAGTAATTGCACCCGAAACCTACTGTTGTACATTCGCATGTTTTTGTGCAATGTTAATTTTTAATGCAAATTAAATGTATCAATAAGAAAGACATACAAATAAAATCAATTTATTGAAAAAAAAATTTCTTGCCGCCCGGACTCGAGCCAGGAACCCTTTATATCCGGGAAGTGAACTATAGTAAGATAACGTCAATTTTCGAACTTAAATTTTGCACTTTCAAATTGATACATCTGTCATTCCATTATTTGAAAGCAATCTACTTTATATATATATCGAATCTCAAACACCTTTGAGTAAAATCCGATGGGGAGATGCCAGAATTATATATTTTTTATTAAATTTTGGAAACATTAATACAACTTGTATATTTTTTTAGGAAAACACATTATTATTGTGAAGTTGTAGTTTTTCAGAGCATAGTTCTGTGATATTGTTCTAAAAATATAATAATGTGTTTTCCTTAATAATGTTAATTTTTATTAATTTAAAAAATGGTCGTTAGGCACGCGTCCTATGGGTTCGCCACCACTATACAAAGGCATATATTATTCACATGGTGAACCGATGGAGAAAATCTTTAATTTCCCCTACGAACCCCTTCTCCACCCTGTCCCATGCGACTGGCCAATCATAATTCTGTGATGAGTTGTGATGAAAAAATAACCCTATTTCCTCTCCACCCATGGTTTTACGGGACCTCAAAGATGGCGCCGTTATGTTGGAGGGGTGGATACACGGTTTGTGTACGGCCGTTTCAATCTATATTGAAATTATTGCGCATTTTGTGTCCCGCGTGTCTCGATCAATTTGTACACCTCAATAGCTTTGGATTGAGTCTCTCTTTTGGTGTTCTACAAAAGTTGAATAAAAAAAAATTCCCTTTTCGGAATGATGTTTTTAGATGTGAAATTTATTAGTTGATTTCATCTACAAACAAGTCGAATGTCGATTTGCCTGATTCATGTAACATGTTGCTAATTAATGTGAGAATTTCGGAAATATTTAGCAAAATAAAAACCCTTTTTTCAAAGCAGATTTGATTATATCAACTTTTTTCTCGCTAACGGTACTAGCCCAGATGTTTAACGATGAAGAATATGAAAGGATAGGCATACAATAAATACACTTTATTAGTTTCAAATTCTGCTCGGTAGTTTGTTTTGTCCGGCTGGTGGTCCGACTAAGCTAAAATCACAGATGTTCCAAGTGTTTTTAGACAGGTAGATTCAATTAGTGCTATTATGATATATTTTTTTATCTTTCATTTGTTCAATTGATTGTATACACATTTATTTAGTTATTTTTATTAATTCAACATGTAAGAAGAAGCTATTTATATTATATTAAATGCGAAAATATGGAAGTATGGGTAATTTCAGGACTTACGACCTGTCTTCGGCTGGCTTAAATAATCACTTTACACATGTAACGTTGATTATTCCATCCATTAATCATACAAATAGCTTCATTTCTATGAGATATCTATAATTTGTTTAATAACATTGCTTTTGGAGGTAAAAAATCCAGTAATTGTGTGTTCTTGGACGTACTCAAATATTATTAAACATGTAAATTTTGGTCTTAAAAAGGACATACATTTTTTATAAGTCAGGATAAAGTCACTCGACCAGTCCTAGAGGATGTTGTTGAATTTCCTACTCGTTTACATCATTTGGCTATAATATTAATTTAATTGTATACAATATTCATTCGTTTTTAAAATTGTTGTAACAGTATTTTGTTAATTTGTCTCAATCGAGATTTATCTCTGTAATCTTGGCTTCAAGAAAATATATTTCGTTTATGCAAGAATTTTCCATATTAAAATAATGTTGTGGCACGCGAAAAATGCATCTAATGGTCACTGTCTTATAATGCTTGTATTGTCTTAATTATGACAAATAACATTCAGTTCATTTGTTTTAAATGAGTATAGGTCCTATCCAAGTAATAGTTTAAAAGAATGTTAAATCTAGTGTATAACTTCACTTTGCTTACAAATCTATCAGTTAGTTGAGTATAAATGAATCGTGCGAGTGTGCAGTAATATCTGACTTATTTTTATAGTTAGTCATATAATTTTTTTTATTAATTTTTACATATATTCGTCCCATCACGCTTCGTTTATCAGAGGCAGACAGAGAAATTGCGTCTTATTAATTTCTGAAAAGTCTTTATTTACCCAATATTTTTAACTCTCCATTGAAAATAGAAATATTTGTGATTTTCTATCCGAACAATGAACAAATGCAGGTACAATAATTGCACGTCGTAGAGAGAACACATTCTGAGATCGGCTGGAGATATTATATATAGGCCGAGCATTGTGCGGTGTATTGTTGGGGTTCAGGGCGCGCGGGGTAAAATCAAAGATAGAACGTACAATACGTTCTACTTCGTTTTCTTTCTAATCGTGAGTCGTTATATCCTATTTGAGGTCGTATAAAAGTTGTGTTCATGTATTTAATTTAATTTAATTTGTTCTTTGTAATATTTACAACAATAATCATTTAACTAAGTTAATTCTAATTGATTATGAAAGGTGAAGGCGAATAATCGACTAATTAGAATTGAATTGTTATACTCCCGACGTTTCGAGTAAATATTATTACTCATTATTTTCTCCCGAATCCTGCTCTAAACTAACTAGTAAACTCGATCATTCGAAGAAAGTGCAATTTTATTAGGTACTTAGTATTAATAGTTAACGTTGCGATTAACTAACTATATCTAATGGTAACAAGAGGTGACTTGTAATTTATTTTTTTGTTTAATAGCCGGCTTTGTGCATGCGTGCTCCTTGCTAAGTGGTTCTTTGATTATTGTAGGGGGATTTTGTTGATTTATTATTAATGATGGTTTTTTTTTGGATGGATATATTTTCGTAGACGGTATTTAAGATATTTGTCCATGTGTGTGAAATTCTTATGGAGTCGTTTCTACTGTTCATGTTCTATTTATGTTTGAAAATTTCTATTGCTTCTCTATAAATACAGGTGATGTTAAGTTAAGGTTTGCTATGGTGTGTACATTATCGAAATCTATTGTATGATCCAATTATACTTATGTATTGAAAGTGCATATTATGTCATTTAAAGCTTTTTAGATTTTTTTTAGTTGTAGTATCCTCGATTTAAATTTTTTTTTAAATACATTTAAAACATGATTAAACGACGTTACGCGCTTGGAAATATGGTCACATAAATATTTTTATCTACGAGTACTATGAAATTAAAATTGATAATCTTCGAGAGGTGGATCGAATATCCGGAAATAGAAGTTGTTAAAATAGGTTATATAATGCTGTCCTCCCCTCAGTTCATACTCATGTAGGCAGCAGGCGGGGTGCTATATTTATATATATATTTGACAATTTAAATTTTATATTACTAATTTATAAATTTCATTAGTGTCATGAATTTGTATTACTCGTAATACAATTTCACTGATTTATTCATTAATGTTGTGGATGAAAAACGTTGGAAAAGACTGAAAATGAAATTGCACACTTTTAGAATCGAATCAAAAATTAAATTTTTCATGAGTTTTCCCGCGGGGTTGTAACCGACGCACGACAATATTCATCGAAATGTAAAGTTAAAAATGCTATTTTTATATTAAAAAAAAAATGCTTTACGTATCTCAGAAACGTGTGTCATACCATCCTTCGAATAAATATTCTTGAATACAATAAAATGAAAGTAAATCTATCCGGCGGTGAACGGAATCTCGCTACTGCTAACAACTGCACTACCAACGTACATCAATGAAATGTGAAAATTAAAGTTTACAAATAAGCTTAAGCTCTTCATTAATAACAAATTTCGCCAGGTGTAAAGATTTTTCAAATAAATTTCGGTTATTAGTATTAAAATTTGATATTGAGAATGTATATATATTATAGTATACCAAAAACATAAATTATATATACATACTTGTATGACAATTTGACATCAAATTCTATGTAGAGATTAGCAAGATAGTGGAGCACTCGCTTGTATGTAAAATTGATAAAAAAAAATTTAACGTAGTTTTCGTGACAGATTTTATCGGGATATCCGCTGAATAAACCATCTTAATCTTCGTCATACTCTATAAGAGCAGTGGTGATTATGGAACTGCGATTATTGGTGGATGATGGCACGGATGATATGTGACCACCTATTTCGGTCCATGGCATTTTGTATCACGCATTCTTGGAAGAATAAACGTATTCTATGTTAAAAATTTATTTTTTGTTAATTTTTGAAGAATTTTTTTTTTTTAGCTAATACAGGGTTGAGTGACGTCACATCAAAGTGGTGACAATTTATTGGATAACAGTCATCCCACATTGAATACGAAGTAACGTCGTCGAAATCGCTCCAAATAGCGCTCTCATGTTGTTCTGCTCGGTTACCCGCGCTCCTTCCCAACGGTAATGTATTCCGGTGGGAAGTCGGCGTACCTGGAGCGGGACGGAGAGGGGGTAGGTAGTAGGGGCTAGGAGAGTGGCTTATCGAGATGGGGCGTCGAAAAATTGGCTGTTAGTCACTCACAGCGCACAGCGGCGCGGTGCCGAGGGATGATTGATTGTTTCTTTTGGCCTTTTTGTGTGTTTAGTCTTACGGAGCGATAATAGTTGGTGGGGACGTTATTGTATATAACACACATCCAGCATATAGAGAGAACACATACCTATTAGTGTTAATATTAAAAAAATATAGCTCCGTTTGTACACAACAACTTAAATTTGAACTGAATATACAAAAAAAAAAAATGCTAAACTTAAAAAAAATCATTATATCACTGCAAATTTGGGAGGGAAGGTAGTACTTCTACGTGCTCATGGGGTTCAAAATCAGAGGGTCAGTTTCGCCCGTGAGTTCATATATGCAGGAAGGGGGAAAAATTGAGCATTCTAAAAAATATAGGGATTAATATTAACAATAAAAATGTTCCTAACATACAAACACTCCCTATTACATCTCCTCTCCTGTCCATATTAGCCCCGCCCCGTCTACAACCACTTTCACTCTTCACCGAAAATCCCCTCTCCCCAACGCCGCTCTCATACCGCCCCCCCCGCCACATGTAATCGTTAGTCTATCTTCTGGTTTAACTTTAGTTTATTACTGACTATGACGCAGTAAGCGTCGAAATTAAATAATTAATTCATTTTTCAAAAAGTTTAAAATTTTGTAAAATGTTTTTTAAAAGTTAATTTCAATAGACTCCCACAAAGTTAATCACGAAACATTTTGTAACATTAATAATTATTGATTTATTTTTGAATGAATGGAAAGTTGCTTTAGTTTAATTGGGAAAGCACTAAAAGTAGCGGCAATATAAAGTTTTGCTTATATTTTTCTTTGTATCTTTCTGTGTGACGTATATTTTTTTTCATTGTATGTATTATGTATTGCACCCGTGTAGTATTAAAAGTGATTCCAATCAATTGCGTTTCAATAGTCGATGTGTCGCCTTGTGTATCGTGTTCTATGAATATTGTTTTCCCATTTCTGCTCGTTTATTTGTAGTTAAAATTCGTCAGTTCATTAGTGGTAATACAACTTTTTTTATTAACTATTTCATACCTACAAATTGTATCTCTTTTATTTTTATAAATGAATTGTGTTATTTTGGTTAAAATTTGACGGAATTTTTTGGAAGTAAATTCAGCCAATTCAGTAATGTCAATAATAGTAATTTCAGCCAATTCAGTAATGTCAATAATAGTAATTTCAACCAATTCAGGCATTCAGTAATGTGGTCAAGATAAACCTGTTTACCAGACAAACAAAAAAGTAATTTACAATTATAAAGTCGAGTACAGTTTCATTTTCATCAATAGCGTATATGAAAATTTCTGGAATATTAAATTTTATAGATATTTGTTATGTTATGTTAAATTTATTATGTTCAATAATACGTACGAAGAATACTTATATTTATAGTGTGCTCGTCTTAGGGCAGGATTAAAAGCTAGTATTTTATGAATATCGTAAATTTACTTGGAGCACTTCGTATTCATGTCCTACTTATGTTTCGCTGAAGTTCCACCACCCCCGCTTGATGCGGGAACTAACCATTAAAATGTCACGTGACCACCTCTCCTCTCACCGCCGGTCCTGTCTCTGTTGACGCTTGGTAGTGGTGGTGCTAGTGTGGTATCGGCGGAAGTGCACCATAAATACAGGATGAATATTATGTTCTAGGCCGATGTTGTTTTTGAATAACTAGGAAATAAAACAAAATGTTTTTATTTATTGATTATTTGGTTTCTTACGTATGGTTATTTGGTTTATATGTATGGAATATGACATCGGCCTAGTGGCCGCCATACACTTCGCGTGTTATTTCAGCAATTTCATTTCGAATATTGTCCTGTAGCATCGGAATTGTTGTTGGCTTACTGGCGTAGACCTTTCCTTTCAAGTACACCCTCACAGAAAATTGCCGGAAGTCGTCAAATCAGGTGATCGAGGCCAGTTGATATCACTTGTTTTTTGGCATTATGCGGCCGGAAAAATTTCTCGCAAAATTTTAAGCGTAGCTCGGGCTGTTTGCGAGGTGGCACCGTCCTATTGATTCCACACGTGATGCAGGCCCAATCGACCCGATTCGGCCACCGAGAATCTTTCAATTTGTGATGATAACGATCACCATTAACGATTACAACATTGCCATTATTATTTAGATAAAATGTTTTAACGAATTCAACATGTTGCTCTGTAATAAATTGTAATCAACTACTCTCTGCGACTACTAAATGCGAACTGACAAATGTCTGCCAAACCAAAATGGCGGCTAAACAAAATCGGCCTGGAACATAATACACCCTGTGTGTAGGCTTTCCTAACTATTTCCTCAAACTTTCATCATATCTCTTAATTCAAAACTAGACTCACACCTGAAGTCAGAACTTGGACAGTTTGATGGCCTCATTTGTATGATGATGGAATTATAGTCGAGCAAAAAGCTTGTGGATGGGATAACGTTGGAAATGTAATATATAATACTGTGTAAATTTGAACCATGGAAATAATCATATTATTCATTTTGTAATCTAAGAAACATCGAACAGACTATGAACAGTCTAATACTTTGATTGCCATATATTATGCCCTATGCCGGTAGACACATATGTACTGACTGTTCATATGGGAGTGGGGGCAAATATAATCTTTATTAATACAAAAGATTACGTGACAACACATAAGTCATTATCGTGGCACTAAAAACAACATACATGCTACAATGAAAACTAAATTCGGTCAACACGCCAACTTTCTCCCGACCATTTTGAGCAATGGTTTAGAAAGAGGAAGTGGAATAAATTAGAAGTCGATAACAGCATGGCTAATTAATAATAAACTAATAAAATATTACAACAAATCTTGACACTATATATTTATTTCTGCTTGCTTAAATTTAAATGAAAAAATTCTTCATTCTTACTCTTTTTCACATGCTTGAAATAAGCTTATCATAAGTTTTCTTTTATTTATATAAAAATAAATAAACGATTACACACTTTTAAATAATATCAGTCTAACGTGTTATTCATACAATTAAATGTATACAATGTCTGCCCTGTCTTCTAGTTGGGTGGACACGGGATTTAAAATAAATAAATAATTGGATCTGTAATTAATTGTCATGTTGTGATTAATTATAAATTGTAATTATATGAACGTACACTTATATAAATAAACAAATAAATTTAATAAGATACGCAAGTATTTTAATTATGTATTAACAGATAGGCAATCGGCGGCTAGTGGCCGATGTACACTTCATTTCAAATTGAATGTATATTTTACGTACTGTTATTCAATGTATAAAAGAGGAACCGTTTATGTAATCTGAGCCTATAGGTATTAAAAACACGTGCCATGAGAGCGTCTCATATACCTGGCCGTTTAATCAAGCACTAAACAGCCATAATGACACTATCGAAACCGAAGCCAGCATCCAGAATGTCACAGACGTAGACGGGGAAGCGTAATATTATTATGAATATATGTATATTAATTTACTTATAAATTTGTTTTTGAATTTGATGCCAGGGCAGCATTCTAGAGTCGTCTTATGAAGGGATGGTTTGCAGTATCAGTATATAGGAATACCATAGTGATAGTAATACAATTCTTCCTATATTGAGTTATTTTAAAATGTATGCCGAATCCCCCCTCTCCTTAAACGTTTGAAGAGGCTTTCTTCGCTGGTGAAGTTTTCCCGCAGGATTGCAGAGTTTTCCCCCGATCTCCTGTTCGACAGGCTCAAGGCGGAATCCATTAGCGAGCTCTTTACATTCTGATGTTTTAACGCAGTTCCTAGCCGCCGTTTTGAGAGATTTATCTAATGTTTTCACTCGGAGAATTGAAAACGCGTTCGTTCTTTCTGACAAGTAGATATTTATAAGATTTGTTTTGTTTCTTAAATTATATACCCATTGGTTTTTTTTAAATACAATTATTATTTTATTATCCCCAGTTATAAACTATTCGATTATCTGTATGGTCGAGTGGATATCGCAGTAATATTGATTTATTTTCTTAGTGTCGACACAGGATGACGGATTCGTGTAATTTTATTAAAATTATATAAACTGTCCTCGGCAGTCTTTTTGTACTACCCTCTTTCTAAATGTTTTGGTCGCCTGCCATTTCTTGTTTTATATTTACGTAAGCTATATATTTAATCATTTTATTCGCATACTCATATGAAAAATACTGCTTGAGGGTGTTAACATGAGATTTTATTATTGTTTACTGGGTTTTGTTTTGTGCCGACTTTCTTAATTTTATCGTCTATAATAAGAATACCTTTTCATACCTTTAGGACATTTCAATTCAGTCAATCTTAAGTTCTACTCTTTAAGATTATTACCAAATATATAAAGAATCTCCCTTGATGTTTCATTTCCGATAATTGAGTTTTCTATTACGTTTTCAATCATTTTTCCCGTAATCTACTCACCACTTAACTTGTTCTTTTGAATATTTTTATTCTTTGGATATATCATTATTTTCTCTCCTTAAACTTTTCGCATCGAATCATCGCTAGATTGTTTCCCAGCGGGGTGACAAACCGGAATGGAAATCTTCGCCTCTCTAAATACTCTCAATTCAGCGATTATCTTTACGAATAAATGTCAAATTTATCTGTCAGTGGTTTTGTCATTTTTACCTATTATTATTTTATTACTTTAAAACGCGTGTGGTGTTGGACATTTGATTAGTAATCACATTCCTTCTGGGAGCGTAAAATATTGCCGGTTTCGAGTTTTTTTTTTTAACTTAGGCTTTATTTAAATCTTGAATTATATACTTCATTTTCATGAAATCATTGTTTAACTTAATTAGCATAATAAAATTATATTTTATGTACATGTATCATAATGGACATTAAAGTAAAATCTGACATCGTATTTCGTTGCGTCCTTTTAAAGATATTGATTAGAATGTCAAACATATTTACATTTTATTTTAAGAAAAGTATTTATTCGGTCGCGAAATGGTATCTATAGCCGCCTGCAGGGCGAATTTCAATCTTATACTAACTTCGTTCTTATACAAGTACGTTTGATAGATGATTATGATTTCGGATCCCTACGGCCGTTACTTGATAGATGATATCACTCTATGCTTTTTTTAAAAATAAATTCTTCTAAATATCTCATTTACAAAACTGAAAGAATTTTTCTGATATCTTGAAATATGGCAGAGTTACAGATGTTCAAAGTCGTGTGTTTTAAAAACGAACGATATATACCGTTTTATCGTGTGACGTCACATCTTCCGAGCCGACAAGTCGGCAATCGACACTGGCGGGTGAGTGTTGACGTACGTACGAGAGATGTGACGCCACACGGTAATCCGAGTGTTTTTCAACAAGCCCAACTTTGAATGCCAATATCTTCGAAAGTTTTGCACATTTTGAAAAAATTACAAAAGCGCGGTAATCTGGATTTCTTTCTTATTTTTTTAAACATACTACATAATCTCATTTCCGACATGCTCCACTACTTACGTGAGAACTATGTATATTAATTTGACTTATTGTACGGTAGCGGAATTATCTTTTTCAACGGATAACATTGATTTATGAGTTCTTTGACATTTCAAAGAATTATTTATTGCAAACCGTCAAAAAAAAATTTTTTTTTTTTCATTTTCGAACGATTATTTTTGGAACGGCGTATCATTAAATTATTAACTGAAAAAATTATATAGAGTACGCTTAAATATCTTACAAAACAAATGTACATTAATTCAATTGAAATTTTAATATTTCAAACGGGTTTAACAAAAAAAAGACCGGTAAATAAATTACATAAAACCGACACTGTACCCAGCGACAGTTAAAAAATTATTCTAGGAAACTTTCGCTTTACCCTCGTCTGTTTTCGAGTATATGTTGGGCAACAATAGTATCATTTTGCAATCGGTTCCTAATTTTGCCAGCCGAAAAAAATTGCCTACATTTAGGTGTTAACGATGCTTGACATACCCCCCGCCCCTCGGACACATCCGGTAGCTTATGAATATTAAGTCAGCATCGCTGTAATAAAAATTGATTGAACCTCGGATACATGCGAAATTAAGGGAATATCCGGAATTTTTTTGTTTCGCTTGATTTTTTCTACACGATGTCCGGCGACCACGTGATGTGTGCCTTTCGAAAAAAAAAATTACCAGATAAAAATGCTACTGGACTGCGAGCATCTGTTTAATACTTCAAATTTAAATGATAAAATGATATACATATATACATATAAAGGTGTCCAGCGGAAATCTTCAAGTTTAATATTAAATAAAAAAAAAACTACAATGTTATTCTCATATTTTATTTATACAAAATTGAGTTTAACGATGCGGATTTGACATTTTATAAACAATATCGTCTAAATGCCGCCCATTTCTCTCAAGACACTCACGCAATCGAACCCATAACGAACACAATTTGCGAACATGCGAGTGCAAATTCACGGCGGACATTTTCTTATATATCTTGCTCCCGATCAGTGACTCATTGCGACTGGCAAATCAGCAAATCACGCGCGTCGAACAATACCCCTCCCATTTATCTCAGACCTGATGGTTTACGAGCAATTACAATTTAATCTTGAAATTTTTCCGCTGGACATCTTATATATGTATAACAATTTTTGTTATCAATAATTCTCACAGTTGCGTAGGTATCGAATTATTTAGATGCTCATTTGAAGAATCAAATTTTTCATTTAAATAGCCGCGTCGTCCTCGCTGTTACTGCAATATGTTGTATGTCTATCTTAAAAAACCCTCTTTTGTTTTTTTGATGTAAAAGTATCCAAATTTTTTATCTTTACATCATATCAATACGTCGTATATTTAAGATAAGTATGAATGTAGTTACAGATTCTTTGGCAATTTATCATTTCTCAAGTTGGTCACAAGAAAAATGTAATTGTCAAGTTGGTCAATATTTTTGTATTGCATATTTAAAAACTTTGAAACTACTTGACCACTATTGTTTAAATATTTTTGTGGAATTTTATAATTATTTTTTTATATTTTGCCACGATATGAAATTATATTATATAAACACAATGAATAATTAATTTAAATGAAAATCAGATTTTAGTCAAAACAAGTTTGTAGAACCGGGTGGACGGCGACACCGACGTCGGTCGTGAGGTTAACGTTCAGGATGTCCTCCCGGCCGCGTTAATACATATTTAATGTAACGCGGTACGAGTGTGTTCGATCGCCGGAACGTGACTCCGCATGCTTATTTAGCTACGGGGGCGTTCCGTGCCTTTAATAAATATTTAAAAACCGCTCCGGTCCTGCTGCGCTCGGATGAAAAACAAACAGGCTTCTTGCGATACGGGCTTGGCCGGCGGTGGCTTCTTGGCCCTGTGTTTCATCCCACAACGGACAAAGTCACAAGTTTTACGATTGTGTTCAGTTGCGAAGTGGGGATAAATATTTTGTCGGTTTTAGGTCGGACATTCATTGGTAATTGTAAAAACCTATTCGATTTTAGCACCTCGCACTCTGGATTGTCCGCTCATTGCAGTCAATGTCAAGTCAATGCAGTAACGCGAGTGTTATATAGATTGCAAATACAAATAATAGTAGGCGCAAGTAATTCATACGTAATAATAACTACTTTGTATCTATACACGTACAGAGTGACTTTGCGTTTAAGATCACGAAACAATAAAAACGAAAATTAAATATTTTCGCTTGAAATAAAAATTATAATATCTAATTGACACTTAAAATTATATTCATATTATTAAGGAGAACACATTCTTATTGTGAAGTTGTAATTATTCAGTACGTAGGTCTGTGACATTTTAAATACTAATTAAATGTATTAATTAGAAAGATATACGTATAAAATTAATTTTATCGGAAAATATTATTGTTGCTCTACTGGGATTCGAACCTGGATCTCTTTCTAATCCGGGGAAGGTGCCTTAACCGACCATGCTATAGCAGATAGTACTTTTGTCGACAAATTTTTGAACCTATATGTTACACTTTTCAAATTAATACATCTATCGCCATGGCCATGGTTTTCAAATAATGGAACGATAGATGTATTAATTTAAAAAAGTGTAACATATACATAGGTTCGAAAATTTGTCGTCAAAAATAATGTCGCTGTAGCATAGTTGGATTATGTACCTTCACAGGTTTGGAAAGAGGTCCCCGATTCGAATACCGGTGGCGCGGCAACAATATTTTATATGTATATCTTTCTAATTAATACATTTAATTAATATTTATATTGGGTATTATTTTGACAGTTTATCTTAGATATCAGATGTTTTACGTAATTCTTTTGTTTTTATTGATGATTTAAAAAATACTGTTAATAAATTAAATACGATCTTCGTATGATCAAATAATATTTCTTGTCGCGGACGCACGCAAGTCAAAAAATGATATTTATTTGTTAAGATTACAATGTATCCCTCTTTCGTCAACACTGCCAGACTACAGCACGCAAGTCAACTTTGTCTATTTAATATGTACATATGAATAAAAAAATATATGATTAAAAATTACCCATTGTATAATTGTTTCATAAGTTTTCGTGTTTCTCGTAAAATTAACATTTTACGACTTACGTGCTTAAATTATTACAAATTATATACAATCACAAATATTGTATTGGTTTCATGTCAGAAAGAAGCGGTCGCTTCGAAACCGGTTATTAAAATATTACATACCAGTGGCTTATTCCAGTTTAAATTTATTGTTAAAATGTGTTACTGCAAATAAACTAAATAACTATGATGTAACAAACGCAAATCGTTGAATTAGTTTTGTCTTCGTTCTTTACAGACACGGCATATCGTATAAAGTATTAGGGCAAAGCATTGGCGCAAATACGAGGACTGTATGATAAGTACCCGTGTTAAATGACTAATGTCGCCAGTGACGCAAAATCTGTATACCATCGTTTAACGCCATCTTTCGTACGACGCCTGTAAAAATTTCAAACAAATTTATTGAATAGTTTTATTTTGATGGTTTGCTGAAAGTGGGCAAGTTTGCGCCGAAACAGAGGTCTATTTTGCCGAGTTCGACGAATCATATTTTTTGATTGGCCTTAAATAATATAGCTGGACTAAGTGTATCGAGTTGAAAGGAGACTATGTTAAAAAATAATATTTAAAAAAAATGTTTTTCTTCTCTAACATGGGTACTTATCATACTTACCTCGTATATGACTTACCTAGATAGCCGATAGTGGTATTCGAATCTATGCCCTTTATCGTCAAAGGTGGGCGCTCTTACCACTCCACTTTACAAGTCAGACCAGACTGTATACGTTTGTGAATGATTTATTGGACATTCTAATTGAAGCATGGAGTAATAATTTAATGTTTCCATCTCTAGAGCTCTGGAGGGCTCACGTAGTTAGTACTAGTTGTCGAATAATTGTATAAATGTAGAAAATTAATGTTCGTGGCGCTAGAATAGAATTGAATTTTCTCCACAATTTCTCTCGCTCGATTAACACGAACATGGATATGTACTTCATGACACAGACTCAATTCATAAACGAAATTGTATTATTCATGATTGATTAATAGTGATAATTCGAACGTGTGTTTACAGTAAACCAAGTTTGTATTATTATTCCCTTTTAATGACAAGGTCGCGTGTCCCGCGGTTAGATTTCCTTGACCTTGGAATCCATGCACTTCTGTATTACTGTGCGGTAGTTTTAGCCCTCGCACGTTAAACCCTCATATGAGGTTTTGAAAATACGTCAGTTTAAAAGTGCCGCCAAATCGTTTATAATAATTAAGACTCGCTTGATTACTCGAATACACTTCAAGACTTGCTTGATTACTCGAAATAGTTCTACAAATATAACACTAGAGCGCAGCACTAATACATGACATTATTGTAAAAACTTCCCTCCAAAATCATTATTTTTAAATCGTGCGCGAGTGGGCTAAAAACATTGTTCATTCTTCTTAATTGTCAATATGCAACATATATAAATAATAAAATGAACGCTGTTTAAAACCACTATTTATTGATACATCAACATGTTTCGATACCTATTGTATCTTCTTCAGGAAACAACGTATACTAAAATTAATAATACAAGCATAGATTTTATTATTTATAATTTTTATTTTTTAAACTGTTTTTAATTTTTTAATCATAAAAAGTGTATTCCGTAACATATTCCCCTAATTATTGTCCCTTAACATTGTACTTTAATGTCATACTGGGACTAGCTATCAAGGACATTTAACAATCTGTTGATAATCTATACATTAAAAAATATATAAAAATGAATTTCATAAATTTCTATGGGTTGTGGAGGAATTCAAATACAGTATTGGGGAGTGCGATTTGTTCGTGAGTAGTTTTAACGGTTTCAACAATTTCATTTCTTGATGCTGAGTATCACGTTTTAATCCTATGAAAGCTAATCATTTATGTAGTGTGTAGTAAAATTGATAACCCTTTTTATATAAATATCCAAGTACGTGGATCTTTATGTTTCCAAACTTTGATAAAAGAATAAAAGAAATTCAAACTTTTACAAGAAATGGTCAGGTAAGGTTCGTTTAATGTTCAATTCCTGTTTCAGACATCTACTGTTTTTAGCTCCTATTAAATTCCATTACAAAATCACCTGACTGAAGTATAATTCCTGCACGTATTGCAAGCTACAAACCCACCCCTTGGAAAATAGATTTAAGTATATTGAAAAAAATCACTAAACCGGCAATATAAACTAGTTTTTTTTCATTCGAGTTTATTTTGTGGAATTTTATTAGGTCATTAAGGAAAAAATACTAATTTCTGCCATTAAGTCATGTTAATGACAGGAAAGAATCATAAAAATTGCTTGTTTGATCGATTTTCATTTGCCATGTGTATCGTGCGTAAATCAGATTTTCCAACGCAGATTTTACAATTCCAATTTGGTTATAAGAAACTTTTCTTTGTTATCGATTTATCTATATACGCGACCTCTATGATTTGTTTTCTGTGTACAGTGGAACCTCAATTAACGAGCATAATTCGTTCCCGAATCTTACTCGTAATGTGAAGAAATTTTTTCCATAATAATAATCCTTTTTTTTTTTACTCTAAATTGTCTAGAGACTGTCTAAAACTGTCTAGAGACACTTGTTTTTACCTACTCTTCATAATTTGTCGAAAATTCAACACTGCATTTTCATTTAATAAATTTGTAGTGCGTATAGCAACTGACTCATTAGAGTTATGCTTCTCAATGTACGATGCAATAGTTTCCCATGATATTGCGCTGGATAGTTGTCGCTCTGTTGAGGCCGCTACCCTCCACCTCCCCTGAAAAACTCTCCTCTACAACTTCTTGCTGTGGAACAGAATGCAGCTCCATAAACTCTTCGGTGGTAAGCTCTTGGCTATGCTCTTCAGCAAGTTCGTTGATGTTGTAATCCACCTCCAGCCCCATGGTCTTGGCCAAAGACACAATCTTGTCGACTACAGGTTCCACAGGCACTGGCTCGAAACTCCCCAAAGTCGTGTTAGACAGCGTTGTCCGGTCAAAGCTTTTTCCAAGCGGAAATAAGGGCTCTCTTGATGACCCCCTCCCATGCCTTGTTAAAAAACACGAATCCGAATCAATTCCGTTTTTTTATAATAGTTATACTCCTTTCCATTTAGAATGAACAATCGTATTAGTGTGAGTAATACCAGACGTAATATGTATATTGTAACAGAGTCGCTGTGCTTTTTAATTGATCAGTGTTTGTTGTTTGAAATTAATTAAAAACACGGTATACATGGTTTGAATTTTGTAAATTAGGAATTTTTATATCTGTTATTTTTTTAATGTATTTTATATTATAACCAACATTTGTTTTAGTCGAATGCATTTGTTGGTTTTTACATATAAGTACTTAGCTATAAAAGTCATATATTAAAAATACTTATTTTGATCACGACGGAAAGCATAAAATATATATTTCGCAAAAAACAACACTGTGTACATGAAAATTTGATCTCTGTATATGTTGTGTGTTTTATTTCCTAGGAGTTTTCCGGCACCATGTATTTATTTTATATTAAAGAAAATGTATTACATGTTTTTGAAACGGGCTGTTACACACACTAATACAATTGTTCTTTCTAAATGAAAACTGCTTTACTCCATATTTTTCTGAACAACCTTAATGATGTTATGTAGAAAAACAATGGATTACCCTACCACAACTAAAAGATAATAAACGTACGTAAGAATGTTTATTATTCTTGGAATTTCCCTTCGTGAAAATATATTTTGAGGAAAATCCAATCAGCTGCAAGAGTCTTGATAATATTTGATAATACGTCTGATGCGCTACTGATTAATAAAATACTCTACACCATATGCATTCAGCGATATCTTCTAAGTTTTCTTTCACGTGACTGGCAGGAACCGTTCTAGCGGAGAGTCGAGTGCGTTCATTAATATCCCCACTATCCACGAAATGAAGCGCTCTGAGTCAGCGCACACTGGAGGCTTAATTACATCTAGGGTACAGCCTCCGGGCGTATAAATGTACACTGGGGAAAAAACTCATTCCGTCTCCAGCCTTTGTGAGATGATTCGCATGGCTGAAGGGTTATCATAGTTCAGCCTCCGTACGATAGAGGACGAACTATTGCGAATGTGGGATAGGTCTCCTAAGCCTCTCGGTCAAACCCTCTCGCCGCTGCACTATCAAATAAAACTATTTGTTTGGGACATACATATATTTATTGCCATATATTAATTACTTTGAACAAAATAATGCTCTGTTCTCCCTCCCTACTTTTCCTCTCCTCACGGCCTCGCTCGATAGGCAGCCCTGCATTGGAACAGTTCAGCGAAAGCTGTTATCAATTTCGGTGATTTCGGAGTCTATATTGGTGTTTTGGAACCTTTGACGACATATTGTGTGTGATAATCCTACATATAGTCCACATTCGGAGGTGCTTGAAAATCTAGGAGAGGGCGGAGTGCGGTCTTTTTTTTCTTACCTGTCCGGTATTTATTCTGGTACCTGAAATTGAGTAGGTACCCACCACTATTTATGAATTGAATCATGAATATTCATGAAACAATAATATTTTTTATTTAGTTGTATCCATTTCTTCACAATCTAAAAATGAAATTATTGGCCTATTTATTTTATAATATAAAGAGGATTAATATAATATACAGTTCAATTCCTTAACACAAAAAAAACATGGTTTATATGATATAATAGATATATGTAGTTATTAAACCTCTTAAAAATTGTCATCACAGGCGTTCACTATAATGCGACTATCTACCGTAACCTGTAGATACTAACTACAGCGGGTATAAAGTGTGCATTGATAATGAAATACAATGTACATAAAAATAAGATCCAGTCTGAACAAATTAGAATGCAAAATACATGTAAGCATAAAATAATACTTAGGAACATTATTACATACAGAAACTTAAAAATAATTCAATAAATAAATATTTAGCACCTTATCGCAAACTTAGATCAAAACTAAGACAACTCAAAAAGTTATTTTTCAGTAGACAAAAAAATAAAAATATTTTTCTACATTTTTTGTTACTAAAGTTATGAAACTAAATAACATTTTAGGTCATAAATGTATCTTAAAATTACACTATTCGAGAACTGGGGCTAAGTTAATTGCGTATATGACAGAGTATTCAAATACAATAATAACTCAAAATTCTTGTTTTTTCATATGTCTTAGTTTTGATCTAGGTATGCGATATATACAAACATGGTTTCAAAAAGTGTCGTGTAAAAGTTTTTTGTATGATCACTAAAATATGATACAAACATTCTTGACTGTAATCTATCTAAATATTTTTCGAATACTGCACACGCAGAGCTTCGTGAATAAATTCGATTATTTTAGTAATTTGTTGGTTAGGTTGATATGTCAATAGCAATCATATGGATTGTTTGTCTATTTTCTACAAAACATCGAGTTCTTAATTCAAAGTCCTTTTAAACGTAGATCGACACTATCAATATGTAGGTAATTGTATACTTTTTAACTATTGAAATTCGATTCGGAAGAAAAATGTGTAATTTATAATAGATGAACAATAAATATAACTTTATTAATTTTAATTTTATTTATTAACAAAATCAACTTTATGGTTAAAATCCATTATTTTAAATTGTTAACGTTGTTTTATTAACCACTTAATGAATTAAAATGCATCTACCGGTTTCGAAAAATATCATTTTCTTCTTCAGGATGTCAGAAAAATCACTAATTTCTCATCAATATTGACAATACACCTAGTGATACAATAAAAAAGTTAGTACTTTGTCTTATAAGTATATTTCATATTATGGTAAATTTTGTGGTTTATTCTGAAGTTACTAATTACACATTCACAATAAGAATGTGTTCTCCTTGATAATATTAATTTGTTATCTCAACTTTTTTTAGTTTGAATTATCTATTTCAAATCAATTCGATAAATGGATATAATGCGCCGTTAATTCTTTCTAAACTGTACGCTTTGAAATTTTGAAATCCATTTTGAACTTTTTGTTAGTCCAATCTCAATTCCAAAGTTGAGATTCCCCGACTAAACTGGTCCAAGAAATGTATCCTCGAATCTTCGCTCCGCGTGAGAACGAACAACATTCGATACATAGGTACCTGTTATCTTATTCTGTAACCGGTACCGACTGAGATAACACGGGGAGGATTGGAATAATACCGCCGGCGTGTTAGATGTAAACTAGTAAAAACAAAGTGTTAGGGTGTGTGCGGAAACTGGAGGGTTAAGCCTCGTAGACATAGCGTCGCGACGCCTTTATTGCGGATTTTGTAAGTAAGCGTTCTCTACCCCCTTCCAGCAATCATAACAGTCGCCGAGAGGGGAATGGTGATGGGGGTGGTCGACTGCGGACCTAGTAAATAAAGCAGATATACTGAGTGGGGTCATTTGGATACGTTCAAGTATCCAATTAAATCATTCTGTTGTTAGAAAAATCTTCTTTTTATATTATATTATTACCCGTATACTCGAAAATGTACATAATATAATGCCTCTCTTCTCTATAATAAAAGTTACACAAAGGTTACATTTTCGAAGAGATTAGTGAAATTACGAAACGGATATTGATAGTTTGATATTATAATGTTTATCACCTTTGCTCTATGATCAATACATACACATTTTCCTCAACAGTTTTACCCCAGTTTTTCACAACAATTTTAAAATGTCGAAATATATAAATTGACTTAAATATCATTAATTGACATGGCGGTCACTTTGTGGTGCAACATGATTTATTTTTTTAATGTTTTATACACACGTGGGTTATTTTGTCACTGCTACAGTTTCAAGAGGAGCAGTTCCTCTTATAATTATATGAAAATTAAACTAAAGACAGTTTCTTATTGACCCTTTCGGGTATCGAGGAGGGGCGTGGAAGGGGGGAGAATGAGTCGTTAATGGGAATACGGGTGAAGTATTAGTGAATATGATGTTATTCAGTATCGGAAAAAACATTAATGTATAATATCACGTTCTCTAATACGTCACTCCTATTGTCCATATTCCCATTAACCGACTAATTCGTATACTCCAAAGGAATTTGGCACTTCACCCCAATGTTATGTATCAGTTTTCTTACAAATCGGTTATCAGTCAAAATTAATGTCTACTTTGAAATTTAGGTAAATACTACGAGTTGTAGGTTTAAATAATCCATACTAAAATAAGTCGCTGTTTATAATTTCATGTGAAACTTATTTATTTTTTAATTGTGCATGTAGACAGTAATATGCGGTAATTACCCTGACAGAATTTCGGAACATTACAAACAAAAAACGAAATAGTTTATTATTTTAATCTGAGCCGGTATCGGAGGTGATAGTAAAAAATTAGGCAGATATTGTAACGTCTTAATCCATTACGGCATTCTCGATACGTATTCTAGCCGGTTTAGTTAAAATAAAACAATAATAATGAAATACTTTTGAAAATCGCATTTCGTAGTTTATTTCGTAAATAGCGTTCGCCATATTTCTCTAAAATGCTTCACGCTGTTTTTTTTTATTACGAGTCTTATTGAATATCGTATATTCGTAGAGCTAGCTCGAAAAGTTAATGTCGAATCTGGTCGCTCTGAAAAATACACCAATATGCTAGCCATCAATACAGCGCACTGGTTAATAGTCTGGAAGATTTACAGACTTCAGTGACAGAGATGAACGACTCTAGTAAACATAGAGATCGAAATCAGTAAAGATAGAGATAAATCCGCCCGAACATCGTGCATATTCTAGAAGCTTTAGTATTAAAACTAAATATTTAAGTACAGCTGTGGTTTTCTTCTTATACTGAATAACATGAAATAATATTAAAAAATAATACCGGTTTTTATTACTTTGAAAATAATATGTTTGAACGAAACTCAACTTGTATTATTTTGACTGTCGTTTTTTAAAATTAATTATAAAAGCGTGTACGTGAATATGTTTAGGACAATGCCATTAAAATATTAATTATGTATTGTAAAAAAAATTTCACGCAAGAAAACAATGAAAAAAGATTTTTCGGAAGGAAAAGCTATTAATTAGTTGAGAAAAAACTTTTTAGAGCACATTGGGGAGACAGAGTACATTGGTGACATGAGTTATGAATGCAACTTTGTTCATTTAAAAATATTCTTTCAGATCATATAAGTTACCAAGGGCGTACAGTGCATACGAGCAAAAAAGCTGTGCATTACTAAAAATTCTGGGAAAGAAATGTAAATTAAATATTTACTGAATTGAAAATTCCTTTCGGTTGATCCGTTTTGTATGTAGAGTCGCGTTACCTATGCTGTTTTTTTTTTTAACAGAATAACATTGGTTGAACTATTTCCTACGTTAACCTTTAATTATTTCCTCTAGTTATTACTGGAAAGATTTTCAAACAATAAATTAATCATGTTCAGTCATAGAAAGTGTTCTTAAAAACGTCCATACATTTTTTATATGGGTAAGAAGGTATTATTACTTTAAAACTTAAACTTTAAAAACACTATTAATAGTTTTCTGAAATTACAAATAAATACATGGTAGGGTCGTATAAACGACGAATTCATTTTGTCTAAAGACGTTGGTTAAACGAAAGTTCATAATCCTATGTACAAACGTACATATATTACCATATATTACATATATTATGGCACGACCAGGTAAACCAGATAATGGAGGATGGTTCTGTTAGAAGTCTCAACAATCGGCGAGCTTGTATGAGAAGATGTATGAATGTGGATAAGGCGAGAATTGTGTGTCAGGACAGAAGAGTGTAGCGCTCTATCCTCTCTGCCTACCCCCACGGGGAAATGGCGTGATGGTAAGTAAGTAAGTATACTACCATTGGTAACAGCATAACCTAAATCTATACCTACTGCACGCCACTGTAAGTTACACATGTATATGATGTCTATTTTTTTGTGACAATACAAAAGTCCTTTCTAATAATGTGAACTACAAAAGTCCTTTATAGAGCACTAATCAAAAAACATATGTAAAAAGATAAATTTTTAAAAATTTCGTTTTTATGTACGTTTAAATAAGAAGTAAGTAAGTCAAGTTAGTTTCTGTGATTTATATTACAAATATTGTAAAATAAGTGTTTTTTCTGAAAAAAAAAAAATTTTGGACGTATTATCATTGCGCTCCATATGTATGTATATAAAAATTAAAGTTTTGAAATGTCAGACTTAAAATTTTTATTTTAATATATCAGTTTTAATAATTTTAGTCGGAAGCTCTTCTATGGAGACAGTAATCGGATATTCAATATCTGAGGTACTTTTCGAATGTATAAAGATTAGGCTGTTTTTAAAAAATATATTTTCAGGTTAGCGTATTTATATCATCAGAAATAACCAGTATAGTGTGTTCATGTAATATATATAAACTTTTGTACTGACTGTGATCGTGATCAGAAAAGTTTTTTTAAAATGGTAAGATGTTCAGTTTGTCACACAATATTTTTCTACTTTCTCGATTTACTTTGCTCACTGCGAAGCAATTTACTTTTCGGAACAAAATGGATAATAGCTGAATTTAGATTTTTTTCACAAATAGACAATTTTAATTATTTAGTATTATTGTTTATAAAGAAATAAATTAAACAACTAAAATTTTATTTGAATAGGTGACCTATAATTTAAAAGATATATATAATTTTTTTATTATTATTCCCCTACATGGTATACCGAGTTGGGTAATTGTAGATCGTGGCTTTCAAAAGAATGGTTGATATCAGTGATATGGTTAGAGAATTTGGAGAAATTAATGTTTTTCATACAGCGTCGATGTCTTTAATTGTGCATTTAAAGTTCAATTTACACCTGCATCTGCAGGACCATTCCCATCTGGGAAGGACTGCTCTTCTCGAAACTAGTGATACAACTCAAATAATAAAAAAAATGCGTGTGTGTATGATGTGAAAATTAAAATTATATACAGTCCAACTCAGTTATAACAAGTACGAAGGGACCAGCTAAATTTGCTCATTATAACCGTTACTCGTTATTACAAAAAATATTTAATATCCAATAAAAATAAAAGCAAGTCAAATACATATGAGAAATCAAAAATCTGAAATAGTATGAACAAAAACATTTAAAAGTAAATTACTACATTCAATCACATTATTTCTTAACAAAATTCAAATACCGGTCTTTTATAATGTTTAAAACTTACTACTACGCGCACAAAATAAACACCCATTGTTTTTTTTTTTATAAGAATTCACAAACCTGAAAGGAACCTCGTCAGCAGACGCTGCTTTCGATTTTATGTATTCTCAAGAATTAGGGTTTTTTGATCGTCTAGTGTATTTTGTTCACTTGTTAACAATATTTTTGTACGTGACGCGAGCTCATTATAATAGTGAAGAGTTGTATGAAAACAAGATTGAATCAAAATAATAATAAATATTTCCTCATTATGATCTCACTATAACCGCGCTCGATATGTTACTCCAATGATATTAATGTGACCTTTATTTTATGATTATATCTATTTTAAATTATTTAACCCAGACACTCGTACACAGGTAACTGAATTCATTATATTTTTCATGTGAAAGCCATTTCCCGTATTCTGTATCCCCCGCTCGTAAAGCACGAATCTGTCGCGACTGAAGCTTTTATGACTAATATGTCAGACGCGGGCGGTCCTTAAGATGAGCATTAAAATATTGTACAGACGGGCGGTGCCTACCTGTAAGCTGTTTTATTTTATCCAGATATTTCAAATATATTCCTTTGTATGATAATACATATATGTATGCTTTATGATCGATTCAAAATGTTTTGTTTTTTGCTTTTCAGAAGGAACGAGTAATCGGTAAAGAGTACATTTTTATATATTGTTAAGTTTATAAATATATTATATCACATTAAAACATTTTTGTTATATATATTTTTGGTTAGAAATACAAGGATGTATAGTATTTTTTACTTTTAAAGCATTTTAAACACTTGTTTTTTGGACTCGAGTCAAACTGAACAATAATAACACATTGATATAAAATACGTATAATGAATCGTGCTATAGGTATAGATAATAATTTTTATATTTAAAAAAAACTAAATAAATAAGCAAGGGGATTTAAAAAAAATCACTATTTGCCTATCTTCAAAAGCTTGTGAGTGAAAGATATCGAAAAACCGTAAAAAAAATTCGCACACGATAATATGAAATTAATTTCTTCAAATTAGATTTAGTTAAAATTCGACGAAATAGAGTTAATTTATGCTGGCCTGCCAATATCTCAGCTGGATAGATTACAATTCATTCTAAATGGGGCAGCACGGATAATATATGGAATTTCTGAAATCTCTCGTATAATCTCCTTTTTGCATGAGTTACATTGGCTCCGGTTCCCTGAATGAGTTGAATTTAAATTGATGTACAAGGCGACACATAACATGGCGCTTCTGTATCTTCAAGAGCTTTGTATCCCAAACAATTTCAATAGTAGACGTCAAACTCTCAGGCCAGCCTCTACTTTAGCCGCAGCAAGGGTTGTAGAACCGACCGACCCTTACCAGAAGTCTAAGTTAGTGAATGCGCACTTGCGGTGGCAGGCCCAAAAGCGTGGAACTCTTTGCCTCCTCCGTCATTAGAAACGGTGCATCAGAGACGTACCTTTTTAAAAAATCATTTTCATATGTTCAAATAACAATTTTAAATTTTAAATATGTAGATAATGTTGAGCTGTAAACAGTTTATGTGTAATGCGCTCTTGAGGTGAAATATTTTACGAAAATGGTGCTATAAAAATTATCCAATATTATAACGGAAAATAGATTATTTGATTTCAAAAAGATTAACTACATAAACATTTTCAAAAAACATTTATTTTATTATTTAAAATATTTATAAAAAATATCTTCCGTTAGAACAGTCATTATTTTGCCTGTTCATGTTTCTTGTGAGGATATTTAAACAATTTTATTGTATTTTTTCATACAAAAATGCCCACCGCGCTGTAAAGTATTATATATAAAATGTTATGCTCGCATTCCCGAATTTAAAAACCCTAGAATATTTACGAAGATCGAACCGTGCTAGCGTTCGTTATCCCGTTTAACGAGGCGTGCCGATCGGAATATTGGCCTTTTACCTACTACTTGATAATATCGTACGGGGAGAGAATCACAACCCCTTCACAATACGCATACATGTATTTTAACAGCCTGTACATAGTTCTTGATCTTTCTTACACCATCTACGATGTACATATATTTAAAATAAACGAAAACTTTTGCTTAATCTATTCACCTTTGCTAAGAATTTTTATTGAAAAATAATGAATGTATACTACGAAATACAGCACTAGTATGAAATCAAGTCAATGTTGCATAAAACAGATTCTAAGTCATTTATTTATTTTATTCTATTTATTACTGTACAATTTATAAATGTACCCTCCACCTCCTCCTTTTGGGGGTGTGTGATTTCTATAGCTTCTTTCTGGCTGCCTTTTGAATTTAACGTGACAAGTCTCTCATATTGTACAGGTATGGTTCTGGTACGACGATACCGGAGCCAACCTATGATGGTATTATGATGATATGATTGAATGTAATAAAATAAATAAAAATTTATGTAATTATGACGAATCGAAACGAGGGTAAACAATTCTCGAAACGATTCGGGATAGGCTGTAAATAAATATAAATAATGTAATTATTGTTGCAGGAATATACGGGAGACTTGTCGATTATTGTTATAGTACGCTTAGAATATGATATAATGTATTATTTATACTGTTTATTGATATATATTCACATATTGATATGTATTCATTAATCAAAAGTATAGTACATTCTAGAAAAACCCACAAAAGTAATTTTTGTTTTATTAAGTTCTGTATGGAAACAATGTCTGTTTTTATCTAAGCCCGTGGAATAATTTTCCGCAAACCAAAGTTGACATTCAAAAATATCCTATTTCCAAGATTGGCAGGAATCCAATTTGAAGAATTGGTATTGATTAAAGATTTTCGAGGTCGAATCGTGTTAAAATATTCCAGGTTTCATCTTTAACGAATTCACCTTAAATCTTTCTTATTGTTTTTTAATTTCGGCTTAAATTTTTCTTATAAAACTTTATTTTAAGCATTTTATTGTTTAAGTTTTTCCATCGACTTCTTAAGCTTTTAGAGATGATTTACAACTACGCGAAATTTTCTTTCTCAATTTGTAAGCCGATTTACACAGCGCGAAACGCTACGAGGTTAGCCCGAACGGTACGTTTATCGAGTGAAGGTAGGATATGAAGTTCCCATAAATCTACTAAATTATCTCTCGAACCACGGGCTTAGCACAACATTTCAATTAGTGAACCTTTAAATAAAACTAATGTGTACGGTATTATATGCGATAACATGTTTTCTCGGAACGTCTTTAATGTAATATTTCTTGACAAATATTGGACGATCGATCAGTAGTTCGGCTAGACAATGAGATAATCTATTCCATCAGAAGATATTTATTTAATTAGTAAAGCAACAGGTGTCATTCGTTTGGATACCTGCGCATAAGGGAATTCATGGAAATTAATGTGCTGATAAACTGGCCAAGGAGGCCACTCTTTCCGAAGTTTTCCCCCATCAATTCCATATCCCGATGATTGACGGACTTAATATGGTAAAAAAAACGTTCGAATTCTATCGGGACTGTACAATAGATGGATCCAAATAATTATAAGGGCTTAAAATAATTCAAAGATCTATTCCTCGCACCCCCTGGTTCTCCAAAAGTAAAGTCTCCAAAAACAAAACATCTCTAGAATGAGAATTGGGCATTGCCAGGTAGCCACACATTTATTCAGATTGAACTTAATAGGTTCCTCAATGTGTGAGTGTGATACTGAGGAGGAAACTCTTGACCATATCTTTTTTGCCTGTCCATTGCGGACCACAGGTTTTTTTTACAGTAATCTCGTCAATGGTAATTTTCAACTCCCGGTTAACTTGTGTCATCTTCTTTCCCTTAACTCGCCACATTTAATCTATATAATAGTAATTTTTTTGAACGTTGAACAATGGTATTGACTTGTACAATAATATTTCCTATTCTATAATATTATTGTACACTTTCTTCTATAAAATAAAGTTTTAACTTGATTAATGGCACAAATCACTCTTAAAGGGTGGATTGCCTATTTAAAAGGAGAAGAAGAAGAGAAGTTATGGCGTAACATTCAACTGAAATGCACAAAATAACTTATGGTTGGACTTTTTATGAACTGGATTCCGTGTATCAGAATGGTATTATCATAGCGGTGTGTACACGTGTATACAGTGTACACTAATAATAATAATAATAATAATAGATAATTAGTATAGCGCCATTTTCGTAAAAACTTTCACCTCAAGGGCGCTTTCCACATAAACTGTTTAAAATTCTATATTTCTATCATTATTTTTAAAATTATAATTTGTTATTTTCACTTATAGAAATGACTTTTTGAAAAGGTGCGTTTTTAGTTTCTTTTTAAATAGTGTCTGATGCTTCTTATGACGGATCTTATGATTAGTGATGATGTTTCTTATGACGGAGGGCAAAAGTTCCACGCTTTTGGGCCTGCCACCGCAAATGTCTGTTCACTAAATTTAGATTTCTGGCAACGGTCGGTCGGTTCTACAACCCTTCCTGCGGCTGAAGTAGAGGCTGACCTGAGAGTTTGACGTCTTGAAGATTCATCGGTGTACTACTGCAAAACCAAACTAAAAAGAACGAAAGCGCCCAAAGAATACAACACTGTTGCTTTTGTTTTTTTTTGTTTAATTTATAGCTGTGTTGGGGATATAAAATGGTTTTTTTGTTTTAAATTATCAAATGTTTTAAACTTTTTGGCATTTCATATATTTTATTTCTTTAGCTTTGCGTAATTTTCTGCTGATGATAGTTTTGATTAAGTTAAAAAATTATAGTTGTAAGTAGGTATAGTGAGACTTTAATTACGTATAATTTATTTTTATTGTTGTTTGTACTCTTTTCTCGTACGCCGAACACAACTTATGTTATTATTACAGCATTCGTATTCATTTTTTTTAGTGATTATTAACAAATCACGGAGCTAATTTGACAAAATGTTTTTTCTTTCCAAAACTAATATTTATTCATATTCCACTTTATGTAGATCATTTGACTACTTAATTGTAACAACTTAAAAAATCGTCAATTATTCTGTTTTTAGGAGCGTACGTATACCCAATTATGAATAAGAAAGATGTCAATTATGGTGATGAGAGTCTGAAGGATTTATAGGTTATGTCGTAACTGATGTGATACGATTAGTGTGAAGTAGTGGATGCCCCAATATTTCATACACAACAGTCGTGTACGTTTGAATGTCGAGGAGTGTATGTGAGTAACAGGTGGCAGGTTATGAGAACATAAATTACTGTGTGCACTGAATTTATTGTAGTCAAGTTTACAAATGTAGAAGTTTAATCGTACAAAGAAGTTACCGCGCGAATTGTTATCGGGGCGGTTTCTGGAGCTGTTTTCTGGAAGGCGTCGGTGCTGAGAGTGTTCCCGTGAATGCTTTCGATAGCTGTTGTTCCCGGGTTTCCTATTGATAATATATGGTCATGTATGCAGAATGAACACTACCACTTGACCGTTGCTGTTTTTCTGGTGTCGTGGCTGGTTATATGTTATTATTTGTCTTAACTCTGGGTAGTTTTCCGACCGATAGAAATGCGCACTCTGGACGCTCGGATTATTAAGTTCCTTATCGGACGATGTATTGATCGTAATTGCACTCCGCTGGTCGTTTGACCGCGATCCTTCAATCTATGAAAAGCGGCAATATTCACAACAAAATGACCAATACCAACCAACAATAAATCCCAGAGGTGCCAGTCGAAGGAACAAAAGGTGCGTAGAGAGTCTTTGAGGTTGATGGGAGTTGTGTTTCACGCACCGGTACTTTGTAGATACGTTCAGCCTCACCAGGCGGTGTTGGTGTGTTTGGAGGTGATAGCCCCTCCACATACTAAAAAAAATGATGTGAGTAAAGCTGGTAAAAAGATAAAAGGCGTAGTCAGGTAGTCAAATAGTATAAACTGTTTATGATTTCATAACCAAGTTAAATCTTACAGAGATGGATGTCATTCAAAGCATTCACCGACGGGCGGCAAAGTTTAACGGTGGAAATTCGTTATTCAAATTCAGACAATTATATAATCGCGCCATCATTTGCCCGGAGGTCCGCTTCCCTTAACTGATAGTGACACGTCATCAACTGTGAAAGGTCACAAGATAACGGTGCGTCCAGACCCCGGCATAACGAAACCCAGGAAATCGTTCGAAAGGGAGCCAGATCCGAGATGGATCATTGTCATTTTGTCCGCAGGACTCTAAAATGTGGGTAAACAGTTTTATATTAATTTTACAAATTAAATTATCAAATGACGCGCGGTGTTTATAAATAACTGTCTATTCAATTGTTTGAGACTATTTCATTATATCGTATAGTTTTTATTTAATGTAATATGATTTTGTAAATTATAATATATATAACCGTTTATTATATATAACGTGTTGTATATATGTAAACGACATTTTTTTTCAATCAATACACGATCAAATTACATCATATATTGACGACCCGGTCTAATAATAAGTGAAATTAATTGGAAAAGTGTAGAATTAAAGGCCACCGAAGATATAAATACAATTAAGAACTTTTTCGATATCAATTTACTATCACAAAATACAACTCACAATCGTAATTGTTGTCTCTCTCTAATTGCTCAATTTTAAAAACAACAAATAAAATCAAATAAATTGGAGTAATTATCGATAAAAATCTTTAATGGAAAAATCAAATTTGTCAAGTTGTTAAAAAGATTAGAATATTAATGTACATATTTTTTTAGAATCAGGACATTTTTATCGATAAAAAATTTGTGCTTGTTATACTATGCATTTATTCAATCCATATTACAATATGCCATCATTAGTTGGGGATCACCTTATAATACCAGTCTGATTACAGTAAAAAATGTACGAAAAATTATCATAAAAGTAATATTATAAAAACCAAAAGATTTTTCGACAAAATTACTTATTGAAGAATTCAAAGTATCGACATTCTATTAAATAAAAATTCTATTCTTCAAATATTGAAAGAAAAATATAATTTTATTACTGAAAATCGTACTAGGTTTAAATTTGTATTTTCATGTTCAAAAATCGGCACATCATTTGCACAGCATCACTATACGCATCTAGGAAAAAAAAATTTAACAGCTTACCCGAAAACATCGGGAAGATTAATGACAATAAATAAATAATTAGTCAAGACGTTGGCCTAGTGATCTAGTGGTCGGGGGTTCGCGCCTCGTTCCAGGACACCAGCAAGTTGGTCCTATTTTCATAGCACAAGCGTTTAGCTTAGTTTGAAAATAGTAAGAATATTGATGTGACATGTATTCCGTGTACGCATCTCTATTTTTTTTTTTTTTTAACAATAAAACAATAAAATGCTATCAAAAACACTTTAAAAATAAATATGTTCCCCGAAACTTATAATATTTTTATATCGCTATTGCTTAGTAATTGTAAACAATATTTTTTATTAATATACACTACATTTCTCTGCACGAGTATTTGCTTTTTAGAGAAGTGTAGCATTATATCATTGTACTTATGACAGATTAATAAATAAATGTATAAAAATATATATTATTAAGGAAAACACATTCTTATTGTGAAGTTGTAATTATTCAGAACATAGGTCTGTGATATTTTAAATACTAAATTAATGCATTAATTATAAATATATACATACAAAATCAATTCTGTCGAAAAATATTGTTTTTGCGTCACCGGGATTGGAAATAGAGATCCATTTTAGTATTTAAAAAAAAAATATATGAAATATATATATATATATATATATATATATATTTCAATAGTCTGAAAGAGGTGTGACTGGACGAGTAGAAAATCTTTAAATAATAGTTTTGTGATTTACAACTACCCCGGTGACCAGATAACTGCGTACAAGACGAGAGTGCGTACATATAGTAATTGAAATGCAAGGTGACTTAAAAATTAGACACAGTGTAGATTATTTGCAGTTTATTATTATATTGTTTATTGTATTTGTAATAAAAGTAAATGTAATATAGTGCAAATAAATATATACCTACTTTTTGACCACAATACAGGGCGTGACAGACCTAGTCCACAATATTTTATTGGTGGATTAAAGGAATATGTGGATTAAAGGAATATGTGACTAATTTACGAGTCAAAAATGTTCAAGGAATATGTGCCTAATCTCAACCGTGTCAGAGGTATAAGCATTTCAAAAAAATTGTAATTATGCGATTATATCAATTAATTGAAATACTTTATCCAAATTATATATTGAATACAAAAAATTAAAGATCATCGAATTTTGAGCGGCCAATCTATTTTGTTAGATGATTGAAGACCTGAAGCAAAGATATAGATTAATAATGAGCAAATATCGCAAATATTTATTTCGCAGTACATATCTTTAAAGCTTAACATGATTTTATAAAAAATTAAAACAATATTTTCCGTAACGGTTTAGAATAGTTACACCCTATATATATATATAGGGTGCAACAGACCCTTTCCACTTATTTTATGCTTGAATACCTGACTAAATCACGAGTCGAAAATGTTCAAGAAGTATGTCCAAATTCTAAACCGTTACGGAAAATATTGTTTTAATTTTTTATAAAATCATGTTAAACTTTAAATATATGTACTGCGAAATAAATATTTGCGATATTTGTTCATTATTAATATATATATATTTTAAAATAAAATGTATAATAATATAAAAACGTAGTTGGGTTAGGTTATGTTTAGGTTAATCCAAAGTCACGTCGGCAGAATAATAAGCTTACTGTTAGCAGTTGTGTGCACCTGCATCGTGTGCAGTTGTCATGGAATCATTTAACCCATACAGAAGATGCCGTCTTATCTCAAGATGCAAAATATTGCTTCTGTTAAAATGATTTGAAACAAAAATAAACCAGGTTTTGTTCTTGATACGGAACGATGGATGGAGTTTGTGGTCGCCCTTTAAAATGATACCACGGTCTATGATGTAAAATGTATAGAATATCGTATAGTATCAAATTCGTTAGATTCCCAGATTCTCCGCAAATATTAGCCAAGTTTGGTGCAAAAAGTGCCCAAATTTTGAAATATTTTTTTTTTTACATATTAAAATGAATTCAAATAATAAATGAAATATGAGAAAGGAGACAAAGGATACATACTCTATCTTTTATACGTGTGTGTGTAGTGTGGTTTGCATATTCGGCAGGCGTTTTTGAAATCATAATATCAGACTGAAACTGTTCTGAAACTCATTCCACTTGAAACAACATTTAGATAGTGGATTAGTTCCTCTATCTATTCAGATGGTCTAGAGAGGTCTTCTTTGCTTTGTCTTTTATAATAATTATAATTTTTCTCACAATTATTCTCATAAATATGCGTAAATTAACCGAATGTATAAATGAAAATTATCGATTTCAATAACTATTATTTCTCTCGCGAGACTTCCAAGAAAGTCTTGTCGTGGAATTATTTACCAAAATACAGAATTAGATATCCTATTACGTAATATTAATTGAATTGTATTTTTGTGGCAGTTAAAATGAGAAAATATAATATAACGCAGCCATTTATGAAAAAAATCACAAGTTCGTTTTAATGTTCATCGTAACTATACGGGGGACTCCAGTGGAAGTTAAACAATAGCCACTGTTGCAACTCCTAACCTTGTTTTGCTTTGAGGCAAATAAGTTTTCGTGTAATAACAACTTTAGGGGCTGCAAGTTTATAAATTTGCTATCGAGCATCTAAATTTATAGCAATTTAGTCCTCGACCTTAATAATTATATAAATTTTTTATAAAACTTAATTTAATAGCGTAGATATATCAAACTATCGATAATTATGTTTATTTCTTCTCGTTTTCGTGTTTTCATAAATAAATTTGTATCACATTGCTACAATATGATACAAATTGATGAGTTTCCATAAATTCTGTCTAATGAGAAAAATTATTATTTGTATCTAAAACACTGAAAAACCTAACCAGGAGACTGATTCGGGAAATTTTTGAGAGAATCGACCCAATCATAATTTTCAAAACTGTTTACAATTATATTATTTATGTAAATTTTAAAAACAAATTTGTCTGTTCAAAAACTCATAAAAACAATTTTGTATTAATGAAAAATTAAATTATTAATAATGCACATTGTTTCGCAATTAAACCGATTATTACGTCATTATCAACCTCATTCAATATGTTTCTCTCGTTGTTGACATTAACACAAAACCTCCCAGTCTATTGTCATTTTTCTGTCACCAATAGAACTTCGCGATGTATTTTTTATTCTGCCTTTCATTATTAATCTGCACGTATAATATTTCAGAAAAATAAATTCTAAATTGTTTGTTGCTTAATGAGTTAGGTCATAAATATTGAATTTACATTTTTTTTGTTTGTTCGTATAACATATACATTGCTCGATATGAAAGTTAGAGTTTGTTCGTATTTTTTTTTTTATTACAAATTAGTTTAAGATAAATTTTAATATTATATTTTGTAAAATAAAAACAAAAATCCACGCCAATTGGCCTATCAGGATTTCTACCTAACGGCCCCTGCTGTCATCCTACTTTCTCGGTGCCTGGCCATACTTGTATGTATTTGTGTGTAAGTATCTAGGCCGTATATATATATATGTATGTGTGTGTGAGTACCTGCGGTAGGTAATGCCAACCGTTATCCACAATCCGTGTTGTTACGGTCGCTAACGACTCGCTCTAATTCCGTTCCCGTTCGTCGGCCTCGCAGCCTCCTTCCGGTCCAGCTGATCAACTTACGTGCTGGCGACGCCCTCCCGCTTGATATTCTCTCGTTTTACGCCAGTTTTTATGTAAATTATGGCAACGCTCTAAATTTATAATACAGATATTACGTTGAACATTTTTTAGGTCGGTGTCACACTAATGGACGCCTTGGGATTGCGTCATTTTTGGCACCAATAACGGTGTTTATAACGGCAAAAATGCTACATAATTATTTAATTACACTTTGTTCTCTTCTTTTGAGCACCTACGCGATTCATTACTGTTCTGACGCGTGCCACGCTGCTAATGGTGCACGAACAGAAGTTAAGTTACAGTGAAGATCGTAACACTTTAAGAAACCGTGTTTAATAATATCCCTCAGCAGCGTCGGTTTTGATTTCGTGAGTAGTCCAAGCGTCGCTTATGTTATAGAACAATGAACTTTTCTCACTAGAACGATGTACGTTTACGAAGGCTGCAGACGTATGAATTTATAAAGCGTGATTCATTGATTGAAAAATAGACGAAACTCAGTATAAGTTAAGTATTGAGGTTTACGATTTTTTTGTAACCAAATTTGATAGAAAATATTATATTTGAGTGAAGAGTTAATTTCCTTTGAAATACGAATCAAATGAAAATGTAACATTTTGGTTTTGATTTATAATAAAATTTTAGAGAATAAAAATGTTGCTCAATTTTAATACTTCCAAAATTTAAACTTATATCACTTCAATCTTTTGCGGTTTAAAGTATAGAAAATCAAAATGATGCATTAGTATTTTATTTGGTGGTATACGATGGTGAGAGCCTAACCAGATGAAAATCCGGAAACCAAAAAAAGGACAGCTTCCGAGAGACGTAGGTACGTCAATTTAAATTTAATACAAAGTTATGAAACCGGGTATAAATTATATTTTTATTTTGTTCATCTATTTTCACTTAGCTGTCAGTTTAGCCATCAATCAAAAAGTCTTAGGGCAGGAAAACCCCGATTTTAATTTAACCATTCCTCTCTGATGATGTAAACTGTATTAAAATTACCTCTATATGTAAATATACTAAATTCAGACTTCTTATCTTAGGTATTTCTCCGTAATATATTTATGTATTGGATTAAATTATTACAATATATTAGTATTTACTATACGCAAGAATAGAAAATGTTTTCTCGAAGAACCCGGCGTGAATTTGTCAGTGCATGTGAACGTGCAGATTAGTGCTTATGGCGCAGTGCGCGGGGCGCGGGGTGCCGGATGCCGATCGTCATTTAGTGGCAGAGCGCGCGCCGGCCGTGTCTTATGTTGTCGTTCGTGATGATTAATGTTTATTCTCATTTTTAGCAGTTTTACATAATAATTGATTTTCACTTATGTATATATATATGTCAACTATTATTTTAATGATTAATATAAGTAATAAATGTAACTTTTTTAAAAATATTTATCCGACTAAAAATCACAATAGTCTACATGTATACTGAATTTACAGCACCGTGACGCGCGTTTTTATTTTAGCACCGTAAGGGAAAGGTTAACATGATACCCCTAGATTGGATATTAAAAGACAAAAACAACGTTAACAAATAAGCTGACCCTTAATTAATAAATGACGTTCGTATAACGTTTGTTTTGTTGAAAAAAGCTTTACAATTAATCAGTTATTATTTATTTGTTTGGGTTCCTTTGTATGTATGAAATCAACATAAACGGTAGCTGAGTAGGTTTTGGTGCAATTTTTTTTTGCAAGCGGACTGCACAATACGTTTGTAGATTTTTCTATCAACTATCACGTGTTATTATGATTCATGAATGTAATGTCGGATATGTTTTTAAAATGATTTTTTCTGTATTACCGCGAGAAGATCCGGATGCTGAGTGATTAATCATACCACCACGTGACGAGAGTGCGCGCGCCTGCTGGGGGCGCCGCATCGCAAATTAATGCGAATTGTGCTTGAAATATTAATCTGACCTTGCTCTCGCCAAATCAACGAATTATTTGTCATTTTGTTTTGCCTTTAAAGCCAATACATTTTTTTATCTAGTTTTAAAAAATTTATTTTGTAATTTGGAAAACTAAGAACGGTCTGAATTTATATGAATTGGAACATGAGTTAGAGCGCCTCGATTACCTTGAACGAATATTGATATTGGTGTCTATTATGTACTAACTTTTATGTATATTTTTTAATCTTATGTATTATGTTTTAATTTGATGTAATCTTGATAAATGTGAACATAATACACAATATATATATATATTTGTCACATTTTCGCCATATATTTTTCTGAGATTACTCCAAGTACATAAGTAAGTAAATATACAAATAAGTAAATATATGGCGAAAATGTGACAAATAAATATGTCATACTTGGTTACCGTGATAATTATACATTATATTCAGTACATATTAATATGTCCTCTCGTGGGCCAGTAAATTATTTGTGAATTTAGTATCTAGACGGTGCCTACCTAAAAAATTTAGAGAATAAAAAATAACCGTACCTCCTAGCAAATAAAATGTCAAAAATGTAATCAAATTTAATTTCTTCTTTCATTCCTAGTGAAATGTACATATATAACACGTATGCGCGCGTTTTTATTTTTTATCTGTTAAGACATAATAAAAATTAAACAAGAATAATTATAAAATGTTACTTTAAATTTTTTTAATATCAAATCTTTTCAAAGAAGCGCTAAGATTGAAAAATAATAAAATAAAACTCAATACCTAACCTGAATGTGTACTGAATATTGAAGGTTTTGGGATTATTCTTTAAAAAATATCTAAACAGATTATGTATATTTTCAATCTAGTTTTTTTGCCCGGGATAGGTTTAGAAATATAAATGACAAATCGCCCCAGCTTTCGCTGTCAGACTGAAATTTTTTTTACGTGGATTTAAAAAATGCTGCCTTTAGGAAGGTAAGCTGCGTCAAGAAAATAGATCCTTTTGTTTACTGCGAATATCAACTTTTTTCCCGTAATAATAATTGTAGATATTACTACGAATTTCGTAATGCTGTTTTGTTTTTCTCGAATTAACGTTTTTCGTTTAAGCTGGCAAGGAACTGTCCGGTGGTTAATATTAATTTGAATAATTCGTATTTTCATTTAAAAGATTTAAGCATTTATAACTGATTTATTTATTTGTTAATACATCGATGATATTTTTAATGGATTGGGAAAATCTTTCTTTTATAAATAATGGGTGAAATTAAATGAAAATAACTTTACTTTAATATCACTTGTATCTGTCGCCTATGTGGAAATCTATAGAAATATCAAATATATAATTGTACAAGACCACTTGTATAAAGTTTAGTTTCAAAGAAATTAACTAAATCACGAGTGTTGTGTTAGCTAATTTGTTACGCATTATTAATAAATTGTTATAACTAAATTAATATTTTACTATTTATTTACTTATTATTAGCGAAGTTAACAACATTTTGTATTTAAAATCGTCGTCAAAACGATGAAAATGAATCAATAATTAATTTTTGTTATTCATTCAAGACTACTACGTGATATATTTTTTATTTATTTATATTATTTATTTATTGAATGTATGTAAACCCGTTAAATGCGATGTTTTTGACTCATCTCATTAGGCTTATGTTGAGCTAGGATTCCAACATAGTTAGGAAAGTATTAGGAAAAGTAGATAAGGAAAATAATCTGTTTCTTGTATATTACACAACTGAATGTGAAATTATTTTCTGTGGTTTCTATGAGCTATAATTATTTCTTGACTATAATTTAAATAATACTAATTAAATGTATTAATTAGTATTTAAAATATCACAGACCTATGTTCTGAATAATTACAACTCCACTATAAGAATGTGTTCTCCTTATAATATAATTGAAATGTTTTATTTTTGATCTTAGGTCTTTTTTATTTTAGGTATTTTATCTAAGTAGAAATTATGTAGATTAATTTATTCTTTCCGAAATTACCAGAAATATTTTGAAATCATACTGGTTCTACTGCTGATATCTTCTCACGCAAGAGTTGATTTTTAAATTCAATAATAATCAATAATAGTATCGTTGAACAATAACGGATATTATTTGCGGTACCGTTATTAGTGTTACCCCATTCACTGTTTGTGTTACAAGGAATATTTCTGACCTTTTATCGACAACCCTTCGCAGCCTCGTGATTAATAACCCTCGTAAACACTCAGATTGATGTCGTTAATTACCAATGGACCCGAGGCTAAGAAATTAACGAAGAATTCTTTGCTGTCTAATTACGTACCTACTACTTATTAACGCAGTTTAGTAGACGGGCTTTTTGAGCATTTAATTTAATCTATTATACTGAGTAGGTACAAGTTTTTCGAAACTCATTCTGAAGGTATCCGAAGGGAAGGTTAACATTTGTGTTATAATGTGCGCACACAATTTTTTTGTCCAGTAGGTTGTCAGCGAGGTTTTCCGATCTGTAGCTACTGTACTGCTTTAGACAGGGATCACAATCATTTCGAGTGCGCTAACCGATGTTGTGTTAGGTACGCGCGACGTTTGGGTTGCTTATGAAAAGCCAGCAATTTCGTTTGGAATGCTGGTTCGCTAAAAGCTCATTACATTAAATATTACTCCCGTTGCAAACTATTTTGGATTTGTGAAACTTAGCAATTAGTAGATTTTTACAAGCATGGGTGTCATACAAAGCGATGATAACTGATTTAATTTAAAAATAAAGGCCAAAATATTTCAGTATTATTTTTATAATTAATTAAAATAAGAAAACATTTTTTAAACCATTTTTTAATAGTTAAAGAATTTATCTTTGTAGAGTTAAATCTAACTTAGACTAATTGTCTTACCGGCATTAGAGATGAGGGATATTAATATATTATTTAATTATTTTCCGTACCGCATTGTCCTCGTATGTATTTACCATATATCATCGTATGTAATATTATTATCTTCACACCGTACTTTAATACGTCTTTATATTATATTACAAGACCAATCTGGTAGGGACACAACAATCTGTTGATAATGTCTCCTTTAAATAAAATAAATAAAACTACTGAATAAAATATATATTTTTATATTATTTTCGTGCAAAAATGGATTATGGCGTGATAAGATTTATCTTATCCAAAAACCATATTATGGGACGTAAACTGACAGGTAGTGTAAATTTTTACTTTAATTATCGAGTACTACGACACTAGCAGTTTACCCTTTATATTATTAACTATCGTTTACTATATTTCTTCACTTTACATACAATAGTGCACAAATTACATTATTCCGCAAAATGAAATATTAAGTGACGTCCATAGACTGCGGCATAAACGGAACGGGCGAGATACGTGCCCCGGGGCAGTTGAGTGCTAGCTAACCCTACCGCTGCATTATTGAAATACAACCACCCTGTACCTCTTCTTTCAGCACTCAAATATTTTTTATTGTAAAATTATTTACTTTTGGTTATATTTTTAAAACAATTTCCAATATTGTAATATTCAGTGAATTTATAATATATATTTACAAAATATTTAACGCAAACACGTTGCGGTTATTCATTTTATAATATTACTGAAATGAAACTCTAGTAATGTATTTGTTGATTCCTTTGTAAAAATGTAATCAATTTTCTCGCAATTTTTGATCTGCAAGAAGTAAAATGTAAAATGGAAATAATGTACGAATATGTTATGAGCCTGATGGCAAGTCATATTCAAGATGAGTTTTCAAAAATAAACATTTATGGTAGGTATAACTGCATTCTTTAAATAAAAAAATAAAAAATTATCGTTACATACATACATATAAGTAAAACTAATTACGTTTAAAGAAACGCCTTCAGAACGCGATAGATGCTATTTTAATATAAAAAATGATCATTTAGCTTTTAGCACACGAATTTAATTTGAAATTTATTATCATCTATCCTAGGAGTATGGGGCTCGACAAGGTCTCGATAGGCCCCTGTTTTGAGCTTTTTCAGTACTTGATGACTTACTTGTTGCTGCTCATCCCAGCTTGGTCACAACAGATTCTCTCAAATCTTGAAAATTGACAAAACGATGATATTTCGACTTTAATTTTGTTCTAATAGTGGATAATTTTTAAATGTACATGTGATAATTAGTAAATCGCTCATGCTGCGACTTCAAGGGTGGAACTTTCTATAAATACCAGTACACCCCGGGCCACTGATTATTGCGCCATGACGGTTGATGTGGAAAATTCATTCACACCCCGTTCAAAGAACCTACCTACCCTTTCCCTCCTACAATACGCAGAGTAAGCACTTTTCCATTTGGAAAATAACTGAATATTTTTTCATTTTTTTTCTCGTTTATTTATTATGTAACATATTTGACAAACGTTTGTTAAAATATAACGAAAATACAGAAACCAAGACTTGGTAGGAGAACACTATCATTTTCTCTCTCTCTCTCTCTTTCTCTCTCTATCAGTACTCAAGGCATAGAGTAATGACCTTTTCTCTACGGAACATCTTGACGAAAACTCTTTGTTCTACCTGAATCCTGGTACGCAAAAATTGTTGCACGAACGCAACATAGAACGCAAGGTAGATTTTAAATTTCGTTTTCTTATCAACTTAATTATTGTTAGATTGGATTCATCAATATATCAAATGATATATTATGTGAACTGAAATTTGGTGTGCCTACCTACATAAGTATCGGAATTTTTGAAACTCTTAACTGAACTGTTCACATTTTGATTTCATACTCTAACGCTAAAGAATAGTCTAAACTAGAAGAAGTTTATTAAGGAGAACACACTCTTATTGTGAAGTTATAATTATTCAGAACATAGGTTATGATATTTTAAATACTAATTAAATGTATAAACAATGTAGATGGCTTTCAAATAATGGAACGATAGATGTATTAATTTGAAAAAGTGTAACATGTAGGTTCGAAAATTTATCGTCAAAAATACTGTCGCTATAGCATAGTTGATAATTCACCTTCCCCGGATTAGGAAAGAGATCCAGGTTCGAATCCCGGTAGCGCAACATCAATATTTTTCGATAAAATTGATTTTATATGTATATCTTTCTAATTAGTACATCTAATTTATATTTAAAATATCACAGACCGTCTGTTTTGAATAATTAAAACTTCACAATAAGAATGTGTTCTCCTTAATAATGTTAATTTCAAAAAAAGACTTTTTTCTTTCTTCTTTATTACATAAATATTAATTTTAATTTTTTGCCAAACTGCATGGCAGTTTTACGGCAAGGATTGTCTTTCACCTAGTTAAACATTTAAGAAAAATATAAATACATTATAACAAGGGGGAAAAAATTAGGAAAAAAAGAAAAGGAAGAAAGAAAGGAAAATAGAATGGGAGGAGATGAAGGAACCTACAAAATTAAAATCATAATTTTGCGTTATGTCGTTCGTGTATTCGTACGTGCCGAACTCTGGTAGGACACGGCATTCTCGGTCTAATGGTGGCGAATTTTCCGTGAAATCATATTGTTCCTCGACCATTGTCATCTGTAGTTTACGACGGAAGACGTGTCCTATAGAATGCAACACGGGGAGAGTTTTGCACACGGCACACAATCTTGCAATACAATACGTGAAATAATTTCAACGTCGTTGCAGGCCGCTGTGGAGTTTGGCGTCGGCCATTTTATTGTGGTCGTGTGACGTGTCCGAGTTTCGATGTTGGTGTTTAATGTTTAATGCTGGAATTTCGGAACGATATTTTTGCACTCTGTGTTTTGTGTGTTATAATAATTATAGTTTTGAGATAATTCATTTATCATAATAATCATAATAAATCATATTTTTAATAACGACTCGATACCAGTCTACCATATAGACCATCTGTTGTTTACTATGCATCAAAACTTCTCTTGCACTATAATTTCGGTAGATTGTTACGAAATATTCATAAAATATTTGATTTACCAGTCATGAATTCTTTATTTTTATACTTCTGATTTATATTTATTCTTGAAATTTAGGTTCATTTTGAAAAGAATAATAGATATTCCGATCATTTCACGAATACAATATACATACTAAGTTTCATTACATTAATTATTAGCAGAAAGCTATTGGTGTTCAATTTCGCGGCTACGGCAAATGGTTCTATAAAACATATTTTTCAACTTTGAACATATTATTTAGTATCATATAATGGAAAGTTGTACACACAGTTCAGTGTGACGTAATCTGATAATAAAATAAAAATTCACTATTATTTGTAATATTATATACGTAATGTGTCGTTCGTGTGGTAACGTAACGTACATCACGTTTGATGGTCATTTGCGGGTTGCCAACTGGCGCGACGCCTGTCAAATTATCTCAAATGAATGTCGAAAGTTTTAAATAGATTTTCTGTACCTACAAATTTCTTTGTAATCTGACAGGATGAAGACGATGTCGATATTACAGACCGCGTACGAATGATCTTATTATATATAAAATTAAAATATTTGAATGCTGATGGAGTGAAGTTTGTTGATTCATTTCCGATTTTACCGAGATAAATAATAAAATTAATACACGCTGACCTTTTTTGGTTCGTTTATAATTTATATAATTTATTATTGTTACATTTCAAATATTAAAAATACGAAGATAAAACACATCAAAGACTCAGTGTAGATTGTTCCCAAAACATATCCGTCATATACTTTTACAGTTTTGTGTCAAACATTTTGTAGAAAACATATCGTGTTCTTGTCTCTTCGAGAATTTAACTCGTTTTATAACTAAAGAATTGTGCTATAAAAAATTGGACTAACCTAGGTGGAATTTGGTCCTAGATTAGGATACCCTTACACTAAACAAACAAGTTTCGTAAACATATTTTTTATTACTAAATTAAATTAAATTAAATTACTTAAATTAACAAAATTAACGTTGTGGTTAAAATTCATTATTTTTATTTTTTAACATTGATTTATTGAGTTTAAATACGTCTACCGGTTTAGAAAAATACCATTTTCTTCTTCAGGATGTCAATACTAACTAATAATGAAAATGATATTTTCGAAACCGGTAAATGTATTTAAACTCAATAAGTGGTTAATGAAACAAAGTTAACAAATAAAAATATTTTTTATTTAATGTTGTGTATTTTTTTTGGTTGCACTTTTCAGTTTCACTGACCCACTGAATTCGCTGATATCTCCTACATCTTGACTTGCAAGGGTTTGACCGAACATAGCAAACAATATTTAAATAAATTTTGTTATATAGGTAATTTGGTAGTAGTTTAATCGAGTGTGCAAAATATCAATTCACTTTGCTATATCTATGAGCGAGGGGAAAAATCATATATAGGTCAATTTAAAAAAATTATTTATTATTTGCTATTCTTGTGGTATATGGTGTAACAATATTCATGCGTGTTCCACAACACACAAGTCGAATTAAATTACTGTGGATGATATTCTCATTTATTCTTCATCATACAAAATAAATTTCTGCAGAAATTGGAATAAGATTAATCAAACTTATGCGATTAGGAACTCAATTTAACTTGTGTGATTAATTTCCCCCGTCAATGGATATTGTTTTTTTTTATAAAACTAGAAATAAGCCGTTAATCAATTTTTATAACCGTAATTTATTTAACAAAATAATGAAAATACAATATTTATATTCAGGTTCGAATACCGGTAGCAACAACAATATTTTTTCTATAAAATGATTTTATATGTATATCTTTTTTAAAATTTATTTTATTTTAATTTAATTTGTATTAAAAATATCACAGACCTATGTTTTGAAAAATACCAATTTAACAATAAGAATGTGTTATCCTTAAAAATAAATATTTTTAGATAAAAAGAATTTTTCTGTATATCTTTCTAGTAGGGGCGTTCACGCTATACAATCAAAAAGCTGTGCATAACTATAATCTTTCCGAAATAAAAGTAAATTAAATATTTATTTGACATATTATGTATTGTATATAGATATAAACGAAAATAATTTAATTCTCACACATTGATACAACTTATATATTTACATGGAATAAAGTGTACATATAGGAGAGGGGTATTGAACATTACTTGCGGGACGAGGGGCGTTCTACACACATTATTTGTGTAAACATAAATCCGATAATTTATGCCACAATAAGAGTATTTACTACTCAAAAATTAAATCTTTGTGTAAACAAAACGTATTTTTTTACATTAATGCATATTATTATATATTGTCAGCGTTTAAATTTTCGTTCTAATCAAGTCATATATTTAAAAAAAGTCGCGGAACTATTTGATTACGTAAGTGGTACCAAAATAATCAATAATTACATGGGTGACGTCAAATTGAAAATGTTGAAACAAGGAATTCGCCTTAGTTCATGTCTATATATTTGGTAGTCTGTGGTGGACACATTTCGCTCTGAACCGACGAATTTTGTTTTGTGTTGGTATGCGATACGGGCAGACGGCCATAGGAAATCATATCTCTCTCCCCTCTACGCATGTATATTTCTATTGCTGGATAAAATAATAAGTAGTTTTGCAATGCTCCTGTGTAAGTCGCAGTGACGTGACTGACTGGTTGAATGGTTTCAGACGTGGACGGAGCGGAGCCGTCCGGCAACAGCGTGTCGGCCCAGAACCTGCTGCGGCTGGCGGCGCACGGCGGCGGCGTGGCCAGCGAGCGTCGCTCGCGGGCCGAGAACACCTTGCTGGCCTTCGGGTCGCGCATGCTGGAAGCGCCAACGGCCCTGCCGGAGATGGTCTCGGCGCTCATGATGCATTCGGACTCTCCCACCCAGGTCAGTCCTTAGGATATGTCAAGTACTTAAATGTAATTATGTTAGTTCGAAAATGATAATTTACTGGATGTTATAAATAATGTATAGGGTGGTAACATTGATACTTTGTTAGTTATAATCATATCATTGGCGTGCAGTAGGTATAGATTTAGGTTATGCTGTTACCAATGATATTATACAATCATATGTAATATTATGTACTGTATGTTGTACATAAGATTATGAACTTTCGATTAACCAACGTCTTTAGGCAAAATGAATCTGTTGTTTATACGACCCTACTATTTATTTGTAATTTTTTAGTTCTTTTCGTTTAGTAAATTCGTTTATTATAATACTTTTTACGATTGAACATGATTCTTTTACTGTTTAAAAATCCTTCACGTCATGACTAAAGTAAATTATTATTTTTATTAAAGATTAACGTAGGAAATAGTTCTGCCGATTGCTTTTTGTTTTTCCCAAATCGAAAACATTCCATCAAGCACCTCGAATGCAAAGAACGATCATAAAACACGTTAACAACAGTAAGATAGCGAAATTCGCGAATTAGTTAAAGTGGATGTAAACACTTCAATGATTTGCACGCGGCTGTAAGCCAAGCTAAAAACCTTTCAAATGTTATTCTGTTAAAAAACAGTATAAGTAAGTACTCCGACTTGACCGTTCCCACCGCCGACAGTTCGCCAGTTGGTTTGTGGAGCATCATGAAGTGGACTCTCAATTTGGTCGAAAGATCATCTTCAGCGACGGGGCGCATTTTCAACTCGACGTTTCGCAAACTAAAAAAATTGTCACATTTGGGGTTCGGAAAATCCTTGCGTGATTCGTGAAAATTAAATGCACTCCGAACGTGTCACTATATGGTGTTGATTTTGGGCAGGCGGTGTGGTATACCTCATACTCTGAAAGTGGGGCTGAAATGTAGTAGCTGTGAATGGCTGTCGTTACCGTAAGATGATAAGGGAGATTTTTAGTATCAACTGCACAATATGGACCTTGAACAAGTGTGGTTCCTGCAGGATGGCACCACCTGTCATACAACTCAAGAAACAGTTGATTTATTGTTTACTTTGTTTACCAACAATTTTCATTTGTTAACAACAATTCCAAATTTGTTACCAACATTTTCCTGATCGCGTAATTTCACGGATTGCCGACATCAATTGGCCAGCAAGATCTTGTGATTTAATACCGTGCAACTTCATTTTGTGGGGTTATCTGAAATCTAAGGTCTATGCCACAAATCCAAAAATAGAGGACGACGAAATACGACGTGTTAGCTATGAAATTGATTAGAGATGTGCAAAATTGTAATCGAAATTTTGTGAAGAGAACCGAGATTTGTAACCGAATCCGTTTGTCCGACATAATTTTTTATGTTTAATCGAAGAGTGTGCACTTTAAAAGTGCACAAGTCTTAATAAATAGAGTATTAATACTCAATTAAAATTCAATCATAAAATCAATAAAAACGTCGTTTTATTTCCAATTTAAATCCGGCGTTCAATTTGGCCCACCCTTTATTTTTTCGTACTGTGTACCGTATTTATCGGATGATAAGACACACCTCAAATTTATGAGACATTTCAATCATGAGCGCGCCAATGAGCATCACTTTACGCCGATTTATTGGTGGTGTCGGACGTCGATATTTGTTTTACGCGCTAAATGAACTGTCAAATCAATTTGGAGATATTGAATGGGTATGGAAAAAAATTGAAATATAATATAAATATAACTAATATGAAGTAAAACAAGTGAAAAAAAGTACTACGTATAATGTTAAAATTATATACATGGGTAGGTATAAAAAGGTAATCCTGTGTAATGTTTCTTTTGGAAGTTTAAATTGTTTTCTGCAGGGACCTATTACATACAACATCACCTACCTTCGGGGCGTAAGACGCACCACAATTTGAAGTTTTTTCTAAGTAAAAAAATGCGTCTAATGGTCCGAAAAATACGGTGTTTTATTTCGCTCGGGAATTTCATGGTCACATGAGCTGGTTCGATGTGTTCTGTATTTTCAGTTTTACGAGAGAAATATATTTGTGAATTTTATAATGCGGCACTATGAAGAGAGAAACTGTACACAATAAGCATTCAAAACTGTTATTGGAAATACTGTTAATCATCACTTCTCGTAGTTACTTGATTTTTTCATAACATTTTCGTTTTTTTTTTTTTAACATACTTTGATTTGTTCTAACATTGACATGACGTATTATTGATAACATATCTTAAATATCTAATGAAAATAATAATATTAAATAATTAGTATTCTGAATTTTCAATAATGATTTGATTGAGAAATTTTGAACACGTGAAAAATGACTTTGGAAACACTAATAACTTTTGATAGTATTAATTAAATCCATGAATTTACACATACCAATATATGTTATCAACGGTCGGAAATTTTGGAAATAAAATAAGTTTTTTTTTTAATAGAGCTTCCTTTTCTCGAGATTTGATATAATGATATAAAAAAAACTATTTTTAGCACCATTTCACGAGTAGCATTGTTAAAAATATTATTTTTATTTTTTATGTGATGTACACGCAGAACTACGTGCCTTTTTATTATTGCGTTAGTTAAAAAATCACCGAGTAAGTTTGTTTTATTAATCGCCTCAAAGTCGGTTAAGAAGATTAGACCAGATGCCGTTAGCATGAAGGCATAAGTAGTTTCGATAGAGTCTTTAAGTAGTTTATCGATACAAACCGTGATGTCCAACTTTCGACTGAAGCCACAATTGGAAAGTTCTGAGACTATTTGTTTTTAGGTATCGTAGCTGTAATATTCAATTCCAGTATATTTGAACTTTTTGTAACGTTACTGAGAATTGATAATACTTGACGTATATTATTTGTTTGTCATGGATAAAAAAGGTTTGATTAATTACTGCCTACAGACATCTTTATTAACATTTTGAATAAATGAAGAAAATACGATTTTGAATAGAAATTACAAAAGTCTTAATTCTATCGTTTGTTCGTAATGTGTTCATTATTTACGTTATCATATACAGATTTTCTATAGATACACACCCGAGCTGCCGAATTTTCACCGCATTCAGCCAATTTTTGATTAAATTTTTGTCAATTCTAATGTTATTTCGAAATATTTTTTTAAAAATCAATCAATTTTGTAACAATGTAATAACTACATAAATCAATAGTTATTATATTTTTCGATAAAATTAATTTTATATGTATATCTATTTATGTATGTATTTAAAAAAAATATCACAGACCTATGTTCTGAATAATTACATCACAGTAAGAATGTGTTCTCCTTAATAATAAAAATGTTTTGTAATTTGCATTCTTTTAGAAAATAAACAATCTTTCAGTAACTGTTTGTAAATATCATAAAGTAGATATATATGTATATGTCTAAAATGAGATAATTTTTCAGGCGCTAGTTTGATTTGTTTAAGATGGGGCTGTGACAGTTTTCCACACTAGACGATATAATTTCTCCGTTAATGTACGTACGATACAATTCGCGGGTCGTGTGACACAAAATGGCACTTTAACGCTAATCGCGCCGTAATCCGACATTCCCGTTCGCGCCTTTTGTGGGGAACTATGCCATCTCTCGTTAAACACTTTATACCTGTTACGCGTAACGTTGGCGAACAACATTTTAATTCTAAGCTTACTACTACTACTATTGCAGTGACATTGTATCGTGATGGGATAACAAGGCGGGGTCCTCGTGACATATCGACAAACTTTCGTCTTATATTATACAGCACAAAATTTAGAAAAAACCGGAGCTAAGCTAACTTTCTAAACGAAACTTCTTAGCGTTTTGTGAAATTGGATTATAATTGAATTTATGTTTATTTTGCTCGTGTTTTTGTTCAAATTTACGTTTATTTTTGTTCAGTTCGACGAAAGAAAATGAACAGAAAATATACAAAATCGGTTTTTCAAACTCCCGACTCCAGATGGTACCGTTTGACTAATACGGTAAAATAGCTAAGACGCGTTCGCTTAGCATGTTAGAGGTATCGGGATCGATACGAAATATTTTTTAAATAAACTCACGGTAAAAGTACACATATGTTACGAAGTTTTCTATCACGTTATTTTTAACGCAGTTTTTGTGATAATTTTTTCATGGGGAACTTTCTAATAAACATATTCTATGTTAAAAAGTTTATAATGTGAACAACGGATTCGCAGATACAGTTTATGGAAAAATTAATTAAAGATAATAACTACGCCAGAAATTTTCGTTTTCACAGCAAAAAATAATGACGGGATTGTTTTTATAATTATATTTTTTTTTTGAAAAATCGACGAAAATACGATAGCGTAATAAATTATAAACAATAATTATTTATTTTGTTATTTTCATATTATTGTTTATAAATTCCTCCACTGAGTACAGATCTGCATCGAAGTACCTGTTTCTTACTTGACATAAAAATTCGGTAAACACTCGATTGCGAGATGTCACGAGTATCGCATTGTCCAGAACAAGACCCTACGAAGATGAAGTTGAAATAGCAACAAACGAATTTACACTAAAATAACTTAGTAAAATGTTTGGTAATTGTGAAGCTTTGAATATAAGTAACAGAAACATAAAATAAATCGCGTAATGTTCTGCATGCAATGAAAGTACGCAGAAAAATAACAATGCTACAAAATGATGTACCGAGAAAAGTTGTAAAACAAACAAGTGTACTAAAATATTTTTCTATTTTCGTGGAAAGCAATCACTTTGTGGTTTGATATATTAGATTAAATAAAATACGATCACTTTGTATGAAACAACGAAATTTATTATACGTCAATCGGTTTAGCTTATCTTAAGCTTCATAATATCTTCATACTCTTATATCAATATTCGTGTCAAAGAACATCATAAATGTTTAAACAGTAATGGTTTCTCAGAATTTTCCAGCCATATTATTGAAAAAGACCATTCTTTTAATAATAGGAAAGGGGTCAGTATCCTCCATAAAAACGGGCTTAGCCTCCGGTTGGACAATTTAGAAGACCTCGAAATAAATAGTGGTGCGCCAATTTTTAATAATCAAATAAATGTATCCATTAGCCCCATATTAAGTATGTTTCCTTAAAAATAAATTTAATATCCATCAACACTGTATTTTCCCCTCCCTTAATGTTCCGTGTATCTGTATATGCATTCTGTCTCTCTCTCTCTCTCTCTCTCTCTCTCTTTCACATGTAATTTTATATTCTATCTCCCTCTTTATTTATATATAAGTACACTCTTTTTCTATTTATGATTAGTTTTAAATATATCCTGATGAAGCTTGAGATAAGAGAAATCGGTTAACGTATAATAAATTTCGTGGTTTCATACAAATTGATTGCATTTTATTAAATCTAAAATATTTTTCATTTTCATTCATATTTTCATGCACATGCTGCTGCATTTTATGTGGGAATTAAATTTGTACAAATTATCCTTGTAAAAGAAATTCTAAACTAAAGGTCCCTTTGCAACAATGCGTATTTTACGATTATTGCGATTAATTCCCTCAATGCGGTCTTTCCTGGCAGCATTAACTGCAATAATCGGGGTATTCTTGTAACAGATTCACGCTTTAGAATTTTGTCGGCAGGTTAAGTTTACTTATATATTATACATTATGCGTCTATTCCAATTTATCCTTTTAACTTCTACCCGTACTGTACTTTTCGGAATGTTTCTTCGCTTCTGGCATGGATTTTTGCCTTTTGCTGGCACTCAAAAGCGTGAATTTCAGCGTCGTTGGTCACGTGTGCCAAGTTCGTGCGGGTTATGTTGTTTTAATGCTTGAAAAAGACAGCGCAGGTTCTGTCCATATGACCCCAAAAACTACTACGTTATACATTCAGGCATTCACGCACATTCATAATACATTTAAAATAAACTTAATTTCTTATTTTCAATTGGAAATAACAAATATGGTGAATTACACGCTGTGTCGGTAATATTCTATTCAGTATTCGAGTACTGTAAGTTACGTTTCTGCTGCTAAACTATGAGTGATATTGAATTCGATAATATATTTAATTTATGATGAGTTTAGTAAATGTATTAAGTGTAGTAACGTTGGAAGTACCACCAGATTCCCTTGGGTTATTTCCTCACTTAGTACTCTCGGGTTGCTTGTAGTGAAACTCGGTAGATATATGTAACAATACTAATTTATTTATATTGGTTTATTACAACGACAAGTATTTACAAAGGTATAACTCAGCTATTGATTATTACTATTGCGAAGGGACGATGGAAAAGAGGGCAGTTCACACAGTGACGGCCTCTTATAACCCATGTCCCCCACCACTCATCTAACACACACACACAAAAGTGACAGTACTCACATTAAGGATTCTTTGAAAAATAAATAATAGGTTTTTTTACTTACTTACCTACCATCATGCCGTTTCACCGCGGGTGTAGGCAGAGAGGATAGAGCGTCACACTCTTCTGACCTGACACACAATTCTCACCTCATCTCGGCTTTTAACAGGATCGTCTTCCAGTATCTGGTTTATCTGGTCGTGCCAAGTCTTTCGCGGACGTCCTCTGTTTCTAGTGTCATCAATCAACACTTGCGTCACATATCTTTACCATTCTATCCTTATTCATCCGTTCCATATGACCCAACCACCTCAGTGATCCGTTCTTAATCTTACTTACTTTATTTAGATCTTATTTTTGTTTACGTTATTTGTATATCTTGTCAATAAATAAAATATATTTTTTTGGTATAAATGTGTAAAAGTAAAACGAATGCGGATTATTCGCGTTTCTCATGTTTTTAACCCGGTTAATAGAGATTACACCGTACGCGCATAATATTTATTTTACCCGCCAGGTGGGTCCTCACATTTGACAACGGGCGGAGGGGGATGTCTTTTATCTATTTATTCGCTCACAAAAGGGGGATGATCTTTTCATTATTGTATTTTTAATTATGCAAACTCTTTTGAATGCCTGTTTCACTATGAAATATGTCTAGCTGGGTGAGTTTTAACCACTTCTGCATTTATACTTGACACCGGCGCGGCGGGATATTTACGTTTATGCATTTTAATATATTTCTTGCTGTAAATTAAAGCAGGATGATGACAATTTGAGATGTTATAATTACAATGTAATTTTTAATTAATTATATTATTTAATGTATTTTTTTATTGAATTGTTTACAATTGCCATATTGCACATTGATGATTGGGATTATCGAAAATTACAATTTCATTAAAAATGCACAGTATTAAGTAGGTTTTTATTGAAGATAATTAATTAATCTATCTCACTACGTTGTTTCATAATGGGGGATTGTTTAAAAAATAAAAAAATAAAAATCTTTCACATATAATCAAAATCTATCCGATTCTTGCTTCCGTTGCCGGATAGGATTTTTTTTTATTCTGAAGATACTTCAACCCACGAGGGGAAGAGAATGCCATTGCATTCAATTTGGGTACACTTAACGCTGAATAATTTTCAAACTATGCGTTTGGTTGGTTAGTAAGAGCTGTTGGCCATTTCAAATTCAATCCTTAATAATAAAATTTTAATTATAAAGATATACATATAAAATCAATTTTATCGAAAAATATTGTTATTGCGCTACCGGGATTCGAACCTGGAACTCTTTCCATCTCGTATGGTACGTTAGATGTATTCATTTGAAAATTGTAACATATGGGTTTAAAAATTTGTCGTCAAAAGTAGTGTCGCTGTAGCATAGTTGGATAATGCACCTTTCCCGGATTGGAAAGAGATCCAGATTCGAATCCCGGTAGCGCAACAGCAATATTTTTCGATAAAATTGATTTTATATATATATTTTTATAATTACAACTTCACAATAAGAATGTGACTTAAATAATACAATTTTGACTCATTGTTTCTTACTATGTCCCTCATTAAAATATTCTGCCATCCGTGATTCGTGATTTCATTACTTTTCGTGAACATAATTGTAGATTTGTTTGTATGTACTATATAAGAATGCATGTATGTATCCAAAAGTGAAATCAAATATTGGTGTAGTTAATTTTTAGACAAAACATATAGATAGTTTAAAAAATTCTTAAACGACCAATTACTGTATCATTCATCATATTTAAATAAATAAAATTAGTACTTTTAAAATTGGCAATTAGAATTCTTTGTCAAACTTTAAGCTAACTTTTAAAAACGGTATACATTTTCTTATAGATGGGTATATGTTAACTTCGCGTATCTCTGTTCTATTCTTCATTTAGGCACTTGGGTTACGTATTCATTTGTTTCACAAATGTAACCTTAACAATTCAAACAAGAGTTACATAAAAATCAGTTTTCGTCACTTTGTCGAAATAACTATTAGATAAAGAATAACTTTTCTAATACCTTGTCCCCTTCGAAAATAATATTTTATTCACATCAAGTTTATCGTATCAATTTAAAAGTTTGGCTAGGCAGTTGATGTAACTTTCCAATGCAAACAGCAATATCCGTTCGGGTCGTGGGGGGAAATTTCCCTGTAGTGTTTAATATCCTTTTCCTTTCGGTCCGCTGAGTTGCTTGCAGACGGGGGAGCCGTCCGTGCGACATGTGTCGACATCGCGATGTTTATGTAAACATTGCAATTCCAACTTTTGGTCGCATCCAACATTACGATATTATGTTGATACCAGGTGACTGATAGGTTACCGAAACAATTGCACAATATAATAAAAAAATACGAATTTATTGGTGTTATTTTGACATTGTTTACTCTAGTAACTTGGCGCCCATTTATACATTTTCTAATTTTTATTTAGTGTTCCAAAAAAAATATTCACAGATGAAACAGGAGTTTCAAAATCGAGCGTCCATTGCATTTTAAAGTGAGTATTGAAAAAGTTTTACTTATTGATGAGAAGTTTTATTTCCAGCACATCCATCCCCACTACCATCGTGATATGAGGACCTATTTTGCTCAATATATGAAGAAAGGAAGGCATTTACTTTTCGTCTGCCGGATGCTGGTTCATTGATAAATTCCTCTCCACTACTAGTACAAGCGTCGCGGGGTGCCTACAATGTTAACACTCGCGAAAAGGATTATGATATTTAAGCGGGGTTAAAGTAAGATTAAATGTAAGCATTAGCGGAGTACAGCGGAGTGAACCGACGGTGCTTATCCGTACACAAGTTCCAAGCGCACTGAAGTTGCTGCGGTTGGAGACTGTTAATTACTGCGACATTTTCTTTCTTCCTTGTGCTTAAGGATAGGTTAGGAAAGAAAGAGACGGAGATACGCAGGTTAAATTTTGCTAAATCGCGAATTGAATGTATGCCACGTGTGAGCCTGTAAGTCAGTCGCCTAAAAACTTAATAGAATTTAATTAATTTAAACCCACATTCTCCGGACCCCGTGCCGTTGCACATTTTTTACGGGGATACGTAAACGACAAGATTGATAGCGCAAATCTGACATAAATTAAAGGCCGGTGTAATGCACTCAAATACACAATGTTTGCCATTTGGTTTATCAAAAATTCCTAGTTCAGAATGGACAGAATCTGTCGGTAGTGCTTTGGTTAGTATTCCCGCCTGTTACGCGTTCACTGGTGTTCTTTGCGATCCGAAAATACAAAACTAAAGAATGAGTATATAAGATGACCGTACGATCCGAGATGCTGCACTGCGCTGAGTGCAGAGTGCAGAGTGCGGAACGGTGAAGAAGTCCATCACGGAGAAGATGGGAGAAGCCAGGCTGAGATGGTCAGGTAATGAATAAAACAAACGATGTAAACGTTAAATTTACGTTAAGCGTAAATACTGGCAGAAGACCACGTTGGGCAGGAGATCATCCAGGACAGAGCCTATCCCAAGTACATGGGAAAAGGATGAAAATATGAAGAAGATACATTTACTGGTTTTATATGCGTTATTCGCGAGAGAATCCTGTTTTATTTATTAGATTTTACGTTGTCAGAATGTCTGTCTAAAATATATATATATGAAAATATTAACGGGCCATGTTTTGGTCATCAATCACACCAATCATTAGTCTATGAAGCTTATCTTTGGATATAATCCAAATACCCAGAATCGTTACTTTTCAATCCAGAGCGTAGAGCAAGACAAATCGCTCTGCCTGCCGCCAGGGTGTACGCTTTTTTAGATTTTCTAGTTTTCGATTACACTGTACCGCGATGTTTGCTGGCGCTGTTCGCCTCGTGCTTGTTGAAGTGAAATATTGCCATTATCGTGACTGGAGACTTATTGAGACTTGGTTAGATGATTCGCAAATGAAACCGCAAATTTATTTGTAAAAATAGTTATCGCTTGTATTGCTACTTTTTTAAACACGAGATGGCTGGAACGCTGAAGGGGAATATTAATTTTTTGTAAATATTTTTTTTATAAATTGTATACGCATTTTAAATATAATAAATAAGAGCACAACTTCATCGTGAGCCTTCTTGAAAAATTAATTGGAAACTAATCCGTGGGAAATTGAATTACATTGAAAAAACTCGTTTAAAATTTCTCCGTTATTTTAAAATGAAATATTATATTTATAATGCTAGTTTTAATTGCCAGTTATAAAGGATGTTTTTTTTAGAGGTATAGAACTTTAAAATGAAATAAAATACATAAAAATCGTTGTTATGGCCATGGTATTGGCTTTACTGGAAAGATAATTTTATGCCATTAGTGTTTAAAGGTGATTTCACGCGTATGGGCGCCACGACTGGCTCGAATAAAGCGCTATCTGGAAGTCGATCACTTTTTGAAGCAGCTGGGGATGTATATCAGCAATAACGCAGCTAATGTTGGCTTCCAAGTCGTCTATCGTCTCTGGTTTATCGTTGTAGACTAGCGACTTCACATATCCCCACAGAAAATAATCCCAAGTTGTTAATCACACGATCTTGGAGCCCAATTCACGAAACACGATATTAATTTTATCTATCGAATAATAAATAGCTATTCAGAACAATAATTTTATTTAATAAATCTTGTAGATTTATAAATTTCACTTACTAAACTTCTTTCTAACCATTTTAAATATCATATTGATAAATACGTGAGAATCCATTGAATTTAATAATTTTCTGTTTATTTCGTCATTAATCCCACAAAGACATTTCGCATATAAATGGGAACGTGAATTTGGAATATATCGTAAAGGGACAAAATAAAAACACGTTTGTTACGAGGATAAACAGTTAACCCTTTAAGACCGTGCTTTAAAAAAATATATTTATAAAATAAATCCAACGGTACAATACATCCATTAATTTGCTTCAATTATAATTTTATAAAAATATATTTATTTATAGTTTCCCTACTAACTACTAATGCAACTCCAACTATACGTACAAATTATTTTCTAGTTACGTATGAGACACAAAAATAAGTAAACCATTAAAATGGATGGATATAAATAAAACACTGTTATAACTCTACTTGAGTTTATTAGCACTACTCGGGTGTCGAGAGTGACAATAACTCTCATCGACAACACCTAACGTCGACATGGGGGTGGTTGTAAAGGGAATTTTGAGAGGAAAAGAGATGAGTTAGAGAATGTGATATTGTTTAACAACCTAATTACTTGTATGTATTACGACCTAAATCTTGTTTCCTATATTTATGTATACTCAGTTTATTACTTCATCTGTCGATGAGAGTTACTGTTACTCTTTAAACTCGAGTAGTGCTAATAAACTCTAGTAAAGTTATAACAGTGTTTTATTCATATTCATCCATTTTGATGATCTCTACAAAGTTAAAGCCGATTCTATTAATAATATATAAGTAAACCGGCTGGTAAGTTTCCACAAACATATTGTCGCGTGATTGATTTGATAAATTCTCTGGGAATTTCATCAGTGAAGTTATATCGCACATAAACATAGTTGTCCAAGTTCCACGGCAGTCCTACCGGGAAATTTAATTAGTAAAGTTGTACACATCATTTTTGTTGAGGTTCTCCACAGCAGCCCTTACCAGGGAATGATACAATGGTTATTTAAAATATTCGTTTTGTTTTATTATAATAATTTTGTCATTTGGGATATTGTTTCTACCCCGTCTAATGGGTTTAGGATCAGTATTTTTTTAATCGCCCCATCGACAACTCTTCCCTTATTCCAGATGGAGTATTCAAAGTAAACTGCCCCCATCGGGGCTAACCGGATGATTGATCACCCTGTTATACGCGCGACGATCGAATTTACGGTTGGCGCTTGGGTTATCGCCCGGCAATACTGAACGATGGTCGGTTGCCGAACACAAAACATTAGCGGTGTTCATAAATCTGAAGGTGTATCACACCAAATTTAAAATATTTTAAAGCTTATGTAATATGGGAAAGTGAGGGAATCGGCATTTAGAATATTAGTCAAAAAGGGACAAAACGAGATTGCTTAAGATTTTTATTATTCGATATATAGAATAATGACGTCATTAGGTATTTGGTGAAAGCCCGTCAAAATGATATGTTTTTTTTCAAATTTGCATAATAGTTGGTGATTTATTGTACACTTCGGATGATGGTACATACCTAGGTTGGTTAGACGAAAGATGATTTGATTTATTTATTAAATAAAAGTAGTACATCTAGACAACGATCGTTTTTCGTGTGCCAGAAAATTAGGGCTCGCAGGCCATTAACAAAGGTGTGACGTACAAACAGCGAGAATTATATTTGTGTAGATATTTATTGTTAAGCTATTCTACCGAATGTATTCCATGTCTATATATGTAAAATTGAATGTCTGTCTATAGAATCCTACAATCTTTGACCGATCTAAGCCAAATTTATATAGTTACTCTCGAGGAACTTGCGATCGTATAGGAATTCTCCTCTCTCGCCATTGTCATCGCCCCTCTGATATTAATGTCTATTTTATTGAATATAATACGTTCCAAATTTTGCTTTGTTGCACTTTAGGATCCTGAGGAAAATATGGTCACCTCAGCTCACCCCCAGGACATCTCACACTTCCGTTGCCTGATTTTTTTTTCTGCCTTTATCTGCCTCGACAATATAAAAAGTAAACATCGGTTTTAAAGTGTAAATTTATTTTGGTCTGTATCTGACGACAATGTTAATCTTTGATTATTATCAGAAATCTGATTATTGGTATGAAAAAAAAATGTACGAAAATTATTAATAAATGAGTATTGAATTTTGTCGCCAAAATTGCGTTTGCTAAAATTGAATCGGGGAAATCGAGAACGTAGTGAATTTTACCAATAAATAAAATTTTTTGAAGAGTGAGTGTACAAAATGAAGCTATATGTGTTCAGTGGGTATTGTTGTGACGTAGCAGGCGTTGCATATTATGGTAGTAAATATGAATTTTGAAAACTTTCAACGACCATGTCTATAATAATATAATCGTATTTGCCTATAAATTGCTTATAAATTAATATCGGGTTATCAGTGATGACAGAATATCTTAATCTATAATCTAAGTCAAAAGAACAATTGATAGTCTAGTCGAGCCTTTGTCAGTATACCGCGATAAGTCTCATTGGTATTGATATCATCAATTGACATGGCGGTTAGTTTGTGGTGTAACATGATTATTTTATTAAGGAAAACACATTCTTATTGTGCAGTTGTAATTATTCAGAACAGACGGTCTGTGATATTTTAAATACTAAATTAATGTATTAATTATAAATATATACGAAAATTTTTTTCGACAAAATTGATTTTATATGCATATATTTATAATTAATACATTAATTTAGTATTTAAAAAATGATTATTTTAATTATCACAACAAAACTTTGTATTACACACGTCGGGTTATTTTAATTATTAATTTTGAGAGGAGCAGTCCTTCTCATAATCAGGTGATAACTAAACTAAATACAGTATTGTTGTCTTAATCGGGTAATGGGGCGGGGCTTGAGAAGAGGGAGGAGGTTTCGGTCGTTTAAAGAGAATATGGACAATAAAGGCGAAGTGTTAGGGAATGTTATGCTGTAAATTAGTGTTTTTCCGAATTTAAATTCTTTTGTATTTCAACGGTTTCTAAATTGTTAATTATTAATCCTTTATAAGGTATCGAGTGAAGTTTAAGTCTATGACTATCCAAATAGTGGTGTGTTTCAATTATGTTATTAGAAATTCTGAGTTGTTATTTTTTTAGGCAGAGGCGATGTTTTTCTTTTATTTTCGTATTTAGATTTCTCACAGTTTGACCTATATATATATTTTTTATCGCAATCTCCACAAGTTATTTCATACATTAAGCTGTGAAGAGTCCGCCATATTTAACCAACGATTTTCCGTTTTTACCATCCAATATTCGAGAGTATAATTACGAGGCGTGTCCGTAAAATAAGTTCCACGAATTTTTTTCACATAAAAAAACTGGTTTAATTTTAAAGAAAAGTATATTTTTGGAAAGTTCAGTCCTTCTTTTATTTTTCTAGATAATCGCCGTTGCGTTCTATGCACTTCTGCATTCGAGACACCCACTTCTTTAAACCAGAGTCATAGAACTCTGCCGCCTGTCCGCGTAGAAAACTAACAACCGCATTTTGTACCTCTTCATCTGTCTTGAATTGGGTTCCGCCAAGGTTTTTCTCCAACTCGGGGAAGAGATGGAAGTCACTTGGTGCTAAGTCTGGACTGTAGGGTGGGTGAGACACCATTTTCCATCCAAATTTTTCGATGAGGGCTGTGGTTCGATAGGCGGTGTGCGGTCGGGCGTTGTCATGGTGAAAACGCACTCCTTTGGTCAGCATTCCTCTTCTCTTGTTCTGAATTGCACGTCTTGATTTTTCAAGGTCTCACAGTACCGTTCAGCATTGATTGTTGTCCCGCGAGGCATAAACTCGCACAACAATACGCCCTTTCGATCCCAAAAAACGTTAGCCATGATTTTTCCTGCAGACAGGATTTGTTTGAACTTCTTTGCTCTTGGCGAAGAAGGGTGATTCCACTGCTTCGATTGCTCCTTTGTTTCCGGTGTGGTGTAGTGTACCCAGGTCTCGTCGCCAGTAACAATGGAGTCCAGAAATTCCTCTTCGGTTGTTCCGTGAAAAGCGAGAAATTCTTGGGCCGCTTCAACCCGCTGCCGCTGGTGATCTGCAGTGAGCATTTTTGGTACCCATCTTGTGCAGACCTTTGAATAGCCTAAATGTTCAGTCAAAATCTTGTCGATTGTGGTTTTGCTGGCCTCCGGAATCTGTTCGCACAGCTCCCTAACTGTAATCCGTCGATCTTCGAGCATTGCCGCTTCGACTCTGGCAATTGTTTCGTCGGAAACCGATGGCCGCCCTGCACGGGTTTCGTCGTGGACGTCTGTTCGGCCATTTTTAAATTCCCTGACCCATCTGCGCACCATCCCGGAGCTCATACACTCTTCTCCATACACTTCACAAAGTTCTTCGTGAATTTCCTTCGCCGATTTCTTCTTAGCGGCCAGGAAACGAATAACAGACCGCAACTCGCAGCTGGCGGGAGACGCAAGAGGAAGCTCCATCGTTGACGGCTGCTGGGCCTAGACTAAACGTCGCAGCGACGCTGGCTTGGTGAGGAATTGTAGTGGGGGAACCAAATAACCTGCCTCTGCTGTCTGGTCGCGCATAGAAACAATCCTAGCGCCAGCGGCAGTCCGTGGAACTTATTTTACGGACAAGCCTCGTAGTTAACCCGTTTTCGCAAAAAAATTTACTTGAGTAACTTTTTTTAGCGTAGTAAAAAGTTACCACACTGATCACACAACCGGCCCGTAGATAGCGAAACAAATTAATCCTGCTTTGATATACGACGCTTCACATATAAGCATCAAACGATAAAAAACAGAAACCTTTTTATCATTACGTCACCGCTTTGATGCCTTCGCGTTTCCCTTTTTACAATGCTCCATCCCTATCCGTTGAAGGTGTTGTAAGTGAATAAGAACCATGATATATTGGCCAGGTTCCGCGTTAGCAGGCCTGACAGCGCGCGACGGCAGCCGTTTGTGGTATTTTTTCACCCCCCCCCGACAAGTTGAAAACTTTCCCCCGGTGCGGACACAAAAAATGGTAAACTTTCCACATATCCCCGCCCGTTCACGCGTGCCTCGAGATATAGGGGAGATACGCTTAGTTGACCAGCGATGTTCAACATTTTAATAGAACTATCTAAAAACTCCTCGGATACTTATCATATATTTTAATTAATAGATATCTCATAGAGACGAAACTATTTTTTATTATATTTAATTGAAAATATATGGAAGTATGGATAATTACAGGGCTTTACGACCTGCCTTCGGCTGGCTTAAGTGATCACTTTATATAAATATAACGTTCACCATTCTCACCCATTAATTAATCTACATATATATACAATTTTTGAAAGTTGTTATGTTATGTTAATATGTAGATATGTTATGTTATTATGTAGAAGCACTTCGAGTACCACTACACTATTGCTATCTATGGACTAAATTTGATAATTTATTTCATATTTAAATATTGACTATTTTGACATTAATTTTTTACTTCTCATCTGTTATATTTATTTTTAAAACTGTCGACTGTGTATATATATATATATATATATATATATATATATATATATATATATATATATATATATATACATACATACATACATACATTCAACTGCATAATAACAACAGTAGAGATGTGTACCCGTAAATAGGAAAGATGTTGAATTATGGGGGTATGTACTGTAATGATTTATTGTATTATATTGTAATAGACCCAGCCCACAATATTTTATGGATACCTGACTAAATTACGAGTCGGAAATGTTTAACAAATATATGCAAATTCCGCACTATTACGGAAATTTTCACAAAATAATGTTAAGTTTGCGAAATGTATCCATTATTAATGTATGTATTTGCTTCAGGCCCTAAATAATCTAAACAAAAAATAGTCTGACCGCTCGAAGTTCGACGATTTTTCATTGTTTGTATTCAATGTATAATTTGGAATCAGCAAAATTTTTCAATCAATCGAAATAATCGCGGAACAATAATAATTTTTATAAGAATGCACCCATACAAAGACTTCCCAGGCTTTGGAACGATTTTGGTCTTGTAGATATATTCCGATATTCTATGTTTAAATATATGAGTGATGTTTTGATGCTGTTCTGTTCGGAGTAAAGTCTATTATCTTAAATAAACGTGATCTTCCACTTTTTAATGCGAAATGTGTTCGATTAGTGCTCGCGTACGGATACGAAACGCCGGCTCTCTATAAAAGAGAGGTCAAAAAACTTCTAACGCAAAGAGGTATGTAGAGGGAGAAAGAGAGAGAGAGAGTTTATAAAAGAGACAAGAAAATAAAATGGCAATAGGCAGGTCACATCGCTTGGAGGATCTGCTCCAAAACTCGTCAGATTGACGAAATCATGAAATTCTGTGGAGGTAAGTGCCAGCGAATAACAATGAACATAGAAAAGTGGGAGATATTAGGGGAGGCCTTCATTCAGCAGTGGTTAGGTAAAAGGCAGATAATAGTGATGATGACAATGATTATACTTTATACGACAGTTGTAAGCTGTAACAATCTATAAACCAATATAAAATAAGATTTTTATAGTAGGTTTAAAGTTGTATAAAGTATAACATTGTACAAATGCTTGGCATGTAAATTGCTGAGCGTATAAATTTTCCCTCGATGCAAATATATATATATATGTTTTTGTCGTTAAATATTGGCGTATAAGATTCCGTCGAACGAATGTTGGCGTACAAAATTCCTAAAATCGTGTTTTGGATGACCATTATCGCTATTTATCACTTATTTTTAGTAAAAATCTTTTATGGACAGGACGATATAGAGTACTAGATTGTGCCTTCGTACAATCGTATTATTTTTTTTATGATTTAAAATAAAGTATTTTCCAATCTACCCTTCCTTTCTGTTGAATGAAACCCGCGTTCCCAACGGGAAGGTCTCATCCCACTGATTTAAAATCCCTGTTTTTATCCTACAATGGACCTAAAGATGCGTGAGTAATACACAGTCAACATGTAATCTTTGTGACGTCATCACGTAGGTGGGCACGAGGTAAACGAATATTAATGTAAACTGAACCTTTAGGTTATATTTTGGCCGTGCGGTTGGTATATCAGCAAATCAATAATTGATTTTTATGCGTTGATTTTGAAGAAAGGTTTTGTTTATACGTATTATCAATTTGTACAGATATTTATTACAAAAATTAATATTTGTTTTTCGTCGGGGGCGGCTCTAGGGACAGCACAGGGTTGTTTTTATAAAATAAAAACGCACTATAAATTCTAAAGGGTGTCCAGTAGAAAATTTTCAAGTTTAATATTAAATAAAAAATATCTACAATGTTATTCTTATATTTTATTTATACAAAATGGAGTTTAACGATGCGGAATTTATGTTTTATAAACAATATCGTCTAAATGCCGTCCATTTCTCTCGAGACACTCTTGCAATCGGACTCGTAACGAACACAATTTTCGAACACGCGAGAGCATAGCGTTGATTCAATGGCAGCAAAATCACGCGGATATTTTTTTGTAGGGCCTGAATTGTTCGAGGATTCTTGCTGTAAACTCTCGACTTAAGATATCCCCACAAAAAAAAGTCGCACGGTTTAAGGTCCGGTGACCGAGGTGCCCAGGGTATGTCTCCGTACTTCCTGATTAATTTATTGGGAAAAATTCCCCTCAGCTTCTCCATTGAAACTCTAGCTATGTGTGGAGTGGCCCCGTCTTGCTGAAATTGTGTGAACCCGGGAAACCAAAAACTCGTCGATCATTCGGCAATACAGGTCAGCAATGACTGTCTCTCGCTGGTTAAAAAAATAACGACCAATTATCCCCCGCGCAGAAATTGCACACCACACTGTCGTTTTTGGACAATACAAACGTTTTTGATGGCGTTCCCTTGGGTTGTTGGAGCATAAATATCTCATGTTCTGTTTATTAACATAGCCATCGATATGAAAATGTGCTTATTCAGTAAACAATATGTTTCCAAGCGTTTGTGTTGTTCCTAAACATTCCAGCATCGTTCTCGGTTAGGTTTCACGTAAATTATAGTCATTTTCGTTGAGAAACTGCATGATTTGCAGTTTGTATGAGTGAAACTGTAGTTTATTTTTCAAAATATCGTGTACTGTTAATTTTTTTATTCCTGTGAAGGCTGCAATCTTCCTTATCGATTTACGCGGATTGCGCATAATTTCACGTCGAACTTGAGCCACATGTTCTGGCGTCGCTTCTGACGTTGATAGTCCCGGAGGAGTTTGGTTAACCATTGTCCCTTCGTCTGAACTTTTGAACACAACACCAGATAAGTTGCGTGCTCGGCCCATCACTTACTCATCGAATATTAAAGTGAGTACAAAAAGCGCGACGCGCACGAACCAATGAATTACCGCACTTTAAATATTGCTCAACCGCGAACGCGCGGTGCGCTTCCGACCAGTGACTCATTGCAACTGACAAATCAACAAATCAATACCCCTCCCACTTACCCCACCTTGATGGTTTACGAGCAATTACAATTTAATCTTGAAATTTTTGCGCTGGACGCCGTATGTAACCTGGACAACAATGTAGATCACACATGTTGCGATATCATTAACGCTGTCTTGGGTATGTCGCAGGCTCAGTTAAGTGCAATTGTATTGTAATTTGCTAATACGTAATCGAGCACGTAATACATGCTTGCCATAATATAGCCAGGTTTCGCACGTGAGACGTGTTTCTTGTTATGCCATTGTATTGAAATAATTATATTTAGGGTATTTTGTTTTTACTCCTCAAAAATAAAAATTTATATTATTGTTTTGGTGCGTTTTTTAAGTTCTTCTCTATGCCAACGGGTTGATTTTTATATTTATTTTTTTTGTTCTACCCTTGCACTGTTATTTAATACATATTTGTGTTTTGTGATTTGAAGACCTAAGGGTCATATGATAATAAATAGTAAGGCAAGTACAACATACAAGTTAAATATGTATCTAGTTGGGGTTAGTTAGATATTTTTTGAATAATGGTTATGTAAAAAAATTAGGCGGTAACAACACGGCAACACGATAATACCACAAATTTTGTTTTTTTTATTCATATCCCCCGCGAACAAGTACGGTTATATTTTAATATTTTGAGGCAAAGCCTTGATAGTGGCACGTGTAATCGTTCTGAAACGTTGACCTAACTTCAAGAACATCTCCAGAAATGGTATCTAACCTAGAAGAGATACCAGTTCTATTCACATGTGTATAAAAATGTATATGTAAATGTATGAAGTTTTCTGTAAAGTCGTGAATAATTATTTAACCTATAATATTTGTTGCGTATAAGCATAGATATAGAGATACCGAACGAATTCAGGATACGGAAGGAGTTTGGCACTCACCATAATCTGGTTCTGCTAGCACCTCCAAATGTGGACTGTATGTTTATTCATTATTTCGTCTTAGGTTTCTTTAGACGACGACGAGTTCCGACATTATAGACGCGAAATATCAAATGTATAATATTATAATTCTTTCAATTTACGTATAACTGCACTCATTCAAGGTCGCCAATCGATTGATCGGCGGCGAGGCCGGATGGAAACGGGAAGGCACAGTACATTATTTTCGTTCAAGAATAAATATGTATTTAAACAAATAAATATATGTCCCAAACAATAATTTTTTAAATTATATAATTAAACTACTCGATTGATTGTTGAGTATTTATGGAATATTAAGGCCAATGTTATGTGGAAGCGCTACTTAAAGCAAGAGCGCAATATTAATGACCGATTAGAATTTTTGCAGCGAGATGAAAGTTCTATAAAAAAGTTTTATGTAACTTTGTAAAACTTTTATAAATTATAACCCTTTACAAAACCTATTTTAAAACCGACCCTTTTACACTGATATTGTTGGTAAGTACCTACAAAGTTTTAATGTCCGTGTTGTGTAAGGTACACGTGTATATGTCCGTGGACAATTGACATGTCTCGTTTGTATTACTTTATTATCCGTGGGAGGAGACGGTACAAAGTTGTCAGTTTTTTTTTTGCCAATTTATTTCGTGTTGGGCTGGATTTACCTAAACTAAACTTTTATAGCCTTTTATACGTGGGATGGAAATTGAATTACTCCACTGTTTGGATGCTGGAACGACATTGCGGAAATGGAGAAACTGTTCGTTCAAAAAAATATTTACATGGAATTTTTTAAGTCTTATTATTTGTCTTTATTAATTTTTTTCTTTGGAACAGTTTTATAGTTTTTTTTTTTTTTTTGTAAGTACTGTGTTGACATCGTTTTCGTATCTTAAAATGAACAATAAAAATATAGGTATCTAAACCTCTCACGTTTTTTTTATTAATATAAATAATATTTATTTTTAAGAAATCCATTTTTAAGTCTTATTTTTATGAGTTATTTTGAAATAAGGTTTCGAGTTTATTTAGTTATGAAATATAAAAGTTTTTATTTTTCGATTAGTGTCTCCATGATATTACATACATATTTTGATTAAATAATAATTAACCCTTTTTGTGGGTCGGTGTTCAAATGTTATATATTTCAGATGTGTCTCACAGAGACGGAGCTATTATTTATTTATATATTTATATTATTAAATATTTATATTTATTTTACATGTGAAGGTAATTATGGAAGTCTTTAGCATTACAGGGCTGGCTTAAGTGATCACTTTACACAATGTAACGTTCACCAATTTTACCCGACCTATTAATTTTTTGAAGTTATATATATATATATATATGTTATCATGTGGAAACAATTATTTATTACCAATTACGCTGTCGCCATCAACGGTTTGAAAATTTGATATTCATTCTCAGGTCTCAGGTCGTAAGCCCTGTGATACCCGAGACTTTCATAATTACCTTTCCATGTAAAATAAATAATAGCGTCGTCTCTGTGAGACATATATAATATCATGATGACAATCCCTCAGCGGATAAATCCAAGTAGTTGGTTCCTACAAAGATTTGGACATACTCAAAATATTATATATTTCTGTGGTAGCTTTAGTCTCGGTTCAGTTTAGGCCTGGGAATGATAGACTGGGCGTATATCATTTTATTTCGTATTCACTCATTCTTGGATCCTCAACTCTTCCCTTTAAGCTTAGTGCTTTTTTCTAGCGCTAACCTCGATGACATGTCTTCGGATTCTTCGGTCGAGCATTTATATTATATGTCTAAGCTACCGCGGTTGGGATTACGTACACAAGTACTTACATGCTTATCCGTTCTATAGAATCTTTTCAACCACTTCTTTCAGAAATCTCATCTCAGCTGCTTATCCTCGACCCACTTCTATTGTTCAGAATGTGCACAATTGGTACGTACATATATGCACTGTTTACGTGAAACATATAAATACTTATATATTTATTTTTTCCAACAAAAAGATTCGTTCACGGAATATTTTTTAATCAATATTCTTACTATTTTCAAATTAAACTAAACGTTTGTGCTATGAAAATACGATTAATTTGCCGGTCTCCTGAAATGTTGCTCGAACACCTGACCACTGGATCACTAGACGAGTCTCTTAACCATAGAACCATCAATTACGTCGTTTTTATCCCGAGGCTTGTGTTTTTCTTATTTTGGTTCAATCCCGTATTGCAAAATATTTCTAATCGCGTATTAAGTTATATCGCTATTTAAAATTTCGACTTGAGGTAATATAATATTATTGTGGTTTAATTCCTCATCCTTGCGTTTAAATTTTCTATTTGAAAAGCAGATTTATGTTTTTATAATTACATTATAAATCAAACAAATTAAATATATCTCATAGAGACGAATTTCAAGCGTATTCTAGTATAAGGTGTTAATAATTTGTTATATATACATATAAAGAATGTAGCTTCTATTATTTCTAAAAATAAGATTCTCATTAGTGACGTCTATGTTGATTCAGGGAAATGAATATCAAATTTTCAGACCACAGATGGCGACAGTGAACTTGTAGTTAATACATTAAGTGTTTCTACATTGTAATATATATACGATTTCCAAAAAATAGATAGATAATGGAGGTTGATTGGGGGCAATGGTGAGCGTTACACTGTAATAGAGATTACTTAAGCCAGTCGAAGACAGGTCATAAGCCCTGTAATACCCATACTTCCCATATAATATAAAATAAATAGCTTCGTCTCTACGAAGATGTCTTTAATTTGTTTAATAACAATGACTTTGGAGGTAAAAATTCAGTAATTGTGTGTTCTTGGACACATTCAAATATCGTCATATTTCGCTGTTTGCTCATGTCACTGATCAAATTAATAAATTTAAAAAAAAAAACCACGTGTGTTTTGATTTTTTGGAGCAGCACTACCGACTGCCGTGCACTTGGTTAATGAATCATTTGTTTCATGCACCTCATACGAAAACATTTCGCTATGCGACAAAAACACCTTACTATTGTGTCGGTCGTAAAACCAAGTCAGTTTTTTCCCATTTATGAATTGCTTTTTTAAAGAATCTCTCTCTCTATTTCCTCTTCTTGATTTGCGTAATTAATCAAGTTAAAATTTTTATTTTATAGAAAAAAGTACAATAATATTATAGAATAGTAAATGCTATATTATAAGTCGTTCAAAAAACTTGCTATTATATAGATTAAACGTGGCGAGTTAAGGGAAAGAAGACGGTACGAGTTAACCGAGAGCTGAAAATTACCATTGACGAGACCGCTGTGTAAAAAGCCTGTGATCCGCAATGGACAGGCAAAAATACATGGTCAAGGATTTCCTCCTCGGCACCACACTCACACTAGGGGAATCTATCAAGTGCAATCTGAACAAATGAGAGGCCACCTGGCATTGCCCAATTCTCATTCTAGAGATATTTGATACTGTTCTTTTGGAGACTTTTCTTTTTGCTCTCTGTATTTGGATTTAACAAAAACTCTTTTTAACGTTATTTTTTTTTGTAGTTATTCGTTTTATAATCCCGTAGTGATAACTTCAAACATTTGCAATTTTAATAACGATGAATTTTATATAAATTATGATGTATGTTTTATAAAGTATAAGGTACGAGTCGATTTAATGTATCTTTTGTATTTATTTCTAGGTTTCATGGGTAAAAAAGCTTTTTAATTAGGTTTTCAAACCTCACCCAGAATTACTATCAATGAGATGTTTTTAGTTAAAAATAAAAATAAAATTTTGTTTGAAAGTGGGTTCGCAGTAATAGTCTTATTAGTTTCCTACTGAGTTTTTAATGTGACACCCTCTTCTTGCTTCATATATTATATAAAACATAAGGGTTCAGTTTTTATTTATTGCTGTTATGTTATAAAAGTTATTCCGATGGTCCTTTACCCTTTTCGAAAAATCTTTTACACATCCATGATGTATGTAGTTAAATAAAAAAATGCAATTCTATTCAAAACATTATTATTTTTTTTAATTTGATGTAAAATTTTTAATGTTTCATTAACATTTTCTACTTCGTGTGGTTTTGCCACGTTTTCAGCGATAACTGTTTCGTATTCACCCGAGCTGATGAGGCGAAATGTTTTAAACGATGTTTAGTTTTTGTAGTGTATGCGATGTAGCAGGGCCGGATTGGAATGAGATAGTTACAAGGGTTAGATATTTATAAAACAAAAATAAGTAGGTATTAGAGTCAAAATTAAACATTTATTATTACTACACAATTTAATTTAAATAAATACGTGTCTGCTAATGTTAGTAGATAAAATGTATTTACCAATGAAAGACTGATCTTTTTCAAAATTTAGTATTGAATTAGTAAGTTACACATAGATATAACTTGGTCTCTTCATATGTCTTAGTCTTATATATATATTTTATCATTTTTAGGATATACGTACTATGTTTTAATTTTCAATTCTAGTCGTCTTTTAACGTTTAATTGTTGTGAGACATAATTAAAAAATTGTATAATATGTATATTTAATTTTGTTTAGACCCCTGTGAGACTCGGCGTAATCATAGATAAATTTTTAAATTATTTTTTTAGAAGATATATGTTAATATTAATATTTAAGTAAAAATATGCATTATTTATTTTAAATTAATAAATATTAAAGTTAAGAAGATTATGTTAATATTAGGAAAAATATGTGAATTTATTCAAAATAAGTTTTCACGATAACCATAAATTAATTATTATTGACATGCTGGGTAAATGGTTTATATATTAATTTGCAATAGCAATATAACTTAGATAGTAAACGTTTCAGGTTCGAATCTCAGTAACAACTAAATATTTTTTCGATGAATGTATTTTTTCTGTATACCTTTCTTGATTTATTATTATCAAATAATCCCAAAGGTTAGATTTGGTTCATACAACCGCTAAAAAATAAAATTTAACCACTCTTAAATAAAATATAAATAAGTATTCGTTCGAGTTCGTTTCTGAAATATGTAAGTTTTAAGTTGTCGTAATAATATTAAATAAAAACAAATTGACAAGAAATTAAAATTCAGTTGTTATGTTTGTTTATTTTTTTTTTATTTATATACCCGGCTATGCACGCGTTTTTTTGTATGAAATTTAATGAGTAATTTGTAATTGGATTGGTTAAGCCTCTGTTTCTAAAATAGTCTTGACAATGGAGAGTAATAATTGAAATGGAATGAAAAAACTAACCTTTTTAAGGTTTTTCATAAAAACCCAATAATCTAAGTACTAAGTAAAATGTAATTTATTTGTTTATTCTGGGGTCTCTCAAACTTACAGGAAAAAATATTCAAAAACTTCGATCATATTTTTACGACTATTCCAGATAGATGTCAAAGTTCAAATAGAGATCTTTTACGGGTTTTCGATCCCTCAACATTTTCCAATTCATCGTATTAACCAGCTCTTATTGAATAGACCTCTACAAAATGACACAACTTTTAATGGATACGCAATATCACATTCACCGGCTGTTTCCGAACACGAAACGGGAAGTTTTTGAAAAACTAAATAATAAAATAATTCTCTCAGGTTCTGGGAAATTATCACGCAAGTTTTTTTTCTTCGATGAGGCAGTAAATGATTCTGGCATGATGCTGGATTTAATCAGGATAAGTGGTTTCATCCCTGGATTTCGGGAGAGAAAGTTCAAGACTATTTTCTGATTATAGTTCAAATATATAAAAATAACTAATTTTGATATTGTTCGGGCTAACTACTTCGATAGTCTGTTTTGTTCTATATTTTTTATTGGTAACGTAAAATGTATGCAATTCCAGATTATGCAAGAAAATACACTATCTAACCCGTATTCCTGTGCGGCAATCCGTTATCTCGTTTCTCCTGGCTCTGCTAATATGATATATATCTCGTGCGCGTGATTAGTTCTGCCGTTGCAAGTTTTGTGGTATATCCACACAAAACTGGAAGGTACGTACTTCGTATTTTGAAAACCCAGGATTGTCAACAAGAGGAGTGTAGACCATACATATAAATTATGCTACTATTTTAATGGATGGGTTGAAAATTGTGTTTTTCTAGAGGTATAGACCTTTAAAATGAAATAAAAAACATAAAAATAGTGGTAATGGCCGTGGCACTGGGTTTATTGGAAAGATAATTTTATGCCGTTAGTGTTTAAATATGATTTCGCGCATATGGGCGCCGCGGCTGGCTCAAATAAAGCGCAATCTGGAAGTCCATATTTCGACCACTTTTTGGAGCAGCTGGGGACGTATATCGGCGATAACGCAACGAATGTTGGCTTCGAAGTCATCTATCGTTTTTGGTTTATCGTCGTGGACTAGCGACTTTACATATCTCCACAGAAAATAATCCAAAGGTGTTAAACCACATGATCTTGGAGGTCAATTCACAGATCCATTACGCGAAATTATGCGCTCATTGAATATTTTTTTTAATAAATTGATTGTGGCGCGCGTTGTGTGGCACGTTGCGCCGTCTTGTTGAAACCACACCTCTTCCAAATTAATGCCATTCAATTGGAGAACGAAAAAGTCAGTGATCATGGAACTATTGCTGTGCTCAATACTACGCTCCACTGCAGCAACAGTTTCTTCGGTACGCACTGTACGACATCTCTGCGCATGCATATTATCACTTAGAGTATGTGTGGTGCGAAAACGATTCATGGTTATTTGAATTACTTACTCGGATGGGTGACTATGTCTACCGTAAAATGTACGTAGCGCACGGTAAGTTTCGCAAACTGAACCACGATTTTCGAAATAAATTTGCCAGCGTTGTTCTGGCGTAAGTCTATTCGTGGTGAAGTGACCAAACTTAGCACAAGTCATCTGTGAGTTGTCAAATCGACTGTTGCTGGAAAAAGTGCCAAGTCGAAAAACAAACCTCGAAAAAAACAACCTTTACAATATAAACTGTCAAATGTAATATAAAAGTTATTTTTCAGAAACCCTCAAATCCATCACATAATGTAAATGAATATGACGACACGCATATAAGTTTTAATAATTGAGACCCGTAACAAGAGATCTGTCATTTTCGGTGGTAATTAGAACTTTCAAAGTCCTCCAAAATGCAATACAACCTAGGCACAACATTCGACAAAGTATAACGATGCTTAAATTCGTGTCTAATATGTTATTCAGGAATGAGATTGTATTCGAGATGGAAAGTGTTCCAGGCAGAAAGAATGATTTCAGAATAAGTAAAGCGAATTGTAACACCGTAGCAACTATTTTGAATATTTTTGTGATCTACGTAGCGCCATTAAGGATGGCAAGCCTAGTCGGGTAGGCCAAGAAGTAAAATAGATCTTGGAACTCACCCGTTTTTAATTTCACGAGCCAGTTTTTTTCGCCAAATGAGGCACTGAAATGGAATTGAAATAATTAAAAATAAATATTAATTAAATGTATTAATTATAAATTCGATAGCAGACGCCAGAATTATCAATTCATTTTTATTAAATTTTTGGACACATTGATACAACTTATATATTAGTAGGAGAGCACATTCTTATTGTGAAGGTGCTATCGGATTACTCAAAGGTATTTGAGAATCCGTAAAAACAAAGCAGATAAGCTCTTTCAAATAATGGAACGATAAATGTATTAATTTGAAAAACGTAACAGGTTCTAAAATTTGTCGTCAAAAATAATGTTGCTGTAGCATAGTTGCATAATGCACCTTCTCCTGTTTGCAAAGAGATCCAGGTTCGAATCCCGGTAACGAAACAGCAATATTTTTTTATAAAATTAATTTTATATGTATATCTTTCTAATTAATACATTTAATTAATATTTAAAATATCACAGACCGTCTTTTCTTAATAATTACAACTTCACAATAAGAGTGTGTTCTCCTAATAATTAAAAATAAGTAATGAAAAAATAATAATACTTACTTAATATAATGGGGATCACGTGATTACGGCGGGAGAACGCGAGAGAGCGAGTATGATATAGTTTTAAATTTTATTACATTATATATTTTTTTTAGATATTGTCAAGTCTTCAATTAACACTTTGCGTTTTATGAATTCTTGGAAATAAATTTGTAAATTAGTTTTCATTATCTCTGATTTTTATTATGTATTGAATTCATCTTTTGCTTTGTTGTTGAATAAGTAGCTACCTGTTTTTTTGACATTTTTTTTACTCCCGGAAGTCACACGTTCTGAATTAAAAAATAATTCAGTGCAATAAAAAATATTTTTAAAAATATTATGTAGACTCGTGCTGTATCAATACAGCCACGTGATGGATGTCCTGAAAACTATTATAATGTTATATTTCAATTATTTTTTCTTTGAGATAGGTGCATAAGTCCATCTTATTGGAGATCGACCTCTTGAAAATGTATTATTATTATTGTTTGTTTGAAAACGTGTATTAATTGTTTTAAAGTGATGAAATAATTAAGTAAAGATTAGCAAATAACATACAGTTCGCCGTTTGACACGTCATGCACATTTATCTTTAAGGTAAGTTTAATCAAATAATAGCAAAAACAAAAAAAAAGAAGTTTATCGCACGTAAAGTATGCCGCCATTCCGTGCTAGATATATAGGGTGAACAGTGAATTTATGTGAATAAATTGCATCTTTAACCCTCTTGTATATTCGATTTTCTACTCCTAATCGCCTCAGTAACGAACGGGCATACTCCGTAACTACCGAGCCCCAGGGTGTTTTAATTTCACCGGCTTGGCCCTTAATTCTTCGCATTTTATACATTTCGCAACCTAATTGATATCACCGATTTATTTCTTGGAAAGTGTGGGACGGACTCAGCATTTTAGTTACATATATATTAAAGATTACACTTTATTATATTACGAAATTTGTCGTTGGGGGATCGATGATTTTCGGCTATACAAACATATTTTAGTCTTGGTTCTCTGTATTTAGAACATTATCATGATAATCGCGGTTCTGTTTCGAGTTTTACACCATTTTGCAATTCTGTATTAACCATAGATATGACTTTATTTAGGTATCGAACTAGTAACGTGTCTTGGTTATAATTTTCAATCATCTTCCAAGTTACAAACAATATACCACCCGGACGATTGATTAGACACATTTCTTTTTTAAGCATAAATGAACACACATGATAACTTAAACGTTTGTCCTAAACAAGCGGAAACTTGTTCATGATCGGTGTTAATTTTTTGAAAAAGATATAAGCAAATTAAATCATTAGTTTTTTTCGTATGGTTTTCACGCGGTTTGAATGGTAAACTTTTAGTATTTATGAAAAACTTTCAAAACTATTAAAACTTTAGTTCACTTTTCAGCATACATTAAATAAATAATAATAAATGTAATTAGCATGTAATAATACAAAAAAATTACAGTTTCAAAAAACACAAAATAATTTTTTTATGTTTCATCTTTTGTAAAATTTCAAGATCATCTTTTGTCCGTTACAGAAATTGAGATTCCAGCGTCGATATCATTTATATCATCCCCACACCACACCGTATCACGTAGCCAACCTCGGATAATCTAGCACGTATCCTGTAAATCAATTCACTACCCTGCGCGCCCTCCTTCCAAGGGCAAACCGCCCCTTCGGAGGGGCGCGGGGGGTTCAGACTAAAGTTTCCGCTTTCGTTCAACGGACCCGCTAAACACCGCAACAGATTATCATTCACTCGGACTTTGAAACAAGGACGATTGTTCCGATCGTCTGTTGGGAACAATGTGTGGGTAACGGACCGATGCTCGCAATGAAATTATTACATCACTAGTAGTGTAATATAGATTTTCAGCAATCTGACAATTTTTAAAATTATTTTAAAAGTCTGTCTTGTAACGCGTTTGTTACAAATACACAAATGGGAAGCCGTTTTTCTTCGGATAAATCAAGTTTTTATAATAAAAAAATCAGTTTTATTTAATACATGTAAAAATCAACTCTTTTTTTTAATACATCATTAACAATGTTGATCTAAGTAGAGTAGCAGTTATGCGGGATTTGAGTGAACTCTTGGACGAAAAATTGTCATTTATTATTCAACATTACGACAAAATTTACAACAAGGCGATGTAATCCTTAGGATTTGTGTTAAGGACAGCCAAAAACTTTAACTCGCTCCGCTCTCTTAACAACTTTATATACATCTATTGTAAGAAGTACGCTGGAATATAACTTAACTCTGTGGTCTCCCTATTATGGCTCACATATTATAAAAAATCGAAAAAGTACAACATAAATTTCTAAGATTTATCAATTTTAAATCGCATATTCCTGTAGAAAATATAAATTACTTTATTTATTTAACGAGTCGATTTCATTCGAAAAAATTAGCCCGGAGAAGAGATATGAGCGATACAGTAATTCTATATAAAATTATCGATAGCATGTTGAACTGCCCTGAGTTAACGCAAATGGTTTCGTATAAAGTACCAACTTAAATGAGACAACGTGAAGTGTCCTTTGTAAGTACCCATAGAGATAATTTTACTGTTAACTCGTCAATAATACGGGATGCATCGGTTTGGTAACAAGTTGAATTTCGTTGATATTTTTCGTTGCAGGGGCATATCTGAATTGAAGAAATATTTAAACGCGAATTATAGTTACTTTTTTATGTTATATTAGAACTATGCTGTTATACTTGAATTAAATAAATTTTTATTCTTCTGTAAAAGCCCACAAGGGCGTTGATGGAAATAAATAAATTAATGTTTGTTGGACGAAGGTAATACGATACAATAAATAAATTCTGAGATGTTAAAATACTAATTTATCTCTCGTAAAAAACATCCCCCTAGTAAGAAGCTGTTTATCTTGCTTTTATAATCTTTCATCTCACTGGGCATCGCGTGTATATAAATATAGTCACATTCCAAATATCAACCTATTAAACTATTTTAGTCAATCTTTATTTTATTATTAATTAAGTTTAAATTAATGTAAATTGTTTAAACTGCTTGATCATTCAACTTAAAATGATATTATTAAGGAAAACACATTCTTATTGTGAAGTTGTAATTATTCAGAACATAGGTCTGCGATGGTTTAAATACTAATTTAATGTATTAATTATAAATATATACATATAAAATCAATTTTATCGAAAAATATTGTTTTTGCGCTACTGGGATTCGAACCTGGATCTCTTTCCAAACCGGGGAAGGTGCATTATACAACTATGCTACAGCGACATTATTTTTAGCGACAAATTTTCGAACCAATATGTTACCTTTTTGATATTAATACATTTAATCGTTCCATTATTTGAAAGAGCCATCTACCTTTACTTACAACTTCACAATAAGAATGTGTTCTTCTAATATTAGTATTTTATGTTAAATTACGAAAAATATTAAATATAGTGGATCAGTAAACATTATAGTAAATGGCCAGGTTTTTGTAGGAAGTTCAGAATCTGCGAAACATATAATACATTAAATATTTATTTGGTATATAATAAGATTCAGCTTTTGCCCCTGTTTAAATTAAAACCATTATATTTATACAATTCGATTATATTTAAAAATGAATATACTAAAAACATTAAACTATTTATTAAAAATAGTTGAAACGACAGCTTAGAAAATTATAGTGGTTTTTCAAAATTAATATTTATAAATTTCGATCTCAATGATGAAATTTCCCACAGCATTCCGTGCGCGCGATTTAATCAAGTTTAATTAATTTTCGTCGATACAAAATTTACCGTTCCGAGCCAATACCTCGTTTTAATTCAAAGTCGACTATTCATTTGTATTAAATCCGTAACCAGTTTGAATGAAATTTTCAGCAAAGTCCCGCTGGAAGTATCCCTCTTGAAACTTTAGTTAACCCCGAAATGTCTGTTATATTTTGTTTGCGGCCCAGATTATGTGCGCTCTGGCAAGTTTTAGATCTTAGAAGAATGGCGACGAAGAAACAATCAATCTTTATGTAATATATAAATTCAAATTATAGTTCTTTTTTGATGATCACTCCCCGGTTTTAAAATCCTTTACCCATTACAACACGTCGTGGTTTAGTCGTTTTTCTTCGAATTAAGTCACAATTATACAATTAATGATTATTATTGACAGGTGTTTCAGTGACAGTTGTTTAAACGGAGCCTTCGATTAGAGGTCATCGTTAACAACCTATTGAGCGTCAAATAGGGTTATCGGATATTCAACAGTTTAGAAGCTATTCGTAATTTAATGATTGGTTTGCTAGTGACGTCCTCTAACCGTACGCTCCGTTTGTGAACTACCGTCCCCATGTATAATTCGCTTCATGTGAATCATTCGATTTTTATGTTTGCGTTAATTAGTCTAGTTATTTTCTCTAGTATTGTGTTTTTAATTTTCTTTACTTGGTTTATATTTCTTCATGAACTTTTTTGTATGTCGAAAAGTCGAGAAAATTTGAAGTTTACTACGGCATGTCTACATATACGAGGTGGCGCAAAATTAATCACCCTATCGTAAGATATTATATTTTTTGCAAATGGCGTCGTACGTCAATCATATTTGGCATTTGTGAATTAGACAGCTGCAGTTTACAAACAGACAAGCAATGAAGCGCTATAATCCGCAAGAGCGTGGAATAATTGTCGATTTTTTTTGACCATTAATCGGTTGGTGGTGTTGGCGCAGCGTGAATTTCGACGTCGATATCCTAATCGTGTCGCGCCAACTGGGCAAACATTCCGGCGCTTAGCTATCGACTCGAACATACCGGAACCACACGAGACCTTGCAGGGCTTGGCCGCCGCCGGACTGGTCGTTTGGCCGAGAATATCGCGGCTGTGGCTGCCGATGTCGCTGAGAACGAAAATCAACCAGACGACGGGCCGCACAATTGGGCATCACCAGACGGACCCTACAGCGAATTTTAGTGAAAGACTTACACATGTTCCCGTACAAAGTGCAAACAGTGCATCAGTTAATGCCTGCTGACCGTCAGTCGCGTGTGAATTACTGTCAAGCCATCCTCAATTTCAACAACGAAGAGGACGATTTTGTGTCGAAAATCATCATTTCCACTTAAGGGGTTACGTCAATAAGCAAAATATTCGTTTCTGGGGCACTGAAAATCCGCGTGTGATGCACGAAGAGCCATTACATCCACTCAAAGCCACTGTGCGGTGCGGGGTTCACGCGGGAGGAGTGATTGGGCCGTATTTTTTTTGAGGACGCCATCGGCAATACGGTCACTATTACTGACAAACGCTACAGGGCCATGATAAACGACTTCTTACTGCCGGAATTGGATGAATTGGCTCGGTGAACATGTGGTTTCAACAAGACGGTGCAACTGCACACACAGCACGAGCCACAATGGATATTGTGAAGGAAGCTTTTCCTGGTCGCGTAATCTCGTTTTGGCGATTTGGCGTGGCCAGCAAGATCGCCCGATTTAACCATCCCAGACTTCTTTCTTTGGGGCTACTTGAAGTCGCGGGTTTATGCCAACAAGCCTCAGATAATCGCAGCCCTTAAAGATAATATTCGAGAGGAATGCGAATAGTTATCACCGGAAATCTTGGGGAAAGTCGTGGAAAATTGCGATAAAACGGGCACAAATGTGTATCAACACTGGCGGCAGCCACTTGACGGATATCATCTTTTCCACTTAACAGAAAAAATTTTAAAGGTCCAAATAAAAATTTCATCACTCAAATATAATTTTTTTATTTAGTAAAAAAGTTATTATTAATGTTTTAAACACTGATTATAGTAAATAATAATTGTGCGATAAAATATTTAAAAAATTTTTGTACATCTATAAAATATATTTAGAAATGTTGTGTTTTTAGGATTCATTTTGATCTCACGTGTAGCGGTTGATTCAAGTGATGTGAAAAGATGCTATTCTTGACTCGTGATTTTCGATAATATCAGTGATTGAAAATTGTGACTACGATCACAGTTTCATTACTAATACGTGTGCGCCGCACGATATCACAATATACGAAATAAATAATAATAAAAAAAAAATATATGATCATATTTAGTTATATTATTCAAACTTAATTTACGTAAAAAACAGATTCTAGCATGTATAATTAATATATATCTTATTTAATATCGTCATAAAGTGAATGAAAATCTTTTAAAAATGTGAGTTTTCTTTTTCAGGTCAAATTCTCAGCATTTCGGGTCAAATTTTTTATTTATACATTCGACAATAAAAAAAACAATAGTAGAGTTATGCACCTTCAAATAAGAAAGATCTTGTATTGCGGGGGTGACTACTAACATTTATATAAACAAGATCAGTATATACTTGATGTAAAAAATTGTTTACTACAATTAAAAAATAAAAAACATGTATACATCTATAAAAATACAAAATATGAAAATTGACAGGTATTTTTTTTTTAATCATTGTAGTTGAAAACCTTTGTATGTGTTCGTAGATCGTCTCTATAAAATAATTTGCATCATTCTTAGCATTACCGATCAAGCACAGGTCATTCCATTTTAGTTTGATTATAGCATGAGTTAACTTTTCGGAATTTATTTTTAGTAAATGTATTTTTGATTTGTGTAGGGTTTATTAGTTTTTTTTATAGTTTAAACATCTATTTAATGTAACGATTTCTTGAATGTTTTATTTAATTTGCACATGCGCCGAATCATAAATCAATAAATAAAAAATAAAAATTAATCACGAATCACGATATTCCCAGATATTCGATCACTGATAGTGAATGTGACTCAAAGATATCGGTGCTTGACTCACGGCTCGTGATCTTGAACTCATCGCTAGTTACTTGTGCGTTCTTTTTCACTTGTATTGAATTTCAACTGGGACTTAACATTTTTATGACACGTAAATATGTACGTACGTAAATACAGGGATAATTTATATCAATACCTGCTGTGTATGTATTGATACTTAACTATAATAGCTTTCAACCTTACCACCTGTTTCATGAGTACAGATGGTTATTCGTCTGTCATCATTTCTAGTGAATGATTTATTTGCGTTCCGCCTTAATCTTTGCTCAGACTTCGTCAAATAATAATGAATGAGTCCGGAGGGGTTTTCGCCCGTATTGCGACGCGAGGCGAGGACATATTTCATCCTGACAGATGATGTTTGCAGCCCTGGAACTTACAGGTGCAAAGACGCCGCCGGTGCCGTCTAGACGTCGTCGGCGTTTTTATTTTTTTGTCGTAAAACCTTCCAGCTCCAGCGGACCTACCTGCTCGGACGTCGCTTTCAAACTAGGGAAGTAAATACATTAGGCTTTTGGTGAACGTAGTTTAATATTGCACTCGTTATTTTTATGCATTTATTTCGGCAGTTGTGTTTTTTTGTGAAGTGCTTTTATTTATTTATTGTTCAGAACATTATTTATTTGATGACAAAATATACAGAATTAATTAATCCATTTGTGAATCGCAATTGATAACCCGCTATCGTTTACGTCTAAATTTAATCTCCATGATATATATATTCATATTTATAATATAAAAAAAAAATATGTAAGAAATTATTTTGAGAATCTTGTATGTTAGATATGGTATTATGTCCCCTTTTACGAAATATTTCAAATGAATTAAGATTTTTAAGAAGAATGGAATTACAAAACTGTTAATAAATTGTAGAACTCTTAAATATATTTAAAAATTTAAGATACATGCTAAAATATACACCTTAATTGAAATATTTAGTATATTAAAATGAATTAAATTTCAATGAAAGGTTATCTTTTTTCTACACCTACATATTGTGTTTTATAAATATAAAACAGTATGCAATTTCTTTGAAGATTATTATATATTCCCGTATTATTATAAGAAACTATTTTAAGGTTTAGTAGCTAACTTTATTTTGTTCGCAAAATGCTGGGGATAGACGTCACACTCTCCGAATTATCACTCTCAAGTGATATCTCAGCATCTCGAGATTGAATCGAAACCTGATATAAGTGAGTTGGTATTTAAATATCTCGACGTTTATTGTAGTTTGAACTTGACACTGCCATTATCGCACAAATGTCAGAGTTTATGAGATTTACTTTATTGTCGAGACTCCCCCTCTTTGTTCGTTTCTTCATTATTTCTTCCCCCCCCCCCCTAAGTTTTAACACAATAATGTTAGCGAATATTTGCGAATCGTCGTGACACATCCCATTCTGAGATCGCGACTTGTGAATTTAAGGTTCTATCTTCCACATATTCAATAACGTTGACGGTGAGGCTTTATAATTGGTTTCCCTTCTTAAGAGAGGTTTCGTGAGGGTAGTGAAATGAATTCTGAGAAAGGATTTGATTTTTTCAGTAATATGTACTGTATAAAAGGGCTCCCATGCCAAATGTTATAAAAACGTAAACCTTTTGAATATCACCATTACCTTAATTTTGTTTACCAAGCTCTTTATTCGTTTAGGTTTATTGTTCACATTTAAGCAGATACTAACTGAAATCTTCTACGTCATCCCATGCCAGAGATATTTTACTTTACTTAGAGTAAATATATTATACCACAAATAACATAAACTTATAATACCGCAAAGTGCCTTCTATATACTCGTACCTGTAACAAATAGTAGTTAGTGGTCTTTTTATTTCATGAAAGCGTCAATTTACGCCGCCCACATTGTCAGCTTACTTATTTTCATTCTCGTATTAAGGGCTAACATTTTTGTTATACTCAAAGTCAACGGTATGTATCTACTACGTCTAAATGTAGAGTTATCAAATACTTTGTATGGGAAGAGTGTATTTATTCGTCGTTGATACTTGCTCATTATTTAAGGCTATAGAGGGTTAGTTTTTTGCGTGTTTAACCACGATTAAATAAGTATTGTGTGTGTCGCCGAACATGGGGTCATCAGATTTAGGTGTTTTAATTGCGTTGTGGCGAAAGAAAGTGTGGATTGTGTCGCGATGTATGTGTGTTGAACTGAACGCGGGAACTGGAGACCTATATCTCCCAGTTCTCCGCTATGTTCGAGTGATCGAGGAGTGTGAGGAATATGTATGATGGCGGACCAGAGCAGGTTATGAGAGAAACTATTTACGGTTGACACTAGATTTATTCAACTCTGTTACAATATTACGTTCGCGATGATTGCCGCATGATATTATTGTGGCATGTCGCCATTCGTCGGTACCAGGAGTGTTTATCCACAAGCCTTACATGCAGTTAATATGGTCATTATCTTGAATATATATTATGTGAAATTCTAAAATACTAATTAAATGTATTAATTATAAAGATATACATGTAAAATCATTGGATCTTTGAAATAATGGAACGATAGATGTATTCATTTGAAAAAATGTAACATGTGGGTTCGAAAATTTGTCGTCAAAAATACTGTAGCTGCAGATTAGTTGGTAATGCACCTTTCTCGGATTGGGAAAGAGGGTCCAGGTTCGAATCCCGGTAGCGCAACAACAATATTATTCGATAAAATTGATTTTATATGTATATTTTTATAATTAATACATTAAATTAGTATTTAAAACATCACAGACCTATGTTCTGAATAATTACAACTTCACAATAAGAATGTGTTGTTCTTAATAATATGTTATGTAAGTAATTTTGACATAACACTCGGTTGTGTGCATCTTACCTATGCTTTATTTTCCCGTTTCCCGGGTTTTGATCTTAGATATAATATGCTTTTTCCTTCTTCTTCTTCGTCGCTTTCTCGCAGTTGTTGATCGTGACTCGCACGAGATATCTTTCTGATTTCATCGACGAAACGCACCTGTCACGGGCGGGTTCGTGGCACTTGGTTCGATCACCGGCCATCTTTCTCTGCAATCTTCGACCCAACTAGTCACCACAAGCCTCTCTGTATTGTCATTGTAAAATAATTGCAGGATACGTCATAGGCATATCGATAAGGGTCAATTGATTCGCCTTTAAATAAAAACTCGTTCTAGGATGTCGTTTACAAAGTTTAAATAATCTAATATGAAACATCTTAGTTTTCAGAATATTCGCTTTCAGTTTCAAAATATATATTTATGTTTTTTAATTATTTAAAAAAAAGTATTTTTAATATGTTAGTGTTATTTTCTATAGTAATCTTTGTCATCTTTAATAATCTGTAAGGGTATTATTTTTTTATAACATTTTTGTTAGTGTTACTTCGTACCGTAGTATATAGAAGGGAAAATTAACGAATTAACGAGATTCGAAATTTAACCAAAAAGGATATATTAATCCTTCCGGAACAGTTGAATTCTTATGGTTTTCTGAATGAAGACTTGTATATGCCCTTGCAGTTCTCGTATACTTTAACTTCGACTAATTAACAAGTTTTAGACTAATCGAACCCAAATTTACTATTTTCTTTGGCCAAACTTTCAGAATCATTACCGAAGGGAACACGCAAGGCATGTTGTCGTTTTAACGGGAGAGTTAGTTTGGTATTGGAGAGATTTAGCTTCGGACTGTGGTACAGTAGCACCACCTACTCTGCACGCTATACAATTTGTGATTATACTTGCTGTGTTTAAGGTCATTTTTACCCAGGGTTACCAATTGTATAAATGAACAAGGAGGACAATCAACTATGAAGTCAATTCAAGCGGAAATTTCAAAATTAAACAAAATTTAAGATACCACCTTTTTTATGAAAGACAACATTAACGTCAATAATAAAAAAAAAACACGTTACGTGCCTCAGATACGCGTATCATACCACACCGACACATAGTTTATTTTTGATAATTCTACCTCATTGCAAAGATTCCAAATACTCATAACAAAGTTCTAATACAATATAGTCCATTCGGGAATCTTCTATTTATTGGACAATATTAATGTAAAGGATATAAATAATCTCATCACATTGTGCTGAATACCAATGATTATTTATTGTTCAAGAAACACCGAGGGTTGAGTGAGTGAAGCAGTATAAACCAAAAAGAACACATTCTTATTGTGAAGTTGCAATTATTCAGAACATACGGTCTGTGATATTTTAAATACTAATTACATTTATTAATTTGAAAGTTATGCATTTAAAATTAATTTTATCGAAAAATATTATTGTTGCTACGGGAATTCAAACCTGGATCACTTCCCATCCAGGTGAATTGCATTAATCGATTATGCTACAGCACACAGTACATTGACGACAAATTTTCGAACGCATATGTTACACTTTTCAAATTGATACATCTATCGTAGAAAGGTAGATGGCTTTCAAATAATGGAATATATTCATATAGGTTCGAAAATTTGTTGTCAATGTATTGTGTGCTGTAGCATAATCGGTTAATGCACGTTCTCCTTATATTTTTCTAATTGATACATTTAATTTGTATTAATACATATATTTTTATAGGTTGAGGAGACTATTATTTTTCAGTTGAAAATGGAGGACATGTCCTCCTTCAGGATACCATATGGTAACCCTACGCTGACCCCAATGAAAGCTTTAATTTATTTGCTTAAATCCCGGCCTTTTTCGAGATACAAGGTGCTGTTTCGGGGAACAGGTGTTGTAAAATGTAAATAATAGGTTTCTGCGTGACATTGTTTTGTCAAAACTCCGAGGAATTTCGTTTGTGAATTTTTAAGTGGGTTAAATCAGTAAAACGTACACTGTTTCCGCGGTCGGAACGGAGATACTTGTTAAATGTTGTGTTCTGTGCACCTGTGCCCCTTCTCATTCCACTGTTTAAATGTATATAAATATGATTTACATCAGTATATGAATTTGTATCTCACCCTTATAAAATTGAAAAATTCAAATCTAGTTAAAAATTTAATTTCATCTAAAATAATGTATAATTTTACGTATGTAATTGTACGCGTGACGAAAACAACACGACAAAAAATATGTAAGACAAATTCAATATGAATTGTAAAATAATTTTCGGTAGGTACCTACATTAATGAAAGATATAAGTGAAACAAATTTAATTATTTTCGTTTTTTACTAGAATTGCAGTCTCAGTGCACCTCTGGAAACAATAATAGTGAAAATATAACCCAACGTGTGTGTAGCACAAAGTTTAGATTAGTAAAAATTGAAATAGTCGTGTTACGCCACATAGTAAACGGCACGTCAGTTAATGATATCAAATTAAATGAATCAATTAGAAATTTATACAGAAAAAATCTATTTATCAAAAAATATTTGGTTGCTACCGGAATACGACCTAGGAATTTTTCCTATCTTGGGAAACGTATTAACATTACGCTATACCAACCAATTAATTTTTTCCGTGTATATTTTTCTAACTGATTAAATTAATTTGTTTTAAATATCACAGAACTACGTTCTGAAATTTCAACTTCAAAATAAAAATGTATTTAATTATTTATTAACTTTGTTTTTAAACTACTTTTATGAGTTAATTATACAACTACCGGTTTCGGAAAATACCTTTTTCTTCATTAGGATATCACAAAAACTAACCAAAACCATATCTAAAATTGTTCTAATATTTTAAAATTCAATTAAGAAAATAATAATTAAGTTAAGTTAGTAAATAACTCAATATTAAATGAATGACAACGTAAAGTTTGCGTTAAATGTATATTTTTTAAAAATTAAAATTTTTACAATCTGTACGTAAAAAAATTATATAGAATTTGTTTCTTTGGGTATCTCACCATCTTTATAGATGTGTTTTTATAATTTTGCTTTAACCGAAATTCCCGATGACTTGTCGAGTTTTATCCACTTTTCATACATTTTATTTTAGAATGTATGTTTTTTCGTATTATGGCATGTCTTACGGAATGTCCAATTACAGAGTATTGGATTTATATAATTTATTATCGAAACGCAGTCGACCAGACGCCGCTGGGTGTGATCCATCCACGACATGAATCCATATTAGAGTACATTTAACCGCTGTCCGCTTGTGTTGTTTCAGGTGTTCATAGCCGGGCGCCGAGACGATCCGCGCACCCTGGCGCTGCTGAGCGTGGTGCGCGCCCGCTTGCTGCCGGGTCGCATTTTAGCCGTGGCCGAACCGTCCAATGGCAACAAAGGTGTGTCAGAAATACGTGAGTTATGCCGATTACATTTACGCATCTCACATTTTCTTTCATTTGATTTTCCAGTGGTAGAAGTAACGGTGGTATGGTTGGAGGGGTTTATGGTGGTGGTGGTGGTGGTGACTGAATTTCGTTTTTTCTCCATAGCCTTTTTCATCAAGAAATTTATATAAAGGCCAAATAAATTGACGCAAATTAGAATTTGAAATAATTATTTGTTAATAATCATTATATGAAAAGTTCAAAAGCGAAATCGCAACTTTGCACACAGTAAAGTTATTCATAACAATAATATAATAATTCATGTTGTAAACATTAATTACGTCACTATCTTCTGTATAATTAATTATTCTTTGAAACTTTTGGACGGGGTGGAACAGACTTACCGAACCATTGTCAAATTTTAATTTTAACTATGCGTCAAAATTACTTTAAAAAAATCTTTTGAAATTTCATTGAAAAATATTAACATTTTTTTGGACCATCCATCATCAGGATTCGTAACGGGGAATTCATATTTTATTGCCGTTAGACTGGTCTCATTAAGATTTGCTGCTGTCCATCGTCATTTGAAATATTCACTAGTGATCACCCATCTTCAAGGAAAACATGTGTAAGTACTCATAAAATATCATAATTTTCATTTTCAATCATGAATTTATTGCAGTAGTGTGAACCGGCAGCCTCATTCCGGGTTTTGAGCACGATATCTTTTGTTGTTGCGGACGAGACGTTTGGATTTCTCGTGTTGACGATATGCGACGCTAGCATGATATCCGGAATAAGGCTGCATGGTCGATACAGTATTATTTATAAAATATTTTCAGAAATGTATCTACTCTAATTGCTCACTATGTTTACCACATGCTACCAGCTTTTTAATGTAAATTTTATGCTGTATTATCACAGACTACTAATGTCTACTGGACATAAATTGTTTCATTATTTTCATTTTGGTACCACTTACGCAATCAAATAGCTCAGAGCCTTTATTTTAAATATATGACTCGATTGGAACGAAAATTTAAACGCTGACAATATTAATATGCATTCATGTAAAAAATACGTCTTGTTTATACGGATATTTAATTTTCGAATAGTAAATAGTATAAATGTCATAATCTATCGGATTTATGTTTCCACAAATGATGTGTGTAGAATGCCTCTCGTCCCGCTAGTAATGTTCAAAACCCCTCTCCTATATGTACACTTTATTTCATGTTTATTCATTTACTGGTCTGTGTATTATATATTTTGATATCTAGAAGATTTTTGAAATGAAAAAAGGACAGTTCTTTTTTTAAATTGTCCATGTTCGTGCGGTTTTTATGATTTAAAATTTTTATTGAAATGAAAACTAATTATACAAATAAACAAATCTACTATGTATTCTCCATCATTTTCAAAAACAAATTGTCAGATTTCTGGCAGTTTTACTATTCCTTGGCGGTAAAAAGATTGATCATTTTTACGGCCGCAAGTAAAGAGGAGCACACAATAAACAGCTGTTGCTGAATGACGCACGTGAGATCATGATTGCGGGATTAGAAGTAATAGGTCATTGGATCCCCCAGAACGATGACCTATTAAGAAATTAAATGAATCTCGGACTTTTCCGGGAATTTATTAGGGTGTGGGTCTCCCGCTGGGATGAACGATTTTGAGAAGAGCGGTGGCTAGAGAGACCTAACGGAGTATTCCACTGGCTTTTACTCACACCTTTTTACGACCCGGACAGAGGGTGTGTTTTTGCCGGACTGTGACTGTGAATTTTGCGACTTCAGCATATAAATGTGACGTTTACTATCCCCTTTTGGAGATGTATGACTTCTATAGCTTCTCTCTGGCTGCCCTCTGAATTTAATATGATAACGAGTCTCATGTCAAATTGATACATATTGTAATAGCTAAGCTTACGAGGTATTCGTACCCCAAACTTCTGGACTTTTCCAATTGAATTCAGATGATTGAGAACTATCTTCGGTGAACACAACTGATGGTTTGCTAATTTCCGTGTTATTTGACGGTTGTCTTCTTGGAGAAAAGCTTTTAAACTCTCTTTGCTAAAATTCTCTGGTTGTTCAAACCTAGGAAATCACCTTTAGAGCGATTAAATCATTCCTTAAGTGTTCTTTCTGCAACAAAGCCATGCCCGTAGGTCGCATTAATGCCACCAGCAGTTTGTGCAGCACTATTGCCACGATAAAATTCGCAAGGAAAGATGATGTCGGAGATGAATTTTTTAACCTTCATTTCCATTGATCTTACGGTAAAATCTAATTAATTATGAAAAACAATGAAAAAGTAAACAGCGATTGTTGAAATATAAAGGAAAATCTATAAAATGGTATATGATGCTAGTGACAGATACAGGACGTTTGTGACAAATGAACCAAAAACAAAAAAAAACAGCACGAATTTAGTGTAGTTTATTGTATAATAATTAATATTCAAATTCGTGTAATTTATTTTATTATAAATAATATTCAAATTTGTGTAATGTCGTCTCAACAATCGATCGATATCTTGCCTTAATTAATGCAGAAGAGACGTAGCTGGATTTAAATCAAGAACATAATCCGTTCGAGATTTCCGAGGTCAGAATTGATTGCTTCTCGGAACGACTCTCTTGCTTCATTAAAACGTTTACACGTACGCTAATTGTTTTCAGCAATTTAGACATTGAAGTTTACCTTAAGTTAGAAAATGTTTACTTTGGAAGATACATCTTACGTACCGATGCAGTAGTGTCAAGTTTTTAATACGTAATATACAGTTTGATTACTTAAAAGTTTTATTGAACTGTTGAATAGTCTTATGCTATGGCACTCGTAGTCAATACGAATAAAACCAAAAATTTTAGATTTTTTTTATATGTTTACATCAACACGTGATTGAAATGTTTAAATTTGCTGTACCTTTAGATCAATGTTAAATAGATTTTTCAATATATAAATTTAAAGTCCGTATAATTCCAGATATAATTTTTTTTTATTGCTGAAGTTCTATACTAAGACACGGCATCGCGAGGTTGTCCAAAACCTTCAAACAGCAATTGTAAAAGTATTTTAGGTCGGCAAACATAAATTTTAAATATTATATTTAACCATCAATGTTCTCCTTGTCTATGGGATTCTGTAGTTTTTCAATCAAGGATAATTACGATAATGAAATAATTAATGTTTTTACACCAACAAAATGCACTGACAAGAAGTGATCTCCTTAAACTATTAACGAGTATCATTTGATGATACTGAATTTTTTTGCTCCTATATTGAAAAGTAAAATTACCATAAGTAAAAATTTTGGGGAAAAATAAATGAATGATTTGTATTTAATATCATGGCATTTGAATGTTTGATATTTTAGGATCCTGAATACATTTTTCTTTGTTCGTTTAAAATAAATTAGTTATCAAAATTTTATTAAAATTAATTTTACGTATTTTAACTGCACTTATGAATCTTCAAACAAGCACTCCGTTCATTTGATCTTAGTTCAATTTTTTTTTTTGTTTTTACTCATAAACATTTTGACATAGGTATGTATATCGGTAATAATTATTCAAATTATATGTCGCGTGATTCGTTCGGACGCCGTAAATGCAAATAATAAGACTAACTACTACGTGACTTTGGAACATTTCGTCTGACATTTTGGTCAAAACTTACTATGTTTGGTCATTTTTATATAAAAAAATTTACAATAATTTTCATTTTAAAACTATATTACAAACATGTCAAATTTCTAAGTAGTTTAAAAGGTAACAAGAAAACAAAGTTATTTTTAGTAGCGCTGGTATAATAAAGTGTATGAGTTATATAATATAACGTACATGATATCGTGGACGATGTTGCAAATTCTGCCGAAATTAATATTCAAAACTCTGAAGTTTAACATTTTAGTTTGATGGAAATGTTAGATGAAATCTCGTTGTTCCAAGGGCACGACTAGTTAAAATTTTCTGTACCATAGTGAAATGTTCATAGTTTTTTGCGAATTGTTCAACGAATAATATATTTACATATCTGTGGTAACTCTTGGCGTTCATTCCTCTGCTTTTAGTGTCTTACTGTATCTTGGTAGGATTATTGTAAAATAAATTCTGCCTTCCTTACAACAATTATAGTTTTATAACACCACTTTAACTACGTAGATTAATACAAGATTTACACTCTGAAATAGTGTTTATAATTGGAAATAGCTTAGATGAGAGAGAGCTTCCCAAAAGCGCGGCGACTTATAAAGGTTCGCCCCCCACACACTCGCACTCTCGTGGCGGACACACATACATTTGCATAACCAAGTAACAGTTGTCATAATATCATATTCAACTAGAGGTCTGACGCTCGGCCCGCGACGAGGACATCTAAAATAATTCTACTCATACTATATACGTTTTTCAAACAAAATTCGAACTTTGAATAAAAATGGTCCGAGTGTCACAGATTCGCCATCTCTGGTCTGAAAAAAACTTAAAGAAACAAAAGGACGTTGTGTTAATTGTAAAATATTAATATTACATAATTCATAATTCAATTTCGCATTTTTGTGGACATTACTTTCCATTGTAATTTCTAAAGGCGTAGTAAATATAAAAATTAACTCATTCAATTTCAATTAACCAATATTAATATAATATAAATATTAAAATTCTACCCTTTTCGAAGTTAATAATGTCCGCCGGCATTCGCAAAACAAAAACATTTTTCGGAATAATCTTAAAAGTATATTTCTTCGTGTTTTTGCGCGCTATCTCAGATGACCCCTTGATGGTCCATAGCAGACTGGCGAATCTCGGGTAGCGGTCCCGAGGATTTTTATTTTTTTGTTAATCGAGTTGTAAAAGTATTCTTTCGGGATATCTGTATATTCTATCACCATCCAATAATATAGGAAATAATGTTGAGAGGATATCTCGAAGAAAAAAAATCGCGAAGCTGTACTTTACATCGATTAGATATGTTTATAAAACATTTTTCTTTCTCTTTTTCAAAATGAGACAATCAGCAGCAGTCTGTTTGGCATTGTTATCTTTTAAGAAGAAGATAATACGGATATTATGCAATTATACAACAGTCATATAAAAACGGCAACGTACTAAATTTCAGCCATTTTAACAGCAGTCGTCGGATCTGTCACCATGATTTTGATTGTCGATTTTAAAATTATAATTGATGTAATTTTAATATTACATCTTATCGAGAAATTGACGTACAATAATATGAATATGTCAATTAAAATATATAAATTAAGTACAGTCATTTCGGGTAACATTGGAATTCAATTTTACATTGGACAAAACCTAAGTAAAATACATATGTTTTTTTCTGTTGTCTTGTGATAGGGAGCATTCTGGAAATTGATGTCAATAACAAACCCGATTTAGCTGCTATCTGTAGTTGAGAGAAAAAGTCACCTTGATCTGTCGAACTATTTAAAAATGAACATAGAAAATACTATAGCAGTGTTAGTGAATTTGAAGGTTGTTTTCAGTTCTTCATCCAGTATATTCACAGTTCCCCAAGACAGTTTATTAATTTTGTGAACTATAATTTAAAACTTTATACATGGCTTACAAGCAAAAATTTTATTAAATTATGGTGTTCTTAAGTAAAAAATTAAGTTTTAATAAGACCTCATTCAGGGTAACATTGGGCATGTTTAAAGTCACCGGAAAACTTATAATTTATAAGTTTTTGGTTAATTTGTGTATCCTTGGATTTCACATTTATAGCTATTTATCATTCAAGAACGTTTCTAAAAAATCAGAACCTTATGTTTTAATTGCGTTTTCATGATTTTAATTTGCCGAAAAAGTCTTCGTTTTCTCTCTACCCGGAACAAGAAAATATAAAGAAAAACACTTGAAACCGTCCCTATGTTCATGTTTCACGAATGAGTTAAATCAAAACGTGTTATTTATTTTGCCTGAAAAATGGTTTGCTTATCCTGAAATAGTTTAAGAATTTATGGTAGACCTTGTGAAAATATATACATTCTTAAACTCAAAATCGGTATTCATCAATTCATGCATACGAAAGTGCAATTATTACCAGGATAGATATATAAGAAAAATCTTCGTTAATATTATTTAAAAAAAATTAAAATACTGGATGTATAGACTAGTCAAAAGAAACATCATTGCTTTGATTACCTTTAAAAGGAATGGATGTTGATGTCAAGTATGCATATCGTGATTTTTTTAATAAGATTAGAAAGAGAATATGGCAAATAATTTTTATTTAGCCTTCGTTGACCGATTATTTTATTAAATAACTTTAAAAATAACGTAAAATAAACAAGGTTTTCATTTGTTCGAACCAGGTGTTTTAACTTAAATCAGTTGATTTAATATGGGAGAAGGATACCAAGTCATGACTTTTTTTAAATTCTTAATCAGTGGAGTCTTTTATAACAAAAAAGTACAGTTCAATGTTATTCAGAAAGATTATATAATATAAAAATAAAGGAATTTAGTTACCAAAAATATTAAAGTCAAATGTTACCCAATTATCAATATAAATAATTATACAAAATACTTCGTTTAAATAGTGAGTTAAACAAAGTATTTAGTATAATCATTAATATAAAATGAGGCCACAAAGTAATTTTGCAAATATTGAAGATGTATCAATATGACATTGGACCACCCGTAAAAACAGGGTTTTAGTCGTATTTTCCTGTATTTTTCGTAAATTTTGTGGCCAAAATGAATTAAATGGAATTGCAAGAACACCGAATAATCAAATAGTTGCTACTGACTGTTTCCGAAAACAAAAACGAAAAGAAAAAATGGTTTAATGTTACCCGGAATGACTGTAATTTTTTAAATAATTTCAGCTTAAGACAATAAATTAATATTGTTTATGAGTTATTTCTAGTTTAATAACAATTACTTAAAATGATATAACGTATATATTAACAGCCTTTGTAATTTCTCCAGTAATGATCTTATCAATGTCTCTTTTTTCGTTTGGTATTTATACTACTCGACTATAGGAGTTAAGTTTATTGATCTAGAAGTTTTATTAATACAATTGTAATTCTGACCACCCTAACACACAAAAAGAACGCCGATCCGTTTCCATTAATTTCTAACTTTTCATTTAATCTCGCCTAATTTTAATTCCATTTTATTTGGCAAACGCCAAAATGTAAGTTGCTCAAAATAGTTTACGGATTAACCGAGTACTCTGCCAATTTTCGTTAGCTTTTCGCTCTCTGGCGCCGAAACTACCTCCTACATTAGTCCACCCTCAGACCCTTCCTCCCCCGGGCTCAATCCGTTAAGTTAAAGGAAGCCAATTAAGGGTGAGGAGGGAGGGGGGAGGGATGCCAGCTTATACTTTTATTTGACTCTTCCGATTTCCCGCTAATCCGGGATCATAAAAAGATTGATGGCAGCAGTCGGCGGATACGGCGAGAAGTGTCCGGGAAACATCCGAACGCCGGGATAACGGGGAGACGAAAGCCAGTGTTTGGAGGAAGAAAAAATACGAACCCGGTCACCGATATTGAGATAAGTTGATTACCTGTTTGTTTTTGTTTCTCATCAAACTTTATATCTGTCTGGTCAACGGCATTTTTTTATTATTATTAATTTTTATTCTCATTACTATATATTAATTTCAAAAAAATAACTTCAACTTATAAATGTCATGTTACTCTATTATATAAATGAAAGTGTTGCAATATCGATCACTTTTAAGGATGCCTCGCGATTTTGAAGTGGTCCAAGACTTGACGTATCTTGGATCCAATATGTTAAATATTAACATTTTAACTGGCAACTCTATTTGAAATGGAAGACACCGCATAGGGTAAGGACTAGGCTTTAAGTGTCTTGACTTGTCTATCAAAAGCTGGGACTTGCCGTCCACATATGGCAAAATGATTTAAAATATGACATAATCCCTGCGTGTTTGCAAGGTCCAAAAGTGCGCGTTAACACGCTTATAGCTTGTAGTAACATACAAAGTTTGGCGTGTTAACGCGCTCATGGCATTTAAAAGGTTAAAGAGTCCATAAATGTTGTTAAACGAATAACTGCAGGAGAGGAGCGCAGTACAGTGGTATCTTTTGAAATGATCTCTATAGTAGTTATCTTACGGAAGTGAATCTGGAGTATACAGGCGATACTGAGCTGTCAGATAACGCACAAAGGAAAATATTGTGGCCTATTTATGGATTAATTATGGAGGAGTGTATAGAATCCAGTTCAATGACTTTGAACTCTGCACTATTGTAAGAGCTCAGACTCTCAATACACATAATAATGCTCTGACTGACTGTCCCAAAAATGGTGCTCGATGGAAATCCACAAGGAAAAAACCAGGGTTCCGCCGAGGAGACAATGCGAAGAAGGATGCTAAAGATTTGGTGTTGTTTAAAGCAGAAGATCGAGTATTGTGAAGGCGGAAGATCGAGGTGGTCAAGGGTCGATTTGGGCTGTAACGCCATTGGAGAAAAATAAAGCATTAGGTACGATTAATGTGTTCATTATCATTTTAATTTGGCATTGGTGCTTGTGAATAATTTAATATCTATCGTATTGAATGTGCCTTCTATAATATACATTGTTTAAATATGTGTGATATAAGCGAAATAGAACATTCCTGCTAATATACTTATGAACAATGAGTCCAAAATTTAACGAAAAATATATCATTAAGGAGAACTCATTCTTATTGTGAAGTTTAATTGTGATATTTTAAATACAAATTAAATTCATATTCACCCTGTATATGCAACGGTAGTGTACCATCGAAGGTTTGGTTTTTCACACAATATTTGCGCAACATATGAACTAAGGCTGTCCAGATCAGTGTTTCTCGAGAAAACATTAAAACGGTGTATATTTTATTTGAAAGCGCTGTTGCAACCTTGTGGTGTGAACGATGAATTTGGCAATTTGTATGAACAAGGTGCGATGCCTGATGAAATAGCACATTAAAAACGCTGGAAGACAGTTGAATAATGTGAATGGACCACTGTACATCCACGTTCATTAGTGTTAGTGCACCTCCGTGTACAGTTCGCAGTCCGCACTACCCCGCCTGTTGAAGTTTTCCTTTCAGCCATTATGGTCCCGCCCTGAGCGTCGCGGGGCAGCCCTGGATTGAATTAGGGGACCATTGTTTGGAATTATCGCATTGTTGGAACGTTTTCGAGCGAGAGCTCTGAATTATTTATTTTTGAATGGGCTCCGTCCCATCATTATGACACGGCGGTTTTTAAGAATGGCGTATTTATTTGCCGAGAGTACAAATAACGTTATTTTATTGGTTTTTAATTAATTAAAAAAAAATTCTTCAATGTGATCAAGATTCACATTAATGTTAATCAATGCATAAAAAAAAGATTTCTAAAGATGCTCGGTTTTTGGATAATGTGAATTTTGATTTCAATTTACCCGTAGTTTTGTAATTACATATATGTAAATAAGGTTTTTTTTTTCTATAATTTTTTTTGTGTTTTCGTGAAAATAAATAATAATTAATGCACTCTGATTTAGGAATAATGCTTTCTGTAAAGACATGTAAATGAAATTATCGATTAATGGATAAGTAGATAAATTGACAGTAGTCAAAGTAGTCACGGTCAAATGTACTATTTATATCTGTATATTTAAAAAAATATTAATTAATAATAATTTATTACAACAGTTGCATTATTACTTTGGATTCCATTTCAATTCTCTAGATTGTTTCTGTATCAAATCGAACTTACACAATTTAATAATAATATCGGTGAGAAGATAATTAACAATATTTATGTAGAATCACTGATTGGAGATTACCACACTGAAAGTGAACGAAGTTTGTTTTGTTGCTATGCGATGAATGTTTAATCAGAATCCGTGACACCAGTTGCACAATAATTGGCTGGCAGCTTGATTCTAGCAGCAGTCGAAGAACTGAAAATGTCTTTAAGTTCCCGACGCTAAACTCGCATTATAAGCTTACCTCGATGAGCTGCTACGTTCACGAACACGAAATCGGTTTAGTTAGTAAGTTATTTTGTTACAAAATTAGTATGAATAAGGTTTCGTGATTATTTTTTAATCTCTTTTAATTAGAAACAAAGAATAGACTGTCACAAAAACCGAATATCAACTCAACATTTATGTAACTTCTTATGAAAGCCGTAATATCTTGTGCAATATAAAAAAACGTTTCCTCTGCACAAATAATTTGAGAATTGATGAATGTTGCCCAATTACGTACTATTACGCAGAAGACTTACCACTATTTAAATTACCGGAGGATAATAATGTGGCCTTTTCATCGAGGATCATAATCCTTTATGAAGGTCTTTGACGACAGATGTGGTCTCTTATGGGATCCTTGCGGTTCCCAGGATTATCTGTGTCAGAGCTGGGGCGGGGAGCGCAATTAAGATTTGCAAACGTTTACCGTAAATTACTCATTGTGGCTTTATCAAAATCAGTATTAAATTTGTAACATTTTAAATTTTTTATAATTATTTGAGTAAATAACATTTTTCATTAAAATTATTCGGAAGGGTGGAGTATTATTTTGGATTAGAGGTTTTTTCAGTATAGTTTGTTGTTGATGAATTAAATAAATAGGTGTGATGTGATTTTAATTGGCGCTTAAAAATTATCACCAACGTGATTTCCTGTGATATTAGAAAAAAAACTATAAATTTGAATGGCCACTTGTATATCGAACTTTACTGCCGAAGATGGATGCCGTAACCACCCAACCGCATAAGTAAAACAACCTTAAGTGTTATTCTACTATACACAGTATACACTAAAATAAATAACATTTCTAGACCTTTAGAAACCATGTCAACTTGAAATTTAACACCAAATGTAAAAATACCCCGTGCTTGAAAGTTGTTTAGTATCTTTCTTTCGCTTATGATTTTGTATAATGAAATAGGTAGATCGTTTTACGTTGCAGATCAAAGAGCCAAACGGGCCGGTAGTATTTGCAGATCGGGACTACTTTGTAAAGGGTTAGAAAAGTTTTTTGTTTTTACTTTTTTAATAAGATGTTAAGATTGTGTTAAATAAGCACATGCCAAGCTTGTTATTCTTTCTTCGTATACATTTTCGATAAAAAGTAATACTTCTGTTTTTGTCATCTTCTCGCACGTTTTCTGCTCGGTATCGAGTAAAGCTGGATCGTGTCGTTAATGCGTTTGTATATCTGTCATTGTTACATTCAAGGGAGGGTTTCGGACTACTCCACAACTGCTGTCCACCAACTCCAGTCTTTATCGTGCAATTAGCCCATCTCTTCATTGGTCAGCCGTATTGGTGTCCTGTCGTCTGGCATTCTTTTAACATGGCCAGCCCATCGCAGCCTTAGTTGTGACTGAAATTTACAATTATTCCTAATAAATTTTCAAACTTCGCGGTTCATTTTTATTTTGTACGTTCCGATTTTCTAGCGCAGTTACAAAATTGTAATTTGTGTTCAAATGTTGCTAATATATTTTTTTCATTTTGGATTAGGAATCAAGTCTCACATCTATAAGTGACCGCTAGTCGTATAAAAGTTTTATATATTAGCACTATTTTTTAGACACATCAATTTTGAATCCAGTGATTGCTTATAACTATGGAAACATCTAATACCGTTACGTATGTACATCTAAACCTGTATATATCTGAAAGACATTTGAATACTGAAAATTAATCATTGAACTCTCAGATTCGATTATCTTCTTCAATTATTGCTCTCTGATCAGCGAAGAGATTTGACTTGAGATATACATCCCTTTGAGAATAGTAAAGTCCGACGTCATAAGCTCGTTCATTCGTTCATTCGCCATTATAAAACGCTCTTCATTCGTCGGACCAGTCGATTGTTGTGGAGAACTAACCCTGACTCCGATTATTTGTTCTTCCAACGAATGCCTGATATTTTTACAACTAGCTGCTTATTATTTTTTTCATGTTGATTATTCAATATTTCTTTTGATATTTTCCACCGCAACCGTAAGACTTCCGTAGATTTTAAAATCTTTTTTATGTCAATGTACATGTACTATGTTACCTATATCTTGTCAAAATTAATTTTATCAAAAATATTGATTTGATTGATCTAGGGTCCAATTTGACCAAGTACAATGAAGAGGTCGTAAGTATTATGAAAAGGATTGCCACAGAAAATAGAACCCATTTCACATTATTACTAATACTGAAATCACAGGAAGTATAGACTTTCTGAAAACTAAGTCAACGCTATATAAAACTATTATCCATAATGTTGTATCGATTTAGTATGTGAAGCGTGGACAATCCCCGTCAAATTGGAACAGTTTTGAGAGGAAAGTGTTGCAGAGTTTGAAGAAAATGATACAATGACGAGTCGTATAATATTTATCACAACTCCAAAATCTTCATTCACATGAAACTATAGCACTCAAGTCGGTGGGTAACGTCCAGAGAATGCAATACAGAAGGACGTCGTAGAGCCTAATTGGAGGATAGTCACTGAGAACCGAAGCATCTGGAGATCATAGATTTAGGAGACCATGGTTTGACATGGGCTGCAGGGCCATTGAAGAAGGAGTAAATATTGATCACCTGCAAAGAGACAGAATTTTCTTAAAATTTTTCATAAATCAAAAATATTTAAGTGAAAATGATTATTTAATCATTATGCGTAGAGTACTATGTAGTACTATGTAAAGTTTTAATATTTTTATTATATTCACTTGCTCGCTATATACTGCTATATCTAATCTCACGTCCCGTCGGCGGATTGTCCGTATTTCCGGCAATGTTGGAGAGTCCGTTGTCTGTGTTTACTGAGGGGCTTTCGGTAAAGAAAAGTGGCTTCGCCCCGAGTGCGGTAGGTACGAACGGCAAATCCGCTTTGAAAACACTGCTGGTGGATTTTTTTTGTTTCTGTGTCCGAGAAATCCATTTTGCTTGAATGAAGATAAAATCGTGCACTTTTTTGATGAAGCCAATGGTGAAAAGAAAAATGAATAGTTTGGTTTTATAACGTTGTTTTTTTTGGTGAAATTGGGGATAATCTACATCTTGCCATTTTGACCATGAGGCATGTTTGCAATCTTACCGAGCCGATCGTATTTCAGTTTATATTATACATAAATTATTTGAAAAATATTAGTCATTGAAAGGATCACGTCTCTTGCAGTCGTGTCATTTAATATCATCAATAACTTATTTTTACTAGAATTATAATTTAAATGAGTTAATTAAATTAAATACAAATATTTTTCGTTGACCGAAATACGGAGCGTAGTACTATTAATCTCTAAATGTAAGATGCTTTAAAAATTAATTCATAATTTTCCATAATATATTTTTCACGTGTTTATGTTCAAACGCCGCAGTTCGTTTTCCTCAGGTATTTTCGTTCAAGTCATTTCATGGAATTTCATGGAAATTTTAAAATTCCTTTGAAACATGTAGTAAAAGTTTAACATAAAACGTGACGGGGTAAGGATATTCGAGGTGTTCTGTTATTTTACTTACTATAATTTTATTTTTAAAAGTGACGACTGGACGAGGCGTCAATACAAAGTCTATTTCAAAAAGTTTTTGATTTTCTACGTATTTGTGTTTCAGAGACTTTTGTTGTTAGAGGAATACTTTCACGATTTATTATGTCTTAATACTTAATTGTTAGTGAATTTCGTGTTTATTATTACAAATTATTTAACATAATGTTTTTGCATGCAGCTAGCTTTGTTGCTTAGCGAATTGTATTTCTTCCTACACAAGAATGTTGCGGCAAATGTTAAATTATGGTGTTTATTTAAATTTTATAAGTTTAAATTACCGATTTTTTTTATCAGTCCGATTGGTTAGTTATCGTCAGTGTTGGAATCGAACTGGGGTAATTTGGTTCATTTTATGGATGGTGAACTGCAACAACGTGTTAAGCCACACTCGGCTCAAATGAAGATATTTGATGTTAAAGATTTGATATCTTCATTGTAAAAAATATGAGTGCTTGCTTCACTGTGCGCTTGTTGCACAACTGAGAGAATTTTTTAAATAATTGAACAAGAAATTTAAACATATTTATCTTAATTTGTAATAACTTAAGGTTCTTAAACTTTTATTCTGTTACTTTAGACGATTGTCGGTTAATTTATTATGCTATTAAAAATACTTTGCAAACGTCTAAACAGCTTATACTATTTTTGCATATAAAGAATATTACTTTTTGTTCAAGAATCTGACTAATTTTGGAAATTAACACATTGTTGCTGAAAACCATTGTTTATCACCTTTCGAATTCAGTCAATATCGAAGCTCAAAAAAAAGAAGTTTAAACCATGAGAACTTTTTGGCAATGATATGATCAAATATTTGCTTAAAAAATATACGTAATAACTTTTTTGTGTAGGCAGAAATACCGCGTTCTTCAAGCAATTGAGGCTCCCACGATTTGATTTATACGCATATTACAAGAACTGTTAGAAAAAAAAAAATAATGTAACAGGCGCTTGATAAAAATATGGATTCTTAAATTGCCAGATTTGTCCGGAACACCCTGAACTTCGTCCAAACTGAAAACAAATATTGCAGATAATTAAAAAAAATCGACGATAATTTAAATAGTTGTTGCGTTTTTTTTCACTTTTACAAATAAACGAAATAATTATTTTATAACATAACTATAACTGTTCAGAAACATTAAACAAATTATAAATAAAATTCATTAGTATCAGTGAATGAGGAATGTCTACGATTTGTGATTTACAAACGTATTTTATGTTCTTTAAGTATTTATTAAATGACGAGTGTGAGTTTTTTAATTTAAGACTGTTTATGATGGAATAATTCGCGGCTCACAGCAGAACGGGTGTGAAGGTGAATTTTATGGAAACTATTGAAAGAAACGAGAGTTTTAATAAAATAAATACTTTAAAGGTATAGATATTAATTATATTTTATTATTTATATTTCCTCTTCTCTCGGGTCTGGGGAAAAAATCCATTAATATTAATTAACAAAAACATTGCCCCATTTTGTGCTAAAAAGCTACATTTACCTTCACAAGGGTTGTATCAAAGTAGCGCTGGGTATTCTCTTTGGACGCTCTCCTGCGTCGTCGTGGAGTTATTAAGTTTTGTCTATGAATTACTCTAGGATCTCCGACTCCTATACAATATTCAGACATGTTTCATATTCCAGAAACTTTGATGTTTGATGTCACAGAACTGTAAGATCTAGACGAGGCTTGACTAATAGTCAAACTTTGTCACCCGTTTGTTTCAGGGTTGACATAGCACAACTTTCATCTGCTGAATGATTGTCTAATATCACGAGAATAGCAACGCGTTGTTTAGTTCGTTTCGTGAGTTTCTTCGAATTAATGATGATATAAATTTTATTTATTAAAAATGTTTCAGTGATTTGTTCAAGTTCGCATTTACTTACAATTCACCTTATGCAAGTATTTATTATTCCGAAGTACTTTTACAAACTATGTAGGTCCTCTTAAATTGAAATTTGTACTGTTAATTTAAAAATATATATCGATTTTACCCATAATCCAAGTTTAGCACGTATGCTCTAATGGCTAAGTTGCCCGTCTCTTACAATCGACATTATGTTCAATACGAATGAATATGAATATGAAGCTTTCTGGCTTTAAAAAAAAAGTTAAAATACTGATGGAGCATGTTAAATATTTATTATTATTGCGGTAAACGATATGTTTATTTCAATATTGCCGAGTTTTATAATAATAATAATAATTCGTATTTATTGCAGCATCACAAGGGAAGAGACCAAATTTCTTACCGTCATGTGATACCAAAAATAAATTAAAGCGTAATTAATAAATGGATAGTTTAGTTCCACCCCTTAATTTTGATCTTCGTTTAGAGTAAGTAGCCAAAAACTAATCTGAACATTGAAGCCCTGAGCATTTTAGAACTTAGTCCAATGTTCAAACTCTAGTTACATTGAAGTGAAAACGAGTTTGAACCTCATAGTCATACCTCAACGACTTTTCAAGATAATAAAAAAATAAAATTATAAATTTTTACTGAAATCATTTACGGTGTGTTTTCTGTACTTGTGTGTAATTGATTTTCATAAAAATTTATATTTCAGTGATATATATATATATGTACGTTTTTCTGTTCTCTATACCATCATACACTCTTAATCGATATAAACAAATTTTCTGAATCCTGCGCAAGATAACACCTATGGTGTCTACATCTTTCTCATTCTCCCTGATATGAATGTGTATTAAATTGCACGATACTCGTTCCAAATTTTGCACAGGTGGACCCTAAAACTTGGAAAAATATGGTCACCAGATCTCACATTTCACCCTTCCTTGTCTGACCACATCTCACTTTCCCTTGTTGAAATTTTGCGTACATTGTTACTTCCCAGGAACGCCAGAACGAATCGTTAGTACATTATATTGCATGCATATCGCACACCTAGATCAAAACTAAGACAACTCAAAAAGTAATTTTTCAGTAGACAAAAAAAAAAAAATTCTCCATTTTTTATTACTAAAGTTATGAAACTTAAAAACATTTTAGGCCATAAATGTTTCCAAAAATGACATTATTCGAGAACTGGGGCTAAGTTAGTTGCGTGTATGACAGAGTATCCGAATGCAATAATAACTCAAAATTCTTGTTTTTTTTGAGTTATCTTAGTTTTAATCTAGTTGTGCGATATGTATGTCAATACGTACGTCTAAAATATTTGCTATTTAGATATTTTTTGCTTTTTTATAATAAATCATGTACCCACGTCTGCTTGCTTTCTGTAAAACCGAAATATTATCCGGGTACACAAGATCTTATTAAATAATTTATTAAAAAATATATATTTAAAATATAAATCGTCCATTAATAATGACGAAAAATCGAAATTGTTTTTAAAATCAACTAATACACAATACCTAAATAAAATACTTTGTTTGACGCGATTACCGATCACTTTCACGTGATAGAACACGAAAAACTGTCAATACATTTTCATTTTTCGTTGCTGTACGACGGAAATAAGATAAAATGATTAATGATTTTGAGATTAACCTAGTCTTTAATTCGAATTCGAAAATTTGGCTAATATTTCCATTTTTTTTGCATTTGCGCCCCGTACACGCACAGTCGAGTGACCATCCCGTTCTGTCGCGACTGATGATGCAAGAGGAGGCACTGCAGCGAGACAAGAATGAAGATTGCCTCCACAGATTGTTAACCCGCGGGGAAAGGGAGGGGGGCGTGGGGTGTTGAACTGGATACCTGCGCTCGAAATATCCTTATCAATTATTTCACTAGTGAAAGGCGACCATATTAAGAATAAATTAAAATGTTGCCTATTTATATGTAGATTTACTACTTCTATTACTAAATTAAAGTTATTTAATAATTTACCATAGTTTTTTTTCAAAATATTTATGCGTACAAAATTCACTTTTCAAAATTTGATTCATACGCAGACCAGTAAATGACATGAAATAAAGTTAGTGAAATAATGTTGGAGATAATTAATTATTACTGTCAAATCTGAAAGTACTTAATTTATACCCAAACATAAGTTATATTATTATTATATGTATTTCTTAGTAGAGGCAGATTTGAATGTCTAATTAATCATTTAAAATATAATTTTAGATTAACGGACATTTTCAGTGCTCTTAGGATCGGTTGTGTGATCATTTGTCACTTTTTACTACGGTAACTTTTTACTAACGCCTGTGGTTAAAATCGTTTGCGCGTTGTTAAAACGTCTTAATTTACTATTGTCAAAGCATAGATGGAGATCTCTATAGGTGTGACAAATAATCATGAAATATGTTTTATTTTATGCATTATCTATGAATTTTTTCGCCTAAGCGTTCGATATATGTTGCTTCGGTGATGACATTTTTTCGTATTATGTGTAATAATTTATATTAAACAACGAGGTCATCATTGGACGAACTTTCATTACTAAAATAGCGAGATGTTGAATGATTAATTGTCGTGTATTGAAACTTTTAAAGTATCAAATGACTTTTGGAACAGCTGTGAAAAGTCCGCCATATTTAACTATCGATTCTAGTTTATATTATCGGATATCGCAGAGTAAAATGAGTTTACTACGGGTGTATTTTCGAGAAGTAAATATTTTATTACTTATTATCGAACAACCCGTTTTCCCAAATTTTTTTACTTTAGTTACTTTTTTTACTATAGTAAAAAGTTACTATTGATCACACAACCGGCCCTTATAGTAACCACTGGTAACATTTTTAGTATCTACGTTTTCAGTGCTCCTTTAGTAACCACTGCTGGTTTACCGAATACAATGCGTAGATTTTCTCTTTTGAGCTATTCTGCCGTGTGTTTCAATGGCCACTAATTTAAAAATTATAACTAGTCAACCACTCTTAACTCTGCGCAGCATTGTTAAACATTTTTATGTAGCCGTAAAATTTGCCACGTTTCAAATGAAATATATTTAATGCTGAAAGTGGGTAAAAAAATATTATTTCGTTGTTTTATATTGTTTCGGCGCAGAGAAGGATCAAGTGCTTCATTGTATTATAAAACAATTTTGTTTTAGTAAATAAACAGATTTGTTTCATGCTTGGGGATTTGGTTAGCCATTATAAAAGAAAACGACTAAAGTATCTCAAATGTACAAAGCCCTCTCAGTGAAATATTACAAATGCTTTGAAGATGACGTTTTATTTAATTTATGAAACTCAGTAATATCTAATAATATACACGAGCTATCTATCAATCGTTCATACATTAGTTTGATTCTATCGTAGTTAACAACAATTAATTATGATAAAACAAAATATGTATGCATTTAAAATCGTAGCTCAATCCTTGTTCCGGTAGACCGCCGAATTAGTACAGTTTTCGAATAACACGTTTTTATTTGAAAGGTAATAAGAATCTTAATATAATTTATCTATTTAATTTTCTATAATAATGTATGTATATCGAAACGAAGAAACGAAGCGACACTAAATATAAAATCCAGCCATTTTATAAATGTGCAACTACGATGAATATGTTTAAAATGATTTATTTATTTATTATTTCCTTTATATTATAGTATGCTCATGCTGCTTAAATGCTTGGCCCGCAAGGGCACTTGTTTACTACTTAATTAATGCTTTCATATTCATATTATTCAAGTTAACAAAATATTTTTTTCTAGTTTTATAAAATGTAAAGAGTGTTTTTTTTAGAGGTTTATTCGTTTTTCGAATTAATAAGACTTTTTTCAGCGACAGCCAGTTTGGCACTAATGTGGAAGATCTGTGGTTCCAACAAGACGGCGCAAAATGCCACAGAGCGCGCGCCACAATCAATTTAAAGGAAACATTCGATGAGCGCCTAATTTCGCATAATGGACCTGTGAATTGGTATCCAAGATCGTGTGATTTAACACCTTTGGATTATTTTCTGTGGAGACATGTGAAGTGGCTAGTTTACGCCGATAAACCATATATAATCGATGACTTGGAAGTCAACATTCATTGCGTTATCGCCGATATATGAGTTGTCGAAAATTTGACTTCCAGATTGTACTTTATTCGAGCCAGCTGCGGCGGCGCCCATATGCGCGTAAAAAATCATATTTTCACACTAATGGTATAAAATTATCTTTCCAATACCATGGCCATTCATTACCACGATTTTGATGTGTTTTATTTCATTTCAAAGTTCTATACCTCTAAAAAAAACACCCTTTATTTGCCTGACTAGTGCGTAAGAACTCGAATCAATGCGAGAACAACTATACATTTCAGTGTGCTTGTTCCATAGTCGTCATTAATTTTAGGAATGGAGAGTAGATACTGGTATTGCTGTGAGACGTATTGAGTTGTATGCATCACAGATTTTTAAACACATTTATTTACTGAGTACAATTTAGTTTAGTCATATTGCATTCAGCTTCAGCAAAATAATTTCACTCCTAAATCATCTTCTACTGACATGGGATATATCTAAGATGATTTTCGGACTGATCGGAGGCAATATCTCATTCACTAGGCAAGACTTGCCTGAGATTGGTCCTGCAGTCGGCAGCGCTTTTCTTGCAACCGAACATTTCAACTTATCATGCATCTTATTTCTTTCTCTTTAGTCCTGTCGAGGATTCGCACCCTGGGTGACGCCCCTGCGGCCTACGTGTGCCGCCACTACGCCTGCTCCTTGCCCGTGACGGACGTCGCCAAACTGGAGGCACTTCTGGACGAGAATTAGGATATCCTGGTGCAGGCCGATCTTGTTAAGACATTTGTTTTTATACAGAAAGAATGACGATGCTTATCAAAGGCTGAATATGCCGCGGCGTTCATGTCACAAATCTTGTTAATTTTTTTTGCATTCTTAGAAAATTAATTAATATTATTTCTCGTGGCATTTTTCTATTATAAAATTGTAGTAGATGACACACACAATGTGATAAGACTTACCGAGAACTTATCACATACAAATATTCAAGATATCCATTTTGTTAAACTTAAATTAATGTTAATTAAAAGTATAGAAAAAAAGATTGAAAAAATAGACGTGTACACTTTTGCTTAATAAAAATTCTCGCTATTTTGTTGTTAATTAATAAATAAAGATAAATACTCTTGATTAGATGAATAATATTAATAAATGTCTTTGAAATAATATTAGTATCTATAATATTGGAAAAATTATAAATCTTCTATATTAATTTAAAAAAAATAAATATATATATATATATATATACATTTTATTACGGAAATTATTCGTAAACATGCCAAATTAAATAATCATTAACAACATTCTCAATATGTATGATGATTTTATAAGTAATTTACATTGAAAATTACGCTTTGCTGACATTCTGAGACTGGTTGGTTATCGTATAGGTAAAACTTGATAAAGATTGGCATACAATATAAAATGATAAATAAGTAAATCGAATTTTGAATTTATGAATAAATTGGCGGCAAATTTTTTTTTCAGTAAATTGAAAACAGCTTTTCACGTTTAAATTTCATTCGATTCTTATTAAATGATTTAGAATAAACAATAGCCACGATAATCAATAATCCCGATATATTTTAATTATCGATAGTTTCAAATTTATTTTATTAATAGGTAATAATAATAATTTTATTAAAATAAAAATATTATTTTATTATTAACACTGTTCATTATTTGACCCAATATTTAGTTTTAGTATTGCATTATAACAATGCACGAGGTCACAACATACACAATTTTTGTTTAAAAGAATATGTTTGTAGTACATTTTTAAAATGGTTTTGGTAAGTTCGATAATTTTTTTTTTTTTAATATTGTAATTTTAATTCATATATATAAGAGAGTATTTATTTTAAATAATGAAAAAAAAATTAAACTCTTGTGATTGATGTGAGTTTTTGTCATTTCAAAGCTAATGGAGTAACTTTTATTTATTTGATAAATAATGATCTTTCTTAAATTCTTTGCAGAATTCTTATTTTTCTGCCGGTTCTCGAATATAAATTAATTCTCTTCTGCACAAATGTTAAAATTGCAAACTCCGAAAAATATCCCCATGCAATTAATAACCGCCCCGCCCCCCAAAGCATTTTTTTGACCCGCTTTGGCTTTTTTAGGATTGTAGGATTTTTTCCCGGTAAATTTAAACAGGAATTTTATTGATAATATTTTTTACATTAATTGATTTATTTGCCTATTTATAAAATTGTGTTTTTATTTTCTTTATCCTGCCGGATACTGCCTCACTTATAATGAAAATTCTGAAAAAGTAAATTGTTTTGAATGCATTTCGTTCAATCTTAAGTGAGAATTTTCTTTTATTTTTAATTCTTCTAAACTTAAAATTATTTACTGCTTGCAAAATAAACCCAAATTATGTTTATTTTAGCATCGAAATAAGTGTATAATAGGTATATAATACATTTTTTTTTTCAATAAATGCATAAGTTTACTTAATTCATGTATATTCTCAAATAAAATGCCATAAAAAACATGTAAGAAAGCCTCAATTAGCATTGAAATATTTTGTATATAATTTCAAATCTCATAATGATATAGATTTAAAAGTTTATTTTGTGGATCTGAAAGCAAGTGACCTTAATATATTGAGTGAAGAGCTTGAGATGTAAATTTGAGAAAGTTAAAATAAATTTCGGAAGTGCAGTATTTTTATATCACAAATAATAGAACATAAATCTTCGTTAAATTTGTGAATATGTATAGTAAGTGGCAACCGTGTTTTTAATTATTTTGAATTTAATGTTAAGTAATATATTTTTTAACTTTGTGTTCCGAGGGGTTCGTGTTCTCTAAAAAATATTTTAACTACAATTTTATAACGAGTAGACCTTCATATATTAATTTAATTGTACAATTATTTAAAAGCAACCGATACAATAACACTGTTTGTGAATGATATGAAAGGTAAACTTATGAAAACACGACAATAATATGGGCCAACTCGGAAACTGCAAATGGACCCAATGTTGTTTATTAAATCTTTAATTACATTTAAAAAGAGGCTCAGAAGTCACTCAGCAGCGTAAAATAAGAAATACGCAATGATTGAGCACTCAGGTCTCTTAATTCCGAGGAAAAAGCTCTCATTTTCACTAATATGTAAAAAAAATATATAATTTTTTCTGTAGTTTTTATTTAATTTTGATAAAAAAAATTGATGTAGGGTATATACATATATATCCGTAATTAAGTATGTTATTAGTTATTATTAGATATGTAAATAATAATAAAAAAATCTTTTTGCAAGTTTCAAGAAATAACTTTTCTAATGTTAAAATATTTGTTTAAATAATTTTTTTTTTTGCATACTATTATTAGAACATCCTTTTGACGATTTCGATAGTTTACATGTGTATCAAAGTGTGCGTGGATTTATCATAATTATTTATTATTTTTAGTGTTTTCGTTTTTTATTTAAAAACTTTTGTTTTCACAGGTATAGTTTTAAATTAAATATGAATATATTCAAATATTCACAATTTTTAATATAACCTTTTTAAAAAATATGTTATAGCAATTAGTAGTAAAAAATAGTGTTTAAGAGAAATATTTAAAATGTTAAAAACACTAATAATTTTTTACTCTGTTTTTGTATTTAAATGCCTTACAATATTTTTTGCGTATTTTTTTATGTGTGAATCGTTAGAATTCTATTATTTCTATGTGTATTTATTTTACACTGAAGTAAATTCTTAAAAGAGACTCACGTCATTTTATTAAAGTTAGTTTGCGTTGAGGCTTTCTGTATGTTTTGTTTATTACAAATTATAATAATATTAATGCTTAGTTAGATTGTAGAAATTCATTTGTCGAATATTGACATTAATTAATTTTTTCGATATAATTTCATTAATTTAATAAACAATTATTATTAACACAATATTGAATAAACTGTCTTAATTTGCTACCTATCTTATATTATAATATAATATAAATTATGTCTATATTAATTAACATAATCTCACATTTATTATTATCTTATAATAAATTTCGTGTAAGATTTTCATTCAATATTTACATAATCATAAAATCGAATTTTGCTGAAATGTATTGTTTGATATTTCAAAAGATTGTATAGTCGTAGGGTATCGAAAAACATTCAACTGCTTTCCAAAAATGTATATCATATTTCACAACTTTTAAAATAATAAAATACTCGTAATTACACGCACTCTTGGTAAAAAATTATTTAAACTCGCAAGCGTCATATTTTATAACATTTTGATTATGTTTGATTTTATAACTAATGGTGTTGGCATTTTAATGTAAAACTCTGCAGTATAGACAAAAGATAGAATACTTTCAATACATCTTTTAGTATGTAGTTATTAATTATCGTGTTCAGTCTAAAATACATGACACTAGAATATGCTTATTGTTTCCGAGGTAAATTTGTAGAACTTGATAACATGAAAATACCATACTTATTTATTGATTTTACTTGCTCAACTTACTTATGACGCATTTCGTATTATCAATCTAACAATATAGTCCAACCAGTCTTTTTTACGAACCCTTCGAAAATAGTATTTATATTTTTCACAAACAAAAACTGTCGGAATTGATTTCTGTGGAAAGACCCCCCATATGTGGAGGCTTAAATGTATTCTCGGTAATAATTAATTTATCCTAACCGTAATAAATCAAACGCGGCCTAAAGCGAATTGTGGAATTTTATTATTTTGTGTTTCGACCAGCTGAAAATGGTAACATACCACATTTACCCTATTTCTGTGGTTTTTTGTACCATCACAGTATTATTATTTATTTCGCAATGGTAGATTCTAACTTTTTTTTGTAAACAATATTTTTAACCAACAATGCCATTAATTCCAAGATTTTTAATTGTGTAGATTAAAAAATAGCCTTTAAAGTAAATTAGATTAATTAAATGAAGATAAACAGAAAAATTTATCAATCGAAAGAATATATAGTTACCCCCGGGGTTCGAACCCGCAACTTTCTCTTATCGTTTGAATAGTTTCCAATTATACCAAGGTAACAATTTACTTTCTCCTCGAATTTTGTACTTAAATGTTACATCTTTTATTATAGTGAGACATCTATTATTTCCAATTAAAAGCTATCCACTTTTTATTTGAAATGAATCTCAAAAAGTAAGAATAAATAAGTAACGAGAAATTAACGCTAGCTTCATCTAGCATGTATTACTCAAAGGTTTTTTTTGAGATTAATCGAAAATAAAAAGGTGATAGATTTTAATTGTAAATAATAATGGTCTCATTATAATATATAAGATATAACACATAAGTTAAAATTCGACCAGAAAATAAATTATTAGCGTGTTGTAATTGGAAACTCATTCTCCGGATAAGAGACTAGACTTTACGGAATTCCTGGTTCGGGTCCCAGTGGTAACTATATATTTTACAAAATATATTTTCTGTTCATCCTTATAAGTGATTCATTTAATTTATTTTAATTATAAAAGAACTTGGAAAATTACAATAAAAATGTGTTATCATTAAAATAATATTGACTTTTTATTTGAATTAAAAAAAATCTTTTGGACCGGAATCCTTACATATTGCGAAATGGTAAAAATATTACAGCATATAGTTAGTTACTATTTTTGTAAATTGACTAAGCAGTTGAATGTTTTTGTGATTTATTGACTGAGGTGTAAATTTTTATTTTTCACATTATTTCGATTTTATTCCGAGCGAAAAAACTTTTTGGATTATTAATAATAATACTTTTGTGCTATGTTTAAAGTTGTATGTAATATTCACATGTAGGCTTAATAAGTTTATTTAATTTTCCTTGTATATAATGATCGATGACATAACAAAAATACCAGTGTAATGCGAATATTTAATCTGCTATGAATAATTGTACATATTTTTATACGCAGATAAAAATTTGCTTGTAAATCGAGTTAATGATACAACTATTGACCTGAAAATTCATCTTATAAAATTTAGTTAATTTTTTATAATTTTTTTGGCTTTCATATTTTATTAACTTTGCTCAAAATATATTTTATCGCTTCAATTGTGTAATACAATACATGTAATCTTTATTAACCAAATATGATTTTCATTTTATTTTTGTATTTGAATATTTTTTAAATATTAATAAATGTATTATTGTATTTAATTGTTCAATATAATATTGTATAATTTAGTGCATATTAATTACACTGTAAAATAAAAGTATTTTAAAAATGAAAATGTTTTACTATCTATATATTACGGTCGAAGTACATTCATCGCAATAATGTATGTGTTTAAAATTCATCATAATTTTCTCATTGTTTTAGTTACTATAAATAGTTTTATCGTAACTTCCCGATCTTCTAATCTTTTTTTAAAATTATTTTCTTTCTTTAACTCTGAAGGTCCGTAGGAAATATATGAAGTTTTTATAAAATAACGTCCGAATGCACAATAATTTTCAATGTATCCATAATCCAAGGTAGTGTGTGGAACTGTAAAAAACGCAAATAAAAATATATTTTACGGCCCACAAATATTTCATAAAATCAATATAAAATTTAGACGTTTAATATCAAATTAACTAAATACTCAATACATATCTTTTAAATTAGTTTCTTTTCGTTAATGTAATTTTGATTACAATTTTTTTTTAATATCTGTCACCGCGCGTTATTTCTAAAAAATCAGGAGACGTCAATCTATAACACATACATATTTACATCGATTAAAAAAGTAAGTTTTCTTTTTACGGAAGATAAGACACTTCGATATCACTTTTATTCTGGCAACGCGTTGAATTAACAATTATCCATGAATTACTATAAGTATCGCAGACGTGTGCAAATTAAATAAAAAAATCGATTGCATGCGTTCCGAGTGTTGTAATTTCCTCCGTTGTATAAAAAAAACATGGTTGACAAAAATAGCTAAAGAATATTTATTGTAAAATTGTAATTTTTGTTTACTAATTATTTATTTTGTTTTCAGTAGAGGTGTACGCTCATAAGGGTTAGCTGATGATATGATGCAGATATAAACTGAATTAAAATAGAAATATGTAATTTAAACTGTTGTTTTTATATATCCTATATATCGCACACCTAGATCAAAACTAAGACATCTGAAAAAACTAAGAATTTTTAGTTATTATTGTATTCGGATACTCTTGTCATATACGCAACTAAGTTAGATCTAGCTATCGAATAGTACCATTTTAGGATACATTTATGACCTAAATGCTATTTGGTTTCATAACTTTAGTAACAAAAATGGAGAAAAATGTCTTTATTTTTTTGTATACTGAAAAATGACTTTTTGAGTTGTCATGGTTTTGATCTAGGTGTGCGATATATGTATATTTAAACCATTTAATTTTCATAGTATTCATTTTTTGTAGACAAAATTGTTTGATGTAGTTGTCAAATATTGTGATGTTTATTCATGTGATGTACACTTTTGTGACGTTTACTTATCCATCAAATAATATTCGTAATTTGAGGATGATAACCTTGTTTATATTATAAAGCAACTTTGTTTATGTAAATTAACATGATTGCTTTGGGATTTGTTTAATGAATTATTATTAAAAATCAGTTTATTAACATTTAATTTACACGTACAAAATACGCAAAAATGATATGAATTCAAATGTTCTTAAAAATGACGCATTGTTATTTATAGAACAATTAGCTTTCTGATCTAATTTGTGGTGAATTTTCAGTAAAATTTTACGAATTAAACTATCATCTATCTTTAGAATAAAGACTTATTTATTATAGATTGATTCATAAATAAATTCATATCAGAGTTTTACTATTGAAATTAAAAAATATTTTTAAAGTAAGTATTACATCAATTTATTCAATTCTGTTCATTATCATTAAGTATTTGATAAAAAATATTATTTCTGAATAACTTCAAAGAATTTTAGAGGAATAAGAAAAAAAGTATCGACAAAGTAAACTTAGTTGAACTTCCGCCTATTTTCGGAAAGTTTACCCATTCAGTGCGTTTTTCAGTAATTTTTACAAGTAGGAATATTATTTTTGGGTTTACTCTGGCCCTCAGTTACGAGACAATGATGCACATTTAAAAGATCCATTTTGGGTTTTAAATTTAATACTTTTATATAATAATATTTACAAAACAGATAATGTTTTAAATACTAATTAAATGTATTAATTATAAAGATGTACATATAAAATCAATTTTATCGAATAATATTGTTTTTGCGCTACCGGGATACGAACCTGGATATCTTTTTCCAATCCGGGGAAGGTGCATTACCAAATATGCTACGGCGACAGTATCTTGGACGATAATTTTTCGAACCCATATGTTATACCTTTTTTTCACATAAATACATCTGTCGTTCAATTATTTGAAAGCCATCTACATTTTTCTTACGTAATCTCAAATACCTTTGAGTAAACCGATAGCAGACGCCAGAATTATCAATTCATCTCTATTAAATTTTGGACACATTGATACAACTTTTTATTATCAGGAGAACACATTCTTATTGTGAAGTTATAATTATGACCTATGTTCTGAATAATTACAACTTCACAATACAAATGTGTTCTCTTAATAACTGTCTTACAGGTAAGACAAGCCATTTTTTAATCATTTCTTCTTATCATTAATCATTTTAAACTTTCGTTTTTGCGCTACCGGGACAATATTTTTCGATGTAATTGATTTTTTATGTATATCTTTATAATTAATACATTAAATTAGTATTTAAAACATCTGTTCTGAATAATTACAACTTCACAATAAGAATGTGTTCTCCTTAATAAAATAATGTTTCGTAACTAACACTCGACTACATGTTGTAGAGAAAATAAATAGATGCCATAAAATAACCAGTTTTTCAGAGGAAATGAACTTAAAATAATTGTTTTTTCTCCATATTTAGTGTAATGATTTAGTATATGCAAGTGCCTCGTTGCTTCCCTTGTCTTATTTTTACGGTTAATTATTATACTGTTATCATATTTTGGATAGTAAATTTTTTATTATTATTTGTAATTTATCGTATATTATAGTAAAAGTAATTAAATTAATCAATTAGAAATATATATAGAAAAAAATTATCGAAAAACTATGACTATAACATAAAATATATATATTCTAAATTTAATTAATTGATTAATTGCATTCGTTATAAATATCACAGAACCATGTTCTATTATTATAATTTCACAATATATACACACAAATACATATATACATAAAGGATTATTTTCTGGGGCCAGTTTACTCGTCAGTTTAGAGCAGGATTCAGGATAAAAGGGCCTTGAGAATGAGTAATGATATTTACTCGAAACGTCGGGAGTATAAAAGTCCTCAAGAACTATTTGACGCGGATTCCCCCAGAAAATAATCCGTTATCTTTTACCTTGAAAGCCTTAAATATAATACGTATATATATTTATTTTAGTACTGACATGATGATTTTTTGCATAAAATATTATAATTTGTATTTAATTAAAAAGATCTTAAATTGATATTCTTCTTCTCTACTAATTCTTAAGACTAAATTCTAAAAGATTTTTTTACTTTAATAATTGAAACAAGTTCTGAACAGTTTGGATTGTATTTCGTGCGTGGCGGAGGGCCATCAAGTAATTTTATCTAGACGACATTTTTTTCTTTTAATATGCATTTATTGTACTTGATCTCAGTTTCTTGTTCTTCCTGCAAACATACATTTCCCTTCATCAATTTTATTTCTGTACAGCCGACCATGGGTACCGCCCCGTGCGCGGCCTCCCAGCAGCCTACGTATGTCGCAATCGCGTATGCGCGATGCCTGTGACGGACCCTGAGAAGTTGGCGAATCTTCTAGACAAGAAATCGGACACGGGAACGAACGAGAGATCGGGCGATAGATCTGGATAAGAGTTCTTGTTGCAGTAAGAAAGATGAATAGGTAACCTTGGATAAGAAATGTGATTATCCATGCGTTCGTGGTTGTTAAATAAATTTTGTGGCTTTTATCTCTTGTAAAATGTATTCGGCAGTCGACGAACATTATATTACGAGAGATACGATAGATTAAAAAAAATATTTAATTGAATCAAATAAACCTATCACAAAATGTGATCTTATAAACCAATAAAGTATTATGAATATCTTAGGTAAAATTGAAACTAACAAATTAATTAATTTTATTTATTAATGTTTTCTTAAATAACTGTAGATATAAAAATTGATTGACTGTTAATAATAAATTTAATATAATTGATTATATAACCGTGTCAAGTATATGACTATCTCAATATGTATGATGATTCTATATGTAATTTTATATAAAAAAATTACGCTTGGCTGACATTTTGAGACAAGTTGGTTTTCTTGTAATTATTAAGTGTTTTTTTAAATTTTATATAATAAATTACGTTTGGCTTTTCATTTACAGACATGTTGGTTTTCTTGTTATTATTTAGTGTTTCTTCTTAGTAAATTAGAATAATTTCTTAGTTATGTAAATTCTATTTTAAAATTTTTGTTAATGTAAAAATATTATATTGCAGGCAGCTCACCCGTGCAAATTTTAGATGTTTTAATGTGTTACAAAGTATCCGTGATGAAAAAAATATTTCTGATACTTACACTTTAATTAACATCATTTTCTTTAATAATATAGTATGATTGTTTCGGCTAATATTATTTTCTTATTTCCTGTTCTGAATGCAACGCGACGTATTAGTTTTAAATTAGTGTGGTGTTGGGCCAAGAGTTGCGTCGGACCTATCGATATCAATACAAATATGGTAATTCTGTTCGGAATTTTTACAATCATATTGTTGAAACTGGTCGTCATTAGCTTATAGATGCACATTTAATACATTGTATCTTTGTAAGACCCCGTCATTTCAAATGGAGAGATGAGAGATCGAGCTAACGTGGTGGCATATACTCTTTGAGATCAAATGTTGTCAGGGGGTGAGTGAGGTCTGATTGTATGAGAGTTAGGGGTTTGACCTAATGCGTGTATTAAATCACGTAGATGGCCTGCGTGCCCTTTAACATGCATGTACATGGTTAAAGTTGCAATTCTTCCTTCCCTATTCTACCTCCCTGTTTTGTTTCCTCTTCTCTCACTTTCTCTATCATCTCATGCATTCCTTCCATGTTTCGTCATAATCCCGGGAGGATGAAAAGGGGGGATGCTTGATGAGAGGTTTTTTATCATTGACTCTTTTCTTCTGATCTACTTCCCATTTCACTCCTCCCCTCCGGGGTTAATTAACTCTGTCTTCTCCCATCATTAACCCCTTTTTCTTAAATCACCTCCCTTCACGCACTTTCGTTACCCTCCCCCGCCTACACTTCGCTCACCCCACCCGCCCCATATAATTTCAAAGGTAATATGGTCATAACGTCCGCCCGATTTCTCGCCACTTCGTTTGAACTGCTGCGGATCTCGCATACAAGACGTAAATGCTTGTTTACGAGCTCGTCGCAACCCCGTTCTAAAATGATAGTAACAGCTTAAAACGGAACTACCGTATTGGTAGTGACATCGGTAGGTGCACCGTGTCTTTTTTAACTCACTTTATATTGTATTTTAACTATGCATGCAGTTAAAATACATTCTTCTTCTTAATTTTTTTACTTTCATTTTCTTAACAATAAGATCTTTAGTTTGTTAGTTTTGATTATTTACTTTTTTGTGTTTATTATGCTCCTTATATGTAATTTTTAGTAAATACGAGGGTTTATTTTTTACAATATGAATATATTTTTTTTTAACGAGACCTTTTCTCTCAGTAACCGCAATGAGATTTCAGCGCCAAAATTTAACGTCTATTTTTAATGTGTAAATTCACTCCTTGTAAATCTGTCCTATTTTTCCGATCCTCGATAAGTGGTAGTAATTTTTTTTCTAAAATTATTGGCAATCTTTAACACAAGTGTTGTCAAAAAAACGCAAATAGAAAGTCGGTCTCACATTTGTACTGATTAAAGTTGTCGGAAATTTGTAGAAAAATAGTTTGTTTTTTTTAATTTGTTTTGACTTAATCATTCTTTAGATATTTTTTTTTTGTTCTATTTGAAATGGGCTTTTATTAAACTTTCGTCACGAGTTACGACATTCTGGGGTTTATAAAGCTTTATTAATATAACGAAAATTCTGAAGGGATACATTGGAGTAAGAATTTTCGTTATTAATAGTTTCTCAAAATTATATATTTCTTGCATAATAAATGTTTGTCCCGTTATAATTAAATTTTTGTAATTTTTTAGCCTAAGAAGTGGTCTCTATAATTAAGGTTTTTTTGTGTCAACCCATGTCATATTAGCGTTATTAGTATAATGAAAATTCTGAAAAAAATTGTCTTGAATGCATCGCATGCAGTCTGGCTTATATATTGAAGTAAGAATTTTCATTATTTCATATTAGAATAATTAATTTTAATCATATAAAATAAGTTTCTAAATGTCTTTTCTGATTATAAGGTTTATTAAATTTTCTTTGAAATAAATTGTTAGAAAGCCTCAATTAGCTTAGTGAAATGTTATCTTTTACATATACATAATTTCTTATTTCGTAAAAACTTTCTTAGACTTAAGATATGATTTTTTTGAATTTGTATGCACGTTGCTTTAATAAATTGACTTTTGGGGTAATATTTTTAAATTTATTTCACTTAGAGTATTTTTCGGTTTTTAAAAAAAATGTTTAACAATTACACATGTTTAGAGATCTTTTTTTTACTGTTTTTCCAAAATTTTTAATAACTAATATGTGTTTTTTTTAATTTCGGCTAAATAATTTTAAAATCCTCGTAATAAATAGTAACGTCAATATATAAAAAAAAGCAAAGTCAACCATGTAATTAATTATAAGTTATATTATTTCTTAATTTTAAGTTTTTATTTTGTTTAATTTTTTGTTTTTTGATTTTGAACATTCGAAAGAATGCGACGCGTAATGAACCCGTACTAAAAAAAACGAAATGATTGAGCTCTCAGACCTTCGGCTCTGAGGAAAAAGCTCTCATTTTCGTTAATTGCACATAAATAGGTTTAATTTGCATGCTAGTTAAAAATGTTAGTTAAGTCTTGATTTTCTCTTTGTTTTTTTATTATGTGTAATTGAAATGTAATATTCATATGTCACTTCACATTTGATTTAATTTAAATTCATACAACAATTTAATCATGCAATAATCCGGTATTTGTTTCGGTAACCAGAAAAATTCAATATTATTAATCCATCTCAATTTTGTTTTGCTTTTCATTCTGTTTAATCTTTTTTGTAATCTGTTATTTTTTATTAAATATGGTTGACAAAAAAAAAAAAAAAAACCACACGTTCAACAGAAAAAATCCACAGACACTTGAATATGTTTAAAAAAATGATTTGTATGTAATTCTTTTTATTATTAGTGTTAATTTTTTTACATTTTGTTATTGTCTTTCTAAAGCAATTTTTTCTTAAGAATCAATTGAGCACCGAAGAAAGTACTAAATAAATTTAAAATGAGAAAACTCTAGCATTTGATTTAATATTAGTTTATATTGAGGCTTTCTTTTCTTATGTTTTTCATTTAATACACCTAGTTAAGATATGTATCGTTGTAGAAGGGTAGAACTTTTCTGCTTTCCAATGCCTAATAACCCCATATTTCGTGATAGATAAAGAATAAAATGATTCATACTTCACTAACCTGGCTTCAAAATTACAATATATTATAATCAATTATTGACAAAATAATACCGATGTCCTGTCAAATTACCTTTAATTGTTTAATCTCTTTGTCATTTTTCTACCCTTTTCATTTCAATTTTTATTCTATTCTTTTCTATTCTTTTCATATCAATTTTTTTTAATAATGTAAACGTTTTTAAATCATGAATTTAGTGTTCTATTTGATAATTTTGTGTAGTTGTAGGTATCGTCGCTAAGCATTCAACTGCTTCAATTATACACTTTGTTTCTTAATTCAATGTTAAAAAATATTTTTTGCGCTTTCAAGCAAACAATCGTAATCTCACAATTAAAAAAAAGAAAGAGAATCGTCATTGTTCTTTACGCGTTGCCCTGTTGGCACTGTATCGGGGGGTCAAATATCGTCAGACTTTGCACCACACGGACGTAAATCACGTTTCGAACTTGATGAGACGCGATGAGCGATCAGAGTTGTGGCCAGACTACTGAGGACGCGGGTGCGATCAGGGTAATTCTGAACGCTGATAGATTTTTCTAACAATTTACTGCGCTTTTGTATTTTAATAGTTTTCGTTTTTTTTTTAACATAAATATTTGATATATAATTTTGCCTTTATTCAAAATATTCTTCCAAACACCGTCGTCAATTGTTTGTGTCTATCTTTCCAGATCTGTCTTAAAGATGAGATAACTACTTAATAAATAGTATTTAAAAATTTCCTTACCATTATTATTTTTTTCGCAAGTAGTATCAAAATTATTCTTCATTTATTTTTTTCTCTTTTGGCGAACAATTTTTTTTTATGTAACTGGTTTACCCCAAAATTCTTACATGGACATATTTTAAAAGCACATTTTGGATCAAATCACTTCTGCTGGCCGGAACCGATGATTTAAATACTAATTGCGCAATTTAATAATAATTCTTAGAAAATCGTTGAAAACTGTTTACTTAGTAGTTATTTCATTTTTAAAGCGGGTTAGAAAAGATGAAAACATCAAACTAAATGAAATCTAATAATATTTGGAAAATTTTATGTATTTTAAATTCAATTTTGAAAATTCTTTAAGTAGTTGAATGTTTTCGCGATTTGATTAATTTTAATTAAATTTAAATGTTTTTCACTCTTTACTGAGTTTTTTACTCCAGTCACGCGACTTTGGATTGTCATTAATGTTTGTTTTATTTGATTTGAATTGTTTTGTTTATTTTTCTCTTGTATAATTAATGTTTAATATTGACAAACTTAACCCAATTAAAACGCTCGAAATTATTTTAAATATTTTCGTGACAGAGACAACGAAGCGTTAAATTTCAATCGATTATGTCCTGAAAATCTCAATTTTTATTCTGAATTCATATTATTTGTTTTTTTAACTACCCTCTCGCTCCATTTGCCTGTAATAGTTTTGTAATTGTTTGAATTTCTTTATATTAATAATGTGTTTGCAAATAAGTATAATTAATTGTTCATTTTTTTACATTGGGGAATAAAATTAATTTTAATATAAAAGTGTTTTATTATCCAAGTGTGTACCTACATTGACTTCGTGAACATTTAAATATTTTTATATTGAAGTGTTTCACATTTGTACCGGTTATTTGGTAATTGTTTCAGTCTCCATGTTAAGACAGAATTACACGTAACTTTGATACCCGAAAAATATAAGTGTCTAATTTTTTGTATTAGAAGGTAATGGTATCCATTGTCGGTTTCTTTGTTTATTAAATTCCATATCTCTCATTTGTTAATGCCAATGTCATCTCATGATCTAGAAAACGATTTCTTTAGTATATGTACTGCAAAATCCTTTGTCTTGTAGGAAATATATGACCGTTTCTCGGTCTTTAATTATCGTAGACAAATCAAGGAAATTCTTTACAGATATGGATTATAGAAACAATAACAAATGGACTACTGAACTTAAGTGAGTAAACAAATGAATCCCCCATATTAGAACGAGAACAAAAGATAATAGTGTAAACTGAGTCATTACACAGTGGTGTGGAGATAACAGTGAAGCGGCGGGCAGACAACAGGGAAGGTCCCAGAACGGTAACAGTGACGATATTAAACAGTGCTGCTGTTAAATAGTGTTATTACAACACTACGTACAAATAATAAATACACTGGGATTGTGGTTATGTAAGTACAACAAACGTCAGACTCGCAGAAATTCTCGTCCGGCCCTGTCGGAGTCCGAGACAATAAACATTATCTCAACTGTCAACTAGCGTCGATTAGAAAATGTGTTTTGCGTATTCAAGATGTTTAAATCTCAACAATCTAGGAAAACTAAAATTATTTTTTTAATCATCGGGACAAATTTGTGTGCGTGTCATCTTTGACGCGCGTGTCATAGGTTAGCCGTCACTGTCCTAGACTATGCTAGCAAAGTAAACTACATGATGACATTGCTTCTTGATTGGTCAAGAAGTACCGAAGCGGCGCAAGACAGGAGAAGATGGAAGCGCCTTGTCCTTCCTTGACTTTAGGCTCCCGACACTCGTAAGATAAGTAGAAAAAAATGATGACGACATATGCTTAATAAACTCGAATTCATTCACGTCTACCGTCGATAAATAATTTTTTTGTTAAAAAGCCGCTGAAGACGGAATTTTTTTTATTTAAAAATCTTTTTCTATAAAGAAGGAAAATTTTTACAATAGCGCTGTTGTTACGCGTAATCTAATTATTTTTAAAGAAAATTCTCACAAATATTGGTTTTTCTGTAAATTTAATTTAAAGTGAGTGCAAAAAATAATACCGGTTCTCTCCCGGCTGATGGATTGTGTTTCTTAATAAAAAAATGTATCTGAAGAAAATCCAGAAAATCTACACATTTTATATTTAATGGCTCTTCCACCTCAAGAATGAAATTCGCGTAATTTAATAGTAAACATTTCGAACGGAATTTTGTCTTCACACTGATCTCTCATTAATTTGAATTTACTGAAGTAAATATATTATTTTCCATTTGGATTTGTTCTTAATGGATAAAGTAGAGGTGACATATATTATACTTGCTACAAATCTAATATAAATAAAATTTTAATGTCTAATTCTTCATACCTCACCCTCAGTTATCTTTTGCATCTTCCTCCCCTATTCCTGATCAAATTGACTACGCAAACCGCGCGCTTAATTCTGTCCGTCAAACAACCCCTACATATAAGAGAATTAAAAGAAGTAGTAACTAATGGTGATTTTTTTTATTGTATCGAGGCATTTCATACGCAAGCCTGTAACTCTAACTAATAAATTAATTAATATAAATAGTAATAAAAACACTTTGTTTAAACCACTGTATTGGTAAATCAACATGTTAAATTTAAATATAAATAACCAAATTCTTTTTGAAAATAGTCACCTTTTAAATTTGTTTTCACATTAGTTCCTAATTGGTTACCGATCACTTACACTTTTTTTCAAAACAAACCTATTCCATTCAAGATTCATAATGTAAGGAACGTTCGCTGTCTTCTTAAAAAGACCGAAGTCTGTACTCAAGGAGACAGGTTCATCTGTTATATCTATCAATACAAATATGAAACCTTTTTTTCAAATCTACCAAAAATATTAAAATTGAAGTAAATAGGGTTATAAAATAATTTTAATAACATAAATAAAATTTTCTCGCTATTCCATGATTGAAACACAAAACAAAAAATGAATATAAAGAAATGATGTTCTGTTCATGTGATCATTTCCATGGATTTTAGTTGTTTCCTTTCTGTCAACACCCCAAGAACCAGCTCCTGAGATGGTATTTGAGTTTGTCCATCGAGAATTGTTTCATACTATTCGGCAAAATATTGTAAGCTTTAGTTATATATAATAAAGCTTTCAATGTAAATCAATTGTTTGATACATTTTAACTGGCAAAGTTAGTGAAATTATATTTATACTAGTGAAAATATAATTTCACTGGTAATACATTCATTATTACATATATACAAGGACGAAGAGCGAAGTTGAGAAGAAGATGAAAGAAACATGAATGAATGAAACAAAAGAATGTTTCCATTCTTCAAGAACTCCTTAGTAAAAGAACGTTCTCCATAACATGAAGGAAAATAATTATTTCGTAGTTTGTACATGTTGCCAGAAGAAATAGCTCAGAGAAATTGGTGACCATTTGATATGTACGAGGACGGAGGGCGAGAAGTCGAACAAGATTTAGAGATCAAGTGATCGGAGCCTCACTATACGTTGCAATAAACAAGGCTCAAGATTAAGTGTGGAGGCAAGCAGTTCGCGCTGTTGAAGCAGACTAAAGGACTACGATGCTCAAATACGAACACACGTTGCTTTCAAACGCCAACAAATGTTGCTTTCGATATCATTGTTATCAGATCTACTGCTGAATCGAAGTTTCACCATAATTCTGCCACTTTCTTTAGTTCTCTTCCAATATTTGCCATATCGTTCTCGCTGCTCCGTTAATTATACCATTCAAGAATATAAGTACAAAGATTATTTATATATCTTGAAATATGGCTTATCTATTGTCATTTACGCTTTTTAGCAAATTTGGATTTTAGCAATTACTCCCTCTGGGACACCTGTATGATTCAGAAATTCAATTCTTTCATTCTTCCTATCTCTTCTTTGCACATCCTCCATCACTTTACATATCATCAGTAATCATTTACTTTATTTATTATCATAATTTTAATATTAATAAATATAATATATTCTTGCCTCTCCAACTTATTTTGAAGGTTAATTAACTTTTATGATGTTAACTTCACACTTTAAGGCTTACTCTTGAACTTAGGAATAACACACCCAAAGAGCTGTTCACTTCAGGCAATCATTATAATTGCAAAAGTTTCGAAATTGAAATTGAGTTTATTTTTAGTAGGTACCTACGCAATATTAGTTGACACTAATCAATAAGGGGTGAAAAGTATCAACGCGTGTACCATGTAGGCACAGACTATATATTTATTTGGTGTGAAATAAATATATAGTCTGTCTTTAAATATATTTGTAAGTTCTTCAAGCACTCTTCGACACGCGAAACTAGATTTGATATTTTTACAGTCGGATAGATGATGAAATAAAATCGAAACTTTTTATATTTATAAAATCAAACAATGAGAAATAAAACGTTTTACAATTATGCTTGCTGTTAACTTTACTGAATCACACGCAGTGATTGAGATGATAGACGCGAAAGAAGATCAGAATAGACAGAGGAACCCGATTTTACTTGGCCGGAATTCACGTTTCCCCGTTATTTGTATGTTATTTCTGCAGTCCCGTGTCATTTTAGTACATTAAAAACTATATTTTACGTTTGTCTTTCCCGCGATTTACATCGAAAACTCATTGAAATTCGTTTGGCCAGTTCACTTTTCGCCATAAAGCCAAGAGTGTTCTTGTCGTATACAAGTATTTTTCATTCTCATATCTACGTAATTTGTACGTCTTGTCGTTTTTTACATGCTGGATTCGGCAAGAAAATTGCGTGGAAGATAAAATAGATAACATTGACGGCTGGGAAAGAATTAATGAATAACCCTTGCAGATTTATTTAAACGTTGATACCAAAGTAATAACATTAGACGTAGTGGAAATTGATGAAATAGTGGACAAACGTATAAACGAAAACTTGACAGTAGAAGAACCTTCCTACGAAGAAAAAGTGTGCTCATCCCATACACCAAGTTCCTACAGAGGATTTTTTTTAATACCCACAATTTACATTTTCCCTCTGTTTACATATTTTTTTGTTGGTCCCTTCAAAAGCTTAAAATCGGGGTTCCACTGTAGTTGGAAGCGATTTATGTATTTCCGTCTAATCTTTTCATCTGATGTTTTGTCAAAGTATTGAATAAAAATAATATACTGAATTACTGTATTTCTCAAGTCATTATATTCCTAAAAAATATCCGGACTAATCTAACTACGGTATTTTTATATACATTTTTGGTAACATATTATAGAATAATTATTATCAGTAGGCAATTAATTATATTCCAAAAAATCCATTCAACGAACAAGATGTAAAATATTTCGATTTTTATTTTAATGAAATCACGTTTTCATTGTGAATTTGGAATTTTGATGAAGATTCGACATGGTTAACATATTCATTGATGTATATTTTTTTATTTTTGAAGAAGGAACACATTCCTTTGTTATGAAGTTGTAATTTTTCAAAATATATTATTATACAAAATAAATTAAATTACCGGGATTCGAACCTGTAAATCGTGTCAGCATTCTAAGTTCCTCTTTTCAACCGTAATATTTTTTTCAAATTTATGTTATTATTATTGATTATATTACTTAAAATAAAATTAATATAAATTAGATATTAAAAAATATTAGTGAATATTACATATTTTTTTAACTATTAAGACAGATTTATAGTAATATCACACATCAACGAGAACGTTCTAAGAGTACATCAGTATTCCATACACTTCGGTATTATTTTCTCCGAGATGAACATTTCTTATTTCATTTTCCATGTTCCCGACCAGCTGCGGCTGACGTCTGTGGGATATTGTAATATTGTGTCCGGAGTTTTAATATCTGTGTCTTTTGTGACCGTGTTATAAGTAGAAATAAAAAAGAAACAATGTTTTGTTATGCACACATATATTTTCTGAAGCGCAAAAATAAAACTTGGCGTAAAATTTTAAGTTTCTTTAAAATTCCAAATGTTTCCATGTTTGAGATTTATTTTTGTCGCATTTTCAGATAAAATTTTAACATTCAAAATGCCATTTGGTCTTACACATACACACGATATTAATATTATAATATTAAGTAGTAAGATTTAGACTCCAGGATAAAAGGCCCTTGACGATGAGTAATGTTATTTACTCGAAACGTCGGGAGTATAAAAATTCTTCCCAGGCCTATTTGACGCGGGTTACACCAGAAAATAATTCGTTATCTTTTACCCCTGAAAACCTTAAATATAACATATATATATATATAGGTTGTCCCAAAAATGTATGCACAGTTCGAATGATTATAACTTCAATTTTTATTCACATATAATTAATATTTAAATTGCAAATGTATAACTTTTCCTACTACTACAGACGTTCAAATTATCACCGTTCTGATAACGGTGGACTATTGATTCATAAACTTCAACAAACATTTCATTTGGTGTTTTAGCGCATATTTGATCAATTGCGGCTTTTCATTCTTTGAGTGTCGTCGGTTTTCTCACATAGACTTTATTTTTAAGGTATCCTCACAACAAAAATCAGTCAGATCTGGGGAACGGGCAGGGTATTCTATGGGACCTCTTCGTCCAAACCATCTGTTTGGAAGATTCTCATCAAGACGTGCTCTTACATTACGATGATAGTGTGGAGGTGCTCCGTCCTGTCCGGATCGTCTTCATTGATAGCATGTACCATTGTTGGAATGTAACTTTTCCATTTACATCGTCTTAAAATACAATAGACACTTGATTTGCCGGTGCCAGTCTCACGACTTGTTTGTCTTACAGATTTTTTGGATGTTTCGCAATAACTTTCCAGTACTCATTTTTAGCTGGGTAAGCTCATTGATGTTCTTAGTCTTCCGGAACGTTGTTTATGAACATCCTGAACAATTTCATTAATTTCAAACTACTTCGTCGCATCAAAGCCGCGTTGGTAGATCTGCCTGAAACTCCCTGCGATGTTGCATTTGTACTTCTGCTACATTTTAATACTTCTAATAGCATTATAAAACAATTTTTCTTAAGTTAATCTTGGTCCACTCATTATTTCCAATTGATTACATCCTGAAAAAAATGAGAAATCAGTAACCCGTTAAACGATGCAATCATTTTTTTTTGGACATCCAGTGTATATATGAAACTGGCGTCTCTTCAAGTTTCCTTGGGGAAACCCAGGTCGACGTTTTGGTGTGTTGACACGTGCCACTGTCAAGGTGTTGCCTAAAAAAATCACGGTACAACCGAACATGTACAAGAAAAACAATCTAACCTAGAAAAGACGCCTGTTCCATGTACTATTGCTCACGGAAACGTTAAATCAAACATATATATATATTCATTGATACAATTAATATTTTAAATACTAATTAAATGTATTACTTAGAAAGATATACACATAAAATCAATTTTATCGAAAAGTATTGTTGTTGCTACCGGGATTCGAGCCTGGATCTCTTTCTAATCCGGGAAATGTGCATTAACCGACTATACTACAGCACACTGTACTTTTGATGACGAATTTTTGAATCTATATGTTACACTTTTCAAATTCCTATCAGACTACTCAAAGGTATTTGAGATTCCGTAAAAATAAAATAAATGACTTTCAAATAATCGAACGATAGATGTATTAATTTGAAAAGTGTAACATATAGGTTCGAAAATTTGTCATCAAAAGTACTGTGTGCTGTAGCATAGTCTGTTAATGCACGTTCTTCGGATTAGAAAGAGATCCACGTTCGAATCCCGGTAGCAACAACAATATTTTTCCATAAAATTGATTTTATATATACATCTTTCTAATTAATGCATTTAATTTGTATTAAAAATATCACAGTCCTATGTTCTGAATAATTACAACTTCACAATTAGAATGTGTCCCCTTATAAATAATTAAATATTTTTTCGTTAAATAATTTTTTCTGTATATTTTTCCAGTTGGTTTATTTAACTAGTATTATATTATATACCTATATTCATGGTTAAAAGCCGTTCGAATGTGTTAGAATGTATTACATTAAAGATTTTTACTTTCACTTAAATTAGCCAGAATAGTTGCGAAACAAACCGCAAATCCATGTCTCATCTTGTTTGTGATATGAAATATACGCTCCCAATTATTTTTATTTGACAGCGTACTCATTTTTAGTCGTAAAAACATTTTCAACGATTTGTAATATTTTATTTGAGACTTATCCTCGCACGGACTGAATATAGATAGAAAGGATTATCAATCAAAACGGAGTTACTTTAAAAATTTGAAAGGTCTTTTGGAACATTACGAGGGTCGATGTTTCTTACGAATATATTTGCACGATCGAAAGTTTTGGCTCTATTTGCATCTATAAATAATCTATAGTCGACTTTAGAGATACGTTGTGACCCAGTCGAGGGAGAATCATGCCATTATTATAAAATAATACTCTATTCTTTTATGAAATTATGTGAAGGCAAACTACAACATTCCCTCACCATTTTCCACATAGGGTTTATATTAGTGGCATATTTCGTAAAAACTTGTCAACTTTTAAACCTGCAGCCGATTTTGATAAGTTGTTAATTTTATAATAATAATTCTTAAAACGAGCTTTGTGTACCAATTATGTTTTATTTCTAAATTAAAAGTACTGGAAAGGCACTTCTGAAAAATAATGTGTTTATTTTTAATGATATTATTATTTATATTATATTATTATAGTATATTATAATCTAACGATTTGGACGTCATGTGCGAAATCGCCCCGTCGACATTTTTTAATGACAACCATATTTATGATTATAAACCATACTCTAAGGTTGGCAATACGCACGATATTCACGGTATATCATCGGTAGTCATCTATAGTCTATGGTAATTTTCGCTCGGCTGCGGGAACGAGAGCTGTCGTCAGACACGCCGGCTGCCGGCTTCAGGCGGCAAGCCATTTAAAAAAGATATAGATATTCAATAACTAGTGCACCATTTATTGTAGTTTGTTTTGACCTAATTGCATGGTGAACGATCTTTTCAGTAAATAAGATATTTCCCTTCTTTTGCTTGCCACCGTATTTATTGCTATATAACTTCTGGCTATGGCATTTCTTGAAACCCGTATTCTTTCTACCGACATTCTTCTACCCTTAATAATTTCGTCGGCTTGGGAACATGAAGGCATAATTATGTGGCGATGGCGTCACTGAGAGGCTTCAATTTGGATGACTAGAGAAACCAGATTTGAGTGACGACGATATCTGGCCCGCAAGGATGATGTAGACCTCTACCGTCATGGAATCCGTGGTATACATGGACGAGCTTCAATTTCAAAGTTACTCCATCTTTTTCTGATAAATTGAATCTTGTTGACACCAATTTGCATTGGAGTTCATCGAATTCGCGTTCGACCCGACTGAATTTTTGACTGTTTTACTTGGATTCAAATTTAACTCTGCATTGTTGTATTTATCATGGGAATCTATTTATCTCATCTTTTGTCTGGATAGTTTGATTATATTACTGTTAATTTGTACTAGAATGATAAATCTGTTTAATTTTCAATAGATTCTATGTTTATGCTGAAAATATCTTTTATTTATCACTCCAGGGTATCAATAATAAATGTTCCCAGTTTAGGACGAAGGCGGAATATGACAGATCAAGGTTGGTATGCATTTCTGAGGCGGAGAACCTACAATTCTTGTGCTTTCCTCTGACTAGTTGGTGGAGAGGCTAGAATGCCCCTTTCTATTCTCACAATATTCTTTTTATAATAACTAAATATTTATTTGTGTTAATTGTTTTATTACGATATGCTTACTTTTATTATACATATTTGAGTAATTTTTTAAATTATCTTAATTAATATCTAGCTCAAGTCTTCTTCCACAGTCTTCCTTTGTCTGTCTCTAGGTCGTTTCCGTTAGGATATCCACTTGGTCATATTCCTTGGTGTCCTATCATCTGGCATTGTTTCAGAATGGCAAGCCCATCGCAGTTTATGAAAACCACTAAAACCAAAAATACTGTTTCTTGCTGAATTATTTTTTTAAGTTCGTGGTATTTTTATTCTGGAAGTTTCCATTTCTGATGCAGGTCCATAATTTTTCTTTTTTAGTTTACGTTTAAAAACTGTTAATTTATTTTCTCTATTTTGGGTACCATATTTCGGAACCATAAGTGATCACTAATCTTTAGACCCCAGAAGTAAAAGGTGAATTTTTTAATCATTTCATATCTTGGTTATACATTATACAGTTATAATAAATAAATTAAAACATATTTTTATTATTCATATATGGGAACAGTATTATATCATTTCATATACTTATTGTTAGTGAAGACCGCTACGATATAGCCCTGCTAGCGCAGCTTCCGTCTCTTCACTCTTCACATTCTTTAGTGGTTTCTGGTCTTCCATTTGCTAAACCGGCATAGCCTAACTTAAATTTATCTGCTTGTACGGTATTCCAAACAAAGTCATTGCATTATCATTTTCTCTACCGTGTATTAACTATTTAACGCAACCGGTATATTGTTTTACTATATTTTCCATCCCCTTTAATGTAACATCGATCCGTCAGAGAGGTACTCATCCTGGCTACTTGCACAGCCTGCGAGGTTCCCTCGGTTTCATTGATTCGCTGTATTCAGTAGCGAAGCCACCATTTACCCAGTTCCGTACATAAAGTATGCAGTGCCTGCCCACATTGCCACTATCGCCAATTTTATTGAACCAGAAATATCAGACTGAATGTTTTATTTATGCATCATTAGGGGTATCATATATTCATCAAACATATATATTTATATAAATGTATGTCTATATATTTTTAAAACCCATTAGCATCACAAATTTCTTAGAACTCAACGCTTATCGTACAAACAAATGACAACAGTAACAGAACTGCCGGCCTGAAAAGACGTGTTTCACGATCATTTTAGCGATACTACACCGATAACACACCCGGTGAAGATGGGTAATGAGATTTACCCGAAACGTTGGGACAATAATGATATTTCTCAGTACTAATGGACTCGGGATAACCAAAACCTTCCTTTCTAACATATATATATGTGTGTGTGAGTGTCACGGTAGCACTTATAAGCGGGCGTACCGGGGAAGGCGGCTCTCTTTCTTCTAGGTTCCGACGCGATCTAGTTTCCATCTTATCGTGTACTATACTGTTGTAAATAATATTGTACTATGGTAGAAAAAAAAAATCATATTAATTGTCAACTGACAAAATGTGTTTTGATTATTGACCCCACATGACAACACAGAGCAGACAATATTATAATATATATGTGGAACTGGCGTCTCTTTTAGGGTAGATCGCGTTTTTTGTAGATGGTTTCTTTGAGGAAACCTAGGCCGATGTTTCAGCATGGTAACACGTGTTATTGTCAAGGCGTTGTCTCAGAAAGCTACTGTAAAACTGTACTTATTTGCAGGAGATATAAATTGCTAACGGTTGAGTTAACTTTTTGAGGCAACGCCGTGACAATGCCACGAATTATCGTATCCAAACGTCAGCCTAGGTTTCCTAAAAGAAATAATCTTTAAAAAGCGCAATCTAATCTGGAAGAGATGCCAGTTCCATACAGTAGTGGTTGCGGAAACCTTAAATTAAGCATTAACCCTGAGCCGACGTTTCTATTCGGCACTGTGCCATATTCAAGGCTTTGCCTCAAAAGTTGCCGTATAGCCTAACTTGTGCGTGAGGGAAAAATAAACACAAAAATATAGCATACCATTGTCACTGTTAAAAAGTGTGTGTTAAAATTGAATTGAACACTCTAATTTCAAGACACGGGATTGAAACTCGAAAGGCACTGGTGCCGGTCCGCAGTCAATGAGGAGTTTTGTGGCTGCCTTTGTTCCAGCTAGAAGGTGGAGATAGTGGAAGAAGAAGAAGAAGAAAAGGGGTAGTTACGTAAGTCAAAATCATATTTTATTATTTTAGCAGTCGAAACACAAAGAAAACTCTACATAAGAAATCCATGGTTTCCGTCTGAATTTTTAATTATTCAATTTTAGTTAAAGTATTTATTGGTATTATGGTTAAGTTTTCTGAACCCAGACTGTATCATAAAATTGTAGAGCGCGCGTAAGGGAAGGGGGTTTTAACAGGATGAGGGTGAAGCGGGGGTGGAAATGCAACAGGCGACTCCTGGAGTATTGTTCTTTGGGGAGGGACGCTGTAGTCCCTGAACGTGAGGCGAATGAAGGAGGCTAACCCAAGTAGGTGGAAATATCACACGTAGGTACCCAATAATCATTTGTTCTCGTCTTATTCAGGCGCGTTCGTATTTATTTTTAATTTGTTCTCAAAGTGTTCTGTATTCAACTTTCTCACACTTAAAATATAAAAATATAATTACTTCCCGTTAGCTTATAACGGGTAATTTTTACTTATCATGTATGTTTAGTTATATAAAAAAAAGATCACAAAACGTTTGTATTATTTATACTTAATAAGTGCAATTTACGGATACGAAGGTTATAATACTTTGATTTGAGAGATTTATAAAATTTTAGATTTGATTAATTTAGTTATAGATTTTATTTTTTCTTTCAATTTTATTACTGTTAAATGTAGATTAAAATTACTGCATGCTATAAGTAGGAACAGGTCCAGCAATATACGATACATAAATTTTTTGAGTTCTGGCTGAATGATTAATGAGATCACTCAAAAGATGTCAATAAAGAAAAATCGAAGCTGTTCTCTCAAAATGCGAGATGCGCTCTGTAATAGAGACTTTAATTTAGACTTAGACCTACGAACGAGTATTTTATATACTGCTTTACGGGGTTGAACATGGACACTAACCCAAGCTATAAAAAAGATATGTAGTGCTGCAGGAGGATATTGAAAATCTCATCGGCGGATAAAATGTGAAAACGAAGACGCTTTGAAACATGTGAAAAAATATAAAAAAAGTGCTAAATGAAAAAACTGGAGTACGTTTTATTTAATATTATTTTACAGACCATTTACAGTTTAATAATACAACATAGTATAGATAAATGAAGTACATTAAAAATATACTATCTTAATACAAATTAAATTAATTAGCTAGAAAGATATATTACACAGAAAAAATCTACATTTCGAAAAACTATTTTTGTTGCTACCGGGGTTCGAACTTGGACATTTTTTCCAAGGAACAAAGAGAAAAGTTGAACGATAAATATATTTTTTCTGTGTGTCTTTCTAGTTGATTTATTTAATTTGTATTAAAAATACCACAGAATTATTAGGAGAACACATACTTATTGTGAAGTTGTAATTATTCAGAACAGACGGTCTGTGATATTTTAAATATTACATATAAAATCATTTTTATTGAAAAATATTGTTGTTGCGCTACCGGGATTCGAACCTGGATCACTTTCCTAACAGGGGAAGATGATATTTTTAGCGACAAATTTATGTTACCTTTTTTATATTAATACGTTTAATTGTTCCATTATTCGAAAGAGCCATCTATCTTATTTTTACGGAATCTCAAATACCTTTGAGATTTTAAAAAACTCCCCCTATTCCACTTTTCTACCCCTTAAAGTAATATTTTGGTACTTGATGAAATTTTGCTCATTTGTCGTTCAAAATAAAAGAATAATATCTATCTACATCTGATTTAGAAAAAAAAAAACTACCCCCATCTCCTTAAATGAAGCCTTTTCACTCTTCGTAAAGCTCGAATAATGCCAGGTACTTCAGCTATGTTCTATAACTGTAACTTCACAATAATAATGTGTTCTCCTTAAAATTAAAAATATGGTCAATACATGTGCTCATCACACAAGTTTACTATAATGGGACTACCCACCGCAGCCTATAGATACTACAGTAGGTATAAATTGTGCATCGACAGAACATAAATAACTTGTTAGTGTAGTGGTTAAGACGCTGGCCTAGTGATCTAGTGGTTGGGGATTCGCGCCTCATTCCAGGAGATCAGCATGATAGTCCTATTTTCATAGTACAAGCGTTTAGCTTAGTTTGAAAATAGTAAGAATATTGATGTGACATGTATTCCGCCTACGCATCTCTATTTTAATATATATATTTTAATATATAATGTATGTAAAAATGAGATGTTACAGTATATATCTGAAAAATTACAATTCAAAATACATGAATACATAATGTAATACATAATAAATTTAAAGAGAAACGCAGTGTAGGAAGAAAACGCATCTTCTAGTTAAAGAACTTGCGTGACTGGATCCATTCCAGCTCACAGTATTGTAGAAGAAAAAGAAGATACCTAGGAAAAATGGCGTTGGCATACATATAACTGCTCAAAAATGTGTTGTTTCAGAGTGCGATTCTGGGTACTTGTATTGTTATGTAATTCTATTAAAAAATTGTTTCAAAAATGATTATTTATACAATATATAAATAAGTTATTTAATATTAATTATAACTAATAATGAGTAAGTCTATTATGACCCATGTACACGGAATTATATACGATGAGATATGTCTCAGAGATTTTGATCCGGATATAAACTCCGAGATCTCCGCTTGTGATGGTAGGACGAGATGACAGAGATTGAATACGTAGTTTGATTTCACAGTGATACTCATACGTGTGCACAAAAGTCACCTAGAACCATAGATACATTCAATTCAGAGTAGGTACTAATTACGAATATTTAGTATGTTTTATTGAGATTATTCACAGTTATAGTTTGATTAAAATTATATTTTTAATTATTTTATTTTGAATGCAGACAGTATTCATTTTATAGAATTCTATTATATTAGTAAACACAATAAATCAAACACGATTTTTCAGTTGTTAATGACCAGCCGAAACGATCGTCCAATTATTTGGAAAAATTGAATATAGATCCAAAAAAAATCGTGTTTGATTTATTGTATTGATTACATTTTTAGTATTTGTTGCAAATCGAACTTTGTGGCTTATATTCATTTTATTATAGATTATTTTATTTTGTTTTTAACCACTTAATGAGTTATATTTAATATAGGTAATACATTCATCAGAATGTACAATGATATTTTCCGAAACCGGTGGTAGATTATTAAACTCGTTGTGGTTAAAAATAAAAGTTAAATAATCTACTTATATTAAATTGATTAAAATCGACAAACGTAATATCAATGGTCAACAGATCGACGTTTGTTATCTGTTCAACAAACAAGTCTGAAGTGAGGCGTGAGGCGAAATAAATATCTTGGCGGCAAGCGGTGATGCTTCGAGATATGGTGCTATGTACTACGGAAGTCGAGAGTGTTCTCCAAAGAAGCTCATCAGGGCATAATATCTGTCTCGAGACGAAAATCTCATCCGTAGACGCACGCGGGCCATTATAATGACTATTTAGATTGAAAATGATTTTCCCGTGTGACAAACGTGCTTAAAAATTATGCAAATGAAATGGTTTGGTATAATTATAAAATTATAATAATATTGGTCCAAATCTTGCCGGCGTAGCAAAAAATAAGAGTGTACCAACGAGATTCGAAAGAAAGGGCTGTTGTATACGTGCCTTTGAAATAATTTACATAACGTGAAGCAAATTGTAGAATAATGTTTGTCACGTGTTTAATTATTAAGTCGCCATTTCCTTGTACTCCCTGGAACAATGCTCACTTGTGATACCAGAGCCATGCTTTGAACCATTTCATTACATCGACTTTGTCGCTAATTTGAGAAAGGCTTTTCATACTGTTTGTATTGTGCTTTCAAGAAATTAAAATAAAGATTTTCTATGTTTACAAAGATTATTAAATCTTTTTAATGTTCGAGGTAATCCAGAAAGTATTTAAAAATTTGAGAATATGTTTTATTATACATTTTTTTAACGTACATATAATCACCTCTAATATTTAAGTACAGGGTGGGCCTTAAGTTTTTTCACTTTTTAAATCGCTTCTGCGCGTATGAAGGGCACGCAGGCAGTAGCGCGCGTTCTGTGTAAAACGGTTTTACTAAAACAACGATTCTTATGTGATTGTTCGGCGCCTGTTTTGTGCTCACTATCGTTTACATAGTGTGAATCAATGTCCGAGTGTTAATTTAATTAAATCGTAGAACAGGAAGTTCAATGATACTGATTCAACGTTAAATAAGAAGAAAACCGGGCGGTGCCGGAGCATGAGAAGCGAAGGGAACATCGCGCAACTTAACGAGTCTGTACCAGAAGATCCGTACTTGTCGTTAACGTTCTGCTGCTATGGCGATACCAAAATGAACTTAAATAATAATAAATGATAAACTAGCCACTATAACTTAACATAAGGCGAATATTTGTCAAGAGATAGCCAACACCCACGCGCTTTGTGTCATAGAGTATTTAAAAATCTAGGTACCAAATTCGTGGAATGCTAGCAGCGGGATAGTTGACATTTAGATGATATTATTTTAAAGACATGATTTTCCTAATTGTGCTCTTTCAGTGAAATAAACATTCATTAACATACAACCTGTAGTTTATTTTTATTGAATTTTCAAAAGTGCAAAAACTTATAGCCTACCTTGTATTTGTCTCGTCTCTTCACGATTTAAGTAATTGTAAACTGCAAGCTGCAATTCATCATCACTCCATAAACGTTTTCAATTCAGGAACTTTTTAATTTAGGAAATATGTTGATGATCGAAAATCTCCCATCCATATCTACCCAAGATTTTGGGCACAATTGCCCAGATGACTACAACAGCTGGGATTTAAAACTCGTGAACAGATAACATGTCATGATAAATCATGTAATCATAATATGGTAAATACTCAAATATAGTTGATTTTTTGAAGAAATAGATTAAGATAAGCATTACTAAAAATTCTGGGAAACAAATATAAATCAAATAATTGAATTAACGTAAATGGAAATATTTTTTTATAATATGCGCCATCTGTGTACTAGTAGAGACTTTCATTGCTTAGTTCTAAAAACTACCACGAAAACTGATGTAGTCATGGCGCTCTTATGCATTCGCCGCATTGAGCAATTCACATTACGCTGTTCTATCTTTAAGCTAGTAAATTACTCTAGTCATATAATTGACTATTTAAAATTAAATTGAAAATTCCTTTCGGTTGATCCGTTTTGTGTGGAGTCGTCACCTATGCTGTTTTTTTAACAGAATAATCACTACTTCCTCATTTACTAGTTTTTTAATTTTACTATATTACTATTTTTAACGTGTCGATTTCATGGCCGTTCTTTGCGTTCGAGGTGCATTTGGTGCATGAATATGTTTTTGATTTGGGAAAAACAAAAAGCAATTGGCAGAACTATTTCGTACGTTAACCTTTAATAAAAAAAATTATTTCGTTTAGTTATTACACGAAAGATTTTCAAACAATAAAAAGTGTTCTTAAAAACGTCCGTACAATTTTTATATTGATTTTTATTTGGGTAAAAAGGTATTATTTTACGTTAAAACTTAAATTTAAAAAGTACTATTAACAGTACTCTAAAATTACAAATAAATACATGGTAGGATCGTATAAATGACGGAGTCATTTTATCTAAAGATGTTGGTTAAACGAAAGTTCATAATCCTATGTAGAACATATATTGTAGTACATAATTATATATATGATTGTATTATATCATTAGTAACAGTATAACCTAAAACAATATTTACTTCACGCCATTGATGGTTTGTATGATTCTAGTTAATAATTATGTCCGAACACTAATTGGAAAGTTGTCGGGAGATAAAGAAAGAATGGCATTTACTTGATGATCTGCCTATCTCTAGAAGCTGGTTCTGGTTGTCTCCCTGGGTCCACCAATTCACTAGCGACGCAGAATTATGTCACGAACACTTGTTGACACTCGCGTTAAAATAATTGTTATTCTTTATATTAGCGGGATTAAATTTATTATTTTTATTAATTAATATTAGCGGCAGTAAAGCGACGGCAGAGTAGCGTGTTCGGTTCCAAAAGCGTAGTGAGTTCTTTCGGGCGTATTAAACTGCAGGGATATCTTCCTTCTCCCTCGTGCCTAGGGAATAGGATGGGAAAGAGAAAAGGAAAGGATATATTTCTACAATGATGTGCGCGTATATGTGTACATTAAGCGGCGCTAACACTAATGATATTTAAAATATGCTGTAGTTCTTAATTGGTATCTCAGCTGCTTTCTGCATAACTACGTTCCGTTGATGATTTTGTTCTATATCTCTGGTATGCCTATAGCAAAGAAAAATTTACGGTAGTATCAAATACTAAAAAAGCATTTCTAACTACAGGTTTTAAAGAATGTTAATTAAAGGAGATCTATATATGGTGACTTGTTCGTTTATTATTGTTTTTTTGTCTACTTCGTGTTCGGTAATCTCTAGCTGTTTAAGTAAATTTAATCCAAAGCCTTTGTTTCGAAGTGTAACGGAATTGGCGCAGATTGGTCATTAATTATATAGTTGCTATCTATCAAATGATAATCTACTTTACCTTTTTGTCACGATTTTTTATGTTCCGCGAACCCCCTTCATTTAATATAATAAAATGAAAACAAATTTCGTAAATAAAATAATTTTAAATATTTTTTTAAAATTAAAAGATCTTTCCTTTTTGGATTACTTACAAAGCAAGATTGAAAAATCTTTTCAAATGATTAGATTTTATTATAACACTTCAACGGAATATTTCGACATCTTAAGTTAATGACGGCAATTTATAAAAAGATAAAGCTGAATTATGTATCAAGAACCGCGACTATAAAACCTTAAAATGCCTACCACCCTCAGACTTCCTGGGTGAATGAATAATTAATCACGCATAAGCCAGTTTTGTTAGAAAATCAATAATGGTTCATTGAGTCAGCCTTTCCTGCCAGTATATTAAAATTTATATTATAAATTATGAAAAGACAAGTTTTTCTCCATCGCAATCAATTCACGCCAAAGAGAGAATTAATGAGATACATCTCGCAAAGAAATGAAAGTGAGTGCTTTGAATAATGAGGCTGTGTCAGAATTTGTGGACCTTTACGAGATGTAATTAATTATATTTTTATAAATAACTACAATAAACTTACTTAACTGTGATATATTAACGGAATATGAGCCCTCAAGACAGGTTATACAAGATATCCGTTGGTCCAATCATTTCTATACATAAATTGCAACGTTTAAATTATTGACTCAATACCAAGTGTACTGACATTTAACCACTGAAGGGTTGTTCTTCTCGAAATTACTGAACAAATGAAGGGTTGTTCTTCTCGAAATTACTTATTACTTACTACTACCTGCTTATTCATTATCACTACTGGTTCTACAACCCTTGGCTTCTTCAAGAGTTTTCCTCCATTTCTTTCCAAAGTTCAAAGAATGTCACGCATGTTACAATATGGTATCTTCAGGGAGACATTATTCGCATATTTAAAAATATTTCACAGTTTCAATTAGTTATTTGATTCGTTTCGAATTTTAAAATTTTATTTCAGTAAAATTCCTCTACCATTATTATTGGCTGTACAACTTCTAGTAAATGTTGGCATCCTAATTGATTTCGCATATATAGAAAAGATCAGCTTTCTTTTTTAGCAGAAAAATTTGAAAGAAAATTGATACCTTACATCAGAGAGAAGTGTTAATTTCTTGAAGCCGACGTTTCTGTTCTGAGTGCTGTCAGAAATTTAAAAGTTATAAATTGTTTTTAAATACTAATTAATTGTATTAATTAGAAAGATATACATATATAATCAATTTTATCGAAAAATATATTGTTGTTGCTACCGGGATTCGAACCTTCATCTCTTTCCAATCCGGGAAAGGTGCATTATCCAACTACGCTAAATCAGAATGAACCTTTGTCGACAAATTTTGTCGACAAATGTTACATTTTTCAAATTAATACATCTACCGTTCCATTATTTGAAAGTCATCTACTTTATTTTGGGTTCGGAAATTTGTAATTAATATCACAGACATATGTTCTGAATAATTACAACTTCACAATAAGAATGTGTTCTCCTTAATAATATAAATTATTCCTTGATCTTCATTTTATTATGATATTTGAACCTACTACTAATTGTATATTTATATATTTATATATGAACAACATCACGAAGAGAACACTAAAGAAGAATAAATATTAAGAATTTTTTTAATAGAACTGTACCGAATATTTTATTGCAAACAATCATAATAAAAATATCGGTGAATGTGAAATGCTGAAAGATTGTTAATATTAACAAAACACTTTTTTGGTATTTATATTTGGCCATAAATTTATTTAGCTATATAAAAATTATTTCAATATTTACCTGTTGCTTCTTTAATCCTGATTTTTATTAAAATATATTATAAGGGATATGGCAACGTTATAAAATAAAGATGGGACAAAAATTGGCGAGCTCACCAATTATGTTGTATTAAAAATTATGAGATATGTACTTTGTGCAGATTGATATTTAAAGTTGGTGAGATTATATGACAGTTGAATCAGAAGGATTAACTGTGATGTGAATGGTGAGTGCCCCAATAATCATAAATCATTGACATGTTTGTTATGATCACGGAGATGTATTGTGTATATGTGGACTGAGCAGATTGAAAAAGAAAAACTACTTACAGTTGACTGAAGTTGCTTGAGTACAGTTACAGTTTGTAAATATGCAATGAAATGTCTACACCGAGAAGAGTTTGCTAGAGATCTCGAGGGAAAGGCAGAAGCAAGAGGAGTGGCGTTTAGGAGTCAGCCTTCCGGACGTTATTGGCATATATTATCGTTGGTACCGGTCATGTTTTTGAGGCTGTCAGGAGCTTTGTTTTACACCCAGGTATCTGCAAGGTGCATTCAGAAATTATCGGCAGTGATAATGATCATAGAGGAGATAGACCTCCACACTTTTAATGACATTTTAAAGTGTCCTTTTCTATTTTAATCTTCTTCTTATACCAATCTGCGTTTACTATTGAATATACACCTTCCCTTTTTTGGTTTCTGCAACTTATTTTGCCCAGCATCTATTGACATCATATATTACGACTTAGGATGGATAAAAACTGTAATAGGGCTTGTTACTGAAATCACACGAAATTTATTTATTAATGAATGTAGTAATTATTTAGTGTCTATAACGCTCAGCAAGGCAACAACCAACTAGAACAGATAGACCAATAAAATGTAATGTCTTGAAATCTTGTGGTTCAAAAAGATAATTTTATTTCACTGTTTATTTTTTACATTATTAACTGTGGTCGATTATTTGTGGGGTATTTCAATATATATTGATTATTACCATGTATTTACTCTATTTATTTACTTTTCAACTGTATAATATAATTTGTAAGGTAGTCATATCACGTATATATCACGTTTAATACCATGTAGGTATGTCTTTATAGATATAATTATTATAAATAATTTATTAGAAATGATATAGGAGAAAAACACTGCCCACCTCTTTAAGGCGGGCAGAGAATAGATAAAATATAGATTTTATAATGGTGAGAACTAACACTTTGAACTTTGGTTATAAGAGGCCGTCATTGGGGGAACGGGTCTCTTTTCCATCGCCACTTCGCAAAAGTTATTAATCTATATCTGAGTTACATAATTGTTAATTACTGAAATAATATTTATAATAAGTGTAATTGTTACCATTGGACACCGAGTTATTATTACAAAGACTCCACCAAAGCAACTTGAGAGTACAAAGAGAGGGTAGAACTCCAAGGGAATCTGGTGGTACTTCCAAAGGTACCACAATAATTAATGTGTAAATGAATAAAAATGTGTTAAATTTCACTGAATAAGTATTGTAATTAACTTTGTTTTGAACCACTTTGATTAATTTAACGTCGACATCGACCGCTTTCGATACTGCTATATCTTCGTCAGGACGGACGCAGTTCAGTATGCCTTCGTTCTGACAGTACAGTAGTATCGAAACCGGTCGATGTTAAATTAATTAAAGTACTTCATGTAAAGTTCATTATTTTCAAAATGAATAATACAAAGCTTACACTATAGACATCAAAAATAGTATTGTACTTATATGATAACAATTTTAGCATCGTTGATAAATACGCCTTAGATAGAACAAATGAATTATGATTTTCTAATGAGTACTGTTAATTTAACTAACTTGTCGTGTAGGAGAACTTGAAGTGATTTATTATTTTTATTTAAAATGGTAAATGGCATACGGGACGCCCCTAATTTAACTGAACTGATTGAATACTACGTTCCTACATGGAATACCAGGTCATCGGCACTGTTCCGTGTAAATGCATCATATACTAATTTTTATAGGAATGAACCCATTTTTGTCTTGTCTTTGTTTGAATGATGTTTTTGATGATGTTCTGAGTCAAAGATACAATTGATTTTGATACTCAGCCATTCTGTGTTAAACCTAAATTTTTATTATTTTTCTGTTTTGAACCCTAATTGTTAAAGTTTGTTTTGCTAATTTTTTTAATTTTTTTCAAAAGCTGTATATGTATATTAAATCAATTTTTATTTTCATATGTATTTTCTATCTAGTTCTATTTTTATACATACAATCCATGCTATTTGTGTAGCTGCTCATGTTTTTTATACCTAACCTAACCTAACTAACTTTGTTAAAGCCCATAAGGGCGTAAATTAATAAATAAATAGAATAAATAAATAATATAAAGAGAAGGATAGTATTTTTTTTTCAACTTTTTCACAATCTGGGGGCACCGACTGTATTTATTTTGTGTATTTCTGTAAATGTGATCCTTATTAGATCGAGTTTTTCATAAGATAGCTTCTATTCTGCTACCGGATATCCACCATTGACCCGGATTTAGAGGCCCATTTAACCTGTTGATACGTGACTTGGAAAAGATAGCAGCTCTTCCTTAATATAACTGAACCTTTTTATCACAAACATCGGTAGGTCTCTGACATAGCAATTTTTATTTCAGTTTCTCACGATTGATTCAGAAAACATTGAATTTTGTTTTCATGATAAACTTAAAATAATAATATATTATAGTATGAATGGAGTACATAATAAATTATTAATTTTAAATACTAAATTAATGTATTAATTATAAATATATACATATAAAATCAATTTTGTCGAAAAATATTGTTTTTGCGTCACCGGGATTCGAACCTGGATCTCTATTTCCAATCCGGAGAAGTGCACTACCTTTGTGCTATAACGCCAGTATTTTTCTTGACAAATTTTCGAACCTATATGTTACATTTTTCAAATTAATACACCTGTCGTTCCATTATTTTGAAAGCCATCTACATTATTTTTACAGAATCTCAAATACCTTTGAGTAAATCGATTGCAGACGCCAGAATTATCAATTCATTTTTATTAAATTTTGTTTTTTTGTTTTTCAAAAACAATATTTTTCGACAAAATTGATTTTATATGTATATATTTATAATTAATACATTAATTTAGTATTTAAAATATCACAGACCTATGTTCTGAATAATTACAACTTCACAATAAGAATGTGTTTTCCTTAATAATTATTAATTGTAAGATATAACGTCTAAATTAACTATATTAATTACATTGCAACGTGAAAAATATCTACTATGTTTCTATTCACAATTAAACAAGTAAAAGCATACAATACAATTCAATAATTCAACAATAATAATTAAGTATGTAAGTTTATATTTATGTATTTGTTATTATAAAACGCAAAGGCAAACCTCGTTGATAATATAAATGTTAAACTTATACATTAATAATATATAACTGACATCTGGTTCGATCTGGAATGGTTTGAACTTCGCCCGATCTGAAAACAATATTGCAAAATCCCGAAAATCTAAAAATAGATGGGATGAATTATTTAATTAAATAATTTAGAATATTTTGATTTTGATTAATAACAGATGACGCATTTTCTTCATTTTTGTAAATAATTAAAATGAAGCGCGCCCTCTAATAATTCAATTATAAAAATGTTTTTTTCTTCTTTTACATACATACAGACACAGGGGTGAGCACAGTCTACAATTAATAAAGCTGCGCATGACTAGAAGTACTGCGAATTAAAACTAAATAAATAATTTATTTGATACATTATGTACAAACTATGTAGGCCCACACGCAAATAGTTATCATGTTTACTAATTAACGGAAAATTTAGAAATGACTAATAAAGCTACGCATGTGTCGTGAAATCAAATAATCAAAACTCCGTTGTCAGGTGATAATTACCAATGATTTGTGTCGACAAAAATACATTATTTATTACAGTATAATATAAGATAGTAACTAAATCGCGACAGAGCAGAAAGAGAAGAGAGCTCACGCCCCCGGTGCGCTTGTTTATAATGCCTTATCTACAACACACACACACATACACAAACATATCTTCACCTAAGCAGTAACACCGCATATCTCAATTTTTTGTCAATTTAAGATATTTATATCATTGGATTTTAATTTTCGCGGGGAATCGTTCTATATCACCGATTCACGATACCGTTCAATAGGGGCGTGTAAATCAAAGAAATGTAATCACTACATATCTGTAGCCTCCCTGTCAACTGCGCACAAGTCAATGAATTGTTCCTAAATTTAGTTCAGTTTAGAAAGAATCTGCTCCTCTTTACAACTCTAGAAAGGTAAGTAATACTTCAGTAATTCTACAAAAATCATTTAAAACTAGTTATGTCTCTTTCCTGTAAAATACATAATTATTACATAAAAAATACATAATTATATACATATAAAATACATAATTATTAGTGGTGTTGTTGCTGACAGTAACTAACGATATACAGGGTGTTCAGCGAAAAAATTTCAAGATAAAATTGTAATTGCTCGAAAACCATCAGCGTGAGATAATTGGGAGGGGTATAATTCGACGTGCGTGGTTTACGGGTTTGCCAGTCGCAATGAGTCACTGGTCGGGAGCGCACCGCGCGTTCGCGGTTGAGCAATATTTAAAGTGCGATGATTCATTGGTTTATGCGCGTCGTGCTTTTTGTACTCACTTTAAACATTTGACGAGTAAGTGATGGGTCGAGCACGCAACTTATCTGGTGTTGTATTCAAAAGTTCAGACAAGAAAGGTCAATAGTTAACCAAACTTCTCCAGGACCATCAACGTCAACAGAGATGCCAGAACATATGGCTCAAGTTTGACGTGAAATTATGTGCAGTCCGCGTAAATCGGTAAGGAAGATTGCAGCTTGTACTGGAATGAAAAAATCAGTAGTGCACGTTATTTTGAAAAATAAACTAGTTTCATCCATACAAACTGCAAATCGTGCAGTTTGTCAACAAAAAGACTATTATATACGTGAAACCTTAGCGAGAACGATGCTGGAACGTTTTGAAACAGCACGAACGCTTGAAAACATATTGTTTACCGACGAAGCATCGATGGCTATGTTAATAAACAGAACATGAAATACTGGTGCCCCGATAACCCAAGGAAATTCCATCTAAAACGTTTGTATTTTCCAAAAACGACAGTGTGGTGTGCAATTTCTGTCTGAGGGATAATTGACCCTTATTTTTTTAACCAACGAGAGACAATCACCGCTGACGTGTTTTGCCGAATGATCGACGAGTTTTTGGTATCGCGACTGCAGCTGTTTTGCAGGTTCAACAACAGAACACAATTTCAGCAAAACGAGGCCACTCGATACACAATGTTTTAGTTTTATTTATTATTTAATATTATATTTGAAAATTTTCCGCTGGGCACCTTTACCCTACTTCGTCCATGGTCCGCCGATATACGACGATACCGACACCCGCACAGATGCAAACCTTTGGGCATCACAGTAATTGCAATTAAAATAAATCGAAATTAAATCAAAATGAATGGCAGTAAAAGCAATTAGAATTAGAATTTCTGCGGCAACATTTACAATTTTTAAGTCCAAGAAAACCCGTACGAGTAAAGCTTTTTGTATAATATAATCATGGTGGAATAAAAGAATTTTCTTAAACCGAAACAAAACAAGGCTTGAGTGGGAATTATTTAAATACTCGGGTCATTAAAAGTTCCTTAGGAAAACTCTGCTAATTTATTTAGGAAACAAAAAGTTACTGCCATTGTTCATTTAGAAAGTTCACAGATGTTTGAATGCGAAAAACCTGCGTTGAACACAATGTTTTCTGACTCGGCGGGATGGAAACTCCGCCCTTAATAAAAGGCATTTTATAAAAGGAAAAAATGAGGTTTCAGTGTCCAACCTTTTTTTTTTTACAAGACTTGACTACAGGGATGATGGTAAAAAGCGAACATACATTTATTTATTAACTGTTATTTTTAAATAAGCAACTGATTTTTTGTGACCAACACAACAGAATATACATAAAGTGTGTCCAGCGAAAAGTTTATTATTAAATAATTAAAAAACTACAATGTTATTCTCATATTTTATTTATACTACAAGGAGTTTAACGATGCGGATTTTATAAACAATATCGTTTAAAGGCCGTTCATTTCTCTCAAGACATTCTTGAAATCGGACTCGGATGGTTAACGAGCAATTACAGTTTAATCTTGAAATTTTTCCGCTGAACACCCTATACATCGTCAAATTTAACTTAAATATCAGAACTTTGACAATATTTAAAAATAATTTGTAGAACAAGGCATTTAATTTTTTTGGTTATTTAAAAAAAAATTATAAGTTAGTCAACTGCTATCATAATTAGTTAGATACCTGGAAAACAATTTAATATAAATTAGTAATAGGTATATCATTTTGAGATACATACTTACTTTGTTATTTGACTCAAAGAGATTTTAATTTCTCGCCCTTTTAATATTGTAATTCTTATGATTTCTCAGGATTTAATTTTTATTATCCCGATGTTAGAAAATTTAATTTTATCATTAATGTTACAATTATTAACAAGTCAGAAAAAACAAATACAATGTATGTAGATATGTTGATTATATTTTTGTATGCAATTAATTTTTGAACAAAAAATAACGTAAATAATAATGTATAATTAATTTGATGTGAAACATTTTTAATAATAATAATAACACGCACAAAGAAAAATAAAGCACTGAGCGTTTCATCATTTAGTCTTGATTTTAATTTTGGTATCCAGAAAATAATTCTAAATATTAATCTCGAAAGTTTCAGTATTATATATAGATATTAATCCCTGGATTCTTAAACATTGTAAATTAGGCAGGAATCATGGGATTGGATTTCCTACTTATATGTATAGAGAAGAGTATACATATATATACACTCTTCTCATTTTTTCCAATTTTGAATATACATGTTTCAACAAACCGATGTCAAATTTCGCGAAGACTTACAAAACGATACAAAAACTTTTTTTTTTAAAATTACTAATTAATTTTTTCAAACAGAAAAATATTCAATTAACATATATTAGTAACTCTTCAAAAGTTTTTGGTGAAACTTTGTGGAACTCCATGATTATTTTGTAAATTAAATTAAAACACTGTTTTATTCCACTTTATTATATTGTGTTAAAAGTTTTCGGAAACATCTTCTCATTATCAATATTATAATTCAACTAAAATTAAAGTTAGACATTCTAGAAAATTTAGAAATAAAATAACAATAAAAACACAATAATTATTCAAATACCGCCTAATACATCCCCTTTCTTATCCATTTTAACTCCACCCCCACCCCCACCACCGTTAAATCTAAAAACACCATATATTTCTGTTTGAAAGTGTCTTCAATTTTAAAACGTTATATCTTTTAACACAATAAAACATAGTGTAAATAAATTTTACAAAAAAATACATGTAGGTACATATTTGATTAAATTTATTTTTATTATATAGTGTAAAACCTCCTCGCTGGAATCTCCACCGCGTTGTGGTGAGGAAGTTTGAGTATTCCAGGGATTCTAAGAGCTATGCTGGCGGTAGTGTAACTAAGAGAGGGTCCTACCATGCCAAACATGTCGTCGTAGATGGGAATAAGACTATGAGAAATCCACTGTTAGAGGGCAACAATTCGTGACAGTATTGAATTAAGTATATCATATTTTTCTGACCAGTTGAAATACTGCGATGAGGAAAGCGATGGTAAACTACCTCATTATACTTTACCAGGATAGTTATACAGCCAGACCGTGCAAAACTCTTAAAAAATGCGAGTTTATTTTTCGTGTCAAATTCTTAGCATTTCGGGTCAAATGCGTAAAACGCTTTGGAAGAATCTACTAGATGGCGATTATCACGAATTATAACGTAATTCCTTTATGAATATTTTCGTTTCATACGCATGTGCGCTGAATCACTGTTCACAATCAAATTTAAAAATGAATCACAAATCACGATATTCCCAGATATTCAATCACTGATAGTGAGTGTGGCTCAAAGATATCTGTGATTGACTCACGGTTCGTGACTAATTAAGATGTACATAGTCAAATTTAATAAGATCATTATTATTTATAATAAATATTTAAATCATTACCAGGAATTATAATTGTGCACTACATACTCGATATTACATCATTTTCGTTTTTTCTAGTTCATGTCATTATTGACATATATTGACCTCAATCAGATGAGACTCCACAAGTCTCGGTGTTGAGTCGCCCTCTCAGCTGACTCCAGGGTCTCTTCACCCACCATTATGGCACTCTTACAGGTCTTCTTCCAAAAGTTGTGCCCAGGATAGCCTGGGCACAACTTTTGGCTGAAGCCTAGAAACAGCCTAGAAAAGGAGACTATTCTCCTTTTCTAGGCTGTCGCATAATGTAGGAAAATAATTAAAAGAAGAAACAAATAATTACTGGATTTTTACCTCCAATGGCATTGTTATTTAACAAATTATAGACATCTCATAGAAACATATATAATCTGTCATATATACAGATAAAGAATATAGCTTTCATATTTCTAATAAAAATTAGATTACCATTAGTAACATCTATGCTGCTTCAGGGAAATAAATATCAAATTTCAAACCATAGATGGCGACAGTGAAATTGTAGCTAAAACTCGAAGTGTTTCTACATGGTAACATATATACAACTTCCAAAAATTAAATAGATATGGAATAGTGAACGTTACATTGTGTAATGTGATCAATTAAGGCAGCCGAAGACAGGTCGTAAGTCCTGTAATTACCCATACTTCCATATTTTATCATTTAATATAAGAAAAATAGCTTCGTCTTTATGGAGATATCTATAATTTGTTTAGAAAGAATCTTTGTTCATTGTTGTAAATAAGGCTTGATGTGGTTGAATTTGTTACAGAATTGAGGCATTCGTGGGTCGTGCTGTCCACGGGATGCGAAACGTTCTTAACTTATATATTATATATGGTGTTAGTGCTGTTTAAAATAAATGAAACTCTATTAAGTTTTTTGGTGTTTAACTTGTTGCCTCATACATACATTCAATTCACGGTTTATCAAATTTTAATCTGCGTATCTCTTTCCCTTTTTTTTCCCTCACCTATCCTTAAGCACATGGAAGAAAGTAAATGTCGCAGTGATTAAAAGTCTTCCAACTGCAGCAAGTTTAGTGTACTTAGAACTTTTGTATGGATAACTACCGTCGCTTCACTCCGTTTTACTCCGCTAACGCTTATTAATTAGTCTTTCTTTAATCCCGCTTATACATAATAATCCTTTTCGCGAGTGTTAGTATACACCCCGCGACGCTTGTATTTGTGGTGGAGAGGAATCTATCAATGATCATGACCAGCATCCGGCAGATGAAAAGTAAGTGCCTTTCTTTTTTTCTCATATTTCCACCATATGGTACTGGTGTATCTTCTAGTTAGATTACGTTTTTTGTAGATGGTTTCGAGGAAACCTAGATTCTAATTATTATATTTAAATAAGAAAAAAAAGATTTAATAAAATTAATCAATGACACTACACGAGTACAAAAGTATGAGTAGAGCATAAAAGTAAATTAAAAAAGAATTAAAATGATATATTTTTACACAATGCATTAAACATACGTATGAATGTGGTTTTACATAATTATTATCAATTTCTGATATTTCATTCAAACGATAGACTGGCAATAGAAAGACCAGGTTTATCTTTTGCATCTTTTATTGAAAAACTTACTTTGGTTGAATTATAAGGAACGACATGTTCTGAAAAATTGCAATTTTACAAACAAAATATAATTGAATACCATTAATTGTAAAACATATATACATTAAAATGGCAATAAAACTAAAACAAGATAAAGAATGATTCGTATTCTTGTATATAGTTTAGAATATAAATAGCTTTTTGAGTTACGAAAACACATGACCCCTGTAACCTCATCAACGTAGTCAGAGAGCTTATTCCCCCAGAAAGGCCACCCAAGTCAGAAAGGTCAAAAGGTAGAAGCCAGAATAATAATAATAGTCCACATGTAGACTCCCGTGATACAAGCGGACGTTAATCTAGGTCCTTTTGCCAACGACACAATCACTTCAGCACAGTTGGTACTTGATATTAAACAAATCACATACGGGTAATATTCTGAAAAGACTAGCAGGAAACAACTATTCACCGCAGCACTCTATCTATCTATTCCAAAACATCAAGAGCTCATGGATTCAGAATCGGAAAAATGGTTCAACGAATTCGGAATTCTTTTCAATGCAAGTGGACCTTAAAAGATTGTGAGAGACGTGCTTTAAGTAAATAATATATAGAGTATAACTAGATTTGAGAAGAGTGTTACTGTATATGATTATAAAGAAATTAATGATCGTAGTAGTATCATTTATCCGGATTTATACGGATCTTAGTAATATTATTTGGCTTTATTTGCTCAATTCTCTTTTCTTTTATATTTGTGGCGGCTCTCGACTCTGCCGACAGAGATTTCTTTCGTTGATGCAGACGACATGACCGACCGAGCGGCAAGCCTAAGCGGCATTGCCTTTTCGCCCGACCAGCACACATTTATTCGGCAACTCGCAGCGCCAGTTTCGCGTCTTAATATAATTTATTACCCTCCTCGGTCCCTCCACTTATCTCGGCATCTTGTCTCACTTGGTCGGTCCAACAGGTGGGGATTTTTCTTTTCCTCTCCATCATTCGACATGGCCCATCACATTAAGCTTCACAGGTTTAATTAAATTTATTGTGGAGTTATTATGCTTCACCAAACTATATTTTCTTCTTGCAAGACGTCCAAAAACTTGAAGGAATTGTCTTTGACAAATGGTTAAGAGTCTGTCCTCCGTGTTCAGTACCTGCAGAATGGAGATATTCGTGCGTCCGCGATACGTGCAATATATATTTCTGGGACCACTTCTCTAATTTTGTTTGTTTGCCAAAAGATCTTTGTTTGGAATACGACTCGCGTGCGTCAAATGGTGTGTGCTTATATTCGTGTTGTCTAAGATAAATACACTTTCTTTAGGCTCGGAGGAGGAGATAGAGGAAACCCCTACTTCATTAATCAAGGAATCTTTGCCAAATGGATGAATGTCAAATACCTTGCAGAGATGTACCACCGTAACAAAGCCCAAACAAGCCATAATAGCATTATCTGGAATGGCCAGACGAAGAAGACAGAAGCCAAGTTTTTTGAACAGATTTTTAAAACCTGATGATTCTCAACCGGGTCCAAGTAGGGGAAAAAGATAGGAAAGAGAAAATTAAAGTGTGTTAATTTTTCATTTATTTCATCTAATTGCTTTTGAATGTTAGTATTAAGCGGTGTTTAAATTTTATACAACCCTGTCAATGTATATTATAATATGCAAATAATAATAGGATTTTTTTTCGTGAAAACGAAATAATCATTTTCCCTTTATTATGGGAAAAAATCGTTTGGTGTATATTCTGTTTGATATATAAGTCCAATGATCTGAAACGGATTAAGGATGTATTCCGACGTATTTCTGTAATGGGTAAAGTACACTTACTTTGATTGTTATATGTTATATAATTATAGAAGCTCTTGTTGCTATTAGCGTAAGTAGAATCTCATTACGTGTCCGATTCATTTTGAGAGTATGAATTATTTTCCAATAAATTAGTATGAAGTTTTCGGTCTGTGTATGTCGGTCCACGGAAGACTAGAGAAGGATGCTCTACATTGGGCAGACAGATAGATATTGACGACGACACCACATTGTATAACTTTCTTACCAACAATAAAATATTTAGATATAGACAACATATATCTTGGTAACATTGAAGCTGGGAGCATGTGAGATGTGGAGTAGGAAACGTACGGAAAATATAAGCTGGACGGGAAGAGTTACATCTAAGGTAAAGCTAGAGTTGGCAAAGTTAAAATGGAAAATAATTATTAAAGAGAACACATTCTTATTGTGAAGTTGTAATTATTCTGAACATAGGTCTGTAATATTTTAAATACTAATTAAATGTATTAATTAGAAAGATATACATATAAAATCAATTTTATCTAAAAGTATTATTGTTGTGCTACCGGAGTTCGAACCTGGATTTTTTTCCAAACCGGGGAAGGTTCAATTTAATGAAAATGAATTGTTAATTCTGGCGTCTGCTATCAGTTTACTAAAAGGTATTTGAGGTATCAAATATATTTTTATTATCTATTTATTATCATAAATCAATTCCATATTTAGGAAACTTACAATATTATAATGCGAAAATATATTACATAAGCAAAAAAGTTATTTTTTATTATTAAGTAGGTTATAGTATTTCTCTGGTAAGTTTAGGTGTCGTGTTTTTAATAAAAAATATTGATTAGAAAAATATACAGGAAAATTCAATTTTGAACCTGGATCCTTTCCTATTCAAAGAAATGCATACATTTAAAATTGATGCATTTAAATTTAATTAAAATACCACAGAATTATTTTCTGTAAAAAAAACTGCAACTTCACAATAATAATATGTTATCCTTAATAATTAAAAAAGCAGTCGATACCATTATTTGTCAATTTTATAGAAGTGATGAATTTATAAATAGACTTAGATTTGAAAACATAATAAATTTATTATTATTGCTTGAACATTTTTAAGCCCGCAGATTTTTCGTAGATCCACCAACGGTCGGTTAAGCAATGGTAATGTTCTCCCAGTGAAGGGGTGATTGAGGGAGAAAGTTAGAGTAGGAGGGATGATTGATGAAGGGTAAGAAAGGTGAACTGAGATGACTGCAACAGATCTTCTGCAAATACCGCTAAAGCACTCCTCGGGGCATCGTTATTTTATACACTTTTTTTAATATTGTTAGCGGCTAGTCTGCCGGAGTTGAAGGAATATTTCACGAATTCTGTGGAGGATTGCTTATTCAAATGATGCAGACATTCATATTTCATATTACAATTCACATTGATTTACAACTCTTTGTATTTTTTATTAAAATTTTGCACAAACACATTTATATAATATATAGTATTGTATACCGTTAACCCAAACTATGAATGGAAACAAATCACTGATTTGATCATTATCGCACACAACTCGTATTATTTTTCAAATTAATTTTTATAAACGTTTCTTAAATTGTACAAGAATTTAATATAAATATAAGGTAAACAAATATCAGATATCTCATAGAGACAAAGCTATTTTTTAATTGCATTTAATGAATAATATATAGAAGTATGGGTGATTACAGAGCTTACGGCCTGTCTTCGGCTGGCTTAAGTATATATATATATATATATATAAAACGTTCACTAATTCTCACCCATCAATCAGATTTTCATAGTGACGACATATATGCTGTTTAAAAAAAAGGGAAAAATGAATTATCAAATTTGGTCCATAGATGGCAGGTCGTAAGTCCTGTATTTACCCCATACTTCCATACATTTTCCATTAAATATAATAAAAAAATAGCTTTGTCTCTATGAAATATCTGATATTTATTTAAAAATAGTGTCCTTGTAGGTAAAAATCCAGTAACTGAGCGTTCTTGGACGTATTCAAATGTTGATAAATATAAGTTATTCAATAATTATAAAGTTACTTTGTGGAAACATTTTATATTAATAATAAGAAAACACTTAGACAACTAGCAGTTGAAATTGTAAAAATATTGTTGATATATAGTGTTTATTTAGTTGAAATTGTAGATACACATAAATATTATGAGAAGAACACATTCTTATTGTGAAGTTGTAATTATTCAGAACATAGGTCTGTGATAATTTAAATACTAATTTAATGTTAATTATAAAGATATTCATATAAAATTAATTTTATTGAAAAATATTGTTGATTCGCCACCGGGATTTGAACCTGGATCTCTTTCCAAACCGAGGAAGGTGCATTAGCCAACTATGCTACAGCATCATGTGATCATATCATTCATGTTCTGAATAATCACAACTTCACAGTAAGAATGTGTTCTCCTAATAATAAAAAGTTGTATCAATGTCTCCAAAATTTAATAAAAATTAATTGATAATTCTGGTGTCTGCTATCAGATTACTCAAAGGTATTTGAGATTCCGTAAAAATAAGGTAGATGGCTATTTCAAATAATGGAACGATTAAATGTATTAATATCAAAAAGGTAACATATAGGTTCGAAAATTTGTCGCTAAAAATATCGTAGCATAGTTGGATTATGCACCTTCCCCTGTTTGGAAAGAGATCCAGGTTCGAATGCCGGTGGCGCAACAATAATGTTTTTCGATAGAATTGATTTTATATGTATATATTTCTAATTAATATATTTAATACATATTTTCATATAAATTAAAAATTGTTTAAATAGAGTACAAATATGGTCTAAATTATCAATATAAATGTTCAAAATATCACGCACTTCTGATTTTATTAAAACTTCAATAGAACCACCAATCAAGGACATGGAAATTTATTATTTCCACGTTGAATAATAAATTCATTTTATTTTTAAGGAGAACACATTCTTATTGTGAAGTTGTAATTTTTCAGAAATTTGATCTATGATATTTTGAATAAAAATTAAATGTATCAATTATCCCGGTAGCAACAAAAATATTTTTCCGATAAATTGATTTTATATGTACCTATATTTTTCTAATTAATACATTTAATTTATATTAATAAATTCATTATATAATGTATTATAACTCTGAAAATAGCAATTTCAGACTTTCCAGAATTTCTAAATTAAATAAAAATTGGCTTAAAATAAATTAATGGCGTTTTGTTAAATGTTTATTTGTTGTTTAAAAAGATATTTTATTTATGTTAAGTAAATTTATTAACCTGCGGATAAGCTTCTAGAAGGAAGGTTTGGGGGAGGGTTGTTAAAATTATATAAAAAACTGATAATATTACAATAAATGATATTTAACATTTTAAACAATCCCAACTGTTGCTGTACTTGAATATTCTCAATTTATATACTAAAGTTTAAAATCCGTCCTAAGACGTTATTTAAGTGTATATCATAAACACTTAATAACCAACGTCTTGAAATGTCAAGAGAAGTAGTTTGGCCCTTTAACTTTGAAAAACTATCGTTATAAAATAATAATTACCAACTTACTGATGTATAACGTATTCGTTTCAGAAATATTACTGTTAATTATAATAATTATCAACCAGTACAGCAGCATTATGGTGTTCCAGTTTTCAAATTTCTGACAAACAAGGCAGGAATATTGGCAGATGGATCTGGCCTACCTTGACCTTGGTCCTGGGATGGACGTCACGTTTCACCTCCAGTTGACTCGCACTTTTGTAGTGAGGAACAGAGATATCACTGCACTTCCAGAGATGTTTAGAACACCGCTTCATCGTGGTCCAGATTTGTACAGACGGCGACAATTTTGATCCACAAAAAAAGTACGTTGACAGCTCGGTGTCGGAATGCAATCTATTCTCACGTCGGCAAAATCCCCAAGTAATTAGTTGGCCAGAGCGGGAAATGTATACTAGGAAAGCGGGAAAGGTATATAAAGGTATATTGGAAGTACAAAATGCACAGGGAGTAGGTACTCGACTTGCGTCAACAAAGAGCGATAGACATAGCAAAGAGGCCTTAATACTTAAGATGATTCTCAACGATAATGGCACGTGTTGCTGTGCCGAAACGTCAGTCCAGGATTCCTTAAGGAAACAATCTAACCAGAAGAGACACCAGTCCAACAAAGATTCAGATAAAATGAATTATAAACTGTACATATCACATAATATATATAAAATATAGATTTTTTAATACATTCGTTTGTAAATAATTCATTTTGTTTTATTTACGCAACAAGGTAATGGATTTTCTTTCCTTCATCATTCTTGTTTGAACCTTGTTTAGAAATGTAATAAAATGATATAAATTATACAGATAGACTTTAAGCGAAAATGTTTCTCGTAATGTTAATTTCATGGGCGACTGATTGGGGAAATGTGAAATTTGATGGCATTTATATTCAGATTTCAGCACTTTAAGGAGTATTCTACACAGATGGTATAACTATCGCATGCACAATACTATTTAAATGAAAAGAAAAACTATTTAATGAACATCTGTTCCCGAGCAGTTGAATGGTATCGTCGCATTTAACAAATTTCATATTGCTCAAACTATAAAATATAATGTCTGCCTCTAAATATTATAGTCATGTTAAAGTAATTCCTGTGGTTTGTTTTGATGAGAAATTTATACCGAACAAGACAAATTTTAATGAATATTAACCACTGCCTGCCGTCTAGGTAATTATGATTTTATAATTAATTAGTTATATCGATTAATTATAAATATCTTCACTTACAAGTTACCTATTCGAGAATATTTAAAGAAAACGTAAAATAATTGATTAAAATTAAAGAGTGTTAATAGTTGAACACCGTTGATTAAATCAAAATTTACTCTAGAAAAATATTCTAAAATAAACATCAATTTTATTATTATATGTATATATATATAAAAAAACAACACAAAAGAAGGGAATAAAAATTTTAAAATATTTTTTGTTTTAAACGAGATGTTGTAAATGGATGTCTTTTTGTTTTTCAAATTGGCAACACTTTTTCCAGCGATAGCCATTTGATAACTGATAGCTGATTTTTGCTCAGTTTGGTTTACCATTTCAGCGTGAATAGACTTATGCCAGAACAACGATTGAAAATTGTGCAAATTTATTTCGTAAATCGTGGTTCAGTTCGCAAAACTTACTACGTCTACATAACAGTCGACATAATCGCCAATTCAAGCAAGTAATTCGAATAATCGTGGATCGTTTTCGCACCACGCGTATTCTAATTGATAATACGCATCCGCAGAGATGTCGTATAGTACACACCGAAGAAGTTGTTGCTGCATTGGGGCGTAGTATTGAGGAGGAATCGAATGAGTCGATTCGCCATCGAGAGCGCTATGGATCCATGATTACTGACTTTTTCATTCCCCAATTGAATGGTATTAGTATGGAAAAGCCATGGTTTCAACAAGACGGCGCAACATGCCACACAGCGCGCGTCACAATAAATTTATTGAAGGAAACCTTCAATGAGCGCATAATTTCGCGTAATGCGTTTGTGAACTGGCCTCCAAGATTGTGTGATTTAACACCTTTGGATTATTTTCTGTGGGGATATGTAAAGTCGCTAATCCACACCAATAAACCAGAGACGATAGACGGCTTGAAAGCAGACGCGGTCGCTTCATACATGCTTTGGATGCTCCGCATCCCTTGTGTTCTTGAGTCAAAAAGCTTTGGACTTTTTGATTCTAGCCGAAGACAGCACTGCTGGAAATAAATTAGTCCTGTCCTTTAGAGACCAATCACAACACACACTGCGACAGCGCGCGCACGGAACGAGTCGAAATACATATACATTCTAAGCTTTCGAAAATCTATGAATTGCGTAAACACACAGATACCAGCAACAGTGGATTCTATCATTCGTTTCGTATACACGGAGTTTGAAAGTATTTGAATTTTGCGCATGTGCATTCAGTTCTGTTTGTCAAGGTTTTCGTATATTCTTCTGCATATGCATTCGTTAACAGCATTCAAACGTACACAAAACGACTTTAATGCGTATGGGTATAATCCACAGAATAGCACGCATATTACGCGAGTGACGTGTTTTGAAGAGTTCGTTTGTGTGACGTATTTTTGACAATTTGGCTTGAATATTTGTAGCAGAATTAATGAAACATTGAATCTTTCGATTATCTATTTACTTCAATATTTAAATAAAAAGTGAATACAGAAAATAACATAGATACTTTACCAACGTGTTCTAATGCTGTAAACAAAAATAGTGAATTGTTTGTGTTCGTGGGCTAGTCTATAGACTTGTATATTTGGTTTTAGCTATAAATTTATTATCCAGCATCCCTTCTACAAAATGTCACTGACCGTCACTGCTTGAAAGTCAGCATTCGTTACGTTATTGCCGATATACGGCCCCAGCTGCTTCAAAAAATTGGCCGAAAATTGGACTTCCATATTGCGCTTTATTCGAGCCAGCTGTGGTGGCGCCCATATGCCCAAAATCATATTCAAATACTAATGGCATACAATTATCTTTTCAATATTGCCAATACTATGACTATTACCACGATTTTAATGTGTTTTATTTCATTTTAAAGTTATATACCTCTAATAAATTTATGAGTATATGATATAAAACAAAAATTATATAAATAAAATTTTAATTTACATATAAATCAAAAACACGTTATTTTAAGTTTATAGTCGATAAAAAAAAATATATACATGATACTTAAGAAATTCACGCAACCGTATTTAAAAAAAAATACATTAAATTATTTGTGCACATTGTTAAAATTTCGTATTATACATTATGTCATTGGAAAATCAATTTATCATCTGAGATTTTAATATAACTTAGATAAGATAGAATATTTATTTCTTCGTCGGAGTTTTGAAATGTGAAATTTTTTAAAAAAATGTCGCTGTATAATTTTGTGTAGGTAATAAAATAAATTGGTTCCTGATTTCGGGCACGTTATATATAATAGTATTACTCTTGCATATTATTTGTAATTAAATCGATATTTCTAAAAAATGTTACAAGTGGTAATAAAATGTTACAAAGTTTTCTTATCTCCCAAATTTATAGGAAATTAAACATGTTTATATCACAGTTGTTAAAATAAAATTATTCTCTAAAAATTTATATAAAAAAATCAATTTTGACCAAAACGTCAAATGGTACCTTATTGTTCCTTGTTTCACCAACTAAATATATTTGTTGAGGTTCTGTTTCAAATAGTTTGTTAACACGAGTTGGTGAGGAATATAAGGGATGCAGGAAGAGCGGAAGGAATGTGGGAGAGGGACAGGAATCGGGGACAGGGGTTGACTGAAGAACAACCAGAACCAGAAAACACGACCCACCTGTGAAATGATCCTTTCGGTATCTTCTTGCACTGGATCCACTAACGCTGTTCAGCTGGAAGCACGACACTTGAATATACACTTTCAGTGATAGCGCGAAAGTATCATAACACGACTTGCGCAATCGAACAATGTACAGGTTTCAGCACGCATGGTAGTGAGGAGCCAAAACAAATATAAATAAACTATCGGCCCACACAGCAGGATGATAATTCACAGAAATAAATTCACCCAATGGTAAAATGCTATCCTGACAGTTAGAAGATTCAAACTTCAACTAATTTAAACATATAGAACACACTACAGAATGGTCGTGTTCTGGTACTGTACTGGACAGGAATTATATGTACGTCGCATTCATATTGTGCACATGGCGGCCGCCGATCGTTGGATAAAGATCGAACATAGTTCTTAACAGAAACATTTTTTAATCACCATAAATATGTCTTAGTCTGAAATACTTAATTTTCTTGTGTTAAATTATTTTATACTCTGTTTTTTTGGGTCAGTTCTGCGATAGGTATATATTAAATAAATCATTGTTCAAACATTCTTTGAAACTCATAACATCTATGAAAAAAATTAATATGTCAAAAATATTGGGAGAAGGCCTAAATCAATATATAAAAACGAGGGCAAAACAATTTAAATTCCAATATCAAATCTTTTTAATCACGAAAAATAATACAGAATGTTGCGATCTATCATATAATCATTTCACGAATTTATGAGAGAAGTGAATCAATAATTCTATATTTGAAAACTGTGGCCGATGTGTTTAATCATTTTCGGGATTTTACTGTAACACACTTTTTAACATAGACAAATATATTATATATTAGCGAGAGTATAAAGAAAGAAACAGGAGAGGTGGAACACAATGACACGCTGATGTTGTGGTCCGGGCTCCCAGATGCGGACTTTAGCACCAGTGTGTCAGGGTATTGCAGCGTTGCTGAGAGAAGAATGAACCAATGTATGAGTGAATATTAGTTTGTCAATGCCAGGCTCATGTGGATCCATTCTAAAATTGGAATTACACGAGTATTTTTAGTCACAGGTTATGTCTCCGTAAATTCAGAAAATGATGTAGTGAAATATGAATTTTGGACGAATATAAGAGATGTAATGAATGTGAAACGAAATAATGAAAGAATAATTTTCGCAGGCGATTTGAATAGATGTGTGGGAACTCGGATGGTTAGTTTAGAATCAGTGACAAAAACATGAATGCGAATGGAAATAGTCTACTTGAGGTATGTCTGGAATGAAACCTTTTTGTTTCAAATACCTTTTCTGATCACAGAAGAATCCAAAATTACACATAGGAGAGAAGACGATGATTGATTTTGAGGTGGTTGACTCTAGACTGAAATCCGCTAGTGTTGATACTCAGGTGTTTAGGGGCGCCGAGATGAAAACTTATCATTTTCTTGTCGTCTCAAGAATACATTTATTTAAAGGCGTTCCGTAAAAAAAACAATGGGAAAAGGATGAAGACAGAGACAAATTTGAAAAGAATGTGTTTGAACGGCTGAACGAGTAAAGAGTTAGTGATCTGAAATAGACGATGCATGAGACTACATTAAGGTTACTCTATGAAAATCTGCAAAGGAAACTTATGGTACAGCTACCCAAGGAATGAAGAAAGGCGATGCATGATGGGACGATGAGATAAATAAACTTGTGAAAAAAAAGAAGAATGCGTGGCTATATTTTTTGAAAATAAATAAAGACGAATACTTGAGAGCAAAACACCTGTATAAAGCAGCAGAATGAAATCTATTAAGTCAACAAATGGAGAGTTGTAATGAATGAGGAGGAAATAAAAGAAAGATGGAAGAAATGTATAAGAGTGAAGAGCATGCAAATTAGGAATCCCCCGTGAGGCTCTCTAGGGTAAGTATGAAAGACGAAAACGATATAAATGCAATAAGTATGGAAGACATTAAATGTGCGATAAAACATATAAAGAATGGTAAGGCTGTGAGATATCAAGGTCAGATTAAAGGAGGGCTATCATTATGCCTCTCTATAAAGGCAAAGAATCACGAATGGAATGCGGTAACTATAAGGCAATTATCGTATTCCGTATTTGTATTCTCATATTCCTCGGTAGTGCAATGGTCAGCATTCTCGCTTATAACGCGGTAGACTGGGGTTCGATTCTCTACTATAGTTTTTTTTGGCTCATTTAGCAAAATGTATGTTTTTTTTACGAATCAGAAAAACATATATTATGCAGAGGTGATAGATACATCTGTCTGAGACATGTGACGCGTATTTATTTTAATATGTATATTCTGGCGTCCAGTAAGATTTTCATTCAGAATCATTTTTAATCGTATTATTTATATTTAATATAGAATGCGACATGATAGAATTTAAATTACAATACCTAATTGTCAAAAAAAATGTATCTGTCCGATAAAAAATGTAAATGTCCGATCTTAAATATGTTTCCATTCACCATATAATCTGTCTCATTACCTCCTCCCACCATTTACTAACCCCCTACCCCCCGTCGCCCACCCAACACCTGACACTAATAGATGACTGCTCATATTTTGTAATGTTAAGTTAGTGTCTAGTTTACTCTGAAGAAGGAACAGCTATTCCGAAACCGCCTTGTGATACCAAAAATAAAGTTGTTTTAAACAAGGTGAATTTTTGTTAATTTCATTATATAATGAATAACCACGAAGGTAAATACAACAGTAAGGCACAGTACAAATACATAAAAAAAGTATACAGTACCAATTATTTATGGATGTATTAAAGGAATAAAATAATCACTAATTTTAAAATTAAATGAATTAAAAATAATTGAAGATATTGATTTATTAAATTATTTGGATGTATTATATATACTCGAAGAACTAACGAAGTTCTGCTTTTCCCACAACACCAAGTTATCATTTATTAATTGAATATAAGACCAGAAAATGATGAAGCGTAATGCCTACCTCCCTCTGTGTTCATTCACCGCATTTTCTTCACCTTTCAAATTGAGCTTCAAAGCTGCTCCATCCTCGGGAGGTATCGCAGCCGCCTGCGATACCGACGCCAGCGTTCCCGCGCGATCTCTGCACGTCAATCCGATCAACGTCCTTACAGGTGGCTCCCGCGATCGATCCCGTTCCATTTTCAAATCGCCCGAGCCTCGGCGGCGCAGCGCCACCTGTTCCCGGCTGTTGCTCGTCCCTCCTCCCCCTCGACTCGGGGCCCCGCCAGCCCCCCGGCCGCGGGCCCATCAGTCGACCGCCGATCTGCGCCGCGGCCGGGCGACCGACCCCTACCCCCGACCGGCGCCCGCTCGAAAGCGCGCGCCACTGGGATTCGAATTTCAAATTCAAATCGATCTTGGATTTTTTTTGAACGCACCTGTATTTATACTACTCATGAGTTAATTTCAAAATTGGACTGAGACAATTAGTACGCTGGAAAAATATTAATTAAATATCAAGTTTTCATTTAATATAATAATAATTCAGTTGCACTTGAATTAGTTTAAATTAAATGTAATACGTAGATTTAGTAACATAGTTACCGCTTAAAGTCAATAAAAGTTGTAAACTTATAGTTGTTGATGTTTTAATATTAAAAAATTTAGCCGTTAATATTATGTGAGTGTTCCGAAGACGTTTCACCATCATCACTTCTGATTCATCGACATCGCTGGAACCAAACCGGTAAAATATTGTATATTTCTTTTTATATTATCTATAAAATTTGCTTTTATTTAAAAAATATATTTAAAATTGTACAAAAGTTAACTTAGTACATGTTATATATGAATCAAGTTTTATTTCTATATGGCAAACTGAAGAAATATTTTTATAAATATATAAATATCATTTCCATATCTCTTTATGTCAAATATATTTCTTTATATTCAAATTTACCTATCTTTTCTGTGTAACTTTTGTAGCCCTTGTGTATAATTCAAATGTAGAAATGTAGCAGGGCCTGCCAAAGAGAATGTACGCGTATTTTCGAATATATGTTTCGACTCATATTGCCATTTTAAATTTCATGATTTTCAATTAAATTCATTGATTGTTTATACGAGCAAAAAATTAAACTTATTCTTAGTGAAATAATATTATAAATCATTTATTTTAATTGCGTATTGATTTAGTTTTGTAATTTGTCTTTAAATACACATACTATTCCTCTATTAAATAAAACACAGGTAAAAATGAAATAAATACAGTTATAATTCAAAATACACTTTTAAAATATAATTATAATTGCAGAATGTTTGTATCTATATGCGAATTTTGGAAATATACATACTCGTTCTAGCTTCAATAATATTATATTTATTCTCACCTAAGCTTTCTCAATGACGCTCATTAAAGTGTAGATGATTAATTAAAGAATTGTACATAGATATTATATTCGTATTAAAAAAATATACATATTAAACTTTTTTTAAATGGGTCAAGTCAAAATTATTGAACATTGTCATAATAGTCAAAATTCTATCATTCACTTATTTATGGCAGTAGTTAATTCATAAATTGTTGATTGATATGACAAATCTTATGGTACCAATTATCTATTTACATTTTTGTAAAATTAGAGATGCATACACGGAATATGTGTCAAATCAATATTTTTAGTATTTTTAAACTAAGCCAAACGCTTGTGCTGTGTAAATTGGACTAAGTACATATATCAGTGTTTCCCAACCTGGGGCCCACGTCCCACAGGGTGGTAATTAGATTTTTAAAGGGGGTATGGCTTTGTGAGGAAACAGAAATCGAATATCTAAATTCAACCAATCGTGCAAGAAAACTATTGGTACCGTTTCCGTCTACATATTTAGCTGAATGTAGATTTAGAGCCATAAAAACAATAAATCGGTCGAATTAAGATTGAAACTAACTAAATTGGAACCAAACATAAAGTCTCTTTGCAACAAGCATCAAGTGCAAGAATCTTATTAAATTTAAATAATAAATAATTACTTATAATTAAAGTAATATAGAAAAATCTTTCATTAAAATTATTTTGTACTTGAATTTTAGTTTCTCCAGTTTTGAAAATTTACTTACTGTATTTCCTTAACAGTTTCCTAGTGATTTCTTCCAAAAACTTATCATTTAAGTTTCTTCAGTGAACAATTCAATTTTTGAATATTAAAAATTTTGTATATGTTACATAGGGAGCATAAGAATTTTAAAAGGTGGGGCGCGGCACAAAAAAGCTTGGGAAACAATGACATAGATGATCAACGGAAACGAGGCTCGAACCCCCGACCACTAGATCATAAGGCGAGTGTTTTAACCACTAAACTTGCTAGCACGTCAATCTTTACAATTTTTATAAAATAATTATAAGCAAAGTTTACAAGCAGTTATTATAATTAATTATATATGATACGGTACTTCTAGCAATTAACATTGAAGATTTACAAATCCTGCTGAACCAAGTACTGAAGACATGTGAGACATTTGTCAAGAACAAAGTATTGTATACCTGGGTTGCAATATAAATGAATGATGGGATTCTTCTATTGAAATCAAATAACACATTGAACAAGCTCATGTAACCTTTATCCGCATGAAAAAGATGTTCTACAGTCATTAATTTCAATTTTAGATTACGAATGCAAATGGTTAGATGCGTTTTTGATAATATTTTATGGAATGGAAGCATGGAAATTTAACGAAAAAATGATAAGGCGATTTAAAGGATCTACAGAGATACAAATTAAGATATTATGATGGTTTGGATGAATAAAGAAAATTAAGTATTTAAAATAATAAAAATCTGAAAACATAAATATTTCAGACATGTGATGAGACATTCGAAGAAGTATGAGATCTTGCACTTCATAATGCAAAGAAAGATTGCTGAACATCGATACCCTGGAAAGAGAATATGATGGCTAAAGAATTTAAAGCAATGGTGTGATCAGTCTACAGCAGAGATTTTTCAGGAGAGGATAGCCAAAGTCCGTTGAATGGATAAGGCACGAGAAAAAGAAGACAATGTATAAGATTTAGTAAAGAATAAAATACAGAGAAATATATATATATATATATATATATAGACCATTGCTTATTTCACAATTCTGTTCGAATATTTCTATTTTCTTTGATTTGACAATTGAATAAATATTTCTCGCACATAAGAGATTCGATAAAAGATTTGATTCGAAGGATTATATTTGAGGTTAGCAGTCCCTGATATCAAAGCACATGCTGTATACCTTCCGCTGGGATTATCCACGGTTTGGTTATTGCCTTTTCTAGAGATACCTGGATAAATCCTTCCAGGATTTCCCCAAGGGGGATGGATGGATCCCCGATACAAATAAAAACCGCGTCTCGCGCTGTACCAGCCACCGTGACCCCGAGCCCTCGGGGGTGACCTGAAAAATCTTTACAGAAATGGTCTCCTTGAATCGAAAATTTTATTTGGATCATTTAAATAATATTGAATAATAATTAAATTGAATTTAATACTCTAGAACTGGGTAGGCCAAGTGGGAGATTGACTGGTCGATCGCAAGGTGTTTCTATGCAACTTTTCTAAATACAACGAATAATTCATTGCAATCCTTCGCGACTCTATTTGCCTTCTACGTTTGGACGTTTTGGTAAATAGTAATATACGATATGTAAGTTTTATAATGTATAAATGATATGAACTAAAACAGTGCATTAGGTGTATATAAAAGGCGACCACTAATTTCTAAACTACAGTACATAGTTGATGGAAAATATATATTTCAATCGATTATTTCTCGTTTTAACATATTCATCATAATAATAATTTTCTAGTATTTGGAGTTACTGAAAAAGATTTATCATGGCCCAACTATTGTTTATAATACAATTCTAAATTGGTTTTATTATTAATACTATTACATATCGACCCCTCATACGTAACGTATCGTAAGTAAAAAATGACATTATAAATCATTCTATTATTTCACATGTATCTGATATTTATTTACGAGGCAGATTCTTTAAAAAAATATATTGTATTCTATTTTGTATATACTAAAAAATATAATATTTTTATACTTTTAAAATTAGCGATATTAACTTTGTGATTAAAATCTATATTTTTTATTTATTATCTTTGTTTTATTAACCACTGAATTGAGTTTAAATACATCTACCTACATATTTTTATATAAATCACAGATAAAACATAGTGATAACGATAATTGGCGTAGGATTTTATATAACTATAAAATATGACAGTAGTAATTTAAATTTTTTGATTAAATAAGTATGGGTTGTCGACATGCGAATATAAATCAAAAAAAATCAGTTCTATTTTTAAAATGAAATAAATAAATAAAAACATATATATATATATATATACTCAATAGGAAATATATATTTTTAAGGAGAACACATTCTTATTGTGAAGATGCGGTTTTACAGAACATAGGTCAGTGATATTTTTAATACAATTTAAATATATTCATTAGAAAGATATACATGTATATTCAATTTATCGAAAAAAAAGTTATTGCTACCGAGATTCGAAAGTGGATCTTTTCCTATCCGGGGAAATGCAACCGGTATGATGAAATATATGGAAATTGACTTGATACAAAATTATTATAAATTTTATTAGAATAAGACTTATTAAATTTAGTTGTTTATTTATAATATTTTGGTTAATTTTATATTCTTTATTTATTACTAACGATTTTAAATCATTCAATTTAAAACCGACATTATTTATTTACATGTAAAATAGACATCCCGAATTTTTATCAAAAGTATGATCATTTTCTAATAAATGATTGCTAAATTCTGAGAAACCGTTACTATTTAAACATCTTAAATACACTTTGACTCTTATGTTAAAATTTCGACCTGTTTTAACAATATAGAAAGCAGTACAATCTTTACAGCTATGTTTATAAACACCAGAATTATCAAATTTATCATCTTTGTCTTCGAAATTTCAAAGTAATTTTTATATATTATTATTTGTATAAAATTCCGGTCTAATATGCAGTGGTAGGTGTTTAGATATTTGATTCGAAAATTTATTAATAAATAAAATCCTATGTCAATAATCATTATTATTATTATGTTTTATCTGTGAGCTATATAACAATTGACTAGTATTATATTCCTTTAATTATTTTTTTAATATCATGTCTATTAATTCTGTATTGTACCTTATTACGTGCTATTTGTTTAACGGTAGGTATTTAATTCAATATTGAAATTAGGTAGTGACATAGTAGTGTTAATTAGACGATGTATCATAATACGAATACAATAATTAATTACAAAGAAAGTTAAATAATCTATAAAATAATGAACATAATAAACCAAAAAGTTCATTTTGGAAATATTAAAAAAATAATGTAAATGTAATATTTGAATATGTCCAAGAACACACAATTATTGAATTTTCACCTACAAAAACACTGTTATAAAACAAATAATAGATATCTCATAGAGACGAAGCTATTTTTTATTAATGAAAAAATATGGCTGGCTTAGGTTATCACTTTACACAATGTAACGTTAACCATTCCACCCAATCAACTTCCATATCTATTAAATTTTTGAAAGTTGAAATATATTAATATGTAGAATCGCGTCGAATACCACTACACTATCGCCATCTATGGACAAAATTTTATATTCATTTCCCTGAAAGAGCATATATATCACAATGATAATTTAATTATTTTTTTGAAACTATTTAATGCAATATTCTTTATCTTTAAAAGGTTTTTAACATATTATACTAGAATACGCCTGAATAATCAATATTATATAATTTTTATATATTTTATAATAAAGACAGGTCGTAAGCTCTGCAATTACCCATACTTACATATTTTACCATTAATAAAAAATAGCTTCATCTCTATGAGATATATATTATTTGTTTAATACATTATGTATTTGTAATAGATGATTGTATAATAGTTTCGCTATGGAATTGTCTAATAAACATTCCTACCACAAATCATTCATGTCGATCATGTGTTTCACGGTGGATTACCTTCTTAAAGGCATTGAAGCAACATATCTTCTCGTATGTATTTGTGTACACGATATTCTACTTGAGGCATCTTGAATTGATAATGTTTTGGAGGCCACATTACACGTAGCGGAATCTTTTTCGTCACATATAATGTGTCTCGCTCGCTTCTTGATATCGTGGTCGCTATTCACATAACCTTTGTAAAAATATTTTTCAAGTTTTTCAGATTAAAAAAAATAAATTGTAATCAATAAAAATAAAAAATGCAATCAATACTAATGTGTTCTCTTTAATAATATATAAGTTGTATCAATGTGTCCAAAATTTAGTAAAAAATTAATTATTAATTCTGGCATCCCTATCGGATTACTCAAAGGTATAAATAAAGAAGATGACTTTCAAAAAATGAAACGATAGACGTATGAAAATTTTTCGTCGTTAATGCACGTTCAGCGGATTGCAAGAGATTGAGGTTCGAATCCCGGTAGCAACAATAATATTTTTTATTTTTTATTTATTATCTTTGTTTTATTAACCACAAAATTGAGTTTAAATACATCTACCGGTTTCGAAAAATACAATTAAATATGTATCATTGTTTCTTCACCAGAATCTATTTTTAAAAAAGAACAATTATTTAAAAAATAATTTTAGTACCTAACTCAAATTGTTGCTTAATACAAATGTATATCTTTCTAATTAATTCATTTAATTTGTATTAAAAATATCACAGACCTATGTTCTAAATTATTATATCTTAACAATAAGAATGTGTTCTCCTTAATAAAACAATAATACGCCTAGCTTGTTATATACGCATAGGAGACATGGAAAATTGAATATTTTTCAAAAAAACTATATAGGCCAGTGATAGATAATTAGTCAGTGGCGTATTCGAAATAAAATACCAAGTTAGTTGGTGTGGTAAAATTCCAAAGTAAAATTTGGAATAATACATAAAGCGTATGAATGAAAAAAGATCCCGAATTGTATATCAGGCAAATGTTCCCGATATGCCGTGAAACTGTAAAATAGTAGTAGATAGAAAATGAATCAAATTTGTAATTTGTGCTTACCTAACTACCCACACATTCTTGTCACTGACTATTGTGTATTATTGAAAATAGTATTTTCATAACTTTTTATAACTTCTGATTAAACTTTTTTTCACATAACTTTTTATAACCCAATCATTATGATTGGGTTATAAAAACCTCTTAATATTTACAACTTTTAAAAACCTTACAAGTAATTGCTTTAGAACGCCTTCATCTAGTAAAGAAATTACCTTTATTTTTCGTATGTAAATAAAACACAATCAAATAGTATTAAAAAAGAGCATTATCTGTTATTATCAATCGTTAGTGTGGCTGATTTTCAATACCTGCTATAACATGTTTTCACATTTTTTAGAAAATCAAGCATAACTACAACATTTTAATGACGGGCGTTATTACTTTTTTAGAAAATGTATTAATTACTTTAATTTAAAAAAATTAAATTATTAATTTATGTTAATTATTATAATACTGTGAACCTATATATGTATTTCATTATGATAATGATACATTTATGACAAAGTAAAGAATGAAGAAATGAAGAAATAATGTAAAGCTGATCTTAGTAATCCTTTTTTTTAAATTACTCACTATACTAAGGTAGTTAAGTCATATGGAACGAATGAATGAGGTGAGAATGGTAAGGAAGATGTATGACGTAAGTGTTGATGGGAACAGAAATATAGGACATTCGCGGAAAACTTGGCATGACAGATACTGGAGGATGGTCTTGTCAGAAGCCTCAATAATGAGGCGAGAACTGTGTGTCTGGACAGAAGAGTGTGGCGCTCTATCGCCTCTGTCTACCCCCGCGGAGATACGGCATGCTGGTAACTTAGTTAATTATGATAAAAAAAAAACATGTCAGGTTTTGAGTGTCACATCGCGTTATACCGGGTTTTGCTCACCCTAACATTGTACTTAATAATAAAATAAAATATACTTTTTAAATAAAAAAATTAATTCAGAATCATAAAATTAATTCAGAATGATTTTAATATAATTCAAAAATGTTGAAAGAGTATTATAGCGGATTAATCAGTGATGGTTAACCAGTGACGATTAACCATTATTTAAACGGTTACAGTAACTGTGATTGTGTCATATTGTAATAATGATTGGTAACTGATTATTCGTATTTCTTCAAGCTATCACTAATAGACTAGTAATTAAGCCTCCAACAGTTAAATTTCAAATACCTATCAATATTACAATTACAGTCACAACAACGCTTACAATGAAACCGTACATTATCTTGTCTCAAGCGTTCTATGCACGAGAGTGCATGACGGCGTTGGAACTACAGTCGACCTTTGGCCATGAAACATTGCGGAAGTGTATTGTGTTACCGCCGGAATGGTACACTGCGTACGGATATTGTTTCCATTTTTTTTAAATATTACCTACATTGTATTTACAATAGGTTTTATTGGCTAGTGGCCGTAATGATTCTAGATTATTCTTAAGTGAAATGGTATAACTACAAATCGTGCACCAGCCTTGTGAAGAAAATAAAAAAATAATTATTATGACCTTTGCCCGTTAAAGCATAAAGATGGGAAGATTGATAAAAATAATGATTTTCTTCCGCCGGCAGCAATGGTGGTGCGGAAACTGTTTCGTTAATATTTATATTCCGCGCATTCGTCATCGTCATATGTAAAGGAGAAAGTATTTTTTGGTTCCATGAAATTCGTGCTAAGTGTTTACAACGTAATATGACAAATCACCTTTACTTGTTTCGAGTTATAATCTTGGGCCTCGCTCAACAACCTATTTTTCTATATTTTTTAACATAGCGGGTTCCCCAGTAAATTTAAACATTTTTATATCATCATCATTATCAATATCAACCGTTTTCTTAATGTACTGCTGGATGCACTTACTTCCCCAAATGACTATCACTCTTTTCTGTTCATTTTTGTACGCTAGTATGTATTTATACTGTCAGTCCATTGGAATTTTGAAATCAACAAGATTGTGACAGGCGCCGAGAATCGATCCCGCTACCTCTGACCTAATTTTGCTATTGCCCTAATATGCTGGTTTTTTTTATTAGAATTTAATGTATTAATTTATATATTTAAGATAATTGATTACTTTTATATTATTAATATCAAATTTTTTAATTAAGTTAAATAAATTTTAAAAAATAATAGAGATACGCGATACACGGAACACATGTCATATAAATATTTTTATTATTTTCAAACTAAGCTAAACGCTTGTGTTATGAAAATAGGATTAACATGATGGCCTTCCGGAACGAGCTCAAACCCCCGATCACTAGATCACTAGGCGAGTATCGTAACCATTAGATCACAAGCACGTCTGAAGAAGCTAAGATCTTACTTGCATACTATTTTAACATCTCATTGTCATATTGGTAATAATAGATAAGAGGAAGACCAGTGTGTGTGATTTTCCGCCAGCGAGATTTATTTAATTAACTAAATTAATGAATATTTAAATATTTCTTTTTTCGATCCAGATATTCTTTGCAGGGGAGGTATAATACTAGTTTTTTTTTAAATATATCATAATCTAAGAGTTTATTGCATTATGAAAAATACTTGACCTTTGGTTGATTCAAATCGCATGTTTCTAAATACTTATTTCGCAAAAGAACCCTTGTTGACAAAAAAGTGAAACTGAGCTGTTATCAATAATTTCAAAAATAGAGCCAGCTCCACGGACCGAGTTAGGTCACCCATTAGGGCATGAGTGGCTACGCCGCCGTGCTGTGCTGTAGAATCGGTAAATCTTGTTCGCAAATGATATATTCTTAAATGTGACGCAATTTAAACCAATTTACGAAATCAAAAACTCAATAGTATTTTGCAATAATCTTCACAATACAATATCACCGAAGAACTACATGCTAGTGTCATTTGATGTTAGAAGCTTATTTACCAATATACCAGTAGATGGAACTTTGGAAATAGTAGAAGAAATACTCCACGAAAATCAAGAAGGTGATAATACGCTGAAAAAATAAATTCTAGATATGATTGAAATCCGTTTAAAAGAAAATTATTTTTGTTTCGATAATGAGTTCTACATACAAAAAACTTGAAACTCCGAAATGGCTGAGCACGCAAGAATGGAAGGCCATTCATTTGGTAATAGTCATTAACAACTTATACATAGTTGCGCTAAATAATAAAAACATAATAAATATTCAAATACCACCCATTACATCCTCTCCCTTATCCATTTTAACTCCACCCCCACCCTCACCTTCGTTAACTCTGAACACACCATATATTACTGTCTGAAAGTGTTTTTAATTTTAGTTGAATTATATTATTGATAATGGAAGATGTTCCCGAAAACGTTTTAACGTTTAACATAATCAAATACAGTGGAATAAAACAGTATTATAACTCAATTTACAAAATAATCATGGAATTTGACAAAGTTTCACCAAAAACCTTTGAATAGTTATTATATTACACACTTTGAGATTTAATCTTACAATGTTAATCTTTTCTGTGATTTATAATTTTAAGAATAGATATTGATATCATAAATATCTTAGAATATTCTCAAAATCAATGACAAATATCAATAATGATTTAAGAAAAATAAATAATTCAATAAAAAATTATTTAATTTTCACCAATATTTTTGTTAATTAAATTTACATTTCCAAATGTTTTGAGAGCTATTAACATTTCATTAAAAATTGGTAGAACCCACGGTACAAATTCATCAAATCGCGACATTTTCACATGTGATTATGGAGTTCTACAAACACATTTCGAAAACATTAAAAAAACTCATATTTTTCATCAGATTCTCGCATTTCTTGGAACTTCCTCGATACTACAATTATCCCCTAAATTTTAACATTGTTATTGTGAATATTATTCAAACCTAATTCAAGAAATTAATATTATACTATTTAACAATAGTATTATAATGGATTTTTTATAAGAAACACTAGTGAATAAAAAAATATTATTCTTCACCATATATAAATTTTGTTTTTAAAGTTTCGTATTTTTTGTACAGATAATTCTTAAACTGTAACTATACAAAATGTGGTTTAGATCGATTATTTACATATATATGTATAGTCAAATAGATAGAATTTGGAAATATGTCCTGAAAATAATTCGATAACGATAACGAACGTGAATAAATATTTTACCGTTTCAAAGCTGGTATCCTGATCGGTCCAGTAACCCTCGGGCCATCTGTGAAATTGAAAATTCAACAAAACAAACAATGTATTCAGAACTGTCGAATAAAATGTGTATGTATTTGAATGAAAAAAAAAAGTTAAATGGGGATAATTTTTTGTAGTACCGGTATTGATATTGTGCTGATACTTAATAATAATAATAATATTAATGTAATAAATAAACATCCATTTTGACTTGTGATTATTGAACTACGGATATATAAACACATAAACTAAAATAAAATATTTTTTCACAATGGAAACGATGACATATACCATTTTTTGAAAATATTATATTTATACTTGGCAACTCAACCAGTACTAGTTCTGGACTATTTTATCTAAGTCTCTTTTAAATCCTAAATCATTATTCTCCTTTATATCTATTTACCTTTTCACGGTGAAGATCGATCACATTTGGTTGCCGAGAGGGTGCGATGTTAAATAATGGATGGTCCTACCCCTTATCATTCTCTCAAGAAATGACACAAAAAATTTAAAAAATAATCACAAATTTTCTTTCGATTTGTCTTTTAATATATATTTTTAAAGTATATAAATTCATTTCAATTAATTAATTAATATTTACATCAACAATGGTAATATAACTTAGGGCCGGTTGTGTAATCAGTAGTAACTTATTACTATGGTAACCTTTTACTAACGCCTGTAGTAAAAATCCTTTGCGGGTTATTGATACATCAAGTTTACTACTGTCAAAGCATAGATAGAGATGTCTGTATGCGCGAAAAATAATCATGAAACATACTTTATTTTATGCATTATCTATGGATTCTTTCGCCTAGGCATTCGAAATCTGTCACTTTGGTGGTGAAATTTTTTCGTGTTTTGTGCTAGTGTATACGTTAATATATTAAACAATAAAATCTTCATTGATCGAACTCTCATCACTAAAATAAGGGGATATTGAATGATTAGTTATCGTATACTGCAACTTTTAAAATATCAATGTGCCAGATGACTTTTGGAACAGCTGTGAAATCTCCGCCATATTTAACTATCGATTCTCGTTTTTACTATCGGATATCGGAGAGTAAAATGAGTTTACCGCGGGATATACTTTCGAGAAGTAAATATTTTTTTACTAACGATCAAACAACCCATTTTCTCAATTTTTCTAAACTTTATTAGCTTTTTTACTATTGTAAAAAGTTATTACTGATCATACAGCCGGCCCTTAATGTACAAATCTTATTGAAAACAATCGTACACGTACTTTGAAGAAACTCAAAATCAATTGTTACACGTATAAAACATAAATATTTCTCCCAAATCCCAAAACAACATATTTCATATGAGTGAAGAACTTTTAGGCATTTCGGAAAAAACTGTATGTCAGATAATCTAGAGAAAAGTTGAATTCTTAACATTTCTAAAACGAATATCAAAATTCAGTTTATTTCTACATTAAGTCTAGGTATTAGGACTATAGTCAATAAACTTACTGGGTTAAATAAAGGTGTCCAGCGGAAAATTTTCAAGTTTAATATTAAATTTAAAAAAAAAACTACAATGTTATTCTCATATTTTATTTAAACAAAAAAGAGTTTAACGATTCTTATTTAACGTTTTATAAACAATATCGTCTGTGGTATCAAAAACTCGTCGATCATTCGGCAATACACGTCAGCAGTTGGTCACGTCAGTCTCACTGGTTAAAAAATAAGGGCCAATTATCCCTCGGGCAGAAATTGCACACCACACTGCCGTTTTTAGACAATGCAAACGTTTTTGATGTCGTTCCTTTAGGTTATCGGGGCACCAGTATCTCATGTTCTGTTTATTAACATAGCCTACGATATAAAAATGTGCTTCGTTAGTAAACAATATGCTTCCAAGTGTTTGTGCTGTTCTTAAACGTTCCGGCATCTTTCTCGCTAAGGTTTCACGTAAAGAATAGTCATTTTCGTTGAGAAACGGCACTATTTGTATTTTGTATGAGTGAAACTGTAGTTTCTTTTTCAAATTAACGTGCACTGTTGATTTTTTTATTCCAATACAGGCTGCAATCTTCCTTATCGATTTACGCGGATTGCGCATAATTTCACGTCGAACTTGAGCCACATATACTCGCGTCGCTGCTGACGTTGATGGTCCCGGAGAAGATTGGTTAACCATTGTTCCTTCTTGTCTGAACTTTTGAACCCAACACCAGATAAGTTGCGTGTTTGGCCCATCACTTATTTGTCGAATATTAAAGTGACTATAAAAAGCGCGATGCGCACGAACCAATGAATCACCGCATTTTAAATATCGCTCAACCGCGAACGCGCGGTGTTCTCCCGACCAGTGACTCATTGCAACTGGCAAACTCGCAAATCACGCACGTCGAACAATACCCCTCCTACTTACCTCACCCTGATGGTTACAATTTACAATTTAATCTTGAAATTTTACCACTGGACACCCTATATATATATATAATTATTAAAGTACAAATTCTCAATAATATTAGATCATCCATAAATAATACGGTGTTTTCAATTACATGAATTAAAAGTCGTTTTTATCTATGCTTTTATTTTTTAATTTAGTATCTTTACATTGTTTTCTGAAGAAGATTCTGTGGGTATCTAAAAATGTTGATTAATCAATAAATAGTGGTTTAATCTTATATTCATATAAAATGGGCTACAAAGAAAATTTGTTACATTTTTTAAAATAATATAATAATACATTTATTAGGTTCACTTTTTTACGTGTATTATGTATTTACATTAATAAATAATGCCTAGCGGTCTGACGTATTACTCTTCCAAATTAATATTCATCATTACTATGAGTGTTGGGTATGCATATAAAATTTGGTAAAGTAAATACAACATATCAGTAAGAAAATAACACATATATTTGGGTACCCTGCCTGCTACACTAGTAATTTACTGTATTATAGCAGACAGTGTTATGTATTTACATTAATAAATAATGCCTAACGGTCTGACGTATTACTCTTCCAAATTAATATTCATCATTACTATGAGTGTTGGGTATGCATATAAAATTTGGTAAAGTAAATACAACATATCAGTAAGAAAATAAGACATATATTTGGGTACCCTGCCTGCTACACTAGTAATTTACTGTATTATAGCAGACAGTGTTCCTCCGGAATTGAAGAACATTGAAAAAGTACTAATTTTCACTTAAACATATACTTGTACTATCAATTTATTTTTCTGAAAAAACTGTTAAAAATGTATAATAATAAAACTAAAAAGAATACTATTTTTGTACGACATTTTTGTCATTAATTGCTTGCATATAGCAACATTGCAAAGTCTTTCGTTTCTGGCATTTACAACCCAAGGGAAATAAAGAAATTGCTACCCGTTGTGTATACGTTGTGGTGGTGAAAAATCCCTCATTAATGTTTCATTGTGCACGGCTTGGATTACTACCACAGTGTGACCTGAACGACAGCAACCTTTCTGACTAACTAAATGTAAACTGTGTTCCTTGTTCAGCTTTAGCGAAATACAGCATTATTGTGAGTAGTCCGCACGTCGCGTACCTAACAATCATCGGTTGTTAACGCGCTCTTAGCGGTTGGGTTAATTATCTCCCGAGCATTATGCATTATCAGTAATAAAGCTGTTGATGTATTAGTGACAGTGTATTCGTCGTTTGCATTTTCAGAGAAATGCTTTATAAAATAATGTTAACAATGCAGAAATATTTAGATATGTTCCTGAAAAATTTATTAATTGTACTAGTTATTATTTCTAATGTGTGCGTGCGCAGATTTGGTATCATAGCTCACACAAAAAAATATAGCGCGCACACAATTTTTAACAAGTCTCATTTTTCATGTGCCACCTTCTATTGAAAGTTGGCGACCATGTTGCAGTATGTTGATTTATCTTGTATAAAATCACCAACATTTTGGAAAATAAACCACTTTTCGAGATTACACAGTCAAGGTAATCTCTTTCTACCTACGCCTCTGCTGCCTTCTATCTTCAGTCGCATAATGAGTTATAAAGGGACGTTAGAAGGGGGGAACCATTGTAGAAGTTTCAACTTCTTTTATCAGTTCCACTCAAAGTACTACAGAAACGCGAAATGTATAATTAATAAACACAAAAGAAAGAAGATAAAGAACAAAAGCTAATGTAAGAGATTGCGAAAACGAACAGAGATTTAAATTTAACCTTTTAAGTGCTATCTTTATTTATTTTGAAATACAGGTATATAACAACATTACAAACAAACAGATAATCAAGTGTCGTGTACGGAAATAAAGAGTCAAGTGGGTACTAGACAGCCATTAAAGAGATAACTATCAATTACACTCTCCCATGAAGGGACTTGGACGAAACACAATGACGTATGAGTCACGTTACACATGGCACAGGCCAACGGAGTTAAGTACGATTTTGTTTATTTTAAGAATTTGACTTATGAAAAGTTAAGTGCCCGTGTTTTCGCTGACAGGATCTTATCATTACGATATTGTCGCATAATGTTTATCTTATCTTAATACGAGGTGCGCTTTTTAAGTAAATACCGTTACCGGATATTCCCGGTGTGGCGTTACAGCTGCGATGTTGCAGATACGCAATGGTTTCCTTCATCTGTTGACTCACCACATGCAAAGTTAGAGACATTCACATAGTGTGGCCATCTTGTAATGAATGGTTAAAATGTTCAAGACAATAGATCAACCCGCCTACTGTGATTCGTCTCTTGAATGCACGAAACATGAAACCAGCTGATATTCATCGCCAAGCGTGTCCTGATTAGGCGCCAAGTCTTTTTCTCCATCTGAAGCGGTTCCTTGGTGGCAAGCGTTTTGATGAACTCGAAGACGGAGTACAGACATGGTTTTCATCCCAGACAGCGTTGTTCTATGATGAGGGTATACAAAAATTGACGCCCCTTTATAAAAAGTGCCTTAATAATGGTTGTGACTATATAGAGAAGTAGTTCAAGATGTGTTGTAAAAATGATGAAGCGGTTCTTTAAAAAAAAATCCGATACTTAATTAAAAAACGCGCCTCGTTCATCTTAATTAGTAATGTGGTAAAGCTAAGCTTTACCAGCCTTAAACTGGTGTGTTAATGTTTTTATTATGTTCCCCAGAGCGCAAATAACAGCATTGCTCCTTAAAATCGCACAAAAGATTTTGTATGCACACACGGTGATCCGAACCTAGAGGGAACATTGCTGGGTGTAATACTATAAAATATTTATTCTAATTTGACTTAAGAATTTTATAAAGTTGGGGCGTTTTACGCGTCAATAATATCGTAATTACACGTCATTAATAAATATATTATTTCATTTTTATAAATGTAAAGCATAATTTTTTTTCTTACCATAATATAATGTGATAAAATTGCCTATCTGATACCATTACGTCATCCCATAGGGATGGGTGTGTAGATAAAATAAATAACTTTTCTATCCTAGCATACAGTTATTTTATCATGTACTTTCATACACCTCGTTGATAGTTGAAGCTTCTACCAGCTCATACTATAGCGTCTAATTAATTTTTCGCAAATCTACAAATAAAAAATTGCAGTACAGTATAAATAACACACAAATAAATTTATTTAAAAAGTTTTGGTATTAAAACTTTCAGTGGAATTAATAGTTAGAAATGCTAATTTAATTATAGTTTATTCCAATAAATGTAAAATACCGTATTCTTAATAAGTACACTGTATACGCATATCAAATTGTCAGTTTTGTGTATCTCGCAAATGTGGAGTGTTAAAATTATATAATATAACAATGCTTTTCGATTAATTAATTATGGGGCTTGCGTAATTTTATAAACACACTGTTTAAGCTTAAATGAACGGCGACTTCCCTCGAATAAAAAAGATGAATGACAACAGTTTCAATCTGACCAATGACAGAGGTTCTACAGACAAATATGTACATTCAATAAATCAAAATAATATATTTATTTGATTAAATTCGCAGTCTACAATTATCATTTTTAATAGTAAGAGAAAAAGCTAAAGTAGCATATCTATCAGATCTAATGGAATCGTGTGTCTTATAATATAATTAATTTATAAAATATTATTTAATATCTGTTTATAGACGTTCGTCTACTAGCCATTTCAATTTCAAGAAGGGCCATTTAATAATAAAAAACTCAATATCCACAGTTACATAATTACATTTCCAAATATTCCTACGGGCAAAAATTTAAATATCTGTCATGTCTCAGAAAACAATTAACCGTTAACATTAATAATAACAATTAACATTAACCGTTTTGATATGTTATTAACAATAATTGTCACTAAGGTGGTGACCATAAATATAATCTGTCGCCAGGTGTCACGTGTGCGGCGGGAAGGGTATGTTTTGTTATTAACCCATTGATCGCGTTCATAAATACGCATGACATCTTTCATACGCGGCATTATTATTTACGATTTTACACTACGATAATGAAAAAATGTATGATTTGTTTTTAAGAAATCGATAGCAAAGGTTCTCAAGTATCCTCGCGAACTAATCAAATACAAAAATCAGAACCATAATTACAAAATAACGTAAACAAAATTATCACATTCATACATACTAGAGTGAAGTGGTGATATGCGCGGGCGCTGATTTCTGAGACTAATGCACACCACTTACAAGTTTTTAAATACCAACATTAAATTTAACTCTACAGTTTGAAACGCATTACATTCCACACGCATAAACTGAGTTTGGGAATTTGAATAACAGATCGAAACTGGATGATGCGAGGACTTTTATTATTTCGTGTTTGTTTATAAGATGGCTAATAATCCTTGACAAATATCGACAGATGTCGGTAGGATAAAGATTCCTATTAATTGTGGCACGATTTTCACCGCTTCTCAGCGCGTATGTACGCATTAGCGGCGGGCGAAACACGGCGACTCATATTTGAGTCACCCGCGTTGTGGGCATGAAAGACGCGACTCATATATGAATCACCCACGGGAAATGGGTTAATAAAATAATTTTAAGAATATGTCTGATTGGGTATTTGTTTGCGTTAATTGATTAAATTAAGTTTTACTGTGTTGGACCACTTTACTTTTTTTATAATATAATAAATTGTATTTATACCTTTGAAAAAGTAGGTTTTTCGAAAACATCACCATTGTTTTTTGTAGAATCTATATTATATATCTCACAAATATTGTTCGTTGATTAATATTTTGTAGATTTTTAAACTATAAAATATATTATACAGACTTAACTATCCAATGTTCAAAATATTTAAATTTACTTGTTGACGTTTCAAACCATGTTTTGGGTAGCATCAGAATGTATCGTAGATAATTGTGTACCAGAAAACCTTGGCTTAGTACAACCTAAAGGAATACGAGCTCTGCTCAATCAGCTGCAAATAGGCTGTTTGAACTAACGTGTACCATAATTGATATACTGTGATACAGAATTCTGCGTGGCAAGTCCAATGTAGTGGAATGAATAACTTCTATATCAGATGCACATGACTAACCTGAGTTCAGACTATGCTTGTCTTATAGGGCTATCTAATAGATAACTTGTTATAAATAGATATTAATAAAATAGTATAAAAGTAGACTTAACGCTCTTGTCTAGTCTTCTTGATGGAAATATTAGATAACAGATATATTTAAATGAATACACTTTTATTGGGAAGTCGCAATTTCAGAGCGCAGTTGTGTAGTATTTTTAACTGAATAAAATTAATCAATTAGAAAGATATATAGAAAAAATCTATAAATCGAAACAATATTTGGTTGCTACCGTGATTCGAACCTGGACCTGTTTCTATCCGGGGAAACGTGTCACTATTACAAATTTGGAACTTATGTTCTATATATTTTTTGAATTGATTCACCTATTATTCTATTTAAAAAAATGTAATTTTATTTTTTCCAGATAAATTACACAAATTCATTCTCTTGATGCTTGATAAGAAAAATAATAAAAGTTCGACGACGTTGAAGCTCTGTTAAATTATATTTCCCCGTATCCAAAGGAAACTGAAACAAACAATGAAGTTAGAAATATCCTTGACACCTTCGAAATGTGGTGTTGGTATTATATACGTTATGCCACGACTGTAACGCAAGGTAAAAATATTTAAAAAAAAAATCTAAATTCGTAGGAATGTAGTCAACTTACTTATTTTATTTTAATTTTAAAAAATAGACATGCGTATAAGGAATTGACATCACTATTTTTATTATATAGCATATGATATCATTATTTTTTTTATTTTCAAATAAGCTTTTGGTAAACTGCGCTATGAAAGTAGGACTAACTTGGTGGTCTTCTGGAACGTGTCTCGAATCCTCTACCACTTGATCACTAGGCGAGAATTAAACCATAAAATTGTCCCATACACGGTTTAAATATATTTTTTGTATTGAAATTAACGTGCTGTACTGACATTTTTTTTTACCAACTTGCGCGATATGTTTTCTTTTTTCTCGCCTTTCTAAATTTATACCATGATTTTATATAACACCTTTAACACCTTCCTAGAGAAATGATACGCTAAAAAATCGCATCAAAATTGGTCAGCCGTTCTCCAGTTTAAAGGTATAAGTATATATATTTAATAATCGGTTATTATTTCGATAGATAACTGTATAAATGATATATAAGTGTTTACTGTTTCCGAGGTAAGTTTGTAGAACTCCATAATTACATATGTGAAAATAAAATGCTTGTTTTTTGATTCGCGTTTCGCCTTGCCCGTTTTCTCCTTGCCGTATTGTCTTTTTAGATTGTAAAATTATATAGCTGTCATTTTCTACAAATTACTCATGACATTATTAGTGTCGAAACTGGATGGTTACTTAAAATAATTAGAAGCATTAAAAATGTATGGAAATTCTTAGATTCAAATGAATTATGTTATTCTTTTTCACCTTATGTAAATATAATTGTATAGATGTCCCCCATTATAGTTGTAAATACAAGTTGTTAAGTTAAATATTTAGAATGATAATGTTATTGTAAGGCGAAACGCGTTTCAAGTAAATTAAATGAGTAGAATAAAAAAACAAGTATTTTACTTTCATATATTATATTAATCCCTTCTACGTAAAGTGTCGTAAGTAAAAACTGAAATTTTTAATCATTCCAGAATTTTGCTCGTATTTGATACATTTGTAAATAACTGTAATTTTTAAATATTATGTTTATTAGTATCTACATCATAGAATAGAATATATATTTTTAAACAATCTGCCCCGTAAATACGTATCAAATACAGTGAAATCTCGATCGAGCGTTCCTCGAATAATCGATTTCCCGTATGTATCGTTTATTTCTTCCAGTCCCGAATTAATTTCATATAAAACACCCTAAATAGATCACATCATTCCTCTACGCACTAATCACATCGCTATAATCGTTTAAATTATGCATCATAATGCTAAATTCAGAGAGAGAGAGAGAGAGAGAGAGAGAGAGAGAATTCTGCTTATTTTATTTTTATTTAAGTACATTAATTTACATGTGAAATATGTATGTATTAAATATGTATGTATTAAATATTTATGTATGAAAAATGTATATTTTTTCTATATTTCGATAGGTCCCTTCTAAAACTATAGACAGAGGTTTCACCGTACATGCGAAATACTAGAATGATTAAAAATGATTACGATACTTTACGTAGGAGGGATCGATATGTAGATATATATTATATCGTTAGTTCTAGGTAAATTTTGATTTATTTTCGTGGTGAATCTGGCTAGCAATGTGGTAAAGTGAGGACTATAGAATAATGGGATTCATAATAATACAAGTATACTGACTCCCGCAAGTGTTCTGTTTTCAAAAACCCTTCGTCTAAGGGTGATCCTCAAATAAAACCACAAGACCCACAAAAACACGAAGTCGTTATCCCCTCAGACACGCACGGGTGATCCACATCAGCTTTTCACGTCGAGTACCATTCACGTTGTACAAAAATACAATGGATGTGCGCCAAGGTCAGTTTCGATTGCTTATTGATTACTTAAAAAAAAAGACTTTTGTGTTATCTATTATTTGTAAAACGTTTTACAAGATTCCACCGATGTTCATCAAAACATTTAATGATATCAAAAAAAAAAAATACCTCAACTACTTATAATTTTTTTTTCATGTGCTGTTATTGTAATATATTTTTTTAATCTCTTACTAATCTGCAAATCTTTTTACATATCGTGACCTTGGAACAAGAAAATATATAAAAATTAGCCTAACCATATGGACTACTGAACTCCAATAAGCCCACCTCATGTAAGTCTCAGTTAGGCTACCTTCCTCAGAACAGGTACTTTATATGCACCTAGCGAGGTAGGAAGCGGCTAACAGTCTTGCATACAAATAATATTTAATGCTTTTTTGATGTATTAATTATGTAAAAAATGTTTATATAAATGCAAATTTAAAAAAAAAATATTTTGCTAATAAATACCTATGTATCGGCACTGAAATCAAATCATCCGTATTAGAACGAGAACAACAGATAACAGTGTAAACTGAGCAAGTAGACAGTGGCGGGGACTTGAAAACAAAAGATCTTTGTTTTTATAAATTATAAAAGGTTTTGCAGATACACTGCCCGGTGCTGAGCAAAAGTCGGTTGCATTCTGCTGGTATTTGTGCATTTCTAAATAAAATATTCTTTAGAGATGCTTTATACAAAGCACGTGAGGGCGTGCCCAGCACCCGTGAAAGTATACATTTTTCGATGTATTTATTACTGCAGATGTGAGTTCTGTCAGATTTAACTGAATAATTACTGTAATGAGCGAGAGATAGTTTTGATAAAAAACAGACTCTTTTGAATATGTTGAATGAGTCATGCAGAACCAACGGTGCAGTAAAATGCTAATGGCGTCCGCCTCCCCCCCCCCACCTCCATCCATCTACCGCTCGGGGTAAAATTAAATATACACCGTAAACTTTCAGTTTTGATTTCCCGTGATTCAGTGATAAAGAAGCTGATAACTTTTCTCGCCGAGCCCGGATCTTCGTCAGCGTCGAGACCCTCCAGCCCGAGCGATGTGCGATGGGGAAAAACTTTTGTGTATGGAGTTTCATTAGAGCATAATACAAAGACTGTAATGGATTCTCCAACATTTTGCTCCTGTATACTGTGCAATATTTCAACATTTTTCTAAGGAATTTTGTGCTTTTTGGCTTTTTTATGGGTTTTTATTATTCATTTATATCAGAAATTATACACTAGATTTAACTTTTTTTAAAACTGTACATAAATAGGACCTTTACACTAATGAGAAATTAATAAACTGAATGTTATTTGTCATTATTAAGACAATACAAACATTATAAAAAAGACCGCGATCATTAAATTCATTTTCCGCGTACCATAAAATTATCTTAATAAAAAAAATTCTTGCATATACGATATATATTTTCTTATAATTTGGAAGCCAAGATCACGAGACAAATTTGCATTGAAACGATTATAAAAATGTTAAAAATTGATAGATAAAAACAATTCAATTTGCAGGATATATTAAAATATTCGACGTTTTTAAAACACTTTGTGTTAGTGAAAACAAATTATTTTAAATAATATAATTTGTTTACTTACATTCTTTGTCATCAAGGTTTACATAAAAAACATAATATTTATATCGATCCTATTAATGTGGGTTTTTTCATTTCATATCGCTGACTTTAAAAAAATTAAAATAATAATAAATAGATCCTATCTATCTAATAGTTTTAAAAAAATGTCAACCCTAGTGTATGACTTCTGATATAAATGAATAATAAAAATCCACATTTTCGTAAAAAAACATAAAAATTTGAATTATTATTGAATGTGGCACCTTCAGGCTCATATACAACATTTCTTTTGCGGCGTATTTGACGGTTAAAAATAACACCTACACTCGATCGTTCGACCGGTTCCCACATTATTTCATATGTGGAAACATGTCTTTATGTATCACTTCCACCATATCCTGTAAATAGTACGTATGCAGGAATAATAATCTGCCCATATAAGACGACTATAGATAAGTTTTAATCAGTTATTTTAATAAATTTGATTTAATGATAATTAAAAATGATTTATATATTATTATTATTATTGAAAAACCAGCCCCTGATGAAGAATAAAAGAAAAGGAAATACAACCTTTACTCTATACGTACCATAAAGGCTCTAAAAATTTAACGATAAACAGCCTGTATCATCATCATTCTCTTTTTAAGAAAATCATATCTATAAGTTAAAATAGTAATTTAAATAGTGTCGGACTAAACAGTTTATATGTAAAGCGCCTATGAGGTGAATTTTTTTTTACGAAATGGCATTATAAACATGATATTATTATTATTATTATTGGCACTTCAAAGTCCGGTGGATCGTGACTTCCTTAAGAATTTTATTTCATTGATCCCTATCATGAGCCATTTCTCTTCAGTTCTGGATTCATCCTGGCCATAAACTTCGTGGAGAGGATGACTGAATAACAATCATAGAAAAGTAGAAGAAAATCCTCGAGAAAGCTAAGACCATCTAGGGATTGTAAAGCCAACATTATAAGGATCATGTATGAGAAATGTTAATCGCCCCCCAATTTAGCTCATTATTTGTGTTCGTTTCTATATCTGTATTCACCTTGATTTACTTGTTAAGAAAATGAAGGTATTAGAACAGTGGCGTGAGCAATAGAAACAATGGTACGGTTAAGATTTATAAAAATTACACGAATAATATTATGCGGTTGAATGCCATGTGGTGGAATGCTGCGTAGGTCGAAGTGAAACGCTGTTGACAGACAAGATTTTGCAGAAAAGTAAATGGCTTGAGCGGACCGGTCCAAGGCACAGCGGCGTGATGCGCGCGCCGCTATAGTGTCACGTGGAGTATTTCGTTCGTCATCGTAGAATCACCATTATCGCTGGATTCATTCATTCTATATGTCAATCGTTATATACTTTTCATGTATTTGTTAAATGTTTTGGTTTGGAGTTTGAGTTATTAAAGTAGTTAATACTACAATTCACAGGATACATTAATATACTTACATATTATACTAATATATACTTTTAATGATTGGGAAGAAGTAGAGGGTGGGGATTGATATTACTGGTGGGAGGTACAGTTTATTTTTAAAACTATACAAACTAAACTACAAATGTATTATTGACTGTTTACTGTCGATTATATAATACACTTATATGTATCTATAATATGAAACTTTAATACATCGCAATCAATAATATTTTTTTAGAGTTAACGTATGGCTTATGGCTTTGAAGTTGTGTGATTTAATAGTATATAGGTTATTAAACATATTGGTAAAATCGATCGTAAAATTCGTATTGGTAAAATTGTGTTTATCTACATTTCTTCATCTATATTTACGTTAATATTTATTAACCTAACCTAATTTAAAATAAAGTTATCGATGTTTTATTTAATTATCTTACCATACCTAAATTAATCACATAGTATTTTTATTAATTATTAACTTTACTAGATTAGGTATCAATTCTATTTTAGGATTGGTTAGATCAGGTTAGTTTAAGTTAGTTTTGTTAAAATTTTAATCAAATGGGCAGGCCACATAGCTTGAAGAACAGACGATCGTTATATAATTGCAGTTATCTAAATACAGTAGTGGATTAAACACGAATAATAAAATAAAAAATATTCCCAATTTTTTTTTTTTGTATCCAAAGGAATGCAATGTAACATAGCTTCGTATAGCATTTTATTTATGATTTACCTTAAATAAGAATGTAGTCTAAAGAAAATGTTAAAGCATATTGTAAAGTCTACTTTGAATGCTGGAACTGCAAAGTACATTAGGGACGTTAATGTAAACAGGTAAAGTTCTTGTTTCTTTTCCCTATTGAGGATTTTCTATTGTCGCTGGATGAAATTACAAAGTTTCTCCATCGTTGGATTTTAAAAAAAATAAATATACTTTCCCAAGATTTTAAATAAAGATGCATGCGTAAGTGGCACATCATAATTCTTATTATTTTCAAACTAAGCTTATCCTACGAAAAAACCTCAACCACTGGATCATTAAGCGAGTGGCTTAACTATAAGACCGACGAGTACGTAAATAAATAATAATAATATTTAATGTATGACCATTACAAAATAACATGAACATGTTTAAAGTTAAACATCTGAAACTACTGAGACATCGTTCTTGCAATTGATCTCACAATTGATTGGCTGAAACTTGTTTCCAGCCAATGGAAATCGACAGGGTCCCACTTGCCACCGACTTGGCAAAGGCATTGAATAAGGCTCTGATCAAACAGTTTTCCTGTTCACTGATTTTCTGCGTCGAAACTCGGTGACTTTTGTTCGCATTAACCAATTCCGACTTTACCTTGAGTTGTGACGTTCTTTATAATTAACTTACCTTACCGTTGTCGCATATTAGATGAGATATTTCCGTAATTTTTTATTGAATTCAACCCCGTGTTACGATTGGGTCTATGTTGTCCGCGGAGTTTTATGTCGAGAGAAAATAGGGGGGCTATGTAAAGAGAACTATTGATCTGATCAATTCTGAGAAAATGTCTCCGAAGACCTGAGTTAGATTACCAGCTATTGGTTTAGTAGACCAGCGGTACATAATTTATTTTCAATATATTAGGTCGTCTAATAAGTCTATGCGTTTTTTTTTAAATGCTATTTTTTCTCTATTCTTTTTTGTGAAAATAAATGACATGCTCTTCGATAGTATTTTTTCTGCTCTAGAATGTCAGTGTCGCCGTTTTTCAGTATTTTATAGTTTTTATTAATTTTTGGGTTTAAATAATGTAGTATCAAGTTGAGAAAAATGAAAATTTTCGATACACACTTCTTTTCGATTTTAATCAACGTTAAAAGGGTCATCCAGGAGCTTTACTGGGAAATTCTGCCTTATCCACCCTACAGTCCCGACCTCGATCAGTCAGATTATCGTCCTTTTCGGTTGCTCTTCAATTAAATGCATTGCATAACGTTCAACAACGACCTCAGAAAATTGGCTCGATAACTATTTCAATGCCAGACCAGCCGATTATTATGGAAAAGATGAAAAGTCCTGAATGGAGAATATATAATGTACTTTTGAAATGTTGGTCATAAATAAAATAATTCTGAATCGTTGGAGATAAATACAGCGTGTAAAACTAATCAAAAAATTATAAACAACCAATTAAATTTAATTACGAGTCCCATTCTAAAATTTTTTCCTGAAAATTATTCGAGTAAATTTGTATTAAGTAACAATTTGGTACTAAATTTAATTTTAAATAATTATTGTTTTTTAAAAATAGATTCTGATAAAAAAACAACATATTTTGATTAGTGTTGACATCCTGAAGAAGAAAATGGTATTTTTCGAAACCGGTACATGTATTTAAACTCAATTCAGCGGTTAATAAAACAAAGTTAACAAATAAAAATAATATATTATATCTTAATTTTTGTATAAATATTTGATTTCATGTTAAATAATTGAACAAAATCACAAAAACTTGTTAAATAAAAAAATACGCATTATTAATGGGTCGTTAATAATCGTTGATAGATGGGTCTTATATTTACACTAATAAAATGTAATACATTTAAAGATAATATTAGGGGAATTCCATGTTACAGAATAATTTTTTTTGTGGATATATATTAGAAACAGTGGGGTGTCTACATGCATTGACACCACGTTAGATAGGCCCCCAATAGTCTGCCCGCGCCTTATAATACTTTTTGTATGGATACTTTTCCCAGCAATTACATAGATTGATAATTTGTAAAATACACCGCAGCAAGAACTACAAATAAAAAAATTAAAAAATCATTACTCATTTGCATTAGAAAATACGCGAAAATATTATCGATGTATACAGTAGTAGCCAGCTAATACGCTGGGTTAGGTTAGGTTAGTGACCAGACCATTTCCATAAAATGAAAATCGGTCTAAAGAGAAGCAATGATTTTTTTCAGTTGCAAGTGCAATCAAATATCTAAAGGGCGAATATTAAAGGAGACAAAGAGGCCAATTTAATTCCACTGTTATTACAACGCGGTACCTACTCATAGTTTTTATATGCAATATGTATATAGGCGGACTTTTTTCCATTTTGCATTGGGACCCAATTTTTATGGTTACGCCACTGGTTAAATATGATATTGTGAGAACTGTCAATGAGAAGAAAATGCTTATAAGAGGCCGTCTCTGGGGGAACGGGTCTCTCTCCATCGCCACTTCTCAATAATTACTAGTCTATCTCTGAATTGTATAATTATACTTACTTAAATACTTCGTATAATAAACATGTAATTGTCACCTGAACACTGAGTTTATTATTACAAGTAACTGAGCCCAAGTAACTCCTCAGTAAAAAGAGGATAGAACACCAAGGGAATCTGGTGATACTCGTAAAGTTACCACAAATGTTACAAATAAACAATTGAAGAGAATTAATAAAATATTGAAACTACCGCACAAGTAGAATAGCGCTTGTGATGATGTCGGATCTCGTGACATGCGACAGTTCTCGGCATTCTAAAGCAAATTCAGCGTGGCAGAATATATTCATACAATATTCTATTATATATTCTGCCAGTGCTCTCTGAGTAATGGTTGGCCAACAGTGTAAACAAAATGAATCAAATACTTTACATATAGACGACAGTTTATTGCTGACTGCAAAATTTGATATTTTGGCAACCCTGTAATTTTCGGTCTGCGAACTTTATAGAAAAGACTTAGTGTTCCTGAATCAGAAATCATCTTGAGGGATTATCAATTATAATTATAATATAATTACCAAGCACACATGCAGTTATGCTGTATACAAATATGAATAGTCGGAGATGGTAGAAAGCCACACATTTCTCCCATGAATTTGCACACCCGTGAACGATTGTAAATAGATTTTTAAATTAATATTCAATGAAAACGTGTGTGGTTATTCATTTTAATAATAAATATTTTTTTTACAGAATATAAATATTCTGTAAATTAATAATATATATATTCTGTAAAAATAATGTAGATGGCTTTCAAATAATGGAACGACAGGTGTATTAATTTGAAAAATGTAACATATAGGTTCGAAAATTTGTCAAGAAAAATACTGGCGTTATAGCACAATGGTAGTGCACTTCCCCGGATTGGAAATAGAGATCCAGGTTCGTATCCCGGTGACGCAAAAACAATATTTTTCGACAAAATTGATTTTATATGTATATATTTATAATTAATACATTAATTTAGTATTTAATAAATATTTATTTAAATTTGTTTTAAACCACTATGAATTAATTATATTCACCAACCGGTTTCAAAAAATTAGGATCATTAAATCAATTTCCACATCTTTCATACTACTTACCATCACGCCGTTTCCCCCCGGGGGTAGGCAGAGAGGATAGAGCGCCACACTCTTCTGTCCCGACACACAATTCTCACTTCATCCACATTCATACATCTTCTCATATAAGCTCGCCGATTGTTGAGGCTTCTAACAGAACCATCCTCCATTATCTGGTTTACCTGGTCATGCCAAATCTTCCGCGGACGTCCTCTATTTCTGGTTCCATCACAACTTGCGTCATATATCTTTCTTACCATTCTCTACTCATTCATGCGTTCCATATGACCAAACCACCTAAGTAATCCTTTCTTAATCTTAATCACTATAATAACATCAGCTTTACATTCTTTCCTTATTTCTTCATTCTTTACTCTGTCATAAATAGATTTGCCACATATACACCTAAGTGATCTCATTTCCACTACATTCAGTCTACTTTCGTTCCTTCTCTGCCAGCTCCAGGCCTCACTTCCATACATCAGTGTCGGTACCAGGATTCCATTGTGCACCGCTAGTCTTGACAAATTCCCGTTAGATATAATTCCATGCAAAGCACCGTTCACTTTATTTCCTGCAGTCACCCTCATTTCGATATCATTCTCAGCCTTTCCGTTTCTATCAAACATACTTCCCAAATATACAAACTCATCTACTTGTTCCAAACATTCATTACCTACAAGTATTTTGCACTTTCGACTTGTTAACATTCATCGTCACATCTTTCATCATCATAATAATTTTAGTCAGGTGGTAAATTTATTATTAAGGAGAACACATTCTTATTGTGAAGTTGTAATTATTCAGAACACGGGTCTGTGATATTTTAAAAACTAATTAAATATATTAATTAAAAAGATATGCATATAAAATCAATTTTATCGAAAAATATTGTTGTTGCGCCTCCGGGATTCGAACCTGGATCTCTTTTCCAATCCGGGGAAGGTACATTACCAACTATGCAATAGCGACAGTATTTTTGTCGACAAATTTTTGATGACTAATGAATTGTTAATTCTGGCTTTTGCTATTGGTTTACTTAAAGGTATTTGAGATTCCGTAAAAACAATGTAGATGGCTTTCAAATAATGGAACGATAGATGTATTAATTTGAAAAAGTGTAACATATTGGTTCGAAAATTTGTCGACAAAAATACTGTCGCTGTAGCATAGTTGGTAACGCACCTTCCCCGGATGGGAAAAGAGATCCAGGTCAAAGGCAAGGCAACACCAATATTTTTCTAATATTTAAAATTGATTTTATGTGTATATCTTTATTAATTAATACATTTAATTAGTATTTGTTTTTTTCCCTGGAAGGTACATAAAGTTGAAGTACACATTTTATGAGAAAATAATACAAAATATTATAACTCGCATTATGAATCTCTATCCGAGATGTTTCTGGAATAAATATTTCAAGCACTTAGGTAAAGAAGGCGAAATAATAGGTTTCTTTTACTATTAAATAAGCATATTTATATGGGTACCTCGCATGGCGAAAGTCATTATTTTCTGAGAAAAAGCACAAGGATTCTCATGAGAAATATCGTAAGTGAAGACATTCAGAATATCAGGCTAAACGGCCATGCTGCGGAGGTACTAAACAACTTCAACTATATTGTATTGTAGTCCAGTATTGTGTATACAACATTCTTCAGCGCAAACGTATGGATAGTACACAATTTATAATTTTCATCAAGGAATAAAAATCTAGTTTTCAGTGACGTTCGTATTTTCAGAAATTTTTCCAGTATTCATAAAATCGTCACTTACAAAAATGTTTTGATATTACAAATTGTATATGTTTCATTTAATTATTTTTCTTCTTTCATGTATCTAGATTTATTATCTAGAAAGTCATTCACGAAAATTGGATTATATATTTTTATAACAGTATTTAATTCAGTAAGTAAGATATAAATATAAAATATAAATGAATGATGGGATCCTTCTGTTGAAATCAAATGCCGCATTGAGCAAGCTCGTGCGACCTTTATCCGCATGAAAAAGATGTTCTTCTGTCATGATCTCAACCTTAGATTAAGAATGAGAATGGTCAAATGCTATGTGTTCTCGATATTATTTTATGGAGTGGAATGGAATACTTACCAAAAATCTATAGAAAATTGCTCGAAATAAACTTGACGGATAGAGTTACAAATGAAAATTTTATGGTTTGGATAAATAAAAAAAAAAAAGTATTTAAAATAATACAAATTTTAAAACTTTAAAACTCAGATATGTGATGAGACATCCGGAGAAGTACGAGATATTGCACCTCATAATTCAGGGAAATATTGCTGGAAGTCGGGGCCTTGGAAGAAGGAGAATCATGGCTGAAGAACCAAAGGCAATGGTTTGGCCGGTCTATTGTAAAGCTTTTCCGGGCAACAGTAAACAAAGTGATAAAAGCCAACGGATAGGGCACAAGAAGAAGGAAGAGAATAGATATGTAAAAATATTATATAATATTTTACGCATTTACTGGAAATTAATTAAAAAAATATTTGTTTCTAATTAGTAGAGATTATAATTTCTTTAACATTTACGTAACATATATAATATTTTTGTGTATACTATGCTCGTTGATAGACCTTTTAAGATACATCGTGGAGTCTGCTCAGAATGTCATTTAGTATAATATATAACAGTAATATAATTAAAATTATAGAATTTTTTTTATCTTACTACCTCTTTTTTAATTTTTTTACACATAAACTAATTTCGGATCCATAAAATAAATTTTTCGAAAAGAAAATAAATCATAAGTTATTTTAATCAATAGAAGCTTTTACTTGATAGTGATATAAACGTGATTAATTATGTTTGATGAATTAATTAATATATTAGAATACTTCTGTTACAGTCTCTGTTGATTATTATAACGCGAGTTAAAATTAATTTTATATCAAGGAGTATTTATAAATTGTTATTCAATATTTAATGCTAATACAAATTAATCTTACGCCTTCACTGAGCGAGACATTTATTTGCCTATATAAGAGGGATTTTACAAATATTCTGCTTGAAATTTTCAGCTAGAATACAGCATTATCAACATATTTATATCTCAAACAAAATGTAACATATAATCAATGCTTGAATTGTTTGTAAAATGTATACATATATATATATATATATATATATAGGTTTAGATTTTTTTTTTTCGAAGAGTAGTTATTTAATTTTCCACTCAAATGCTTCTAAATCGCTTCCACGCGCGTTATCCCACTAACCAGTTCGTTTCTTTTAACAATTTGCATTTGTAGTATGATTGTGTAACCAAGAGTGACATCTGGCGGCTAAAATGATAAGATAGTCTGAAATTCCAAAAAATAAAGTAGAGTAGATAGTCATGAAATTATTTCATAAGGTCCTATATTATATTACGTTGTCGTCAACACATTAATATTTTCGTGAATGCGAGTGAGGTCTTTTACAAATAGCACTCGTTATTTATTTATTTATTTTATTTACAAATTATGGACTTAATTTTGTAATTATAATTTAGATGAACGAATAAAAAATATGAAATAAATTATATTTGATAATATTTACAATAATATGACTTCTTTTGGCTGCATGGCAAATATCTAATCGGTAGCTGAACTAGTTCCACACCCGAGGAAGCATGTCTGGTGTTATTAAGGTCACCGCAGTTGTGATACGGTGCCGCTGGTCGGCACATAAACTGCTTCTATTACAAACCCCCACAAGAAAAATTCACAGGGGACAGAACTGAAAAGCCTGGTCTTCATTCCCAATGCGACCTATCCATCGTCAAGGTAGATAGATATTCATTCAGAAAACCTTGAACATCCAATTAGGTGGCGCTCTGTCCTGTTGAAAGATGAAGTCTTCTGTATCTTTATACGAACCTATGTGTTAAAATTTTTCAAATTAACACATCTATAGTTTTATGAATGTGTCGAAAAGTTAATAAAAAATAATTATTAATTCTGACGTCTCCTATCAGATTACTCAAAGCTATTTGAGGTATTAATTTTATATGTATGTCTTTCTAATTAATACATTTAATTTTTATCTTTATTACTCTTCTCTCCTCATTCATCTATGCCATATGACCAAACCACCTAAGCTATCCTATTTTAATCCTATTGTGGAGGTCCTGAACGCACCTCACAGATACTTGGTCGTAAAATCAGGCTTTCAACAGACATAAACATCCCCGGCACTGACGTCAAGCAACATGTACAATGGCATCAACTTATAAATCATCAGGAAAATCGACTTATGAGCCTCACTCGACTATCTGCCGTCTTTCCTAACACAAGCTTTTTTTTAAATCAGCCTACAGTAACTATTTGCGCTAAACTTTGTATCTCGGTGTTGAATAAATCTCGTGTCAACAACAAGTAGTTTATCTTTTCATAACCTGCTCTAGTCTGACATCTCACATATTCCTCACACTCGCGATCATCCTTAAACGAACACGTGGAGCGTTGGGAGAAATGGGGACTCTGGCTCCACACATGCAACCTACTGATCGACACTCTTTTAAAAAAAACACCAACACTTCCACATTATCACTATGCTAAGTTCACCTTTACACTATCTCCTAATTTCTTGACTCTGACCTAAATGAACTCGCAACATTTCTACTCTGCTTTCGTTTTATGTGTGATTTATGTAAAAACAATATTTGTATTTATAGTATATTTTTAAAGGACACAGTTTACAGAACATTGATTATTTATTACACAACGCAAGTCGTCACAACCTTTAATTTATAAATATTTCCCTAGATTTATAGAGATCGGATCGAGATCACAATGGATGCCGAGGCGCCAGGAACAATTATTCCGCGCTGAGCAAACCGTCTGCCGATAATGTAGTCGAGTGGGGCGGTCTAGAATAGAAACTTTATAGTCGCAATAAGAAGAGTCGCGCCATTCGCAGAAATGCTTGGCGGCCGCTAATGCATTGCTTTCCGCTCGGCTGTGATATATTCCTTCAACCAACGAGTGTTCGCTTTTTCCACATCATATACGCAGTACGAGTGCATCACCTCTCGCACGGTCTTTCAATATTCTTCTGCAATCATTTTATGGGCAGCGCGCAGCCCCGCTATCGCACCACCCGCGACCGGGCTATTTGACAAAAAATTAAATACAACCGTCGCGTTTATTTAGCGTTTCTGATATTATAATTCTGATACAGCGGAAAAGATGTTCGCTGTCTCCTTAACTACACCGAAATTTGTGCTAATAGAGACAGATTCATCCGTTCTTTATCCAACACTGAAATCTAATAATAATAATAATAATAACAAAAAATAAAACATTAGCAATTGCTTATAGTGTGATGGGTACAAAGTTTTTCTATTTTATCAATTCAGAAAAAATGACAATTGAATTCGTTACCTCTTGCGCAAAATTATAACATTCAAATTATAATACGTGAAATTAAATAATTAACTATCAAATAATTTAAAATACATTATGTTTCACGACTAAAAACCAACCGCTAATGGTGAGTGTGACGATTTCAAGTGACTCCAATGGTAAAGTACGTATTACTGCGTATCGCCGTCGGATAATTGCGCGAATCAAGTGTTAGAAAATGTCGCTACGGTAATGATTAATTTTTAGAAAATCAAATTCTATCAAATATACAATACATACAGCGATGCCGTCAATAAGTGATTCAATTATTCGTAATAATACGGTAGATAGCATTGCAGTACGAGTTTTATTAATGGCGTTGATTTTTTAACAAATTTTGAGTAAAGAAATAATATTTCCTCCGGTCATATTCGTATATTTAAGGCATACGAGTATGTATCGACTGCTCAACTGTTTGAATAGTACAATAAGAATGACTTAATCTTTAATTTTTAATTTGTGAGGTATGTCACTTATTATAGATGCTTAAATACAATAATTTAATGTCTATCAATATATATTGCGAATTTTTAAACTTGATAAGTAGCTTGTTGGCCTAGTGATCTAGTAGAAGTCCGGAGTCCGCGACTCGTTCCAGGAGACCAGAAAGTTAGTCCAATTTTCATAGTGCTAGCGTATAGCTTATTTTTGATTTAGAGTTTTGAAAATAGTAAGTATATTGATGTAACATACATACATACATGTGTACGTATCTCTATTTAAAAAAAATTAATACAAAAATTAACTTTTTATTACAAGGTAGTTTAATCCAAGTTTATTACGAAATGTGAATGTATATTCAAAATTATACTAATCAATTAAGTATTTATTGTCATTCAAAATTACTTACTTACTTGCCATTACGCCGTTTCCCCGTGGGGGTAGGCAGAGAGGATAGAGCGCCACACTCTTCTGTCCTGACACACAATTCTCGTCTCATTCACATTCATACATCTTCTCATACAAGTTCGCCGATTGTTGAGGCTTCTAACAGAACCATCCTCCATTATCTGGTTTACCTGGTCGTGCCAAGTCTTCCGCGGACGTCCTCTATTTATGGTGCCATCAACACTTGCGTCATATATTTTCTTTCATTCTACCATTCTCTCCTCATTCACCCGTTCATATGACCAAACCACCTAAGTGATCCTTTCTTAATCTTACTCACTATACTAACATCAGCTTTACATTCTTTCCTTATTTCTTCATTCTTTACTCTGTCATAAATAGATTTGCTAAGTGATCTCATTTCCACTGCATTCAGTCTACTTTCTTTTTCTGCCAGTTCCAGGCCTCACTTCCATACATCAGTATCGGTACCAGGATTCCATTGTGCACCGCTAGTCTTGCCTCGGTTGACAAATTTCCGTTAGATATAATTCCATTCAAAGCGCCGTTCACTTTATTTATTGCAGTCACCCTCCGTTAATATTATAAGATTTAATATTAAAATATTTATATTAGAGATAATAAAATATTTACGAACATGGCGCTGTGTAAATTTTATAATTATTTTAATAATTTTATAATAATATAATTAAAATAGTAATAGGAGTCTTGCAGATTTGATTGGTATACAAATACGAGAGATATGTGCTTAAAACTCGTACGTGGTGGGATAAAATATGTAAATAAGGTATTTGTACCTTCTTTGGTCATCCTGACATAGTAATTCCATAAACATATGTACATAATAAATTACAACATCTGCAAAAGTTCGCAGAAAGAACATATGTAAGTGTTATGTGTCTGTACCATAGAGCAGCTCAAATTGTTTGGCATGAGCAAAACACATTCCTTATTCATGGTATTTTGATGGCAGGAGTTGGGTGAAGAGGACACATTTGTTTCTCCATTTGAAAATATTCTTTATTCTGTTTTTGAAATGAAAACTTAAAAACAAGTGAACAAAAACGCCCAAACTTAAAAAAATGTGGAAGTATTATGGTTCATAACGAAAAAATTTGAATGAATAAAATATGTATTTTCGTAGAAAGCAATCACTTTGTGGTTTAACATATTAGATTAAATTAAACACAATCACTAATTTTATTAAACACCAACCGGTTTCGCTTAGCTCAAGCTTGGTCAGGGCGTATTTAAAACTAACAATAATATAAAAAGAGACATAAAAAGGGAGACAGAATATAAAATTACATGCGAAAGAGAGATTCAGAATACACATGCATTTATGGAAAAGAGAGAGATAAATTAAGATAATGGACAGAACAGGAATTGATTTAATAGGGAACATACCTAATATGGGGCTAATGGATAAATTTATTTGGTTATTAAGAATTATACTATCGCTGTTCACTGCTTTTTTATCCCAAAATCGTTTAAATTGTTTAACCGGAGCCAAAAGTCGTTTTTATGGAGGATATTTACCCCTGTGATATTATTAAAAGAAGTCTTTTTCAGTAATAAAATTTTCCACCCATATTATTAAGATAAGATTATAAATATGAGCGAATTAAATGTCCCCATTTGACTATCCAGAGAGAAAATTATCGAATCTCCAACAGTATATCTTAAGACAAATAAAAAATGTAGCAAAGAAAAACTCTTCTGAACTGTTTGTCTCCAACAAATAAAAAAACTTATTAGCTTGAAGAAAGAATTTTTCCTTTAACTTTCTGATAAAAGCTTCTCGAAAATTAAATGCACAGCTTTAAAATAAGAAATTCTAGAAATGCTTTCATCTAACAATGTCATTGGTTTGTCAACCGGTCAATATTGTCATGAACTTTTAATGAGGTTCTTCGAGAAGTACACACGAACAAATTATCGACAGAAAATCCAGGTGTATAACTTAGAACACAATAATTAAAATAATTGTATTTAGTTCAAATTTATTTGAAATTTGAAGAAAAATTATTGTAATTATAATACCTTCACAGCAGTACTGATATTCCATCTGTGATAAATCGTAAACATATAGGCCTTCCAATATACGATGTTGCTTTTATAATTGTTCTGATTTGAGTAATGTAATCTGATTTACGGATCCTAGTTAGTGACTCCTGATTTACATGGAATTTTTAATGAATGAGAACAAGACCAAAGATAATGTTTTCGATGGAGATGTATGGCCAAATGCGATATAATGATAAGTAATGAAAGTTTTGTACGTTGAATGAGTTCTTGTATCTTAAAAGTGTTTTTTAGGAACCGTATAGATCGAGATTGATCTCGAAAGGAGGCTGACCGCTGGAAATAAATTGAATGAGTTTTGAACCAAGTTAGGTTTAATTAACAGGAATTTTTCATTTGAAATAAGAACAATTGTGCATAATGAAACTACTATTAGTATAATAAAATCATAAATAGAAGTACATAAATAACAATGAAAGTAGACTGAAGACGATGAAAATAAGATTGCTTATTTGCGTAAAAGAAATCTATTTTTATAAATCCGATTGTAGTCTCATTGCATGGTAGATTGAAATAAAGAGTCATTAAGATGATTTGAAGATGTGATAATGTGAGGAAAAGTTGACAAAATAGGACCACATAAATGCTAGTATTGAGGACAACATAACGTCCACGATAGACGACAATACGACCAGGAGAACTAGATTTTTATTATTATTATTTTTTATAAATTATTTTATTATTTTATTCTTAGTACAGTGCGTTATATTATAATCGGATAAACATTTGAGCAAAGTAAGACATATACTTGGGTACCCTGTCTGCTACACTAGTATTTTAGTATTTATTAACCTATTGCTATTAGCTTATTGCCTGCTACACTAGTATTATAGTATTTATGGAAGACTTTTAGAAATTAAAAAAATTTTTGATTTTTCGTAGAAATATTTAGTAAAAAAATATACTTGTAATGTTCCGTTAAAGCTTTCTTTTTTAATCTTATCTAAGCCTGGAAAAATATTCGTACAATTAAAGAATTGAAGATTACATTACCTTTTCCTCACATGGAAACAAATCGAGCGAGGAAAGTTTATAATATTATTTACTGTATTCCAGTAAAATTATAAACTATTCAATTATAAAATGTAAAAACTTTCCAGTAAATTGATAACGAAGTAAAATTAACAATAGTCAAAACCGATCACTGGAAGTCTATTCATTAATTGAATATACTGCGGCTTCATGGAAGGACTGACTCATTATTTGATTATGTTGTGTGTACGTGTGTTCAAAACATTTTCTATTAAATTTAGCAAGTTTTAACATTAGGTGAAATTATAATAATGTAATGGATATTCGATTCTTAAAAATTATATACAAAGCGTTTAACTAATACTTTTTATAATAAATTAATAAAACATTTGTAATACTTTTAAAATTAGCAATTTTAACTTTGTAGTTAAAATTCATATTTTTTATTTATTATCTTTGTTTTATTAACCACTGAATTGAGTTTAAATACATCTACCGGTTTCGAAAAATACCATTTTCTTCTTCAGGATGTCATAACTAACTAAAAATATATAGTATTGTTTCTTCATCAACACTTCTTCATATAAATTTGTATTGAGCAGCAATTTGAGTTAGGTACTAAATTAATTTTTTAAATAATTGTTTTTTCAAAAAAAAAATTTTTTTTTTAATTTTAAAAATAGATTCTGATATATATAAAAATATATTGAAACAATACTATATATTTTTGGTTATTTATGACATCCTAAAGAAAAAAATGGTATTTTTCGAAACCGGTAGATGTATTTAAACTCGATTCAGTGGTTAATAAAACAAAGATAATAAATAAAAAATATAAAACATTTGTAGAATATCTTAATTATTTAAAAAAGTTTTTTAGAAAGTTAAGGAACTTGAACAAATTCTTCAAAAAATTGTGAACCTCGAATTGAACTAATTAATTTTTCAAGAAGTTCATTTGAAAATGAATGTAAAAAGTAACACAGATAATTAAAATATCTAACTAGTTTATCATCTCGCTCTTTCCCTACAGGGTGAAACATCACACTTTTCTATCCTAACATACTAGTTGTACTATATTCGCTTTATACCTACATCTTCTCATGTTTGTCAATACTTGAAGCTTCTAATAAAGTTGACCTTTAATATCTGCACTATCTAACTATATTATGTATTTCGCAATTTGGTTTTTTAAATTCAGTTCTCGACTCATATATTTAAAACGGGAAAATCAGATTTCTCAGCATAAAAATATATTTTATTACACATCAATTATTCAATGCTTTTAGCAGAAGACCAAAGGCCTACTGACAATAACTTATATTTATATATATAGTACAAATGCAAAATAAATTAATCAATTAGAAAATATACAGAAAAGGTCAATTTACTGAATAAATATTATAGTTGCTACTGGGTTTCGAACCTGAACGTTTTCCTATGCGGGAAAATGCGTTAATCAATCAAGTACGTTTATTCTTTAAAATTGATACATTTATTATTAAATTTTTCCTTAAAATTATGAATATAGCATTAATATGTTGTGATGTTGGCTAATTCAATGGTTTCTACAAGTATTTTTTTTCTAAAAGTTGTTATCGCGTACCTAACTACGCGTGCTATCAAATCAGTGTTTCTTGCCAAAATTTAGTAGACATAGATATCTAATATTTTATAGAACATTGTATGATATTTCAACACATTCAGTTATTCTTTTGTTTATTGATTTATGTTCTTTGTTTTCAAGAAAAACGAGCCTGCACCAGACGTTTTTAAAAGGAGAGTTTTGAGGGGTATTACATTGGTTGGTCTTAAAAAATGGAATCCATCATAGATGCTACAATAATGAGCTCTATAATAAGTTAAGCAACTTAAATTTTAGGAATTTTTTAGTGGTATGAGTAACACACATCAAAGACACTGCTGAACTCCAGACCAACAGGACGCAGGAGCTTAGAAAAATGGAGCGGACAATGTTCTCAAAAACATATCTGCTTTGTACAAATTGGTGAGAAACGGGGCGAAACAGAGAACAATGGAAAAAATTTCTTGATGAGACTCACCAGAGATTCTAGAGCCTTAACCCGTAGATCGCGTTCATAAATACGCATGACATCTTTCAAACGCGGCACTCTTTGGCCGCATTATAATTTACGACTTAACACTACGATAATGCAACAAATTTATGATTTGTTTTTAATAAATCGATAGCAAAGGTTCTCGAGCATCATCAAGAATATAAACAAATACAAATATCAAAACCATAATTACAAAATAACGTAAACAAAATTATTAATGAGAGAACACAACAGTATCCTACTATTGGTAGTACACTAGCGCCATATTCACACGTACTTGAGTGAAGTAGTGATCTGCGCGGGCGTTGATTTCTGAGACTAATACACACTATTTACAAGTTTTTAACTACTAACATTAAATTTAACTCTACAGTTTGAAACGCATTACATTCTACACGTATAAACAGAGTTTGAATAACTAAGCGATACTGGATGATACGAGGACTTTTATTATTTCGTGATTAATTATAAGATGGCTAATAATCCTTGACAGATAAAGATTCCAAATAATTTTGGTACGATTTTCACTGATCTTCAGCGCGTATGTACGCACTAGCAGTGGGCAAAACACGGCGACTCATATATGAGTCACCCGCGGGAAATGGGTTAATGGTGACGATATTTTTAACTTTTTATCTGAATTATTTTAAATTAAACACAGATACGGAGTTTTTCTATCAATCTACATCGAGCCTTAGTATTTTTACTTAATTTTTAAGTCTAAGTATGACGTGGTAGGTCAATTGATTTTCTTCTATCTATCTGAGCATGAAAGCTTACGCAGACTTTTGGCCGAATTCTTGTATGCATGTAAAAGAAGGGTCGATTTTCAATGACGATTCTTTATTGGATATTTATTTATGATTCCTGTTACTCCTCGAAGATAAATCGTTACTGCCGCTTTTATTCTTGATAAAAAGTCCTGAATATCTATTTTTCATGGCTGCGTAACATTTTTGGCTTATAGATAACTTTAAATTGTTGGTTTATCTCACATTTAAGGTGGCACTTATGTTTATGTGTTTCCTAATATTCGCAGTACATAGATATAATAAAAATAGTGTCATTTTTTAATAAATATTTACCGTCCAATATTATGTATGCTTAAGTAATTTCAATTAAAAAGAAAAATATTCTAGAAATAAATAATTCGGATGGATTAAAGACTGGCAGCTATTTAGTTATTTTAATTTTCAAAACAAAACTTTGCACTACACACACGTTGGGCTATTTTCACTACTAGTTTCGAGAGGTGCAGTCCCTCTCGGCATCAGGTGATAACTAAACTAAATTCAGTATTGTAGTCTATTTTAGGGAGAGTGGAGATTTCGGTTGTTAACGGGAATATGGATAGTAAGGCGAAATGTTAGGGAGTGTTTTGTTGTTAATTAGTGTTTTCTCCGAATTTACATTATTTTGTATTTCAACAGTTTCCTAATTGTTCATTATTAATCCTTTATAATGTACCGAGTAGAGAAGTTTTAGTCTATGACTATCGAAAGAGTGGTGTGTTTCAACTATGTGGTTAGAAAATTCCGATAAGTTGTTATTTTTTAGGCAGCGGCAATATTTTTTTATTTTTGTATTTAGATTTCTAGCAGTTTGACCTATGTATTATTTATCTCAAGTCCCGTCCTCTTCTAGCCCCGCCCCATTGCCCAAATAGACTACAATACTCTATTTAGTTTAGTAATCACCTGATGATGAGAGGGACCTCTCGAAACTAGTAATGAAAATAACCCAACGTGTGTGTAGTACAAAGTTTTGTTTTGATAATTAAAATAATCATGTTACACAACAAAGTAACCGCTATATTAATTAATTTAATTTAGTTAATTTACCATACATTAAATTATTATCACATAATTATTGTTAATCGAATATTTATAATCCTCGACATGCATATTATTAATTAGTTAGCGAATGCTCCAGGCTGCTGGATAACACATTTTATGATTATCTGTTAACAGTATGAAGCTACAACAAAAATATAAAAAAAATTCGCTACAAAATAAGCCTCCATTATTTGGGGCTTGGGTATTATTTTGGTGCCATTTTTAATTCGTTGATAAAGTATTTTAATGAGTTAATAGAGTTTCTTTCATTGGGTGAATATTATGTTTCAGGTCGATTTTGTTTAGCTGCCATTTTGATTTGGTAAATATTTGTTAATTTGCAATTAGTAGAAATAGAGAATAGTTTATTACAATTTATTATAGAGCAACTAATGTCTCAAAAGTATATTGAAGTCATTAAAATATTAAAACAAACACAAACATGACTTTTAGAAATATATCATCATAAGTCGTCAAGCTCATTTCGACTTGGCGGGTTTTATTAATAAACAAAATAGCTATTATTAGGCCACTGAAAGTCCTCAATTGATATACCAACGACCTTTACACCCACGCAGTTACTGTATGATGCTCTATGTGGGCGAGCGGAATCATTGGGCCCTATTTATTTCAGGGTGCAAGAGGCAATGCTGTAAAAACTTTTCGGTGACCGCACTGAGTCGATTGGGCCTGCTACACATGTGGTTTTAACAAGATTGTGTCACCTCACACAAAGCCCGAGCTATCCTTGGAATTTTGGTGAATGAAACAACATCGGCCTGGAACGTAATATTCACCCTGTACAATGAGTCTTGAATTGCTAAATTTTCCGCCTCCACATGGTTCAGTTGTCGTTCTCGTTCTCGGCGGCTGTCTTCTAATTCGGAACATTTATGCTGTCTTCCCAGCGAAGTAGAGATCTTTCCACACTTCTCCTGCCACCTAAGTTGATTTATTAGGGATTATTTTTAGGATGCATGTATTTTGTATCCTTTGTACTGAGGCACTGCATTTTCATGTGGATGTACGGCCTGATTCTAATAAATATTAATTAGCAGATTTTTATAAATTTTCTGCAGCACTTTAATCGCAAAACTGTCAAAATTTTTCCTGATTGAGTGGGGATTGTCCATGTTTTACATAATAAATGTTTAACGTCTATTATTTGGTGCTAAATCATTTTTACCAGAGACTAAACAGATTTTTATTTTAGTAGCAAAATTAACATTATTTTGATGCTCATTTCTATGCAGACGAAGATGTTCAAGAAAAAAATAACATTATCCAAAAATTTGCATATCTAAGACAGATTTATAAGCATCAGAGATGATCCAACAATATCGATTAGTCAGTTTTAGAATTAAATATTTATCCTGCGAACCAGAGTTCACTGTCAGTGTTGTATTTACTCGTCCCTCACTTTGTAAATCTCTCCATCTGGCCGGGCAATAATATTCCATCCCCGCGGGACTAATTGACGGTGAAAAATCATAAAAAGGAAAGAATCACAAAAACCGCCTCGGTTTATGTGCGGTGGCGGAAATTATTTTCTTTTATTTCGCTCCCGGCAAATGGATGGATGTTTTGAAATGTGTAGACAGGTCCAGCTCGGCTGGGCTATTTTTGTTGAAAGAGTAAAACAATCGAACGATGCCGAATGGCAGTGCATTGAAAATGGCGATTATTTCAACCAATGAGGTCGATACGAATCACGAATTTACAAAATACAAGGATGCCGAGCAGGTCTGTTTTAGATGTGAATGAACTTTACATTTTTGTATATAAATATGTACACACGCCAAGGTATTTACACATTACATATCCTTTTTATAACCCCCTTTCAAAACTAATTCATCTTTTCGATTTTTTTGCAAAAATGTGGATTTTTATTATTCATTAACATCAGAAATTATATACTATAGTAGATTATACTTTTTTTAAAACTATTATATCTATTTTTTATGCGACATCGCATAAAAAAATAGTAAAAATATGCATTAATAGGACCGACGAAAAATGATTGAACAAGTTTTTAATCGAAAAATGATTAAAGTTTTTAATACGAAAACATAATTTTAAATAGTAAACTGAAGCCCTAAAACGTGTGAATAAATACAATATATTTATTAAAATCGCTTTTTTATGTGAATATGAATCATTTCAAAATCATCAATAAATGAAATAGTCATACAAATTCATAAATTTTAACATTATGATATTTTATAAATTCAGATTTATCTTCGAAACCTTGGCTTTGGACTCGTAAAAAAATATATTGTGTATATGTATGAATTTTCCGTACATATAAATTTTTCTTGCACACTGAAAACAAATTTAATGGTCGCGGTCTTTCAATTAATGCCTACGTTGTCTTAATTATGACAAATAATAGATATTTCATAGAGATGAAGCTATTTTTTATTAATGAAAAAATATGGCCGGCTTAAGTTATCACTTTACACAATGTAACGTTCACCATTCCGCCCAATCAACCTCCATATCTATCAAATTTTTGAAAGTTGTATATGTGTACATGTTCTCACAATATGTGGGAACACTTCGAATACCAATACACTATCGTCATCTATAGACTAAATTTGATATTCATATCTCTAAAACAGCATATACGTTACAATGAAAATCTAATTATTTTTAAAAATTATTTAAAGCAATATTCTTTATCTGTAAAATGTTTTAACACTTTATACTAGAATACGCATGAAAAATCAATATTTTTCAATTTTATATATTTTCTTATTTTGACCGGTATAATATTAACAATATTTGAATATGTCCAAGAACACACAATTATTGGATTTTCACCTACAAAGGTAGACTAAGCTATTTTTTAAATTTGAAAAATGTATTAATACTTATAATATTAATAAATAATTCTTACATATTTTTATATTTCTAGTAAATTTGTATTATTAAGTAGCAATTTGAGTTAGGTACTAAATGAATTTTTTTAACAATTATTGTTTTTTAAAAATAGATTCTGGGAAGAAGCAGCATATTTTGATTAGTATTGACATCCTGAAGAAGAAAATGGTATTTTTCGAAATCGGTAGATGTAATTAAACTCAATAAGTGGTTAATGAAACAAAGTTAACAAATAAAAATAATGAATTCTAACCACAAAGTTAATTTTGCTAATTTCAAAAGTATTAATATACATTTTAATTAATTCATATTTTCATTGAACGTTCAGATACTGAATGTATCAAATTCAATACTCCAAATACATAATAACCTAAACACGTAAGTAAACTAATTAACTTTTTTAAAGAGCTTTTAAGATCGTTGTACTTTGCACTTTGCTGCTCTTTAATTAATTATGGTATTTTAGTTTGGGGAGGAGCAGCTAAAACAATGTTAGAATCAGCTAAAATAGTACAAAAGACAATTCTTAGGGTAATAAATTATCGTCTCTTTAGATAATTTACAATAAAACTTAGCAACGGTCTACTTACATATATAAATACATTGATTCAACATTAGTGTAATAAAATGAAATGTATATAGTTTGAGGGGGAGCAGCAAAAACAACATTAGAGTAGGCTAAAAGAGCACAAAAGACAATTCTTAAGGTAATAAATGGTAGTCCCTTTAGATATCCATCAGATCTTACATTTAAAGAATACAATGCCCTAGACATAAAACAAACCTATATGTTGAGACTCGTCCAATATTTCCACGCTAATAACAACTCACCTCAAGCAATAAATCATGGACACAACACAAGACAAACAATGAACATTTACACGCCAGTTCCGAGAGTAACAACGACATTTTATCAAACATTCTACATGTTCTTAGCTCCGAAACTGTACAACACACTCAGCACCAACTGGAAATCATTCACTTCCAATAAGATTACACAAATATGGACCCAATGTATGATCCAATTTGATAGAGATCAAACAGAAGCATCGTTAATAATCATAATCAAAATTATTATACTGTTCCTATATTAAAAATTCACTAGTTCTACAACACTCTCACTACATTTTCTTTTTCTCTATTCTTATTTTTATTCCTGTCGAATCTTTATCTTTCTTGAATTAAATAACACAACACGAAACAAACTGGCTACTTTAACACAGACTTCAGTCTAGCAAAGTAGTCAAGACAGTGCTTTATATATCAGAGGTGGAGTCTACTCCATCCTACACAATAAACAACGAGTATTATACTTATTTGCTTGTATCTTGTATCTTGTGTTTATCATGTTATATTTCAATATATTCACCTCTGGTACAACAAAAAAACGTATGTCAATAAAGTATAATAGATGAGATAAGATCTGGTTCTGGATTTTCTAAATGATAAAATAGGACATATGACATATTGTATTACTAAATGAACACATATATTTTAACAATTTAGTTAGTTTAACAAACAATAATTATAGTTTCAATCTTGATTTAGGTAAAATTTTATTTAATTATTACACCAATATAATAATTTTGCAGATAAATGTATCTCTTCTCTTATCATCAATATTGTAATGTAAAACAAATTTGTATTAAAAAATTACGTAGATCCAAAAATAAAATCGCTTATTTCTATGCTCACACATTGGCGTTATCTACATCAAAGATGTACTGTGTGATGTAAAATGAATTATTCATGCACGATCACAATTTATAGGGTAAAATCTCTCTTAATAAAATATGCGAATCGTGTGTTTTGTTCAAGTTGAAATCTAATAAAATAAACATAAGTTTTTCTGATCTGTCCCAGTATCCAGCATTCGAGTATCGTATTTTCGTTTCAAGATAATATTCACATTGCATTCCAACGTATTGTTGTAAAATTCTTGTATATGTTCGAGGTAATGACAATAGTATTGAGAAAAAAATTCAACCCCGAAAATACTGGAACACGTTCCAATCCCTGGACTGTACTGGACCGGGATCCCGAAACTGGATTCCCTAATCCCGAAAACACATCAGTATATAAAGGATATCATTAAAAAAGTGGATCAACTAACTAATTAATCATCACCCCGTTTCCCTACGGGAATAGACAGAGATGATAAAGCACCACACTCTTCCCTCCTGATATTGACTATCGCCTCTTGCAAATTCACACATTTTCTCAAGTAAGCTCGTGGAGCATTAAGCACTTGGCACATAAGTCATTGTTAATAAGTCGAGACATGTATGAGTGAAAAGATAATTTACAAAAATTTAAATTCCGAATCGTTTTTCTCAAAAAAGTATTAAAAAACAAATAAAATGATGAATTTTAAATGACGTATTGACAAAATTGAATAGTATAACCCACGCGCTTGTCAATTGGTGAAAAATTGGTCCGGTGCGCTAAGAAGTCTGGACAATGATTAATTTAATATCGGTTCAATTCTAAAATTTTGTAGGTATAAATAAATGATTGTGCAAAATAACAGGTCATTCTTAAATCCGTTGTATTTAATGTTTTTACTAATTAAAAGTTGCGTTAATTTTTTACTCATAATAGTTAATACGATTATTAGTTATATTTTAATTCACTAGAGGATGTTGAAGTAAAACCTTCATTACACTATTTTACTAATATTTTCGATAGGTGGGGAATTCTACTCCACACAAGTACGTTATTATAGACTTAAATTCTAAATAACATATCATAAATCGTTTCACATTTTTTGGTGTTTGCAAATTACTACAGATTTGTTCAATCATGTGTGAATTTGGCTAGGAATAGCTACAAGTACGGCATTAAATATTTTATTTAATTCAAGTGTTTATTGCGCAAATAGTTTCATATGCATGTCGTGGAGCGAAGTTAACCTATAACAAATTTTAATATAAAAATAAAATAACTTAACGGAAATTTCAGCCGTGTTTATTCCACGTTCTTTACAATAGTGACAAAAATAACGACATCGGTTCAATCTAATAGTTCTCTATCCATAACGATTATTATTATTTCATTCCCCAGGTAGTCGACCGAAAGTATAAAATGATTTTTTTTTTATTGAATAACGTGCGTACATAAATTAAAATAATAACTCTAAGGAAATTAATGATAAATAAATAAATTAATTTTTTCGTTAACAACTATTACAATTATTCGACTCCTCGAAAATTGTTCATCTCATCTCGTATTCTACCCCTTGTCCTAGAAGGGTTGGTACTACATCGTTTCAACAAGACGTCTCCAAGTGCTCCCGTCCTTCGCTGTTTCGGTAACTGCATTCCGTTGTGTATCAAGCCTCTCTTCACATAGTTCTCTACCAAAATTTTCTGGCTTTATTTGGAGTGATGCATTATGTTTTTGTTTTTCTTTTAGGATCGTTGAAAAAATTTGTTAAAATAATTGTACCACTGGAACCATAATTATATGAATAATTATTCCACTGGCATTCTGAATATACGTCCAACTCAGTTGATCTGGGTGGGATATCGAAGTTCTTTAATTATGCAGCTTCTCACTAGGTCACATTATTTAAAAAAAAAATAGAGATGCGTACAAGAAATACATATTCTTCTATTTTCAAACTAACGCTTGTGCTATAAAAATAGGACTAACTTGGTGATCTCCTGGAAATATCACTTACACTCTCCTCAGAAACGTAATCATGGCAGTTTGGATCTATATTAGAAATTATATAACGGCTAGTAACATGTATTATTTCTTCGTCTATTTTTTTCACTATTAATGGAATGTAATTGGCACATGTTAACACTGTGGGCCTATCAGTCACCTCTACAAATTCACAAAATTAAGTACTAACACCTCAACATGGTGCAATTACAATATATTTAATTTTAATAAATATTTTTCATGATAAACGCATGCACTTGTATCAATTCTGCAATTAAAAAATCCCTTATATCACTGGAAAATGTTAGAGAGATTTTATTCGTGTATTTCAGTATATTTTTTACTTTTTCCATGTTAACGGAATTACAAATTTTTAAATCTTTAACACCGTCAATGTATTGAATATTTTTTGTTAAGAGGAAGGGAGAATATTAATATTAATCAGAAGCGAGGATATTATTGATTATTCGAATCATAATATTGATTATTCGAATCATAATTCGAAGAGATGAGATGAAGAGGAACCGAAAAAAAAAACTTTAGATGAACAAAATATTTTCGTTAACACAAATTAAATTAATCAACTAGAAAGATATACAGAAAAAATCTATTTGTCGATAAAATATTTTAGTTACTACCGAGATTAGAACCTGTACTTTTTCCTATCTGGGGAAATGCGTTAAGAAATTCCGCTGTATCAACTATGTACGTTTACGACAAATTTTTTAACTTATATTCTGTAGCTCTTAAAATTGGTACATATATTATTTCACTTTTAAAATAAATTTATTTTATATTACAATGAATACCGTAGAACTATGTTCTGAAATTACAACATTATAACAAAAATGATCTTAAAAATATTTTGCTCGTTTCTATGTTTGACAGGCAGGCGCCTATTGCACCGAATTAACCAATTTTCTCTAAAGATGTAATATTTATTAGGGTAGCGCAAACGGGATCCGAAGAGTCATCAACGAGCATTGTTTATAGTAAAACAGACACATAAATAGTTTAAATGTTTACTCTTTATGCCGCGCCGCAAGTGTAAAATATACCAAGGTTGATCAGATACCAAATTGGTTCACAGTATAAGACGGTTCACCGAATATCAGCTTATAATACTGAAGCAATTCTTCGTTCGTGACGCGGACACAGTGACTCAACGGGAAAATGAAATTATTGCATTATATTTTAAGATACGCAGAACGCTATTTGCTACCATGATTAATGGTAAACTACCACTTCTATTGGCTCGATATTTTGCTACAACGTTTCTTCTTTTTCACTTTATGATACACGGTGTACTGCTTCCGAGGGTTAAATCTGCTGGCAGTGATGCGTGGAGTGAGACTCCTCTTTCTTTTTGTGCCATCTTTTTCCCAGGAAAGGTGTGTCTCCTAACGTCTCTCTTGCTGCCCGGTCTTATGGTTTGTAGGTTACTATAATTTAATTATTATTTGTCTGATTTGTATAATGTTACACATATGTTGTACATATCATTATGAAAAAAATAAAACAATGGTCGGGTAGAATGAGAGAAAATTTGGTAAAGGAGGTTGCGCGGTATCGCCTTATCACTGCGTGTGGGGCGCTATCGAACAGCCTCCTTTGTAGCATTTAAAAAAATGCCAACCAGGTAGCGTAAGATCAGAACCAAAATAGGAGTCTTGAGCTTACTAAATCTCGTGGCTCAACAACCACTGAAGAATCTTGGCCCTCACAAGAGTTTTTCGTAATCGATCTCTGTATTGTACTATTTCTCTCTGGTTTTGGATCTCCACGGCAGATGTGTCATTGTTGCTCCATCTTAGATTAGGTTATCTCAAGTTTGTATCAAATTGTAATGCAAAAGATGTTGGGGATGATATTGATAAAAAGGACTGTAAATTGTACTAGTGATCTATAGAAGAATGTTCAAAAGACGCTGGATGGAGAGAGTTACTAATGAAGACGTTATATAGTTCAGATAAATAAAGAAAAAATAATTAAATATCCGACAATATTAATATTTCAGACATTAATATAATATAATAATTAATATAATAACATAATGAGACATTCAGAGAAGTATCAGGTTTTGTGTTTCATAATGCAGAGGAAGATTTCTGGAAATCGGAGCCCTGGAAGAAGAAAAACATCATGACTTTTCCAGGCCGCAGTATACAAAATGATGTTGCGAACCCCCGTTGAATGTCTATTGAATGGATAAGTACGAGAAGAAGAAGATGGTCCATATATTGTCAGTTTAAAGTGTCTGATAACGCTGATTTAAAAACTATCATGTGTAGTTATTTATATATTTATTTTTAAAATACGTTAAGAGACGCGTACGTGATATTTTGCTTTTTCAAAATTTTAAATATTTTACAAACTAATCTTATTTCATGGTTTGTTAAAAATAGAACTTATTTTATGGTATTCTATAACGCGAATAGAAACCTCAAATTCTTTGTTATTAAGATGAACGGCATTTCGAGACTAAATAAAATCATCTGTATAATATGAGTTCTATTATTGTAACACGATTTTCACAGTCATAAAAGCAGACCTGTGTGGGAAGCTATGAATAATACGATATTTTTTACCCATACTCAGTTTAAAATACGATAGAAACCATGTCCTAATCCTGTACCAAATCGATCAACGATTTGTTCTCAAGCTTCGAAAATTAACCACGTGCGTATCCTGGCATTTATACTATGCCTAAAAGAAAATAAACTAATAGATGTTATAGATAGAATGACAATTTTTTAGAGATTATCTACTTACAAGGAGCTCTCGAAAAACAAATCATCTATATTTGAATAGATTAATCAGTTATTCAAACACTACTTCAAAACTGATCGCCGATCAAAATACAACATATTAATATTGTCATAAAAGATATCTCTTGACGTCAAATACAGTAAATATTCATTAAGCTATCAATCAAATAAATTAAAGTAGAGTGCTATCAGGTATCTTCAAATAACGACATTTAAAATAGTTTTTTTTCAGAAACTGGAGATTTTTTTTCCAACAATTTGTTTATTAAAAAATAACTCTTCAAATTTATTGCATCAAATTGTTCGATTTTCGAGGTGAAAATTTAAAAATGCTTCGTAAATTATTATTGTTTAAAAAATATCTTTTGAATATTTATTTGAAGTGACGTTCTGGTATGTTCACACCACGGACAGTTATGAAAAACTACGAACGAAGTGTGTTAACTAAAGCAAATAATTTATTAAACGGATTACCTAAATATCATTTAATAACCTTTATTATCTTATCATATAAAAGTACATTAAAGTACAATGTACAACAGATGAAGCTAACATGAAGTTAAAACTATTGGCGTAAGAGAGTCAAGATGAGGAAAAATATGTAAAAAGCACATTAAAATAGAGAAGAAATCTTGTTAAATCAAATTTAAGTTTTAATAAAATTTTATTATAAAATTGAGTAAAAATAATAAAATGTATCTTAAATATATTTAGTGTTATATAAAGCGCATGGCTTCCAAGGTCAATAATATTGAAACACGTGAACACGACAGTGCGTGGCGTTCGTAATGTGTATTTATGAAGTAGTGTGAACATAGCTGTATGGTAAGCATCTATTACACGCTTGAATGAATATCAATGAAATTAAACAATTTTTTATTAAAATTCTTTGTTTTCTATATACTTACTGATACATCAACTGATTTTTTAGAACAAATGATATTATTCAACATGAGCAGAAAGAAAGCATTTAGAAAAAACTGAATAAAAAAAACCAACAATGTATTAATATTTGAGAAGAAAATAATATGATATTCCAAATTTTTGCTAAAGCTAAAATAAATACATTCAAACTCGATTGTAAGAAGTACAAAGAGAGCAGCTAAATTTGCTCATTATAACCATTACTCGTTATTACAAAAAATATTTTAAATACAATAAAATTAAAAGCAAGCATACGAAAAATCAAAAATCCATGTATGTATGAACAAAAACATTTTAAAGTTAATTACTATATTCGATCACATTATTTCTTAAAAAAATTCAAATTGTTTTTTTCTAACCCGAAAGGAATCGTAAACAATGAGGTAGACGCTGCTTTCGATTTTATGACTTCCCAAGAATTAGAGTTTTCAGACCGTGTAGTGTATTTTGTTCACCTGTTAACAATATTTGTGTACGTTAATCAGTGAAGTGAGCTCACTGTAACAGTGAAAAGTTGTATGAAAACAGACCTGAATTAAAACAATAATTAGTATTCTCTTATTATAACTGTACTCGATCTAATCGAGTATGTTGTATGAATTTTATCCTTAGCGTATTATTTAAATGTCCGTACTAAAATGGTATCTACTACAGACATAATATTTTTCATAACAATCAACGTTCATTAACTATGTATGCATTATCCCTAATACAATTAAAACATTTATTTGTGTTTGCATGTGTTTTTATAATAAGCCCATTTATTGGAGTGAGGGTGGACCATGATGAAATGAGCTATTTCTACTTAACTTTGTAAATAAATGTAAGAAACGTATACTATATTGTTAAAAATAATGATTATGTGTTGAAGTTGTTTGAGAAAACAATAAATATGATGTTGTATTAAACATGTTTATACTTCATAAAGATTGCTCATCCATGAAAAATTACTTGGCATGAGCTTTAAGAGCATTTAGTTGACTTTGTAAAATCTATCTTTTAATGAAATATTACATCATTTCAGTTTTTAGAATCACTAGCACTGAAGCTGTTAACTGGTCGTAATATTTTGTCATTATATGCACTGCGGGAACATTTCCTAAATGATATATCTATATGTGTTTCTTCAAAACGAGTCAACCGTAAGTAAAAATAGTATTTGCTAGTACATTTTGAGATAAAATTGATAGGATCTTGAAGAACAATATATTTATTAATGCTTAATATGAATGATAATATAATACAAAATAAATGCAATACCTCGTCACACTGGCAGCCGTTTAATTTTCAGAATAGCGAAGACTGCTGTATTCGAATCTAGGGGCTTCCAAAAAACCGACCGAACAAAAAACGGTTTTTTTTTCGTATCAAAAACTGGCTAACCGGTTTTAAGCATCCTTGAAAAATTAAAGTATTTCGTATGTTTTAAATTTTTAATTTAAAAAATAAATGTTTGTTTAAAACAATGATAAAAAAATCTAATTTCATTGCTTATGAATATATTATTTATGGTAAAATAAGCTGAACTAGATAATAAAATGTACGAAAAAAAAAGTATTTATATTTGAGAATATACATACATTAATTATTTTTGTTTGCATAGTAGATGTACAAAAGAAATCGTAGATTGTGAAAGATTTGAAAAGAAAAACTATTATAATGGGCAAAACTAATTTATCGACAAGAAAAATATAAATGGATTCTTATTTTAAACATAGCCAAAATTTGATGGAAATTTATTCAAACATAATTGAAAGGATACTTGACGGCCGTAGAATATTGGTTATTTTAATATTTACCTCAACCAGCTGACTACTTATTAGGTATTGGCCAAGCCTTTCACAAAAAAAAGATGACATGAAAAAACACTTTTTGGAACGGTTTTTCTGAGAAACGGCAGTCTTATCATTGTCGCTTGGCTTAGGAATTTATTCATAGATTTTGTGCTTTATTTATAATTTTTGAGTAAAAATTAATGTTCTTTATTTCATTTTAAAAAGTTGTTAACCGGGTCAAAAAAGCCGGTTTTTTTAAAAAAGTGGCCGAAAAACCGTTTAATCGGTTTCGGTTTTAACCGTTTTGGAACCCCCTATTCGGATTCTAATGTAAATGGCGGCGGACAGAAGAAACTGATTTTGCAACAAAAACCGATTTTGAATGATGATTTACATAAAAAATAGCTAAGTTTGATTATTAATAAATTAACACAATGCATTAAAAGTTTAAAAAACAATGGATGTGGCTGACTTTGCAACTAGTACCTTAATTACTTCTAAATAAATGATTTTGAATGATTCTATTTTTACTTTTAAAATTAGCAATATTAACTTGGTGGTTAAGATTCATATTTTTTATTTATTATCTTAGTTTAATAACCACAATTGACATAATTTTGACATATCCTGAAGAAGGAAAAGGTGTTTTCCGAAACAGGTAGATGTTTTTTAAACTCAATTGTGGTTATTAAACTAAGATAATAAATAAAAAATATGATTCTATTTTTCAATATTGCCCCTGTTATTAGCTTAGTACAAATCAGCGTAATCAGAATTAGAATTCCATGAAAATTATAAACGATTTGATCGTCTGTATATTAAGCGGATATTATTTTCATAAATGCTATAAACATACATTTGCATTCCAGAAAGCACATTATTTCATAAATAGCGACACTTTAAGCATATGTTCTTAATTGTATGAAATAATTGTAGAGTATTTAAGATGATTCATTCATAATTGTATGTATTGAGAGAATTGATAGTTTCCTGTAGAATAAATGATATAATTGTGAGTATGACTCCTCAGGCTCCTTTATATAAAAGTAAGAATATATTTTCCAGACACGTTCTTACTAAAAAATAATGTAAACTAATTGAATTGATAATATAATTAATAAATTTTTAAGAATTGTAAAAATCATTAATATTTAAAGAATTTAGATAGGAATAAGAAATGTAATAATGTACGATTTTTTTTGATATTATCGAAAACATGGATAAAATTTTGATAAACGCGATTTTTATTTTTACGAGCTTAAAAGATATACGTAGTAGAAATTACAGTTTTGTAAAAGACATACATAGTAGAAAGGACAGTTTCGTAATAAATAAATGCGCCAAATGTTGTTACGTAACACAATTAAATTCTTTGAAAATATTTGTATTCTGGATACATAACATTAGTGCTAGTGAATGTGTTGACTTTTATTGATGTGAGTTCCGTATTCGAGAAGAATTTTTTTTATTAAATATTTAAAAACCTTGACTCTTAAATTCAAATGATGTTTGAAATGTTAAAAAAATAGTTTAACGTTTTAACGATAGTTTTGAACAAAATGACATTTTTAAAAAAAGAAGCTTAAAATCACGTGATTAGGTAAAGGTATAGGTTTGAATACAATTGTCTACATATATAATGTTCGTAACAGAAATATTACTATTTGTAATTCCAATTTGAAATTTCTGTTTATTTTCTATTTGAAAAATGTGCCCTTAAAAGTGATTTTTGGAATAAAAACATTACATATCCACCAAATTATCATATTTCAATGAAAATTGACACTTCGTAATGTATCAGTTTATTTTTTAGTTTTACACATAGTAGTACATTGGATATATGAGAGTATCATAAAATGTTACTACATTGTACCTTATTGTCTTAATACGACAATCTGTCTAGCTCATTAACGCCCTGCTGATAGTATGTGCATTAAAAAAATAATAATAAACATCTGACAACGAAAATAACGAGATCGGAGTGACTTGGAAATAAGATAACGCTGCTTTATGGTCTTTTACAGAAATGTGAACTTGTCAAGAGAATCGATTTTGGTGTATATAAAACCACGCTTCTAAATATTCTCCAACTGATGATTCAACGCTTGGCTAAATATAGCGTAACAAAGGTTTAGCGATAACAAGAGTACTTAATTATTTAGTTCAGATCATGATATCAGATAAATATCACGGTCTCGTGTGAAATTATTATGATGCTGGTGTGAGAAATATATATTTTTTTTTTGTTTTCCTAAAAAAAAAATCTCACCGTCTAAAATTGTGCAGTAATTCTAACTAATACAATTTTCTGTGAACGAGTATCTAAAAGTAATATAGTGAAACCTATATCTATTGTTTTTGAAGAGACCTATTGAAATAAACTATGAATGCGGGAATATAGAAAAAAGTTACATTTTTTATACTTAAATGTTTAAGATACGTATTACATATGTGAACAAAAAAATAATTAATTGAATTTTGTTTTGAATAATGTCAAGCGGAAGTCAGTAGTAGCTTTCTCTCCCTCTCACTCTGAATGTTCCGCTCATTGTTTACGAGTGCCGTTAATCGAAACCAAACATTTAGCTACGAAGCATACTGCGTAATTTAAACGATTGATAAGGTAAAATGATGCGTAGAGGAACGATCCATGCGATCTATTTTTGGGTGTTTTGTATAAAATTAATTCGGGACTAGAAAGAATAAACGATACATGCGGGAAAACGATTATTCGAGGAACGATCGATCGAGATTTCACTGTATTATGGTTATATTCAGTATCTTCAAATTAAGTACAAATCACATATTCTTTTACGACAAAATTAATAAAATAAAATTAGTTTTATTTTTAATATTTTTTTATTACATACATTATATTAATACAAATTAAATCAACTTGAGAGATATACAGAAAAAATCTATTAATCGACAATATTTTTGTCGCTACTGGAATTCGAACCTATACCACAGAAATACGTTCTGAAAAACAGCAACTTCACAACAATAATGTGTTCTCTGTAAACATATAAACTATATTTTCCACGTCAAATTTTATGGTTGACGTAGGGGAAGGGAGTCTAATGGGGCAATGCCGCTCAACGCTCTCTAGGTGTAATCAATTTCCCTTAAGTGAGCGCCATTCGTCTCCCTTTCCCTATTCCGTTGGGGTATTTGTGTATGATATGCTTGACTAGAAAAGGAGATTATCCTAGGTATAATTTTGAACTGAAAAAGGCCTGCAGGAGTGCCATAACGGTAAATAGATACGTTATATCTAGTTGGAGGGAGCCTGGAGTCAGCTGAAAAGGCGACCTAAGATCAGAACTTGTGGAGATACATTACGAGCCGAGTCTCATCTAATTGAGGTCAATATATGTCAATATAAACCTGAAGGAAGAAATAACAAGAAGAAAAAGATTCACTGTTAATTGATAAACTAATTTTGCATAATTTTTGTATTAGAGATGGCCGAATTTTTATTTTTTATTTGTCTATGCTAAAAATCATGACGTCACCGTGTATGTTATTATATAAAATAAAACAATATTGATGTCACAATTAAATTAAGCAATATCAATCAAAAATCCATCAAATATTCGAAAAGTCAATATTGTTTTGTTTTCGTATACTCAACCCACAACGCCAATTTATTTTTTGAATCCCTAAAAAATATAACAAATGAAACAATATATAACAAAGGATTGTATGAAAGGTACCTACTCGACTCTATGCCTGAGGGAGAAACGTCACAATTCTCAGAACTCGTCCAGATAAAAGCTTCGATTTCTACACTAAGTGAAAAAATAATACCTTTCAAAGCAAAGGGAAACATAAAAGCAGTACAATATTAAGGTACTATATTAAATGTAGGCAGATTACTTTACCATCAAATAAATATATTAAATAAAAGAGACGTTTTCTATTCGAAAAAGTATACAAGATTAAATATAATGTGTTTCATGCTGTGTCATCTAAATATTTTTTTTGTGAATTAAGTGAGCTATTAGGCTTACGAGAATGTAATATAAAAATGCGTTTATGTTGCTAGAATATCAAAAAATTATTCTGTTTTATTTTTTTCCCGTATTCATAAATTGCCATGTTGAACACTATGTAAATGACCGAGTGCGCAACAAAGATGACGAGCAAACAAATGACATCATCTTCGCGTATTTTCGCATATCCACGATATTGTATACTACTTCGGCTTCCATATCATTATCATTTTGTAATAATATTCAGTAAATCTTTATCGTTTATACTTAAATACCTATTCATTATTTCTGTGTTTCAGACATATTTATAAACATCCATCATATTCTTATTTCGTTTTATACTTCACATTCTGCGAAAGGTAGAAACCTATCTACTGAAATTTGAAGTCATGTATTTGATCAGTCTGTGTAAGAAATAAATAAAAGTTTTACGTCAAACAAAAAACACCATTTAGAGTAGTGAATTTCCAGTTTATTTTGAAAACATCCTTCAATATATGCACTTGAATGAATTATTAGTATGTTGGTTCATTCTTCTCTATGTACAGAGTGGAAAGACTACGTTTAAATCAACTCACTGTCTGACTCACTGTGGACAGTGCACCGATCTTTACTAGAACTCGATGGACAAGCAGCTCTCGGTAGTCTTAAAAAAATATACGTTTCATGACTATAGACTAAGCTAGGTTTTTGACCTTTTTAATATACAGTAGAATTATTCAATTATTCGAGGTAATGTGATTCGTGTTTACCTTGGATATAATCAAAAGTTTTGAAATTCTGCAATTTGATAAATAATCAGATAATACAAAGATTTGATGGATAATTGAGGTTTTATTAATTAATTTACTTACAAAATACTACGTGTGTATACAAAGTAGGTACCTATCTACTAAATGTAGTGCAATCGTTTTTTAACAAACGAAATTTTAAAATGTTAAAAATAAATATTTAAAAATTCATACCTTCATTATTTCCCCATGAACTATACACATAATACAGTCACGGGATAGTTACACATAACCACGAGAGTATTATTGTCATCTTTCGATTTTTTTAAAAGAAGTTTCCTGAACATTTGATATTTTAAAATCAGTTCGGTAGTTCAGAAAATCATTCCGGCGAAAACAGACACAGTGATTAATAATTATAATTCAAATTAAGGTCTCTAATTGACGACCTTTTATTATTAGATTGTTGTGGAAATGATCAGGTATTATTAATTCTTCCCTTATTGTGCCCCACATTGGAATCCCTGAAGAGAAGTTCAGTTCTGTTCTCCATGCTAATTGTTGAACAATTTTTCAATTAAATTCGCAACTTACACCGGGGTGAAGTTAAATAAAGCTAATTCTATTAAACGCGCCCCGCTGACTTTAATATTGTGTAGCTTAAGTCAACTTTGCCCGAGAAACTTAGGGGTGGTAACTCAGCCTTATCGTGTGATACAACACCGAAACAGAAGTGGAACGAGCTAACAACCGGTTTAATCAAGTTAAAGACTACTTACATACATAATACACACAAAACATGTATAAGTTTTTATCAGTAACTCCGTTCTATGCATTCAATAAAAATAAATATTTATATTATATCCGACAAAAATGATTCGTTTATTTTACGGTTGTACTATAATCAAGACTTCGAGAAGGGCATACCGCCCCAGATATCATGAGGAAGATACACGTAAGAAGGTTTCATTGGGCTAGATATGTAACGAGAACAGAGGAGATTTCACGTAAGGATTAAATTGGATAAGTGTGGGTGATCTTATGAGTAATGCGCATATTTTATCAGCATATTGGTACTGCTCACTATTTTAGTTAGTCCTAACAAAATTACTTTGTGACCATATATTATATAAGTAATAAGTCAAAACACTGTATTTAATCCACTATTTATTGATAAATCAACATGTTTCGATACCTATAGTATCTTCTTCAGAAAACAATGTATACTAAAATTAAAAACTGAAAAAAGTTAAGTAAACTAAGACTCTTCGCGGGAACGAGTGGGAGGAGCATGAAGTCCGGGGCGAGCACAACCCATGCCGTATCGTCAATATAGCGCCTTTTGGAAGCCTCTAGAAGGCGAGAGAAACTTTGGCCTCGTAGCGATCCGGGACCCCGGCTGCCACATCACACCGTATATCATTCAAATAACATTTCTCGTACTTAACCATAAAAATAGTGTCAGTTTCGTAACCAATAGTGTCTACACTAGATAAAACTAAGGCGTATAAAGAAGGTAAAAGACAACTTGTGAAAATCATTATGTCGGGTTTTGTGGTAGTTCTTAAATAAATTGTTCAATATGATTAACGTGTAAATCAAGTGTTTTTATTGTTTGAGGCCATTTCTATCCATCCGAGCTAGCCATTCTGACACCCACATACTGAGCCAGCCGGTGGTGTAATGCGCTAGCGTTCGATCCACCGGTACCGGCGCGTAACGTAACAATATACAGAAGCCATTTTTCCATTTTGCATTGGGGTCCAATTGTTATAGTTACGCCACTGGCTGAGATCAGACCCTCAACCTTCGAGTGCTCGGTTAGATTGCACCCACTCAGACAAGGCAATGTTGATGAGACTTGTCTTGTATAAAATATGACTAACCTTGGCGCAATCTACGTCTTCCACGTTGACGCTTCACAAGGCATAATAATTTCATATACGCTGTTCATCATTTTTACCGATACTTCGTTCTCAATATTTACGTCATAAAACTGTATTTTTGTTACAAAATGTGATATTCCCCTCTTTTTAATTCAAAATTAGGTGATATTATTTTCAATTTCGAGCGATTGGAAAGTCTTAAATGCACGACAATGATAATTTGTATCGCATGACCAAAAAATGAGAAGTGGACCTTTTGGGAAGTCTTTTATCTAAAATGAATATTTTCATGGCTAGTTATATAAATTTATTTTAGGTTTTTCTGCAGTGGGTTATTTCTTGTCATAGCCAATGTTTAAGGCTACACTTTATTGGACATCAAGCTTTAATTATGACAAAAATAGACTCGCAAGAGATTAACACAAAATAAATTAATTTTACCCATAATTAGTAGTAATATATAAGTGTTTTTTTAGATGAGTTTCGAAGAGGTTTCAAAACATAAGGGATATAACAGCTTTTGTGGACGTTCTTATCTAATTTCGATCAAACTCTTATGAAAATCGACCTGATAAATATCTCGACTATGTTGATTAGCTAGCCTGATTCTGTTCTGCTAACTCATTTCAAAATGGCAACTGTTTAAAACTTTATTAATAAGTAATTATGTTAACATTAGACCTAGAAAAAAAAAGTAAAAAACACTTTCATACACAGACGAAATCTACCAGATTATTTTTTGTTTTCGGTTGGTTTTGTCCTTTGAACGAATTGAAAATGACTATTTATGTTAGTAGCATGGTTTTTGGTCGGACAGGCTTAATATATTTCTATACGCTTTTACTGACAGGTTCGAATCTCAGTAGCATCTAATACATATTTTTTTGACGAATTGAATTTTTCTGTATGTTTCTAGTTAATTAATTTAATTCGTATTAAAATACCACAGAACTATGTTTTGAAAAACTGCAACTTCACAATATTAATGCGCTCTCCTTAAAAATATATGTTGTATCAAAGTTTATCCAAATTTGATAAAAAATAATTGATTCAATTCTGGCGTCTTCTCAAATATATTTCTTAAAAGCTTTTGAGACTTGTCGCATTATTAAGGTGATTGCTTTTTGAAAATAGAATAAAAGATGTATCAATTTGAAAGAGCTACAGCATATAAGTTCAACAATCTGTTGTCAACCTATTCAGTTGATGATCTGCAAGATTTAGAGACCAAATTGATATTCCAAAACTAAAATATACCGCAACCCAAAATCACTATATTTATCAAGCCATCAAATTTGTATATGAAGTTAAAAAATATGTACACAGTCTAATTGAAACATAAATTATATCGTATACACTCCTTCTTTATACACGAGTCTTACTCTCATGGAGAATAAATAAATATTAAAAGAAATATATACATACAGTGGAACCTCTTATAACGAGACTAATTCGTTCCAGAATCTTAGTCGATATGTGACACACTCGTTAAACGAAACAATTATTCCTATACAATATAACGTAAATGACAATAATACGTTTCCTGCCAAAAAAAAAAAATTTTATGTTTTTAACGTTTATTCTAATTTATTTATATATATTTTGACATCCATATTTTTATACTAACAGAGGTGGATACATAATAAAAATACATAATACATAGTTTATTGTGTGGGATGGAGTAGACTTCACCTCTGATATATACAGCGTTGTCCTGGCTACTTTGCTAGACTGAAGTCTGTGTTAAAGTAGGCAGTTTTTTTTTTCGTGCTGTTGTAGTGTATTTGGAATAAAAAGAAAATCACAAATATGCATAAAAAAGTAAAAATATAATTAAAATATATGGAGTGGGAGTGTTGTAGGACTAGTGAATTATTAGTGAAAGAATTGTATAAATTATATTAAATTGTTGGATATCCATGCTTCTGATTCATCTCTACCTGATTGAATCATATATTGGGTTCATATTTGTGTAATCTTATTTGAATTGTACGATTTCCAGTTGGTACTGAGTGTATTGTATAGTTTCGGAGCTAGGAACATGTAGAATCTTTGATAAAATGTCGTTGTTGCTCTCGGAACTGGTGTGTAGATGTTTGTTGTTTGTCTTGTGTTGTATCCATGATTTATTGCTTTAGGAGAGTTGTTGTTAGTATGGAAATATTGAACGAGTCTCGACATAAAGATTTGTCTTATATCTAGGAAATTGTACTCTTTAAATATAAGATCTGATGGATATCTAAAGGGACGACCAATTATTACCTTGAGAATTGTTTTTTGTGCTTTTTTAGGCGACTCAAATATTGTTTTAGCTGCTCCTCCCCAAACTAAAATAGCATTATTAATTAAGAAGTAGCACAGTGCAAAGTACATCGATCTTAAGAGTTTGTAATCAACTATACATCGTATTCCTTTAAAAAAGTAAATTAGTTTTCTTATGCGTTTGCTAGGTTCGATATGTGTTCTTTCCAGTTAAGATGATCATCGATTAGTACTCCCAGATGTCAAATAATTTTGACTCTTGTCAATTTTTCACATTGGCATGCGGAAGCCGTGTTCTTGTTTGCTTTGCAGTCATGTACGATGAGTGTAGGACTTTGATGTGGTGTTGTTCTTTCGTTAATACAGAAACATACATATTTTGATTTTTTTGTGTTAAGTGATTAGAGGTTCGTGTCAAACCATTTTTTCGCCCTGTTTAGACCATCCTTTGCACGAGTATTGACCTCTTCCCAAGACTTACCCTTTGAAGCATCTATCTTCTGAATTTTGTCCTTGTTCTTGAGAATAGTGCAAATCGTTAATGTAGACCGATTGTATGTACGTGCTAGATCAGCCACGCTCACACCTCGTTCTCGTTTTTCAATGATTTTACGTTTCATTTCTATAGTTATTTTTATTCTCTCATTAAGGGTTATTAAACTTTGCACAAAAAAAATTACAAATAATGTCTGAACACATGTTTCGAAAAATGTGTGATCACATGCGAACTAACGTATTATCGAACGAGTGCTAACAAGAGATTGACGCACTGGCACGGCAGTCCCGGCTCACAAGTGAGTGATGTGAAGATGGGACTTCCCCACTCATGCGAAATGTCGCTCGTTAAGGGAGCGTTCTTTCCACAATCTGTTTTGCTCGTTATGTGAATTACTCGTTATGGGAGGTGCTCGTTATAAGAGGTTCCACTGTATATATATATGTCCTACTGATTGTTTAATAAATGTATTATATCTTCTAATATTAAGATAAAAAAAAAAAAATGTGGCGAAACTATATAACAGACAGGAAAAGGTCCAGATTAGAAATGTTTTTTCGATAAATTGTTTTTTTTTTTATATCCTTCTAGTTAATTCATTTAATTTATTTTACAAAACAATGCCTTGACTCATAATAATATTAATAACTACTGGAAATTATGTCCAAACAAAACTAAACATTGTATCAGTTTCTCTTCACATCAAATTGTCTACAATACATTCCATAGAAATCTATCTGGCAGATTAAAGCAGACGATAATTTCATGGCGTACCTTCGGCTATATTAACTGCCCATTCAGAGCGTTCAAATCATCAGACGGCTGTTCAAACTATCTGCTGAATACGGAGATAAGAGAAATAATCTCTAGCTCCCGTGGACTCTCAATACTACTACACATCTCTGGAGCAATACAATAAAACGTAATGGAGTAAAGTATGTACTTACGTGCATTAAAAATACTTTTGGAATAAAATGATTTGATATGTTACTTTGTATTAAAAAAGTTTTCTTGATACTAAAGAATATTTATATGAATACCTACTCATAAGAAATAAAGTTGGTTATAGATAATATATTTACTATTGCCATTTGTCTAGACTGTGCTTGGTTGCTAGGTCTAGGGTTAATCTCGAGATATATTTAACCTCTCCTTTCCGATGATGTAAACTGAGTTTATATTGCCTATAATTATGCTAATATCTCTGTAAGTATACTGAATACATAATTCATATTTTAGATATTCCTCCGTAATATAATATTTATGAATGGCATAAAATAATTACAATATATAAGTATTTACCATACGCAATAATAAAAAATGTTTCTCGAAAAATCTGACGTGAATTTGCTAATACGTATATACACGTGCAGAAGGCACAGTGCGCGGGGCACGGGGTGTCGGATGACGATCGTCACTTTAGTGGCAGAGCGTGCGCTAGCTGAGTTAGACGTGTCTTATGCGTCTTTATGCTGTCGTTCGTGATGATCAATGTTTTTTCTTATTTTTAGCACTATTACACAATAATTTATATATATATATATACATCAACTATTATTTTAATGATAAATATAAGTAATACATGTAAAATATTTATATTTATTCAACTAAAAAACCGTAAAGGTCTACATGTATACTGAGTTTACAGCACCGGAACGCGCGTTTTTAGTTTAACACCGTAAGGGAGAGGTTAACTATACTCACTTTTGTGTTGTACTAAAATTAAAATTGTATTAAACTTGTATTAAAATTTCTAGTATTTAAAACCCTTTCTGGGACGGATTTAAATGAAGTATATGTATTGTGAAAATAGTTTGACGTTTTAATTTTGAGAAAACAGTCGTTTTGAATAAAAAAATATTTCTAAAAATATGTCTTAAAACCATTTACGCAGTTAATTATTATTTAATTATACATATCAGGAATCGTATCAGAAATATTTATATTTTTTAATTAAAATTTTCCGTTTTTCTGACTATAAATGGATTTTTTTGCTTTCTATTTGAAATATATATCTTTAGAGCAAGAAGGTCATATATCCACCTAATTCGTATATTTAAAATGAAATTCTTGAAACACTTCACTCTAATATCAGTTTCCTTTTAAATTTGTTTTCACAGTAATTTCTAATTAGTTACCCATCACTTATACTTTTATAATTTTGTTTTTATCTATGGTTGCATTTTTAATTTTAGTATACATTGTTTCCTGAAGAAGATACCATAAGTATCAAAACATGTTGATTTATCAATAAATAGTAGTCTAAACAAAATAAAGGGTCTTTTAATAGGGACGCTCAAAATTTGTTAGGTTATAGCAGCCATGTTGTTAAAGTGACATCTATTAAATTTATTGTCAATTGTTAAGTAGTATACGGCAAACCACCACGGAAGGTTGAACAACGTGTGCAAATCATCAAATTTTGAGGGCAATTTGACAATCGATTTGAGGGCACGGTTATCTGGCGCGACGGTGACGTGAACTGGCCACAGAGATCGTGCGATTTAACGCCTTTAGACTTCTTCCTTTGAGGCTATCTTAAATCGCAAGTCTTTACGAATAAGCCGCAAACAATTGACCCCCTCAAAGTCAACATAACAAACGCCATCCAGCAAATTTAGCCAGATTTATGCGATAAAGTCATAGAAAATTGGACCTCCCAAATATGCCACCGTGCAAAGCCGCAGCGGATATTCGAACAACGTTATATTCTGCACTTAATGCCATAAAATATACTTTCAAATGAAAGAAAAATTGAGTGAATATCTCACATACAACCTGTTTAACTTACATTTTAAAATCGAGCGTCCTCATTGAAAGACCCTTTATTTTATCTTGTTATTTAAATAATATCAAGTTTCACGAAAATCTAAACAGCATAAATTCCCTTATAAAATTCCCGTCAACTAAATATGCACGGCCGTAATCACAAATTTTATGTATTTTTTTTTAATAGTGTACAATATACGATATAAATGACGCCAACGCAACTTTTTAAACCCCTCTTGAAAGTTTTAAGAGTATTAAAACGACATTCAAGTAAGCGACCACTCAAAGTGAAACGTTAATACTGTCGATGTGTACAACAGTTTTAGGTAGAAATTAACTTTAAAAAAGGAAAAAGAAATATTCCGCTGACGTCATCGGTCTAAAGATAAGCGAGTACGTCACAACAGGATACAAAGCGAAATTTTTGCCGTTACTCAGCAGACTGTTTACAGCGCCAGTTGGTGCAAGATTAAATAATCATTTTCAACAGATTACCGAGCACGATAAAACTGAAAGCTTTTTATCTTTAGATTCTACCTGTTATTTTTCGTGTTTACTATCTATGATATTTTTATCATTGTTATCCAGAACTTGAGTCATCGATATTCTTTCGCGAATTTAAAAAGTACCACACCGATCTAAAAAACCCTCTAATGTGATACGATAACGCGGTCGTAGGAGTTCTAAAAATGTGATCGAGAAAAAATCAGAGTTCAAAAATATCACCGTTTAACTGACCCAATGTTGACGTAACACTCTAAAATACTATTAATTTAGATATGTTTATCACTACCGTATCGTCGTCATATTCGGCAGTACGATATATTATGAGTCTTGGCCTACTCCAGCAGACGTCTCCCGTAACTTTTCTCCAACTTCTTATGCCTAAGACTTCCATCCCTCCAAGCCACCTTAACATGGGCTTCTCAATACTGCTTCGTTCTATGAGCTTATTGTCAAGGAGATCAATTATTGTTCATTTTTGCATCGTAACTGGCCCAACGCAGTCATATCAATTTAATATACCATGTGCTTGGAGGTTCTTCAAACAATTTATAGGGCTCGTGGTTGTATTTTATCAGCCATGCACCATTTTCTTGTTTTGCTGCAAAGATTCATCTAAAAATCTTCCCCTTAAAAATATCTATTATCCTTTCAGTACTTTTTGTTAGGGCCGAACATCACTCAGAATGGAAAGAAGATGACTGACGAAATTACTGTAAAAAAAACCTGTGATTCGCAATGGACAGGCAAAAAAGATACAGTCAAAGATTTCCTCCTCAGCACCACATTCACACATTAGGGAATCTATTAAGTTCAATCGAATGATACCTGTTTATTGTCCAAATTAAATAGACATCTTCTGATGGAACAGATTTTCTCATTGTCTAGCCAAACTTTTATATTAGCAGACAGGGATTCGAGAGCTGCTTGCGAGTCGGAGAATATAACAGCCTTATCGACGTTCCGGAATACGCAGATGTCCAAGGCGTCTTTAATTGCCCAACATTCTGCCGAGAAAACCGATGAAATATATTTTCAAACATTGGTTAAACACTGCAGGACGTGGAAGTCAGAGATATTGTGGCGCTTCTTCCGACCTGACATGACCTGAAAAAAAGGATAACATGAGTTATTTCACAGCTGCAGTGAATTACTTGAAAAATAAATAATTAAATATGTTAATTATTAAGGAAAACACATTCTTATTGTGAAGTTGTAATTATTCAAAACATAGGTCTGTGATATTTTAAATACTAAATTAATGTATTAATTATCCATTATCCATTATTTGAAAGCCATCTACATTATTTTTACAGAATCTCAAATACCTTCGACTGCAGACGCCAGAATTATCAATTCATTTTTATTAAATTTTGGACACATTGATACAACATATATTATTAAGGAAAACACATTCTTATTGTGAAGTAGTAATTATTCAGAACATAGAACTTTCAAATAATGGAACGACAGGTGTATTAATTTGAAAAATGTAACATATAGGTGCGAAAATTTGTCAAGAAAAATACTGGCGTTATAGCACAATGGTAGTTCACTTCCCTGGATTGGAAATAGAGATCCAGGTTCGAATCCAGGTGACGCAAAAACAATATTTTTCGATAAAATTGATTTTATATGTATATATTTATAATTAATACATTAATTTAGTATTTAAAATATGTTAATGCTCATATTATAAATAATTAAAAAGTAATATCAATTTAAATTAAATGTATCATTAGAAAGATATACAGGAAAATTTAATTTATCGAAACAATATTTTTGTACTAAATTAATGTATTAATTATAAATATATACATATAAAATCAATTTTTGTCGAAAAACACACAATAATAGTGTGTTCTTCGTAATATGAATCAACATATTTTGTTGGGAATTTTGTATCTGGAGCTATAACGCGGTTTTTATGTCTGGGCTATTTTACGAAGGCTATATTATTTATTTAGAATATTATCATTGTCGCTTTTAATTTTATTCGTAAAATAATTGGTAAGACACAAAACAAACAAAATACGGCCAGTAGTGTAGAAAAATATGATTATAGTCGGTGGCATGCTGTACGTATAGATTTAGGTTATGCTGTTACCAATGATATCATATATAATATATGTACCACAGTATATGTTATACATAGGATTATGAACTTTCATTTAATCAACGTCTTTAAACAAAATAAAATCCGTCGTTTATACGACCGTACCATGTATTTATTTGTAATTTTAGAGTACTATTAATAGCGTTTTTAAGTTTAAGCTTTAACGTAAAATAATACCTTCTTACCCATATAAAAATGTATGGACGTTTTTAAAAATATTTTTTATGACAACATGATTCTTTCATTGTTTGAAAATCCTTCACGTAATAACTAAACGAAATAATTACTTTTATTAAAGGTTAACGTAAAAAATAGTTCTGCCAATTGATTTTTGTTTATCCTAAATCAAAAACAAATTCATGCACCAAATGTATCTCCAACGTAAAGAACGGCCATGAAATCAACACGTTAAAAACAGTAAGATAGTAAAATTCACGAATTAGTAAAAGGAAGTAGACACTTCAATAATTTGTACTCAATTGTAAGACATTCTTATATTATTCTGTTAAAAAAACAGCATAGGTAACGACTCAATACAAAACGAATCAACCGAAAAGAATTTTCAATTCAGTGAATGGGAAATTATATGACTTGAGTAATTCACTAGTATAAATATAGAACAGAGTAATGTAAATAGCTCGATGCGGCGAATGCACAATAGCGCCATGACTACAGCGGTGAGTTGTCGAGGTAGTTTTTAGAACTAAGCAATTAAAGTCTCTACTGGTACACAGATGGCGCTAATTGTACTTTTTTCCGTTTATGTTAATCCAATTATTTAATTTATATATTTTCCAGAAATTTTAGTAATCCACAGCTTTTTTGCTTGTATGTACTGCACGCCTCTGATTATAGTAATATGGTCGATTTTGTATTGTATAACACATAACGCTTAACTTTTTAACTGAAACGTTACAGACATCAACCGGACGCAGGTGAATTTACCGCCGAACCTCGGTTAATAAAACTCGGTGCTTCTTAGACTCAACGTCTCTATTAAGTATCTAACTTACCTCTATTGTGGTGACGTAGGAAGCAAGAATCTGGTAGATTTCATCTTTACGCAAAAGTGTGTTTTCTACTTTTTTCTAAGGCTAATATAGAGCTGCCATTTCGAAACAAGCAGCAAACATAGCAATTAATAATGTAAACGAAACCCAAAACTGTGTCGCGTAAATGTGTAATAATATTACTGGGACTTTTGAATAATCAATAAGTATGTTTTTTTGAAAATGATTACAATTATTTTTACGTTGATGTTGACAATAATGCTATTGTTTACAGAATTTTAATGGCTTATTGTAATATATATGTTTGTGTATGAATGGTGGAGCAATAGTAATAATAAAATCCATTTTTTTAAAATTATACTAAAAACCAATTTTACTTCTCAATTTGAGGGTTAAAATGATATGCAAGTCGTGTCATACCGTCTACAATGTGCTGTTTTTGGTTCACTTCCTCCTGTTTCTTGGAACGGTCGATATAATTGTGACTCAGGTGTTCTGTTGTATTTTTTAATAATTCCAATATTTTTAATCATTAAAATACTGTTTTGTGTTTTTGCCACAATTTAGAGGTATTTTAAATATTAATTTAATGTATTAATTACAAATATATTTAAAATATCACAGACCTATGTTCTGAATAATTACAACTTCACAATAAGAATGTTCTCCTTAATTCCTACAAGTGTGTTTCATTTGGTATGTACGCGTACTTAAGCGTTTTGGTGTTGCGATTGAAATTATTGTATTATTTTTGTCGGTGTGTATTGTAAACTTAGTTAATTTCGTATGTGAAAATAAATCAATTGTTTTTTTTATTCTACTATTTACTACAAGAGTTTTATCGATTTTAACTTAACAATTTTAGTTTATAACTATAATTATACTTGCAAAAACAAATTGTTGAATTAAAATGGTTAGATTATTAATGCTCTTGCAAGGCGAAACGCGTCTCAAATAAATTAAACAAGTAGAATAAAAAACTAGTGTTTTATTTTCACACATGTGATTATGGAGTTCTACAAATTACCTCGGAAACAGTATATTATTTCCTTCGACCATAAATGGAATATGCCTCATGTTTGTGAAGTGATCTATAAAATTTAGTGATATTATATGAATGTTAAACTTTCAGAGCATGTGCAAACCTTATATATATATATATATACATAATATTCATCAACACTGTATTTTCCCATTTCTTAATGTTCCGTTTATCTGTATATGTATTCTGTCTCTCTCTTTCAAATGCAATTTTATACTCTATTTCCCTCTTTATTTATATATATAAGTGCACTCTTTTTGTATTTATGATCAGTTTTAAATACGTCCTGATGAAACTTGAAATAAGCGAAAACAGTCGACGTATAATAAATTTCGTGGTTTCATAAAAAGTAAATGTTATTTTATTTATAAAAATAATAATAAAATAAAAGAAATATAAAAGAAATCTGTTTTATCTTAAACAATATATAATACATTAGAATAGATACATGCTTAAGATTTGATTCAGAGTATATTAAATTAGACCAGTATGAAACATTGGTTAGAAATAACATATTATCCGAATATCTTTACCCTGATTCCTGAATATAATATCCCCTGATGTGGAATGTAAGATATATCCCTTTGAAAATTAATTGGAAAACATTAGACATATTCAGGGAATAGAGGAATATAAATACAAGTAACAACCCGTCTATCTGTTGTGACAGGCAAAGCATCTCTGAGTCCGTCCAGTATTAAATTCGTTTCATTATCATGCCCTTCATACATCTCTCCAAATAGTTGGTAAGGAAAGCGATTCTTTAAGGTGTCGACAATTTTGAAATGATAAAAAATCTAGCTAAAAAAAGAAATATTTTTTTAACCTCGATTAGATTTTATATTTGATTAACTCGCCTGTAAAGTGTGATGTTTTTTATATGTACCTACTGTAAAAACATTACGATTAGTCATTTTTAATCAAATTATCTAATAACGATGTGTTTTGTGTATGAACCCTCCAGTTTCGAAAGTCTGATAAAAAAAACTGATAACCCTGATGAAAAAAAGATTTTTTTTCAAAACTGATTAAATTACGGGATTAAATCAAAGTCCTATATTATTATTTTTTTAAATTAAAGTTCTTTGATCTTATTCGAGAGAGAGATGTGATCGACTAAAGAATTCTAAATAACATGTATGGATATTTTTTTGTATATCGTACCATAATAGATAAAACATCTAAAGTTTTTTAAAAGATATTTTAGTTTTATTTTAGAGATTATTATTTTTTTACATAAAATAACAGTAACTTTTTATGTAACCACGAAATTTGTTATACGTTGACTGTTTTCGCTTATTTCAAGTTTCATCAGGACGTATTTAAAACTGATCATAAATACAAAAGGAGTTGTACTTATATATATATATATATATATATATATATATATATATATATATATACATAAAGAGGGAAATAGAATATAAAATTGCATTTAAAAGAGAGAGACAGAATACATATACAGATAAACGGAACATCAAGGAATGGGAAAAACAGTGTTGATGAATATTAAATTGGTTTTAAAGGAAACATACCTAATATGAGGCTAATGGATAAATTAATTTGATTATTCAGAATTGGCGTACCACTATTTATTGCCTTTTTTATTTCAAAGGCTTTTAAATTGTCCAACCGCATGCCAAACCCGTTTTTATGGAGGATATTGACCCCTGTTGTATTATAAAAAAATTGGTCTTTTTAAATAATAACGGTTGGAAAATTCCGAGAAATTATTACTGTTTAAACATTTAAGATGTTCTTTGACATGAATATTGACATTACCCAATTCGAAACATCATTTTTAATGTCTAATGTTACTTAAAGTTTTAATATTATTTCCAATTGGATTGTATATTTTGGGAGCTTGAAAAATGAATAATCTTTGATCAAAAGTAGTTTTCATTCTGGGAACGATTTTAAGATTTTGTGAGATAATATCTTTATGTCCTCACAGATGGAGCGCTTATTTTTCTATGAATGAATGAAGAATGAAGAATATTTTTTTATATGTATACATATATTATTTGCATTGCAATGATTAATAGTTCTTAACAATAATCTTTTTCTTAGATAAGATTGATGTAGAAAAAAGGTATAAATATTTAATGCTTTGCGATGATTAAAAATTCTCAATTATAATCTTTTTCTTATATAAGCTGATTAGGTAGGTCACGTTATAAGTACGTTTAACAGAAAAATATCGACTAAGAATTGAAGATATTCAAAATTTTATTACTTCACGAAATTCTCTTCTGTTTGACGTCTGCTTGTATTCGACTGCTTTTTGCAGGTCTATCTTGAGATTATCTGGCCATCTATGCTTTTGGTCATCCCTTCGGTCTTCATTTTGTGCGTGTTACGGTAGTCTTACCTTGCCAAATGTCTCTCACTTCAGCCTCCATGCTTCCATTTTCTTAAAGATATCTCGGGCTTCACACCGCTCCCCAAATTGTATAATCTTCTCTACTCTTAGGTAAAATTAGCTTAGGTTAAGTCATACATTTTGCGCTAGACTTTATTTTTGAAGACTTGCAATCTGTACGCAATCGAAAAATATTACAAAATTTAATTTTTATCGTGCAATAACGGCAGAATTATTATTTTTGTAAAATTCAAGCACACAACACGCACGCTCCGCTCCCGAGAAACGCTCCATAGCGACTGAATTCTCAAAGACGGGGCTAGCGATCGGCATACCACCCGCTCCTCTACCGCTCGTTGCGATGCAGCAGCGAATGAACCAAAATTAAAAAGACTTTTGGGACACACTGTATTAGCATTGGGTACAGTTTATTCATAATTGTGACAACAATTTTCGTGGAGCCTTTACTCTCAATAAAATGCTGTTTGTTTTGCTTTTATGTATAATAGCATACATTAATTTTATTATAGAATACATTATGCATTCCAGTAATATCTATTTAATAAAGGGCTAATCTATTTAATAAAAGTAATATCTGCTTAATAAAGTGCGTGTGTTACCACGTCACGCAGCTGTGGAACACATATTACTTAAGCTAGGTATTCTGCATATATCGAATATGATTTATAATTAGCAGTTTAATAAATAATTAAGCTTGTTATAAAGTTCACTAGGTACAATTATTTTTCAAAAAAAATTCAATATTTATATTTCCGAGGAAAATAAAACACGTGTTTTTTTATTTTACTCGTTTAATTTGCTTGAGACGCGTTTCGCCTTGAAAGGGCATTATCAATCTAACAATTTAACTCAAAAACTTGTATTTATATCTATAATGGGGACAGCTATATTACTAACTAGGATGTTTAACAAAATCAGCAATTCGACGTTGCTGCATTAATTAAAAAAATATCATTCACGTTGAACATAACTATTTATTATAATCATGCAAACATTATATGTCTAAATTCCAGAATACTTAAAATGTCTCTTTTGCCGCATTATCTTTTCAGATTGTAAAATTATATAGCCGTCATTTTCTTTAAATTACTCAAGATATTCACGTATCTTAGTGTTGAGACTGAACCGTTACTTAGTATAATTAGAAGCATTCGAAATGTATGGGAATCATCTGAATTCTAATGAATAATGTTGTCCCTTTTCATCTCATACAAATAAAATTGTATGAGATGAATATAAGCTTTTGAGTTAAACCATTAGATTGATAATGCCTTTACAAGGCGAAACGCAAGTAAATTATACGAGTAGAATCAAAAAACAAATCTTCTGTTTTCACGTATTATGTAAATTAAATATAAAAAATAAAGTATATCGAAGTATATATATCACAGTCTGGGTGGGAGATATCAAGATGGTATAGCACTCGTTCAGCGTACGAGAGGTAGCGGCATTGATACTTGGCATCTTCAATTTTTTTTTGATTTCAAAATGTTTTTGAAGCGCCTGGTATCGATCTCAGTAAACCGGTAAAAAAACACAAAGTAAAAGTGAGCGTGTATTATTAATATTATATGTTAAAATAGATGTATCATACTTTTAAGAAAGGTTTCCATGTAAAAAATAACAATTCACGAAACACGTAAATTTACTTGACCATTTGAATATAACCGCGGTAAAATGATCTCGCACGGCTAGTCCGAGTGTTTTGATGTTCCGGCGATCGCGGTCCGCTTCAAACATTCATCGTTCGGTATATTTATAGATACAATTATGTTCCAGGAGTTGGATTATCGCATTCCGTACTGAGTACATATAGTTCGCCGTCCGCCACGTCATGTAGTATACTAGTGCTTATATGCATACTCACGAATGTATGCGCAGTAGGCATTGGTTATTGTGTTCAGTGATTATTAGAATCAGCCGTGTATTGTGCTCTATATTCAATCAAACATCAAAAACACGTGAATTTTCGTTGCATTTTAGACTCGGGTTATCGATTATTAGAATCAGGCTAAGCATTTTTTAAAGTAAAATAACAAGTACTAAGGTGACCCAGGACCATTCTATGAACGAGTGCTCCTATGTCGGTACTACTAATTCGCCGCCAGGTTGGAATTTTTTAATGCTACAGTGCAACCGTGCCCCTTCGCCATGCTACATGAGTACATTGGTCTAACGCTGACCGAATTTTTTATTTGAAGTCATCAGTCGCGATAGATGTTGCCAGACATTTTCAAATTTTTTTATATACTTTTTTTACACATTCTTCTTAAAGATAAACAGTTTAAATATATGGGTTAGTATTTAATAACTGTATTAAAAAAATAGTTACTGGAATGTTTATGAACTAGTAAATAATCTAAAATTAGTAATTTTTAAAAATTAAACAATTATAATTTGTTTTTAATGAAAATACATTTTTATTGTGAAGTCGCATTTTCAGAATATAGTTCTGCGGTATTTTTAACACAAATTAAATTAATCAATTAGCGCTAACTATGAATATTTTTCGATAAATTGATTTTTCTGTATATCTTTCTAATTGATTCATTTAATTTGCAATATTATTATTGTGTTTGATATTGTATTTATTTTGTGTATTTATAATAGAGGAATTATAAATGAAATTTCGGTGTTTAGAACAATTATACTCTTTTTTTTTTGTTTAGATAATAATTTTCGGATAAAATTATAGAAATGATGGATATTATAATTAAAATCTTTAGTTTAATGATTCCAATAATCAAGATCTACTGCGTATTGAAATATAATAGTATGTTATTAAAGAAAATGTGCATGGACACAGGTATTTTAACATAATTATGTTCATTTTTTAGCTATTTTACCATAATGACGTAATTTTAAACCCTACTGTTTAACGTTATTCTGATGAACTTAAATTGAAAATCACTGAATCGAGTACATATCTGAGAGATTGATTGATTTGATTTCACGCTTTTGTTAGTTTAATATCTTATCTACACAACAGCTGTCGATAAAATAAAACAATAAAATATTAGATATAGTACTTATGTTGCGATGCCAAAAAATTTGTCATTCAAGCGAATTATTTTGTAACTGTCATGATAAAAAAATACTGATAAAAATACTGAAAAAAAATACTGATAAAATTATCAAACGTCAAATGTGTTTTATTAAATTCATTAAGCAAATTTAATAAATCCGGTGTTTATAAACTTAGCTGTAAAGATTCTACCGCTTTATTGGGAAAAAAAAGTCAAAATCTTAACATTTAAGATGTATAAATAGTAATGAAAAATTAGATAGTAGTAGTTTTTTAGAATTTTCCACTCATTTATTAGAAAATGGTCAATACTGTTAATAAAAAATTCGGTTTCTTTCTTTTACATATGCATGTTCATGTTAAATTGAATAGTTTAAAATCGTTAGAAATAAGTAAAGTGTGTAAAATTAACTAAAATTGTATAAATGACCAACTTAATTTTACAGGATGTCCTACTCGAAAAAAATTGACATTATAGTGTTTGAGTTAGTTTATTTAACACTCTGGTGGAGGAGATGGTATTTTCCGAAACCGGTTGGTATATCTCATAAAGCGGTTAAAAACAAAGTTTTAAATAATCTATATTAAATTTGATAGAAATCACAAAGTTTTTTCTGTATTTCCTTCAAGTTGATTAATTTAATTTGTATTAAAATAAATATTATATTTGAATGTTACGATCAAGATGTTTCCTTTGACTAAATATCTACACAGTTTTTCAATGGCAATGAATTCTAAGCCGTTTAATTTTTGCTCTCAAATAGATGATTAAGTAACGTTACTTCGCATTAATTTTTGATAAATTATTTCAATAAAATTATTTCTAGAAATCGACATTTAATACATATTCTTTAGCAATATTTGAATATGTCCAAGAATACACAATTATTGGATTTTTACCGATAAAGGCAATGTTATTAAACAAATAGAGATAAAACTATTTTTATTATATTTAATGGAAAATATATGTAAATATGAGGTAATTACAGGGCTTAACTGTCTTCGGCTGGCTTAAGTGATCACTTTATATACATATATATAAACGTTCGCCAATTCTCACCCCTCGATCTTCACATTTACCAAATTTTTGAAAGTTGTATATATGTTATTATGTGGACTCGCTTCGAGTACCACTACACTATCGCCATCTATAGACCAAATTTGATAATTCTTTTTTCAATTTAAAAAAAAATATATATATATGTCATCACTATCAGAATCCATTTTTTTTTTAATTATTTTAAAGCAGTATTCTTTATTATAATAGAATACGCCTGAAAAATCAATATTATATTTTATTCCATACCCATAAACGTAAACCTTATTTTTTGCCTCTTTTTAGAAATGCGTTCCATTTGATTGACAATTAAAAATGTGTCCTTTCATCCTGTAGGAGATAAATATCTTATATATAAAATAAGTTCGTGTATGGTATCTACCTAAAATTTGAATTAAAAAAAATAATTCAATAGTTTTCTAACAAAGGAAATTATAAAATGTCAAAAATAAATATAATAAAATTAAATTCTTCACTTATAGTGCAATGTTTACACATAACAATTACTAATTTTATTTGTTTAATTTTTTTTAATAGTCACAGTGCCCACTGCAAGCCTATAATTTTGTTATTTATATATTTTATCCCGTTCAAAGTTTGTTGATACTAATTGTCTTTAATCTTTAACTTATTATTTGTCTGGTGTTCATTTACGTGATTCGGCGCGGTCCAGTGACTTGATGAAAACAGCTTTCAATGAATTATTAACCCGCAAGTCGTAAACTGCTTCAGATGAAACCAGACGGCGGTTGTAAACAAAAATAATTCATGTATTGTTAAGTAACGTTAATCTTTTGATCGGCATTCCATAAAATCTTCAAAATTATACAGACATTATTTGTCTTTCAATTTTGCAATTTCTTATTTTGCATGTTTGGGGTCGAACATGTTTCAACACTAAATACATCAATTTCTATTCAACTTGGCCAAAGAATTGAACCTAGCCATATCTTGTGCTAGGCGCATGTTTCATGCGATATTTTTCCGGAGCATGTAGTCTATTGTGCTGTATAGGTCGATTTTTTAATCATGGCACTGTACAGTCAGCCACTGACGAATCTGTTATTAGTATATATTTTAATATTTATATGGGCATAATTTTTTTCAAAACCGGTTAAACTACGGTGTTAAATACAAAGTCCTATATAATTATATTTTTTAAATTTAAGTTCTCTGATCTTATTTGAAAGAGAGATGTGAGCGACTAAAGAATTCGAAAAAACATGTATGGATATTTTTTATATATCTTGCCTTAATAGATAAAACATCTACAGCTTTTTAAAAGATCAATCACTTTGTAAGAAACCACGAAATTTATTATACGTCGACCGGTTTCGCTTATCTCAAGCTGCATCAGGACGTATTTGAAACTAATCATAAGTACAAAAAGAATGCACTTATACATACATAAAGAGAGAAATAGAATATGAAATTACATGTGAAAGAGAGACATAGAATACATATGTAATATAACATCAAGAGAGACAGAATACAGTGTTGATGTATTTTTTGTGTATCTGTGTATTGTGTACAATACTACATATATAGTTAAATAGAACATCAAAGGAGACAGAATATAAAATTATATGCAAAAAAGAGAGACGGAACATTAAGGGAGGGGAAAATACAGTGTTGTACACTATACACAAACACACAAAAAATACACATAAAATACTATCTGTATATGTATTCTGCCTCTCTCTTTCACATGTAATTTTATATTCTATCTCCCTCTTCATATATATATATATAGTCCACTCTTTTTGTATTTTTGATTAGTTTCAAATGCGTCCTGACGAAGCTCGAGATAAGCGAAACCGGTTGACGTATAAATAATTTCGTAGTTTCATACAAAGTAATTGTTATTTTATTTAATATAATATGTCAAACCACAAAGTGATTGCTTTCTACGAAAATATAAAACTAACTAACTTACCGTCACCCGGTTTCCCCGCAATCTTCGGTCCTACCATACAACTTTTACCTCATTCACTTTTATATATCTTCTCACGCGCGCTCTTAGGTTATTGAAGCTTTTGACATGACCGTTCTTCAATATTTATTTTACTTGATAATGCCAGATATTTCGCGGATGCCCTTTGCTTCTTTATTTTATTCATTTATATTAAAAATACATGAAAAGGTCCTTATTGACCCTAATAGATTATTATTTTATTTTTAATGAAAACACATACGTATGGTGTTGTAATTTCAGAACACAGTTCTGTGGAAAGATTAATACAAATTAAATTAATCAATTAGAAAAAAATACAGAAAGAATCTATTTGTCGAAAAAATATTTGCTTGCTACAGGGATTTGAACTTGGACCTTTTCCTACCTGGGGAAACGCGTTACCTTACGATTACTATTTCGATCATTTTTTTTTTGATAAATAGATTTTATCTAGTTGATTAATTTAATTTGTATTAATCCTAATAGATATTTTTAAAGACATTTAAATACAATTAGAAGATGCAAATATAACAGTAGACAATTATTGTGATAAAAAAATAAAGAACTATTTAGAAAATGAAAATGAACCGATTACATTTTTTTATTTGAAATATTAGAAAAAGTTAAAAAAATTGTTTGACAATTGTAGAGAATAAACTATACTATTTAAGATCTACTAGTATAGATATAATGCGTATTGTTTTTTTTTTAAGGTCAGTGATATCGGAGCACGTGACACACGACAATACAACAGCTGTTCGTTAAAGCAAGTAGTGCAAACTTGGATATACCATTGAAACGAGATTAATAATGTTAAATTTGTCCATACTTTCAACTAGCACTGCTCTATCAACCAGAACACCCAGTAATGGGTGAATCAAATAAATTAGACTAGGGATCGGCTGTTTTTCTGTACTTCAATAAGAATCGGTCTCCAGATTTCACTCGCTGTTCCAGGAAATTATTCCATATTTCTCAAAGGATATTGGCAGAATAAAAGATCTCACTTTATTGATTTATCTACCGTTACAGGTCCACCGTGAAGTCTCCATCGGGCTGAGGTAAATAATGTACAGACGCAAAAGAAGAAATATCTTAAAGGGTTTTTCTCCGGGGGATATCAATAAATACTGTTGTTGATTGAAACCCAAGTCCGGTAGATTTATTGTGCGCCTGCCAATAAGGGTCTCTTTAAACACTTGCAAATATTATGCAAACAATATTTTTCAAATAATGAACGAGAATAAATTCGTAAAACTGTCTCTGGTGTAGTTATAGCATTTGATTTGATTTGTTAATTTTATAATTATTGTGAGCTTTTACAAAATTAATTACAAAAAAATATGTGCAGCTCATACAAAATAATTCACCATTGTAAGTGCAATACGTGCACAAGTAACATCGGAATATATAAAAAAGAAAATAATGTTGAGGTAAGGTACATAATATTAGCTCGAGTAGAAGTATATATGTGAAAAAAATGTACATAATTTTTTTATAAAACATTTATAATTTGATAAAAATAATTTTAAAAAAATGTACGATAAAGAGATAACTGTTGTTCATTTCAGAAGATTTCAACCAAAAATATGTGTATGGAGATAAAATATTAATCAGAAGGATGTACGATGATGATCCACTTCCATTCTTCGGACCATCATCTGTGTTCGCATATTTCAATATTCATCTTGGCTTGAAAAACGAGAAAGAAAAGATCTTGAGATAGTATTTACTAGATAATACCTGATTAATCCAACGCAAGATATATTTTTTAGCTACGAGTTGGCAGAGAAGTAACTTGTGCAGCGGGGCGTATGACGTCATGCGCGGCGGCCCGCCACGTGGCGCCAGTCGCCTTAGTATACCGCGGTCTAGCTCACCACACGTGCAATATTGTACCATTGATGGCGCAAGACTACATGATCGAATCTCATACTATATAAAATGTATATTATTAAATAAAAATGTAGTTTTCTTCAATACTAGTTAGATAATACGATTTTATAATTATTTATTTGTTAATAATTACTTAAATTATTGCAATATGTAGAACCTGAACACTCACTGAGGCCTCACTGTTACCTGGTTGGTAAACCAGGCTCACATAATCCTTAAAGGTACACCAAGTAGCGACTCGCAAATCAAAGACAATTGCCCTCCTGCCCGTACACTTCTCTCGCGGTCGGCTTCATGTATAGACCGCCAACCAGGAGACTCTTCATGTCCTTACTGTTTCGCATGATGATATAATATGTAATTTAAAATTCATTAAGTTGGAATAAAATACATCGAAATGTACAAACAATTTAAAATAACAATAATATTACGTTCAACTTATGAAGATAATTTTAATTTCATTTATTTAAAATACTAAACTGAGTGCAACATCACTATCTTTTACTAAGAAACAATATAGAAAGAAAACATAACATAAATTTGTATTTATCACTTCAAAATATTTTTTTTATATTTATGTATCTCTTCAAATAAAGAAAGATGAAAAAATAACGAAGAAATTTAAAGAACGTTAAAAATATAAAAAAGTAGGTACCATGAAAATCTATTAAATCAAGTAAAAAATACCAATCCAAGAAACATAACAAATAATAGAGTTAATATACAATACAAAAATACGAAATGTATCATCTTAGACTCGTATCATATATCATCTCATTTATTATTATTAGTTCGAGTACACGTTATAGATCACAATAGACTGAGCGATTATTACTGGCGGACATGGCAGATAGATGTCTGTATTCCGTAACATACGAGTAGGTATAAATTATTAAAATTAATTAATAGATTAACGATATTTATTTTTTAAACAAAAACACATTTTTATTGTAAGTTGTAATTTCAGAACATACAATAGTTTAATTTGTGTTATAAATTTTAATGAAATTTAAATACACCGAGTTAATTTGACAAAAAATTTATATTTTATATGCAAAATGCTAGAAAGAAAATTTGCACACACGAGTAGGTATAAATTATTAACTTTAATTAATAGATTAACAATATTTATTTTTTAAATGAAACACATTTTTATTGTAAGTTGTAATTTCAGAACATGCAATAGTTTAATTTGTATTATAAATTTTCATGAAATTTAAATATACCGTGTTAGTTTGACAAAAAATTTATATTTTGTATGCAAAATACTAGAAAGTTTGTACCGGTTTATTTTTTTACAAAATTGAAAAATCCCAGAGTTTCAGCCATTAAACGTATTTTGTCAAGGCTGATACCCTTATTTATGTATGTTATATGCGTATGTTCGGTACCCTTATTTAAACCTAATTGTATCAAGTAAAGTGCGATTTCCATAAAGAAGGTATTGTGAACATCTACAGAGTTTTCATATAAACAGAGCCTTATTTATTATATCAAATTTATATTTTTACGCATAGCAAACTAAAAATTATTTAAAAATAAGATTTAAGATATACTTGTGTAGGTCTATTGCCCCCACTGTCATCATCACCACTGATAACCCTGAACGCATCTTGCATACACCAACGTGTGAAACAGAACTCATAACAGCCATAAACACAACCTGTACCGACGCCAGGTAACAATAAGAAGGCGATCAGTAGTCATCTGAAAAATCCTCACCACGGCTGCACGTACCGCCTCTCTTTACCACAAATACTCATTCATTCGTAACTAAGATTTTTAAATCTATGTAGTGATTATTGCGATCATCGAACAGCTCAGGTGGTAAGTACGCCACTGATGCTAACCTTGTATTCTTGGCCTATTCTTGTGCAGTCTGTACCTCATTCCGTTGAAATAATGACTTTCCTTTCAGTGTACGTGATCTTGCAGTCAGATGTATTCACGCATAATTCACGATATTTCCATCGGCTGACCTGATTGAAATTCTGAGTTCGAAATATTTGTTTTTTCTAGAAATATGATGTAGCACACACTGGAGAGAATCGCTGTTTTATAAATATGATCTCGTGTAAACACCGCCCCTCCCGAGTGAAGTTCCAGACAAGTTTTCTTGTTTGTGTAAATACGTCATCCTGTTTTCATTAACTCTAGGGGTGTTAATAGAAACTTAATATTCTCGATTGGTTTTTGGTCTCTTTTGAAGTAGCATAGCATAGCATAAGTATGATAGCACAAAATTAAATAAAAATCTATCTAAGAATCTGCATGAATATAACTCTCGCCTTTTGAAATTCACACATTATTTATTTGTAATTTTAATATACGCAGTACAATTAATAATTAATGAAAAAGAACAAAAAAAATGAAAAAAAACTACATTAGGTTTACGTACAAGTATTACATATAAAAATAATAGTACGATACGATCGCTTAACACAAAAACTAATGTACATAAAATGTATTTTTGAGTTAATTCAGAATAAATTATTATTAACACCAAAAAATATTTTCCTAAGAACTACAGGAAGTGAATTAACAATAAAAAGAATTTCATTAAATAATTAATCATAAAAAATTAAAACTGTGACGCATCACATGAAAAAATATCGTTTTTTACTTTTCAGTATATTTAAAAGATATATTTACTTTTAAGTAAAAAATCAATCCCCAATTTGAAATTATTTTTTTTATTTTTTTCTCTCCTAAAAACTTTACCGTATGTAGATAGATTAATAAGTCATTGAATTATAAACATAAATTACCGACAAAATTCATATTGAGAATTATTTTCAAAGGATAATTAACATCTCAAAACTGACGATATGAAAGGCGTTCGCCTAGACGCCTCTCGAAACTTAGCAAAATTAAATTGAATGTATCTATTGCGGAAGTAAAATTATTAGCCAATCAACGCATCCGACACACAGTGGAATGCTTGTGATGATTTGTATCGGAATGGCATAAATAAAATAGTGAGTGGTGCCGCGTTTGTCTACTGGGTACCCGCAAATTAACTTTGCAGGAGTTCTGAGCAGTAGAAAGTAGTATTTATTATTTTAAGTATAAATATTATCGTACAAATTAAATTAATCAACTAGAAAGACATACAGAATTTTTTTTTTCATAAATAGATTTTTTTGTTTATCTTTCTAGTTGAATAATTTAATTAATATTAAAATGCCACAAAACTGTGTTCTGAAATTACAACTTTACAATAAAAATGTGTTCTCCTTAAAATAATAAAGATATTGTCCTTTATTATTCGCCCACCGATAGTGTCTAAAGTTTAACCTGCTAAGAAAGTGGATATAATATTTATATTTTCTATAAGAACATGAAGTGTATTGTTAATAACGGCCTGTGAGCATAAACTGTATACATATGTCCAGTAAAATAATTATATATTCTCTTTTTTTAAGAAGAACACATTATTATTGTGAAGTTGCACTTTTTATAACACTGTTCTATAATATTTTTAATACAAATTAAATGTATCAATTAGAAATATGTACTGACAAAATCAATTTATCGAAAAAATATTTTGTTGCCACCGGGATTCGAACCAGGAACCCTTCCTATCCGGGAAAGTGCGCTGATTCGAATCCCGGTGGCATCAAAATATGTTTTTGATAAATTGATTTTATCTGTACATCTTTCTAACTGATACATTTAATTTATATTAATTATATAATCGACTGTCACTTGATTGGATACGAAACAATATATGTTTTGGAGCGTTCTATTTTTACAAATTTGATTAAATTCAATGCACAAAGCCTGATTACCCCCTGCTAGGTAAGTACCTACAAAATATTATGTATGAATTTAAAAAACTGTTTTTTTTTCTATCATAATTGACAAGCTTAATATATAAATTAATATACCAGATTTGTGGGTACTTTTATTATGATTCAATTTTCAATTATTAAAATATATATTACAAATCGAAATAATTTTTTTAAATCAATTATTTGATTATATAAAATATGTAATGAGGTTTAGTATTTAAAATATGAATAATTACAAGTTCAAAATAAGAATGTGTTCTCCTAATAAGATATATCATATTATGTTGGATGAAGTGAAATATATTAATAAAATACTAATTAAATTAATTTTATTATAAAACATCATTACTACGCTTATTTAGTGTCATTATGGCTGTATAGTGCTTGATTTAACGGCCAGGTCTGTGAGGCGCGAGCACGCAACAATGAACGTGTTTTTAATATCTCTAGGTTAAGATTACTTAAATGTTTTCTCTTTTACATATTCAATAACAGTACGTAAATATATATTTAATTTGAAATGAAGTGAGTTACGAGTAAGAAAAAAAGACATATTTTCGTGAAATCGTACATTGACATCTGTCATCTTTTCTTCTGTCTATTGTCTATCCACGATTTTTATGTCATCTAGATATCATTTTTGTTCGTTTTGATAGCTAACTTACAAAGATAGCTGCCCGCAGGGCCTAGTAGTATGCAATCCGCCAGAGCCGATTGCTTTTCTGCTAGTTTTATAATATTTTTTTAAATACAATTATTGCGTAAAGTATTTCAAATTGTGATTCCATTTCAACATGACCCGAATAATAATGTACAGAGAATCATAATGGTAATTGGAGTTAAAATACTCTTGGTAATTGGTAAAAAAATACTCTTTCACCAATAATGTACCTTAAAAATATAATAGAATAATCTGTATATTATTTACTATTTCACATAATCTTCGATGTCCAATGCAAAAGTTATTAATTTTTTTTATTACGCATTAGCCTAATAGCAATAATTTGGTATATCTTGCACTAAATACTAACGTTTCTCTGATGTAAACATTTTGTTTACTTACTGAACATTAAACGCAGCGAGGTCAGCGATCTTTCAACAAAAATATTCCACTATCAAAAAATGTTTTAAAATAAGTCTATGGTTAAATAATAAATGATTATTTGTAATATTTGTTAGAAAAAAATGCACGTAACAAAACGCCACGCCATTCTGTTGATGTTTCGCGAGCAACGTGCCACGTACATTAAAAAATATTTAAGTTTTTAGTTTTGTATGTAAATAATTGTGTTGTCATTTTTTGTAATATGTATATTAAAACTGTATTAATGATGTTTGTGAAGTTAAGTTTTCCGCGATTAGTGTAAGGAATTAACGTCTCTTTTAGGTTAGATCGCATTTTGAGTAGACGACCTCGACTGCAGGAGATTTATGACTCCTGCGAAAAACTTTTTTAGGCAAAGCCTTGACAATGGCACGTCTTACCATGCTGAAACCATCTACAAAAACGCGATCTAATCTAGAAGTAACGTCAGTTCATACATATGCAGGGTGTAACAGACTTGTCTACAATATTTTAATAAATATTTTAATGGTATTGAATAAATTACGAGTCGAAAATTTTCAATGAATATGTGCCTAACTTCAACCATATTAAAGATATAAGCATTTCAAAAAAATTATACATTTGCGATTATTTCGATTATTTGAAATATTTTATTGATTCCAAATGATATATTGAATACCAAAGGAATTTCGAGTTGCCGGACTATTTTTTATTAGATGATTTAGGGCATGAAGCAAAGATATACATTAATAATGAATACATTTCGCAAAAAATTTATTTCGAAGTATGTATGTAGATTTAAAGTTTAACAAAAATTTTAGACGATATTAGATAGATGTAGAATTTGCACATATTCCTTGAAGTTTTTTTTTCGACTCTTAATTTAGTCAGGTATCCACCGATAAAGTATTGTGGACTAGGTCTGCTACACCCTGTATATATATGTAATTAAAAAATAGTTATAAATCAACATATTTTGTTCTAATAACACTAAAATTACTATATTGAGCACAGCTATACAAAGAAAGCTACATGTAATAATATCATAAAAATGTAATTTAAAAGTTTTAAAATCCACGTGGAAAAGGTAAAAAATATCTTTGACCACATTTTTAAAATTACGACTTACGAGCTATGTCATAATTATAACGTTTTATTCGCAAAGTATTCTTGATAAACATACTTAAAATAATATATAAACATTCTTTGAAAAATAAGAGCAACACTCGCTTTGAAATTTAATTTGTAAGCTAGCGGTTTCCTTGTTAGAGCATTCTAAAATACTTACTAAATAAAAACGTGGATCGACAAACAACTTTATATATTTGCTTGATCAAACCCGAGTCTGAGTCGGTATTAATTTCGGTAGCATTCTCGCGTAATTTTTTATACTTCTTCATCTTTGTCACAAGGGTTGTTAAAATATGCATGGTAGAAATGAATAGGTAGGGTTGTGAGAAATTGATAGAAGGGAAGAATCTAAATATTCAGGTGTGTTCACTGACAACGTTGCCTCTGAGATGGGAGTATTATTGTGCTCTTAGAAAAATGAGCGATTATATCTACACAAATTTTTAATGTTTAATTTTCAATCACTAATATTAATCATAAATAATTTCATAATGATACTTTTAAAATTAGCAATATTAACTTTGTGGTTAAAACTCATATTTTTAATTTATTATCTTTGTTTTATTAACCACTGAATTGATTTTAAATACATCTACCGGTTTCGAAAAATACAATTTTCTTCTTCATAACTAACTCACAACTAACTCATAATCCTTCATCCTGAAATATAGATAATAAATAAAAAATAAAAATAATAATTTCATAATGTATCTACCATTTTAAGTCAGTAGGACCATAGTGTCATAAAGCTACAAAAGATTTGCAGCAATCTTCCAGATATACTTGTATGATCAGGCGCGTGCAGTCAATACATTGAAATAAGCTGTATCTAACTTTATATTTTAAGAAATAAAGCGAAATTAAATATTTATCTGACAGAATTTTAATATCTTAGTAAAATTATAATAATCGTGATAAAAAATATTACAAGATAAATATTCCATTTCGAATTATTTTGTAGAAATTCTAGTTAATTACAGCTTATTTCGAAGTACTGATTGCGCGTCGCTGTGTATGATACTGTCTGCGTCTGTAATATTTGACAAATTTTTTCGTCATAAACATGCAAATAAAACGTGTAATTTTCCATTCATAGGTGTTATTTGTTATGAAAAAATTCATTAGCTTAAAGAAATATATTAATATAATTATAAATGATAGACGTAATGCACTGATAATATTTCAAGTGCGCGCTATCGTAGGAGCATTGCGCGCGCGCAGATTAGATGGAACATTTGTCACCGATCAACTAAATTTTTCGATAACTTTCTCCGTGGATAATGTTTTGGTCTCCAGTCTTTAGGCTGTACAGCGCAGTGGTCATTTCTGGTCTGTTCTGATTTGACATTGGTCTGTATTGATTAACCTTCTCTGATACCATTAGCTACACCTGATACCGCTTCCGGAAAGAGATACCAAAAATTTGTGTTTTCTGTTGATAAATGAGTGATTCAGAAATACACACAAAAGATTGACTGTGTTGCGCTGACTAACCGCGTAGAGGATTATTGATCATAATTATTCCTTGTAGAAATTATTATAATATTAAAAAGAGATTTAATTGTTTTTATTCCAGTTATATTTTACTAAAATAATTTTTAATATTATTTTGTAAATTAAAAACGTTGTTTTATTCCACTATATTTTATTGTGTTAAACATTAGAACGTTTTCGGGAACGTCTTCCCAATATTAATAATATAATTAAACTAAAATTAAAAACACTTTCAGACAGTAATATATGATGTGTTTGGATTTAATGGAGGTGGAGGTAGGTGTGGAGTTAAAATAGGTAAGAGAAGGGATGTAATGGGCGGTATTTGAATATTTATTATGTTTTTATTGTTATTTTTATTATTAAATATTTCTAAATTTTCTACAATGTCTAACTTTCGTCCTTTGGAGCAACTATGTATACGTCATAAATTACCATTATCAATTGAATGGCCCTCTATTCTTGCGTGCACAGCCGTTTCGGAGTTTAGACTGAAGTTTTTTTATGGTTTTCTTATGTTTTTCCAATCATTTTCATATTTCTTCCGCTCCATCCAATATAAAATACGTCATAATCCTTGCAACTCAACTTGTAGACTCCGCTTTTTTCTTCTTGAGGTATTTTTGATTATTTTTTTTTGCATATAAGTCAGGCTTAAATTTTCTTAAACATTTCAACTTTATAAACAATACAAACAAAATATCATAAAATACCAAAAGGCAACGACGAGTCACGGAGGAGAATAATGTATGTAGGAAAACATACAACAGATTTATTAAATTCCTGTAAAGATTATTGTCTATTCTATCTTCACAACGTAGGTACGTCAATAACGCCATAAAAATGATAACCTACCTCATTAAAATAAAACAAAATAAAACTTTAATTTATTGATAGGTATAATATAACATGGTAAATGAATGGTGGTAAACTTGCTGACGGTTGATGGTGGTAATGTGGATATTAAGAAAAGGTATTATCCACAATTTTAAGGTGAGCCGTGGAAAGGGCATTGCGTGTGGCCTATGAGATAAAATCCGAAACGAAGTTAGCAGTGTAGAACCGAAATTGTCCATCAAGTTTAGTTGATAAAGAGCTGAACACCAAGACAGATGGGATCAAAAGGTTCAAGAGTGGAAGCTTCGCATCTGGAAACCGAAGCGTGGGTCGTTCAGTAGCTCACTGGACCGACAACTTAAAATGATTTTATTTTTACTTTAAACGCAAACACAGTTATATTTATCACAAAATTATGTGCTGAAAGTGCAACATTACAATAAAATGTATTTCAATTAAAATACACACACAGGTGTAACAGCTATTGCAGAATATTTTAGTAGTAGATACATATTCAAAATAAATGTTGAAAATGCTCATTAAAAATTTAATAAGCATATAAGAAATATTATTTTTCATTATTATTATTTATATTAATTGAAATATTTTATTGATTCCAAATTATATATTGAATACAAACAACAAAAGGTTATCAAACTTTGAGCCGTCAGACTGTTCTTTGTTAAATGACTGCCTGAAGTAAAGATGTAGAATAATATGATTAATCGATTACGCAAATATTTATTTTGAAGTAGGTACTTTAGACTTATGATTTTGTAAAAATTTCTTACAATAATATTGTTCGTAACGATACATACTCCTTGAACATTTTCGACTCGTAATTTACTCAGGTTACACGCCTGTACGTTGTATCGAAGATTGCACAAATTTAATTGATTGTTTTAATCTTGGCGTCACCTAGCGTATGTCATTCAAAGGTTTTGGGATTCATTGCAGTGTAAGTTGATTGCTTTTAAGAATAGAATAAAAGATGTATCATTTATAAAAACCACATAATCTAAGTTCCAAATTTATCGGAAGCTTAAATGGTTAATTAACGTGTCGAAAGCATTTTCCCGGATTGGTAAAGTTCCGGGTTTGTATCCCGGTGGTAACCATATATTTTTTTCAGAGCTAGATTTTGATAACCAGTTAGATCCACAATCTTGACTCAAAATTGTGACTTTTGTAAAATTGAAAAAATTCGTATCTCTGTTTATATTGAACCCTGAGAAAAAAATAAAAAACACACACAGACGAAATATATCAAATTTTTGCAATCAGTGGATTGGGATTGGGAATCGAGGGATTTCAATTAGAAGAGGGGATGGACGGGGATGAAAAAGAACCGCAACATTTGTGCCGAACTAAATGAAAACTATCGCGTAAGTATGAAGGAGTAGTACCTACATTAAAATTAAAACTTATATTATGTAACATTCTTTTGAAATGTTCTTTTCATGTTCGGTTCAAAATCAAATCAAATTCTAAGATCACAGAGAGTTCATGCCGTTTGATCGGCAATATTTTTATTGGCTTTCGTTAATGGAAAATTTCTTCATTTTTATGAGTCAGCATATTTTGATGCCGAGTTGTCGATAAGTGGCGACCTATTTTGTCGGGAATACAAAATGTAAATGTGTGTTTTATTGACCGTTGAGAAAATGGCAGTATCGTCGAAGAACTGCCCGGCTTTAGTCAATATCGCCGCGGGGTGCCGGATAACTTTCGTATAAGCGGTTGCAATTTATCAGAGCACCCTGTAATATCAATATTTCCTATTTTTTAGACAATGGATGGTAAAGTGACATACGTCTTGTTGTTTTTTTTTTCTGTTTGTAGACACTTTCGTAGCGAAAAACGACTCGAATCAATCTTACACGTGACTCATACCGTGTGCCAACGTACACTATGTGGGTCGTTGAGATAAGTTTCTCAAAAGGAACTCGAGCTCACTGAGTGCTCAATCTTGTATGCTTGATAAAATAATCCTTAGTGATAGTAATAATGTTTGTGGTGACCGTACATCTAACGTTTGAAAATTATCTGTATATCCTATTATTCTGTATCGAATAGTAGCTATCGAGTCCATGACTTCAAATTAATTATTTTGCAATTGTATTTTCGTTAATTAATAAATAAACAAATTTAAAAAAAAAATTCACTTGTCTTTTTATTATTGAAGGGAAATTAATATATTTTTAATTACGTTATTAATTAGTCAAACTATAATATATTCTTAATTAAATCTTTTTTATTTTCGTAATTTAAAGTAAATTGTCAGAATACCTACTGAGCATTTTTGATCTGAAGCATTTTCTAACTCAGCTTAATATTTAAACGCAATTGACGATGAAATGAAAAGTAATTTGAATGTTATAATCATGGACACTACAATTTAAAACAAATAGTAGATTTTGATATAATTTTTATGATTAATGCAAGATAGCTTTGTATATAACCATTTGAGTTATACTACTTAAACAAACCGGTTTCAGAACGTCTGAAATCTAAAAATGTTTCGAATAAATGCGACACTTTATTCCGGTTCGGATCATTAAACCCCGTTTCCATAACTCTCACGACATTTGACACTGACGTATATTTATTTACCGACGGTTACTACGAACTAGAACATAGCAGATTTATCTCGAGATAATCAACTAAACGGTAATAAAAATTATATGCATTATTTGACACGATGGTTTTAAATCTAATTAGCAATATTTGAATATGTCCAAGAACATACAATTACCTACAAAGGCACTGTTATTAAATAAATAATAGATATCTCATAAAGACGAAGTTATTTTTTATTTATGGAAAAAATATAGAAGTTTGCGTAATTACAAGGCTTACGACCTGTCTTCGGCTGGCTTAAGTGATCAATTTACACAATGTAACGTTCACCATTCCACGCAATCAAGCTAATTAATTACCCACACTTTCATATTTTTCAATTAATAAAAAATAGCTTCATCTCTAAGAGATATCTTTTATTTGTCGTCGTTTCGAAACCGGTTGGTTTTAAATCATAAAGCGAATGTGGTTAATACATAATTATTCTATATTTTATTAAAAATTTTGCTTAAAATCTTGAAAAATATTCATTTTAAACACAAGTTAACATAAGAAGAATAAAATAGCTGAAGGATAAAATTGTTTACATGTTTCTATCGTGATATAAATGTTAGCGTACTTCCATTCCATTTATACAGAAAAATGTTAAATTTTTTCATTGTACGAAGAAAACAAGGCAGACTACATTGTAGAAGAAAAAACTATTGAATTCTTTTGATTTATAATATTTACCCAGGAGAATTCAAAAATAAGATATCCAACGATATATTTGGAAAATGTTCGAAAACTAGTGCTTGAATTTTTGCGGTTCATATAACATGTCATACGGTGGACCACTATAGACCAGTTTCATACTTTATTCGCGTACATTTTTCATCAGTGATGAGATACATCTTAATGCAGGATAATCTAGTAAGGAAAATATGAAATCGGACCTACAAAATGTGACTCATAAAATAATTTTAATGTATTATTCTTCTTATCCTTCTTTTAATATTATTATAAATGATGATGACTTAATCCAGTGATGGTAATCCAATGATATATTATTATAAATGATGATGACTAAATAAGTATTTGTGTGACATGTGTTGCGTTTATAAAGTGTGTATGTCAACTGTTTAGGTATCTACCTTTCGATTAACTTTTACCGTACCGTGATATAATATACCCATATGCAGCCATGCTGTCAACTCGTGTTACCGTAAGAAATTTTTAAAATTTTAAATGTGAAAAAAGCTTTTATTAGTTTAAATGACTTTAAAATTGTTAATCCTATTAAGTTACTTTAAATATAGAGCATTAATTACAAAAATTATATCAATATCCTAATATAATTCGAATCATTCACCAAGTCCTATACAATACTACCTTTTTATTATCTCCCTTCATTAAATTAGTGAGAAAGAGATATCATATTTTCGTATTTTGTTATTATTTTCATTGTGTAATGAATGTACCATCTCTATTTGTCTTACTACAAATGGTATTTTTCCCAGCATATTGATTCTACAACTGGCTGAATTGAAAAATAATTATTTTTGTAAGATTCGTCTTACACAACTGGTTTTTCACAAGTCAGTTCTAAGCATGAACATTTTCTTTATAATTAACTAAAATATGAATTTTATGTTGCGTATATTAACCGAAATATTACAGTTTTAATTGGGGCGGTAGACCTGTGTTACTGCGTGGTTTTGGAAGGGTTAACTAACGATTTATCCAAGACGCAAGTCACCTCGCAACGAACTTTGTCCTGCAGAATGAACAAAATATTTAATAATGCATATGTATCGAAAATGTTGTCGGCCACCGGATCCGATGATGCACTATTCCAATCCCGGTCCAATGCACGAACGTCAATGCAATAAATACTATTTTCTTGTAAAATTCTTATTAGATAATAATAATTATAAATATAAAGTTATGGAAAAAATCAAGAATATTATACAAATTTTAAATATAATTTTACAAAATAATGTTAAATGGAATTTCGCATAATAAATAAAAAAATATGTTTAACTCATATTAATATGAGTATTTCTTTCATGTCCGGCCCGTTGCTAAGTAATAGTAATATGTATAGACCTATCATCTTATAATATATCTTATTATATATCGTTTATAATATGTTTTAAAACTTATGAATAACATTATAGATACCTATTTGCCACTAATAACCAATAATAATATATAATTATAAATTGATTATAAGTGATAATTAATACATACGAATATTATCATTTCTCTATCTATTATAAATTCTCAGAACTCAGATATTAAAATATATAATGTAAGTACCCACTTTCAATCCTTTTGTTACATAATCACATTCGATTTATGGATTATCCGCTTAATGATTCCGCCGATTGGATTAGTTCCATCTCATTAACTATAAGATATAGAAAATATATTTAGGCTTTAAGGAGGTGTACTTCAATAAATTGATTTAACTGTAAAATAATAATATTAAATTTAAAACAAATTAAATGACTTACTTCGAACGTACACTGAAAATAACTGTTAATCAAAAATTTTATCCAAATTTCGGCGAATTTCGTCGCTTCTTCCCATACTCGTGTCTTCATAAAATAATATTTCTCTTGCGCGCTCCATGTGACAGAATGCTCTCTCGTGTTCTTTTTCTTCTTCACACACACTGTACTTCTAGTTGAAGAAAATCATTCTCACTTAGCTCTTCTAACTGAGAGTCAAGTAAATTTCTCACAACATCAGCATCAAGTCCAAGTTATTATTCAACTGTGCAAATTCTTAAGACGATATTATTTATGGACTCATTGAAAGCAGTAAAATCATTTAAAAAATAATGAGGTAAAAAAAAATTGCCACACACTTTATATTACAGGAATTTTATATGTACCTAGTGAGGTAGGTAGTGGCTTGCAAATATTAATAATTTTGCAGCGTATTAAAATGTTATTCTACCAATAAACGCCGATTTATCGGCGGTGATTTCTTCCTGATTACTAGCGATTGGCTGAGATAGTCATATTGACTATCCCAGCCAATTAGAATTAATATCCTTCCAAATACCATCTAGATCGATCCGGAAATCTGTACTCTTCCACTTTCATAAAAGTAGAACATCTTACATATAAAACTCACTCATTCAGGAGGCATGCAAATACCATAATGAGAAATTAACAGAAATTTACTTTTTGAACATCAGCCTTAATACGCTAAAATAGTTATTTTTTATAAACCACTACATTTTCAATTTGAACCAATCATTTTATCTAGAAACACATCTTGCTCTCCTTTCTCTACAACTATAACTCCAACCTCCCCACTCTTTCTCCCAACAGTTTTTATCTTCTTTTACTAATAGTATATTATATTACCTTAAATTGTAAACTGCTATATTACCTTTTTTTTTTTTTTAATTATTTTAATATTAAAAAATGCAATACATTATTAGAATAATCAGTAAGGTACATACATATTTTTTTTATCATTTATTTCTTCTTTATGAGAGTAAGACTCGTATATAGAGAAAGAGTTAGTCTGTGTACATATTTTTTTTTCACTTCAGATACAAATTTATAGTAGTCTGTAATTTTTCTAATTGTAATGGGGAGATAGTTAAAAAAATTTATGCCTAGATAAATAGAGTGATTTTGGGTTGCGGTATATTTTAATTTTAAAAAATCAATTTGGTCTCTAAATCTTGTAGATCGGAATTCGCTTCTAATATTTAATTGATTTTTAATTTTGAAAATTATAATTAATGATTTTTTTTTGTATGTCTATTATTTTTGGTACATACTTTGAAATCTGTGAAGAGTTGTATACTTGGTTAGTCTTTTTTTTTTAATAACTTGTATTATCATTTTTTGAGTGATTTATAATTGTGACATTGAAGTTTTGTATGCTCCTCCTCATCCAATAATACTGTATTGCAAATGTGACTGTACAAACGCGTAATATATTATTTTCAGATTGGGTCAGAGTCTTAAAAATATGTAGGCAGTTTTCCTTATTTTGTTTGTAAGATTAGTAATATGTTCTTTCCATTTGATTTTGTTATCTATTATGATTCCTAGGTACTTGATACAGTATTTTTCTTCAATTGATGAACATTGGTCACAAAAGTTTTTGTGATATATTACGAATATCTTTGCTACTTTTCTTGAACATATTTGTGGATTTTTACAATTAGTTTCATATACTATATATTATGTTAGTTGTATTACGATTATTTATAATGTTAAAATCTCCCTTAATTATGATTTTTTTCTACGCAAAAGCGGAAGGCAAATGATAAATACATTAACAGATTTATCAGCCAATTAATGCTGGAAATTGTGTCATTTTGCTTGAGCACATTGTTTAGTTTTCGCACAAATCGAATTCGTATTAAGCGAGGTATTCCTGTATCCATATCAGCGAGCTATACCAGACGAGCCAGAATACAAATTACTATTCATTGACAATTCTAGAGTCAACTTTTACGCTCATGGAGGTATTATTTCGTTTACGCTTCAGGCGAAATGGGGTTAATTGGGGTTAGGCGTGATTACGCCGGTCTCCAATTAACCGGTTGCATTATTTGGACAATAAAAATGCTTATATAATTTATTTTACGATACATTTTTAAATGCACAATGTTAATATATACCTATATATACACAATTTAACAGAAACGTAGACTCCATAAATATCATTTTTTATTTGGATTAATGAACAACTTCTTTATTTTTATAATATGGTCTTTATTTTAATATTCTAAGGTATTATTTATTTTTACTATTAATTAAATAAATATATTTCCCAATCTTATTTCAATACACAACTTATATATTTAAACATTTTTTTTTTTTAAATATACAATATTGTTTATGTAAATGCCTTCGATAGCTGGTTCCCAGGTTTCCGATTAACAATAAGCACACATATGATATTTGAACTGCACTAACCCTTTTAATTTTTCTGTCTTTCTGGTCCGATGTTGTTGTTCTTTTAGCTGGGTTGTCTTCTTTAGATTTCGACCGACCGAAGCGCGCACTGGTGGTTTATTTGGACTGCCGAACTGGTGGAACCACGGGATGTAATAAAAATGACGCCTGTCGTTTACCGTCTTCTTAGCTTCCCGAAAAAATGGCGGCAATACTCACACACTCATATGTTTATTTTATAAACCAAAAAACCCAGTGGTGCCAATAGAAATAACGAGGCGCGTAAACAAATATAATATATGAAAATTTTACTTACAAACATAAGTACATAACTTTGTGTTTAGTACTTATTTGTAAATATAGCAGTTACGGTTATAATGAAAAACAATAAAACACACAATACTAATATTATTACGCAAACTTCTTTACGCAATCGCTAGATGGCAACGGAATTCACTTCAACTTCATTAAAAATATTGTCGTAATTGTTTTGAATAAAAGTAAATTCTAAAGTGATTCTAAATGTTTTAATTCAACTTTTAATAGTGTAGAGAAAAGATTTTTTAAATTAGCTTTAATACTTGCACCCCAAAGATATTGGGAAATGGCAAAGAAAAGCTGTACAGTTGACTTATTATTTGGTCACATGTAACAAATTACCGACAAAAATGCAGATAATTAGATTTATGAATTTTTTTAAAGTTGTATATATGTTAGTATGTGGACTCGCTTCGAGTACCACTGCATCATCGCCATCTAAATTAGTTAATTCATTTTTACTTTTTTTTTATTTTCATATATGTGGAGATTGAGGGGTGAGATTTGGTGAACGTTATATATAAAGTGATAATGATAGGTCGTAAGCCCTGTAATTACCCCATACTTCCATATACTTTATATTAAAAATAATAAAAAATAGCTTTGTCTCTATGAGATATCTGACATTTGTTCAATAACAGTGCCTTTGTAGGTAAAAATTCAGTAATTGTGTGTTCTTTGACATATTCAAATGTTGCTAACTAGATTTAAGACTGTCGTGAACTATACAAGAGTTGAGAGCTTCTACGAATGTGCGATTAATTTAATATATAAAGATAATTTTAAAAGTGGCTGATATCAAAAGCACAATAAACTACCGAGTTGATTAGAGTTGCACACGTGGAATGAGGTTACACGTGAATATTTTTGTTATGCGCTTGTGCTATGTATAATATAACAAACTTGTTGGTGTTTCGAGTTGAAGTTGAAGATGACTCTTACATCTCGGTAGCAAGATTTTTTAAACCTATTTTTAACATACGTAATGTTAAGTCATCATAATATTTATTGCCTAGCAAATAAATAAGTTGAATTACACGGAATAAGATTCACGGAAAAATTTATCTATACAGAAAAATATACGTCTCATATAATAATCTGACACGAAAAGATTCTGGTTCGAATCCCGGTGGTTACAATATTTGATTCGATAGATTTTTCCAAAGTATCTTTTTTATTTGATCTGATTCATATAATTTGATTTGGTCCATTTCAATTGTTTAAAAATATCAAGAAATTGGATTCAAAAATATCTTAACATAACAACAAAATGATTTGAAAAGGAAGGTCATTTTTGTTTACCCTATACTAATACTACCTGTATTGTATAAGTATGTTTTTTTTGACTGTCAATACTACTATGTTTATATTTATATTTATATTAATTTTAGAAAATATTTCAAATGTAAGCTGATTTTCCAAAATCAGGTCTAGCTTAAGTGGGAAATTGTAATAAAATCGTCTGTAAAAAATTTTTGTGTGCAAAAAAAAATTTATAAAAATGCAATTACATCAAAATTAATACTAAATTATAATGTGATTTTTATTACCAAGCCGTGGAAAATGGTTAAATTTCATTAAGATACTTCGTTTTCGGTAGTCAAATTGTATAATTCAATACGGAAAGTGTTGACATGGTTAAATAAATTAACACACGGGAATTCTTAAATTATGTCGAGACAAATGCGGAGTTGGCAACATTAGAAATTATTTCAGGACGAAACGATTAGTCGAAGACGTGAGCCGGAGATGGCGGGATTATTAACAATGCCTCGCAGAAACGGCTCAAAGGCGTTTCACTAGCATTTTAATATTATTATGAACCAATTTAAACTGGTCTAGCGGGAGGGGGTGCTCGCAATCTGTGTTATTTGTCAAACGCAATTACAAAGTAATTAGATTGCGGGAGGTAATCCCCGGGACTGGGCGGAATTCCACTAATTGAATTAAATTTATGGAGCCTTTGAACCAGCCGCAATGTTTTCTCCTCGATCCACTTTGGGCTAAAAGGGTGGAATTATCACAAAATGCGGAACAATGACACTAAAATGACAAAGGGTTAAAATAATATTTTAAAATTAAACGTCTTTCTGAACTCCAATTTATACACGATAAATGGCCGGTGGCCGCGCCGTTCATTTGTTCTGCGGTCTTTGAATTCCCTGTAATGGTCGAATAAAAATTTCAATCTAGTGGGTGTGGCGGCGTAGCAATTGCCCGAGCAAATGGGCCGGGGGGCCCGAATTAAGCCTGTTTTAGTAGTGAACAACAAAATAGTATCAATATCTACTTTAGGACCAAATTAAAAAAATCTCACCACTTGGAACTAGTAGCGTGTTTGTTTGATTTAACAATAATACTAGCCTAGGGAACATGTTTTAAATCGAGGATTTGAGTGAGTTACGATGTCAGTCATTTTTTTTAATTACGAGAGCGCTTAGCTCAATGTGAAAAATGCTAAGGAAATTGACGTGGTGCGTATTTAATGGACACATTTATATATATTTTTTAATAACACCCTTTATTTTTATCTCTTCTTCTTCTTTCATGTTTAAGAATTGTTTTCGTCATTCACTTTGATCATTATTTTATGGAATTATTTTTCTACTTCCATCAATTTTAATTCAATTACATATTAGAGATATGCGTCGTCACAAATGTGTCCTATCCATTAACCCTCTCGATTTTCAGTGGTGTTAATTAAGGACCTCTTTTCTTGCATTTTCTTCAAAATATCCACATTTGTAATTCTTTATTTAATTAAGCTATTTAACGCAAACACGTAATTAATAGTATTTTAATTTTGTTTTAAAAAAAAATATATATTTATATTCACCAACCGGTTTCAGAAAATACATTTTCCTTCATTAATAATAAAAAAAACTGTTTTTGAATTAAATTTTTTTAAATAAAATATTTTTATTTACCATGATGAAATGTGTGGAAATTGACTTAATAGTCCAATATTATTGGAAAAATTAAAAAATAATTCTCTCATTCGATTTATTTTTTTCATTCTTCTCTAGCACCACAGTTAAGAAGTTTACTCGTTTCTTTTTCATGTCTCTCTGGTTAATTGTTCAGGTTTGATTTTCTTGTAGTACTATACTCTAAATTACTACTTTAATCGAGGAAATTTGCGCCAATAAGTAGGGGCCAATAATTATCAAAAAAAAACTATATTATTTATTCTTCATAATCATAATCAGTAGGTCTCTGATTAACTATGATTGTAGAGGCCCTGCTTGCGTCTCACAGACCTGGCCGTTTAATCAGCGCTTTACAGCCATTGCATTCTGCCTAGTATCGACAAAAATTTAGTTGACAATAAGTCGCAATTTAACATCTCAGAAAAGCCCACTCGAGACAACCACTTCTCTCATAGCTGCCTTCTAACCTAACTATATCTGCCTTCTAACCTAACTATATCTGCCTTCTAACCTAACTATATCTGCCTTCTAACCTAACTATATCTGCTTTCTGCATAACTTAATCTGTAATTTAACTTCAATCTGAGTACTTTCATTTGTGCATCGTTCTGTAATAAACGTCACCAATTTAAGTCAAAGTTTTATTTAACACACCTGCATTAGCACAGAGCTCAGTCACCCGCACCGCGACATTCACGTACACGCAGTGAGATCTGGGGAGTTTGGGGCCCTCAGTCTCACCGTAAAACAAATCCTTCTGATATTTTTAAACAGCTCATCAATCTATGAAACAGCACTTCCTAACGGATGATGCATAACCTACAAACGCAGTCACTCCATCCGAGTGACTCCACAAACCAAAGCAAATACATTCAAGCCCCGGAGGATAATGACCTTCCTTACTGCCATTGTGAATATTCCACCAGCCATCACCATTCATATCGCATCAACAGACTCCACTATTTGGACGCTTTAATGTCTTGGCGATCTCCACGTGTTTTTAATGTGCTCGTTTTGTCTAGCGCTAAGACATCTAAGATCTACAGATCACGTGATCGGAGGGTTTGAGTTATTTCTTGTATATAAAAAAAAATTGCAAATAAATTTCAACGTATTAGATTCGGATCATTTTAACGTTATATAACTGGTGGCAATAAATGTCTTCGTTCGAGAGCTTCCAATAAATGCTTTCAAGAAATGAGATCGCTGTAGGGGCACGTTTTTCTTTCTTTCAATATTACAAATCAAAAATAGATATTTCATTCTGGTCACATCTCGCATTATGGCCTCCCTTACATCAGTCACGACCCCGGAGGATGATATTACATTTCGAGTCCTGCCACCTCCGACGGAAGACTATTATTACTAGCTACCGACGCGCCATCTAATCAAATTGGTTTTTTTATGAAAACTCTATGGGCAAAGACTTAAATTAGAGTAATTTTACTGTATTTTAATATTTAAAAAATATATATTATACACCATAGAGATTGTTCTATTTTATATACCACAAGAGCTTTTACAAGAGCTAAAATTTATAAGTATGTACGTTTATACTTCATTGTAATTATGCCAAAATGCACACACCTCGAGCAGAGTGCTTAAAGCCGGCCGTACATACAACGGTATACCTGACAAGTGTACCTGTTCAAGTAAACATAACAAGTTAACCGAAACTCAACTTTGGCCATACTCGTAGCGGCCAATCTGTGACAATCTCTCAGTCAACCATGGCATAGGTACAGCGCAACTGTGACGATGCGGTAGCGCTAAATAAAAATAAATAATTGAAAATATAAATATTCAATCGTTGTCAGGTCGCTTGTGCAGGTAGGGATACCTGCCAGTTTTGTCACATACACGTTTCGGTTTGCTTGTACAGGCGACCTGAACGTTACGAGTGTGCCCGGCTTAAGGCGATAATCATATATTATATTATGCTTCCCAAAAAATACTATAAATTTTCCTAAGATATACAGCGCAGCTTCGTACGGCAGTCGCCTTTCGGCGATGAAACGTGGCGGATATGTAAAAGTACGGTGTCCAAAATACTGTTCCCCCACATTTCTTTCCCCGCAATTGTTCCCCCACGATTGTTCCCCCACGATTGTTCCCCCACAATTGTTCTCCCACGATTGTTCGCCCATAATTTTTCGCCGTATACAATTTTTACTCCATAATTGTTCACCTGGAAAATTGTTCACCGCATATTTTTTAATAATATATTTTCGACAATTGTGTACTTTTTTATGAAACATGTACTCTAAAACCATGTGAGTAATATTCTAGTTATCAAATAATAAATACCTTTCTTAGTACTTTTACATCGCTTCTAGCATCAATTTACGTTATATTATACAAATATCACAATGAAAATTACAATTCTACAATAAGCAAGTGTTAATTAAATATTTAGCTTAAGATAGTTAATTTACCTAACTATTTAAGACCCTGATTTGCACAATATTTCAATCCTAATCGCTACTTGGGCAGTGACGTAACTAAAAAATAGCCTCCCAATACAAACTGGAGAGGCTCCCTGTATACATATTTATGGTACATAAGAATGCTTTGTATTACAAGGTTTTATGTATTATATTATATTTATATTATATTATTAATTAAGAACAAAATTGGTCTGTTATCACCTATAATACTCAAACATTATACGAATTCGCAACTAAAAAAAAATCTTTACTTTGTTTTACGGCGACTTTCACTTTGCGGCGATGGTCATAACTTAACCGGCCTGTTAGCGGGCTACTACTGATTACATTGATGGCGTTTTCATGTGTTTGAGGAATATACGCCAGAAATTATTTAATTTTTTTAATTACATTTCTTGCTGTGATTGATTTTAAATATATTTTTATTTATTATCTTTGTTTTATTAACCACTGAATTGAGTTTAAATACATCTACCGGTTTCGAAAAATACAATTTTCTTCTTCAGGATGTCATAACTAATCAAAAATATATAGCATTGTTTCTTCATCACAATCTATTTTTAAAATTAAAAAAAAAAAACACAATTATTTAAAAAATAAATTTAGTACCTAACTCAAATTGCTGCACAATACAAATTTAGTCGAATAATTTTTAGGAAAAAATTTTAGAATAGGACTCGTAGTTAAATTTTATTTATTTATCTCCAACGATTCCAAATTATTTAATTTGTGACCAACACCGTTTATATGCAAAATTGATAATCCCAATTTTTTATCAAAACCATGATTATTTTCTATCAAATGATTAGCAAATTCTGAAAACCCACTATTGTTCAAACATCTCAAATGCTCCCTTACTCTTATATTAAAATTTCTACCCGTTTTACCAATATAAAATGCAGCACAATCCTTGCAACTAAGTTTATAGACGCCAGAATTGTTAAATTTATCATCTTTGTCTTTAGAATTTATGAGTAAATTTCCTATACTATTATTTGTATAAAATGCCGCTCTAATGTTTCGTGGTAGGTGTTTAGATATTTGTTTCAAAAAGTTATTTATGTATAAAATCCTATGCCAATTATCATTATTATCATTATGTTTTATCTGTGATTTATATAAAAACTGATTATTATATTCTTTTTATTTATTTTTTAAAATAGTGTCTATCAAACCTGTATTATACCCGTTATTAACTGCTATTTTTTTAATTGTATTCAATTCAATATTGAAATTGGATGTTGACATAGGAATATTGACTAAACGATGTATCATGGAGTGGAACCCTGAATGTTTGTGTGATAATGGATGATTAGATTCATTGTGTATGATAGTATCTGTAAAAGTTGGTTTTCTAAAAATTTTGAACTCAATTTTATTATTATTTTTAATCAATGTTAGATCCAAAAAATTTAGGGCAGAATTATTTAAATAAAAAATATGAATTTTAACCACAAAGTTCATATTGCTAATTTTAAAAGGTTTTTAAATATATATAATGTATAAATAAATATTAACTTTTTTGAGAATAATATTGATTAAAAATAGAACTACTCGGATTAGTATAATGCTGAAAGACCTGAATGTGATTAACTTTAATAAGAAAATATTATAAAAATTCTCACTAAACAAATGTCGGCGAAATTTATAAGAAAAATTGAGGCAAATCAACACAAGCACGAATATCATATAAGAGGAAGAGATAAATCTCAGAAATTAATAATGTACAGTGCGATAAAAGATTTTCATTGAAATAAGAAAGGAGAAGAAATTATATAATTTCAAAAAGTGTTTTTTTTTAACAATACATTTTACATTTTAAAAACATTTTACGGATAAAGGATATAACTTTAAATTATTTAAAAAAAATTAGATTCTCATTAGTGACATCTATGCTGTTTCAAGTAAATTAATATCAAATTTAGTCCATAGATGGCGATAGTCTAGTTGTACTCGAAGTGTTTCTACATAGTAACATATATACAACTTCCAAAAAATTTGATTGATGTGGAGATTGATTAATGGGCAAGTTGGTGAACGTTATATTTGTATAAAGTGACCACTTAAGCCAGCCGAAGACAGGTCGTAATTTCTGTAATTACCCATACTTCCAAATCTTTCCATTAAATATAATAAAAATAGCTTCGTCTCTGTGAGATATCTATAATTTGTTCAAACAGTGTTACAATTTAAGGATTCTGCGAGCATTAGTATCTTGTAATATCTAACACAGGCGTCTCTTCTGGGTTTTTGTAGATGATTTCTTGACCGAGGTTTCTACACGGTAATACGTGCTATTGCCAAAGCGTTGCCTCAAAAAATTACCATACAACCCTTACTTTTTTGCAGGAGTAAATTTTAGTTCGAAGTCAATCCCTTAATATCAATTCTGTACATTTCTCGCAAATAATAACATGAAGAAAAGTATCAATATACAATCCGTTGCAGGGCGCGAACGTTTTTGGCTGCATTGGTGGACCACTAATTTGGGAAAAGGGAAATGTTTTCGTGTATGATTTTATTCCGCTGAAGCATCGTGTTATTGGTGTTGAACTGCGACTAGAGCGCATCACCAACTCACTAGTTCAAACTGTATTGTTTATAGATTATGTAGGTCTGCATCAGGATCAAGGAATGGCATTCACTGCAGAATAGTTACAGATACAGCCGTAATCTAATCTGAATTATAAGCGTATGTACTACGTATTGCGTAGGTACTTTTTAGAGCTATTGCAATAGGTTTGTATACTTGATTACTCCCTCATTCTTTTGTTTTGTTTATTATTTTGTAATTTATATGGTGGATCGGGTCTTGCACATACAACCTAATTAAACTGGAATAAACTAATTATTTTTATTGTACACAATGTCAACGATTCATAATACCCGTACAAAATTTTGTATATCAAAAGAGAAAAACATTTACATGAAACAGTAAGAAAGTTAATGTTTTATGAAAAATATGTGAAATCCGTCCGCGGAACACATGGCCGACCTTGCCGCGTAAGATGGCCGCCGACTGTTTACAAAAGTTTGTTTTATACCTCTGGCGTTTATTGGCTCGCGCGGATTTGATTATCTTACCGAAATAGACTCGGGGAGTCGATTAAAATATTTCACCTCATTCGAGTACTCGACGGACGCAGTTCGCGTACCCGAGATGAATGTGTTGAGCTTTTCTCGTTGAGAGAAGTTACAAGCGATCGAATAATTGGAGGTGTTGGTTCGGCTGTCAGGAATATGTATTTAGACGCGTGAACTGAGAACACAGCACTTACTTGAGTTGCGCTGAATTTTACTGTGATTAATAGTACATACGAGGCGGAAAGCAAAGAACAGGGTTGTATCGAACAATGTTGACAAATCGGCCCGCATGATAGCTGACTCCCGCCGTTGTTCCTACCTATGTGAATTGTGCTGCCGTCGCTAGATGCCGGTCTGTGTCCACTTCACTATAAATACAACAATAAACATTTTAATACAAATTAAATGATTTTTTTCTGTAATATATTCCTAATTTAATTTCATTCGTATTAAAAACACAGTAGAACTGCAATTTCACAGTAATAATGTGTTCTCGATTAAAATAAATATTTCGTTTGAAATCACAACTGTAATACTATTTAATTAATAATGTAAAGACAATCGGCATGGTTTAGTATCGTAGACAACTGCAAGTTATGCTAAATAAAATAATCCAAATAGGTACGTGCTTGTAGTCTAGTGGTTACGATACTCGCCTAGTGATCTAGTGCTCGAAGGTTCGAGCCTCGTTCCAGGAGGTCATCGAGTTAGTCTTATTTTCATTGCACAAACGTTTAGAAAATACCGTTTTGAAAAGAGTAAGAAACTTGATGTGACACGTACACTGTGTACGTGTGACATGTATCTCTATTTTTTTTTTTTAAAAGAACACTATTTAAAAATTATTATCAAAAAAAAAATATTGTGGAAAAAAAACACAACAGGTCACCTTTAACATTAAGTTTGAAAATGAGCAAGTACAAAACAACGAATACCTTAGACATAACATAGGACGAAATAACATAAGACGCCAGAAATAACATAGGATGCTCATTGTGTAGAATAACATAGAACGCCAGAAATAACATAGGACGCTTATTGTATAGAATAACATAAGACGCCAGAAGCACATTGGATATAAAAAACAGATTTGTAATGACAATGGCAAAACAAGCTTTTAACGCTTAAAAACATATCTTTATAATGCAAATAAACAGAATAAAGGAAAAGCTATTATTTTAAACATGCATCTGGAACATAATACTACAAGAAAATGTTGGATGCATTTGATGTGTGATTGGAGAAGGAGAATGGACCGAATAAGCTAGACTGGAGAACTACAAACAAGAATGTTCTGATGAGATGCAAGAAAAGAGATCCATTATACATGCCATCGAAAATCAAAGGGACTAATGGATAGGATGCATTCTTAGAAACTATACATAAGCACATTGGTGCATTGGTAGAAAGATTGAGAGAAAATGACAGAGAAAAAGACCAAGACAAAAATACATTCAAGGTGAATTCTGATACCTAAAGACAACTTTTGCATGGTACGACAGGGACTGGTGAGTTGGTATTTTATCATACAACGATCTTTAACCCTTCCCAAACCATGCAGTAAGACGGATCTACCATCATAATTAAACCTGTAATATTTCGGTAAATACATGCAACATAAAATTCATATTTTAGATAATTCTAAAGAAAATATTAGCGCTCAGGAATGACTAGTGAAAAACCAATTATGAAAAGGGAATCGTACAAAAACAATTATTTTTTCCATTCAATCCGTTGTAATATTAATACGTTGGTAAAAATACAATTTGTGATATGAAAGACAGAGATCACACACTATTTTCACAGTGAAAAGAACAACAAACGTACAAATATTATTATCTCTTTCTTGCTAATTAAATGAAGAGAGATAATAAAGGACACATTGTATAGGATTTAATGAATGCTCTAAATTATGTTATTGATCATATTTTCAAAATTGAATGCTCAATATTTAGAGTAAATTCGTGCCATTAAAGCCATTTAAGCTAATAAAAACATTTTTTTACTGTTATTTACGGTAACACGAGTTGACAGCATGGCTGCGTTCGGGTATTTTATATCATGGTATGGTTAGGGTTAACATCGCTTTAGGTTTGTGACTATCGGCACGAATTCTCGACTTCTACGCGAATGTCAGTGGAATGAATACCATAGCATATCTATTTGCCAACCCAGACATACAACTGACTACAGGGGGGGTAATACACAGCAAAAAAGACAAATTGGGCTTTGATTGGTTCTCAAGTAGGTACTGAAACAGAGCAAAACGGGAGAAAATGGAAACGCATTGTCGTGTATTTTTTGCCCCTACGAATCTGAAAATGAATTATTGAATTAATGTTAATTTTTCTAAACCTACGTATTATATACATCATAATAAAACATATTATATACAATACAAATTCATTTAGATATTTAGAAATAATTTTCTCTTATACATTATAATAATCGTGCAGCCTAACAAAGTCGACGAGACGTGATAATGGTATTTTATGTTTTATGGAGAGAAAATTTATAAGGATAACGTTTACACGATTGTTACCATAATAAATAGACGTGAAAAATGGTTTGTACATATTCTCCGACACAATTATTATTAAATTGGAAGGAAATGGAAAAAGGGAACAACCAAAAGGGTGTTGCATACCGACTCATGCGAAAGCTACAATGAGCTGAAGATCTTAGAAGAAAAGAACGATTAATTGAGAATGCTAGAGTGACAATCGGGGGATCTAGTATATAACTTAGATCTGACTAAGATAGTCTAGATGTTGATAAATTTTAAATAAAAGCTGATTACAAATATTTTTAAAAAACACGTTTTTATCCCTTTTCTCCTTTTTTTCCGTATAAAATGAATACAGATTCTTAACAAAACATACATACTGTTAAAATTGTTGAAGAATATTAAATCCGGCTTAGGTTAATTATCGACGTTAACAATCGGCTAGCTTATATGAGAAGGTGTATGAATGTGGATGAGGGGAAAATTGTGTCAGGACAGAAGAGTGTGGCGCCTTATCCTCACTGCCTACCCCCGCGGGAAACGGCGTGATGGTAAATTTGTCAATTATAACATCTGTAATCTATTACTTTATATTTTTGCATAAAATTTAAAAATATATAATGTCGATCAGTGTTTGAATTGTCAATTTCCTAAATGTTAGTTTATAAAAATATATTAAATCTTATAACAACATATTTTGTTTTTTTTTAAAGAATAACTAGGAATACTATTAATTTTATTTTGTGTATCTATTTTAAAATTTATAAATACTCAATTTTCGTACATTTAAAAAAATATATATCATATTTTCCACTATACGATGATTAAAAAGGGTTCCTGACATCAAAGTGACATTTCCTACTGAATGAAGCGACGCGGCACTTTATTCCTTTAAGAGATAAAACCATCATTTCATCGTAAAGTGAAGCCACAATACTTATTGAGGTTGTCGAGGGTATAATTTAGGAACCTTCGTGTGTTTCAGTGGCAAGTAATATTATTTTCCTGTTTCCCTAAAAAGAGTGATGCGAGTTATATAGCTAGTATTTTTGAGTTGTTATATCGGTAATATAGCATTTTAGATCAAATTTTTGTGCATGGTGTCTAAAATACAGTAATTTACAGTACAGTACAGGACATCACTGGAAATCTATTGAGTACCAAATAGGGTTGTACGAAATTTGACAGTATAGAAATTATTCGAACTTTTATGATTCTCAAGAAATTCGTAACCTCTCGTAATACTAAACCTGTTTTCATGAATTTTTTTTTTTGCTGAAAATCTCGTAATAACTCGATTGTTTTTCGATTCGTATGGCACGTAGATCTATCCTGCTGAAAATATATATTTTATAGAAGTAGTTATATTAGACTTTGACTTTTATAGTGAGTTTTCGCAATTTCAATGCGCTTTTCAAATGTGCATTGACACATATTTGTTAATGATATATAGTTTCAATTTGACAGACGTTAATGATATATAGTTTTTAATTTGCGACTTTTTAACTCTGAATGATAAAAAAATATAAATATAAGAAAATGATACTCAAGTTTGGATCCTCATTTATATATTGAACTGTACTGAGACGTCCGAGAATGAGATGGGAATACAGTATTAGTATTCAAAGCAGTGAGACTACAAATTCCCTATTGGGAGACCACAGCTCAAGCCAGAGAGGTCTGGAGGATGGTTGTGTGGTCAGACGGGGACTTAGGAGTCCCTTAGAGTCAACTATAAACAATAATAATAATACAATATATTTAATACGTAGTCCATGTTTAATCTATCTTCCTAAAGACAAAGTGTTTATGGTAGGCTGAAAAGCGTTGTAGATTGAATTTATTTAAGTAAACATTGTATATATACCCTATCATTATTATACTTACAAATACACGTGTAAAGTATTGATGAGATGAACCGTGATTGTGACTGTGATCGTGATTGGTATTCAATTGTAACGATGGTTGGTAAATAATTTAAGTTCTTTGAGTACCTGTGGGATATCTGTCACCATTTAAAAAAATACATAATTGTTTTTTTGTTTTAGTCAGTTAAGTTTTTATTTTTAAGATTTTTTTTGAAATGTAACAATAGAAATCGTAAGCAGCAAACTGGTCTCCGTAAGGAGAACTGGCTCTCAAACCCACGCTAAATAAAATATAATATGTATTTTTAAAAAAGTGGTGACAGATAAGCCACGACTTATATCGTTAATGTGAACTATACAAATGAAAAAATCGCTTATTCAATCTGTTTTAAATTACAACTAGATATAACTTGTCAATAATGATGGGAAATTAATAATTTTTATAATCTTATTTTTTTTATGTATACTCATATTATTGTTAATAATTTTCTCTATAAATTTCATATTTTTTCTTTCATTCATGAATTTTGATAGTTAAAGAGTGTGCATGTACATACTTGTTTATTCAAAATTATTGTGATATATTCAAAGTATGCTCTTGTTTAAAATTATTTATTGAAATATTTTTATGGTGTAATTTTATTGTTATGCGTCGAGGAGTTAATTATTATATATTTATGTAGTAATTTTCGAAAGTAAAAATGTTGATATTTGAATTTGAACTGTAAATCCGGATCGATAGAATCTAAATTAAAGAATTGCGCAATCTCTAGGTCGTACGTCTCGCGGAAAGGAATTCGTCAATTCCGTTAGTAAATCGGAATCACTGCAAGGTATGAGAGGAAAGTAGGGAAACCGTGGTACAGGATGAGGTTGGTGAGGGGATAATGATTCTAGTCGAAGGACCAGTGATCTCGGGAACTAAAATTCGAAAGGACTGCTCGCCTTATCTTGTATATGACGTGTCCATAATCCCCGCAGTGGCCGCCGAGATCACACAATGGCACGCGGATGAGCTGATCTTTGATCCCAATTGAAAACGGCGTTGTCACAAGTTCACCCACGGCACACAAACAACAAATGTGCTGGTGCACTGGAGCTGAAAAGTCCACACCGCGAATGCCATCGCGATGTCGAGATCGAACAAATATTGGTCAAGTTGACGTCTGCTGACGTCAAGGTCACAATTCAGATTAACAAGAAGAGCATGAAGAAATCTATGGATGGAAATTTGTATGCGGAATTGTGTTAATAACAACAGTTGCGGCTGAATCGAAATAATGGGCCAAAAGTGTGCTTTACAAATTCGGAACGATATTAGTTTAGCTTTACTCCGTTGCATTTAGATAGATATTTTACATTTGGCCATTAAGACAGCCCTACGTAAACGCAATCAAAAGCGTTGTATTGTGGGGTTAGGAAATATGTGGTAGTTTTATAAATATATCTGGTGAAAATAGACCCTCTGGCATGCATTGGGTTGTTCGCATGCGAAAAAATAACTCGCAGCCACTTAGCTGGATTAGTTTTCTCGAAATTATGGAACAAGACATTTGTGATTACCGAGTTCATGTTTACTGGAAAACTTTTACATCTCTCTCGAGTAATGTTGGCCAGGTGTTTGTGAAGCAGGGGCGCGCGGCTTGTGGCGTGTTTGGGGTGAAACTTTCATGTCAATGCTTACATGTAATGTAAATATTTTGTCATCTCTGTGAAACTGAAATTCGTGTCAGGCGCGAACTGTGAATGAAAGACGATTTCAATTATTTTTTAATAAACTAAATTGTGCGCTACATACATGTTAAATTCTAGTTTTGTCACTTCTATAATTTCGAACGGTACAGTCCCTCTCTTCATCAGATATAAATAATAAGTCGACACTAAACTGTCTTTTTTATATAATATTATTTTCTTATTAAATTTTACATTGTATTAATGTAGATCTAGATCTTCATTTTATGTAAATATCGATAGCTACCCCCACAATTCTAGATCTTTCTTGTTTGGGAGTGCATTATGTTGTTGAATTCGTTTTCACCTGTTAAGAGGGACCTCTGCACCTCTCGAAACTATATTAGTAACAAAAGTATCATTTAACGTGTGTACAGTCTAAAGTTTAGTTAATAAAGTTAACCATTATAATATCATGCAATTAAAAACAAAATAACTAGTATGTCAATTAAAATTTTGTCTACTAAATTTACAGAGGTTGTCCGACAAAAGAGCTTAATTCAAGATCAGCAAGACTTCCTCGAAAAATATCTGAAAAAAACAAATTGAAGAATATTGCGTACATAAAGATTGAAATGATTTTGTTGTTAGTTCAGCAGACCGAAGCGGAACAAGAGATAAATTTAAAAAGTACAACGAAAATAAGTTACATTAAGACACCATTCGTGAATCCCAAAAATAATTCAAAAAGTATGGGATGACGGGATGTAAAATATTCACCTATACATTTTGAGAGCTGTAACATTTTGACTAAGGAAAAAATAAACAGATCTCACTGATAAATTAAGTAGCAATTTAAATTATGCATATTAATAAATATAATTTTAAATTCTATTCAAATTTTCAATATATTTTGTAATAGATACAAGGTTTGTTTGCAAGCGATTGATATACAGGGTATCCCAAAAGTTTCTTTCATTTTGGTTCATTCGCTGCACCAGTACAATGAGCGGGAGAGTGACGGGGGGTATGATTCAGTTGCTATGGAGCGTGTACTTACCAGTTGTTCGTTCGTGAAATTTTTCCTGGAAAATTGATATCCCGACGAGGTGACATAAACTAGCCTCGACTTGACACAAATTGACATTTTCCTATGTGGCTACCTTAAATCGAAGGTATACAGCAACAATCCTCCCTCTCTGGACCAATTAAAAGAAAATATCCGAAAATAAATGGCAGTAATCACGAAGAACACGTGTCGAGCAGTTCTCAAAAATTTTGCCTCCCGTTTAGAAGAGTGCCAACGAAATAACGGATCACATTTAAAAAACATCATTTAAAAAAAAAATTCCCAGGAACCGTACTTAAATGCAAAATAAACATTTTTTTATTAAACTCATCCATTACTTTAACACAATTTTTTTATTATGAAAAAGACTTTTGGGACAACTTGTATAATAGGTGTTATAGAAACATACAGGAATACGCGCTACTGTATCTGAGATTTGTTGTTTATATTTTGAGAGATATGTGATCAATTATAATATTTGTATATGTATATATATATATGTTCCAAATGACAATACAATATATAAATTGTACGCCATTCAAAAATAAACTGAACTAAATTATAATGTAAAAATACGTAATATAATTTTAAAACTTACTTTCTTTATTATTAAATATATAAATTAAATAAATAAATTTGTCTGCTTTAGAGCATTCACCTTGCAATGAAGCTCCTTTAAGATTCGTATTATTTATTTCCTCTCAACGGTATCGCTTTCTTCCGCTGCGATGATGGATGGATCTCTCACAAGAATATTTGATTACGATCGAAGCAAATTTTTACAATTTCTCTAAAACACCTTTTTCAACTTGATTATAATTTTAAATACTAAATTAATGTATTAATTATAAATATATACATATAAAATTAATTTTGTCGAAAAATATTGTTTTTGTGTCACCGGGGTTCGAACCTGGATCTCTATTTCCAATCCGGGGAAGTACACTACCAATTGTGTTATAACGCCAATATTTTTCATGACAAATTTTCGAACCTACATGTTACATTTTTTTGACCGTCTGTTCTGAATAATTACAACTTCACAATAAGAATGTGTTTTTATTAATGATTATAATTTACCCCTACCATTAAAAAATATGGATCTTTACTAGATTAATCGTATTTAATGTTGTTAATTCGGGTAATTGGTTTTCCTTTGTTATTTTATAGTTACCACTCTGATCTGTCGGATGGGATGCTGCATTTAGGGTAGCATAGGGGTACATGGAATAAATTTACTGAATTAAATTGTTCATATTGAAATAAGTGATGGAAGAATTAATATACAACAACAAATAAAACAGATGAGAAAAGTTTCAGCCATCCTCGAAATACTCTTATAAGTAGTAAAATTTTAACAGTTTGATAATAATCATCCACTATAAACCGCACACCGCAAATGAGTATTTAGGGGTTACACCATCTTGGAATTTAAAATAAATAAATAATTATTGAATGTTTCGAAAGTTCAATATAAGCTTGGAAAAATTCCAAAAATGTAGGTGTTCGTCGGCCACGCGCGTCAAGTAAGTCACATTTTTGATTCTATCGCGTTTTTTTCGAAATCATGTTTTTCGGATTGGCCTGCAACTCTGCAACAACAATTTCATTGAAACTGACTTGAAATTTTAAAAAAATATTTTAGATAATTTTGTCTACCATGTGTTATGTATCTACCTTACCTACCTACCTACCTTCGAGGCCACATCCTTATTTTATGGTCAACCTCAACCTTTTTCGATTTGCAGAGAGACATGTGTTCCAACTATTATTTTAAGGGTTTAGTCTTATTCTATTATTTATGCTTTCTGTAAATGGATGTGTACTGAAACGATTATAATTTATGACTTGGTTTACCCGGATTTAAACTATCTTCGAGAAATACCTTTTTAAACCATAACACAGGCTTTCAGAGACTAGATCGTATCTGACATCCGAACGAGAAAGAACTCAAAGTCTATTCGTTTCAATACATCTCCGTAAACACGCTACCTTATAATATTATTTGTGCATTTATATTCCAATAAACGAATTATTTACAAGTACCGAGTCGTGATTTTAAGACCTCCCGAGGAAGGAACATAAAACATGTAGCATTTGTATTTTTTAATACGATAAACCATTTGTTAATAATAAAAGTTTTTAAAAAAAAAAGATTTTTTTAAAACTACCACTAATTTTACTGTTACAGTTTTTTTCAAATCTAACATGCTGCATTTTAGATATTTCATTTCTAAATAAGTTTATGACCTTTTTTTGTTTTAAACAAACTTGCACCGGGAAAAATTGCAGACCAACGACGGAGGAGCTCTACGGGAAAACACATGATGCGGCCATTTTTTTTAATCACCTCCTTGTAAAAAATGACCCAATTTCTACCTAAATTTCAGGTTACCTGGGTGGTGTAACCTTCTAATTCACCTTTTTTGGCAGTGCCCACATGAATTGATCTAAGTAGATGCTCATTGATAAAGCTATCTGGGACCACGTAGGTGAAAAAAAGGATTAATCGTGGGAAAGACAAAACGTCCTCCATCCCTTACGATTGTAGAGAATTTAGAAAGAAAAGAGAAATTACTTCACTGTCCGGCTTTGGGTAAAATAGATATAATAAGTTCACCATACACATAATAAAACTTTTTGAAGCCATCAAAATTATTCCTTTAGATCACTCAAAAAAGAGGTCTGTTAGAATTAAAGTAGTCAGCTGTATTGAGGTAAACGGATTATGCTTACGCCCGCTAAATACTCTACAGATTTGATGTACTTTTATGATACAATAAGTTGGTATCATTTTTGTTCAAAATCATTTTCAGTTCAGTCCTAAGAATTTAGACAATCAAAGTATCATCAAAATATCAACCATGATCATGAAAATATGAAATACTGAATACTATGAAGTAAACATTATTTTTTGTCTGTAATCAAAATACTGTGTTAGCATTCGCATTCTGCAATAAGTTAGCAATTGTTCCCCAGCGATCCATGACAGCCATTGTGTATGCAATTATACCATTTTTTATTTATTAAAATCTCTTCTGACACCTCATTTTCTATTTTGTAATGAGATTCGATCACTCTGTATATACGAGTGAAGTACATTGTTAGTGTCTTATTATAACTTCGCTGTCAGGACTAAATATGTTTAGGAGTTTGTTTTCATTGTACACGACCAAATAGATTTCAATAAATCGCCTTGATGAACAAAAAAATAGTAAGTAATGTGTTGTCTAGATTGACATTCCAGATGGCATCTGAATTCTAACTGTAAATTCAAATAGATAGGATCAAAATGAGTTGCACAATCTCCGAGTCGCGCGTCCCGCGGAACGGAATACGACATTTCCAGTCGTAAATCGGAATCGTCGCATTATTAGAATAATGTATTAAATACAGTTGTTATGTTATCATTTTTATATTGTTGATGATTAACTTTGTAGTTAGACATAATTTAAAATTATATTTATATTTAACTTCGTTTAAACCACTGTGTTGTTCTGCGTACAACTAATTGTACACCAGGCCTGAAGAAAATACGTCGGCATCGAAACCGGTTAACGTCAAAACAACACAGTGATTTAAATAAAAAATATAATTTTAAATTATCATTTTTAATTTATATTTATTAAAAATATTTATAAATACCTTGTTTAAAATTCAGTACATTATTACATTTAGTTGTGTTAAGTTATTTTCAGTCATTCTATGGTATTAACTTTGTGACTGTGAACTATAATATAAATTAATCAAGATTGGTAGTATGTTAATAATATTATGTAAAAAATAAATCCGAAATAAAAATAATATTTTATAAAAACTTTTTTTGTAAAACTTCCGGGAATATTCTACTTTCTTCTGATATTTGAGCACAAGACTAACTCTCCTAAAGAGTTCACTACAATGCAAAGTTCACGGCAGCAGTCGACGCAAATCTAAAAATCTATGGTAACGCGACAACAAGAAAATTGTAGATTTCGCCGAAGAAAAATGTCGCGTGGAGCAGATAAAGTTTGAAAACAGAATTACTGGAAATTTCCATTGGAGTTTCCTGCGCCCTGAAGCAGTTTTCCCATACGGGGATGTCCCCCAGAGACGAGCGTCGCGCCTCAAGTCCCCCTCAAATTGAAATTTTATGCATGGAAATAACTTAGTGCGGAGGCTCTCTGTTTTGCTTTACGCGAAAACACTTCTCGTACGAGATATTAAAAATATTTACATTAAAAATGACGCCACTACGAAAATATTTTTTATGGGCGAGTACTAAGTGTATTTTTATATCACTTTAGCAGCGATTAAATGCTTTGGGATATAAATATTGTTACGAAATCTGTTATGTCAAACTGTGATTACTGAATTTATTTAATTTTTTTATTTCATTAAGCGTTTCTCGGGCTTTACGCATAGTGAAGAAGTTTCATTTAGGGAGATGGGAGTAGTTTTTTTTCGAAATCAGACGTAGACAGTAATTTTCCTTTTATTTTGAACTTCAAGTGTGCAAAATTTCATCAATATGTCTCAAAATTCTGCTTTAAGAGGTGGAAAAGGAGGATGGAGGTGTTTTTTCGAAATCTTATGTAGACAGTGACCTTCCTCTTATTTTAAAGGTCAGTTATGCAAAATTTCATCAAGCTCGAAATAAAACTGTAGATATGTATAAAAAACAAATAAACCAACAGACACTATACTTTATTATTAAGAGAACACATTGAAGAGAAGTTGTAATTATTCGGAACATAGGTTTCTGATATTTTAAATTTTAATTCAATGTATTAATTATAAGGATATTCATATGAAAATGAATTGTTAATTCTGGCGTCTGCTATCGGTTTACTCAAAAGTTTTTGAGATTCCGTAAAAACAAAATAGATGGCTTTCAAATAATGGAACGATAGATGTATTAATTTGAAATAGTGTAATATATAGGTTCGAAAATTTGTCGTCAAAAATAATATCGCTGTAGCATTGTTGGATAATCACCTTCCCCGGTTTGGAAAGAGATTCAGGTTCGAATCCCGGTAGCGCAACAACAATATTTTTCGATAAAATTGATTTTATGTGTATGTCTTTATAATGAATACATTTAATTAGTATTTAAACTATTATTTATATAAACAGTTTAAATAATCATCGGAATTCATAGACTGTTTTGTTTATTTATTTATTTATTTAAATATACATAAAATTTACTGGACTTAGATCTAAACTGCACAAAAACAAAGTAATGCAATGTATAAAATCAGTTAAAAATATGCTTTTATTAATGGTCAACAATATTGCAATAACAAAAAAAATAGTAAGAAAAATAGTCATATTCTAAAGGCCGAGGCTGTTGTAACGTGTTTTATGAATAAAATAATCAATAGAACCTATTGTTAAACCTATTCAGTTCAAGTTAAAAATATAATTTATTATCATACAGAGAGAAGTTGTTTACCACAGTACAATCTTTTCTTAAAACCCAATAAAACTACTTAAATTTTAATTGAAATGAATTATTTAATTAAGTAATGTACCGTTTTGGTACTGATCCGACACTTGACCAATGTTTCACAGCTAATGACCGACTGGTGATCACCGTTTTGTACTACTACTGGGTATCACCGCCGTACATCGTATGGTTTATAACATTATTGGATAAAGATATTTTAGATTGCATTGAAACAATACAAGCAAAAAGGTATTATAAAAGTCAAGCTATCCAGTTATAATAGCCGTGCTAAGAAAAAACTTTAGAAGTAATATTAAAATAGTGTATAATGAATTGTATTTAAAACAATAAATATTCGCATGGTTTTTAGAGACAATACAATGATGTTGAAACAGTCGACAATGCGCGATATTCAGAATAATTATTTACTGTATGTTGTATGCTAATATTCTTCATTATTTACTGATCATTCATAATATCTGTTGCAGTGTATAACTTTCTCAATTCAATAATTTTACACAGTGCATTATCACCAAATATCATTGATTATAGTTACTTAATAACAGTTTTTATTATTATTATTATTTTTTTATTTTTTTATTTATTTTTTATTTATTTATTATCTTAGTTTTATTAACCACAATTGAGTTTAAAAAACATCTACCAATTTCGGAAAACACCTTTTCCTTCTTCAGGATGTCATAACTAACTAAAAATATAGCATTGTTTCTTCACCAGAATCTATTTTTAAAATTTTTTAAAAAACATAAACATTTTTAAATAATTGTTGTTTTTTAAAAAATTTTAAAAATAGATTCTGGTGAAGAAACAATGCTATATTTTTAGTTAGTTATGACATCCTGAAGAAGGAAAAGGTGTTTTCCGAAACCGGTAGAGGTTTTTTAAACTCAATTGTGGTTAATAAAACTAAGATAATAAATACAAAATATGAATTTTAACCACCAAGTTAATATTGCTAATTTTAAAAGTATAATAACAGTTTTATTTGGTCTCCTTTTTTTGAAAATTTCTCTCTTTTAATTACTCCTGTTCGGCAAGCAGATTATCTTGGACGCGACTATAATATTTCTTAATTAGATTTGAATCGATCGTCACGTCTGTAATACCTTTTGATCTTGATAAGTCTGCGACTAACATGGTTTGCAAACAACGTCGGCTCCCATTCATAAGAAACGGAGTCGACTCCTAGAAGCTGATAGACATCTGCCTATTCCGATGTGGAATAGCGTGAAATGTTCCGGCGGCTTCAGTGTACATGGTAGTTTCTTTAAATAATGAATTTGATGCCATCTTTAACGATTGTTCTTCAATATTATTTTCGTTTGTATCCATAGTCATTCTGTTGATATAAACCTGCCTTATTTACTCGTAGAAAAGCAAGGATCACTTAGATAGTTTGGTCATATATAACCAGTGGCGTGCAGTAGGTTTAGGTAGATTTAGGTTATGCTGTTACCAATGATATTATACAGTCATATATAATATATGTAATACAATATATGTACGTTCGTCTAATCAACGTCTTTAGACAAAATTAATCCATCGTTCATACGACCTTACCATTTATTTATTTAAAATTTTAGAGTACAGTGAACCTTTAGAACAGTGTTTTTAAAGTTTAAGTTTTAACATAAAATAATACCTACTTACCCATATAAAAATCAGTACAAAAATGTATGAATGTTTTAAGAACACTTTCTATGACTGAACATGATTCTTTTATTGTTTGAAAATCCTTCACTTAAAGGTTAACGTAGGAAATAGTTCTAGTAATTGTTTTTTGTTTTTTCCCAAATCAAAAACAAATCCATGCTCCAAATGCAAAGAACGATCATACGTTACGTTAAAAACAGTAAGATAGTAAAATTCGCGAATTAATAAAAGAGGAAGAAGACATTTCAATGATTTACACGCAGTTGTGAACCTTTCAAATGTTAATTCTGTTAAAAACAGCTAAGTAACGACTCCACGGATAAATTGAAAGGAATTTTCAATTCTGTAAATAGCCAATTGTATGACTTGAGTAACACACTAGCTTAAAAATAGAAGATAGTAATATGAATAGCTACAACGCGTTGACTGTAGCTACTAGTGCTACGGCTACGGCGGTGGGTTATCGTGATAGTTTTTAGAACTAAGCCGTTAAAGTTTTTACTGATACACAGATGGCGCTAATTGTAATAAATCCGTTAATATACGTTCACGATAGATTATAGATTATTTTGTATATATTTGTTTCACAGAATTTTCAGTAATATACAGCTTTATATATATATATGACGCAAGTGTTAATGGTAACAGAAATAAAGGCGTCCGCTTAAGGCTTAGCACGACCAGATAAACCAGATAATAAGAAGCTACAATAACCGGCGAGCTTGTATGAGAAAATGTATGAAAGCGAAGAAATGTCGTGATAGTAAGTAAGTAAGACAAGGTTCACAACTAAGATGTCAAAATTTTCCAGACAGAATTTACCTATCTACAGAAAATGATCAATTTAAAATTGTTTTGTACTGTCTACATTAATTGTACGATTTTTTAAATCATGTTAGTAATAATATAAGTTTATATAAATTATTGAGCTTTAATAACTTGTTTTATATGTTATAAATTTTATTGTTTTTTCTTTTTTAATAATATAAACAAACAAAAATAATATGTACATTAAATGTAAAAACATAATCAAATTTAGCAAAAAATAAATATATGAATATTTTATTAAAAACAATACTAATCTATTTAATATTCTTAAAAATAATAATATATATATATATATATATTTAAAAGGGTCTATGTAGGTATATGTAAATAAATCTAAAGCTTAAGTTTGCAAGATTTTCTATCCCAATTTAACAACATTTATTATATTCTTTTTAAATACTACCCTTCACTAAAACATTCCTTTTATTTTAACGTATAATCCTCTTTTTTAAATCTTATAAGATTGTAAAAATATAGTCCAGTAATTCATTTGTTTTACGGTTGAAGAAGTTTTCGGGGTAAATGTAAATAGGTAAGATACCAAAGTGGACTCAGTTATTGAAGAAAAATCCTTCAGGTATCGTCGAGTCTCTTAATGCCAGTCACGATCTTCATAAATGAAAGTTGTGTTATATTTTTTATTTACACAGAAACCAGGTCCCCCCGTTCTTAGTTTTAAGTGCGCTCCAGAAAATTCCCCGGATTTAATAATTAAGTATCCCTTCTGCGGCTTGCTCTTTCGGGGAAACGGGGAAAACTGTTTCGTGTTAAAAAAAATCATTTTTGCTTGAAATTAAATTTTTAATTTTAAAACATGTTTTAGATAGGTTTTTTATCCGCTTTAATTTAGTCGCTGTGTAATTTTGTCACAATTTTGATCCATGACAAAAAAACTATATTGCATATTTTAGGAAATCCTGCAACGGAAAATTATCAAAATGCTGTATATAATATAAAATAAAATAAATTCCACTACCCATATCGATTAGTTCAACATTTTTATAACCTTATGTTAATTTAAAAAGTAAACTACATATATTTTACGTAATTCACTGTGTAATTTATATGTTATTTTATTTAAATTATTTATTTATTTATAATTATTATCGTTGATCGAGAACATACATACATTGGGTAAAATAATATATATTTTTTAAATAAGTTATTCATATAAAAGTTTAAGAACAATTAAGACCCTTAAATAATTACAGTTTTTTAACAATTCAATAAAAAAATGGCTGCGTGTAACAAGCAATATCTTCAATTGACTAGTTTAATATCGTTAGAAATAAATTGGATAACTAAAAATGATTGGTGTTAAAAAATAAAACTCAAATTTTATTAAACAAAATCATGGTATATTAAATATTGAAGTATCTAACACTAATGCTTAAATAGTTCAACTACATAGTAGAATCTACATCATTTGATCGATAATCACGTCTCAAAAAATTATTACACACACTGTTCAATTTAAACTCCTCCGACGAGTTTCAAACTGAAATACGAATTTAATAAAAAAGCCAATTGTCCCATGCTTCGCAGTATTCCCGCGTCTCCCCTACATATTAATTTATCGCAGTAAACTGCGCGCAGGTACAGTATGTTTACTATTCGATCGCGAGTTATGCCTGCGAAATGTATTCGAGGGAATTTTAGAATTTTATGAGTGTGTGTACTATTTTTGACCGCGCCGAACGGACTCGGTAAACAGAATATTAATGCTCTACAAATGGTCGTCGGGATGAATTTTAATGGACGTTTTATTGCGCACCACATTTTTATGGTAACGCCATTTATTAACGTGATTCAATTGTCCGTGTCCGAATGAAGTCTTTATAATTTTTCGTGATGTGAAATCTGTATTTCCCAATACCACCCGAGAGCCTATAATGGCCAATATTCACGAAATAGATTTTTAGAAAATTTTCGCTCCAGACGCTCTGAGATTTGGTTCCCATGAAACAACTCCCCGTGTAGGTACACGCCGTATCTCAGAGATTCGCTGTCTTCGTTTTACTTCACGATTATCGTACGTCAAACGTCAGATGTCATTTATCGTTCATCAGTCGAGTGATTTTGAATTATCCTCAGCAGCAGTTAAAACGAAATAGATAACGCGTAGTTTAAGGCCTTATGTTAATGTTTAATGACTAATCTAACTTTCAGAACAGATAGTTGATAGTAATTTTATTTGACGTTTGTAACGAATCTCGCTGTCAAATCAAACATCGCATACTGGTTTGAGTTATTGTCTCTTTCTACCGATATCAAGTTGATCTGCAGATCAAAATGTCAACACGTGTGTATGGTATCCTTTAGATTGTCTCATCGTGTATTCTTCCATGGAAGTGAAAAAAATGCTTTGAGTTAGTTGAGTAAATGATTGTCTCATTCGTTTGAATTATAAGGGTACTAATTTGTTCAAAAGTGTTTAGTCGATCCCTTAATAATAATACATAAAATACATAAAAACGACAAAGTGTGGAACTTTGCAAATATTTCTAAATCTTTTTGACAATGAGCGTATTCAATCTCCTCCCACCTGACTGCACCTCCATAATCAAAAATGCTTAAATCTTCTTCCATGACCAAGAAATCGTTAACTCCATTAGTGATGGAAGCCAATACTTACTTAAGATAATTGGTGAAGGGGTTCGTTACTTTTTACTTGCCTTGAAACTTTAATAGTTTGTGGAGGATGATCACGTAGAAGTTGATTTCGTCTTCCTCCTTGCAATATTCAGTGAGAAACTTTTGAGAATGACTTTCAAGAAGACCTCGGGAGACACCCCAGAGTTTGGTGAGACCAGCTTGCCATGAAAGAGGATGCGGTATATGTTTGCTTTGCTATAATAACTGTCTCTTTTGGCAGTTCCTCCGCAAAACTGAAAGCAACAACACACAAATCATTAAATTAAGTATTAAAAATTAATGTTTTTTCTTATATATTAAACGTTGTTGCATAAATTTATACACGTAGAATAATCCTGTATTGTGAATTTGGAATTATGGCGCTATAATATGATATTTTTACTAGAATAAAGAATTAAGAATATTTTTAAATTTGCGAGATTTGTTCATGTTCCAAGCTCTCTATGAATTCAAACGTAACTCATAATATTTAAAAATTTGACGCTCAACCTTTCGAAATACAAATGCATTTGACACAAAAATGTATATAATTAATAATAATAAATTGTAACATTAATAACATTAAACTAAAACGTTTTTAAAGCGATATTAATTACGCTAAGAATATTATCAGATAAATATTAAATTATTTACTAACAATCGTACTTTTTTTTTACTTTAAAAAAATTGAAATGCGTAGACGGAACATCCATATTTTTACTATTTTTCAAACTATACTAAACGCTTGTGTTATGAAAATAAGACTAACTTGATGGCCTCCTGGAATGAGGCTCGAACCTCCGACCATTAGATCACTAGGCGAGTATCGTAAACATTGATAAGTAACAAACAATATTAAAATATAAAGAAAAAAAGTATTTTTAATAAAATCACATAAAGATACCTATCATCCACCCATATTAACATTCCTACGATAATTATCAGTGTTCAAAATACTTATTGTGTTCGCAAATATTTTTTTAATACGTTATATTACAAATACTTAGGTAAACAATAAAAATATAATATAATAATCAAGAGTATCTATATCATGTTTATTTTGCTAATGTATCTAAGAATTGATACGTAATATGGTAATAATAAATTACATGTTACTAAAGTGCAAAGATAGATTTTCTTTAAAGATGATTCTGAAAAAAAATATGAATATCTTCCTATATAATAATGTCCACGACACCATTATAGACAGGGGTTATAAAAGGTTAAGGCCTTTTATGTGTTATGTTAATAGGGGATTATGATTTATTATCACTAAATTCTAATTAAGCACAGCTTATTTAAATGTACGAACTGCACGCTACTATAATTCTATAATAACGTAATTGTAATCATACAAATAATAAAATGTTTCATTAATATAATCATTATTAAAATAAGTATGTTTATTTAAAAAGTTTTACACGGTCGTTTACAATCTTCTGTATTCTCATTTATTCTGCCATCTGTGTGACCTCTCTGGCTAACGTTTCGGATTACATTGAAGAGTTCATCATCGGGATTGATCACGGGTAGGTACAGGAAAAAAAAACATATTTTTAAATTTACATAGCATTGTAATTCAGTAGGTAGGTACATAGGTACGTAACTTCTGTTATCGAATTAAATTACGCGGCTCAGATTCGTTTAAAAAATAGAACGTCCAGAGAGTACCTAACATTTTTTAATATGTAGTCAAGTAAAAAGTGCCAGAGGACAATATAATTATTTTATTCGAAGTATGCTTGGGTACGACTTACGTTATAAAAAGAGTCGCCGATGTACAAACGGCAAGGCAAAAGGAATTATTATTGTGTAGATTTTACTTTAGTTATTATGAATAAATCTTTATAATATAACATTAACAAATGACTAGTTTTTGTATGCGCGTACAAATGTTTTTATCTATTAAAGAAGTAAACAAAAAATATCGCACGTCATAAGATAGCTTTATACACTATTCTAAAAACTTCTCTAATTGCAGATATGCCCTTATTGCGATAGACCCTTTGAATAATTTTTTCGTTAGAATATAAAATTTTAAAACTTTTTATTTCCTTCCGCAATGTAATTGAATTTGCAAAAAAATTACGTATGCCTCGGGCGTGCTTTATACTTGTGAAACGTGCTTTACTAAAGAGGAATTACACCAGGAATGCGAATGAATTTTTAAATTATGTCATGTAGGAATATATATAAAAATTCTGCTGCACTGCGAATTCAATTTTACCCCGGCTTTAAAATTTTTGAGTTCTAATATAAACTAATATATTAGTTTTCATTTTGGCATTGGCAATTTGCTCACTTTCTATTCAACTTTCCCAAATATTCGAAATGTAAGTATTTACAAAAATGAAATTGTTCAACCTCTTGAATGCTGAATATTCTGAAATCTGTCAGGAGGGTAATGTTGACTGTAGAAATCTTGAGATAGTGGAACAGATGGTACACTGAATGAAATCTTCAATTGAAATATTCTCAGTGAATATTGATGAATTTCTTTGGAAAATTGCAAGTTATTAAAAAATTATAATTTATAATTTTATCGGAATTTTTGTCACAAAAATATATTTTATTTAATATATTTTGTCACAAAAATATATTCTATGCAGATTTATGATGAATATTCGTTATTTTCCATAGATTTAAAAAAGTTTTTCACAATTTTACAATCAATTAAATTGGCAGCAAATATAAATGTGTATAAAAAATAGGTTTAAAATGGCTTAAAAATCTTCAATATATATAAATATTTCCATATTCGACATTTTTCTTATTCTCAAGTTCTATTTTAATCAATTTCTCAACATTTTTCATAAAATATTATTTTGTTATTAAATTTCACATTGTACTATACAGTATTATACATAGATCTTGATTACATAAATATCTATGGCCACCCTCATTGCCGTTGCATGTTACATATATATCTCATACATTTTATTTGTCCTCAAATAAATAGTTAGATAAAATAAATAAAATTAAATAATAAATTTGTTCATATTTTTAGGTTACTTGTAAAGTATTCACAATAGTAATTTTTTTTTTCAGAAAATTTCGTCATGATGATCTACTGCCACCTAGACGGAACGAGAGAAGAAGAAAGGTGAAGGTGAATGTGTTTGAATTTTCAAAAAAAAAAAAACAACTTGTAAACTAGATAATTGTTAGGATTTGTTGTGTAATGTTTAAATGTTTAAAAATAGCAAGTTTAAAATTCTTAAAGTAAATTCATTGATGTACAACAATTAACAGTTATCAAAGTGAACACGCGTCCATTGTTTTAAAAGTGCCGTTTTAATTATATAAATAAGTCAAGTTTTGAGTGTGGTTCAACCATGTCGTACTATGGGTATAGGGGCGGACAGGGCGACAGGACGTCTGTCGCCGGATCCGCTTCCGGTTCTGGTTCACCTTCAGGGGTCGGTTCGGAATCTGACGGCCAGGAGACGGAGTCAGGGAGCTCCGGAAGCAGCTCATCGTCAGGACCGGCTCTGCCCTTCCCTGGCTTCGCTGAGGTGGCGCTCATGTACCTCACGCAGGACACGAAGCCGAGGAATTGGTGCCTACAGCTAATCACCAATCCATATCCTTTTTAATGAGAAATTTTTGAATGATCTGAATAGTTCAATTCTTGATTGAATCAGATACGTTTAATCCACGTATTTTGGTCAATTGATCATTTCATGATATAGCAGGTATTCTGTGTACAGTTTTGGTACGCGTTAGAAAATATGACAGCTGTTTTTGTTTAAAGTTTTTTTTCAGCTAGGTCCTGAAGGTCACTGTAGGGGTAAGTGCATTTTTATTACTCCTTTTAGTAGAATCCGTTACCGGTTATGCTACGGTATTTTTATATATTCACAGTAATAATAATTTCATTTTTATTTTTAAGAGACATCTATTATTGATTTGTTAAAAACTCTACAAAGACCTAGTGATGATAATATATTTTCATGTATCATTCTAAATAGTTAATCTAATTAGTTTTAATTATCAAAGACCTATGTTCTAAAATTACAACTTCACAAAAAATGTGAAAAATGTTTAATTTAATTAAAAACGAATATTTAATTTAATTGGCTATGTTCTTATGGTATGGTATATTGATTAAAACAAATATTACATTGTTATTTCTTAATTTAGAATGTAAGTAACAAAAGTCTGTACTTGACGTCCATGTAAACATTTTTCAATTTCAAATACGTGCCTAATTTTGTACGGCGCGACATTAATGTCATCACCCTTTCCCATTCCTTAAGGCCTAAAAATATATTAATGCTACAACTACGCTACAGTACTTGATATAAAATCTAGTAAAAATCATATGGGAAATACCCTACATTTAAAATATTACAGAAATAATATAATTTTGGTCTATCAGCTTTACATTGATTATAGAAATAAAGTCTTGTCCTTGGGGAGACATGTTATTTCTTATTGAAGAAGACGAGCTGGGAAATCAGGTGGTGTTTCGCTATTACCATGTGTGTTGAATCGAGTATTGATGAAATTTTATATAAGAAATACACCAGTTCATATATCTTTTATATCGTTTTTAAAAAATATTTATATTTAAAAATTTCATGATAGATTTTCCGTATTAACAATTTAATATTACAATAGTGCTTTTTGTCGTTCATTGAGTTAGCACGATATAAATTTGAATTATATTAAATGTCATTTTAGGACGGTGAGGAAAATAAAGTCACCCAACTCCACCATCCCAAACATCTCACTTTCCCCGCACAAAGACCATTTTTTATCCTTAACCATGAAAGAAAAAACATTGCAATGCTTCTTTTCTTTTTCTCTTTTCTTGAATTCTTCGGATATCTAAAACGTATGTGAATCTCAAAAAAAAATTAGGTAGACGAATGAAAAAATTTCTCTGAAAATTCGTGCCGAGTTTTGGTTTCAGTTTAATAATAGCACGTATCGTATCATACAATCAAATAAATTAAAGGTCAAACGAGCGTTGATTTCTTCGACAATTTTTTCATCCAAATAGTACGTGTTCAGGCGAGTAAATGTTTTACACAAAATAGGTTAAGTGATTTTATTTTATTTTAATATTATACGTTATTTCAACTTTGTTATACACATATGATTCATTAACCCTCCCCTAGCCATGCTGTAGCACAGGTCTACCGCTCCAATTAAACCTGTATTTTTCCGTAAATCACGGAGCAAAAAATTAATATTTTAATTTACCTCAAAAAATTATTTACGCTTAGAAATGGCTAGTGATTTGTAGGATTTACTTTATAACCAATTATGCAAAAGTAATTATTTTTCAATTTAATCCCAAGTAAAATTGTAACTTTGGAGAAAATAGTATTTGCAGTAAGACAGAAAAAGATCAAACACTAGTTTCACATTGAAAAGAATAACAAACATACGTATATAATTATGTATATTTCTCAGTAATTAAATAAAAAATAAAAAGGAGGAATGTCGTATTACATAGAACTTGAATGAATAATATTTATATATATTCTACGAAATTAATGTTAGTTATTGAGAGTAAATGTACGACATTAACTATTTTATATCCATTTAGGCTCGTAAAAGCATTTTTTCTGATTGAAAATGTTTAAACAATTCAAAATACTTAACGGTAACACTAGTTGACAGCATGGTTGCTTATGGATATTTTCTATCACGGTATGGTAAAGGTTTAATGTAACGCAACAAATCTTATCGGCTACTTTACGTGAAATGAGTCCGTAAAGTAAAAAGCGATAAAGAAATATCAAGACTTCGGATTAAATAAATTATGAATCCATCTGAGATTAGAGAAATTATTTCGACGAATTTCTCCGGCGATGTTTCATGTTTATATTAATATAATTTCACAAATCTAACCGAAAATGAAAACGCCTAGTGAGATTAATAAATTAATTATTCTAATTAGGTTTTAAAGCATTGGCGTAGTGACGGACAAATAATCAGATTAAAAGCACCATTTGTGATAAATTGAATTGGGTGAAACAATAGCTGCAGACCTTTTGTTACCAGTTTTGATGGATATTCTGAAGAAGGCTTTTGTTCGAAGCGTTTGCTTTGGCAGCTAAGCAATTATTTTAGCCCTCACCCCGCCACGGAAGTGGTCTGGTGCCCTTAACTACCTCTTGACCAAACAATAACAGTGTAGGGATACGAGTGACATCTGTGTGTGACCGGGCTTGTTGACCCACAAACAGTGTGACAAATGTGAACTCTTCTGGCGTAAAATAAATATTGTGCAAGGATGGTTGCATGAATCCAAGATGAAAAATTAATTCTATGCTACCGGTAATATAATTGGTTTATATGTCTGTAATTTTGGCGCCATCCTCAGATAGATTGAAATGATATTTTTACAAATAAATTTGCAATCTTTTAATAATGAAAATGATATAGAGATAAATATAAATTTAAAATTTAGATGCCGAGGTTGCCATTTGCGCATGCGCGAATGACAACGATAGTTGTCTTCGTCACAGAGCCATGGTAAATGGGGACTATTTTAATTATAATTCTATTATACTAAAATAGAGCCTAATAATAGCTATCGGCGAAACCTAATTGCTTTCTGCTAGTTAGAAGTAAATTCATCTTACTGAATTTATTTTATACGACGATAATTTTAAATTCTTAAATAAATAAAAATATATATTTTCGTAGAAAGCAATCACTTTATGGTTTATCGTATTAGATTAAATAAAATACAAAATCACTTTGTATGAAACCACGAAATTTATTATGCATCAACTGGTTTGGCTAATCTCAAGCTTCATCATAACGTATTATCAACCAGTTTTTAATACGTCCTGATGAAGCTTGATACAAGCGAAACCGGTTGATGTATAATTAATTTCGTGGTTTCATATAAAATGATTTGATTTTATTTAATTTAATATAGAAATAAATATTCGGTAACGCTGTAAGAATGTGAAAATGTTGTTCTATTAGATAAAAGTTATGCATGTTATATCTATAATTACCATATTAAATCTATTATCAGATAACCGTCAAATTGATTATTTTTCATTCAAAATAAAAAAACATATGGTTTATTCTTATTAATCGGTATTAATTGCTATTAATGTCACGTAAAAACTTATACAACATTTAAAAAAATGATGCGACCACCTTAAAATGCAAAGTATTCTTGGCTAATTTTTTATTTCATTCTTGTTCTATATTATATTCATAAAATACTGTGGACTAGATCTATTACACCGTGTAAAAATTATTTATCTTTTCGAAAGATTGGTTTTTTTCTTTATATATATATTTATTTATATGTATTTTTAAGTATTTCATCTATCAAATTTTTTTTACTCATGTATTATTTTTATTAATAAAAAAATAAAAATGTTTAACTAGGTAAAAGGCAATCATTGCCATAAAACTGCTATGCAGTTTGGCAAAAAAAAGTATATTTACGTAATAAAGAAGAAATAAGAAGTTATATTATTTTTTCACACACAAATTAATAATTCTGTCCTAAAAATTACTAATAAAAATTTTAGATATATGTTTAAAATGTCAATATTTCCACTAATATTTAGCATTGATAAAAGTTTTGGTGTCAGTACTATTGTATAGAAGTAAAGTCTAGAATGGGCAAATAAAGAATGAAAGAAACAGTGTGCCGTGAAAATGTGGATGATCAGACGCACAATATACAATAGATTGAAAATTGTACAAATTAGGAGCAAATGTAGATCTGTTTGTAACCTAGAATTAAGAAAACGTTTGCTAAAATGCGCCAGGAACGTGAAACATATAGGAGATAGGTAAAAAAAAAATTAAGTGATTTTATTGGCATTAAAGACAGAGAACGCCTACGAAATCCAAGATGCTTGAACATATATTTGAAAGTGAAAGAGTGGTTAAAGAGAATGTCTTTCTTCTCTTTCTGACTATCCTTTCAGGAAAACAGCATAGAGGTACGTTAAACGTTAAATAGTTAGTTGTAAAAATATCCCGAAAGCTTATTTCGGGTTCCGCGTTAGCGAAACAGATCGTTAACGTGAGCCTACCAAATGTCATGGACATTATACGAAAATCCAAATGACTGGTCATGTTAAAGTTATACACCTTTTGCTGCACCAGAAAACTCCATAACAATCATAGATCCTGAAACATTCGATCATGACGTACTTAATAGACAAACAATAACATGTTGGTCTGCTTGACTTTCATGCACCATTGAGGTCATCGAGACACAATTCATTGTTCTATTACTGTGGTAATGTTAGAACACATGCACTAGCTAACTCCGCAGTCCCCAGATTGCATTTTTTGGGGAACGAATATGCGGAGGTAGTTGACATTTTTGCTGTAAATTTAACTGTTTATAGGACTACAATTCACATTTTATATTTATTTCAATTTTTAATTTTGTTTATGAAATATATACTGATGTTATATATTTCTTTCCTTTGAATATTGCGCTTCTGATGAAATTTTATATTATTTTACAAATTATTTAAATGTCTGAATAGATAATAATAATGCATGTATAATATTAATGAATAATAAATATATGAAATAACGTTAACGTTTTATTCGCCAGGTACAATATTATATAGGTAGACATATCTATATTTAAAATATAAGTAAGATATCGATTAAGTATGTCACGATCGCTCGATTAAGTAGCCGACATAAACACATTATTAGTTTATCTAAAGTCACTAGTAAGGTAATAAAAATGAATATAAATAAATATATGAGTATAAAATCTCACCGAAAAAAAATTCTGATAAATCAGATTTATCAAAATTATTGCGGAAATTGACATATTAAAAATATTAGCTTTTCACCATGTTCGAGCATGTATGAAATTTTTAAGGTTAAGAAACGTTTTGTGATTTCTGTCTCTATCATTAGATTGATAATAATTGGATATCTGTGGAAAACAACCCATGATTAAAGTGTAAAGGTCCGTATCCACCGATGAGATTTTCATCTCGAGATAATCTCTGAGACAGTGAATGACAATCCTCCGCATACCCGGGACCGTTTTATGAGAAAAATATCCCACATCGATCTTACTCAATTTTTTGTTTGCGAACTCAACTCGACTGTAGGAGGAAGATTTACGAATATATCTCCTGTGAAAAAGTACACAACCGTACTAATAATCAAATTTTTTGAGGTAACACCTTAACCATGATACATATGAGTACATGCCGAATCGTCGGCCTAAATTTTTCCAAAGAAAACATCTACAAAAAGCACGATGTAACCTAAAAGAGGAATCAGAGGAAACTTTAAATGAATCATATATATATATATATAGGAAAAACAATGGAAAGAAAACAAATGGACAATGTATACAAACAGGAAAAAACGTAATGAGAGTGCACCGTGAGACAGTAATAATATGGAAAAGAAAACAGCCCTCCCCTCAAGAGAATTTAGACAGGACAAAGACGGTTAAGTCTAGACACCGGCACGCCACAACCGACAAGAAACCGCCCTGGTGCAGGAATTACTATCTCTGAGACAGGAATTCTCTAGAGACAACTCTTGGCTTTCGCAGTTCACTATGTACACACCAAGCCTCAAAGATTCGAACACCATCGCTTGGCGCCAACATAGGATTGAATATTTATTTTGTCAATGCGTCCCATTTCATACCTGTTGTTTGTTATTCAAATGTTAAACATCAGTTTGTTGACAATTGATGTTCCGTTCGTTCATTGGGTCAATTTGAATCAAACAGTAACTGTGAATAATGTCGGTAAAACGCAATAAATCTTCCATTTGTCAAACTTTTTTTAATAAATTGTTGTAGGTATTTACGATTCTAGGTGATGTTTGTAGATACATTGTTAGATCTTTATGACTAACCAATGTTCAATGGTCAGTCGCCGTAAGCACGCAATATGAAGGCGACATATATAATGGTTCCTATCCATTACTTACCCATTACCCCCTCCCTACACCTAGAACACGACCTTTTTCTGTAGTATTCTCAATGGTTTTTTTGACTAGTTGAAGTTGAACCTTTGAAGACAGTTATTGTTTACCGGTGGTACGATAGATTGTGAAATTGTTAATTATCTTCTTACCGTGTGGGAATCATAAATTTATGACTTACTACTTTTGTGTGTTTCGGTTTCTCGCTATTGTGCCTGCCGAAACTGTACATCTTGCTATTGTGCATTATGCTTGTTATGTCACACTTCGTGCCATCACTGAAGTGTACTAACAAGGGTACTTTATGCGGAACAGTGAAGTACGTGTCCTGGAGCAAGAAGATCTGTAGATCCACTGAAAAATTTAGATACCGAAAGGATCATTTCACAGTTGGGTCATATTTTCTGGTCCTGGATCGTCCTTCAACCCCCCTGTTTCCTATTCCAGTTCCTATCCTAAATTACTTCCACCCTTCAAATATACTGTATTTCCTCAATCTTTCGTTCAGATGTACGTGTTGAGTCTTACTTCTAGGTACTTATTAGAATGCGATAAATTCATCATATTTAACGTCCACTTTTGCTGCTTGATGGTGTACTTTCATCTTCCTACTCTCGGATCTCGAATAATCGGGAGTGTAGAGTAGAAGGTATTAAGCTCCCGTGTCATTAGCTAGATTCCACATAGCGAGAATGGCCACAGAAAATATCTGATTCGAGCCACGGAATCTCCCGCAAGTCTTGAGCACAATGTTCTACGTAATTAGCGCGACTTTGTGCGGGAGCCGCGGCTGAGAGCTCAAAAGAGATAAGTAAAATTATGAGCAGACATTCATGTTTCAGACGTTAGGATTAAAAATTTGAAAGAGCGAGCTTACATACTCTATGTATTTTAATATAGTAATCTTATTGTTCTAGATCTCTTTTATAATAATATTTTCTTGTGAATATTTTGACTGAAGTCTGCCTTGATAATGCAAGTCAAAGGAAGATCCTCCCGGTTTCTTTATTTTATTAGTGAAACATATAGTTGACCATGATCAAAAACAGGTTATCAAATTATTTATTTTATGAAATACTGAAAAAGGTATTCAATTTATTCAGCTTTGTGTGTTGTCTATAAGAATATTGTTAATAAAATATGTATGGTACTATTACGAGTAATATAATATTTTTTATATGGTGAAACTTTAGATACCGTACACCAAATCAAAATATATTAAATTTAATAACTTAGTTAAAGGCTTTATCAAAAATTAATAACAATGCTTTGTTAGTTAAAACTATTGAGGTAGGTCATTTGAGTACTTATTTTGAGAATTTATAAAAGTTTATAATGGCTACATACCCAGTGCAAGAGAACGTTTAAATTATTGAATTTTATTATGTTTCGCGACGATCTATTTTTGGTGACCGGCTAATTTAAAAAAAATGCAGAGTTTGCTTGGCCTCCCCGTTCCCCAGATTTGACAGTGCCTGATTTATTTTTGTGGGGCTACTTAAAAGGCCGAGTTTACATGAATAAACCAGTAACAGTTCAGGAGCTTAAAAAAAATATACGTGGAGAAATAACAAATTTGGAGACAGAAACGTTGCGTAATGTAATGCAAAATACTTTAGAAAGAACAATTATTTGTCAACAAGAAAATGGTGTTATTTTCTACACATAGATTAAGAAAAGTTAACAAAATGTACTTTGAAGTAATAATATTTTTTTAAATAAATATTAAAATTACAAAAGTTATATGCATTTTACATCAGTCAGTCCAAGTTGGTCCACTCTGTACTTTAAAATGTGGTGGTCAGAATTTATTCTCTCTTTATTTACTATTGCTTAATGGTTAACAGTTAACAGTACCTAATGAATATTTTATTTTTAAAATAATATCAAATATATTAATTTATAACAAAGTAAATAATATATATCTCACGGAGACAAAGCTATTTTTTATTATATTTAATGGAAAAATATGGAAATACGGGTAATCACAGTGGTTACGACATGACTATCGCCATCTATGGACTAAATTTAATGTTTATTTCCCTGAATCAGCGAGAATCTGATTATTTTTTAAAATTATTTAAAGTAATATTGTTTATCTGTAAAATGTTTTCAACATATTATTCTAGAATACGCCTTAAAAATCAATATTTTTCAATTTGATATATTTTCTTATTTTAACCAGTATATTATTACCAATATTTGAATATGTCCAAGAACACACAATTACGAAAATCGTCTCTATGAGATATGATCTATTATTTATTTAATAAGTGCCTTTGTAGTTGAAAATCCACAAATCGTGTTTTATTGGACATATTCAAATAACGATCTATTTACAGTTACATCGCATACTTTTTTATCGTAATTTTAATTTGAAAAAAATTAAACTAACTTCGTTGTCTGAGATCTGTCAAAATATAAAGTGAACATTTTTCATTGAGTTGAAATTCGTCCGTTATACTAAATAAAAATATAAACTTTTCTTGAATTCTATGTTGTTTTTTCAGTGAAATTACCGGCGCAGTGTGCATTTTAGTGGTTGGTTGGTGTAGGTCGTTTAGATCCACGTAGATGTTCAGTCAAACTGAATAGTTTAGTAGAGTCTCTGTGCAGAAATTTACGATAGTCTAGACTCGAATAGAATTCGGTTGTCAAAAATAAAATAAGGATATTTAAAAATAGAAACGTTTCACATATTCTGGTTCGCTCCGTTTCATGTATTACCTCATTCTATGGATACTATATATAATATTTGAATTTCTAGCTAAATTTAAAAAATCTAATAAAAATTAATAACTATCACAATACAAAATCATATGCGATGTGTTACTAATTGTTTAGGAAAATATTTCAGTCGAAATTATTTTGAATTTTTATACCGTTTACGAAATACTTTATATTAATAATTAACTGTCATTGTTTATATACCTGTTATCGTGTATTCGCCATTGGTCTAACTCTGCTGTTCTTATTCTTCCTCGGTTTCTGCTTATAGTGCCAATTGCCACGCTAGACTTAACAACTAAATAAATAAAAATTCTCTTATTATCTGCAGATCTTTTTAGGTTTCTATTTATCTAAGGCCTATACATGCGAAGGCTTTCCGTAACGCTGTCCTAGGCCTACACATGTGAAGGTTTTCCGTAAAAATGTCCCCTCTTTAAGCGGAAAGAGTAATGTTATTTTCAGCATCATCATCACAGACTGGCGATTTATTATATATATTTTAGATGGATAAATTTTTTTCTGATCAATGTTTTTTTGTATTTATTTTGTATCTTCTTTTTTTTAAGAGACATTACTTGCAACTTTAACTCTTTGCATCAGTCCTTATTCAGTGCCAGTTATTTTTACTTCTCAGTAGCTTTAATACCTGCACCATTTAAGAAACTGTCTCATTTTTTCTCGGCTATTCTTTACTTATTTTCCGCTTCTGTCCATTATTGTTCTCAGAATAATAATGATAATAATATTGGATAATTTGTACAGCGCTATTTTCATAAAAAATTTCACCTCAAGGGCATTTTACACATAAACTGTTTATAGTCCTACATTATATTTGTTTTTAAAACTAAAAATTGTTATTTTAACTTATGAAAATGATTTTTTTGAAAAGGTACGTTTCTTATTAAATAAAGTCTTTGATGCACTGTTTCTTATGACGGAGTGCAAAGAGTTCCACGTTTTTGGGTTTGCCACCGCAAATGCCCGTTCACTAAATTTAGACTTCTGGCAACGGTTGGTCTGTCCTTCCTGTAGCTGAAGTAGCCCTTCCTGTGGCCGAAGTAAAGGCTGACCTGAGAGTTTGACGGCTACCATTCAAATTGACTGGGATACAAAGCTCTTGAAGATACAGAGGCATCAACCAGCACAATTTAAATTCAACTCTTTCAGAGAATCGGAGTCAATGTAAAAGGGATGTTACATGAGAGAATTTGAAGAAATTTGAGAAACTCCATATAAAGGGTGTTCAGTGAAAATTTTTTAAGTTTAATTTTAAATTTAAAAAAAAACTACAATATTATACTCATGTTATATTTATAAAAAATGGAGTTTAATGATGCGGATTTTAGGCTTTATAAACAATATCGTCTAAACACCTCTCAAGACACAATCGGACTTTTAAATTTGCGAACATACGAAAGCAAAGCGTTGATTCAATGGCAGCAAATTCACGGCGGATATTTTTTTGTAAGGTCTAAATTCTTCGAGGATTTTTACTGTAAACTCTTGATTTAAGGTATTTCCACAAAAAAAAGTCGCACGGTGAAAGGTCCGGTGACCGAGGTGCCCAGGGTATGTCTCCGTACTTGGTGATTAATTTATTGGGAAAAATCCCCTCAGCTTCTCCATTGAAACTATAGCTACATGTGGAGTGGCCTCGTCTTACTGAAATTGTATTCTGTTGTTGTATCTGGGAAACAATTACAGTTGCGGTACCAAAAATTCGTTGATCTTTCGGTAATACACTTTAGCAATGACTGTCTCTTGCTGGTTAAAAAAATAAAGGATCAATTATCCCTCGGGTAAAAATTGCACACCACACTATTGTTTTTGGACAATATAAACGTTTTTGACGTCGTTTCCTTGAGATGTTGGGGCACCAGTATCTCATATTTTATGTATTAACATAGCCATCGATATGAAAATGTGTTTCATCAGCAAACAATATGTTTCCAGGCGTTTATGCTATTCCAAAACTTTCCAACATCGTTCTCGCTAAGGTTTCAAGTAAATAATAGTCACTTTCGTTGAGAAACTGCACAATTTGCAGTTTGTATGGGTGAAACTGTAGTTTCTTTTTAAAAATAACGTACACTATTGATTTTTTATTCCAGTACAGGCTGAATCTTCCTTATCGATTTACGCGGATACGCATAATTTTACGTCGAACTTGAGCTACATGTTCTGGCGTTGCTGTTGACGTTGACGGTCCCGGAGGAGTTTGGTTAAGCATTGTCCCTTCTTGTTTGAAGTTTTGAACCCAACACCAGATAAGTTACGTGCTCAGCGCATCACTTATTCGTCGAATATTAAAGTGACTACAAAAAGCGTGACGCGTACGAACCGATGAATTACCGCACTTTAAATATTGCTCAACCGCGAACGCGTGGTGCGCTCCCGACTAGTGACTCATTGCGACTTGCAAATCTGCAAATCACGCGCGTCGAACCCCTCCTATTTATCTCACCCTGATGGTTAACGAGTAATTATAATTTAATCTTGAAATTTTTCCGCTGAACACCTTTTATTATTCGTGCTACCGCATTTAGAATGAATTTTAATCTCTTCAGCTGAAATATTAGCAGACTAGCATTGCTATAAATGAATAATCTATAATATTTTTTTTTCTATTCCTTCCAAAACGAAAAAGTTCATTTCCTTTCAACTCACTTCATAATTTTCCTTCAATACCACAATTCGAAGTCTTTCAGTATATTTTATTTAATAAACAAATAAAAAAATGCATGCATGAAAGATGTATATTATTTACCGTTTTACAATACGATGAGATATCGTAGAGTTTTGAGAATACAGAAAGTTTACGAAATTGTCTGCTTTGTCTGCCGGATCCGCTTCCAAGTACCATCACCCGTATATCAAATACCTGCATCAGCGAGCTAACAAACGGAGTCCCGGGGCGAACTGGGATACGTCATTCGCAGTGACTTACCTTGTGGTGTTCAGGGAAGACTTCACCGCCGCAGTTTTAATTGGCAAAGTTGTCCTACTTGTAACCGGCAAGGTTCTTGTAATGAAGTACCTTACAGTTCCCACTCCACACGATGTTATTTACTTATCAATTTGTAAATATACAGGTGGCGTTTGATTCTGATGTCAAGTAGAGTATTAAAAGTATTCTTTGCTTTTGAATCTTTACAAACTTTGATTTTGTAACATAAAATAATATAACGAACACACAATTGCTGAATTTTTACCTACAAATGAATTGTTATTAAACAAATTATAGACATCTCAAAGAGACGAAGCTATTTATATTATATTAAATGATTTGCTAACAATTAATGCAATACATTTTAACAAAAAAAAAAGAATCAATGAGACAATTTAAAAAAATCCTTAATTATGTACTTTTTAACGAGTTTAAAAAAGTTTTTTTAAATATAAAACAATATCTCACAAATAATTCACACCTTTGATTCTAGTACCATCTCTTACCAATCTCATTAAAAGTTATAGTAACCCTTAGTTAATTTAAAAGAATCTCGATATAATCATCTATAGAACTTTGATATATTAATATAATATAATCACTAATATAACTTTGATATAATGATGCTAATGTTTTGAATATTAACATATACGTTCTGAATAAATTATACGCCAAATAAAAATATGTATCTAAAATAGAAAGTAAAATTATTCGATAACACCTTGTGGTTCCGAAAATCAATCATATTCAGAGCAACAAGGTTCTATTATAATAGGTATTCTGAATTGAAGATTTGAATAAATTTAAAGACAGCTATTTTAATTTTATTAACACGCTCGTATATATATAAATGAGAGCATGAGATGTTCTGTAGCAGATGGGATCCAGGCGCCCTTAAATCTTAGAAAAAACACTGCTCTAAAACATACTATAGTTACCTTGTTATTTTATAAACTAATTTTACTAAAACTAAATTTTAACACAATTATAAAGAAAGAATTACCGCAAGAAAAACAGTCATTTATATCCAAAATTTTACTTTATATCTTATTATTTTAATATCATGGGTAATTTGTATAAAAGAAAAGAGATTAATAATGTCCTTACAAGGCGTAACGCGTCTCATGTAAATTAAGCGAGTTGAATTAAAAAACAAGAGTTTTATTTTCATATACGTGATTATGTTGTTCTGCAAACGTACCTCGAAAACAGTAAATATGATATCTTATTATTCTAAAATTACGTAATATTTTAAATCTTCACGTAAAATATTCTTCCGCAAACGGAAATTACATGGTGGTATTATTAAAATATAAAACACGTGTAGAAGCTATAATATTAAAATAATTTTTCGAGTTGTGTGCTTTAGCATCTAGAGGAAGTGTGCGTCATGGCTGACTCGGAACCATTATAGTTTCCAATTGGAGCGACAGTTTAAGTTAGAAAAGCTTTTAAATGAGAAAGTCAACCGTTCCGGTTTCGGGACAAACATCTCTCGAAATGAATTTGCCTACTTTATTGTCAACTTTCAAATTGCTCTAGCTACATCTCAACTCAATTCGTAATGATGTTGGAATCAAAAAATGTTCGACTCGATTTCATCTCATGTATGTACGCATCGTTACAAGATACAAGAGCTTAGATAAAAGTAAGATAAGTAAAGTAAAAATATTCGTAAGTATATACTTATTTTAATACGTAGTATTGGAAAGCTTCGTATTATAGAAAAAAATTGCGCCCATTTTTATGAAAGTGGTCCAAATCGAGAAATTGAAAAAAGTGAGTTTATCAATTATTTCGTGTCACATTGTTTTGAATTAATATAATACGATGCAAATTGTAACAATGGTGAAAAATTTTAAGAAAAAGATTTATATATTCAATATAATGTTACGAAGTTCAACAGGATTCCGCTATATTCCGATAGAGTATGTCAATGAAACCTCAAATATTGTATTTCCTTACGTGTAACATTTATATGTCGAAACAAATTATAAATCTAGTGGACTAAATAAATATTTTTTAATGAATTCAAACGCAAACCTTTAAATATCTCTAAAAAAAGAAACATGACTTAGACCACTTTCATATTAATGGGCACATTTGTCTATACGTTCTCTATAATAACCTGAGATAGCAGAAACACGGGTATTGCGTCTTCCAGTGGTAAACATTTAATTAAAAAATTAAATAATCTGTGATAAATCTGTTGCACCACAGATTATTTCTGATGTTTTAAAGTATATCAATTTAAAAAAATTTGCTATAAACACTTGCAAATTCATACATCACTATTTATTCGACTGTAAAGAGGTTGTTTCGCACTTGCACCCCTCAAAAGCGACATAATAAATAAATTTTTCTCGTACGTAACAGCGTTCTTCATATCTCAAATGTTCTTGAGTGCCAGAAAAGATTTATTTGGCTACGTAAAAAATGATTTATTACCGAATTGTGACACAATTTTCAAATATAAAAAAAAGGTAGACGATTAATAAAAATTCACATAAAAAAAAGGGATACCAAATACCGCGTTGAAAAACTAATACCGTCGTTCGAAGCCTAAAAGTTTATTACGACGAAGGAAAATCCATTTACAACTCTTTTGTTTCAAAAAAACTTTCAGTAGCGCAGGAGGTTTTGTACAACTACTTTACATTCAGATGAAAAAAGAAGTTTAATCTAGTTGTGGGAATGTAAAGAAGTGGTGGTTATATTTCACAATTTTCGCTTAAGACTCTCTGAAAGCTTTTAACAATATGCTGCTTATGAACAATGATTTTTTGCTCGTTGAAAGGGTGTGATTTATACGAGAACAGCGACAAATATTAAAGTTATATTTTTTTACGTGAAACGAATTAACGTCTGCCCGTTAGTGAAATGTCTGGCGGAGTGCTAATTGTAAATGTATGGCAGAATAATTTTAATATTATTATAACATTTTATTGCACTTTCTTTAATCATGGCCAGGAGACCATATATAAAGGGAGATTTTTAGAGGTTTGTTGTGCGAAAGCTGATTTGTGCTCAGTTTGGTTTGCCATTTCACCATGTATAGACTTACCCCAGAATAACGTTTGGAAATTTTTGATTAAATGGCTACGTCAACAAGCAAAATTGCCGCATTTGGAGTGAAGAAAATCCACAAACCATTATTGAGACGCCGTTACATCTACAAAAAGTCACTGTACGGTGTGCTTTATGGTCTGGTGGAATAATTGGTCTATATTTCTTCAAAAATGACACAGTCAAAATAAACCATGACTAAATTTTAGGTGTCACTTAATATTCGTTAATTATTTCATAGAAACTCTTTATTTTTAATACAAATTAAAAATATTAATTAGAAAGAAATCATATAAAATCAATTTTTCGAATAAACATTATTGTTGCTACCAGGATTCCAACCTTTCTATTCAGGATGCATTAACCGATTATGCTACACCAACACAGTAAGTTGACGACAATTTTTCGAACTTACGTATACATGTTGCATTTTCAAATTGATACATCAGTCGTTTCATTATTTGAAAGCCATCTTCTTTATATTCACAGAATCTCAAAAACCTTTGAGTAAAATCTAATAGGAGACGCCAGAATTAATTGATAATTAATTTTAATTAAATTTTAGAAACATTAATAGAACTTATATTATTTTTAAGGAGAACATATTCTTATTGTGAAGTGGAAATTTTTCAGAATATTCAAAATAATCCCAGTAGCAACAACAATATTTTTTCGATAAATTGATTTTATGTGTATATATTTCTAATTAATACATTTAATTTGTATTAAAAATATTACAGACCTATGTTCTGAAAAATTGGAACTTCGCAATAAGAATGTGTTTTCCTTCAAAATCTTTATTTTTATACAAAAACATAGTTATTTTATTAAAGTCAAGAAAACATGTAACTTTTTACATATCTCTCTCGGTCGATGTTCTCGTGACTGAGCGTTGGGGTCTTTTTATTGGAGATTGACCTCTCACCTTTCGTCTTTGTACGTTCCTCATGATTACCAATTTCTCCATCTCTTCCAGCAACATGTTCAAAGTATGAAAATATTATTTTCCCGCGTGGTGCAGAGAGAGCCTTTCTTTAGTGCGGAGTTCCTGATTAAAATGGTGGCATTCGTTCGTATTGCGCGCGGTCCACTGCATGCGACGCCAACACCACATCTTGAAAGCGAAGTGCATTATTCCGTTTTAATTATTAAAAAACATTAAGACTATCTATTTAGAGTCACTAATAATTTATTGATAATATGTTTCTTATTAATATTTTTAATTGTGTAAAAATGTACGCATCAATGGCATCCACAGGTATATATTTTAATGCATACGTATACATATATATATATATATACCATATAATATATATATTCATATATACACACACACACACATATATATATATATATATATATATATATATATTATATGGTAATAGTAAATCTAGTAGATATTATATTATATGGACCTGTCTTTCCATTAAAATCTTTTTAAAACTGCAACACAAAGACACTGATACAAGATACTAAAATAATAAGACTTAAAATGCATGTAGATAAAACTCCACAATTAAATCATTAATTTGTGCATGGCTTAAATTTTTTTATTGGAAATTGTATGAATTATTGCAGCTTCGTTCAAGAGTTTTTTTTTATTATTTGTAATGGCGTATGTCGTTTTTATGATATGATTTATACCCGTTGAAAAAATATTAACCGGTTACCAATTTCCGGGTGGTCATGCAGGGTTAATATTTTAAACTTATCTGGAAATTGATTTATTTTCTAGTACCAGGACTGACACTATTTTATATAGTGGGCAAAACATGCTCAATTTCGTTTACACAAATCTATTTAAATTTTTAAAGTTAAGAAAATATTTAACACTACATTGAGATGATGTTAATTCTCTTGATGAAAAATTAATATTTTTTTTAATAAACACACTGCTATCACTAATTTGATTAAGTGGATCAAAAAATTTTGTGTCATTTTGAAGGTTATTTAATGAATTATTTTTATAAAATATATTTTTTATAAAATTAATACAAAGTTAAGTAATTACATGTTTATCATCATTACTATCATAATTAACCGTTTTATACCAGTTACTAGATAAACGTAAATTAATTTATTAACGTATTTAATATATATATAATATATATATAATAAAATAATATATTTGAATTCAGAGACACCATATATTTTGCCTTATCTTATTCAGTTTAAGTTAATGGTCGATCTTTGGATTAAAAAATATAAATCGTTTATAAAAATGCTATTCTTAATCTTTTACTAAATATTTGAAAAGCACACAAATTCAGCATTTTCAGACAAAATAAGTTTTGTCAATTATTCAAAAAGATTTTTTTATTATTTCTTCTTTATTACATATATATTTAATTTTATTTAATTTTTTGCCAAACTGCATAGCAGTTTTACTGTAAGGATTGCCTTTTACATATTTAAACATTTTTTATAAATAAAATATAACGAGGGGAAAAAATTAGATAAAGAGATGTTTGATGAATTACTAGAAAAAAATCTATCTTTCGAAGAGATAAACAATTTTTACAAGGTGTAACAGACTTAGTCCGTAATGTTTTATGGGTGGATGGATACCTGAATATAATATAATACAACAAGGATATAAAAAATAGACAAGCATATGTTCCTTTACTTTGCATTTTAAGGTGGTCACTGGGGTCGCATAATTTTTTAAAATGTTTAGTAGGTCTTTATCGATTTTGTTAATTATTCTTGGCATAACATATTAAATTATTCGCGATCGGTACCCTCGTGGTTTGATTCCATTTCACACCTTTTTGTGCTCTTCCTACAAACGTTTCAATTCAGTGTATAGAGGGTTTGAATATGTGTTAAATCAGAAAGATTTAACTAAGAATTAATGAGTCGCTCCATATTTCGTGTTCATATTACTTTAATATTCCCCATGGTTTGACAGTTAGGAATATACATGTGAAAAGTTATAAGGCGTGAACTGAGAATACAGTGCTTACTTGAGCTACACTGCACTTATTGATCAAAGGTTTTTAATAGATTACGCGGATATGAAATATTACGAGGCAGAAAACAAAAACAACAAACGATGTCGACTGGTTCGGATCCAACCAATGAATGATTGCGCGCCATCGGTCGACCCGCCTGACAGCTGACCCCTGGTGGCAGTGTGTCCCGCCGATGTTTTTACCGATGTTACTTGTATCACCGTCGCTAGATACCGCTTTGTGTTCACTTACTTTATCATACGCGCCTTTTTATACCTTTTCCATAAAGAATTATATCATCTGCGAAGGAAATAATTTTTGTATGTAATATGCGTTAGACTTAGAACAGTTCCTTGTGGTACTCCGTGAAATATTTTGCGTGGTTATTGTAATTTTTATCTGGTTTACCACTTACATTCGAGATGTTTTTGGGGAATGAAATGATGTAGTGTTTAATGTGTAGTGATGTGAATGGAAGATGATGTAGTTTAAGAGATATAATAAAGTTATATGTGAGCGTCCGAGTAAATTAAGTAAGTAAATTATACCAGTCGTTTACATGCTCGTTTGAATTATAATGAAAGACTTCTTACAATAAATCGATGTTTATTGATGCGTTACGAATACTACAAGTATAAGCAATAAATATTCTACAACGTAAAAGGTTGGTTAATAAACTCATCTAGAAGGCGGCAGCGAGAAAAGTGTCGCGCGCGGGCCGTTCTCCAGACGGCTGGAGGAGGTTTTTATTGTTGTCTGTTTTTTGATCGGTACCAGCGTGGTTTTAACGTTAATGAGAGCCTCGTTTTGCACTCAGATATACGCAAGGTGCGTTAAGATTGTGGAGGTGATAGACCTCCACAAGTTTTTGAATTACACCCAACCGTTGTTCTGATTTTGATAAATTCTCAAGTAAGAGTGCTCTAGATAGAAGGTTTCGGCTATGTCACAGACTAGTAAATGAATAGACACGAAATAAAGTGTACTTATAGGAAAGCGTTTTGAAACATTAGTTGCGGGACGAGGACATTCTGTATACATACTTTATGGAAACATAAATCCGATAGTTTATGACACATTTATGCAGCAGTAAAACTATTTACTCTACGAAAATTAAATCTTTGTGTAATCAAGACGTATTTTTTACATTAATGCATATTATATTGTTAGCTTTTAAATTTTCGTTCCAATCGAGTCATATTTAAAAAAAAATCGCAGAGCTATTTGATTGCATAAATGGTACCAAAGTAATCACATGAGTGATACCAAAATGAAATTATTAAAACAATACATTTCCGTTAATTCGTATCTACATATATACACCTAATATTTAAAAAAATAAATTGCCTCTGCTTCTGTAAATTAGAAGCTATGTTTGAACTAATGTTTGCAATAAAACAATTATACAATTAGTTTGATACTTTGTTAACCAAGTTCAATACCGAACCAGAGGTATTGTGTCGGAGGTATAACGGTTATTATCTAACCTATTCGGTATTTCAGTAATTATTAATATCAGTATTGCGACCACAAATTGTTTCAAACAATTATTAGTGTCGTCGTGGTTTCAGTAATATCGCTCTTTTGTGGAATGTTTCCACCAAATTGGTCTCTCGGGTTTGACAATTTCACTAAATATCCGATGGCTTCGAACGACCGGTGGCGATAGATATTATAAATAATTCGTGATGATGTCGCACCACTGTTTTATAATAATGATACTTTTCTATAAGTCCTGTTCGGTATCAGACGTATAACCCATAGTCAAATTGTTAATGTTTGTACAAACAGTTTATGAATATCAGAAACACTTAGATACTTATTCGAAGTCATTATTACTTACTTACCATCACGCCGTTTCTTCACGGAGATAGGCAGAGAGGATAGAGCGTCACACTCTTCTGTCCTGACACACAATTCTCGCCTCATATGCTGTTTACACATTTTTATACTTTAATAGGTAGGCCTGGTATAAAATTTTGAATATGTGTATTCTTTCTGTGTGGATTTAAAAACAGAAAACAAAAGCGAAGTTGCTACTGGAAAGAGACAGTTTTTCGGTTCGGACGGACTTATATACGGGGGCGATATAAAAACATTTTGTATTATATATTTTCGAATCATCGGTTGTGAGAAAGTTTTCGGAGGCTGGCCAGCAGAGTTAAGAACCACCAGACTACAAGGAGAGCGACATCGGTGTCTACCAGCCTAGGTTCACGAAGGTTGGTGTATTTTGGATTTGAATAGATTGAATTACTGCTTTCAACATTACCTATAGAAAACCCAAGACTAGCTATCGAAGTATTTACTGCTACAAACACATTCATACATCTTATCATGCAAGCTCGACGACTATTGAGGCTTCTAACAGGACCATCCTCCAGTATCTGGTTTACCTGGTCGTGCCAAGTCTTCCGTCATTGTTAATACTTTTTATTTCATTTTTTCTTATTATCAATACAATCAAAATAAGATGTCCTTCATTTCTTATAACGCATCTAATAATTAAATAAATGCTGATATCACATCCATTTTTTAATTCTTATAAAGATTTTTTATATTATACATAAGACCATACTGCACACGTCATTTTATTACGAGACGCGATATATACACAGTGAAACAGTCCCATTCCACAATATTGTATGTGTGTATACCTGACTGAATGATGAGTCGAAAATGTTTAAAGAGTATGTACAAATTCTGTATCGTTACGGAAAATCTTATTCTATGAGATTTTTATATCATGTTAAGCTTTATACCTACGTACTTTGAAATAAATATATGCGAAATTGACCCATTATTACAATATAGGCCTAAAATCATTTATCAAAAAATAGTCTGGCCTCTTGGAATTAGATAATCTCTTATTTTTGTATTGAATATATAATTTGGAATCAATAGAATATTTCAATTAATAGATCGAATAATCACACACCAATGACTATTTTAAATGCTTATTGTTGAAATTAGGTACATACAGCTTGAATATTGTACACTCCTTTTTTACATGCTACCTTTCCCTAAAATACTGTGCACGAGTGTAGTTTATTATTGTGTTTTGTGATAAAGAGAATACATAAAATTCCTGGAACGTAGCAAAGTAACACAATCTTTTTATTTATTTATGTATAAGGAATCCGTTTTCAAGAAAGTTTTCGATTTCGAATAATGCTATAGCAATCGTAATGGAAAGTAGCTACTTTGATTTTTAAAAATAAATATATAGTTTTAAAGCATTGCAGTTAGTGGCTATCGTAAGATGAAATAATTTTTTATTTAAAATTGAGATGCGTACACGGAATACACGTCACATCAATATTCTTACTATTTTGTAACTAAACTAAACAGTTGTAATATGAAAATAACACTAATTTGAGGATGTCCTGGAACGAGGCGCGAATCCCTGACCATTAGATCACTAGATGAGCGTCTTAACCACTACACCAACATTACTACAAACATAATAATATTACGTTTCTCGCCTATTTCTATGACTTTCTGGACGTCTGGGACTACTGAATGTAATGGATCAGTATGGCTGTATAGTGCTCGATTAAACTGATAAGTCTTTAATATCTCTAGGTTAATTATAATGGTTTCTTAACGCAACAATGCATACAGTATTTTATATTTCATCAGATTCTATTGGAATAGGAGAAAAGAGTTATATACTGTAAAGCGCGAATTGCCTGTATGGAGTCGAAACATGGAGCTTGAAAAAGAAACAAGGGAACATGCTCGACGATGTAGTATTGGCATAACATGCTTCGTACACCATGGACTACAAAACTAACGAATGTCTCCATTATTCTCTCTAAAGGCTCTCAATAACACGCAGGAAAAGAACTTGTTCGGCATGTTACTAAAAGAGATTGAGATACATGGATATAGGTCGTGAGGTCGATCTCCAATAAGACGGGCAGATTAAGTTCGGAACGTGACTGGAGCCACACTACCAGTGCCTTGGCGACCTTGGCCTAATATTCATCTGTACTTGCCTCCACACTTCGCGACCTTGGGCCTTGTATAGTGCCAATGATGGCACTATACAAGGTCCAAGGTTGTCAGGTTTTCGATTAACAATAGGCACACATATGATATATGAACTGCACTAACCCTTTTAATTTTTCTGTCTTTCTGGTCCGATATTGTTGTTCTTTTAGGTGGGTTGTCTTCTTTAGATTTCGACCGACCGAAGCGTGCACTGGTGGTTTATTTGGACCGCTGGACTGGTCGAACCACGGGATGTAATAAAAATGTCTTCTTAGTTTTCCGAAAAAAGGGCGGCAATACTCACACACATGTTCATTATTATAAACCAAAAAACCCAGTAGTGCCAATCGAAGTAACAGGCCGATATTATTTATAAATAACTAAAAAATAAAAACATTTTTTAAATTTGGTTTTTATTTATCAATTATTTGGTTTATTACAATTATGTTTGAAATATGATATCAGTCAGGTAGCCACCTCTAGCAGCGGCACAAATGCGTGTTCTTTTAACCATATTTTTATAAAATTCTCGCACACTTCGCGTGTGTTATTTCAGCAATTTCATTTCAAATTGTTTTTGGCTTCTTATTGGCGTAGACCTTTCCTTTCAAGTACGTAAGTAAGAGGAGGCCAGTCGATATCACCACTTTTGGACATTATGCAGCCGGGAAAAATTTCTCTCAAAATTTAAAGCATAGCTCAGGCTGTGTGTGAGGTGGTACTGTCCTAATGAAACCACATGTGTTGCAGGGCCAATCAACCCAATTCAGCGACCAAGAAGTTTTCCAACATGTGACAATAGCGATCACCGTTAATGGTTACAGTATTGCCATCATTATTTAAATAAAATGTTTTAATGTTTTTAACACGTTGTTGAGGCATTAAATGCTCGTTAATAAATTGTAATTAAAAACTCCTTATGACTACTAAATGCGAACTTACAAATATTTTTCATATCAAAATGGTTGATAATAAAAATCAGCCTGGAACATAATATTCACCTGTAGTTTACGCTTTAGAAGCAAAACAGAGGACTACTATGCACAGTCATGAGCACATCGACCGAAAGAGAGAGAGACGTAATATGTATGTGTGAATATATGTCCGTTTGCATTTTCATACTAATCAATGGCGAGCAGGCGTTGTGTTACGCCGCTAGAATATTCTAATAATATATATTCTATTCTAGAATATTCTATTAACGTATATTCTATTCTAGAATATTCTATTAATTTTCTCGTTTTTGAAATGGCGAAGCTCAAGCGCACAAAACATTATCAAGAAATGAAATTAAATGGAAATTAATGTTTACCCAAATAAATTTTAATATGTTAGAGCAAAACAGAAACACTTAAAAAAAATTTTACTCTCTCGATTCTCTGGGTTGGTACTTTAATGACGGCATTACAGCCTAATCTGCTGCGAGGGCACCTTTACAAGCATCTTGAGTAGGTACTTCATTTGCTACTACGTGCTACCGTAATCAGGAGCCATTATGATTATATATTATAACTGAAGGATACATTATAATTATAAACTATAATCTAAGTAAAATATAAAATATTTTTATAAATATTTTCACATTTAATATTTGGGAATTTTTTTTTATTCCTAAATCAGGTGGGCAGGCATCATTGAATGGTGCCTGATTTGGGTAATTTGCGAAATAAATGTGCTAGTATTGTTAATGAACGTTACTAATTCCGAGAAGTTCAGTGGATTACCTTCCACTACCGTTAATTATCATATCTAATTTTTGAAATTCCTTAGAGTCTACGATACTTTTACTAACTACCTTACTGTAATAAACATCATATGTGTTTTATATTAATATATGAATTGGAAGGGTAAAAAATTCTGATAAAAAACCCTCTAGACAATTTACTGGAAGTAAATATTATCATATCTTTGATTATCTGTAGTTTTTATACGTTTTGTAATTAGTTATGAAGAGGTTCGTATGTAATATGAAAAATATTTATTTCTTTTTCGTTTTATTTAAATTTTTCCCGAAATATTTTTTGTATTGTATGGATTATGAATAATACACGAAGTAAAATTAAATGGATCAGATTACCTTATATTAATGATATGTAACCTGAGGCAAGCATTTTTAAAGATTTCTTTGTGTACTTTCGTGCCCCGTGTCCACAGTGATGTTTAAATGAGACTTATATCTAGAGTCAGTAAAGGTACGTATGTATTGATTACGTCATTTTAATCCATGACTGAAACACAAGCGATGATGATTTATAGAACGTTTCGCCCTGAATTCTGTACTGATCTTTACCCGCTTTTGAGACGAATCTCCGAGAGAAATCTCTTCCGTGGACTAAATATTTTAAACTGTTGTATTTCGCCATAACTTTGTGGGAATTCATTATAAACATAATTAAAAACAATTCATTTTGTTTAAACACCATTTTGTTTTTGCTAATACCAACTGGTTTCAGAACAAATTTTCTAAAAAATGTTAAAGATAAGGATCATAAGCTGACTCACTTTGGTATTTAAAAATTTAAATGTAAGGACTGCTCCTCTTTTTATATAGGAAAAACGAGTCGTAATTTTGATACTAGGATTAAGGAACATATGAGATGTTTAAATAATAATAGGTTTTCCGGATTTATTAATCACATTGTTGATATTTAACGTACTTGTATGTCTACCACCTATGCCTTGTCTCCTATATTTATGTGTAGTCAGTTTAATACATCACCAGCTGATGAGAGTTACTGTTTCTCTCGAAACTCGAGTAGTGCTAATAAATTCAAGTAGACTAATAACATTGTTTCATTTATATCCATCCATTATGAATTGTTTTTAATTATATAATATTATTTTAAACACAACAATTTCAATAAAGGACTGTAATTGTATTTCTTACTCAAATTATCCTCCAAAATAATTTGCATTATTTTGACGTGTACTTGTGAGTTGGTTCTTCTTCATTGGTTTTATGTAACCGGTAAATGTTACCTTAGGTGACAAACATCACAGGCATTATTATGACAATAAGTTGCTTTCAGTGGCGACTTGTGCTGATAGACGATCCTAGCATAAGAGCTACGTAGAGTTTATCGTTGAAACATTATTTAGTTTCCCGCAAAGTTTTTAAATGCCGGATCTAAATTTTCGCTTCTAAAGCACGTATTTTCTACCGCTGCCCGATCCCTCAGCCCTATTTGTGTCCCATCAATTATTAACGACTTCCTAGGGCGAAAACATAGCTGACCGGAGTGCGTTCAACCCCATTGTCCAACCCCACCGTGCGCACATACTGAGTTCAAACTTGTTTTATCGTGAAAGTCGAACACTGACTGAATTTTACAGAACTTGGACCATTTATTATCTCGTTCTCAACTTACGTTCAATACTTTACACGCTGTATGTTACATGTTACTGCGAAAATATAAATAAGAAGAATTACACAATTATTTAATTTATTTCATATAGTTTATCTTTACTTATTAATAATTTCGATTACTTATTTCACCTGTTTATAAAACTCTACCGTGTGCAAATCGAGGCTGATTGATTTCCACTGTACATTGAAAACTCGATAAAGTGAAAATTATAAATATTTTGTGTAATATAATTAGCTATTATTTAATTTGGTCAATGTAAATAAAGAAATAAAATAATATGTCTTGTTTTAAATTACCCCGTCAGACTATTTTTTGCCAACGACGTTGCTGTCATTAACAACAGTACATTTTGCAATACTCACGATCTTCACAATGGTTGGGTCAGTACTTTTCTATTGTGTATTCGCGAGATCTCGCCGGGCGATCGAAGCCGTGATATCTCTCTCAACAGCTGTGCCTGGCACAATTTTAAGCCGCCGCCTGCGGGCGAGCGGGCCGATATTGGGAATCAAAATGTTATAAGGATATTAGATATTTCCTTTCCCACTTGGGTAATAGAAATATGATTGACTGACAATGATGTTATGGAGCATGTTTCCTGGCGATTGATGATCCATACCTAATTATTTCATGGCGACAGATGATCCGTAGGGTGGATCTCGGACGCAACAGACATGAGATTTCGTAACGGAAGATTGCAAATCGGACCAAAATGATATGACGATGATGGTCACTGAGTTCGAGGTTAACCGATCCTTACTTATCTTATCTATTATTGTCGCAAGCCTTTATCATACTCGTATCACCTCTGTGTTGTTAATTTATTATTGTATTTAATGGTTCCGATTTAAACTTAATATATTTGCTGCGGGAATATTAATGTTGTTTTTTCAAAGAGTTATTTTATGTGATAACCTATTTTAGGTTAGCCACAGTTTATTGGTAAATTATTCAATCTTTTGTTCGACGAATCGTTATTGGTTATCGATGCAGTACGTTGATCGATTTAGCTGCAAATTTTCGTACTAACTTTGATTGTTGAATAGATTGAATAGAAAACATATTTTTATTTATCGTTCCAGGGTATTAACAATAAATTTTCCCAGTTTAGTACGAAGGCAGAATGGGACAGATCAGAGAGGGATGCGTTTCAAAGGTGTGGAACCCACCGTTCTTATGTTCTCCTAGGACTAATCGGTGGGAGGAAGAACGCCGGTCTTTACCCTCACAATATTCTTGAATACTTTGCCTTCAACGAGATGAAAAATTAACTAAAATTACATGTTTTCAAATGCAATTTTTATTTAAAAACTCATTATGTATTTTTAAAAATAAATCTGGTACCTAACTTGAATAAACCTAACCTAATGAAAGGCGTGGAAATTGATTTTATGATACAATACTATTGGAAAATTTATTAGGAAAACTTTTTGGTGGTTATGTTTAGTTAGTTATATAAATATAATATTTTGGTTCGGTTAGGTTTTACAAAATTTACTCATTTATTATTTTTATGAAACCGATTGAATATAAATAACTCACAGAGGTTTATAAAATAATGTTAATAAACTTTTATTTATTTAACATATTGTTTGTTTAAAATCTTAAAAAGTTTTATTTTACGTAATTTGGTGTATCATATTTTAGGGGATATGTCATATAAGAAATATATAAGTTATAGATCGGTACATATGTTGTAAGAATCAGAAGGTTATGTATGTGAGCGCCTAGTACCCCCATATATTACACTTACCCCTCGCGTGCTCTTTGAATATCATCGCGGAGTATTTGTATGTTATCAGAACAGGTTGAACGAGAAAAACTTCTTACATTTGAAACAAGTTTATTATTGATTGAGCACAGTTACAGTTAGAGAATATGCAATTAAAAGTCTACACCGAGGAGAGTTTTCTAGACATATTCACTGGAAGGCAGCCGCGAGAGGAGTGGGGCTCAAGAGCCGGCATTTGTTGTTCGGTCTGTACCGGCGTGTTTTTGCGACTGATGAGACCCTAGTATTATACCCAGGTGCGTTCAGGGGACATCGGCGATGATGATTGACCTCCGCAATATAAACGTATTAAATCAGATGCAAATTGTACAATATAATGTTATGTTACTTAATATTTTTTGTTATGAGATTAATTGTTTAATTAATTTAGCGTTTATTTAACTCATATTACAGAAATTTTGAATTAACAGCAAAAATTTTAAGACTGACACTAAATTTTATATTATATTTCTTTTTCCTCTCTAAGTAAAATTAAATGCTTTGTTTTTTTTTAAAATAAATAAAAAAAAACCTTTTTAACACACTACCGCAATGTCAAAGACATATCTGAATCGTCTTGTTATATTTTTCAATAGAAAGTCTAGCAACGGAGTCACCAGAATAAACTCACAAACGTATGACTCGTATGATTCGGTCGAAGAAAATTTTATTGATGTTTCAATTGGACCTATTCTCCGCAGTCTCGATTCCGAGTGGCGCGCAATGGATGCAGCTCGTGTATTTCGATCGCCCTTATTATGGTTGGCATATAGTATGCATCTACCGCAGATGCTGATAATCATATCAAAAGCTTTCAAATGAATTCGAAAAGATCAAAGATATGCATTAATTTAATATTTACATATTATCTTATTTTGTTCCTTGCATGTTTTGTTTCTCTGGCTAGATAATAATACTAAATTAGTGCAGGGTGAACATTATGTTCCAGTTCGATGTTGTTTTTGAATAACTAGGAAGTAAAACACAATTTTTCAATTCAGTTTTTATTTATCAATTATTTGGTTTATTATAATTATGTATGGAATGTGGCACTGGCCAAGTGGCCGCCTCTGGCAGCGGAATAAATGCATGCTATTTTAACTATATTTTTCATAACATTTTCGCACACTTCGCGTGTTATTTCAGCAATTTCATTTCGAATATTGTCATGTAGAATCGAAATTGTTATTGGTTTATTGGCGTAGACCTTTCCTTTCAAGTACCCCCATAGAAAATAATCGGAAGCCGTCAAATCAGGTGATCGACGAGGCCAATCGACATCACCACTTTTTGTCAGGCGGCCGGGAAAAATTTCAAAAGTAGTTCGGGCTATGTATGAGGTGGTACCGTCTTGTTGAAATCACATATATTGCAGGCCTCCAATTCGGCTACCAAGAAAATTTCCAACATGTGACGATGGCGATCTATACTTTTTATAGTGCTATTTTTTCAATCTTAATTTTATTTATCTGACTGATTGTAGATGATTGAGACATGTATTTATTTGTGTAAATATATATTTATTCTTGAACGAAAATAATGTACAGTGCTTCCTCCCCCCCCTCTCCCTTTCGTCTTTTCCCAGCCTCGTCGCCGACCTTCATTTCAGGATGTACTTAGTTGATAAAAAACTAGACCTTAAATATTAACTGTCTTTTTATATATGCAGTTCCATGGCTTATGTGCTATTTACTTGTGGCTTATGTGGTGGACGTGACATAAATGGGCCGTTATATTATACATAAGATCACGTGTACTTATGTACAGTATAACGTAGAAATTCTATCACAAGAACAGCGTGCAGGTGTTCTTTTTTAGCCGTTACGTGCGTCATGTAAAATAGTTTGTGCATGGTGCACCACGTATTAGTTCGTTCGTAGGTAAATGCGCTATGTTCACAAATTCTCGGATTATATTGTTATTAATCACGTCTGTAACAGTTTATAGCACATCTGCCATGTATTATGTAGAACTTAGTATAATAAATAAAATTCTGGGATTTTAGCAGCATAGAAAAAATGTCGTTCTTTACTGTTTACCTACATACAATCATACAAAATAAGAATTTTAATAGAAAATTTAACTTTTTTTAAATTTCACTAGTATTATAATATAACAAGTAAAATTATGTACTGATGTGACGTAACGATATCTCCCTATACTTATAGTATACTTGGAATTTTCGCTAAAAATGCAAAAACTATTTGCTATGTTTTACGATATACTTTATGAATCTATTTTGATTAGGTCTTGGGGGAATCATAAAAATAATCAAATGTTCTGAACAAACCAAAGTTATGATGCCTTGAAGTCGTTAATAACACGGTTGTAATGGCTTACAAATATTATTTTCTCGTAATTAAATGAATGTCGCAAACTTTATTTTGTAGAGTTCCACGAAAAAGTTGTAAAAATCAAATAATTTATTAATGTCTATTTATTTCACGCTCGGAATCATTTTAATAGTAAAATAAACCTAGTTTGCATGCATAATCATAGAAGTCAAGTTGTATCAATACATAAAACTCGATTTATAAGTAAAGTAAATGAGATGGGTGGACTCCCTGGCTAAAAATTCCATCGTGCAGGGCAATGACACGTTTCACTCCGTACCAGTTAGTGACAGATTACTATAAACCATATGGAATTGGCAAACATACTGAGATCTCATCAAAGTATCAAAAGTACATTCAATTATCTATCCCAACTCAAGCCTGGTTCTGCAGGACTATTAAATAAGATAGAGTTGTCGATAGTTTACCTAATGCGGTTGGGTCATTTTCTATTCGATCTCAGCTTACAAATTGATGTCATTGATTTTTGCGATCGTCAACAAAGAAGGAGTATCTGAATTATGAGGATCATCTATTTTAAACTGCTCTATAAATTTTGGTTTACCGACTATTCTTTAGAACTTAGCTTAACATTTCCATGGAACTGTTACTCGCAGACTACCCTTATGTAATATTAAAACATTCTGAAAATGAATACGATTCAGTTTTGATTGTACATGGATGGATTATACTGGCAATTCTGCCCTCGATAATTGAGTTGGCTCGGATAGAGGAATTCTTGTCGCTGCGCTCCTCTGTCTGGGTCTCCTCTGTCGTACTTGACTTTGTCGGGAAGTGTTACACTCAGTCTTTCTTTGCTATATATAATGCTGACTGTACTGTTTGGCAATACCACCACTTGCAATGTACTGAGTAAATTTATTTTAAAAATATATAAGAAAAGTATACATGAAAGCCTTCAATTTAAGGATGAAAGGATATAAGTTGAAATTTTGTAGCGTAGATGTGATTTATTCCCAGGAAGATCACATGGTGTTGTTTAAGAATCCAGACTTTTATATAATTAAGTGGTGTATTAATATCATTCATAGCTGAAAATATAGAACTAGGGAAGGGTCCTTCTATTGCTAAATATTATTAATCGTGAAAAAACTTGTCGGAGCAATTACCAACGAGGATTATTTTTCAGACGTATTATATTTTATGAATTCACACATTTTTTAATTTACGAATTTTAATAACAGAGTCTGCCAAAGTATTCGAATCCAGGCTGTCAAACATGTTAATTTTAATTATCTACCAATTGCATAATTTAATTAAAATATGGAACGCTGTCGCTATTTAATTTTTCATCGAAATGCAGATTGTATGAATGTGATGGAGCTAGAGAATATTTTATATATTGGAGAACGTTCACAAAAGATTTGGATAGCTAATTATTAAACAGTGAAGTTAAATTGACAAACTGATTTTTTTTTACACGAATTTATTTTTGCAAATGAATTATAAGAGAGACACATTAAATATAACAATATTGCCTAAGTTCAAAAGGTGTTTGAGGGTTTGTGGATATTACAATTATTAAAATAAAATTGAATATATTAGAAAAAATAGCGTAAAAATTATATTAAAAAATGCGCTATATTTTAGAACCCAGGATCTTAGTATTCCTGATAGACTACTGTCGATACTATATTTATTCAATTAACTTGAATCAGATTGATTATTATCTGATTTACTAATTCTTACCCCTCAATCTCCACATTTATCAATTTTTTTTAAGTTATACATATGTTAGTATGTGGACTCGCTTCGAGTATCACTACACCATCGCCGTCTATGGAGCAAATTTGATAATTCATTTTTCCCTTTTTTTATATGATTTCAAATTCTCATAGTGATGACAGCATATATGTCATCACTATGAGAATTAGATTTTTTTTTTTTTAATATTTTAAAGCAATATTTTTTATCATGAAAATGTTTTTCAACATATTATACTAGAATACGCCTAAAAATTATTTATATATTTACTTATTTTGACCGGTATATTATGTTAGCAATATTTGATACCCCATACTTCCATATATTTACAATTAAATATAATAAAAAAATAGCTTTGTCTCTATGAGATATTTGATATTTGTTTAATAACAGTGCCTTTGTAGGTAAAAATCCAGTAATTGTGTGTTCTTGGACATATTCAAATATTGATAATATTAATAATTAATTAATATTTTTTAAAAACGCTGATAATTCGTGTGCACTTTTAATTCAATTCACGTTAAAAGGACGTTAACATTTTACCTTCTGGATTGACGTGAGGGGGTCCTAGGTTCCTTTCGGAGAGCCTACATCACCCTCATAATCACATATGATATTGTGGAGGCCCCGCTTGCGCCTCACAGACCTGGTTATGTAAATAAACATTTTACAGCCATTTCACGCCACAGAGTTCCGACAATACATCGCGACGAAACTGGTCCAGGAAGCCAGCTGAAGTGTTCATTTTTTCCCTGGCCATTTTCTCGGACGCATCACTCGGCACCACTTCCAGTGAGCTTTGCATTCAACATTCAACCACTGTAAATTCATTTGTGCATCATTTGACAATAAATGCAATCGATTGTAAGTCCTGTTTTATTTCATCAACCTCCTCTAGCCGCAACGCCAACTCCTATATTCACACGCGCGCTCCGTAACATTATTATACACTGCGATATTCATATACACACTTGAGTATTTGAGGAGAATTATTCCTTCTAATATACATAACTTTAAGCATCAGTCGCTCCAACCGTGAGACTCTCACAACAATACACAATCAAATCAGCTTCTAATAATACTAATAAACTCCCAGCCGCGGAGAGAGTTAATTATTCCTATATTTAACGATCAACGCCACTATTTACTAGAAACTGTCAAATAATACATAATCCTAAAAAAACTTATTGACGTTAGAATTGAAAAATTATTCATTTCGATAGAGAATTTTGAAAGCAGTTATCTTACAAAATGTAATAAAAAACATAGCATCAGATCTGAGGCTCAATAGGTATCTAAAATATGAACATCGAGGTCAAAGTAATAAAACTATTTTTATCCAAATTTATTCGGCCAAAGTTTCTGAACAGCACCAAATTCTGTTCACAGTATAACAAATATGTATAAATATACATATTAGAGTGGTCTGGACTAGAAATGAGGTTACTATGGACAATTGATGTCATTGATATTATTACGACAGTCATTTCAAAATATCACATGAATGTGCTCAATATATTATATGGTGCGGCTCCTTCATTTTAGTTGTTATTTATAACTATTAATTTTATATATTTCTTTTATTTTTATAAACAATCTGTTTATTAATTAATGTCCAATTCATATAGACAATGGTTAAGAAACATGAGAGATATAATAATAGTAGAAACAATAATTTTGAGTCAATCTAATCGTAATAGATTTTTTTTTATGTATCTTTCCAATTCATTAATTTAATTTGCGTTAAGAATACCATAGAACTACATTATGAAATTGCAATATCATAACGAAAATACGTTTTCATTAAAATATATATTTTAAAAGTATTTAAATGTAGTATTTTGGTTTTATTTCAAAAAATACAAAAACATTAAGGATAAGACGCGCGCTTCTTATGACGACGAGCGGTTTCACTAAAACTGATCGGCGTCAAAATATTTAACACCACTAATTAATTGTGAATTTTTTTTTAAATTCTTGTTCTTACTTCGATAATTAAAACTTTTACATAATAATTTTAAAATATATACATTCAGGTTTTATAATGACTTTTTAATACAAATATTTAACTGAACTGATTGTATACCACGTTCCTGCGCGGAGTATCAGGTCGTCGGTGCTGTTCCATGTAAATGCATCATACACTAATTTTTATAGGAATGCACTCAACCAAACACATCTCAGGCTTGGGAACAATTTTGGTTTTGTAGATATATTCCGATATTCTGTTTAAATATAAGAGTGATGTTTTGATGCTGTTCTGAGTCTATATATATATATATATATATATATGTTATATAAAATATTTTTAATTAAAATTGTTTTTTTACAATAAATTTATTTATTAATTTACGCCTTTACGGGCTTTTACAAAATTGGTAAGGTATAAAAAAAACATGAGCAGCTAGCTAAACAAGCAGCATAGACTATATATACATAAAAAACATGAGCAGCTAGCTACACAAGCAGCATAGACTATATATACATAAAAAACATGAGCAGCTAGCTACACAAGCAGCATGGACTATATATATATATATAGTCCATGCTGCTTGTGTAGCTAGCTGCTCATGTTTTTTTATATCTTACCAATTTTTTAAAAGCCCGTAAAGGCGTAAATTAATAAATAAACTTATTGTATAAAAACAATTTTAATTTAAAATATTTGTATATAAACTTTACATAGTAACTAGAATAATAAAAACGCTATTTTTGTAATGAGATAATAAACATCTAAATTAATCTTCAATAATATTATGTTGTTTGTTTGTGTGAAATTGTTCATACACGAAAAAATGTATATTTAGTAGAATGTTTTTTTTCACAAGGAAACGAAACTGACATAAAAACTATTAAATTATTTTAACATATAACACTTGATAGTGATAATTTAAGAATTAAATAATGTTTATCTAGTGAATAGTCAACAATACTACATCTAAAAGAATAAATAGAAAAATAGAGAAAATTTTGAAATTAATGGCATAAAATATATGCGAGACCACTGTACATCGGCTTTAATTAAAAAAATGAGTTATTCAAGAAATATTATTAGGTTTTCACATGTGTTAATCATTTACTATGATCGTACAATAGACATCAGCGACAACCTGGATGAGAGGCCCTGAAATGGGATCCTAAATGGATGGTCAGAAAGATCGGAGAAGTGTGGTAGAATAACTGAGAAAAATAAAAAAGTTATTTATAAAAATAAAATACTATTAAATATAATAAATTTCAGTAGCTTACTTAAAATTTTCCGAAATTATTTTGTATTCCAATCATAATTCATAAATAAAATAAAACAATATTCATATTTAATATGGATAAAATGTTTGTTCTTCATAGCTTACCAAATAGATGGTCCATGTAGTTCATCCATTTTTTGGTTCCTATTTGGGAATGAATCCTGAATCATACATTTTATAGTGTCCCTGGTGTGTTGCAAATGTGTTTATTTTTACCAGTTATCGGAAATGATGGCCCGAATTCAAGAAGTATTTTGGAAAGGTTCATGAATGAGATGTTTTATGATATTTTCGACTCGAGACAATCCTGAGACAGGGATTATGCTCCAATAAGATACTTTGAATTGAATTTATAGAAATAGATTTGAAGAGATTATCGTAATGCATAGTAAACACATTTACGATTGTTGTTCGTCAAACGCCATATGTCATTGACGTAAGTTGGATGAATTTTACAAAACGATCAACGTTATTTTTTTAAATTTAACACCTACTTATCTAACTTTCAGAATAAATAAATATCTATGTTTCTAAATGACGTTTACACGCACGTGTCAAATCTTGCTGTCATTTTGAACTTCGTGTATACGTGTTTGAGTTCTTATCTCGTTCTCTCAATTTCAAGCTGATCTTTGAATTTACCTATAGATCTAAATTTCAACACGTGTACTCGTACGTCGTACTAAGATTTTTGAACCAGTCTCAGATTTTTAATCATTACTTTATTAACTTATTCATGTATTATCCGTCGAAGAACGAGAACGTTACCAGAGGTGGAAAAAATCTCTAGTTTTTGTTTTTTCATGTTCAAGTCTTACAAAAAATTAGCGTGTTATATATTCTGTTTATACCGTATTTTGCACGTCTCTCGTTTATAATATACGTACTGTACTTTTGCTGAATTATTAAACTGTTTTTAAAGGTAGTTAAAAATCATCCAACCAGCTTTTATTTCATCAGCGTTTGATATTAGATAGAAGACTTAGGAAAAGCCTGAAGACATCAAAATCCACTAACATAATCTCGGCAGTAAAAAAGCACTTTGGTACTATAAAATCTAAGAAAATATGTGTATGTACTTGAAATAGTTATGTTTATCTTAATAATTTTGAAAGTATTGATTTGCTACTTTCAAGCTCGTCCGATAATAAAAATGGCTGTCAGGATTTTCTGTTTTAAAATCACTTAAATTAATGGGAATCAGATGTTGAAAGGCAATTTTTAAAGGTAAATTTGAATGAGTAACTTTTGTGTAAATACCAGCCTTAATACCCGTGTTTACAGATGGGATTTTACTCGGAGATATACCTCAAAAGCGGGTAAAGGTCAGTACAGAATTCAGCGCGAAGCATTCTATGAATTATATTTTATTTCCATAGTAAAAATGAACACAATTAAATAAAGTTATTTTAATGTTATATAGTTTTTAAAGTTCAATAAAACGCGATAAACAAAAAGAGGCTCACCGAATTCCGCCTATCCTGGGTCTCTTGATCACCTCCGGATACAGTGGATTATATGGAACAATATCACTATCTCGCCAAAAGTCCACAAATAGACTCACGAAACCTTTGTCGTTGATAACAGCGTTTAACCGTTCCGAGAAGTGGAATGTACTGAACATTAATTCATTCAAGGTATATAATATATAATTATTATTCCCGAATATATTGTATTACAAGTTTTAATTGATAAAAATGAGTTAACCTGTTCGAAGAAAGAAGAATGAAGCCCGAGTTAAACTTTATCAATTTCATCCCGACGTCGTGAACTTTCGGAAGCAAAAGAGACGATATTGTTTACATTTATATTTTTCATAATGTTTTCTTAGATGCATGTATTTTGTGTATCAGGAAAAACAGCTTATCCGTAATAGAATAAAATATGATACATATTTGAAAATATTATTAAGGAACACAGATAACTGGTTGTGAGATTTTTCGTGATTCGAGACCACACCACATGCCGTGTTTGCTGTTGAAGTACCAATATTTTCACCGCTTTCTAGTAAACTTCCCTCCGCCAGAGCTGGAATCTTTCGAGGATCCCGGCTGCAAAAAGTTCTAGAACTCTTTGAAAATGTTCCGAGTGAATTTTTCCGACGTTAATACCAATATAATGTTATTATTTAGAGGAAATTGCATTTAGTCAATTCACATTTACGTATATGAAAAAGCAATTATCTGATCTAGACGTTGAAGTTTTTTAGACGGTCGTTTAATGTTTCGATTGTTTTTGGAATATTTTTTAGAATACGTTAAAAAATTGCTCGTTAAAGAGATTTATTATCCGACCTAAGCGTGAGGATCGTGAGAAGGTCAGTTATTCGAGACTAACGGATAATCCGGAACTGACCAACTGAGTAACAAAATAAAATATACTATTAATTTAAAACATATTTAACTTACTGAACATAAAATTATTTTCAGTCAGGCGTTAAACTGTTATAATTTAAACAAATTATACATGTTATTGAATTCGCTTAATAATATTTTTTATTTTACATTTTCGATATGGTCGGATAATCAGAAAGAAGAATAATCAAAGGTTTAATGATTGAGACTCTAACATATTAGATTAAATACATAACACCACAATAATGGGACTCGCAGTAAAGAAGCATTTGAGATATTTGAACAATAGTGGGTTTTCAGAATTTTCTAATCATTTGATAGAAAATGGTCATGGTTTTGATAAAAAATAGGGATTATCAATTTTGCATGTAAACGGTGCAGATCATAAATTAAATACATAATTTGGAATCGTTGGAGATAAATAAAGTGTGTAAAACTAATCAAAAATTATAAACAACCAACTAAATTTAACTAAGAGTCTAAAATTTATATCCGAGTAATTTTGTATCAAATTACAATTTGAGCTAAGTACTAAATTTATTTTTTAACTACTTATTGTTTTTTTAAAAATAGATTCTGTTAAAGAAACAATAACGTATGCTTTTAATTAGTATTGAAATCCTGAAGAAGAAAATGATATTTTTCGAAACCGGTAGTTGTATTTAAACTCAATAAGTGGTTAACATAACAAAGTTAACAAGTGAAAATAATAATATTATTATTGTTAACATAAATATCACACGTACGAGAAAACGTTCCAGAAATTATCATTTTGTATCGATGTTGGTGTAAAATAACTGACAGACGTACAATTCAACATTCATCTCTGCCATACGTGACGTGTGAAAAATAATCTTATTTATAATACTGTACAATGTGTCACGCATAGATAAATTCTAAAGAAAACTGATATGATACATATAAGTGAAAGTGTCAATTTCATTTGAAATATACAAATTAGATGGATATGTAACATTTTTGTTATGAATCTACGTATTTAAAAAAGAAAATAGTCAAATCCATTTATATTGTCGAAATTTTAATTACTAAAACACTGTAATTCTGCTGTACTATAGAAATAAATTATTTAAGTGATGTCCTTTGATAATATTTAATATTTTAATAATGTCCTATTTACATACATTTTTCGCGGACGTGTTTTAAATGAGTATTGTGAAACAATAATTCATTTTTGGCTATGTGTAATATTTACGCAACGCAATTAATTTTATAATTAAATACATACATACTAATTAAATTTATTAATTATAAAAATATACATGTAAAATCAATTTTATCGAAAAATATTGTTGTTGCGCTATCGGTATTCGGACCTAAATCTCTTTCCCAGTCCTGGGAAGGTACATTACCAACTATGCTACAGCGGCAGTATTTTTATTGACAAATTTTCGAACCAATATGTTACACTTTTTCAATAAATAACAACATTTTTCGATAAAATTGATTTTATATATATATCTTTACAATTAATACATTTAATTAGTATTTAAAACATCACAGACCCATGTTCTGAATAATTACAACTTCACAATAAGGATGTGTTTTCTTTCATAATTAAATAAATAATGTTTTAGTTTTTAAACCACTTTATTATGCACAAATACTAAAGTCAACTAGTTTCAGTTGGACCCGACCTTCTTCAGGACAATATAGTATATATACTAACCTAAGTACAGATATTTATATAGGAGGTTAAGAAGACAGAGCAACAGTGTATCAGAGTGGGACAGAGTAGGGATTACATAGGAATAACTTACATGCGTCCAACTGAAACTGGTTGACTTTAGTATATGTACATAATAAAGTGATTTAAAACTAAAATATTATTTTATTTTATTATAATATCAAGCCACAGCGTGTTTGCTTTCTTTCAAAAATTAATTTTATTTATTCATATACTGACAAAAATGTATGATTTTTCAAGACGTAATTAAAATATTTCATATAAATTAACAAATAAAATCTAAATTAACATAAGAGTATAAAAATATACACTTAAATAAAACACTCAAATATATATATATACAGGGTGGCGCAAAATTAATCATCCAATTTTGTTTTTGAATAACTTTTTTACTAAATAAAAAAATAATATTTTAAGTGATGGAAATCTTTATTTGGACCTTTAAATTTTTTTCTGTTAAGTGGAAAAGATGATATCCGTCAAGTGGCTGTCGCCAGTGTTGATACACATTTGTCACACATCTGTCTAGTTCACAAATGTCAAATATGATTGACGTACGACGCCATTTGCAAAAATTATAACATCTTCCGATAGGTTGATTAATTTTGCGCCACCTTGTATATATACGCCATAGCAAAGGCATATTACGGTGCGGAAAAATTAACTCCTCCGTAGGAAAGAATAATTTCTTATTTTAACATTTACTAACTTTTGTCGTTCAATTGTAAAGAAGAATTGCGCAAAATTAATCATGAATCGATATTCTCCACAACAACGCGCAAAATTGGAAATATTTTTGTTAAAAAAATGCGTCAGTTGAAAAATAAGTTTGTGAAAAAATTATAACGAGTGACGAAGCACATTTTCACTTCAGTGATCATGTCATTAAACAGAATTCTTTTGAAGAAGAAAAAATCCACAAATCATTCATGAAACATTAAACATCCACAAAAAGTTACAGTATGGTGCGTTAATCTTCCCCAAAACGTCATAGAACCTTATTTAAAAAAAATCGTTAAAATTGAACTGTTACCGGTAAAAATTATTGACAAATGATTCAAGTGAATTGATGAAATGAGCCTGGACAATATGTGGGTTCAACATCGCGTACAGTTTTAGAAACAGTAGGGTTTTTGAAAGACCTTTAGGTCGATTAATTTGTATTTTTTTTATATATTATCTTTGTTTTATTAACCACTGAATTGACTTTAAATACATCTACCGGTTTCGAAAAATACCATTTCCTTCTTCAAGATGTCATAACTAACTAAAAACATATATTATTATTAAGGAAAACACATTCTTATTGTGAAGTTGTAATTATTCAGAACATATATTTATAATTAACACATTAATTTAGTATTTAAAATATCACAGACCTATGTTCTGAATAATTACAACTTCACAATAAGAATGTGTTTTCCTTAATAATATATGTTGTATCAATGTGTCCAAAATTTAATAAAAATGAATTGATAATTCTGGCGTCCCACCGTCCGTCTGGAAAACCCACTATTGTTCAAACAACAAAGTTAATATTGCTGATTTTAAAAGTACGATTGATTTGTGTTGGCGAATTGCATTGGTCACCAAATATATAAACATGAACTAACGCAAACTCCTTGTCCTAATTTTTTTCATTTTGGTGTCACCCATGTGATCACTTTGGTACAATTAGCTCCGCGACTTTTTTTTAAATATATGACTCGATTGGAACGAAAATTAAAACGCTGACAATATAACATGCATTAATGTAAAAAATTCGTCTTGTTTACACAAAGGTTTAATTTTCGATGTGTCGTAATCTATCAGATTTATGTTTCCACCAATAATGTGTGTAGAATACCCCTCGTCCCGCAACAAATGTTCCAAACCCTTCGCCTGTATGCACACTTTATTTCATGTCTATTCATTTATTGGTCTGCGATTAGTCTGCATGATCGATCACGTGATCACAAGCTTTAGACTTATTTTATAAAGTTATTTTTTGGTGTAAATGAATAAATTACAAACTCTACCAATGAATGAAGAACAATGTCAGACAAGAAGTCGAAAACATAGCGGTTCATATTTTTCTAGATCAATTAATTTCTCGTTTTGGTGAATTTATACAAGGTCACTCGATTCAGACTTATTTTTAAGAAGATATTTAAAAAAAGGTGTATCTGAACTACAACTATTGACCGATAATATCTGATAAGAAATCGAAAATATACTAAATGAAATGTGAAAAAATTAATAAAAGAGCCGATTTGTGTAGAACACAATATAATAATTAATAGATTTTTTTTTAATTGACAAACAGTAAACAAACCAAATCAGGGAGTTAAATTTGGCTCATGTACAACCATGTTCAACTCTCAGCCAATTCTTTTTCACATGGAATATGTTGATATCGGATATCGCAAGCGATGCGGTTCTCTAATGTAATTCTCTTGCAGTAGGCACGGCAGGGTGGTTTCGGTTGATCAGCATATTGGTTGCGGTTGATACCGAGTAACGAAATAACCTTTGCTACTGATGTCCAGATAGATTCTATGTTAAATTAATGATCAGAATTAAGATAGATATTATAAATTTTGTTTTCTGCTTAGTTTTTATAGCTAACTAACTACCAGGTGTAGTTTTGTCTTGGCATATCACTCTGAACTCGCTTACTCCTCTTGCATGCTCGTCGATTATTCTAACAGGGCCATTTCAGCGATGCTTTCTTAATTCTATAGACTTTGCTGCAAACAGATTAATATTCGTTTCTGATTTATTCATTCTACCCTCTGTCTTACATAAATTTTCCACAAATGCATAAGAGAAACTGCGTTCAGGCTTTTGCCGATTCCAAATATCAAATTTTAGGCTTCCCTTCTGTACATTAGTGTTGGCACCAAAATTCCACTTGGGGCCGCAAGTCTTGCTTCGGGTGGCAATTTCACATTGGCGATAAATGTGTTCAGTGCACTATTCAACTTATTTTCTGCAGTCACCTTCTTTTCAATACGTTTATCAATCAAATGTACAAACTCATTTTTATATGTTCTAAGCTAGTATATTCGTCGCTACTGGATCTGAATCCATATATGTTAGTACCCTTTTAATTGCCTTTGAAAATACCAAAGTAGTCTTTAAAAAAATCCAATAGATGACAGTATAATCTTATAATCTTTCTGATTGTAAAATAGATATCACTCATGTCTAAAATTTGTAAAAACTGCTGAATTTCTCGATAATTTTTGCATTGCAGTTCAAAATGATTTTACACAAAATATCGTATTCATTTGAGATTTTAAGATCTGTTCATAATATTTTATTGTCTGTCATAATGATTTTAAGATCTGTTCATAATATTTTATTTTATTATAAGTTCACTATATTCTTCGTGTTTGTGTTTTTAATAACATTCTGACGATAATTATATCACTACTACCTCTAGGTGTACATATTACTAACATTTTTTTTTTTTTTGCTCTAAATAAATACAAAGTACACTGTCTGGTGCATTGTCAATGCAATATAATAAGGGATTTCCGCATTTAAAAATAGATTCTGGCCGCAAAGCGATTACAACAGTACCCCGAAGGGCCTATCAGCAAGCAATCGGCGATAGCCGATATCTTTTCGGCTAGTTGTTATTAATCATCTTCTATTATATCACACGAACCGCACTTTCATCTATTTCGAACAACATTACTTTTGATTTGATTACAGTTGTCCGAAATTCACAACCCAAGCATATATTTGACATCCAAGTCAGAATACAACATAAATAATGTAGATTGTAGACATAATAATGTTTAAATTACTTACATTCTATCCTCGTCACGAAGACAAGTAAATTGTTTCATAGCTGTAAACTGTCAGAACAAGTAACTTGTCAAATTAGAAGATAAAAATTGAATTAAATATATTATTACGTTTCATTTTATTCTTCTCAAGAATCCACGTCACTTGATATTTTTAAGAAATTTCCTAATATTATAATGATAAAACATTAGCACACCAGTACTTAAAGGAAAAAAAAAATATGACTAAAATATATATTATATTACGTAAGTGTTACGTCAAAATAAAATGGTCCATGTAAGAGATTTTTATTTTTTACTACAAATCTAATTCATCGGCCCAAAAATATTTATTATTCAGAAAAAGTTTCCAATTTTCAAATGGTTGGCTTGGTGGTTGAGAAGGTGAAAACTCACCCTGGATTCCAAAAACGAGAAATCGATTTCAGCACCGCTACGGCAGCTATTAAATATAAGGGTTTGTGGTCGAGTAAGGTTCATAGCTTCAGAAACTCCGACTCAAAAATGATTTAAAGTTATATTCGTGGACTTAACTTATATTCAGTATTATCAGTTTTACATGTTAAAACATAATAATAAAGTATTCGATTTTTATATAATATTTATTAATGATATAATTAATATCCTACAGCCCGATTAATTTACAACCATAGTGATGATCGCATTGGTTTCTCTTGTTATCATTTTCAGTTTTAAAAATATTTCTAATATATTAAATGAGTAGCTTGTTGGTCTAATACAGCGACGAGTTATCAAAAAATACGTGTCCCGTCACCAGATGTCTACCCGACAATAACATTCAAATTTATCACTATGTAGACATTATATATGTATCTCTTTTGAGTCTCACTTTGTGAAAAAAACAATTAATTGAAATAGGCAATTAATTAATTGATATCAAATCAAATACTATGGGTTCCATATTTGTTCAGTTGAATTTAAATTGGGTTATACGCCAGCTAAATTAAGTTAGATTTTCTGAAATTTTGATACGCCGAGCCCGAAAGGTTCGCCATCACTGGTCTGATGGTTAAGACGCTGTCCTGGGGATCTAGTGGTCGGGATTGCTCGCCTCATTCCAAGAGACCAGCAAGTTAGTACAAGCGTTTAGCTTAGTTTGAAAATAGTAAAAATATTAATGTGACATGTATTTAAACAATTAAAAAGATTATTATTCCTGCATTAATTTTTTTTTCGGGAATAACGTAGTACGATATTGAATAACAACGTACTTCTTAGTCTTTTATGACAATCTCATAGTGATCTAACAGTCGGGGTTTTGTGCCTCGTCTTTGGACACCAACAAGTTAGCTCTATTTCATTGCATCAGCATTTAGTTTGATTTGAAAATAGTAAGCATATTGATACGATAAGTATTCCGTATACGCATCTCTATTTTAAAAAAATGTCGTGGCAGTGTTTATTATTGATACCTACATTCAATATTCCCAATAGAGGAACCTTTTTACAATATTTCTAATACCTACACCTACTTTCAGCAAATACAACGCATGAAATACTTGTAGGTAATTAATGTTTGGAACCAGAAGATGAGTTTGTGCATTTGGGAAGTATATTTGATAGAAACGGAAAGGCAGAGAAAGACATCGAAATGAGGGTGACTGCAGGGAACGAAATGAACGGCGCTTTGAATAGAATAATATATAATGGAAACTTGTTAATCGAGGCAAGACTTGCGGTATACAATGATGTATGGAAATGAGGCCTGGAACTGGCAGAAAAGGAACGAAAATAGACTGAATGCAGTGGAAATAAGATCACATTGGCGTATATGTGGCAGATCCATTTATAACAGAGTAGAGAATGAATGAATAAGGAAATGTAAAGCTGATCTTAGTATATTTAGTAAGATTAAAAAATGATCATTTAAGTGATTTGGTCATCCGAACTATTATTATATAAAATTCAATAGTTCTTCAAAAATTCTAGTCTGATTTTTTTAATTGCAACAAGGATGGCAAAAAATAGATGTTGAAATGGATATATATATATATATATAATAAAATACTTACGTCCGTGTACTTCATTTACTCGATACTTAAAATATTTTTTTACACAACCTATCAAATTCACAAAGCACCTACATATTAAATTTTAACTGTTTTGCTTCTTCTACGTTTACCTGAATAAAATAAAAGAGGCCAAAAAATAATCCCTTTGTACCGAACAATCTTTGTTCGGAGCATTATATATTTATTCTTCCTCTTTTCGGATTTGTGTTCAACCATTTTACATTTCATTGTTCTACTTTCCTCTCGTATACTACTATTTTAGTATACTTTCAATATGGTCTCATGTTAGAAAAAAAAATACAGTTTTATTAATAGAAGTTGATAAAATGTGCCATGGAATCAACTCGCAATTTTTAACGAGACTTAATTTATTAATTGATTGAATATGAAAACAATTTCTGCATTTAATGCTTTACTTGTGTGTGCAAATTTTAAAAGGATCTTATTGTGACATCAGAATTAAGTGTTAATTTCCCTTGAAATACGATTAAGTAACCTTGTATGTAACCATAACCCTTTTTATGTAAAAAAAACAAATGACAATAATTTAATGTAAATAATTTTACGGAATTGATATCACACCTCTTGTTGGAAATATAAGCAAGAAAGGAAGGCGCTTACTTTTCGTCTGTCGGTTGCTGGTTCATTTGTTGATTCCTCTCCACCAGAAATACAAGCGTCGCGGGGCGTGTACTAACACTCACGAAAAGGATTATTATGTATAAGCTAGATTAAAGTAAGATTAATTAATAGCGTTAGCGGAGTAAAGCGAAGTGAATCGACGGTAGTTATTCGTACAAAAGTTCCAAGCGCACTGAAATTGCTGCAGTTGGAAGACATTAATCACTGCGACATCTTCTTTCTTTCTTGTGTTTAAGGATAGGTGAGGAAAGAAAGAGAAGGAGATATACAAGTTAAAATTTGGTTAACCGCGAATTGAATGTATGCACGAGGCAACAAGTTAAACGCCAAAAAACTTAGTAGAATTTAATTAATTTTAAACGGCGCTAACACCTCTCATCAATCACGCTACACACTACACTTTTCGGTCCTCTGCTAATCTTCGAAACTTCCACTGCTCGATAATTTCGTGTACTAAATTAATGTATTAATTATAAATATATACATATAAAATCAATTTTGTCGAAAAATATTCAAGGTTCGAAAATTTGTAATGAAAAATACTGGCGTTATAACACAATTGGTAGTGTACTTCCCCAGATTGGAAATAGAGACCTAGGTTCGAATCCCGGTGACGCAAAAACAATATTTTTCGACAAAATTGATTTTATATGTATATATTTATAATTAATACATTAATTTAGTATTTATTTATATTTGGTTTCTCATCATAAAATGTTATGAATTACTTACAAATTGTGGCCGTAACTACCTTCAGTCCAGCCCTACCCCACAAATGTGACACAGTTTTATTGTAATATACAAAATTAACAATGAATATTAACAAATAGCGATGTCAATAAATTATTATGATATGATTCAATCAGGTAGAGATGAATCAGAAGCATGGACCTCCAACATTTTAATATAATTTATACGATACCTTCACTAATAATTCACTAATCCTACAACATTCCCACTACACATATTTTTATTTTATTTTTACTTTTTTATACATATTTGTAATTCTCTTTTTATTCCTATCGATAAATAACACCACAACAGTACGAAAAAAAACTGGCTACTTTAACACAGACTTCAGTCTAGCAAAGTAGCCAGGACAACGCTGTATATATTAGAGGTGAAGTCTACTCCATCCCACACAATAAAACTATGAGAATGTCTTATGTTTATTATGTATCCACCTCTGTTAGTACAAAATTATGTATGTCAATATATATATAAACAAATAAATAAATAAATTATATAGAAAGTATTTTATTTCAAATTAACTATATCAATAGGAAAGATAAAATCAATTTATAGAACTATGTTCTGAAAAATTGCAACTTCACAATAATAATATTTTGTCTTTAATAATAGCATTTTAATTGTTATATTCTTGATACGATAGACTTTTCATTATAATTGACATAATCATTGCTGCGACTTTCCATCAAACTATATTTTTCACATTTGAAAAAACATTATCACCTCGAAAATCCATTTGAAACGAATTTCTGCATTAGTGTTGCCATCACTTACGATACAATACTTATCTACATTTTTCATTTATTTTTACTGCCTCGGGCTATAACAATTTTATAGATTTCTCTATCTGAGATAAGTCCAACGCGACCTACCGCTCTGGAACAGCCTCGCGAGTCTAAGAGCGTTGAAAGGAAAATTTATCTAAAATATTTGGACCTCTTCCAAAAACAAAATGGAGAACGAGATCCAGAAATGGAAAATGGATCTTTACATTTGCTTTGATTGAAGTCAACAAAATGTTTTAAAGTAATTGTATTTGACCGAAGCAACCTAAAGCAGATAATATTTGAATAGTCACAGAGAGTCAAACTAATACGAACTCGATTGATATAAATAACAAAAATCTATTTAAAAAATAGATTATAACTCGGTTCTACCGATTCTGTAATAATATTATCAAGGGATTTCCGTTACACCTTTTGGACTTTTCTAACTGAATTATCACGTAAATTACGTGTCCAACCCAACAAAAAAGTAATCCTGCCATCTAGCAAAAAAGTTACCATTAACTGACCGATTTGGAATTGGAATACACCAAATTCAGCTGATAATCAAATCAATTCAATTTAGTTTTCAGCAATTTATTATTATAAATAGGTATTATAAAAAGGAATATAATGAATTTATACAGTTTTAATAATTTTTTCAGCAGTATCGCAATTCTGTATAAATAAAAAAGTACTTATTTAAAATAAATCACCTTAATTTATTTCATTGGTTTATTGGTGATTTGCCTTTCTAACGGTGCAAAAAAAGCCCAAGTATTTCACCCAGCCGATCGCGTGTTCTTTTGAATATGATCGCAAAGGGTGTATGTAAGTGTGTGTGTATGTGTGAGGCCAGAGCAGAATTACTTACATTTGACAGAAGTTTATTATTGCCTTAGCACAATTACAGTTAGGAGATACGCAATAAAAAGTCTACACCGAGAAGCGTTTGCTAGAAATCTTGAAGAGAAGGCAGCCGCAAGAGGAGTGGCGCTCGGGAGCTGATCTGCTGGACGGCTCTGGTTGATGGATTTTATGGCAGACGGCATCGCCTCCTCAATCAGCATCGTACGCTGATTGTGGATGCGATAGATGAAATGATTTTTGTAAAACTAATTTCGGATTAGTTTGCAACTAAAAAATAAAAATGTAAATATTAATGATCTTTCAGAATATTACGCGTATATGGTATATTATTAAAATATTCGGTACAGTACATACATAATAATTTAATTCCTAAAAAAATATATACACAAATTTCAGATCGCAGTAGGTACAAATGTACATTAAATATATAATATGAAGTTATAAAATGCCGAAGTAAAATCTCATTTTGAAAGATGTGTTTAAATGACAGCCCAAATTAAGTAATTCAAATTAAATCAAAAATTAAAAAAATGTAACTTCAGGTCACACAAAAGTTACACATGTTAAAGGTTCACTCAATATATATTTCAAAGGAAAATGAGACTTCATTTCAATGTAATGTATTAATTATCTTTCAAATTTACGTACAAATAATAAAGCTTTATATTATACATGATGAAGGTATTGAGTGGTTCATTTGGATGAAGATGTATTGAGTAATCTACCTGACTCGTCTCGACTCTCATAGAAGAAAAAAATGTTAATAGAAATTATATTGATTATGTTCAAATATGTAGGTATATATCTCATTTATATCTTCTATTAAAAAATAAATAATTTTTTTTTTAAATGTTTGGCCTAATCTTTTGATTATACATTAACCGAAAGATTTTTTGTAACCTTAAGAGAACTCTATTTATCGAAAAAAACAAAGTTTCAAAAATTAACAGTTCATCTTCATTATAAACAAAGTATAAATAAGATTTCTCCGATTCGCTACCAAAAGTCCTTAAACAAAAACAAATCCTTTTGACCTAACCACTGCTCTGTATGAAGGGTTACCGAGGGTAACTTTGCTCTCGCTAAAACACGCCTTTTAACGATATCCTCTACATTTGTGGAGTAAAGTTTTAGACGTCAAGGATACATTATGGGCTCATGCCGCACCTGTTCAAAGAGTATCACCACCCTTTGAGATCCAGCAAAGTAAATTTATGCAATTTAAAGCATTATATACTTACCACTCCAACGATTTTGATAGGCATAGTGAAATATAATATCACTTCTAAAGATACACAGAATAGATGTATTAAAAAATATATGATGGCATCTGCATATTTTTTCGATAGATAGATTATATGTATATCTTTGTTTAAGTGATTCATCTAATTTGATTTAATATTTTAAATCGTAATCGTAACTTATTAAAATATTTTACATATTATAAAAAAAACCTATTCCAATTTAATTTAATTTAATTTAATGACTTTATTAAAAAAATCCAGTTTTAATATAAATTATTTAAAACTTAGTTTTTAACTACCAGTTGAATTTAATACACCAACCGGTTTCTAAAAATATCATTTCGTTCATCAGGATGTCACATAAACTAACTTAAACCATATATTATGTCAAATTTTTCTAATTTTAATAATGTCTAAAAACAAATAATAGAATAGTGTATTAAATTCAACTCATAATGTGGTTAAAAACAAAGTTTTAAATAATTTTTGTTTAAAAATATCCATAGTCGTTAGCGATGGTAAACCGTTACGTGACTGTGATTGTGTCGATGATTGGTAATTGAGATTTAACGATGATTGGTAACTAAGATTTAACTGTCGGAGGCTTAATTTCTAGTGTACCAACCATTGGTCGAAGAATTACGTTAATCAGTTATCAATCATCGTTACAATAAAACACAATCACAGTCACAATAACAGTTAAAATAACGGTTTAAATAATGATTTTACCATCGCTAATAGTTGTATACTTTTTTACGGATTAACAAAAAAATTTAATAATCTTAGCCTTAACCTTGACCGCTTCTGAGACATTGAGTTGCGGCTGGAGCTCAGCACCAATTCTCTGTTGCAAGCGGCGCTCTCATACCAGCAGTCCACTCTCGCTGAGGCGTGGCGAGAGGAGCCGAGCACAAAAATGTACTGCAGCTCTCGGCTTGCATCGACTATCCTCGTGTCGACTCGGGTCGTCTCGTGCCGTCTGCCCTCGCCGCGAATGTACAGTCAGCCCTCTGTTTCTCTCACTCCGCCTCACCTCGCTTCGTCCACGTTCCGTTCTGGTCGAAGCGTGGACGAGGCGAGGCGAGGTGAGAAGCCTTGGCGGGAGTGTATTTTGTACCACTCGGGTCCCGGCACCTCGGAAAATGCCTCGCCCGAGACGCCTCGGCGAGAATTGACTGCTGACATCATGGAAAGATGGTTCCCTGATCAGAGAATGGCAACGCCTACAGAATAGCTATAGATACAATAATAGCCGTGACTGAACTATTTATATATGTAGTATTTATATTTTTCTTGGTTTTCTTTTTCATATCATAAATAATACTTTCTAATACTCACGATATATTTTCTGACGTAAAGCATTGTAAGTATTTTTCACCCCTATTTTTACATATCTACAAGCGACGTGCGCTATTTATTTGTTTTTCCTCAATTAAGAAATTATGCATTGTTCAATGTTCAGCTTGCTTATCTCTGTAACAAAATGTTCACCAGCCCTTTATAGGGATAGGAGAAAACTGTAAATGGACATTTAGGGGAAATCGATGCGAGGGAATGGACTAGGCACACGACTCACTTTCTTCTACATTTTACTGTGTGATGAATATTTACCAATAATGTTTATATTTTTAAATCATTATTTTAAGAGCTATTATTTTCATACATCTATACTAATAAATTTATGTATAGTTTATTTGCGTGATGCCAAATGGAATTATTATAACGACCTAGTGTTTCGTTGTAATAGTTTCTAACATCAGATCAGAACTAATTGAAATATTCGGTATCACGATATCAAATCACGTCATTAATCATATTTGAAGAATCTACTGCATTTCGAGGAAATGTAAGCGATTTTTGCCATGTAAACAAATCAGTCAACATTGAAAAATTACTTTTAAACTTGAAAGCTTCGCAAGCTGAATAAGGAATCGAACTTTGAAAGATGAGTGAAAGAAGTTCATGAGTATACTTTGCATCTAGTGCTCGTAAAAGCGAAAAGATTAAAGTAATCGTGAACAATATCAAAAAATAAACGATACGAAACAAAAACACTTAAAAAACAAAGTTTTGTTTTCAAACAATTGTTTGAATTTTTAATCTTAAATTATGAGATTTGCCATGCACTTATGAGTATAGAAATATGACGCAAATCAGTAAAACTAAAGCTGCAGTGTTCATAAAATTAAGATGACAGTGTTATACATACTATAAATACTAATTTCACCACAATATTCTAAAAATCTAATATCCGATCTATTATGAAACGAACAAATAATTTCTCTGCAAAAGTCGTGTTATTAAAATGATTTTTTATTACGCTATTAACATGACCGCGAAAATTTGGTCTCCGTGATTTTTACAGAAAACACATTTCTCCAATGCAAACATTTTATTACTGTGTCGATGACTACACAACAAAAATCTCACACTTTTCTAACAAATGAGAAATGCTCTGCGAAATGTATAAATGGAATCTCTCGGTCTGGGAAACACGTGCCCATCACGTGCACTAAAGTTATTCATACGTGCACTCCATCTGATATTGAATGACTTGCTGATATTTATGTTTTGTTATTCTTATAAGTAATGGAGTCTACATTAAGTAATTTATTTTTTTGGTAGGATACGAATTTATCAAAATACCAAAATTCCTAAAGGCTCGTTAACAAGTCTCTGTAAGGTTTTTTTTTTTTAATTCTGTTTTGGCAATTAGCATTATTTATAACATAAAAAATGTTGTAAATAATAATTCTAATGGATTATAATAACCGTAAATAAGATATGTACTATAATTAAAATCCAACCATCGGTATAGCTAAAATATTTAATAGCGGTTAGAATTTTAAAGACTCTTTTGTGAAGATAAGAATTATTTAATTTTTATTTATTTTAAAGAATATTTAGTAATGCGCAGTTTTTTTTCTTACATGCAGTGCACGCCCATGTAATAATTAATAGGTAACATATCTAATTTTGTCAGTATATATTGGTTTTTCGGTCAGTAAAAATAATAAAATTACATATTTAAAGTCATAATTTTTTACTCATTGCATTTTATTGATTACTTTAGTTTTGGTTATTTTTATTTAAATACTGATTAAAAATACTGACCCAATAAGTACCAGCATTTCAGAGTCTCAAATGGAACTTCTATCGTGACATGTGTTTATTGATTTACTAAAAACAGTGAAATTTCTCGTAATTATTGATCAACCCTCAATTATGGGTGCTTGCGAATACACTATCGTGTTTATTCCAGAGTTGGCTCTCCGACGCTCATAACCACCAAGCTCAGATGTTGTTTATTTAGAAGTGAACCTTCTACATGGACGAATAAGGTTTGAAACTTCATGTACATTTTTATCTCAAAAGAAAATGTCTAAAATATCTTCTCTGGTCCGAAAAGATTAGGTTCTAGAATAATGGATGGCGAAGGTGCGTTTCTGTAATAAAAAATTGATTGAGTATGATTGATGGGAATTTATTATAATTTTCCTTCCAAGGGTAAATCTATAAATTTAGTATGCAATTTAAAAATAAATTTAATTTAAATATTCTATCATAAAACGCCTTTTAAATTTTTTTTCGATATTGTCTGCAGAATGTACGCTCGAGAAAAAAGATAACAATTTACATATTTATTCATTTAAGCTTTACAAATTTATACATAAACTATAATATTGTATATGATTTTGTAGAAATCTGAACTAGCCGCATAATTTCTGGCCGTTTATTGAAGCGCTCTACAGCCATTTGGTGGTTGGGTGAAGTGAAATATCACAATTATTTATTTGTACAATTAGTGTCGGATTCGCATACATTTTTGGTGGTTTCAATAGAACTATTTAAGTGAGGTATATTGTCGTAAGTGGGTGGGATAATTTGTCTATCTTCTAATACATTAAGCCAAGTGTATAGAAGTCTGATACTGTCATACATGACAGTAGTGCATTATAAAGTACATAATACATACAAACATAAATATATAGTACATACAATACATTCCTTGCATCCATATCTGCACCTAGTATTTTTACTTTATGGCGTGTTATATTGTTGCATTGTGTTGACTCGAATTAGGAGATGCAATTACTTCTCAAGTACACGTCGCGCGTGGCAGGGTTACCTATCGAGGACGCGCCTCTGGGCATATCAGAATGTAATTAATCCTGTCGGTTGTATTAATTAGTTTATTGAGATACAGTGACTCAACAAATTTTGATGGAATAATCAATACAATTTATTGGTAACGCTGTTATATCAACTCGTTTATAAACTCGGTGGAACCGAGCCATATTTATGTTTATTTTTTCTAATAACATGCAAACTTTATTTAGTTTTGAATGCAACCAACTTAATTGAAACATCTTGTAAAATGTTTTTGATCATTTTGTAATTTAAATAGAAAACCAGTGTCTAGTTGGAATTTTTATTGCATTCTTCATTCAGTATTATAAATATTACTTTAATGTTTTTTTGACAGTATTATGATTTTCATTTGTTAACGGCCGCTTAAAGATAGGTCATAAATACCCAAATAAGATTGCATGAAATCTACGAGCTTTCACAATATTTATAATTAGGATAACTTATTACAAATATATAGAAACTTTTTGGGTGGCTCACTTTTCTTTTAAAGGTGCAAAATACTGAAAAAAACAGTAAAATTCATCAGAATATTAATAGACATTAGAAATCACCATAATATTTTTTTAAATATGTAAAAATGATAATTTTTTAAGAAAAAAACATAAAATAAAACAACGAAAAAATTAAATGATTAATTATTTAAATTAGTCTGAATTCTTATATAATATTTATCATAACTTATATATAATACATTTATTTATTAGTTATTCAAATTTCTTGTGAGATGTTTGCTTAAGTTTATTATTCATACTATAAATTATTTCTGATCTGTCTTCATTTATCCAGTGTTTTTAATCATTTTTATTATCTATGTTTAAAAATGTGTATTTTAAAATGAATACTTACAAATAAACAATGATTGTATTTTAATATTTCACATTTTTCATATGAACATCACTTTATAGCGTAAAATTTCACTAATAATGTTTCCATACTCCACTTCTCGTCCACCCCTTAAACAATGCCAACAGTTTTCTTTAAGGGGTTACGTCTACTTATTTGAGTCGAAAATTTTTAATTTTATTTTGATATTTTCAAAGTATTATATTTCGAAAATATCTTCACAAAATTTCAGAACGACCCGAGCATTTTTCACGAAGTTACGTGAGTATACAGGTAGTAAGCGCAAGCTAGGCAGCTATACCCTCTCCCCTCTAGCTCTTTTACCGGCGTATTTGAATCATTGTATAAAATATAATACCGTTAAGACACAGTTATACACTCGCATTAGGGTGTTGGAAGATTTGAAATATGTCTTTAATTAAAAAAAATAAAAATTGCGTTACATAGATTCGAACTTGAAACTTTAAAAGCGTTTCTTTCGAAAACATATTTTTCAAAAAAGGCCAATACGATGTATACGATATCTTAAAAACAATTTCACTCATTGGCTTCAAATTTTAAGAGTTTATTCTACATATGGAGGACTGCTGAATGATCGAAGAATTTTTTCCTGATGGAAACTTGTTATTTTAGGAAAAACGAGAATTTTGAAAGTCAAAAAAAGTTATTTTTCAGTAAAACCAATCATTTTGGTAAAAATTAAGATTTCTTTCGATCATTCAGCAGATGTTGATGTCTTCTAACAGAATTATATTTCAGAAGGCGTTCTTAAGTTATCGTGTACACCCCAAAAAAAAAAAAGTTTTCGGTAATTTGCTATATCTAACCCATTTTTAAATATATATTAAAATAATTTATATATTAAGTTCAATATTGGCTTATACTATAAAATAATTTTTAGTTTTGGATTAAAATAAGCATTTCGGTTGTGAATTTTTTTTTTCGAATTTTGCCTATGACAAGTAGACGTAACCCCTTAATGTCATACTGATACAAGTAATATTCTTAGAAATGTAAAAATAAAGTTCGAGTATATTTGTACACAAGATCTATATTATATGTTTTTGTAGAATAAAGTTACATGTTTCCATTATTTTTAATGATGGATTATTTTTAATTTAAAAATATCGCATAAGAAAGAAGTATCTATATATCCTGAGTGAAAATCTTCTAAATTGATTTAAATTACACATATTTAAAGTAGATAGTAAGAATTGTCGATGGATGACGTTTCTAGGGATTTTTTTTTTGTGTAAAAACTCTTAAAAGTTCTTAAAACTCTTAAATGTCGAAGAATGACGACACAACCACATTTTAGTGATTGGTAGAAGAGAATATTTTTAAATATGCTCTAACTATACGGGTTCCTATAGTAGTATACATGTTTTTATCGCGAGTAAGTTAAAACACCGAAGTAGCGTGTCTTTATATCAAATCTAATGGAACCGTATTTCTCATACATATGTAGATTATTTTTCCTTTTATTTGGCAAGTATGTTGATCATCGTTTATCTATGGTGTTGATACAAAAACAATTATGTTAAAACTGCCAAAATTGAAATAGAAAAAAATAATGCAGTGCTAAATGATTTTGAAACAAATATTAATGCAAAAGTGATTAAACTAATTAGTATTTTTGAATATACACAAGACGACAAACCACCTCGTGATTTAAAATTTTACTATAATGCAATATAATATAATTTATATAGTATAATTATTATTAATAATTATATAGGTCTTCATTAATATTCGACATTACTAACTTATGTTAATAACATAATTATTAGCAATAGGTATTTATTCATGTAAATTTTTGTTACCTGTTCTTAACTTACGGTCTAAAAATCATTCAAATAATTTTAAACCAATAAAAAAAAATAACAAATAGAACAAATAAATCATTCATTAACATCTAATTTTTACAAAATAAATTCGTAATATTTCTCAGCTAAAGAATTCTAGAATCCCTTCACGTCCGAGATTTATTTTTGGTGTAGAGACTGAACATCATTTTTCTATGAAAACTTCTTCCCCTTTGCTTTACAGTGGCTTTGTCGGTTTCTGATTCAATCGACAAGAAATCGCCGCGGTAGGGGTAGAAGAAATGAACCGGAGAGGGAGGGGATGATTGTATTTTTCTTTCATTACTTAAAAAAGCACTACCGAGTTAGTTTAGTAGAAAATTCGTGAAACTCGCGATCTGAAAATAGTGTATTAATAATAAAGGATATAATATAATTTTGGCAGATTGATCTCATTGTTTTATTATTCTCTCAGAATTGATTTAAACAAAAAAATAATCTGGAGAAAATCTGACTTATTGGCATTTTCATGAAAGATTTCTTTCATTTTTATAGCTTCTTCTGAAACTTAATCAAGTTCCAGGAAAGATAAAAATTCAATGTCTATTATGTATGTCGAATGATGTCTGAAGTCTTGAATTTTAATGCTGGATCAGAAATATTATTAAACATAACGTGAAGTGTAAATTTATTCTCATGTAGGTATATATTATTTTTAAAAGAACCAATTCTATACTACTCTCTTTAAAATAAGTATTTTAAATCTCTCCAATTCAAGGAAACCATTAAACTAAAGCTAAAAGAAACAGAGATGAAAAGAAAAAACGTAAAATTTCAAAGCAAAAAAGAAACAATTAAAGGTTCAGTTGTGTGTTATGTAGGTAGGTAGGAGATGGGGTATTCGTTATCTTTAAGTAGTTGAAAAAGACAGGTTAAATAACGAGTTACATTTCTGAAGAAAACCTCGACTAGCTCACAGCACCAGCTGAGGCACAGCCTTAAACTGTGAAATAATGATTTTGACGGTTTATTAATTTAGTTTATTAATTTTATTAACTAAAAATGTATTGACACGTAATACATAATTTATACAGTGTTTTGATAATAATATGGTAATGTTCACCAAATTCATTAATTATACATAATTTAATTTAATTTATATCCATCCATAATTATTCATTATGAATGGATATAAATAAAACAATGTTGTTAACGCACTCATACATCGATTATTGAAACGATACCTGGTATCTCCTTCCCTTTCTTTTCCCTAACCTATCCTTGAGCACGAGGAAGAAGGAAAAAGGTCGCTGCAATCAACACTCTCGAACTGCAATGAGTTCAGTGTGTGCTAGAACTGTGCACATTTGAAATCTTACGGATTAACTACCATCACATAAAAACTAACGCTTAAAATCTACATCTATTTACTTCCCGCTAATACTTAAAACAATCCTTTACGCGAGTGTATAACAGTAATTGTTACATATTCTGCGCCGCATGTCTTGTGGTTGGAAAACAGAGACAATTGATCCAGCATCAGGCAGACCGAAAAACTAAATGCGTCCTATCTTCTAATATTTCCACCATAAGTTATAACTCTACTTGAGTTTATTAGAAAAACTTGAGTTTCGAGAGAAACAGTAACTCTCATCGACAGGTGAAGTATTAAACTAACTACACACAAGTATAGGAGATAAGGCTTAGGTGATAGACATACAAGTAATTAAGTACTAACAGATAGAGGGAGAGGGGTCGGAGTTACTGGTGGAAGGTGGATAGGTGATTGTAACGGGAATATTGAGAGGAGATGAGTTAGAAAATGTAATATGTAGTATTAACAAATTAATACTCGAGTTCAAATTCTTTTTGTTTGTGTGTAGTTAGTTTAATAGTTCACCCGTCGATGAGAGTTATTGTTTCTCTCAAAACTCGAGTTGTGCTAATAAATTCAAGTAGAGTTATACACTGTTTTATTTATATCCATGCATTCATTTTAATTTGACAATCCACCTATAGTGGGAAAGTTAATATTAAAGATTTAATATAAGTGTACAAATATAATGTTACAATAAAAGCTTGATTAAATTTTAATAGAAATTGAAATCAATAAAAATATGCGAATTTCTTGGAAAGCGTGGAACATAAATATAAATAAATAAAATAATATAACATATAATGTAATGTTTTATTTAAACCTAATGTATTTATTAGAGAATGTATCCAACTTATTTTTTATATTGTTGATATCATACAATCTATACAATCGTGAAATATGGTTACAGTGTACAATATTTATTTGATCATAACCAAGAAACCCCGCAACTACCCTCCGTTAAAAAGTTTATCTATATACGGTATTTAACACATTTTGTGAAAACGATTACTAGATATAGATCGAACTTTTCTGATAAATTAACCTTGTAAATATCTCAGCTACGTTCGTTAGCTAATCTGGTACGTCATCTTGTTTCAAAATGGCGGCTGTTTAAACATTGTAAAAATGTGTAACTTTATTAATATAAGACAGAGAAAAAACTGAAAAATTTTACCGTAAAACAAGAAAAACCCTTTCTCTTTACATACAGGTAAAATCTATTTGAATCGTGTAACGTATGCGGAAATTTTTTTAATTACTTTTTTAGTAAATAAATACGTTCATATTTTAAGTACAGTTCTCTTTAACACTTTAAACAAGTATATTATACTCGGTAGTGGTCGAGATTAAATAGACCACGGTGTTAACTTGCTTTATCGTATCTCCTTAAATAGCACATTAACTACAATCTAGAAAATTCCACGACAAACTACATTATACTGTAATTTAGCTCTGTTCCGCTTACATACAATTCAATATAAATAATCTTTCCGCTGACTCTTTCGTATATTCTATAGATAATGAAATGAAAGAAGTTGCGTACAAAATAATGAAGACAAATAAATCATTTCCAACCATTATCGAAAAAATCATCCAGTTATTTAGATTTCGTTTCTTTACTATCTGCGTCTTAGTGAGCGATTTTATGAGAATAAAAAGATGAAATATATAAGGAAAAATTTTGAATTTTATTAAGGATAGATAGTTAATCTTTAGAATACACGGGTTTAAAATGTAAAGATGACGTCACGTAGAGATAGTACAGAGATTGTGGGTGGTTTATAAGCTAAAGTCGATTTGGGTAACGTGGGAGTTGATAATAGGGTGGCAGATACCTTGCACTTAACTTTCTCAGAAAAAGACTTCGTCTTTTTACAAATTAGAGAAAAAGATTCTTTTATTTTATTATAAAATCATAATAGGATCAAAAATTCATATCAATGTGAAGGGTTCAAAAGCAAAACTGTGAAAACAAAAAAATGTGAAGGGTTGTAATTGCAGTATCGAAAATTGAGGGCGACGTGTTGGAAAATTATAATCTGGCAATAGTGACAGTTTTACAATTATTGATTGCTCTCGAAAACATGTTTGTATCTTTAGAAGCGTTTTATCAAAAGCATATTATTTTTATAATTTATACTCAAATTATCAGTTAACTAAATTTGTATATTTCAATTTCATCGATTAAAAGTGTGCGAAGACGAAGATCTAAATCGGTCACAATAAATTTTTTACCGACGGAAATATTTGAGAAGCATTGTACTCGAGTAGAATTGTTGCATATATATACGAAAGAAAATAATTCTTAGACAAATACAATACATTTCACATAGGAATATTTCTACGGAGCTGTACATGAAAATGATACACAGCGGAAATTATATAACTCCGATCACACGGCACATTAAATTGGGAAGACTCCGTTACCAGATTGGATTATAGACGACTAGTTCTATAGACGATAGATAGAGAGGGTTCTTGACAAAAAGCCTCCAGAATGGAATATCAGGACGCCCGAGTTAGGGAAGTAGTATATATAGAAGCAACATCCTGGCCTTGGGCCTAAGAAACTGTTGACAGGTTGCAGGAGACAGACTAAGAGTACGGATGTTTTCTGGAGGTAGCCAAGACTCACTGACGCTAATAATAATATAGGTTTTCATATAGATAGTCTAGTTATTCGCAACTCACCTAATTCAGATGTATAAGTTATTTCTTCATTGTTTGGAGACGAAGCTATTTTTTTATTATATTTAATGGAAAATATATGGAAGTATGGGTAATTACAGGGATTACGACCTGTCTTCGGCTGGCTTAAGTGATCACTTTATATAAATATAACGTTCACCATTCTCACCCATTAATCAATCTCCATATATATCAAATTTTTAAAAGTTGTATATATGTTAATATGTGTAAACACTTCGAGTACCACTACACTATCTCCATCTATGATATTTGATAATTCATTTTTCTGAAACAGCATATATGTCACAATGAGAATCTAATTTCTTTTTAAAGCAAATTCTTTATCTGTAAAATGTTTTTAATACTAGAATACGCCTGAAAAATCAATATTTTTCAATTTTACGTATTTTCTTATTTTGACTAGTATATTATTAGCAATATTTGAATACTTGTGTCCAAGAATACACAATTACTGGATTTGTGTCCAAGAACACACAATTACTGGATTTTCACCTACAAAGGCACTGTTATTATACAAATAGTAGATATCTCATAGAGATGAAGACAGGTCGTAAGCCCTGTAAATACCCATTCTTCCATATATTTTCCTTTAAATGTAAAAAAAATAGCTTCGACTCTATGATCTATCTATTATTTGTTTAATAACAGTGCCTTTGTAGGTGAAAATCTAGTAATTGTGTGTTCTTGGACATATTCAAATATTACTTTTAAAATTAGCAATATTAACTTTGTGGTTAAAATTCATATTTTTATTTATTATATTTGTTTTATTAACAACGTAATTGAGTTTAAATACATCTACCGGTTTCAAAAAATACAATTTTCTTCTTCAAGATATCATAACTAACTAAAAACATATATTATTGTTTCTTTACCAGAATCTATTTAAAAATAAAAACACAATTATTTAAAAAATAAATTTAGTACCTAACTCAAATTGTTACTTAATACAAATTTACTCGAATAAGTTTTAGGAAAAAATTTTAGAATGGCACTCGTAATTAAATTTAGTTGGTTGTTTATAATTTTTTGATTAGTTTTACACGCTTTATTTATCTCCAACGATTCCAAATTATTTAATCTGCGACCAACGCCGTTTGTATGCAAAATTGACAATCCCAATTTTTTATCAAAACTATGACCATTTTCTATCATCTTTATGTATTCAAATATTGCTATTTCTTAATTGTTTGTTGTTTTCTAGAGATGTAGATAATTGTAATAAATATTTATTAACAAATTTTTTTAATATAATGTTTATCTACTAGTATTGCTTTGAAAATAATTTCAAATCATTAAATACTTGCAAACTAATTACAAAAATAGAACAATAAAATACATTGATATTTATTGTATCTAATGGTTGAAAGTTAAATTGTTGATACTGATAAAAGAACGAAAAAAGGTATATTGCGATATTTTATTACAGTCGCTAAACTCTACCAATTTATTCTAGTAGATACTGCGAGCACCCAGAACGTGTAACTTTGATGTTATCTCTTTTGACCATTTTAAATAGCTTAACATAAATTGACGGGACAAATTTTTCTAAAGGTGCAGTTAATTCTAAATTTTCCTTTTTCGTAGAAAGCAATCTCTTTGTGGTTTGATATATTATATTAAATAAAATAACAATCACTTTGTATGAAACCACTAAATTTATTATACGTCAACCGGTTTCGCTAATCTCAAGGTTCATGAGAACGTATATATATACATAAAGAGGAAGATAGAATATAAAATTACATGTAAAAGAGAGAGACATAATACATATATACTTAAATAGATGATCAAGGGAGTCAGAATATAAAATTATATGCGAAAGAGAGAGACAGAATACATATCCAGATAGACAGAACATTAAGAGAGGCGAATACAGTGTTGACGAATATTAAATTGATTTTAAAGGAAACATACCTAATATGGGGTTAATGTATAAATTAATTTGATTATTAAGAATTAACCTTTAAAATCAATTTAATATTCATCAACACTGTATTATCTCCTACCTTAATATTCTGTCTCTATTTTTCGCATGTAATTTTATATTTTGTCTCCCTTGATGTTCTATTTAACTATATATGAAACCGGTTGACGTATAATGAATTTCGTGGCTTAATACAAAGTGATTGTTATTTTATTTAATATAAATTTTCCATGTTACGTGCTTAAAAAATTATAAATCTTGAATCATTTTTTTAATAGCACAAGCATTTAGCTTAGTTTTAAAACAGTACAAAATATTACACCGTGTATGCATTTTTTTTGTTGTGTCTGTTTCTTTAGCGATGAGATAAACTGTGATTGTGGGATTGGTGTTCAATTGAAAGTATGATTGGTAACTGTGATTATTTGTTATTCGACGACCAATCACTGAACACCGTACCGATTAGATATAATAGGCAATGACCAATCATCAATCAATCACAAAATTACAGTCATCATCACCGTTTATCTCAAATTGCTTTTAAAATCCACTTTAGTCCGAAAACAATGCTTTTTTATTTTAATGAGATTGAAATTGAGTCTGAAATCAAATTATTCAATTTAAAAAAAATAGTAAATATCTTATTAAAAAATTAAAATACATAATTTTTATATGTTACGAAAATAACGTATCTTATCAAATTCTTTAGAATTTAACAAAAATATAGATTCAGAATTATATTCTATTGAAAAGCGAAATTTTATATTTGGAAAAATCTTTTGATATAACTTTTTAGTTCACGACCAACAAATATTGGATCAGTAATTCCAGAAATTGTTCATCACAGTGCTCAATCTATTGTGGCCTGCTATCCTTTTAAAGACTTTGTGACATCTTTTGAAAAAAGATATTTGATTTTTTTCAGGACTTAGCCAGTATTTACAATGTGAAGATGTTACAAAATGATAATTCCAGAATTTTTTAGAATCTTTTGAAAAGCCTTTTGGAATACAAATTTTATCAAAGAATTTTAATGATTTCTCCGGGCTCAGACCGTTTTCAATGGAGGTTTAAATTTGTTTTAAAATCTGAAACAATATTTTAATCATGTATTTTCAATAAAACTTTAATACTATTAGACTATTAGATTGTAAAGAAAGTATCAATTTCACAATAAGCAATTTGATATCCTGAATGTATACGATGGCTAAAGTTATCTGTTGTTATTTTAAATTTTTGCTTTGCTTAAAAGATCTTTACTATCAATATGTTGTCATTTATTATATCAAAAATATTATCCAAAAATCACCAATTATAAATTTTTATTTGATACATTAAGCGAAAATTTTTACCAATTTTTTTTTAAATAGAGATGCGTACGTGAAATACGTGTCACATTAATATTTTAAAAATTACTATTTTCACACTATGCTAAACGCTTGTGCGATGAAAATAGGACCAACTTGATAGTCTCCTATAGATAGATCACAAGGCGAGTATCGTAACTAGACTTAGGATTGTATTAAGGAAAAATATAGTTTATTTCAAGTCCGCTTCAAATACACATTTATTTATCATTTCTACATACTTTCGCTAGTTATGATTCTATTTAACACATTAACATAACTTTATTACAATTATTTGCTCGTGGACCTACATACTTACACATGGTATATCAAATAGTTATGCAATTTTTTTTAAATAATATAGAGTGCACGCCATTAATCTAGTGACAAATGCATACAGAATTACTTTATGATTAATAATTTTTATTTGCATATTTTTATTAAATTTATTTTTTGTTTTTTCATTGTACAAACATTTTATTCTACAGTCGTTGTTCAAACAGCAAAAATACGAATAAATTTGTGGCAACACTTTACCGTTGCGTTAAGAAGACACGAAAACTTGAAAAACTCTGAATCTTTCCACCATCATCGCACGTACTTGAGAATTGGAATTTTTATTCTACGCCACGACTATCTCAAAGACTGTCTGTAATTTGGAGAATTGGGAGCTTAACCTCTGTGTGAATGGCGGTGCCTATAAGCTATGCCCCGGTATACAGAGATACTCTGGTTATGCCGAAGATGTGATCTTGAAAAACTTAGACCGGGGAGGAAAATTGTCACCCTTACGTATTTATGATAATTAAATGATTGTCATCGAGTTTCTTCGAAAGATCTTGCTATCTTCAATGTCACTACAAGAACCTTGTTTCGATGATTGATACCGTGATTTTTGAGAATGATAGGTAGTATTTTTTTACTTGTATTAAAAGTGTATTATATTTTATGAGTAAATACGTTCAGTCATTCTTTTTTCGTGTGGTTGGAAGAAAAATAATAAGTTAACATCAAAGATTCGTAGAAATAAGGAAACTTTACTTAAATATCGTGCCCTTGAAATACCAAGGTATCATCCGAAATTCACATCAAATTGAGATTTAGAGTTTCAAAGTTTTGAATACTGAGTACAAATAGAAGTATAGTCTGTTCAGCGGAAAAGTTTTAAGATTAAATTGTAATTGCTCGTAAACCATCAGGGTGAGTGGGAGGGGTTGTTCGACGCGCGTGATTTGCGGATTTGCCAGTCGCAATGAGTCACTGGTCGGGAGCGCACCGCGCGTTCGGGGTTCAGCAATATTTAAAGTGAGTGTTTAAGTTAATAAGTGGTGATCCATTGGTTTGTGCGCGTCGCGCTTTTGGTACTCACTTTAATATTCGACGAGTAAGTGATGAGCCGAGCACGCAGCTTATCTGGTGTTGGGTTCAAAAGTTCAGATAAGAAGTGACAATGGTCAATTAAAGTCCTCCGAGCCCATCAACGTCAGCAGCGACGCCAGAACATGTGGCTCAAGTTCGACGTGAAATTATGCGCAATACACGTAAACTAATATATGTATAAATAAAATATGAGAATAACGATCACGATAATTTTTTATTTTTATTTAATATTAAACTTGAAGTTTTCCGCTGGACATCTTTTATATGTAAATGATAAGTCTATAACAAGAAGCTTTTGTTAGTGAACTTGTCTGGAAGATGGGCGCGAGAGAAATGGCGTGCACGGGCCGGCATCGCGTACAGCTGTGTGCACGTTGTATTAGCACGTATTGGGGTCGGTACCAGGCGTATTTTTGAGGCCCATGAGAGCCTAGTTTTATACATAGGTATATGCATGGTGCGTTCGGGGGACATTGACGGTGTTTCAGATTATGGAGGCGATACACTTCCACAAGTTTATTTTAAGTAAAGTTTATAACGATACTTCACTAAAACTGGCCTTTCCAAAACCCTATGGACTGATGAAAACATTAAATTTACAAATACAAAAATGCGAATAACAATATACGGAAAAAAGTAGAAGATACTTGGGGAGGCCTTCATCCAGCAATGGATAAAAAACGGCTGGTAGTGATGATGATATAATTTATTTTAAAACAGTAAACTGATTTCAGATATGTTATATAATATAAATAATACATTTTTTAGTATTAAAATCAACAGTTTTTGTTCTAAAAATTATTACAAGTGCTTCTGAGATATGTATTTGTTGTAAATAATGTTGATACAAATAAGTCAATTTCTACCAAAATTTCAAATGATAGGTAGGTACCTATTGTTCCAGTCACGATATGATTTTATTTTTAAATGTTTAGAAAACCAAACATATCATGTAAATAAATAGATTTTTCGTTAAAATTCTAATAAATATAGTTGCACGGAGATATCAAATAAATCAAAATATATTTTTGTTTGAAGCTTAATTGATCGCTGGTAACACAAATTATTTGTCACTCGCGCAGCTGCGAGGGAAAAAATGAATGTAATGTTTTATTATTCTTTATGGTAAACGAATAGAAATGATGTGAAGTATATATTTGTATAGGAGAGGGGTTTGGAATATTAGTTGCGGAACGAGGAGAATTCTACATACATTCTTGGTGGAAACATAAATCTGATAGATTATGACACATTTATACAACAGTAAAATTATCTACTCTTTGAAAATGAAATATTTGTGCAAACAAGACGTATTTTTTACATTAATGCATATTAAATTGTCAGCGTTCCAATCAAGTCATATTTTTTTAAAAAGTCGCAGAGCTCTTGGACTGCGTGAGTGGCACCAAAGTGATCACGTGGGTTGCCACCAAAATTAACATTTTGGAACAAGGAACTTGCGTTAGTTCATGTCTATTTTTTGTGGTCTGTGACTTGATTAAATAAATACTATATTTCAAGTAAATTATTTTTCACATTTGAAATAATTACTTTGTGGTTACATATTAATAATTCATGTATAATCAACCACTCAGTTAGGTGTTTTTATATTATAAGGTATTTATAAGAATTATTCAAGTAATTCTTATTGATTATCAAAAATTTTGTTTCACAAAATAGAACAATGGGAAGATACTGAAAATGAACATAAGAAAATTAATTATTTTCTCAGTGTGATTTCAGTTGGCGTTTCACTAAAATTCTTACAGCCTTCGGTGGCTTTCGCGCGGAGAAGATTGTCAAATAGCTCGGAGAGTGATGAATATTATGGAAAGATTGCAGGGGGGAGTTCCCCATTGTGATTCAAAGCAGGGCTTATACTGTTCAAGGCGCGGAAGAAACTTCCCCTCGACGGTGACAAAGGTCGCCAAAGTGCCTACAGAAGAAATCATGGCTGAAATGTGATTTTCAAGTGAAATATCGAGATATTTTCAGGCATTGTGAAAACGTTTATTTATTTGTAGATGAAAAAAGAAAATCACAATTGTTAATTTTCTTGTAGTTTTACATATTGATTTTCATTTTAATTTAACATATTTTTGTATCTCAGACAAAAATGATAATAAAAAAAACTAATAATTGTTTTTAAAACTTACTTACATTAAATTGCTCAATTACAGTAACAAATTGTACCATTAAACGAGGCAAATTTATAATAAAATTCAAATGAGAGAAATTTCATCCTAGTAAGTATTTAGGTATATTATATATGTGGTATTTTGTTGAAAAAATTGGACGTGGTGTCTTTTGTGTCATTTTGCAGTTAAGAATATAAAATTTTGAATTTATTAAGTATATAGGATTTAGCATTTATTAGAAACACTTGATTTAGAATTTATTTAAAACACACAATTTTACTTTTACTACAGTAGCATTTATTACAATATTCTATACATAGGATATATATAGCATTTGGTAAGAATACACGATTTACTGTTGATCTCACTATACTACAACAACCGAACTGTATTTGTTTAAATATGAATTAAATATATTAATTAAAAAGATATATATAAAATCATATTTATTATCTTTGTTTTATTAACCGTTTCGAAAAATACCATTTTGATGAAGAAAATGGTATTTTTCGAAACCGGTAGATGTATTTAAACTCAATTCAGTGGTTAATAAAACAAAGATAATAAATAAAAAATATATAACAAAATTAATATTGCTAATTTTATAAGTATACATATAAAATCAATTTTATCGAAAAATATTGTTGTTGCGCCACCGGAATTCGAACCTGGATCTCTTTCCTAACCGGGTAAGGTGCATTATCCAACTATGCTACAGCGATAATATTTTAGCGACAAATTTTCTGACCTATATGTTACCTTTTTGATATTAATACATTTAATCTTTCCATTATTTATTTACGTATTCGTTTAATTTATTTATTATTAAACCATTTTATATGTTAACACGTAGATGTGTCATTAATATTAGTATGTATTTTCATTATTTGCCTGAACATTTTTGTAAAACTTATTTTTTTAAATACTTATCGTTTTCTATACATTGAAAAATAAGCAATTAACTCAGACCATGATGAGAAAAATTCTTTGCTACAACTTGTATGTCATTAATTGACATGGCGGTAACTTTGTGGTGTATTATTTTAATTTTCACTACTAAACTTTGTACTGCACCCACGTTGGGTTATTTTCACTACTAGTTTCGAGAGATGCAGTCCTAGATAATTAAAGTAAATACAGTATTGTAGTCTATTCGGGCAATGAGGTGGAGCTTGAGAAGAGGGAGGAGGTTTCGGTCGTTAAAGATAATATGGACAGTAAAGTCAAAGTGCTAGGGAATGTTATGTTGTTAAGTAGTGTATTCTCCGAATTTAAATTATTTTGTATTTCAACGATTTCTAAATTGTTAATTATTTATTCTTTATAAGGTACCGAGTGGACGAGCTTTAATCTATGAATAATGAAAGAGTGGTTCGTTTCAATCATGTGATTAAAAAATTTCAAAAAGTTGTTATTTTTTAGACAGCGGTGATTTTCCTTTATTCTTGTATTTAAATTTCTCGCGTTTTGGCCTATATATTTTTTACCGCAATCTCCACAAGCTATTTAATATATTCTGCGTTTTTTCTTATATTATTAGTTTAATATTAGAAACTAGTAGTGACAATAACCTAACGTGCTTAAAATGATATTTTTTTTTACATTTGTCTGTTCACTTAATAAAAGAAATGTACAATGTTCATGTATGTAGTTTCGTGACGATACGTGATGTGATAAGGAGATTGTCGGTCAAATTCTAGTTTCAGGCATTCGCCAACCTCTTCCGGGTCTTCTTTTTATTATCCCCCTCGCCACTATGTCATGATCTTTCCTTTGGTTGTTTTGTACATATATTTTGTACATACATTGTGCGTATTACGGGACTCATCTACTATCGCTCACTACAGCCTCCGTGCCTTCACCTTCCTCAGAATATCTTCTCCTTCTTGTTCTTCTAAATAGGCAATCCACCTTTCAAGAGTAGTTTGTGTCATTAATCAAGTTAAAACTTTATATTACAGAAAAAGTACAATTATATTATAGAATAGAAAATTTTATATTTAAAGTCAATACCATTGTCGTTCAAAAAATTTGTTTTTATAAAGATTAAATGTGGCGAGTTAAGGGAAAGAAGATGACACAAGTTAACCGGGAGTTGAAAATTACCATTGACTGTAAAAAAAAACGGTGATCCACAATGAACAGGCAAACAAGATATGCTTAAGGGTTTCTTCATCGGCACCACACTCACACATTGGGGAATTTATTAAGTTCAATCTGAATAGATGTGAGGCTACCTGGCAATGCCCAATTCTCATTCTAGATAAATTTGATATTGCTATTTTGGAGACTTTCCTTTTGGAGAACCAGGGGGTGCGGGAAGTAGATCTTTGAATTATTTTAAGCCGATTACCCTTATGATTATTTAAATCCATCCATTGTGCAGTCCAAATAGAATTCGTACGTTTTTTTACCATATTAAGTCTGTCATACATCGGAATATGGAATTGATGAGGGAAAACTCCGGAAAGAGTGGCCTCCTTGGCCAGTTTATGAGCACATTTATTTCCATTCAGAATATCTATGCATTATTAAATGAGACTTGCGAACTTTAATGTCAAAATCACAACATACAGGTTACAAGAGACCTAGTGCGAAATATTTTATGGGTGGATTCTTGACTAAATTACTAGTCAAAAATATTCAACGGGTATGTCCCTGATCTAAACCATGTCAGAAATTTCGATTTATAAAAATGTTTTATTAATATCAAATTATATATTGAATACAAAAAAAAAAAAGTCATCTAATTTCGAGCGGCTAAACTATTTTTTGTTAGATGATTTAGGGTCTGAAGCAAAGATATATATTAATAATGAAACAATTTTGCAAATATTTATTTCGAAGCTCGTAGACGTCGGGTTTAATACGATTAAAAAAAATTAACAATAATATTTTCCGTAACCGAGCAGAATTTGCACATATTCCTTGAACATTTTTGACTCGTAATTTAGTCAAGTATCCATCCACCCTTAAAATATTATGTTACACCCTGTATAATGAAAATAAAAATACAACGGATTGTATTTATTATACTGATAATTTAAAAGTTACGCCAGAATAACATTTTCATTACCATTTTTAAGATAAGAAAACTCTTTACAAAATAAGAATCTTTTATTTCTCCGCTTTACTTGTTTTAAAATAAAACATAAATAGTACATATCTCTTTGGACAAATCTTATTTAGTTGAAGATTCTTTATGCTTTATGGTTTTCTATTATTTTCCACAACGAATTGTCTCTTCTTAAAGTACTCTTCTTATGTTGTTTGTAACTAACTGACCCGCATGATGAGGTCAGGAGATACAGTGCTTAAAGAAAGCGGAGAAGACAAAAAAATTTTTCACAATATTGAAGAACTCTTGAACTTCGCGGCTACGAAAATGAAATAAAAATGTACCATCAGTGATTACTTAAGACACCATGTTTTTATTATTTTTAAGAATGTATAGCGTTATTTTAATTTCCCTAATACATAAAATCTTTTTATTATCTTCGAACAATGTATGTATTATATTTTTTTATTGTAATATTGCAATTTCAAAACATAATTTAATAATATTCAATACAAATTAGATGTATTTATTGTACGTCGATGATGCAGTATTAAAGGCAAATAATGAACAAGAAGATGTATACAAGGAAAGCGACGTAATTGTGAATGTCAACAAGTCGAAATTGATGGTATTCGAGAGAGAAAAAAGCAATATAACGTGCAAATACTTGTAGATAATGAATGTTTGGAACAAGTAGATGAGTTTGTGTATTTGGGAAGTATGTTTGATAGAAACAGAAAGACAGAAAGATATTGAAAGGAGGGTGACTGCAAGAATCAAAGTGAACGGAATTACAGCTAATGGGAACTTGTCAACCGAAGCAAGACTAACGGTTCAGTCCTGGTACCGACACTGATGCGTGGAAGTGAAGCCTGGAGCTGGCAGAAGAGAAAGTAAAGTAGACTAAATGCAATGAAAATGAGTTCACTTAGGCGTATATGCGTCAGATCTATTTATGACAGCCGATTTAAGTATAGTGAATAAGATTAAGAAAGAATCATTTAGGTGGTTTGGTCATATGGAACGTATGAATGAGAAAAGAGTGGTACGAAATAAATATGGTACATGTAAGTGTTGATGGCACCAGAAATAGAGGACGTTCGCCGAAGACTTGGCACGACCAGAAAAACTACAAGTTGGTTTTGTTAGAAACCATAATAACCGACGAGCTTGTATGAGAATATGTATAAATGTGGATGATGCGAAAATTGTGTGTCGGGACCGAATAATGTGGCGCTCTACCCTCTCTGCCTACCCCCGCGGAGAAACGGCGTGATGGTAAATAAGTAATTATAAATATAATACAGTGAAATATCGATTGATCGTTCCTCGAATAATCGTTTTCTCGCATGTATCATTTATTTCTTCCAGTCCCGAATTAATTTCATACAAAACACCCAAAAATAGATCGCAAGGATCGTTCCTCTATGCATCATTTTACCGAATTAATCGTTTAAATTACGCAGCATCCTCCGTAGCTAAATGCTTGGTTTCGATTAACGACATTCGTAAACAATGAACAGAACGTTCGAGAGACAGAGAGAGAGAGAAAGAAGACTGCTGCTGGCTGCCTCTTGACATTATATAATATATAGTTTATTTTTATTTAAACACATTAATTTATGTAGCCGTAAATACTTGATGGCTAGTCCTGGGTTTTTTTATAGATAATGTTAAATATAGTCATTCAATCTATGCAAATCCAAAATACACCAACCTTTGTGAACATGGGCTGGTAGACGCCGATGTAGCTCTCCTTGTAGTCTGGTGGTCCTTAACTCTGCTGGCCAGCCTCCGACACTATCTCACAACCGATAATCCAAAAATATATAGTACAAAATGTTTTTATATCGTCACCGTAAATAAGTCCGTCCGAACCGAAAAACTGTCTCTTTCAGTAGCAGTTTCGCTTTTATTTGTTGTTTTTAAATCCACACAAAAATAATACACATATTCAAAATTTTATACAAGACCTACCTATCGAAGTATAAAAGCGAGTAAACAATTTACATGTGAAGTATATATCTTTTTTAGAATTTGTGTTAAACACTTAAGTATGAAAAATGTACTTAACTTTTTTCTATATTCCCGCATTCATAGTTAATTTCAATAGATCCCTTCAAAAACGATAGAGGTCTCACTGCATATACAGAAAAAAATCATATATCGAAAAAATACTTGGTTATCACCAGCTGGAGACGAAATTTGCTAAGGAAATGCTTTATCGTGAAGCCAAGTTAACTATTTGAATTTACGACAAATTTGAGATTTATGTATGGAGTCTTTTATAAATGATACATCTACTACTCCATTTTCAAAAATGGAATGATATATGTAACATTTACAAAAAAACCACATGTGTCATTGAATTTCAAAATCCGCTATTACACTTTTTAAATAAATTTTTAGTTATATATTGTATCATTGGATTCGGAATTTTTATTTTTTATTAAGAATGCATGTTTTATTTAAAAAAAATCGTTTTATTAGCTAGCGATAATAAGTATAATGTTAGGGTGAGCAAAATCCGGAATAATACGAAATGACTTTAAAAACCTGCCATGTTTTTTTTAACATACTGAAATACAAAATAATACAATAATTAACGTAAATACATCATAATTTTATTTGAAATTAATACATTAATTATATTATTTTAGATTAATTAATACATTTTACAAAAAAGTAATAATACCTGTCATTAAAGTTTGCCGGTTTTCCTCGATATTATGAAAATGTGTTATAGCGAGTATTGAAAGTCAGCGACTCATATAAGTTTAAAAATTTTAATAGTTAACGTAGCGTAATAAATAATAAGGCATTTTATTGGCAAGGAAAAGTTTCGGGTTCATATCCCGATAGTAGATTTTTCTGTATGTCTATCTTATAGATTCACATAATTTGTATTGTAAGCTTAGTGAAAAAAATATTTAGTGTGAAAATATTGTAGCATTTACCTCAACTAGCAATTTTCTAAGGTAGGCACGTTAAATAAATCGTAAATAATCTATATACAAACACGCTTTTTAATTAATAATTCTAATAAAATTAACTTTTACTTTACTATTATTACTTTTAAGTGCGTACTTTTGAAGTTTTTTTCCAATCAGAATTAAATATCCCTTACTGTATCCTGGTGTAATTCCAAGTAATTTTCGCCATACAATAATCCAATGTGTAAATCAAAATATTTACGGCTTTGGAATTAATGCCTTGGATAAAAGCCAATATCTGGCAAACCGCAATGTTTTGTGAACGTTTTCATATATTTTTTAATTTTTAATTTCAAACATAAAACCACGCTTCGGCCGATGGTTTCTGCTTAATGGTGAAAATGAAAGAAGAAAGCAATGTTAAAGCGTAGAAAAATTAACAAAAAAGAACCGAAACATCAACAACAAAAAAAATTATATCGGTATTATAACATTTTTGGATATTGATGTCGTGTAAACCGGTGTTGAACCATGCATTATATTATACAGGGTAGACTATAAGTTAAATACTAAATTAATGTATTAATTATAAATATATACATATAAAATCAATTTTGTCGAAAAATATTGTTTTAGCGTCACCGGGATACGAACCTGGATCTTCATTTCCAATCCGGGGAAGTGCACTACCTTTGTGCTATAACGCCAGTATTTTTCTTGACAAATTTTCGAAACTATATGTTACATTTTTCAAATTAATACACCTGTCGTTCCATTATTTGAAAGCCATCTACATTATTTTTACAGAATCTCAAATACCTTTGAGTAAACCGATTTGCAGACGCCAGAATTATCAATTCATTTTTGTTAAATTTTGGACACGTTGATACAACATATATTATTAAGGAAAACACATTCTTATATATATCCCGGTGACGCTAAAACAATATTTTTCGACAAAATTGATTTTATATGTATATATTTATAATTAATACATTAATTTAGTATTTAAAATATCACAGACCTATGTTCTGAATAATTACAACTTCACAATAAGAATGTGTTTTCCTTAATAGACTATAAGTATTTGCAAATTCAATAAAAAAAATACTACAGGTCGTACGATAAGGAATGTTTATTTCACTGAAAGATAACAATTAGAAAAATCATGACTTAAAAATAATGCTGTTTAAATGTCCAACATCCCGCCGCTGGTATTCCTCGAATCTGTCACCTAGGTTTTGGAATACTCTTGACGAATATTCGATTTTATATAGTATAGATGAAGTATGAGTGGTCCGTCTTTTGAAATTTTATGCCCACCGTGAGAAATCGTACAACAGTTTTCAAATTTCTTTATAACTTTCATGGCTCAATAAGTTAATATTGTATTAATATTTGTGAATTATGAAAACTTTACATTTTAAACTTACTTTAAAATAAGTTTACATATATGTAGAATTAGAATAATGTACAATAAAGTCGATTAAAGTTATATAAACAATAAATAGTGGTATAATCAAAAGATTTCAATACTGTATTTCACTGCAAAAATGGCCCACATTTTTATGACAAACGTAATGGAACAAAGCAAATATATAAAATATATGTTAAACGAATAATACTATACGAATATCAAATATCACATAGAGACAAAGCTATTTCTTATTATATTTAATGGAAAATATATAGAAATATGGGGTAATTACAGGGGTAAAGACAGGTAATTGTGACCTGTCTTTGGCTGGCTTAAGTAATCAAGTGATATATAACATTCGTATCCACCCCTCAATCTCCACATTTATAAAATTTTTGAAAGTTGCATATATGTTAGTATGTGGACTCTCTTAGAGTACCACTACACCATCGCCATCTATGGACCAAATTTTATCATTCGTTTTTTCTTTTTTTAAACAGCATTTATGTCATGATTATGAGATATCTGATATTTGTTTAATAACAGTGTCTTTGTAGGTAAAATCCAGTAATTGTGTATTCTTAGACATATTCTAATATTGCTAGAATAATCCAGTATTATTCCTCCCGGTTTACTCGCATTTAATTAAATGTATGAAAAATTTTATAAAAAATCTTATGATTGATTAAATATCTCAGGATCTCAGGATTAGATGAAAAATTGGATGGCTGAAATAAGGCCTATAAATTGATATATGAAGAATATTTTGGATAGAAAGAAGTGGAGTTCCATTATTTTTGATATAACTGCAGTGTATAAAAGATATGATTTAATTCTAATTAAAAATCCACAACATCAAAAGTCGAGAAATTTAATGGAATTTTGAACGATAAATATTAACTTGTACTTATAGTCGAGTCGCAAAATATACCGCGTGTCGTGATTTACCATATTCAAAATAAAAAAAATTAATACCACAATGAGTTAACTAAAAATTGAACGCATATCGCCGGTTTGATGTTAAAGGTTTTGGAAAATGAATAAATTAATAAAAAACTTTAAACGCGGGAGTTCAATATGAATGAAAAACATATTCGTAACTGGTGAAAGATGAAGTTAAAAATATATATAAATCGGACTCCTTATGAAAATATATCATGCTTTAAATATGTTAATATAATACAATCATAATTATAAATTATAAAACTTTTATTTTAATATCTATATCTTCGACACGTGCGGTTAATTTTTAATGCTTTAAAATCCTTCAAAACTTAAGCACGACTCATACTCGAGTGAATTAAGCTAGTTAAATAATATTTATTGAAAATCTATTTATTATAAGTTTTGTTCATTTGAACTATATTTAAAGCCTCATTATCAGAATTTATTCGTGTTAAAGTTTATATATTTATATATCATTCCACCCATCAATGTAATAATCGTGAAAGGAGAATTATAATATTCCTTTAGGGTTGTTTATTTAATAATATATTGCTTCATCATAATAATATACTATTAAAGAATATCCTTTGTTCATCGATTATATTATCTGCGCGTTTTGCAATACAGCTTTTTTCAGTTACAATTCATCTCGGTGTGTTCTTTGCAACATTGTATGCATTACAAAATTTTTGTTCCTCCATTAAGGCTTCTCTTTCAAAAATAATTTATATATCTGCATTTTTTACGAAAATATGGGTTTTTATTATTCATTTATATCAGAAGTTATAAAATATATTAGACTTTTTTAACTATTACTTAGATAAGACCTTTACACTAATGTAAAACTAATAAACTGAATATTATTTGCGATAATTAAGAAAATACAACCATTATAAGAAAGACCACAACTATTAAATTCATTTTCCGCGTGCCACAAAACTACTTTAATATAGAAATCTCTTACATATACGAAATATATTTTATTATAATCTTGAAACCATGACTAAGATGATAAATTTTTTTTGAACCAAATTAGCAACATATTAGAAATTAATATAGTTACAAACCATTCAATTTCCAATACATATGATCAATTTTCAAAGTTTTTAAAGCACGTCGTTGAGTTAGTGAATACAAATTATTTTAAATAATATATGTTATATTTACCTACATACTTTGAGAATTCAGCTACTATTTCAAATCAAGTTTTATATCAAAAACATAATAATTAGTTTTATTTTAAATCGTTTTTATTACCACAGTTTGAGGATCATCGATAGCAAGCTATACGGAAATTCGTAATTTTGCAAAGATATAATTATTAAATAAGATTGTTTTATAGCTTTAATTTTAACTGATTCATGTTTTGCCACACGTGTAAGCTTTACATTGTATCATGTGATAATTTTATGTTGGTTTACCAATCAAATATACTAAATAGTTGTATAACCGATGGCGAGATGGCATTAACACCGTCTATTTTTCAATGTTGAAAATAATTGATATACATTATGTACCTTTCCGCAGATGACGCTACCTGACGATTAAAAATAAAAGTTATGAATGTCCACTAAAGTCAGATGCCGTAGTCGGTCGCGGCTATTGACGCGATATAATATATAATATATAATAAATGTACAATTTTGTTTTTAGCCTAACAAGCGTAAGAATAAGTTTGAGTCGTAACAAGTATAAGTATGATTTAAATAAGAATCCCAATGTTCTGAGTGATGTTATTATCGTTTAATAAATGTGGTGATAGATATGTATTTAAATAGTGTTTTTAAGAAGAGTTTTTAATATTTAAGACTCCACTGCACTTATAACATTAATTGTGTAATAAACAAGACGTAAAAAAACTCTACTGATAAGCTTCTAGAAGCAGAAAGACTAATATAATCTTGTGTCGTTTTAGTTTCAGTGGGCCTTCCCAGATTAATATTTTTATATTACAAAATTATTATTATGTAAAACAGTTTTTTAATTTTTTATTCTAAATTAAAGAAAACTTTTTTAAATATACATTTGTAGCAATTCCTCAAACACGAGTATTGGTGAATTATTTTTTATTTTTCTCTGACAAAATTGAACTTTTCAAGAGAATTACGAGTAGCAATTGTGTCTTTGTGTTGTATCTGTACTTTGTAAGGTGGTAAGAAAGATGAGATACAGTGCCGCAGGGTAGACGGACTCACTCTTTTCTTCCCCGCATCGCTGTTAAATCGAAGGGTGTATGGGGACCTCCGGATCTGAATCAATCTGAGCGGCAAATGAACGGCCAACTCCAAAGTAAACTGATTTTAAACTCGTGGGGATGCCCCCTGGTGTGTACTCGTGTGTGTGCGAGTGAATAAAACTTCGGAACACATTTTGTGGCATTGCGTGATAATGAGAGATGCTGTGATCTCATGATTGGAGGCTTAACTGGGTTCAATGATCGGCCGCCTGAAAACTTCTGATCAGTAATGCAAGGAATCTCAAGCTATACAGGAATTTCATCAAAACGTGGACTACGAGATAGGGTATATTAGACATAAGATCATGTCAACGATAATGCGGATACTTCACTTTTCGTAAGTCAAATTCTTAAAACAAACAAAATCGTGCGTGACTCCGTTGGCCTGTATTGTGTGTGGCGTGACTCATACATGATTGTGTTTCACCCAAGCCCCTTCATGGGAGAGTGTACTTGATAGTTAGCCCTTTAATGACTGTCTAGTACCCACTGGTTTCTTTACTTCCGTACATAATACTTGATTATCTATTTGTTTGTAATATTGTTATATACCTGTATCTTAAAAATAAATAAAGATAGCACTCAAAAGGGCGCAGGAAGGTTCAAATTTAAATCTCTGTTCGTTTTGCAATCTCTTACATTAGCATTTGTTTTTCATCTTTCTTTTGTGTTTAATAACTGTAGATTTCGCATTTCTGTTTCTGTAGCACCGATAAAAGAAGTTGAAACTTCTACAACGGTTCTGGGAATGGGTGGGTCCCCCCCCCTTCTGGCGCCCCTTTAATGTGTCTTTGTATCGATATTTTCAGACAAAATCTAAATTGAAACATTAAGAAAATGCTTAAATAATTTGGATACATGAAAAAATACCTATTGAAGTGCAAGTAAGACAGATATATGGAGATGTCGTGGGCGATAACGTAAAACCTCGCGTGAATTGCACAATAGGAGTACACTCTATGATCTAATTAATGATTAAACGCCACGAGTTTGAATTCAGACGGGTGCAAATAAAATAAAAAATCTGACCCATAATGCTGTGGACATCCTCTTCCTGTTGTTATTCTTTACGACATGGGATTCACGGATGAAGAACGAATGGAAGCAACAAATCTAAATCAAGACAGAAAATTGGGATGCTATCAAATATTATTTGTTTGATAAGTTTTTTTAAATGTAGTATGAATGTTGTGTACCCAGAAATTTATATATAGTGTACATATTCTAAATATTTCTAATGAAGTAATTGCTTCGTAGGTTTTTTGTGACGTCAGAACCGTTTGAAGCTCGGACTGCAAATCTTTCTATTTTTGTGAACCAACTTTGAATCCGTTTGAAACATTAAAATACATATTTTTGCGGATACATGAATGACCGTTGATTGTACCCCCTCTCCTTCTCGTTCCCTACCCCCCCTGTTCCTGCCCTCTGTTCCCTTCTCTTGTGATTCATGGCCTCGGGCCAAATGCGGGGAGCCATTGGACTTGAATGCAAAATGTGGAGGAATGCAAACATTTCATTCAATTTACCGACAGACGTTTTAGATTACTAGAGTAGGACAAGACCGCGGGATATTGTCGTATCTGAGTTCAGGTCTGAATAATTCAAGATTTTCTCTTCGTATTCCATCTAGGTAATTCCAACCTTCTTATTAAAACAATTATGGCGATTAGTAGGCACAATCTAATTACATCTAAATCGACTTTACGTTTGATAATTTAATCACGAGTTAAATGCAGTTTACCAAAGGCAGGTTAGAACAACTGAAATAATGTACGCGACGTACTGGTCTGACGGTGTGCGAAAATGCAATGACGTACGATCACACATCGTTTGACCAGACAGTCGCCGTCGCGAGGTACGTGTCCGTCGGAAAAGAGACCTCTGGCGGATACAAAAGTAATAAAGAATAATAATAACGTATCTAATCTAATTATCATCAGCTATTATCAATCCACTGCTGAATGAAGGGCGCCATTTTGTCATTTCGCCGTGCCATAATTTCGTCTACCTAACAAGATAGTGGGAGTTTTTTGTGTTATTTTATATCTCGTGGATACCTTTCGAAAATATTATTTATTCATCGATCACCTGTGCGAAATGAAATATTTACGCTTTTGAACAACGACAATGACACCCTTCACTTTGTTCTACCCTCTAACCCCTGTGTTTCTTTTTCGGGATCTTGAAGTGATTCTCAGTACTTTCCATAGAGGACATCTGTCGTCTTAGTTCTATTTTTAATATTTCAATTAAATCACCATTACAAGAAATGTTGGTAAAAGCGTATAACACAAATTCCGGATGTGGACACTGCGGTGGAAGCTTCAATATTTCCCGCTTATTTTTAAAAGTCCGCCATTATTAGTACGGCCGAGTGCGTCCCGCGACCGGCGCATGCAAATGGCGGCTATCGCGTTGTTTACAGCGAGTTTTAGCCCCGGCCGCCCTGATAAACTTTAACTCCGTTTAACGGCGGGCGTAATGGCGGGCACCTCAGTTTTGGGCGCAAGCCAGACTCCGGAACTTTGCGGTAGGAGGGACGAGGCTTTGAAATTAACACTGTATCGTGGAGTTTATGGAGTTCCACCTATTAAACAGAACCATTTAATAAACATCGGTACACCTTATCCGGAAACTCGCGGCTGCAGAGGCAGGACAACTGTATATGGAACATACTCGTAAAATGCTAAACAACATGTTTGTTGAGACTAGTATTATTTTGATATTTTATTTGTTTTATGAAGTTTATAGCCATGTTAACGTGTGATACAAGAGTAACATAATGTGTGAGATTGCGTGTGGAGCGGGCGTGGAGATACCTCACAGTGTTGCAAATGCGAAAAATGGAAAAGAAAATATTAATGTTGGAGTTATGCCATTAATCTATAGTTGAAAAAGAGATAACTTGAATTAATTTTCATTAAATTGCAATGGCGATGAAAAACTACTGTTGTCGTTTCTACGGTAAAAACGGAGCCCGTACCAGTGAGGAAGTGGTGCGCGGTTCAGCCCGCGCGCGACGCGCGTTGTCGCCGGCTGCGTTCAAAGCGCCATCTTTTATCAACAACTACATCTGTATCACGCTTGTCACTCGGCACGACTCACCAGAGCGTTATTAAATAGGCCCTGCAAAAAGCATTTTTTTATTTATTTACATATTAATATTACTATTACATACACAATTTAAAAAAAAACTTTATTTTAGGTATGGCATACTAAATAATATAAACATGACGCGTAAATGTTTTTTTTTATACCCGTAAATAAAAATTTCTAATATTTAATAACATCAATAATATTAATATAATCAAACATCAGATATTTTTATTTATAATTACAAAACTATTTTTTAAATTATATTTAATGGAAAATATTTGGAAGTATGCGGTAATTACAGGGCTTTCGACCTGTCTTCGACTGGCTTAATTAATTAATGTATAATCTCTACATTTTATCAAAATTTTGAAAGATGTAAATATGTAAGCATGTGGATTCGCTTCGAGTACTACTACATCATCGCCATCTATGGACCAAATTTGATAATTTATTTGTCATCACTATGAGAATCTGTTTCTTTTTAAATATTTTAAAGCAATATTCCTTATCTCTAATATGTTTTTTTAACATATTATGCTTGAATACGCCTGAAAAATCAATATTTTTCAATTTTTTAAATATTTTCTTATTTTGATCAGTATATTATATTAGAAATATTTGAATATGTCCAAGAACACACAATCACTGGATTTTTATCTAGAAAGGCACCTTTATTAATCAAATATCAGATATCTCATAGAGACAAATCTATTTTATAAATTATAATTTTTATTCTATGTAAAAAAATTGACTAAAATTGTATGCGTATTTGATCATTATTTTTATTTCTTATTATTCAGCAGCGGATTCGATAAAATAATAAGGGATGGTTTGCCAATCATTATTGCTATTTTGACGGTCGGAATTTGTTAATTGGACGGCATATTTTCCGATGTCTAAATAAAATTCCCGCCGTAATCGTTTCTGTAAACAAATATTGACGGAGTAATGGCTCTCAACTGAATATCCCAATCAATCAATGCAATTTAACATTTCTGAAAATTACTATAAAATATTTGAAAATCAAAAGCATTCGTTACAAAAATGCTGAGCACTTTTTCAATATGTTAACCATTCCTATTATTTGTTAAGTATGTCGATTCGCGGATTTTGGTAATGAATATTTTGTATGGCGATGTAATGTGTAAAATGAAAAATACCAACGAACGTTGGTACGCGAGGAATTTTTGTCGGCACGCGAAGCACTAATATTTTTTACGTAACAAACACTTACGTCATTAGCACTTTATGTAATAAACTCCATACTCAGTAGTATTTGCAGTGAAATATAACAAATGAGAATGGTAATCCGCTTCCACGACGGTTTAACGTTGGTACCCACTGGGTGAGATGATTTCAAGCATTAAAAATAAATTGAATGGATACGCGTTCATACGATTGTACAAATAATTTATTTGAAGTTAAATTACAAATGTTGACAGTGAATAACAAAAGCTGCTGACTGGACTGAAGCCGGAGTACCGGCCGCTTCGGCCCACGTAGGACGCGCGGATCGCTCGCTGCGTTCGCGTGGGTCGACGGTGTGTATCGGCGTTTCTCAGTGTTTGGTTTTTCTTGGTGCGCTCAGCTGCACCGACCATTACTCGGGACGGTTCGCTACAAATCCTTTAAAAATAATTACGTTATTACTCAATTCATATTTTTTTCTATTATCTGAATTTAGTTCTCTTATATTATGAACAAAGTACGGAAATAATGTTATTAGATACATATTTAAGTTAATTTTACGGAAAATTTGACAAACTGTTCGAAGCTATTTCATAATTTTAGTTTTGATGACTTCCGCGTGTTTTTATTATTTATTTTATGTAAGAAAATCAAATTCTTTCATGATACGCAATTGCAAAGTATTTTTTATATTATCCCAGTACTAAAAAGAGTTCGAACTTTATTGCCAAGTATTTTGTATCGCGTGAGAGGTAACATTTTGAAAGAATTCTGATATCGTATTGTTATTGCGTTTCGTGTATAATCCGCGATCAGATTCCTTTTACTACATATCCTAATAAATTATTACGTTATAGGGTAAATTGAATTTCAATACTGTTACGGTATCCGAAATACGCCAATCTTACAAATTGTTACATTTGTTATTTATACAAACTAGTAATGTACTCGCTACTACATAACTAAAACACTTTATTTTTATTTTAGAAATGTGATGTATCTATGTATCGAGTGCAAGACACGTCCAAGGTTGGCAGATGAGAGCGTGAAAGAGATTGTACTGTATTTTATACTGTATTATTTAGATTAAATACTATTGTTACAAATTACGTGTATTATTCCGTGTGTATTCTGTATTATATATATGTATTCTTTATGTTGATGTATATGATGTTCCTTTTGTGTGCGGGATTGGAACGACGGAATAATACACGTAATTTGTAACAATAGTATTTAATCTAAATAATACAGTATTATACTATATATATAGTTATAATACTTGTTGAACTACATTAAAGACTGTATTTTAATTTTTCACTAAACTAAACTTTGTACTATACACACGTACAATTATTATGTCAAAGCTTTAGTTTTGAGGGGTGCGGTCTCATTCAAAATCAGGTGTAATTGTTAATTAATCTTATTGTCAATTTTGTTATTACTTATGTGATCCATATTGCAAACAAATACATTAAAAACATAAATTATTCTTTACAATTTTGTTTTTGTATAATAACATGATAATTTCCACATAAACTTTGTCTTAATTTTCTGAAAGCTGTAATGTTATGAGCTATTGCCATTTGACGATTTTTCGGTGACTTTTTTGCTGTGCTTCTTCATTAACTCATCCCAAACCATGCTGTAACACAGGTCTACCATCATAATTAAACCTGTAATATTTCGGTAAATACATGCAACATAAAATTCATATTTTAGATAATCCTAAAGAAAATATTAGCGCTTAGGAATGACTAGTGAAAAACTAATTATGAAAAGGGAATCATACAAAAACAATTATTTTTTCCATTCAATCCGTTGTAAAGTTAATACGTTGATAAAAATACAATTTGTGATATGAAAGACAGAGATCATACACTACTTTCATAGTGAAAAGAAAAACATATAAATATAATTGTCTTTTTCTCACTAATTAAATGAAGAGAGATAAGAAAGAAGGACACATTGTATAGGACTTAATGAATGCTCTAAATTGTTATTAATAATTTTTCAAAATTAAAAGCTCAATATTTAGACTAAATTCATGTCATTTAAGCTAATAAAAACATTTTTTTCTAACTGTTATTTATGGTAATACGAGTTGACAGCATGGCTGCGTTCGGGTATTTTATATCATGGTATAGTAAAGGTTAAGACAAGTGTATACATGTTTATATGTCAGCTAATTTTTAAATATAGTATAGAAATAAAATAATTCATGCATTTATAGGAAAGGATAATCAAGTTATACTTTTTTCCTGAAACAATATTTTTTAAATTAAATTTCGTGTAATGGAGTTGTTTTTGATAGAAAAAAATTATTAATAAAATATCAATCATTACGAAATCCTGCGCTAATTATCAAGGGTTAATCAAATGTGTACTAATAAAGGGGTTGTACAAGATGTACAAGAGAGTGGAAAAGATTCTAATAAAACCACTTAAGTTACAGACATGCAAACATGATATAAATTCAGATTTACTTATAAGTGCATATTATCAGTAGTTTTATTAGTTATAGTTATCGGTAGGTACATCTTAAAAGTTTTATTATATGAACCCGTCAGCTAATAATTAATTAATTGCAATAACTAGCGTTGACCGTTATTCAACTAATTTATCATATTTTTAAAATTTATTACAAATTTATGGTTTCTATTCAGTACTTGAAACTTTGTTTTGTCGTTTTGGGATTGTTCGTTTTACATATAAACAATGTTGATCTTATATTGAATAATTTAGAATCATTAGAAATAAGTAAGCGTGTAAAATTAACCATAATATTATAAATAACAAACTAAATTTTAAAAAAACTTCCTATAAATTTTTTTAAAATAATTTTGTATCATTAAGTCATTTACCACATCTTTCATCATCGTAACAATTTAAGTTAGATAGAGTAAATAGGGGCTAGTTGAGATTTTTTTTATTTAATCTTACATAACTCTTAAACGGTGCATCAGATTTACTTGATTCATACCATGTAATTTTTTATTTAATTTACCCTACTATAAACATCTTCAGAAAATAAAACTATTTCAGACCGGGTTTATAGTATATTACCATAAATGCGAGAAACTTCCGAGTTGCTCAACTTGCCCCATGGGTGGGATAAGTAGAGCAATAAAAAAAATGAGCTCAGTAGTTATATGGAAATTGCATAAATCTCCAATAAATCTACAGATATATAATGTATATTTCAGTACTAAGTGTACAGTGAAATGAAAAGCAATATTTCTTCCACAAAAAAAATCAAAAGCAAACAAAACATAACTTATTATTTTGTACTTAATTATGTTTTATTATTAATTTTCAAGTATAAATATAAGAATATGAGGTTAGTAATTTATTACGAGATCAAAGATATGAATGCAGGGTATATCATATTTTTTATTTATTATCTTTGTTTTATTAATCACTTAATTGAGTTTAAATACATCTACCGGTTTCGAAAAATACCATTTTCATAACTAACTAAAAACATATATTATTATTTCTTTATCAGAATCTATTGTTACTCTACTCAAATTGTTACTTAATACAAATTTAGTCGAATAATTTTTAGGAAAAAATTTTAGAAATTTAGTTAGTTGCTTATAATTTTTTGATAAGTTTTACATGCTTTATTTATCTCCAATGATTCCAAATTATTTAATTTTGCATAAAACGGTGTCGGTCACAATTTAAGTAACAATTTGAGTTAGTTACTAAATTTATTTTTTAAATAATTGTTGTTTTTTTTTAAAATAGATTCTGGTAAAGAAATAATAATATATGTTATTAGTTAGTTATGACATCCTGAAGCAGAAAATGGTATTTTTCGAAACCGGTAGATGTATTTAAACTCAATCAAGTGGTTAATAAAACAAAGATACTAAGTAAAAAATATAAATTTTAACCACGAAGTTAATATTGCTAATTTTAAAAGTATTACAGGGTATATCATTCATTGGTCATCATTGTCGCCATTTGGATCCAGTTTTGTCCCAGTAGGCTCTCAGAATAAGTATCGCAACACACTAGGCAAATATAATCGTCTTCTTCTGAACTTGACTGTACAATTTTTTTGAAGCGCTTTTCTTCTTCTTTTTCTCAGTTGTCATTTTTGATTGTCTTGCTTTGTTGCTCTTATAATGCATATTTTTGAGATTATCCGTTAGGATAGTAGTTTTTCTCTTTCTTCTTCCATCTTTAAACAAATGATTTATAAATAAAATGTTTCTTGCACTCAAGGAACAACCGTATTCTCTTTATTACTACACATAATATTTATATATAACAATTTATTTACATTTATTATTCTCATAATGACGTAATAAAGCTTTTCTCTCTCTCTAATAGTTTTACCCAATTTATTAACATTTGACGTAGCCTAAAATACCTTTTATTAGTTTTAGCAAAACCATTTCATAACCATTTATCACTCTTCATTTATATTATTTGAAGGGAGGTGTATTTCTAAACAAAATATTTGTATCTCGTGACTCCATTAATTACAATATTAAGGCATTAGCTTAATATTAAATAGCCATCAAGGGTAAGTGAAATACTACCCTGTATAAAATAATACAGAATATTTGGAATTTTGGAACTTAACACAGACAAACAATACGTTCTTACAAAGGTTATTTATCCTACCTACTAATAATAGTTTTGCTGCTATATTTTAAACAATTCTTTATTATTTTTAACACATTATTGTTGTGATGTCGTTTTTTCAGAACATAGTTCTGAGGTAATTTTAATATAAATTAATTTTTAAATAGCAGAAAGTAATTGGCTGTTACTGATTGCATATTAAATGTTATTTTATTTATATATAAAAATAACTAGTGGAAAGCTGGCGGATTATCGGGAGATAAAAGATAGGATGGCACTCACTTGTGGGTCTCCGATCTCTGAAAGCTGGTTCGTTTCTCCCTGGTCCACCAATTCACAAGCGACGCAGAATTGTCTCGTAATTGATGATACTCGCGTTAGAAAAGTAATTGTTTTAAATATGTTAGCGGTAGTAAAATATTATATAATAGCGGTAATTAATGTTAGCGGTTGTAAGCGGATTTACAGCGACGGCAGCGTACCGTGTTCAGTTTCGAAAGCGGAGTGGCTCGAGTGGTAGTATCAGCAGACTGCTGGAATCTTCTTTCTTCTTCGTGCCTAGGGACTAGGATAGAACAAGAGTAAGAGGAACAGGACATATTTCTGTAGTCCAATAAGATACGCGCGCGTATTACATTTAAATGGCGCTAACAACTAGAGATCATAACGAAACAAAATAATTCATATCTTTTAGACACCTGAATCAGTGGCGTAATGCAGCCAATGCTATGCATTAGGTCCCGCGCTAGATAGGGATTTCAAAAGATCCGTACCCTACTATACATTATTTAGCATGAAATTACAAAAATAAAAAATATATTTCTGTCGTATTTATATGCCTCAGAAAAAAAATTGCTGTAAAGCAAAGCAATTTTTACAGTGTAATAATAAATATTTATTTAAATACAAATTAAATGTATTATTTATAAAGATATACATGTATTTAATTAGTATTTAAAACATCACAGACCTATGTTCTGAATAATTACGACTTCACAATAATAATGTGTTCTCCTTAATAAAATATTTATTTATTTATTGAGTTATTATGCAATTACGCAAACAAAAATTAATTCATGTGTAGAGTACATGTACCAATAAACACATCTATACAAGAGACTAATTTTGTTCTTAGTATTTAATGGAATATAATAGATAATACATATTCAGGAAGCCGTTTCATTTTGAATTAGGATTCAATTTCTCTTTTCCATTTTCCGTTGGTACCCAATTTTTTAGTTACGCCACTGAACTATTTTTTTTATGAACGCTATGGAATAAGAATAATGTAATAGGGGTCCTCATATAATAACCCTCATATTATACCTATATAATAACCCATTTTCATAAATAATAAAAAAAAACGTATTATTTATAACCACTACTTATTGATATATTATTTACATCTTCATTATTTATATAATATATATATTTTTAAACAACATACAAAATTCTAAATGAAAACTAAACAAAATTAATTAGTAATCCTCATCAGATCGCTTTGTTTCTTCATTTTGCTTCATTTTGAAAATCTTGTTCTAATACAATTTTTAAAGGCTCTTGCTTAGTGAGAGACAATGCAAAAACCACTCTACAAATTTAATTATTACTTACAAAGGGTAGTGAGCAGTAGGTGGAGAGTGGCAACTGAGGGGTAAGCCGCCACCCAGGAAAGGTTGTTTTCCTAATAAAGGATGTGAATAACTTTGTGTATATTATTAATGTGACGACTCCTCATTTTGTTAAGGTATTTAGTATCCATTACCTTCAATTAACTTGACAGTGCTTAAATATATTTTTTAACTTATAATATATCTAATAACGAAATACACTCATTTGAAGGTAGATTTCAAAATACAGCCATACAGACAAATTTATTTTAAGTTAGTTAATTATTAACTTAGGAAGGCATAAAGGATAGAGCGCCACACTCATATGTCCTGACGCCCAATTCTCGCCTCATTTACATTCATACATCTTCTCATACAAGCTCGCCGATTGTTGAGGCTTCTAACAGAGTCATCTGGTTTACTTGGTCGTGCCAAGTCTTTCGCGGACGTCCTCTATTTCTGGTTTCATCAACACTTGCGTCATGTATCTTCCTTACCATTCTCTCCTCATTCATCCGTTCTATATAACCAAACTACCTATGTGATCCTTTCTTAATCTTACTCATTATACTAACATCAGCTTTACATTCTTTCTTTATTCTTCATTCTTTACTTTGTCATAAATAGATTTGCCACATATACGCTTAAGTGATCTTATTTCCACTGCATTCAGTCTACTTTCGTTCCTCTTCTGCCAGCTCCAGACCTCACTTCTATACGTCAGTGTCGGTACCGGGACTCCATTGTACACCGCTAGTCTTACCTCGGTTGACAAGTTTTTTGCTTATTACATGAAAATCATTCAACTTAGCAATTTACTATCTATATTAAATATGTTATTTACACATCATTCCTACGCTTATAGGTTTTTATTTTATCCTACTCTACACACATATTATTTTTTTAAATATCCACATTTAAAGAGTCATATAATACAATGAAGAATAAATAAATTAATATTAAAATACGCAGAAATAAAATTGAAATCGCTTTGAAATAAATATGTTGTTAGCTCTGGGCAATTTATACAAATTGATGTAATATGATACTCGAAGTGCTTTATAAACAATTGACGTAAAATTATACTCTAAGCACGATATACAAAATTGATGTAAAGTTATAAACCATAGACTTAATTTTTGAATTTAGAAAAGTAAAACTTTAGGTACTTTATACGCAAGTAATGTAAAATAATATTTATTCTGCATCCATTATACGCAACTGATATAAAATAATACTCGAGTTATGTATATGTTATTATACCTAATTTATATTTAAAAAATACCTCGAGCATTCCTTGCACAATGAAGTTAAGCGTATTCAATCAAAAGATTTGTCAAATGTATAATGCAATTATATTTTACAAGTATTTTTATAAATACAAAATATGGAGAGATTTTTAACCCTAACTTTTAACATGAAATACCGTGTTAAATGATTTATAAAAAATTTCGTCTTTACTAGCGTCACTATTTTTTATTACACATGCTTAATATATTTATATGTGAAAATTTAAACATTTATACTTTTTTACTTATCTATGCACGTTTCTCTATAATTAATTATTATTACTTTGATAAATTTACCAGAAACATATTCCCTCGCTTTCAAATCATCCGGCAGCAAATGGTTTCAACTAAATATTTTATTACCGTATGGCGATTAAATATGTATTTATAGCAGACAGCAGAATGTTCCAGGCGCTACTATATAACTTTAGCACATTCCCATTTGTAGAAACAAATGACTGAGAAGTCTGCAACGATCCAAACCCGAAGAAATATCATTCAAAATTCATCCTTATTTTTCATCCCCTCCGCGAGCCAAAAGAAAAACTCCGCATCTAGTTTGCGAAGAAATGGAGTCGTACCAGGGGCGAAATAGGTGAAAGGTGGAAAGGTGCCATCAGGGGTGGAGCACGTACATTTTACACGAATTCTCTTGCACGTGCCATCTCGGAAATAATATCGTATGTTTGCAAATGGCTCCGTTGTTAACAGCTTTGGAGTCTAACAGTCTCTCAGTGTTCTGATTTCTTAACACGTGCTAAGTGCCGACTGCTATAGGTATTAAAGATTGACGAAAAAGATAATTGTTAAATAAACATGGAAGGGTTTTAAGTTTGAGATAAAATAAATAATTAGATGTGATGAGGCATGATTCGGACACGTTATTTGATAAAAAAACTTTCTCCTCATTTGCGCGTTTTCTTGCAAATAAGTGATCAAAAAATATTTTTTTTAAATAGCTAGTTTCGTTGTATTGCCGATGTTAAATATGACTTGTAGATACCACATGACCAGCGTGGCAAATATAATATTAGTGTAACGGAATATTTTCCTTAGAGTAGAGACTAGAATACTTCCTATACCTAGGTAGCATGCACAGAGTTATTTGAAATGATGGACTCAATTTCGTAACTCTATATTTTAAACTGCGAACGAGTGATAAATATGAAGTAAAAAACATTTTATAATACTCACAGTAAAGTCTACTACTACAGTTTATATATCTTCAATGTGACCCCTTTTGGTTGCACGGCAAACATCTAATCGGTATCTGAACTTGCGTTACTGAGTTCACCGCAGCTGTGATACTGTTCCGCTGGTCGGCCAGAGCTGTTAGTAAAGGTGGCACATGAACTTTTTATTTTACGAATCCCCATAAGAAAAGTCACAGGGCGTGAGATCAGAAGATCTCAGGGGCCAAAACTATAGCCATTTTTCTCACGCGATATAGATATCAGTCCAGAATAACGATATCAACAACTACAACATTTTTCTCACGCGATATCGCTTTTTTGACGCGAAATGACTGTTTGGCGGCGCGATCACTCTAGCGGTCGTTAGCACAACTATGAGCAATCTAGCGGTGAAATTTAAAACTTTTAGACCTCCTCTATCAATTTTTATGTAGATCATTCACATACAATTCAGGAAATATAGCAGTATGAAATCGATTTAATCATTTTGAATAACCCTGTATTATAGACGAAAACATTCATAACAGGGTGTAGTACGCAAGCTGCGCATTTGGCAAACTACTAATCGCGTGTATTTGTCAGCAATAAACAGAATGTTACTCTACCGTGCACTGCCTACACTGCGAATCAAGGATGTTATATAGCCGCAATGTAAAGCATACTTGATATATACAACATATACGTGAAGAAGATCCTAGTGATAGAGTGAGAAGAGTAGAACTGATCTGAGTGTCCTCGAACAGGTAAACATTTCCAGTGTCTAAACAACGATCCTGAAGCATAAAGGATGATGTACGGCTTTATGTACGATGAAATTCCATTGATAAGTACGGCGTTCTAATTCTTTCTTTCTGAAGGAATATAGCGTGATAGTATGCAGTATAAATACATGTCATTTTTTATTTGTATTTCACATATTGAATGACAAATGTGCGGAATGCTTTTTGGAAGACATTCGCTGTCACTAGACAACTTTTGATGGAACTGTCTTTAGAAATTCGACAACCCATTTTTTTTAATAACTATTAATGTTAACCTCTGTCGTCCTCCACGAAATACTTTTTTTTTATTATTTATTACATAAAATGTTTTAATAATATTTGACTGCAACGAAATTATATCTATAAAGTGATATTTAATTTTTATTTATTCAAATCAAGTTGTTATTACGTTGATGAGCACATTTCACCTTTTGATCTAAAAGCTGAGCCAAAAGAGAGATATGACATTAAGAATGCTTTTAAAGTTTATTGTTCTTCTTAATCAAAAGATATAGCAGCCAAAAAAATATAAACAGATGTAACACATTTCCTTTCATCATTAGCATAAAAAAATAATTCGTTACTCAGGCGGCTTTCATAAATGGTGTCACAAGTTTAGTCGGGAGAGGGGTCAGCGGAATTGTGACAGAGGTGTATTCCCGGTGTAGCGCTACAGTTGCGATGTTGCTCATGCGCAATGGTTTTCTTCATTTGTTGACCAACCACGCGTAACGTTACATATAATGTGGCCAAGTTCGAAACAACAGATCAGCCCGCTGAAAGTGATATACTGTCCGTGATTCGTTTCTTGATGCACAAAACATTCATCTGCTGACATTCATCGCCAAGTGTGTTCTGTTTTATCGTGGTTTGGCGCCAAGTTATTTCAATATTTTCGCAAGCGGCAAGCGCTTTGATGCCGATGATGAACTCATAGACGGAGTACAGACATGGTCACCATACCAGGTGGCGTCGTTCTATGACGAAGATATACAAAAATTGGTGCACCCGTCATGACAAGTGCGACTATGTTAAGATGTGTAGCGTCCGAAGAAAGTAAAGTGTTGTAAAAATGGTGTGTTTCTTTAAAAAAAAAATCGGTATTATATGTCACCTTGTGATATGTGTAGAGGAAGGGGGTTAGGTTAGGTTTAAACCTGTGATATTTATGGAAGCCGCCTTATGAAAACTATAAAAAAGGTAAAGGGGAAAAACTAATAGGAATTACTAATACAATATCATTATATGGCAAAAAAATTAATAGGATATTACTAACATAATATAATTATGTGATAAAAAAAGTAATACCATTATATGGTTAAAAAATTTAATGGGAATTAGTAACATAATATCATTACGTGGTAAAAAAAACTAATAGGAATCACTAACATAGTGTCATTATATGGTTAAAAAACTAATGGGAATTAGTAACATAATATCATTACGTGGTAAAAAAAACTAATAGGAATCACTAAAATAGTGTCATTATATGGTTAAAAAACTAATGGGAATTAGTAACATAATATCATTATGTGGTAAAAAAACTAATAGAAATCACTAACATAGTGTCATTATATGGTTAAAAAACTAATGGGAATCAGTAACATAATATAATTATGTGGTAAAAAAACTAATGGAAATCACTAACATAGTGTCATTATATGGTTAAAAAACTAATGGGAATCAGTAACATAATATAATTATGTGGTAAAAAAAACTAATAGAAATCACTAACATAGTGTCATTATATGGTTAAAAAACTAATGGGAATTAGTAACATAATAGTAATGTGGTGAAAAAACTTATCCAATACCCGTTTGCACTCTCACTAAATAGGTATAAATACATTAATTTGTTTACAGGCGATTATAAAACGAAACAAAACTTAATTTATTCCATAAATAAATATTCTCAATTTTTTAGATACCACATTTCGTCTAAAACTTTTGTAAATCTAATTTAATAGTTGTTGCGAAATTGAGTATTTTTCGTAACCCCGAAAGCCCTTTAAAGCAACAGTTGCTTGAACCAGGCATGTCAAGCATAATGGAAAGTACCCACCTTTCCTTTCCACCACACCGAAAGGGTAAAATAGCACTTATTTCGGATACTCATTCGCAAAAAAGCTTATTTTTTGAAAGCGTAGACATTTTCTCCTCCTTTTAATAATTTGCTCGGTATTTCATTGGGTTTGTTTAAATTTTATTACGCACATCCAGAAATACACATTACATTATCGCGAGGGGGTAAAATTTCCTTCCTTTCTGTTTTAATTCTTTTCATTTCTAGACGTTATATTATTAATGCATCTTTGCGTAGATATCCTTCTGCGAATTTCCGGCCTACCTTGCCCTTGCGTAAATGGAATTTTTCATCAAGTACAGCAATTTCACACTCACTATATATATATTCATCTGTGAAAAAATACCCAACCCTTCTTACATATTTTATGGAAAAAAAAAACAAAAAGGGTGCCACATCTGAAATAAATTTATAATTAGGCTTGTTTTCTTGAAAATTTCATTTTTATCCCGTAGTCTAATTTACTCAAAGCTCCATCATATAAACCAGGTACCTGCATGTATTCTTATCGGTAGCAGACTGTAGCTACATCATGAAGGAGCGAAATATATTCTATACTACATTTTTCAAAAATATAAATGTCTTCTTAGCTCTCACACAATCATAATTTTTTTGATGTGTTTAACATCTTAACTCTTACCTCTCCCTGCCCAAGATTTTCTATTAGAGTAATATCAGAAAAACGTGTGAGAAAAAAATAACTAGTGCATGGTGACTAAATATTTTATTCATTACACGTAATCGTCAAATTTATCTTTTGGCATATTTCAGAAATTCAAATGGGTGTAAATTAAATGTTCTTTCACATTCAGGTAGGTAGGTAAATACCTTATTTATGAATTCAGTACATACACGGAATCTACTTAAATATGTTTATTTTAAAAATACATACCTAATACCTACCTATATAAAATACAATGCAATACAACGGTTTTCAAACAAATAAATATTTAAAATATCAAAATAAATGTTAAATACTAATTACATATAAAATCAATTATATCGAAAAATATTGTTGTTGCGCTACTGTGATTTAAACCTAAATCTCTTTCCAAACCGGGGAAGATTTATTATCCAACTATGCTACAGCGACATTTATTTTTGACGACAAATTTTCGAACCTACATGTCACACTTTTTCAAATTAATACATCTATCGTTCCATTATTTGTCGTCAAAAATAATGTCGCAGTAGCATATTGAAAAATGCACCATTCCCGGTCACCTCACCTTTTGGAAAGAGATCCAAGTTCGAATCCCGGTGACGCAACAATAATATTTTTCGATAAAATTAATTTTATATGTATATCTTTCAAATTAATACATTTTATTAGTATTTAAAATATCACAGACCTATATTCTGAATAATTACAACTTCACAATAAGAATGTGTTATCCTAATAAAAATAAATTGTATTCCTTCTTTTCTTCCCAATGAACTATATACATTACATACACATACAATGTTTACGTTCTAATTATATTTGATTCAATTTTTTATTTTTGTCGTTTTCTAGTATCTTTTGCGTTTTTCTAGAAACTATCATATGTAACATTAATATGCACTAAGGGCTGATTCATAGAAATGAAATCCCCAAAAAGCCAGATGAAAAAACCTTCTGATGTTAATTATTTAACCTTTAATACTAAACTGAATTTTTGCGGTTTAACCACCATCGGTAAATATTCGCCCCTGAATTAAATGCCGACATTATGAAACTCGCTAATTTTCAACCTGCCCGGCCACCTTTGATCGGATATATCGAGGAAACTTTGAGTTATGTTGTCAGGGGTGGGCAACGGGAAAATTTCACCGCAGACATTATACAGCTAGTTTAGAAATACTAATATTATTTTCACGGGTTGTTTTATTTAAAGCCCGACGAAAATTGTTTGAATAATGAATTGATGTTTGAGAGGATACCATCTTTCTCACAGATGCAGGGTTCTCGCAAATCTAGTTTTACGGCAGAAGATGATTAAGTATGGTTTAATATTTTGATATTGGAGTTATCACAAGTCAAAAAAGAATCCGTATGATACAGATTATAATCCACTTGTAATTCTGAATGATAATCTTTATAATTTGGTTTAAAATACTAGTTCATAATAGCGAAAACCGCTGTTCGTTAAATCTTAATATAAATGGTAGTGAAATAAAACAGCTGATTTTGCAAAGAATACTGATATTGAAAGAGCTAAGTTTGATTATTGATTGTACACAATGCGTAAAAACTGTATGAGAAGACAACTGCATTAAAATATATACAAAATAATAATGGAAGTAGCTAATTTTGCAACTAGCACCCTCATATGACAAATCTATAATGTATTCGGTTTTTTTAGGTATGATTATCTTACAAACTCACTGATAATTGAAAATAATGTCACTAAGAATTATTATTCCAACTCTCTCTTCCCTACCGCGTACGCTCGATCTACACTAGTTGCAATCTGGTGAACCCATCGACTACTCACGGTTGTTTGATTACAGAATAAACTGGACGTATCTCGTGGTTAACTAATCATTTTTTTAACCTGATTCGTGTATACAGTCCATCGTCTCTCATTCTTGGGCCGAGAACTTCTGACATTTTCGTGGTGAATCCAAAGTTCTGGTGGGAGCTGATGCAACGTTTTGACGAGGCCAACGGATAAGTCGAGAGTTCCTCACATCTATTCCTCTTTGACCTTCATCTTTCAGATTTTCCAAAACTCACCGTTTCCAAATTCTTTCCTTCTAATATCTTTCATCACATGTTCGTAATTTAAAACTTACTCATTATATTTATTTGGCAGTCATCGTTTATCGTACTTAAGCGGCTTCTTCTGGTTAATTCAATTTATTAGTTAAAATTTGAATTATTTGTACTGGTGTTTCCATCTCTATAGCATAGTTAATTATCTGGGGGTAGTTTCTGATAGTGTTAATGCAACGCACATTTAAGAAAGAATACAAGAGATAGTGGAGTGTGAAGATGGAAAGTAGAGGAGCAAGTCGATGAAGACCCGGAGTCCGGAAGATCGGGCCAGACTAAGGCGGCTGACCTTTTCTGTAGCCTGCGTTCTTAATCCAGGTATCGCTCGCGTCGTTCGTCGGATAGGAGTGGCAATGCTAACGGTGGATTTAAATCCCCGTCCCTATAATTGCAACAGAATTTTGCTAACGTCTTCATCTTTCTACTTGGATAGTACCACACTGGTATCGTTTAATAATGATAATGTTATAATTTTTATACTTATTAATTTTCTGTAAACCACGGCCATCCAGAAACAGCTTAACCAAAACTCTTAGATGATTGTCTAACATATTTGGTTTAGCAGTAAGTTATCTTGCTTAAGTGGCCGAAAGGTTAGAGATTAGGTCCTCATCGCTAAAGGCCAGCCAGTGCGTTCTATCTTTTATAATAGTTTATATATCATATCATTATGTTAGAATGCGGAATGACCCAAAAAAAATATTTTGGTGTTCAAGGATACATAAACATTTAGTCGAAGTAAGGGACAGGAGTAATAAAACTAGGTATTGTTAGACGCAGGTGCATCGACACAGCGTGGGAACAGCGATAAGGAATGAAGACTGGCGTACGTGACCAATGTCAGGACGGCAAATGCACAACAGGGAATGCATTTCTTTATGTGGGACGGTCTACACCAAATTTTGGCAGGGAGAACTCGCTCCACAAAGACGGGACCTAATTTTCAAGTAGAAAATAAAATCAATATCGTCTTTGAAATATTAACCAAGCGCTCTATAAATTGTGACTCCGGTGAAAATTTAAACCGTGCGCGTCGAGTTTAAGCTTAGACTGTGATGTTCTCTGCGTTTAATCGTTGATGTGAAAGTATCAAAAGGGTCCCAGTGGATCTATAAAAAAGTTTGATCAACATAATTTTGTATAGCGAAAACAGACTGCCGCTATCAGGGCAGACGGAATCTTTGGGGTACACAATTGGGATACACGGTATACAATTGGGTTCACGGCACGCAAATATTGCATAAGAACATCGCGTCCAGAGTCCCGGTCTAGATAATTGGACATCGTCTGGTGGTCTACAAGCCTGAACTCTATCACCCTACGCTGGTACCACATTTCACAAGCAGCTGGCCACACTTCACGTCCAGGATCAAGGACCATCATCTACACGTGGAAGGCGTCTCCTGAGAGGTAATCTCTTACGTGAGTGACCTGCATAATCTAAATCAGACAAGTATCAACATAAACAATTCTCTAGATAACTTTATGCTGGCATGATGGACACATATTTAATGTTAATCTCAATGTAATTATTTTTGAATAGCCTTATTAATAAGTATTCTAGTAAAATGCTCATTTTCCACTTTTAATAAACTTTCTTGTATACAATGGCATTATTCTTTCATTTCATAATCATTTGACTTGACAATATTTAAAAAAGAACCAGTTAGGCTAGATACCTCCCCCCTGAATATGAAGCCGAGGCAAAAAGAAGAAATTCTAACAATTATTAATATGATGTCTTCACAAACAAAAAAGTTAATGTATTTTTTAATTAATATATTTCATGCCCATTAAAATATCATCATAATTTGGAGCTATAAGCCATCCAGGTCTACGGCCGACTGCAGAAACTATCCTATCATCCCTGCCTCTTTAGTTCGAAATCTGCAATCTATCTGCATATTTTTACACTGGGCAGTTCAATTCCAGATGCGGCTCCTCTTGAATACTTTTTGAGGAGTAGCTAGGCCATGTACCTCCTCAAACAGTAATTATTTTAAGCCATTTAAAATTTCGTACACCAATTTGGTTGATGCGAATATATTGTCGATTATTGAGAATTTTGTTTTCACATATTTGGATCCTTTTTTATTTTCTCCGCAAGTCTCCAGCCTTCGTATCCATACAGAATTATAGACTTCATGATTGAAGGCCCGAAATCTATCTGACGAGTCTGAAATGTCCCACAGTGCAAAGTAGGTAACGTTTCCACCCTTAATTCTCCCGTAAAGTTAAAAAAAAAGATTCCTTTTTTGAGATGTTGGATCCTAAATATTTGAATAACGGAAGGAGGACTATCAAATAAAGATCCACCTGTTTGAATATTTCCCGGTGATTCTGACATTTTTGACATTCTCAGGTATTTGGTTCAGTGAAAATATTAGCTATGTTGATTTAGCTTTCATTTAGCACATCTGAATTAAAATACGTCAATCGATGTTTTTGCAATATTCGATTAAGCTTAATTACTGAAATATCTTAACTATCATAGTTATTGAACCTTAACCAGTACTGCAACAGTTATCTATCATTTTCAAAGTTCCATCACTACAAATTCGAAGAGACATAGCCGATGTCATCTTTCTACACAAAATAGCCAACTCCAATGTAGACTGTCCTGATTTACTCAGACGCATGTTCATTCAAGTGCCATCCATGTCAAACATAACTAATCTTACATTTAACCTACCAATCTAAACAGAAATCATTTTTCTACCGAGCCCCCTTTTATTTCAACTCACACTTAAACAAGCTAAACTTTTACAAAGTTATCTCAATTAAATCTAAGTTAATTAATGGCCTTCATTTTATTTTTATCACCCAGATTTTATTCCCTATCCTATTCTCCTTTTCCTCCACCCTTCTGTTTCCCTAGAATATTTTCTTCTTTATAACTTTTATCTCTCATTCTTATTTTCAACTTTTTAAGCATTACAGGAGAAAGTATATTTTAGTCTTAACAAGCTATTTATATATTCAATAAGTTATTTTTTTAATTATCCTCACTGTTTAAAGTATTGTAATTTCAGAGAAAATATGTTACTGGTTAAATTATTGTTTCACCTTGACCATAATTTTTGTTTTTATAGATAAGAAAATAAAAGCTTAATTACGATTTTAAAATAAGATTATGTTTTCGTAAACAATTTTTAATAACAATACAACTACTGCGTTATTATTAAAAAAACATAAATAACATTTTTTCATTCATTATACCAGGCACAGACAAATTTCTATTCGGGACCTCAACTATCCTCGCACGCAGACTTTACATAACTTGAGCAGTATTTTATTACTGACATTTCATAAATTCAGGTAAACTGATCGCTACCTTCTACCCGGGATAGGCATAACATGATACGACCGCAGAATATTTAATTATCAAAAGGAAATAAAATATATTAGGGCTGCAATACGGTAGAATTTGATACTGGAAAATTCATACATTGATATTTAACTTGAAAAAAGCGGAGTCTTTCTTTTACTGAATAAATCATTGTACGACTCTAAAATTTGTAATTGCCTGGGGGTAGCTACAGGGCTTCCATAGAATCTACATCTACACTTAAAGACGTTCTTGAAAAAACTAAGTTCATGTTTACATAAATGATTATTGAACAAACGTAAACATTACCATGTGTCATTTCGCGTCACATTTGACAGTGTGAGATGACAAATTGTCAATATACTTGCATGTCGTAAAACTTCTTAGGATTTCGCTAATGTATGTTTTTTTTAATCGTAATGAAGACAATGTACACTTCATTTCAAATTGAATATATATTTACGTACTGTTATTGAATATATAAAGGAGATATTCATTAGTTACCTACCGTTTATAGTTTTGTTTTTATATATGCTTACATTTTTAATTTTAGTTGTGTGTAGTAGTAGTGTTTCCTGAAGAAGATACCATAGGTATCGAAACATATTGATGTATCGATATATAGTTGTTTTAAATAAATCATTTTTCTTACGTTTGCCATAAAGTAATTATGCAAATATTGAAGTAGTAAAAACTTAAGTTATTATCCCTTTACTAGAGTTTAGAAATGTAAGGGTTAAAGAGAAAAACCCTTTTAATTTTCACTCGTAATTTAAAATTCATATTTCATTCATCCTTGCGTGTGTGGAATAATGAATTGCTCGTGTCTGGCGATGGTAATGTGGCAACATTAATTATTCTATTTCAAATTTTCCTAAATAATTTATTTTAATATCTCGGGTATTTAATCAATAATAAAATTATTAATATCTATTTCTCTCCCAAAATATTGCGTGGTAACAAACTTTGATATTCGATTAATTACTACTAAGGGTTGTATTATATTTTATTTTATTATATATTTATAAAGCTGTTATATGACTGACTTTCAGAATATTCTTCATTGAGTATTGTGTGTTATTCTACCTTTATTTTTGTGCTAGTATTTCGACTGAACTATATATATATATAAAATACATTAATCTCGATAATAGATCCATAAGGATGTTAAAATAACCCAGTAAACTTGTGTATAACCTGTTTAAAATAACGCTTAGAAAATAATTTTATCCATTATAAAGTTCTCGCCATATTTGGTTTAAAATATTGTACGTCGCTCGCTTACTAGTTACTGCTTACATGTTTCCACTTTAATACTTACATACAATCACTGGGAAAATTTACCGAGGCACCTCATACCTCACAGATTCATGCTCTGCTTGATCAATACAGCCAATCCGTTCACTTGTTGAATTCCCCGAGTGTGCAAGAGTATTGTTTTGACCGGTACTGAATTTCCAAAATGACGTCGAACCCGAGTGTCATAGAAGCAAAAGATACGGTTTTCATACACAACAGTGTTCGTTTGGTAACAATATAAAGTGGACTGTTTGACTACTTTGCAAGATACTCGACGGGTATCTTGAAACGCGTAGTTCGGATATACAAGCAGAGATTAACCAAGTGAAATATCCAGAATGAAGGTGTGGAAAATAACGTTACTGAGAAGAAATGTGCAAAGGATTTACACTTTGTTGGTAATAACACGTAAATAAGTTTGTATTTTATTACTCGGTGATAGTTACTGCGGGAAATATTGTAAGATTTCAGGACAAGCTTTAATGTTTATGGTAATATAAAGCCTGGAAGTGGAAGCTGTAACGTGAGTTTGCATACGTGAAGATACTCTTGTGTAATATTTAGCCCATTTCGTAAGGGAGTACCATGTTTACATTCTGTATTTTGTTAGAATTTTATTTTGAATATCAACGAACAAAGTTGGTATCTAAAAATTATTTTGAATACTCTCCTGAACAAGGGATGTTGTTGCAGGTTCGTTCGCTTTAAATATTACGATATGCGCCATTATGTGGCATTCTGAAAAGAGTCGGATTTACATATACATTACTTAAAAATATTTTATCTAACTATACTCGCTTATTATTCCAACAAAATGTAAACTTTTTAATATTTCACCCACTATAGATTGAGACTTATTCTGAAAGACATAAGAGCCTTGGGATACTTACCAATTTGGGGACCCTGAGTTATACCTCCTTTAACCCTATAGGAAATCCAGACTAGCAACAAAGGTTTTAAATTATAACATCGATCTATTTTTATTATTTCTAAATTGAGCAAAAATCATTTAGTAATAAAAAAATATATTACAAATAATATCCTTAGTCAGAATTCCATCAACCACTTTAGTTATCTAAAGCAAACGAGTTATTGTAAATAATGATAACTCTGAAGTTTGAAGCCTTGACAATCATGCATAAGAAGAGTTGCTTGAGAGAAGAGTATGTCATTCTATCCTCTTTATTTATTACATTTGTGGAAAATGACATAATGTTCGAATAATTTTATGTATATGTAACAAACATTTTCAAAATACCTTTCTAAAGGTCTCATTTTATTTAATTTCAATTTTCTTAAAACGACTGGTGACCTTTCCAAATTTTGGAAATATTACATCAAAATATTATTTTACCTTGTTCCATTTGTTAAACCTTGATCCGGCATTAAAATTGCATCCCAATATGGGCGAGGTACATTACTACTCTACTTTAACCTCAATTCAGGTGCATTTCATTCCCTGCCGAAATAACCCCTCTCGTGAGCCAACCACCCACACAATGCTTTTAACCCCACAGTAGCCTTAAACATTAATGTCTTAAGAATTTATTTTATTGCACTCATAGAATTGACGTTTGAATCATTTCAATATGTGGGTGTTTTCAAATTACTGATTTATAAAATAATAATACTTAATATACTGCAGCGTAATTGGGTTTTGTGTACCTTATAAATATATATTAGTTAAAAAATAAAATATACATAAAAAATATCAGTAAATATATTTGCGTATGAAACATTTCTTTGTCTTATAAAAATTATTTACTAAATTAATATACAGGGTGACCCAAATAAGACTGAATGGTTAAAAATATCCATAACTTTTTTGGTTTTATATATATATTTTTTCTTTTTGTAGGTTTTGTAGGTTATAAAACATTTTTTGTAGATATATGATGCCTTCATATGATGTGCAATAACGTGTAAAAATTATTGAATTTTTTTATTCTCGTCGGTCTGTGTGCAAAGAAGCAGTTGTGGAAGCTGTACGGCAGAGCGTAAACGACCATACATATGTCTCTATTCGTCGTCGTTCTACTCAATTGGACAAATCCAGAACATCCCTACGACGAATTCGGAAACTCAATCCAGTAATCGAGAATAATCCGGACATATAGTTCCAGCAAGATGGAGCCACAGCACATATAGCAAGAGCCATAATGGAGCTTCTTCGTGACCTTTTTAGTGAAGGAATAATTTTAAAAATTTCCGATTTTGCTTGGCCTCCTCGTTCACCAGATTTGACGGTTCCTGATTTATTGTTGTGGGACTACTCGAAGAGGCCGGTTAAAAATAGAAATTTGGAACCAGAAACTTTACGGTTAGTAATGAAAAATACTCTTTAAAGAGCCAACATTTGTCAGCAAGAAAATGGAAACCATTTGTAAAATGTCGTATTTCATATTTAGTTGTAAAAAAAATCTATTTTTTCTTAAGAAATTAAAAAAATAATAATAATAATAAACAAAAAAAAATTATAGGTATTTTTAACCCTCCAGTCTTATTTGGGCCACCTGTATTTCTTTAAAATAAACAGAATAAAAATAACTTGAAATATGAAATCAAGAAGTAATAAAAAATACAAATAAAAAATTGATAAATATATAACAATTACACACATGCCTAGTATTATGCGTATCTTTAGCCAGTCATTGGTTTATGATCCAGATTGCTATGAGAACGCAGCTTCTAATAAAGTTTTTTGCTGTGTTTCAACCGCAGCAACCTTTCTAAAATTGTTCCGAGAAAATAATTAATTCAAGATCGCACTACCTTACGCAAACATTATGGATGCGCTAAAAAAATATCGCAATAATAATAACACGATCATTATTTAATATAGGTAGATAGTCATTTGGACTCCGACAAGATTTACCATGTCGTGTTATTTGCCAGTGGAACACGAACCGTGTTATATATACATATAGGAAAAAATCTATAATTCATCACTTTTGCATTAAAGGAAATTTAATAAATCAGTATCACATTCCACGGTTGAGGTCTGATAATTTTTCAGTTTTCAAAATGGTCCCACTTCGTCTGTTTCTGTTCCAAATATTCATGGTCGCCCTCTTTTCAAGAACCGAAAGTATACTTCCTCTATGTTTCCGGGTTATTAAATAATATGTTAGAAAAATATTAACACAATAAATTATAAATATATTAGGCGTAATTTGGACAAGTTTATTAATAAAGTTATGTTTTAAAAAGAGAAAATACACAAATAAGTTTAATTATATGTACGTCAACATAATATATAACATAATTTACATTCACTTAGGCGTATATGTGGCAGATCCATTTATGACAGTAAAGAATGAAAAAATAAGGAAAGAATGTAAAGCTGATCAAAGTATAGTGAATAAGATTAAGAAAGGACCACTTAAGTGGCTTGGTCATATGGAAAGGATGAATGAGGAGAAAATGATTGATGGCACCAGAAGCAGAGGAAGTTCTCAAAAGACTTGGCACGACCAGATACTGGAAGATGGTCCTGTAAGAAGCTTCAATAATCGTCGAGCTTGTATGAGAAGATGTATGCGTGTGGATGAGGAGAGAATTGGCACTCTATCCTCTCTGACTACCCCCGCGGAGAAACGGCGTGATGGTAAGTAAATTAGTGAGTACATAATTTGCCGTAGAAATATTTCACACACTAACGTGTTAAATACTGCGACGCAGTAGCCGCCAAATTGGAATACTTAATGTCAGCTATTATCTTCCGTGTGTTTATAAATTTTTTATTTTTAGTCAAAAAGCTTTGCTGTAGCTTTGGTTCAGTATTTATTGAAAAGTATTCATGAATAATTCTATGTCTGCCGGGTACAGCAATCGAAGTTTTGACTATTGATTGATGGTGAAATGTGAAAAAATTCTACCCACCTGCTACAAATTGATTAATATAATATTATCCGCAAAACTTTTCTAATATCTATATATGTTATCAACAAAATATGTATTTATACGGAACTGTTCTAATATAAAATAATATATCACGCTTGTGAAAGCTCTGTATATTATGATCGAGTAATTCTTTCTACTAATTAAAATATGGTCAAATAAATATCAGATATCTCAGAGACGAAGCTATTTTTATTATATTTTAAAGGAATATATAGAAAATATGGGGGTAATTACGGGCCTTACGATCTGTCTTCGGCTGGCTTAAGTAATCACTATATACATATATATATATATATATATCTCTGATTCTCATTGAGTTGACATATGATAAGGAAAAATGAATTATCAAATTTGGTCGACAGATGGCGATGTTGTAGTTGTACTCGAAGCTAGTCCATGTAATAACATTTATAGAATTTTAAAAAAATTTGATAAATATGGAAATTGAGGGGTGAGAACTGGTGAACGTTATATATATATATATATATAAAGTGATCACTTAAGCCAGTCAAAAACAGGTCATAAGCTCTGTAATTACCCCCATATTTTCTGTATATGCGTCTCTACGAAATATCTGATATTTATATAATAACAGTGCCTTTATAGGTAAAAATCCAGTAATTGATTAATTGGTTGTTCTTGAACATATTCAAATATTGATAAAATATGATCAACTGAAATATATTTTTTTAAATATAATTTTAATTATTAACACAAAATTTGTATTTAATTAAAATTAGAGTATATAATTCAAGGTAACTTTACGTATCCAGTAATGCGTATACTCTATAATGGAGTAGAAAATTTTAATTATAGTTTTCTTTAATCAACGTTAATTATTAGGTACATGGTTATTATTTGCTACTGAAAATTACCATGGTAATATATTTTTTGTATACAGTTTTCTAAACTAATCTGACGTGTATATCTGACTGAAGTTTCAGATCCCATTGCAGGGTCTGTCATAAGGGCTGATGTGATGTGTATTTTTTTTTCCAATTCTACGATGTACTCTACATGCGGCTATACCGCCTTATCTATGGGAACCTTTCGTTGTAATCAAATAACGCATTGATCTTTATCCGCATGAAAAAGATATTCTGCAGTCATGATCTCAACCTTAGATTACGAATGAGAATGGTCAGATGCTATACGTTCTCGATATTATTCTATGGAATTGAGACATGAACACCTACCGAAGAAATGATAATGCGACTTAAAACATGTGGATCTACAGAATAATACTCAAAATAAACAATGGATGGATGAATTACGAATGCAGATATTATGGATCGGATAAACATAGAAAAGGGAAAACGGATAGGGCACAAGAAAAAGAAAATTTTATTATTTATTTAACTATTTGCTTAATAAAATAGTTTTGCTAACTAGGACCCCCGTTTCAGGGAGAAGCTAGTATTGAAGATACTATAATATTATGTGTGTGTTATATTATGTGGATAGACGCCGTTACAAGCTGTGCCATCTGTCTACTGTTTGGGATTTATTTCAAGCCGATTTTATTAGAATCGCAACACGTACTAAGTATCATCACGACGATAGTGGATACAGTATTATTCTTGTTTTGTAACTATTCATTTAGAAAAGTTTTGTTAAAATGTTTGTAATTATATATTATTTTATTCACAAAATTCAGTGTAAAGATCAAAAAAAAAAAATATATATATATATATATGTATAAATATTATTTATTAAAAATATAAGAACCCAAGGAGAGTTACAATATTTTTTCCTTTGCATAAACTTTTTTAAATAAGTACATTTAAATATAAATTAAATGTATTAATTAGAAAGACCTATATATAAAATTAATTTTATCAAAAAATATTGTTGTCGCGCTACCGGGATTTGATCTTTTTCCAAACCGGTGAAGGTGCATTATCCAACTATGCTACAGCGGCAGTACTTTTGACGACAAATTTTCGAACGTATATATGTTACACTTTTTCAAATTAATACATCTATCGTTCCATTATTTGAAAGCCATCTACTTTGTTTTACCGGAGTCTCAAATAGCAGACGCCGGAATTAACAATTAATTTCGAATCCCGGTAGTGCAACAACAATATTTTTCGATAAATGTATGTCTTTCTAATGAATATATTTAATTAGTGTTTAAAAGTTCGCAGTCCTATGTTATGAATAATTACAACTTCACAATTAGAATGTGTTCTCTTAATAAGTACATTCAACAGTTAATTTATGAATATGTTAATGATTTTTTGTTTGAATCGGTGAAAACAGATTTTTCTTATTTAGAATTATATATCGTTTGATCTATATAAATATTACAGTATTTTTAAGATTGCATTTAACACAAGATGAATTATAATACACGTCGGCATCTACAAAAATTTGTCGAAAGAGAGAAAAAATATTGAAAGCGTAGAAGCAGGTGGAAATTTAATGACAAGGTAGATAATAATTTGGCAGAGTCAATCATGAAAAATACATCGTTCATTTTTTATCATTATTCAATTTTCCCCGTGAATTTTCGCTAAACGCGTATAGGTGTATTTATAAAAGATAATTTTTTAAATAAAAAATATCTATTAGGTTAAGAAAAACGATATTTTTAACTTGGCTTCAACAATAAAATGTATTTTATCTTCAGGGAAAATTTCAATTATATGCCTACACGGCGGCTTAAAAAGGCAATTCCCCGCCGAATACAATACATCAAAAACTAATTTGAGGTCTTCTTTATCATTTCAGACCGTTTTGTTTCAGATTTACCTCTAACCTTCATAAATATTCCAGCTCAGTTCTAGGGAACAGCTCGCTGACTAATAAAGTTAGAGAAATGTTCAAGTCCATATTTTAGGTGAGACGCCATAACAGATGGTCTCCAGGTTTATAACAGAGTCTGGGTATGCTAGTTGTGGATCTCATCTATTGTGTCTGCGCTTCATATACGAGACGTAAATATATGTTGGAGCACTGGTTTTGAAGGGTGCACATAGAACATGATGTAAATGATTATCTACTGACGCAATTTTAGAATTTTAAAATTTCTGACTATAGAAAAAATTATTTTCGATACTGGCCTCAAAAATCATTTGTATGTAAAGGCAGGTTTTTTACTTTTTTGAAAGATGTTTGAAATCAGATAAAAACTACAGAAGATATTGTATCCACAACATTGATTATATATATTATATACATACTTGAGGTTAGTTATTTGTTAAAGTTAAAGTTAACTTAATAAACATCAGAAATATTGTAGAAATTTCAGTAGTCAAAACATAAAGATAAAATTTTATTATAATTTTTAGATATTTGACTTCTTGTAAGATGCGTTATCCGTAAACAAAATTTATATTTATTTATACCTACATATGATATATGTATATTTATTGTATATACCGGGTATAACAGACCTAGTCCACAATATTTTATGGGATTATACCTCACTAAATTACGATATATACGAGTTTAAAATTCTCAAGGAATATGTGCAAATTCTGCACCGTTACGGAAAATATTATTGTTTAAAAATTTTACAAAATCGTGCTAAGCTTTAAGTCTACGTACTTAGAAATAAATAATTCCGAAATTGATCCATTTTTAATCTACATCGTTGCTTCAGACCCTAAGTCATATAACCAAAAAGAGTCTAGCGACGCGAAATTCAATATTTTTTTGTATTCAATATATAATTTGGAATTAATAAAATATTTCAATCAATCGAATTTTTCACTTTTTTTTTTAATGCTTGTATCTCTGACATGGTTGAGATTAGGCACATATCCCTTGAACATTGTGGACTAGTAATTTAGTTAGGTATCCACCCATACAATATTGTGGACTAGGTCTGTTACTCTCTGTATATGAATATATTTATTTTTATAATGTATGTCTGCCTGTTATCAATACATATATCTTACACCTTTTGACGGATTTTATATTGTATAAACCAAATTTTGCTCAGTTGCACTCTAAGACCCTGAGAAAAATCTAGCAATTCTCTTCATCCCCCATCCTTATTCCTGGATCAAAATTTGCGTACGTCGTTGTTCTGTAGGGTTTTTGCAAATCAAAGACAACCCTTCCATTAGCTACCATATCTTAACAAGCGAGCATTTGATAAATCAGCGGAAAATATTGATTCACATCATATATCGAGAATACACAGTTATGTGTTTAATGCTCATTATATTATTATAATGTTTAAAAAATTGTATAAACTACTTACTATCTATATGTATTTAATGTGTATGTTCTATTCCCCTGTTCGCCGAGATTTGTTGCTAAATAAAAGTGAATGCCGCCTCGAGTGCTTGGGTAAAACAATAAACAACACCTTTTCTCTTGTAAATCTTGCGAAAAACTCTAAGAAGTTGAATATTCAGAGAAAGACTTACGAAGAAAATCCTAATCGCATAGTACGATCATACTTTACCCTTTTCTGCGACACTGTCAAATACAATTTAATTTTAATCAATTTTGAATAAATCAAAGGATTATACAGAATTAAAATTGAAAGATTCACGTTTCTTACACATTGAATGATATTGTACAATAGAGAAATCTTAAGTTATGTAGTGGCGGTCCGTACCTAGAGTTGTTCGGGATTTAGATTTAGTTATAATTTACGATAGGGGTTTAAATGTAAGAGATATCTATGTTTTTCGCAGGCTCTAAAATTTGGTACAGGTACGGAGAGGGTCAGATGCCCGAGGGTTGCGAGGTGGATGACTATAATTAAGTCAGGGTCCTGAAGAGTTATTATGCAAAATTTGTAATGAATAGCATTTCACGTTTTTTATATTCTACATCTTAAAAATATTCACCCTGCATAAACACTTTTTACAACCGACTATATCCTCTCCTAAATTCCTACAGTACACTATCCCTACAAAACAAATTACTCTTACAAAAATTTTAGAATCCAAAACTACATCCTTAGGAGAATCACAAACTTACCCTGGTTTGTCAGAAACCCAATCATTGACAGAGTCTCAAACATTCCTCACTTAAACGACACACACGATTTATCGTCTAAATTTTACTCTAAATTAATTTATATCCCAAACTCTTCATAAATTCTCTCGGCCTGTATGATCCCTTATCCGATCCCCATCATCTTCGCCCCATTTCACTTCTTTATTTAAACAAAATTTATAAAAAGATTCTATAAAAACTTTCACTAAAAATCGAACAAAAAAAGAATTAACATAAAAAAACTTTACCCATTTTTGCTACTACTTTATACGATTATACACAAAGTTAAAATCATCTGGTATAAAAAAATAAATAATAACCATGTTCCCCGAATAGAGTCCCCCTAAAAATCTTAAGCCATTGTTGTTACCTCATATGTCGGAGACAAGAGGGTTCAGCCCTTATCCCCTTATATTATATTATATTTTTATATTTACATTTATCTTTAACAATCGAATCAGAGAGCATAAACGCTTTAACATTGTGAATAAAAAAATAGTTAGTTAGCATAGTTACAGGGGACTAAATCAGGCGAATAAGTAGGGTGGTCAGTGATAATCATGACGTATTTAGCGTGCGAGGGTGCATTGTCGTGATGCAAGATCTAGTTATTTTCCACCCACAAATCAGGTCGCGTAAGTCGCAGACATTTTAAAATTTTCACATTAAATAAGGCATTAACTGATTTTACTTTTACGTATTTTTGCTACGAGTCTCAATAACTTGCTTGTACCCTTTTATATCTGGAGCATACTCTTCATTCATCTCCAGTTATCATCCTTACTACGAACTTTGCCCACCTTTTGCCGAGCTTCACAAGAAAATTGTTCATTCTTTGCTCAGTTAAAACATCTTGCTCAATTTTAACTACGCAAAAAAATCGCGTACAAACACTGGAATAAAAAATATATACGCACTTGATTGCGTCCAAACCTGGATCGACAACTCATAAGGCTTCTCCCAAACGAGGCCAAACTACGGTACAATATTGCCACCTCAGCAGAATTTTTTTTAAAATACCAATTAAATGTATTAATTAAAAAGGTATACATATTAAATTTAATTTATCGAAAAATATTGTTGTTGCGCAACCGGGATTCGAACTTGTATCTCTTTCCAATCCAGGGAAGGTGCATTATCCAACTATGCTACAGCGACTGTACCCACATGTTACACTTTTCAGATGAATACATCTATCGTTCCGTTATTTGAAAGCCATCTACTTTAATTATATAATAATTAACACATTTAATTAGTATTTAAAATATTGCAGATCTATGTTCTGAATAATTACAACTTCACAATAAGAATGTGTTCTCCTTAGTAATGAAAAAAATCTGGTATTTATTTATTTATTCTTAATATAGTGCATACGCAATGATTTTTATTTCTCCTTTTTTTCCTCCATTTCTCTTCTTTTCTTATGTTTTCTGTCATTAAAAATCTTCATCGCACTGTACATCATCGATATCTGAGATTTAACCTTCTTCCTGAATGGCAGTCTCAGTCTATCTTTTCCTCTTGTATGATATTCGTGCTCGTGTTGATATGCATCTTACTTACTTATTTACCATCACGCCGTTTCTCAGCGGGGGCAGGCAGAGAGGATAGAGCGTCACACTCCTCTGTCCTGACACACAATTCTCGCCTCATCCACATTCAAACACATTCTTCTCATACAAGATCGCCGATCGTTGAGGCTTCTAATAGAACCATCCTTCATTATCTGGTTTACCCGGTCTTGCCAAGTCTTCCGTGGGCGTCCTCTATTTCTAATGCCATTTTTATTTCTAACCATTCTCTCCTCATTCATCCGTTCCATATGACCAAACCACCTAAGTGATCCTTTCCTAATCTTACTCACTATATTATACTAACATAAGCATTACATTCTTTCCTTATTTCTTCATTCTTTACTTCGTCGTAAATAGATTTGCCACATAAGCCTAAGTGATCTCATTTCCACTGCATCCAGTCTACTTTCGTTCCTCTTCTGCCAGCTCCAGACCTCATTTCCATTCATCGGTGTCAGTACCAGGACTCCATTGTGCACAGCTAGTCTTGCCTCGGTTGACAAGTTCCCGTTAGATATAATTCCATTCAAGGCTCCGTTCGCTTTATTCCCTGCAGTCACCCTCCTTTCGATATCATTCTCAGCCTTTCCATTTCTATCAAACATACTTCCCAAATACACAAACTCATCTACTTGTTCCAAACGTTCATTACCTACAAGTATTTTGCGCGGTGTCATCACTTTCGACCTGTTGATATTCATAATAAGGTCGCTTTCCTTGCATACATTGTACACAGACTCTGTAGTTCTTATTCATTAGTACTGCAATCAATTTTTCTTATAAATTCTGAATTATCAATCTCCGACAGAAATTTCATCCGCGGAGATGAATAGGTTAAGTCGATTTACAATTTAGTCTAGTGATAATTACCACTAATTGGGTTTATGACGAATGCCCCCCGCAAAATAAATATTTGACATATTCATAGCAATATGCTTAATTGCTTAATTATATGCTACTTCCATTGTACAGCGGTTTGAAGAACACAAATAACACATTGCAGGGACGCGTCCGCAGCCCGTGTGCGCTGTTGTGGTTGTGTTCGCATACAGCCCTGTAGACTCTCCCGGTCGGGATTAATTAAAAGCTCGGTTTGTTTTGGAACCATACAAATAACATACAGCCTTTTGTGCCGAACAAAACCCTTCAACACAGGCTGTGTCATGAATACTGTCAATTAAATTTACGCGAATTGAATATCCCTCCGAATGTAGTGTTGACTTGTCTCCCGTCGCGTGTGCTTTCTGTAATGCTTTTTATGACTTTGATTGACTTTATCACGAACGTGTTGAAGTATATTTTAATTTACTTGACTCGATGTATTTGAAATGCTACGGGAAAATAGTAAATATTTATTTTTCAAAGAACTAACAGAAGATGTTAAACGTTATACATATATCATTATTTTATTATTATTTTATTAATTCTGCATCATATTTTTATTGTCTTAGAACCCGCGACCGTGATATGTAAAACAATATTGGTCTATGTTCTTATAAAGGTCGACACGCGTGGCTGATTAAATCTTAAACAAATATTAGATATCTACTAGAGACGAAGCTATTTTTTTATTAATGGAATTATTAACTCGACTAGCTCAAGTGATCACTTTACACAATTCACCATTCTACCCAATCAACCTCCATATCTATCAAATTTTTGAAAATCGTATATATGTTAATATTTGGAATCACTTCGAATACCACTACACTATCGCCATCTTCCATATTTTTCCATTAATAACAAATACCTTCGTCTCTATGAGACATTTATTGTTTGTTTAATAACAGTGCCTTTGTAGGTGAAAATCCAGTTATTGTTTGTTCTTGGGCTAATTCTATTGCTAATTAAATCAGCATACTAATATGAAATTATATCTATTTAGATATTGCTTCTTAGAATTTTTTTCCAATATTATATTATACTCGTATAAAGCCTGTCAATATTGATTTAAAAAAATGAAATTTACACAGAATAGCTGATAGTATTATATATGGGTAGGACGTAAGTAGGTCTTACGTCGCATGTAATTATTTAATAGTACAATCAATAATTCTTTATTCTAGTTTCTAGGACATTGTTATTGTCTTCTTATCAAGTTCAGGCTCAAGTTTCTGACATACACGGGTAAAGACATGTGGTATAAAAGCGGGATTGCAGTTGTGAAAGAGTCTATTTGTGAACTGATGTATTGATGTGTGTATCGATACAGTGGTATATGTATGTTGGTTGATGGAAGTGAGTTTGGCAGATGAATCAGAAGGATATGTTATAGCGTGAGTGAATGAGTGCCCCTTTAACCATCCTTTTACCAACATGCTTGATTATGATCGCGGAATATGTATGTAAGTGTGTGTGGACAGCAGAAGCATGCAGTGCATACAAGCAAAAAAGCTGAGCATTACTGAAAATTTTGGGAAATAAATATAAATTAAATCTTAAATACTAAATTAATGTATTAATTATAAATATATACATATAAAATCAATTTTGTCGAAAAATATTGTTGTTGCGCTATCGGGATTCGGACCTAGATCTCTTTCCCGATCCTGGGAAGGTGCATTACCAACTATGCTACAGCGACAGTATTTTTATCGACAAATTTTTGAACCTATATGTTACACTTTTTCAACAAATAACAACATTTTTCGATAAAATTGATTTTATATGTATATCTTGACAATTAATATTTAAAGTATTTAAAACATCACAGACCCATGTTTTGAATAAATACAACATCACAATAAGTACGTGTTTTCCTTAATAAATTAAATCATTTTTAATATGGATCGTGAACATTATTTACGAATTTATTACAATTAGCGGCATCTGTGTACCAGTAGAAACTTTAATTCGTTAGTTCTGAAAACTACCACGACAATCTACCACTGCAGTAGCTACAATCGACGCATTGTAGCTATTCATATTACTACCGTCTACTTTTAAGCTAGTGAATTACTTAATTCATACAATTGACTATTTACTGAATTGAAAATCCCTTTCGGTTGATCCGTTTTGTATGGAGTCATTACTTATGTTGTTTTTTAACAGAATAACATTAGAAGTCATTGGAGTGTCTACTTCCTCTTTTACTAATTTGCGAATTTTACTATCTTACTGTTTTTAACGTGTTGATTACATAGACGTTCTTTGCGTTCGAGGTGCATTTAGTGCATGAATTTGTTTTTGATTTGGGAAAAACGAAAAGCAATTGGCAGAACTATTTACTAGGTTAACATTTTATAAAACTAATTATTGTATTTAGTTATTACGTGAAGGATTTTCAAACAATAAAAGAATCGTGCTCATTCATGGAAAGTGTTTTTAAAAATGTCCATACATTTTTTGTATGGGTATTATTTTATATTAAAACTTTAATTTTAAAAACACTGTTAATAGTACTCTAAAATTATAAATAAATACATCGTTGGGTCATATAAACAAAGGATTTATTTTGTCTAAATACGTTGGTTAAACGAAAATATACATATTGTATTACATATATTATATATGATTGTATAATATTATATATGTAATACAAAACTATTACTACTACTATATACAATTACTATTACTATATACAATTACTGTTACTCCATAAAAGAAATATTATGCGATGTTGTTGAAGCATGTAACAATATTTTTATACATAAAAATGCTTTATCTATTCTACAAATGAATATAAGAAGCATAAATAAAAATTTGGATGAATTTTTATTAACATTGAACACATTAAACAATTTACCGGGATTTATTGTGTTAACAGAAACACATACATGCGATTGTGACATTCCGCATACTATTCCCGGCTATAATAATATTGCAACGACAAATAAAATAAACAAGAACGGCGGAACAATAATATATTATCGAGTATGCCTCGAAATAACTGATACCTTAGAAATCTTTTTAGAAAATACAAACTGTGTGAAATTAGAAATGAAAATACAAAAAATAGCCTATAATATAATTGCTATATACAGAATATCTAACTCGAATGTATCCATATTTTTAAAGGACTTAAAAAATATTTTACTGAATATAAGTAACAAATCAAATATAATAGTGGGTGAACATGAACATTGCTTCGACCCATATTAGCATCGATAAATGTGAACCTAATGACTGGACATAATTATAAGGCATGCATAAATAACTATACTCGATGCATGGAAGGTCAACGTTCATCTTGCCTTGACCATATATGGACAAACATTAACAACATAAAAAAGTGACAGCAATAATTTGGAAAACAAATATAACTGACCACTACATATGTATACTAATATATAACATAACCGCAAATAATGTTACAGAAAAAAACATTAAAACGACATATAATATTATTAACACAGAAAAATTGAAATACAAATTATCCAGAGAAACGTGGAACGAAACGCTTGAAGCAAACGAGGCTGAATTATGTGCAAAAAATTTCGAAAAAACACTTGAAAAACATATAAATGATACATTAACAGAAATTTGCAAAAAAAAACCCTCAAAATACCGTAAAATAAAACCATGGATTTTACATGGTCTGATAATATCCATTAGAAAAAAACAACAAATATTCTTACAAACAAAGAAATATCCATATAACGAATATCTAAAAATGTACTGGAAAAGATACAGAAACAATTTATAATATAATTATAATTTATATAATAACATCATAAATGAGAACCAATTTGGATTCATGGAAAAAATTAGCACACAAGATGCTATCGCAAAAATAATTTCAATAATTAACAAACACGTATATGACAGTGACAAATGCATTGGCATATTTATAGACCTTAGGAAAGCCTTTGATAGCATATCACACAAGAAACTACATAATAAACTTAAAAACATTGGCTTTGATGGAAATGTTTTATCATGGCTAATAAGTTATCTAACAAACCGAAAACAAAATGTAGAAATAAATGGACATAATAGTACACCTGAAACCACTGACTTTGGCGTACCACAAGGTACAGTACTTGGACCATTGTTATTTATTATATACTCTAATGATATATTTAAACTCAAATTATATGGTAAAATAATATCTTATGCAGACGATACAGTATTAATAATTAACGAAAAAACTTGGACTGACGCTAATATATCGGCAAATGATGACGTTAATGCCATAAAAAAGTGGATGGATGATAACTTACTATCAATTAATACGATAAAACATACTTTATACGATTTGCTATTCAACAGAAACAAAACACCGACATTCATATTAAAATTCACACCGAAGCCTGTACTCGAGAAAACTCTTGTGACCAATGTTCATCAATTGAAGAAAAATATTGTTTCAAGTACCTTAGAATCATAATAGATAACAATCTCAAATGGAAAGAACATATTACTAATCTCACAAACAAAATAAGGAAAACTGCCTGCATATTTTTTAGACTCGGAAGAATCTTATCACTTACGTATCTGAAAATAATATATTACGCGTTTGTAGTCACATTTGCAATACGGAATTATTGAATAGAGAGGAGCATATAAAACTTCAATGTTATAATTAGAAATCACTCAAAAATTAATAATAAAAATTATTTACAAAAAAAAAGACTATCCAAGTACACAACTTTTCACAGATTTTAAAGTACCAAAAATAGTAGGAATATACAAAAAAATTCAATAATTCAAATATTCAAAATTAAAAATCAATTAAATTTTAATAGAGAATTCCGATCTACAAGATATAGAGATCAAATTGATATCCCAAAACTAAAATATACCATGACTCAAAATCAATATATTTATCAAGGTATCAAATTTTTTAACAATCTCCCCATCACAATTAGAAAAATTACGGACGGAAATTTGTAACTGAAGTTAAAAAAAATGTGTACACAGACTAACTGAAACATAAATTAACTCTAATATAATATACTCCTTCTCTATACACGAGTCTTACTCTCATAGAGAAGAAACAAATATTTTAAAAATATATATATTCACTGATTATTCAAATTGTATTATATTTTTAATATTAATAAAAAAAAAATAATAATAATATCAATGTTAACAGCATAACCTAAATCTATACTTACTGCACGCCACTGCGTATTATTGAAACCTAAAGAGAGGGATATACGAAACACCTATTAAAATAATGAATTATTTACGTTAGTTTTCGGAGATATTGTATAAAAACATCACGTAACGGATACTAATTTTTCGATGACAATGTAGGTACATATAGTATCTGAATTCACGAAAAAGAAATCTTGATTCAAGGTTAAACATAATCGTATTATCCATGTTTAATTACAATGACCTAACGAGAAAGCAAAAAAATAGAGTCGTATAGATGGGGAATCTACGTGACCCACGGCCGTGACAAAACAATTCTTGATTTATATTTGCTTACGTTCTACATTTTTATGAGTGGATAAGCATTTATTTTTTGTATCAAAAATTTTTAACATCACGCAGTTCTGAACTAAGCAATAAATAATACTTTTTTTTAAATATGTTAGTTATTCATTAATTGATACAGAGCAAATAAAAAAATATCTCAGATCTCTGTCATAAAATTTTAACGAATTTAGTATTTTCATAAATATAAAAATAAATAATATAATATATAAAAAATTACACTAAAGTAGGGTTTATTATGATCTGAAATCATTTACAGTTACACGTTACATGTGTCTAATCATGTGCAACATCTAATTAATGCATGAATTTTATTTCGAAAGCTCCTCCATTAAAGAGGTAATTAAAAGTACTAATGAAAAGCATACTATATATAAAAAATATTAAATAAAGGTGATGTATAAATGCTGTAAAGAAAATCTACATAGAAATAATATATCAATACGCAATTATTTAATATCAAACAAAATAATTTGTTTATTTTTTTAAATTCCGAAGTAATGCAGGAAAAACTGTTATAAAATCGCAGAGAAAATTGAGTTAGACATTCTTTCTCATTCAGGAACGAACGCGCGCACACACACACACACACACACACACACATGTACATTATTATAAACCAAGAAATCCAGTGGTGCCAATCGAAGTAACATATTTTTAAATTCAAAATTTATTGCGAATAAGATTATAAGTTTCAAATTTTTTCAAGAGATTAATGTAGATGTCATGGGCATCCAGAATATTGCTGGCTTCCAGAATATATTGAAAGGACAATCAATACCAGAAGAACAACGTCAAAATCTTTGATAATTTTTCGAATTTTTTTTTGAGTAACTTTGTGAAAGGCCATTTTTAATTATATGTAAGACTGTTTACTTTCACTAATTAGTTATTTATTATAACTTTTTCAATACTGACGCATCATCTACTAATACTAAACTTAAGATTGAAGGACTACGTGCTACACAAAATTGAGGAGTGAAGGGGAGGATTAATGATGGGTGGACATAGAAGCGTGGTCAAAAAGCGCAGGAGGGGAGACATAATAGAAGGTGTTTGAATATTGATGACATTTTTGTTACAATTAATCGTAAAATTTTCTACACATGCGTGATGCGTGAGCATTGAAAACGTTATAATAAATAACAAATTAGTGAAAGTAAACAGTTATTATTTTAAACATAACTTAAAATCTTATAGAAAACTATATTTTTAAGAGAATTAAATATACTGCCCTTAATATAGTGTGAACATGATTTTAATGATTATGTACAAGTCATGTATTACGAGTCGAATTGCGAAATATAAATTAGATTACATTTTATTTCGCCACCCGGTATAGGGATATAATAGTATGGGTGGAATTTAATCCGTATATGATACAGGACATGAAATTGCTTTGGGTTATTTTCACTTCTATTTGTTTAGTCGTCCTGCACAAATATTTGCCAACTAGCAAAGTGCCGGCGGCGGTTTGTTTGCAAAGGGGATGTTACCTATTTGTACGCATACAGCAGCCCAGCCGAAGATTATACTGGTGTGGACACACTTGCCGGTTGAAAGCCCTTACACGGTGTCTATTAAATATTATGCGAAATAGTAATACTAAAACACAATACTGATTATCAACTTTTCGGACGACATAAGTTCAAAAGGGATGCGACCTATGATGAGAAAAAATGCTACTCTTTACTCACAGGTGTGATTGTGATTGGTATTCGATGATATTAGTGATTGAAAACTATGACTGTGATCACTATTTCATTACTAATATCCAGGCGCTGCACGATATCACAATACATGAAATAAATTAAATTAAAATACCGAGCGTAATATTAAAACATCAATTGTGTTAAAAACGTATTTAAATATCATCACGAAGAGAATGAAATCTTTTTATAAAATAAATATGTATTCCCAAATTCTCAAATCAAATTCCCAGTAAACATACGCAGTTTTTTTTAACAAAATTTACTAAACGACGCTGGTCATGGTTATGACGTCATTTCTTTATAGGTTTTACACATTCATTTCATCAATTTGTGAAAAATTTTAATAGTGCCATAAGTTGGAAATTTAAAAAAATAAATAATAATGATAAAAAATCAATTCACGAAAATTTTTTTATACTCAATCGCTGATAGTGAATGTTACTCAAAGATATAAGTGATTGACTCACAGTTCGTGACTTTGTGCTCATCACTAGTGTGACCGTACCTTTAAAGCCACAGATATCGTTCAAGCGCCTTATTCTTATAATGTTTGTCCACTCTTAATGTTAACGTCATGTGGACGATCATTTTTTTATTCGCACTAATAGTTGAACTAGGAATTTTCCGAAATATTAGCGAGGATATTCTCCGTCTTTACAATTTAAAAATGTACGATATCCGTACAAAAAATTACTACGCGAACGGGAGTTTCTTGTAAATCTTATGTGGAAGACAGCAGCAAGAGGGTCTTCTAAATACCCGACGTCTTGGCACCCGACGTCGGTACCGGGCGTGTTTTCGTGGCTGTTGGGAGTTCTGGTTTTACGCACCGGTAAATGTCAGGTGCGTTCACTGTAGACTTCTACAAATGATAAGATGATCACATATTTTTATGTGTGTCTCATATATTAAATTTTTTTTTTTTTCTTTCGCAACCAAATCAATACATTATCATCGGTGCTATCGGCCCAGCTTATTTTTAATAATCGTCTATAATTGCTAAAGAATTATTTCAATGAGTGTCCGCGATTTAATTCCATATAAGAATAAAGAGAACATGTACCATCGCATTATTCTCATTCGTAAAAATAAATTTTGATCATAATAACAATATTTTAATCATGCATAAGAACGCAACCAGAGCATGTGCATTATGATTTTTGTAGAAGAATCCTTGCACCTTCAGATTAATATATACAAAATATTATTATCCCTTGATTGTGATAAATTAATTGAAATTTTAAAGTACCTAGTTTAAAATTTTAACCACGTTTATTGCTATATAATTTTGTTTTTTGTTATTAAATATTAGAATCTATATAAGATATTAAAAATATTAATTAAAATTATATTTTGAATCAAATGAATAGAAAATGAGTCAAAAACGCTCATTAAGCTATACTTTGGCAAATACATTTTCAAGCGGCAATGTAAAGAAGAAAGTTTCATCAAAATTCATTGGCTCTTTAATAAAGATCGTCGGAAAACTTTTTAATATCGCTCAGAATTTAACATTTTGTACATTCTCAAAGTGGTAAGTCATCGAATCAAACTCCCAGAATCAAATAATTTGTTCAAAACGTTACTTTGAACTTACATAATATTACGATTTTTGAAATACAAATCATCAGAACACTTCTGTGTAAACTATCAAATCAAATAACTATGCGTATAATTTATTGTAATATACAATAAAATTAAATAACCAGTGGCGCAGTAACAAATTCACGAGCCTCTTGGCAAGCACGGGCACCGGGCCTTTCCCTCCAAAAACATCCCTTATTTAATTTTTTTGAAATTTATTAAAAATTATGTTTTTTTATTTCAGACTAAAAAATAACGCCATCAGGGACATACATATAAAATAGTTGATGTAAAGTTCAAATGGTTATTACTACAAACGTGGGTTTATCAGGTTGAATGATCAAAGATACGCATGAAAATTATTTTAGATATTATTTCCCTAAAATTCTCAACTCTACGTTGTAATATTATGATTTTTTTTTAATGTTATTCTTCTTTAAATTTCATTAATCAATCTTTTTGTGTATGCAAATTATGCCAAACGCAGTGCTATTGTTATTAGCGTAAATAAATAAAAAATATTTGGTATGCATCGAAGAAAAAATATGCCATCAATGTGAACATCTTTAATAGATAAATAATTATTTCTTCGTATTACTTTTTATGAACAAATTTAGTGGTTATAGTTGATGTGTAATATATATATTTTAACATTTGTTTCTTCTCTATGAGAGTAAGACTCGTGTATAGAGAAGGAGTATATTCGAGTTAATCTATGTTTCAGTTAGTCTGTGTACATATTTTTTTTACTTCAGTTACAAATTTATGACAGTCCGTAATTTTTCTAATTGTGATGGGGAGATTGTTAAAAAATTTGATACCTTGATAAACATATTGATTTTGAGTTACGGTATATTTTAGTTTTGGGATATCAATTTGATCTCTATATCTTGTAGATCGGAATTCGCTTCTAAAATTTAATTGATTTTTAATTTTGAAAATTTGAATTATAGAATTTTTTTTGTCTACTATTTTTGGTACTTTAAAATCTGTGAAAAGTTGTATACTTGGATAGTCTTTGTTTTTTTTTAGAATAATTTTTATTGTCATTTTTTGAGTGATTTCTAATTGTGACATTGAAGTTTTATACACACCTCCCATCCAATAATACCGTATTTCAAATGTGACTGTACAAACGCGTAATATTTTAAGGACAAATTTTATGGTTATAGTTGATGTTTAATATCTCAATAATAATTTGTTACAATTTTTTAGATTTTATTTACAATAATAAATTATTTAGTTACAAAATCATACTCGTATATACTTTTCTTAATTTTTTTACTGTAAATATTATAAACGACTTTTTAAATAGGTTCGAAATTAATAGTTATAAAATTAATGGATATTTAAATTTAGTAAATAAAGTTTTCACCGGGCACTTTTTGCAAATTTTGAACAGCTGATACCATAGCTGCATATTAGCGGTGACGGAAAATGAGTTTATCTGCTAAATAATCCGAAATAACATATTTTCTCTCTGCCTTGGATCGTATAAATACTCTGGAGTTTCAAAATATTTGAAAGGAATTACAGTTGATTAAAATAATGGGCGATTTAACCATTCAAATTCAATTAAACGTTAATAAATAAAGTTATTACTTAATTAAGCGTAATTTCCATCTCAACCCAATATTACGAATGCGAAGATGATGCTATGTGTTCTCGATATTATTTTATGGAACGGAATCGTGGCTATTTACTGAAGAAATGACAAGGCGACAAGCATTTGAGATATGGATCTACAGAAGAACGTTGAACATAAAAAATGGATGGTTAAAGTTACAAATGAAGGTGTTATGGTTTGGGCGAATAAATAAATAAAAGAATTTATAAAAATAAATATACGAAAACTTCAATATCTGTAACGTGCGATGAGACATCCAGAGACGTATGAAATCTTACCCCCTATAATTCAGGGAAATATTCGTGGAAATCGGGGTCCGGGAAGAAGGAAAACATCATAGGATGAACATTGAAGAATGTTCAATATAAAAAAAATTGATAGATAAAGTTACAAATGAATTTTGTTACTCATTTTACGTTTGGTCAATGTGGAAAAAAGTTATCTTTCTCCCTCTTAACGAATTATGTTATTTTAAATAATGTTAGTAGTATTATCAAATTCTCAACATCGATAAAATTATTAAAATCTTATATAAAAGTTGACGATCATAAAATACGATAATACCACAGATAGTCTGTGGATAATACCGATTTTGAAAATAAAATAGTCTTGTCGAATGACAAAAATCTAGATATTTCTATATTATTTTGATTTAAATAGTTTACCTCACGCTTACTGTAACAAAATTTATTATTTAATAACCTAAATATGACGTCAGTAAACCACCTACCTACACTTTTATAGTACGTATAAAACAAAGGTTGTATGTGTTGGAAATCAATTCAAATAATATGAGTATGCGTACTTTATGATAAAATATGAATGACGCCCGATTCATCAAAATTGCTTATTAACTTGTTTGTTTTACGTTGTATCAAAAATATTAATCAAACCTCATAAAATATTTGAACTCCTCACATCGCTGTCCATTTATTAATTAAACTTCAATAAACAAATAAATTAATTATTCAACCAATGTTACGTCATATTTTTTGTATTATAGGCATTATTGAAAAATATTGACGGATTCTGTTTCTCGCTACAAGACCATACTCCTCCATAATATAATATTATTATGAATATAGGAATAAAATTGAGTTTTGACTCAATTTATAAAATAATATTTTACTTTAACTCAGCAGTATGGTCGATGTACATAAAAAAAACTGTTGAGGAAATCTAATATTAATTCTAAAAATTTGTTAATTTCAAATCATATCTGCCCTTTTCTACGATTAATTACAATTCACTCATAAAAGCATTAAATATATGAATTAAGTCTAACAGATGACATCTATTCACAATTATCAATTCTCAAATGAACAGTTTCATTCTCCTTGTATGATGAGTGGAATTCTTTAGAGACTTCATGTTCAAAATACATTTTTATTTGTTTATTTATTTATTTAAAACAATAATTTGTTATTACGTGTGCATTTCTTATTTATGAAAATATATATTTTACTGCGATAATGTCAGGACAAATAATAACTTCACTATTAATTCACTCCCCAATAACTAAGCTCCTCACAGTAAGTAATTAAAACATTGAATTTGTTGAAATACCTATTTCATCACAACCTGCAGTCAATTTAGAGATTTTTATTATATTTTATCATTATTGTTTGTGTCATTTATTTAACATATTATCATATAAATTAAATGTATCAATAAGAACAAAAATAGAGATAAAATCAATTCATCGAAAAAATATTTTTGTTGACACTCAGACTCGAAGTGCGCTGACCTATTAAACCACGTCAACATTGTAAGTAACGACAAATTTTCGAACTTATATATTGTACATTCAAATTTATAGATCTGTTATTCGATTATTTGAAAGCAATCTACTTTATACACATCGTAAATATCACAGAAATATGTTCATATAACTGCACCTTCACAATAATAATGTGTTCTTCTTAATAACTAATTATCATTCATTTTCTACGTTATCAAAATATTTATACTAAGTTTATGTAAAAAAGATTTATATAATTTTTAAATTACAATAGATATGTTTTGTTTTAAATATGTTCACTTATTTTTTATTACTAATAATTACGCTTAATTGCACTGTCGATAAAGGTCCGTATCTTCTTTATGCAGATATAGACATGTGCTATAAAAATAGTATTATGTTGTATTATATATCATATACACACGCGTATATATAAAATATTATATTTTACTTCTACCTATTTTCTCAAGTTCCGCTCTCCTTATACGCTTTAATGCTATCGCATTAAAGTTACCGGGATTTATAAAACACCTCAATTTATTTTTGCAAAGTTTCCTCTCAAATTACCTTCAGGATAAAATACAAACAATTTGGATGAAAGAAAGATTTCAAAATAATGTAAATCCACGAAAATCCAGATATTTTCTATCTATTTGTTTTTACCTAACCCGCCCTTAGTTCAATCATCAATTTTCTACAAATCTCGACCCGCTTGACATTCATGTATGGAAAAAGGCTTTGTAGATAACTCGTGTAAATACCACCATTACAGAGAGATAATTTTAAAGTAACTCTTCTAAAGCGATTGATAGGAAAGCGATATACGTATTACATTATTAATTTATATATGGCTAATTAAATAAATAAAGTATATTGCTAATTCTTCTTCTTTTTTTAAATAGACAAACCACTCTTCAAGAGTGATTTGTGCCATTAATCAAGTTAAAAACTTTGTTTTATAGAAAAAAGTACAATAATATTGTAGAATAGGAAATTTCAAGTCAATACCATTGTCGTTCAAAAAACTTCCAATTATATAGATTAAATGTGGCGAGTTAAGAAAAAGAAGAAGACACGAGTTAACCGGGAGCTGAAAATTACCATTGACGGGACCACTGTAAAAAAACCTGCGATCCGCAATGGACAGGCAAAAAAGACGTAGTCAAGGGTTTCCTCCTCGGCACCACACTCACACATTGGGGCATCTATCAAGTTCAATCTGAACAAATGAGAGGCCACCTGGCAATGCCCAATTCTCATTCTAGAAATATTTGAAACAGCTCTTTTGGAGACTTTTCTTTTTGAGAACCAGGGGGTGCGGGGAATAGATCCTTGAATTACTTTAAGACGATTACCCTTATGAATATTTGGATCCATCCATTGTACAGTCCAGATAGAATTCGTATATTTTTTTACCATATTAAATCTGTCATACATCGGGATGTGGAATTAATGGGGGAAAACTCTGTAAAGAGTGGCCTCCTTGGTCAGTTTATCAGCATATTCATTTCCATGAATTCTCTTATGAACAGGAATCCAAACGAATGACACTTGTTTATTGCTGCTGTACAAATTAAATAGACATATTCTAATGGAAGAGATTAACTCATTGTCTAGCCAAACTTTTATATTAGCAAAGAGGGATTCAAAAGCTGCTTGCGAGTCGGAGAACATAACAGCCTTATCGACGTTTCGGAGTACGCAGATGTCCAAGGCCTGTTTAATTATATGGCTAATTAAAACCATTAATTTATTTATTTAAAACTTCAACACTTTCAATATTTCATGTGTTCCCTGACCACCTTACTAGATCAGAGTCGGTATCGAGATGAACAGTGTTTTTTCTATATCATTTTCAATAGGTTGGTTACAGCTGCTCAAGTAATATGGATCTAGATATATACACTATTCAACATAGTAAATAAAAGTACTAAAATTGTAGAGTAAATAGAAATTACAATAACTCGATCAATAAGGATATAAATATATGGTATTGGTTACAAAAATTCAATCAATAAGGATATAAATATATGGTATTGGTTACAAAAACTCGATCGATAACGATGTAAATATATGGTATTGATTACAAAAACTTGATCAATATAGATGTAAATACATGGTATTGGTTACAAAAACTCGATCAATGAGGATGTAAATATATATTATTGGTTACAAAAACTCAACCAATAAGAATGTACTTAGATACATAGTAAAAACGTACATTTTAATATTATCAAAATCAACGTTGTGAATAAAATTAATTTTTAGATTATTTAACTTTAACAACAGTTAAATATTACAATTAATTAATCCATTAGTACGTCAACCGATCTTCAGGATGTCAAATTATCTAAATTAAAAATAAAATCTTATCCACCAGTCACCTCATAATACGGGTCAAAAGTAGCTCCGAACTCTCTCGATCCACTACTTACTTCACTAAATAAATATTACAAAATAGGTTTTATAACGTCAGAAACGTAGAAAATAATAAAAAATAATAATTAAAAACCTGTAAAATAATATGGGATACATGCATAGGTTTAATACGTGTGAGAGATGTTGTTTGAGACATATATTTATTTGTGTAAATAATGAACGAAAATAATGCGCTGTGCCATCTCCCCCTTCGCTTCCCCTCCCCGTCAACCCGCCGACCAGTCAATTGGCGACCTTGAACCAGTACGGTTGTAACGTATACGGAACAGTTTACAATATTATGTGTCGGAACCTTTGACGAAATAGTGAGTAAAATATAGTCCACATTTTTGGAGGTGCCGGCAGAATCCGGATTGTGGTGAGTGCCAAACTCCTTCCTGTCTTGACATTCTTCCGGCATTTATGCTTAAACACAACACATGTAACATAAACCTAACCGTTTATTTATTGTTCCAAGTAAATGCGTTTAAATAAACATTTTTTCATACGTCGATATTTTTAATAAATGGTGGTCTTATTAACATTAGTTAAAACCATTCGTTTCAATCTACATTGATTTCAGAACTGCACGAAAAATAAAAGAATGCATATAAAAACCTAAAAACATTTTTTTTCTTTTGTTCTTACTTTTTAAAGGATAAAATTGTATGATATGCATTTTTTCCATGTTATAAATAATACATACATATATAGGATACCCCTCCAATGCCTTTTTTCTATTTTGCATTGGAGCCCAATATTCTTAGTTACGCCACTGACTGATAGAGTGATTGGTATTCGATTTTAACGATGATTAGTAACATACATTTATGTTTCATATGTACTAGTGTTTGCCGAATTATGAATAATCCGTACTAATTATTACAGTATTTTCGACGATAGATGTATTAATTTGAAAAAGTGTAACATATGGGTTCGAAAATTGGTCATCAAATGTAGTGTCGTTGTAACATAGTTGAATAACGCACCTTCCCCAGTTTGGAAAGAAATCCAGGTTCGAATCTCGGTAGCGCAATAACAATATTTTTCGATTAAATTGATTTTATATGTATATCTTTCAAATTATTACATTTAAAAGGGATAAAATAATTGTTCGTCAAATAAACATGATATTTTTATGCATTGAAAAACGCATTTTACTAATACTTGTAACGAAACCACCCACAACATATCTTTTATAATTATCACATATTTTACGCATATAAAATATAAACTAGTCATTAACCCTTCCCTAGCCACGCAGTAACATAGGTCTACCGAGCCAATTAAATCGTATTTCTATAAATATTCACAATGTAAAACTTACATTTTACTTAGTCCTAAAAAAAAAATCATTTTCACTTAGAAATGTGTAGTGGAAAACCAATTATGTAAAGCGAATCATAATAAAAAGAATCATTTTTGAATTCAATGCTATATAAAATTGTTGCGTTGCGTGCTATCTGCGTTAAAAATACCACTTGAACTACGTTAAAAATACCACTTGAACTACGTTAAAAATACCACTTGAACTACGTTAAAAATACCACTTGAACTACGTTAAAAATACCACTTGAACTACGTTAAAAATACCACTTGAACTACGTTAAAAATACCACTTGAACTACGTTAAAAATACCACTTGAACTACGTTAAAAATACCACTTGAACTACGTTAAAAATACCACTTGAACTACGTTAAAAATACCACTTGAACTACGTTAAAAATACCACTTGAACTACGTTAAAAATACCACTTGAACTACGTGAAAAAGATCACACATTGATTTTATTGATGATAGATGAAAATCATATTAAATGGGTCTTTTGACGAATAATGTTTGAGAATAAAATAAATGTATTAATTATTATATTTTTAGTATCTGTGACATTAATTATTTTAAAGCCATTTAAGCTTGTAAAAGCATTTTATTCCCATATAAACTGTTAAAAAAAATTCTAATTCCAAACATTGTTTGTGGGCAAGACTGCCTGACCCCATTTCTTGTCGGGTATTGGCAAGTATCTGCGATAAATATTTTTTCTACAGAATACTCTTTTATTCTTCTTGACATGGTCGAATATATAGTATATTATATTATATCTACTAGTGATTCATTTTTGTAAAAAAAAAACAAGTACATTTTCTGACGAATAATGTCAGAATTGTTGAATAACCTCAATTCACCAGATCAATAACAATCCATATGTCATGGTTGAAGACCCTTCCCTCCGCATTTATACACAAGTATTTATTAAAGCAGTAGTAAAGCGACGTATCAAACATTTATTTAAATCAATCAATATCCATGACAGCTGAAGTGTTTTTGAGATAGATTTGCTTCCCTAAAATATTATGATGTAGGTATTTAAATCCTACAAAAATCATCTCACACCTATTTTATAACTATACACTGACTCTTACGTCAACATAAATATTTTTTACATATTTTTAAATATTTTTTAAGAACCCATTTGTCCTTTTTATATTTTAATACTGCAAGTTATCCAAATGCAAACGAATCACGTTCACAGCCTCTTATACAGCTATTATCGGCTGGTACAGAATCATAAGATGGTATGTAATATTCTTCAATAACTCGCCCATTTATCTGATCCTTCAAGGAAACAGCATTGTGTCCTGCCCTTTGTGCGAGGCAAACTACACCAGCGGGGTATTTTTCGGAAAATTGACGAATCGGGAGAAGGTATGAATGGACGGAGAATATCGAAGGAGTATGAAAGGAATCCAATATTCCTGCAGCATTATTGAATGAAGGCTGTGTTAACGGAAATTCTCGTCCCGAAGATGGGCGCCACCTGACTTAATGTGTTCAGTGTTCATTTACCTTCACATTCCTCCATTATGTTCCATTTTCAATTACAATTTTCAAGTAGGTATTAATTTAAATGACAAACAAATCCATCGCCCATACGAACGAGGGCTGCCTTTGTATAAAGAAAAATATTGAAATAAATTATTTATCTTAATCTCATAGTATATACAGGGTGTAACAGACCTTGTACACAATATTTTATGGGCGGATACCTGACTAAATTACGAGTCAAAAATGTTCAAGGAATGTGTGGAAATTCTGTACTATTACGGCAAATAATATTGTAAATAAAAATTGTAGGTCTACGTACTTTGAAATAAATATTTGCAAAATTTATCCATTATTAATCTATATCTTTGCTTCGGGCCCTTAATCTGTATTGTAATCAATATATAATTTGGAATTAATAAAATATTTCAATTAATTGAAATAATTAACATTTTGATTTGTAATATAGTCAGATATCAAATATTGTGGACTGGGTCTGTTACACACTGTATATATATTCATTTTAGCATTAACATGATAATTTTTTGCATAAAATATTCTAATTTGCATTTAATCATTTGAAATCTAGATCTAAAATTGATATTCTTTGTATTTCGTGAAGGCGTATATTTGAATGTGATTTTTTTATTATTATGATGCAATGGAAATTAAACCAAAATATCAATCGAAAAAGTTTCAAGATTTTACAAACTGAATAAAATATGTGAAAATGTAATATAATAATTCTTCATACATTTAGATGTTCATTTCAAAGATATCTAATATGAAATTGTAAAATTATGAAACAATTTCTAATTTAGAAAATTGTGATAGTAGAAATGAAGTCGTTTGTTTTTCTATTTAAAAAATTAAAAGATAATATTATTATCATATTTCAAATGAAATTGATACTTTACTCCGATGTAATGAGTAAGTTTCCTTTTATATTTGCTCACAAAAATAACTCATTATAATTAAAGCTGTTGTTAATTATTTGTGATAAAAAATGATACTATTTGCAGGTATAGGATCTGGTTAAAAATAAATAAAAATAATATAATTTCCAATTAGACAACAAAAAGAAAGAGAAACTAAAGTATGAATGCTTCTTAATTTTAAATTTAACATTTTTGCCGTTGTTTTGAAACACATCATTATAAAAATCTCTCCCTTGAAAGATCTCAAAATGACCAGCCATCTCGATGGATATTTAGTAAAACAAATAAACCAGTATGCATCATTGCTAAACATACACCACCGTATCTAGCGCCTAGCGTAATATAATAAAATATAATTATTTAGATTCATTTTAATTTTACTTGCATAAAAATGAAGCAATTTATTCAAGTGTTAAAAACCCCAGAGTTGAAAAATAACTTATAACTAATAAAATTTTCAGAACAAATTTTCATCATATTTTTCCAGGACTTTAAAGAGCACAAACTCGTGTCACCGGCCGTAACATAGCGGTGTTGTGTGGATATTACCGTATATATTGGAAAGTATTAACGTGACATACATACGCTTTTTAAAATATATTAAAATAATGTAACAATAGTTTTTCTTACAATAAACATAATTGTTAAAAATATAAAACCATTATTTTATTATTTAGCCCTTGGAATCATTCAGACCAAGAAAATTCAGGCTCCCTTTTTTTAACGAGATAGAAAACAGAATTAACATTATAAAGAAACAGTAAATTGCTTATTTAAATAATTATTTAATGATCCTTTTAAAATTAGCAATATTAACTTGGTGGTTAAGATTCATATTTTTTATTTATTATCTTAGTTTAATAACCACAATTGAGTTTAAAAAACATCTACCGGTTTTGGAAAACACCTTTTCCTTCTTCAGGATATGTCAAAACTAACTAAAAATATAGCATTGTTTTTCTATTTATCCAGAATCTATTTTTAAATTTTTAAAAACAACAATTATTTAAAAAGTAAATTTAGTACCTAACTCAAATTGTACCTAACTCAAATTGATGAAAAAAGAAAAAAGATCCGACTCAAAAATATCAGATGAATATTAAAAGTGCATTAAAAAATTCCATAAGTGACATATTTACTGATAATACCGTATTATCAGATATAATTTTAATGAATCCTAAGCCTCCAAAACTGTATTCAGTATTAAAGATTCATAAGAGTGATATTCCAATAAGACCTGTGGTTTCGTATTGTAGTGCTCCAACGTTTAAATTATGTTCTTTTATTACTAAAACTATAAACAGACTTAATATTTTTAATCCAAAATATACTATAAAAAATTCGTTGCAATTAGTGGATATGTTAAAGGACATGGATCTTCCCAACAATGTTAAACTTGTTTCTTTTGATATTGTTAATTTGTTTACTAATGCACCTATTAATGAAAGTAAAATTTTAATTTTTGATTTACTAAATTCATCTAATTTACCTAATCATTTGGTAAAAGATCTATGTCGTTTATTAAATCTTTGTATGAACCAAAATTATTTCCAATTCAATAATATAATATATAATCAAACAGAAGGTCTTCCTATGGGAGCACCCACAAGTCCACTAATAGCAGATATTTTTGTAGACGATTTGGAGAAAAAAAATTTTGATTGTGATTCTTCTTTGTTAAATAATGTTTTGTTATGGAAAAGGTATGTGGATGATGTATTGTGTATTTGGTCAGGTTCACAACGTCAACTAACCACATTTCTAAATTTAATTAATTCGTTTAATAAAAAAATACAATTTACATTAGAAATGGAAAATAATTCTACCCTAAATTTTTTGGATCTAACATTGATTAGAAATAATAATAAAATTGAGTTCAAAATTTTTAGAAAACCAACTTTTACAGATACTATGATACACAATGAATCTAATCATTCATTATCACATAAACATTGAGGGTTCCACTCCATGATACATCGTTTAGTCAATATTCCTATGTCAACATCCAATTTTAATATTGAATTGAATACAATTAAAAAAATAGCAGTTAATAATGGGTATAATACATGTTTGATAGACACTATTTTAAAAAATAAATTAAAAGAATATAATAATCAGTTTTTATATAAATCACAGATGAAACATAATGATAATAATGATAATTGGCCTAGGATTTTATACATAAATAACTTTTCGAAACAAATATCTAAACACCTACCACGAGATATTAGACCAGCATTTTACACAAATAATAGTATAGGAAATTTACTCAAATTCTAAGGACAAGGATGATAAATTTAACAATTCTGGCGTCTATAAACTTAGTTGTAAGGATTGTGCTGCATTTTATGTTGGTAAAACGGGTAGAAATTTTAATATAAGAGTAAAGGAGCATTTGAGATGTTTGAACAATAGTGGGTTTTCAGAATTTTCTAATCATTTGATAGAAAATAGTCATGGTTTTGATAAAAAATTGGGATTGTCAATTTTGCATATAAACGGTGTAGGTCACAAATTAAATAATTTGGAATCGTTGGAGATAAATAAAGCATGTAAAAGTAATCAGAAAATTCTAAACAGCCAACTAAATTTAACTACGAGTCCTATTCTAAAATTTTTTCCTAAAAATTATTCGACTAAATTTGTATTGAGCAATAATTTGAGTTTGGTACTAAATTTACTTTTTAAATAATTGTTGTTTTTTAAAATTTAAAAATAGATTCTAGATAAATAGAAAAACAATGCTATATTTTTAGTTAGTTTTGACATATCCTGAAGAAGGAAAAGGTGTTTTCCGAAACCGGTAGATGTTTTTTAAACTCAATTGTGGTTATTAAACTAAGATAATAAATAAAAAATATTTAATGATCATTGAATCTGTATTGTACACCGTTCCAACTGCATCAGCAGCAGCACCAACTGCATCAGATTACTGCTGATCCATCAATGATACACAATACATGCGACCCCATGGGGTAATCCGAACCTTGGTGTAGCAACACTAAGCTCTGTCGGAATGTATGATTGTTTTAATGATACCTCCAATGACCTGCAACAGTCAAAATGTCAAATATTTTTAACAACTAAAACTATTTTACAAAATATAACATAAAATTAAGATTTTTTTTTAATTTTCACTAAATCAAACTTTGTTCTACCCATTTTGGGTTATACTGTCAATACCGTAGTTTCGAGAAATAAACAAAGTGATAAATTTGTAGAAGTTCAATAAAACACAGTTTTTTAAGTGTTAAAAGTAACGTTTGGTCCACGTTATATTAAAACACCCTTATATCATTATTCAAATGAAAATTTCATAAGTACTAATAATAATATTAGTAATAAATATTTCATTAGTACTTTCTGAAATTATTTTTTTAATGTTTCATTAATTTTTTTCGTTTTTCTGCAGATCGGAATTAACAAAGCTGGTTGGAATGAAAATAATTCAATATCTAAGTTAAAATAATTTTTTATTTTGCAAACATATTGAATAATAAAATATTTAGAAACGAGATAAAATTATGTAAATGTTTTCCCAAAAACTTTTTTCGTTAATTTTCTATAATGAGTTTTTAAACATTCATTAGCTCTCTGAACTAAACTAATTTCAAAATAGAATTATTGCGTGATAATATTACCGAGAAAATTCTTTTATTCTAAAAAATAAGACTTCCTCGAATTTATTTAACATCACATTATCTATAAAATTAAAAGTTTTTCCCGAAATCGAAACATGACTGTGTGACCTTTGAACCGAGAGATACTCAACTATCTTAAATTTATACGTTTAAATAAAGTTGTTGAAACCAATATTATATCAGATTTATAATATAAAAGTTTATTAAATATTCAACAGTTTATCCAACTTTAAAGAACTCGATAAATTGGAAAAAAAGTAAGTAAAGAAAACTTTTGACGTGAAAAGTTATTTAACTTTTCAAGCTTTAAAAAATTCAATCTACAAAATTCAAAGTTCATAAAGTGGGTCTGGTCCTCATTGACAGTTTCCCATGGAGCTCGCCGACGTGGAGTTCAGTGATGAAACTTCCAACCACTTTGTCGAGATTGTTCTCAACAGTATTTACGACCGTGCTAAAACCCGTAGCATTCAGTACAGTTGAAGATTAAAAGACATTTATGTACAGTTATATATAATATTTATGCTGAAGAACCCATTACAAACATTATATTGCTTCGTATCTATTTATATAGTGTCCAATGTAATTTGTTATTTGATAGAACTTAAAGCCCGCTTTTCGCAACAAAGGTCAGCGGTTCAAACCGCTTATTCCAGTCAGTTATATTTCGTAGTACATTAACATCTCATCAAAATATTTATTATCACCATTGAAGTGAAATCGCCATTCCGTTCATCCATATCCCTATCTATCTAATCCGAATATAACTAAGACACTTGAAAAAAATACTTTTCGAAGATCGGTATCGCATTCATCTTCTTCATAACGTTTCTTTTCGATGTGATGGTTTTATTACTAACAACATTAAGTATATAATATCTTATCCAAAAAATATTATTTGTGATAAATCTAACCATTGTTCGCACTAAAAATATCCATCAGTCTATGGAATCATATCCGATATCGGAAACTGAATTCAAATCGTATTCCTTCAATTGTTTAATCCATCCTTTCATATAATTGTAAATCTTAGAAAAAGAATCTGTAATAAAACAGAGTGTTTAATTTATTAAAAATTCTGAACCGAAAATGCTGCCATAAATTTGTAGGCAAGGAGCGATTTATAATGTCAAGTCATCCGTGAAGGCTGTATCTTTGACGGGGAGAATCTCCCGCTTTCTAGCACCGCGTGTGTCAGGCTGCTGTGATGAATTAGCACGACGAGTGGCTTGTTTTTCAATGATGGTTGAAGGTATTCCATTAATATTGTATTAACAAGCATTTTGATCAAACGCACATTATTTCAATCCTTAATTAGATATACTTGTGACTGCTTCATTGTATCCAAAATTGAAATTCTTATTTTCAGTTGTATTCCTGAATGTTGAGTTTCGTCGTAATTTTGTTTCTGATTAAAACTATCCAGATTTTATATCAACAAGATGAACTCTTAGTATAATATGAATCATTCTGTTTTCATACTTAACATCGTCGATATGTAGATAGTCAGCATAATATACAAATGGTATATATTTTGAAATATTTACTAACATTAACATTTAAAAAAAATTATAATCAATATATAAAAGAAGGGTAAAAAAAAATTACAAATAAATATCTAACTGCTAGTATACTTTATAAGACAAAATTTTAATAATTAAAACATCGTATACGCTTGTCAGTAACTAAGTATAATTAAAAAAATATTTACGCTATATCGAATGTCGAAATATATACGGGAGTATGTTTGCTTAATTAATGCACTCGATTTAAAAAAAACTGGCAGGTGGTTTAAAAAATAACAGTTTTCTTACTCTTATTAAACTAATCCTTTAAGTTTTTATCATATAATTGCTTTTAATTTCTTAAACTAAAACTAAATATTATTAGAACACATTTTTATTGTGAAGTTGTAATTATTCAAAACATAGGTCTGTGATATTTTTAAATACTAATTAAATGTATATTTTTCGATGAAATTGATTTTATACGTATATCTTTATAATTAATACATTTAATTAGAATTCATAACTAAATATTCACTCAAATTTATTACTAGAATAAATAGAATTAAGTACGTTGGTAAAATCACTTATAATACGTGGTAATTTCTTCATTTTTATTTAAAAACTAATAAATCAGACGTGAATGCAAATCTATTTTTAATATAATGGGTAGGATTTATGGTACAAGGATCGCTTAGAAGTAGTTGTAACAGTTAAAAAGAACGCATGAAAAGGTGAAAATTATGTTAGAACAGAAAAATGTGGAATTATATCATTTATACACCTACCCACGTTGTAATAAGTAGGTAAGTAAATTACGTAAAAAAGTCTATACTTTGAAATGAATTAAAATGAGATAAATTATTATTGTATTTCGATAATAATGGCAGTAATACAGAAAAATTGACGTATTACACGTAAATGGGTGTGCACGCATACGAGTTAGCTTGTACTTGTGCAGTGTGAACGTTGGTACATAATAAACCGTGGAACTACTAAGTATTTGAAGTCATGTAACTGGATTCGTAACATATTTCATAACTGTAACTGGATTCGTAACATGTAACTGGATTCGTAACATATTATGTATTCAGGATTCGTAACATATTATGTATTCAGGATTCATAACATATTTCGGTACACAAAATTACAAAAGTTGCACTGTATAATTGTGATTGAAAAAATATCCGGATTAAAAATAATTTAATTATGCTTTGAATAGTATTTTCCTTACAGTATGAAAAAGTTGCGTACGGTGCTAGATTACCCAATAATGTGAATACAAATTAAATTAATCAACTAGAAAGATATACAGAAAAAATCTATTTATCTTGCTACCGAGTTTCGAACCTCAAACTTTTCCTATTCGGGGCGTTAACCAATTTTTCTATATGATTAATTTAAATTGTATTATAAATATCACAGAACTATGTTCTGAATTTCTGACTTCCAAAAAAAAACAATTTACAAAAAACAGTTGTGTTACACCTCGCGGTAGCGGAGGGTTAAATCAAAATATGATATTTTAATTTTAAAAATATATGTCGTATATTAAAACTATAATGAAGAAGCTGAACTCTACACACCTAGAAGAAGTCCTGAGAAGAGTTTAATTAAGCGAGGACTCTGGCATTATGTTAAAAGTAAACTGACAGAGACGCGTTTACAAAAGGGGGAGATATATTATCCGTAAAACTCACTTAAACTGGAAATGTGATTAGTTTAACTAAGCCTACAAATACACTTATATTATGGAAATTAGTAAAACGCTGTGGAATAAATTAAAAGATAACGTATGTAATCTCATAGAGAAATATTTATTCTAAATCAGTGAGAAATAACTAAAAATAAACAATATTTACATTATTAAGGAAAACACATTCTTATTGTGAAGTTGTAATTATTCAGAACATAGGTCTGTGATATTTTAAATACTAAATTAATGTATTAATTATAAATATATACATATAAAATCAATTTTGTCGAAAAATATTGTTTTTTTAGCGTCACCGGGATTCGAACCTGGATCTTCATTTCCAATCCGCACAAAATTGATTTTATATGTATATATTTATAATTAATACATTAATTTAGTATTTAAAATATTTACATTCAAAATCATACGTTAAATTTACTTGTCTCATTTTTGATTTTTCCTATTCAATTTGTTACCTTACTTTCCATTTATAATATAGATAATGCAACCTAATGGCAGCTACCTATCTCAGAATAAGTACTTTATATGTACCTAGTGAGGTAGGAAGCGGCCAATAGGCTTACATATATATAAATGAAATATTAATACTTATTGTACTTACACTTATTTAAAAAATGTTTAGCTTCAAAAGAATATTATTTTGAAAATAAACACCGATTTATCGGCACTGAAATTAAAAATGCTAGCGTAGTCCTTTTCAATAATAACAATAATAATAATATATTTTCGTGTTTGGCAACACAATACAATTTGTTCACAATAAATAATGAATGGAGTAATTGCTATTGATACTATCACGTGGTAATAGCACGTCAGTGTGTTTTGCGTACAGTTCACTAAGAAGGAAGGAAGGAAGGAATGAAATATAATTTAGATAAGCACCGTGTAGCTACTGAATTCACAAGAAAGATATTTATTTACCGGAACGTTAATTGACATTTTAATCTTCGAATACCCCAGTTTTGTCCCGTTTTGAACGTGTGAATTTATAAAAAGTGTCAAAACCTTTATGGGTTCTGAATAAAGTGAATAATCACCATGGTAATGAAAATTACTTATTTGTTTGGTCAATTTTTTGTCACACATTTTTTTCTGAGATTATCTTGTACGAAATTTTTTTTTTGAAAGTTGGACGCGTGCTAAAATCAAAAATTGCAATGTCGACAAAAACAAATCATGCCACACAATAAAGAATACTTGGACCCATTTTTAAAAATAAATAACAATCCAGGGTATGCTTTCAAACTTTTCGGTCAAGTTTTACGTTTTAAAAGGGGGTGTCTTTTTTACTATCTTGTTAAAATAATTTCAACATCCCCTCATCTTAAGTCAATAAACCGCAATTATTACACAGCACCTTTCATCCCTTAACATGGTCGCTGTGGTCCAGTCTGCCGGGCATCTGTTAATCCATTGCAGATCCGCCTTAACACCTGCCCATCTACGTCTTGGTGAAGAGTAGACCGGAGTCAATTGTGCCAAGGGGCGGTAGTACCAATGCAAATAACTCGTAAACTATAGTAGGTGCATATAAGATACACCGTCAGGAGGCGCGTTTACGAATACGAACTTCCTGGAACTCGGACGGTTGTATTTGTAAAAATATTTTGAATGTTATGATTTATGTGCTCTGTTTTTATCATTTCATTACTCCGCATATTTCTTTCGATATTTGTATTTATTTTATGGCGGGTTTTAAAACGCTTGTGAGCATAGAACAATCGAATTTCTATATTTATTTGAAATAGACGTTAGGGGCAGTTGTACTAATAAAAATAAACACTAAATTTTTTGTTTATTAAGATTTAAATATGTTTACATATTAATGTACGTTTGCATATTTTATTTAAATAGTGAATATTTATACTAACACTTCAATTATTTAACAAAAATTTAAATAATTTTCATGAGGTTAGATATATTTTGTATCATTTTAAATGTATTGGAAACTTTGAGCTACAATTGTAGAAAACAATAAAAAAAACTTTTTTTCTTCGCCAAAATGGTTAAAGTGTGACGACTTTGTGCTTAAACTCTGTAATTAAATAAATTCCTCCACCGGTACACCTGATGTGTTTATAAGCTTATAGTATTATTCCTATTATAATCAGAGAAATGAGAATATAATAATTTTGAAGATAAATAATTTGTCTACTGTTAAAAAAATTAGTTTCCTATATATTTTTTATAGCAACAATGCAAAAAATTGCAAAACGCATTTTGTTACAATTGACCCCGATCTACCATAACCTTTAATCTTGGTCCTACTGGTTTGTTTAAGAGGTATGTGTGTAAATTACGAGTATTATTATTTACTCTCTCCACACATCCCGCCCGTTGCCGCATCCTTGTTTTCACTTCCTAAAGATATCTGAAGCACCATTCAAATCAGTATCAAGATCTCAATGACATATTGAAACTTATTGGCTTAAACGTGAATTTTTATCAGACCAAAATTTTGGCAAATATACAAAGAAACAGAGAATTAAGATATACTGAATTTCTTTTACACTCCATTTGGGTTATCACGTTTTGTTTTGTAAATCTTGGGTAAGACTTTATTTTCGAAGATTTGCAGACTGCTTTCCTATATTTGTATACAATAAATAAATAATAATATATATTTATGTAAATGCCTTCGATAGCTTGTTCCCAACTTTCCGATTAACAATAATCCCATATATGATATATGAACTGCACTAACCTTTTATTTTTGCAGTCTTTCTAATCCGATGTTGTTGTTTTTTAGCTGGGTTATCTTGGATGGTTTAGTTGGACTGTTGTACTGGTCGAAGCACGGGATGTATTAAGAATGACGCCAGTCGTTTACCGTCTTCTTAGTTTTCCGAAAAGAGGGCGACAACACTCACACACACATATACATTATTATAAACCAGGAAACCCAGTGGTGCCAATCGAGGTAACAAGGCACGTAAACAATAAAGAGTAGATCTAAAAATATTAATTCAATTATACAAAAAGATACTTCGGAACACCTTCATCCAGCAATGGATAGAAAAGGCTGATAATAACGATAACGATGACACAATTATTTAATATCAAACAAAATAATTTGTTTATTTATTTAAATTCCGAAGTAATGTGAGAAAAACTGTTATAAAATCGCAGAGAAAACCGAGTAGACGTTCTTTCTTATTCAGGAATAATGTCGATAGTGATTTTGCATATTAATTTATTTTGCTGTTTCATTGATCAAAGAGTACACAAAAATTAATTTGTATACTTTACATTTTGTGATCAGTTAGGTCATAATTTTTCGGTTAAAAAATTGGATCATTCCTCGCAGACCGGCAGAATGTAACGGTTGTCCAAAATAGATGTGTTTATTCAAACGTGCCACAGGGTATGAACGTTTATTAAACAGTGATCCTATACATTGTAAAGGTGGTAAACAATTCACCGTGAATATGTACAATATAGACATTTGCAAGCGTTTCTAGTTCTCGGTGAATAGTGAAATGCGCAGGGTTGGCCCGTTAATAGTTGTCGGAGAATACAGAACTTTTATCTGAAAAAAAAAACTATATAAATAATTGTTAAATTCTGTACTGGTAAACAAGTATATGATGCATGAAAAAACAGTAAACCAGTCGGTTTGTATGCATTATGAAAGGTTCCATGAAGAACGTGTTAAAAAAAAGCATTCAAATAATACAATAAAGTTATTTCAGATAAGTTCAAATTTAAACAAATAATAGATTTTAGCTATTTTTTATCTTAATTAATGGAAAGGGTAATTATACGGCTTATGACGTGTATAGTTGGTAATAAATAATTGAAATGTTTCAACACGATAACATGTGTACAACTTCCAAAAATATTGATGGAAGTGGTAGTATGGGTAAATAGGTGAACGTTACATTGTGTAAAGTGATCACTTAAGCCAGCCGATGACAGGCCGTAAGCCCTGTAATGCCCTAGACTTCCATACTTTCCGTATAAAAATAATAGCTTCGTCTCTATGAAACATTTATATCTTGATGACAATCCCCCAGGGGGTAAAATCCCAGTAATTAGTTCCTGCAAAGATATGATCATACTTAAAATATTAATCTTAAATGATTACAGTTGCCTCTTTTCCAACCATTTTATAGGAAAACCTCACAAATTACTTTAACTGTATTGCTAAAGATGCTATAATTGCTTAATTTACATGATTTTTCATTCACTTATATTGCGTGATATAAACAAATCTACACGCGTTCTGCGTGCGTAAGTCTGTTTACATCGAAAAAGTTCAAATTTACCCTGAAACGATACTTTTTTAGTTCTGCCTTCATAGAATGTATCTCCGTTTATATAGTATTCATTTATTGCGATTGGTCTAACCATGCTACATTAGATCTCAGATAATTATTAAAAAAAATATATGATAAAATATATAAAACTTGTAAAGAATGCGATTAATACATTTACCACATAAATTTCAATAAACACGAAACATGTATTTTTCTTTGCATTTTTGATATAAAATATAGAAAAGTAATTTCACCAAAAACTATGACACGCGACGTTTACCGTGATAATACAAAAAAATATTTTTTTGACATAATCCTGTATTGAAATCGTGCGGGGTTAAACTGTTCATCTTCCTTTGACGTTGACAAATAAAATTCCATAATATTTATTTCAGTGAATGACAGTTGATATTTTTTCAAAAGTTATATCTACAAATTCCATTCCCATAAATCCATTCGTTTGACATCCCTGTTGTCAATTTCACGCGTTTTGATTTCATGAATAATATATGCGCGATATTATAAACAAACAAATAATTGTGTCAATAAATTAATTCAGCTACGAAAGGCACTCTACATCACTTGTTTGTGGCCTTATTATAATTATTGTAATTTTGTAATTTATTACTGTATATTCAATATTCATCATGATTATTATTAAATTATCTCTCTTCAGTGCTGAAAAGGCTCGGGGTTTCCCCAATAATCTTCAACCCTCTGTCTTCAACTTTCTTACATATGCACAACGATATGATACTTCACAAGCAAACAATTCTTTCCCACATGGCAGGAAGAACTTGGCGGCAGTCAACGCACCTAATACTGTCAAACTTCAACCTTCCAAAGCAAAGACACAAAACGGTCGTATTCTGGTGGTAAGTGGAGAAAACAGGTAAGTAACGAAAAGGAACCATTATATATACGTATTTTATGTTCACATGAGCGCACATGACGATCGGCGATCCACGAATAAGTTATAAAGATCAAACAGATTCTCTTCACTTCACCCTCTTAATTATATGTATCTCCTTAGACGTATTATTTGAATTAACTCCGGTACAAGCTCAATATTGCTACTTGACATCGTAATTCATTCTCTGTTAGATTTTCATTTGCCATAGTGATGAGAAAAAATGCTACTCTTAACGCACTGGTGTGATTGTGACTTATATTCGATAATATCAGTGATTGAAAGCTGTGACTGTGATCACAATTTCATTACTAATACGCGTGCGCCCCACGTTATCACAATACACGAAATAAATAAATAAATCATAATTTTTAGCGTATTTATTTATATTATTCAAATTTCTTTTGCGTAAAGAATATATTTTAGCATATATAATTATACTGTATATAATTTAATATCATCACAAAGAAAATGAAAACCATTTAAAAATGTGAGTATATTTCTCGGGTCAAATTCTCAGCATTTCAGGTCAAATGCCTAAAACGTTTTTGACAGAATCTACTAGATGGCGCTTATCACGAATTATAGCGTCATTCTTTCGTTTCATAAGCACAAGTGCCGAATAACGGTTCACAACCAAATATAAATAAAATGTTAAAAAATGATTTACTAATCACGATATTCCCAGATATTCACAATTTGTATTATAATATATATCGCTGAAATAATATTTCTTAATCATAACATATTTACATACTCCACAAAAATGTGTATTTATAGGGTACGAGTTAATTTATTTTTAAAATACTAAAATATTCAATGATCACTCTTTGAATAATTTTAATTTATAGTCTGATAGCCTGTAGCTCGCCCTAGGAGGGTTTTCAAGGTTTAAATATATAAAAAATATGAATTAAATATATTAATTAGAAAGATATACTTATAAAATCAATTTTATTGAAAAATATTGTTGTTGCGCCACCGGAATTCGAACCTGGATCTATTTCCAAACCGGGGAAGGTGCATTATCCAACTATGCTACAGCGACCTTATTTTTAGCGACAAATTTTTGAACCTATATGTTACCTTCTTGATATTAATACATTTAATCGTTACATTATTTGAAAGAGCCATCTACCTTATTTTTATAGAATCTCAAATACCTTTGAATAACCGGAGAGCAGAATTATCAATTCATTTTTATTAAAATTAATTTTATATGTATATCTTTGTAATTAATATATTTAATTCGTATTTAAAATATCACAGACTCATGTTCTGAATAATTACAACTTCACAATAAGAATGTGTTCTCCTAATTTAAATAAATATAATAGGAGTCCCCAAAGAGGTCGTTGTTTACCTGATTCTGAGGCAAGGCTAATCCAGAGATGTCAATCAAAGAATTAGCTAACAAGATTAAATTCTCTGGAGTATTCCAGTATCCAAAAATGTATTATAAAATTCATAATATAGCAAGGAGAACAAAGTAGCAATAGTACGAAATGTGATGCATAGCCGCGCAGTAAGCAAATTCATATTTTTGTAATTACACTATACGAATTATGTTGTGTTTGGTGGAACATTCAAAGGATGATTTATTTATTTATTTGTAGCAATATAATACAATGTTAAAAATCTATTTGGACTGTGCCAATCTCACTACAGAAATTCTGTGTCGAGACGGGCATAGTTTACAAGCAATTGTACAATTAATTAGAATTACAAGTAGTAGATAGACTTACATTTATTACTATATAATAGGTGTATATAAAGAACAATTTTAAAGTGGTCTTAATAAATTAATTTTGGATCACTTTGTAGCAATAATTAATATAGGTATGAGTCAATATGTTTGGGTGAGTGCACCAATACTGTATCTACCCATATTATGAATCCAAGTTTTAATATATAGTTTCATGTTCTTGGGACAATTCAATTGGTTTAAATCTTTTAGCATTCTATTAAATAGTTTAAATCCAAAATATTTGTAGTTCATTTGGTCATGTGCTCTTGGGGTTTGTAGGTTATTTGTGTTTGTCTGTGTGGAAATTATATTTTGATTTGTTTTAAAATGTGTCTGTTTGTATTTATATATGGATTTAAGAGTAATATTAGCATATATTTGTCTTATATCAAAGACATCGAATTTATTATTGTGCTCTTGGGGTTTGTAGGTTATTTGTATTTGTCTGTGTAGAAATTATATTTTGAGTTGTTTTAAAATATGTCTGTTTGTATTTATATATGGATTTAAGAGTAATATTAGCATATATTTGTCTTATATCAAAGACATCGAATTTATTGTTGTGCTTATATCAAAGACATCGAATTTATTATTGTGCTCTTGGGGTTTGTAGGTTATTTGTATTTGTCCGTGTGGAAATTATATTTTGAGTTGTTTTAAAATGTGTCTGTTTGTATTTATATATGGATTTAAGAGTAATATTAGCATATATTTGTCTTATATCAAAGACATCGAATTTATTAAAAATTTTGTCAGTGCTCGTTGTGATTGGAGTTAAAAGGATACTCAGATCAGGCCAAATAATAACGGCAGAAAAGTACTATAAATGTCTGGATTGATTACATTGAAAACAAAAATGGATATTATGACGAAAATAATAAGACCTGTTCAGTAAACCAAAACACAGTATTTTTAGCAGCGTGATAAAACTCGTCCTTGTACAGCAAAAAACACACGAAAAAGAAAAATGTGGATACAGCTCCGATCTAGCACCATCTGATTAAAAACCATCACAAACGCATTTTAATATCCATCGTCAAATAAAACCTTATCTATTAGATTGATGCATATTTATCCCCCATTTATTAAAATTTTATGATATTATTATATTGTAACCTAACCAAAAACGAAAACAAACTCAAAACATATTATGTACAATTATAATTTGGGGGCGTAGTCACCGCAATCGTGGACTGATCGATGTTGAAGTCCTCAGCCAGTGTCCTAGTGGTGAAACTTTCGTCCTCTTCCACAGCCGCCAGAGGGGACTGGTCATCAAAATCCGATGATCGACCCTTTTCTGACTTCTCGTCTAAACCGGTACTACCAGTTTTGAAGCGATCAAACCACTCTCGGCATGCCCTTTCGCTAATCGTTCCTTCACCGAAAAGACTCGGCAACTTTCCACCCTCGCTTCAAGTGGTGCAGCATAATTTGGCGTATATGTTTATGGTTTTCTAGTTTCTTAACCCTATTAAAGAATTATATTATAACATGTGTCAATTAAATGTCAAATTCAAAAAACAAAACGTCGCCAAGAAAACGGCATATAAAATTATGCATCAACATAACTCATCAAATTAAAATCACCTTATCATTTTAAATCCACATTAATTTATATCACCTTACACCAGCATTGCAATGTTTAAATATTTACAAATATCTGACAGAAAATTTCATTATTTTTATATTTTTGAAAAAATGTACCTTCAGAAGCAAAAGGTCTTTCAAAGGGATTTGAAACTTTTCTTCAATGTAATTTATTAATTTCCGATTTAATTTTCATTTGTCACGAACAAAAGGTTTTATTTATAAGATTGTGTAATAATTGCGCTAACAAAGTTATTGTAGGCATTTATTGAATCAAAATCTTTAAATTCTCGACGTACGTGTCTGAGTTTTATATTGCAATTCATTAATAACAAAACAAAATGTTATTTTATCGAGCCAGCCCTGTTGATGAGAAATACAAGTCTCCCGGGAAACCTACACAACAATGGGATGTAGACAATGTATGCACCGGCTCGGTTTGGTGGTATTACGTCTATTTGCTGTGATTAGCTAAATGCATTCTATTGCCAACGTTGTTCAAGGTAACTGGCTATTTCCATATACCTGTATTTTATTATTATTTATACAATTCGGTAATTCTCACACGTGATGCAAATCTACATATTATGCTAGTTAAGAGGTAAATTGCTACTTTTGATTAACTACTTCGAGTGGTTGGTACGAGATGATACCAGTTGTTTAGGCAAGGGGTGGTAGGAGTAGTGTGGTAGGAAATCGGGAGAGGAAACACGACAAACGAAGAAACACAACTCACCTCGATTTTCTCTCCTGTAGTTACAGCTCCCGAACTTCAGGAACCTTCTTCGATGCTCAGCTCAAAGCATTGTGATCCGCAATAGCGGTTTAACTTTATCGAAACTGTAAGTTAGTGACGAGCACATAGCAGAACATCCACTCTCTTTGACAGTTCAAAAGTTGTAGACAAATACACAGAAAAAATCGTGCTCTGAGGGGTAGGGTAAGGGAGTGAGAAGACAGATAAGTAAGCATAATGGAGCATCCACACGTGCACGGTTATCGGTGATCTGTGGATCTGTCATTAATACCGAACATTAGTGATTGAAAATTGTGACAGTGATCACCGTTTTATGAAAATAATACAATATATAAAATAAATGAGCAAAATTCCTGATATAAATTGTGACGTCGCCGCGCGTTGGGAGCCAAAATGTGACATACAACGATTTGACGTCAACCGGATCGCTCAAGGTAAAGCGTGAGATACGTGGATCCAATGCACAGAGTTCACCATACGGTCTCCCATCTACTTCAGTAATCACTCTCAAAGAAAAATAATATAAGTCTGAGATTTGTAACATTATAATTAATTAAGTTTTTATCATATAAAGATTGATCATAAATAGAAGTAAAAAAAATATTAACGTCAACAAAGTATTATAGCATAAAATAATATTACAACAGCGTTACTTTAACAAAAGATTTAAACAAATTATCTTTATCAAAATAGCAACGAGGCATTAAAATTAGGTCTGAGATGTGTGAATAAAAATTATAAATTTCGTCCTCTTCAAAATTATACAACTGGGAATTAACTTCACAACAGTAAAACACAAAGAACCTTTGCTCTACAGGAGCAATCCACAATTTAAATTCAGTTTTAATGGTTTGAGTCACCGTGTGGTATTCACTTGATGACTTCTTCCACCACAAACGTCACAAAAGTTTAGTAACTTGCTTATTGGCGTAGTTTCTGATGAAGTGTAGAAATTATTATGTCCTCATGTTATAAAATTCAGATTAAGCAAGTTGGAACCTAATCGTGTCGTCATTGTGCTTTGGCTCATGAGTAATCCTTCACAAAAATCTATTAACTTCACATTCCCATGTCTTGTAATGACAGTTAACCCAAAAAATATACCTCCGTGTCACGGAGGTCGGAGTAGGAAGGGATTTTTACATCCTTCAAACACACAAATATAATGACATAAACTCATAAACAACATGGTACAGCGTAACACAGATGCATAATATATCTAATTATTCTCACCATTCCTTTCTAAATTTGAAGTCACATTTTGTGATATTTAATCGCACGACCCGCTCGCAGCGCTCGCTCTTGTCCGTTACCAGAAAGTGCCATGGACAAAATTCCTTTCAGTGGTGCAGTGCTGCCATTGTTCGAAACGTCAACACAAACCAATCTAGTCGCGGGTAGGTACTACAACAGAATCTTATAAAATATTATTCAACAGCTTCTTGGCATAAATAATTCAATCAAAATTAAAGCAAAATTTAAAAAAACAACAACGAAAATGTATTTTAGTTCACAATTTTTTCAGATATTCAATTATTACTAGTGGTTGACTCACAGTTCGTGATTTTTGGGTGGTTTGGTGGAGGAGAGATAGCACCAGAAATAGAGGACGTACACGGAAGCCTTGGCATGACCAATGAACTAAATACTGGAAGATAGTGCCTCAACAATCGACGAGCTTGCATGAGAAGATATATGATTGTGGATGAAGCAAGAATTATCGATAGTATCAGAACAGAATAGTATGGTACTCCATCCTCTGTCTTATGCGGGATATGTTGATTAATTCGCTAGATTGTGTTCTCTGACCGGTAATACAATTCTATTCAATTGAGTTCGTGTTTTTAAGACAATATTATAATATATTCCGTAGATGTATACAAATGACGTCAAAAGAAAAAACAAACATCGTTTGGATAGTTGCCAAGTTTTGGATTTATGACAAAGTGTAGCCCCTTTCTCAGCTGATGTCGGCAAGCAGGAGGAGGATACGCTGATACACTTTTTGAAAGTTAAAAAGTAATGATTAATTAATCTTTTATATTTGTTTCACCAAGATTCGTTAATTATGCGTAAATTCAATAGAAAACCAACGAATTAAAACCAAAAATACATAATTTTTGACGTTCTGGTAAGTAAAAATAATCTCAATAATAACGGCAACATAAACCGTGTTAGAAACAGTGAAGGATATGATGATATATATTCTGAAAGTCAAAAAGCAAGCAATGATTTATTCATTTCTTATTTTTCTTTCATTAGATTCGGTAAGTACGAGTAGAGCCAATCGGAAACCAATAAATACATCTGTTAAATCCGTCAGTGGGTATCTAAAAATTATCAAAAAACAATTTCAAGTACCTACTAGGTTAGTCTATCTGTATTACTATTTACACCATTATGGCCCGTGTTCACGGAAGAGACTTTTAAGAGATTTTTGACTCCAGAAAATCTCTTCTTTGAAGAAAACTTTCGGTTTTCGTAGTCCATAGGGTTTATAATTCATAATAAGAAGTGCATTAATAAATATACTGTTAATACAAAATAAATTAATAAACGAGAAAGATGTACAGAAAAAATGTATCAAAAAATATTTAGTTGCTACCGAAATTAGAACCCAGACCTCTTCCTATCCGGGGAAGCACGTTCACCATTTCGCTATAGCAATACATTTTCGACAAATTTTTATCTTATATATTCTGCAATCTTTCCAATTGATAAATCTATTATTCCATTTTTGAAAGCAATCAACATTTTCGAATCCCGGTAGCGACTAAATATTTAGCAACATTTAAAAATGTCCAAGAACACACAATTACTGGATTTTCACCTACAAAAGCACTGTTAATAAACAAATATCAAATATTTTACAGAGACAAAGCTATTTTTTAAAATTATATTTAATGGAAAATATATGGAAGTATGGGGTAATTATCTTTGTCTCTATGAGATATCTGACATGTGTTTAATAACAGTGCCTTTGTAAGCAAAAATCCAGTAGTTATGTGTTCTTTGACATATTCAAATATTGCTAATGTAGTATACTGGTCAAAATAAGAAAATATATAAAAAAAAATTAAAAATATTGGTTTTTCAGGCGTATTCTAGTATATGTTAAAAAATATTTTACAGATAAATAATAATACTCTAAAATATTTTTTTAAATAAATCAGATTCTCATAGTTATGACATATACGCTGTATAAAAAAAAAATAATAATTATCATATTTGATCTATATATGTTAGTATGGTGTAGCGAGTCCACATACTAACATGTATATTTACAACTTCTAAAAATTTGATAAATGCGGAAATTGATGTCGTAAGCCCTCTAATTACCCCATACTTCCATATATTTTCCATTAAATATAAAAGCTTTGTTTCTATGAGATATCTGATATTTGTTTACTTAATATTTTTCGATAGATTCTTTCTGAATATCTTTTTAGTCAATTTATTTAATTTGTATTAAAACACCACACAACTATGTTCTGAAATGAAACTTTACAACAAAAATGTGTTCTCCTTAAAAAATATATTGTTCTTCAAGTTCCTATTAGTTTTTACGTAAATATACATTTTGCTGAGATAACAAATAGTAGGTACCTTCAAATAAAATATGAAAAGAAATTCATTTCTGTCTCTTCCACGGCACAGATCGGCAAAATTTTTGCTTAGCTTAGGAAATTCAAGACAAAAAATATAATCTTGGCGGTCGTGTCATTCCTCCGCTTATACAATTAAGAAGAAATAGCTCAGTAAAACACTGCAAGATTTCCTTTAATACCAACTACTTTGTCTACATACATTAATGTTTTATTTTATTAATACTATTTTTTTTCTGTAAATATTTATTTATTTATTTATTTATATATATTTTGACATCCATATTTTTGTAGTTACAGAAGTGGATACATAATAAACATACATAATACATAGTTTAATATGTGGGATGGAGTAGACTTCACCTCTGATATATACAGCGTTGTCCTGGCTACTTTGCTAGACTAAAGTCTGTGTTAAAGTAGCCAGTTTTTTTTTTTTTCATGCTGTTGTGTTGTTATTTGGAATAAAAAAATAAATCAAATATGAATAAAAAAGTAAGAATAAAATAAAAATATAATAAAAATATGTGGAGTGGGAGTGTTGTAGGACTAGTGAGTTATTAGTAAAAGAATTGTATACATTATAGTAAATTGTTGGATATCCATGCTTCTGATTCATCCCTACTTGATTGAATCATATATTGGGTCCATATTTGTGTAATCTTATAGTAATTGTACGATTTCCAGTTGGTACTGAGTGTATTGTATAGTTTCGGAGCTAGGAACATGTAGAATCTTTGATAAAATGTCGTTGTTGCTCTCGGAACTGGTGTGTAGATGTTTGTTGTTTGTCTAGTGTTGTGTCCATGATTTATTGCTTGGGGAGGGTTGTTGTTAGTATGGAAGTATTGAACGAGTCTCAACATAAAGATTTGTCTTATATCAAGGACATTGTACTCTTTAAATATAAGGTCTGATGGATATCTAAAGGGACGACCAATTATTACCTTGAGAATTGTTTTTTGTGCTTTTTTAGCCGACTCCAATATTGTAATAATACATAAATCATTCAACTCCATATTTTAAGAGAATATTATTATTTATTTTTATTTTAAACCCCTGCATGTTTAAAACATCATTGTCATCAGCCATTGTCACACCACTGCTGAATGATGGCCTCCCCATAACTCTGTCCTGTCACTCCCACTCTTCCGATAATTTCGCCTATCCCGATAATTAGACTCAATAAACTCTGGCCATCTTTTGGGTTGTGGATACTATTCAGGTATTTTGTCAATTGATTAAATGTGCGTCTTGAAATACGGCCCGCCCATTGCTGTTTACGCTTTTTAGTAGTGATAATGACATTATTGACATTGATTTGCTCTCTGACACACTTGATAATTTTTCAATTTCTTGTATTACTGATCCCTGACATTATTTCTGTATTATGCCATGTGATTTAGAGAATCAAAGTTAGCTTATTAGTCAGATTCTATGATTTACATACCGAATTTTTTTTTAATTGCACCATTCCTAAACCATTTTCTTAAGGCAGTCGCATGTTACTTTTAAAGATCAAATCCAAATTATCTGTTATTTTTTCCAGAAATCAAGAAAGTGCTTGCAAATCTTTTGTCCAAAAAAAATGTTAGCTGCCACTGAGACTTTTTCTTACCAGTAGTCTGCTCTCTCAACTGAGCTATGTCAATTTCGTCAGATTTATTCAGTGACACATATTTTAGAGAAAAATATATATTTAATCTTATTTATAACCTTGTCTCATCGAAAACATTAGTAAAAATATTTCATTTTTAATGCACATAGTTATTTAGTTATATTCTAATATATAATTAAAAATTTGTTATTTTTTATATAATAAAAATCAGTTATTATTTTTTTAATTTATTCTTAATTGAAATTCTACCCTTGCATATTTTCTAATGTTAAAAATTATATTTAAGCCGTTCGAAACCACCCTCGATTGAATTTAATTTAAGTAATATTTTCGTAAAATATGTCAAGTGCTCCGGAAAAGTTATATAAATTTGCATCGGAAACCGCGAATAATAAAATAAAAACTCGACAAAAATTTTATGAATTGATCAAAAATATCTAAGAAACTTTTTTGCCGGAATAATTTGGTTTTGTACGAACAGCCGAGCTATGCAAACGGAAAATTGTATATTTTTGCGATTGGGTTAGTGAGATTTTTGTTGTCTTCTGTCTTTTATAAAATAGCAGGCCCTTTCGCAATAAAATGGAATGTTTTCTTATTTTATTTAAGACAGCGTTGAATAATTGTTTTTCTTTAATAAAACGAAATACCATTGTAACATTTTTGCATTGTTATAATTTTAAACTGATTGTTTCGGATGTATAATCAAATTCACAAACAAAATCGTGCATTTTTTTAATGATAATAATTCTCAATAGCAGGAGTCCGGTGTAATGTATTAATACAGTATCTTGGGAACTATGTATAAATAGCCTGTATACTGTCCGCAGGCTGTACATCGTCAAGGTTATGTAATTCTCATCATTTCATGTTCTCAATAATTGGCACTGTTTCCGAGAATACGGTCAACAATTCAATCTTACAATATCAAGGCTGGACATGGGTAGGCAAGATATAAAAAGATCTTGGTATATCTAAAACAACCGAAGTGTTTGATGCACTCAATATTTCTGTATGATGAGGAATCGTTAACTCTGAAGACAGGAAAAATAACGCATACCATGGATTGCACTCTTAATTTAACTAAATTGTCATGTAGAAGAACTTTAAGCGATTTATTATTTTTATTTAAAATAGTAAATGTCATACTGGACACCCCTAATTTAACTGAACTGATTGTATACCACGTCCCTATGCGGAGTATCAAATCGTCGGTACTGTTGCATGTAAATTCATCATATACTCATTTTTATAAGAATGCACCCACACAAAGATTTCACAGGCTTGGGAATGATTTTCATATTGTATATATATTTCGATATTCTAAGTTTAAATATTAGAGTGATGTTTTTGATGCTGTTTTGAGTCAAAGATACAATTGATTTTGATATTCGGCTATTCTGTGTCAAACCTAAATTTTTATCGTTTGTTTTCTTACTGTTAAATATATTTTTTAAGCTATATATGTATATTTTATCAATTTCTATTGTTATATATATATTCCATGCTACTTGTGTAGCTGCTTATGTTTTTGTTTTTATCTTTTGTAACTTTGTAAAAGCCCATAAGGGCGTTAATAAATAAATAAAATAAATAATAAAAAACAGCGAGTCGCATCAATGTCTCCATATTACAGAAACTTCGCATCAAGGGGACATGTCATTTTCCTTAGACGAATACTTAAAATTTTTCGAGAAGTGAGCTCAGAGAAGTTTGTTGTGCGGGGTCACGTCGAAGGATGAAGAGAAAATCCGCTACCTGTTGGACCGACCGAGTGGAAAAGGCAACAGAATGCCAAGGGGAAGAGTATAGTCAAGACGGCGGAAGTTCATGAAAATCATGATACTCATCGATCATGAGGGACCGACGTGATAACGATATCTCTTCAAATCGTGTCTACATTTATTTGTAAGAATTAGTTCTGCCACATGATTTCACATACATATATATTTTATAATTAGACATATACCCTGTTGATATATTATAATAGATGAAACGACGGGATAGGATTTTGATACATTATATATATATAGATTTCTGTTCAATATTATCGAAAATTTATTTCTCAAAAGTAGCAATCTTGGTGCAGATTGACCTTACATTCATCCATTAATTAATTATGTAAAACATTAGAACTTTCTATTCCCTTTGTATTGTATTTTGCATGCCTCACGTCTTCATAGAATACTGGGTAATTTAAGTTTTCTTGAGCAGTTAGAATTTTAACTAGAGATAACAATTTTCCAAGAATTGTTCCGCTACACCTCCTAGGGTAGTGAGCTCGACGCATCTTGGCCATTTTTCAATATTGATTTACAATAACTGTTAATTAACATAATAATATACAGCCGAGACAAGGAGTAATATAACTAATTAATTCAGAAATAATTGGTTACCTAGATAGTCAGAGCATCCAAAATAAATAAATAATAAATGGATAGTCAAGTATATTTTTAAAGCAAATGTGAACAAAAATAATCTCCATACTTCGGACCATTATTCGTGTTCAGGTTGATACAATACTCAACTTGGTTTAACAGCGAAGAAAGTAATTGAGACAATGGCGCTGCATGAACACAACAAATTATTTACATGAGACAGCTGGTTGCGTTACAATATATTTTTTTAAAAGAAATAAATATGCGTACACGAAATACGTGTCATATCAATATCCTTATTATTTACAAATTAAACTAAATGCTTGTGCTATGAAAATAGGACTAACTCGATGGCCCACTGGAACGAGGCTCGAACCTCCGACCACTAGATCACTAGGCGAGTATCGTAAGCACAAGCATTTAAATATAGTTTACTGAAATGCACGATTAATTTGTGGAAGATAATGTACAGGTGGAGATCGGTAGATAAGTTGAACCCACGTAGAGCGGGTCGTTGCAAAAGCACGAATTTTCACTACGCGGCGACCTTGTCTGTCTCGCCACTCTGTAGATATACGGTTATAGTTTAGTGTTGTTCCGAAAGATGTCACCCTGTATCACTTAATAATATAACTAGCGGTGGAATTGGAATGAATAGCATTGTTTCCTGTCGTTTCCAGCTTCCTCCGTGGAAACAAGGCGTGATGGTACGGACTAGGTATTTTATTTTGAACAAAATTAAACTAGCTAATTATATAAAAAAAACAACCTTCTAATGATTTCTCCTGACATCGCTATCATTCACCGTTTTTGTATCTCATTAAAACTTTTAGAAATTTCTCTTCTGTAAAATAATTTATTTTTCAATTACGAAGAAGTTTTTTAATTGCCTCTCCATTTTAATAATTAACTAACTTTGTTACATATATTTTCTTCGTGAATATCTCTCCTTGGCTGACATTTTATTCAAAAGTTCGTTTTTTTGCTTTAATACCCTTAACGAGTGTTGTTTTAGTTTATTAAGCGGATGAAAATTGTATAATTAAAAATGAGCAAATTATCGCTGATCTCTAAAATTCGCGTGTACTTTTTAATAAATTCGTTTTGTCAAATTATACAAAGATAAAGAATTGTTTTAGACTTAGCACTGCGAGTACAAAATCAACATTTTGTTTTAACACTCGTTGGTTTTTACGGCCGTCAGATGTTAACAGAATTTTTTCCGGTTATTTCTGCCGTGGATTGTTGCCGACGTTCTGATCATTACCTTAGTTCTGATGACGGCCACCGATTGGACATAATATATTGACATATTAGATATGTTAATTACTTTTAATGAAGTAATACTCTGTGCCTCCTCTTTCCCTTCCCCACCCGGTTACGCTAGTCAGTCGATAGGTGGCCCCGCATTGGTACATTGAGACTTCAAAGTCCATATTGGTTTTTTGGAACCTTTGACAAGATATTGTGTGCGGTAATCCTATATACAGTCCATTTTCGAAGGTGCTTGGAGATCCAAGAGAGGGTGGAGTACGGTGAATCCCTTTCCTTCCCTCCTTTATTTCTTTTGGTACCTAAAATGTAATACCCACTATGTATGTTACGATAAAAACCAACTCACAGCAAAATAATCCAGACGAAATTGTATTATCATATTATATACCATTATTTCTGTATAATAACATTTTAGTCGCCATCGGTCTGAATAAACATTTAATTATAACTATGCTTTCTTCAAGCAATTGAAAATATATTTCAAAGACATGCCAATATATATATATATGTATATTGTGAGGTATAATCTGGCGAACTATCCTCCACCAACCAGATCAGTAGTGAGCATGAGAGTGAGTTCGTGAATCATCCACCGTCGGCCATGTAATTATCATAGCCTTTTTTCATCAGATCAGTCATTATAATCCGCCCTCTATAAGAAAAAAACTGCATACCCAAGACAAATATAGCATCCTGGTTAGACCTCCACTGCCACTTCGGCGCATCTCGCCATGTAGACAAAAGTAAGAAGTAGTAAAGAATCAAGAAGAAAAAAAAAGAAGAAAGAAAGAAGGGAAATCCTCCGTATTTACTAGAACAAAAGAAATTTTTACGATACAATTAGTATTAGAAATATTAGAAAATTAGTGCTACAAAAATTTGAAATTTGAAAAATTAATAGACGTATAGGGAAATGATCAGTAATTTTAGTATTCAGTAAATATGACTTCAGATGAAGATTATTGTCTAGTTTACACCATATATGGTCTAAACATGATTTAGATTTTTTTCCGGTTCTTGTATACGTAATAACGCACGAAAATAAACTGTGCACAGCTCAATTTGTTTTATATTCTACTAGTTGAGTTCCGTGACCATTTTCGGCAATATTGTTATTAATTTCACCTAAAATAATTTTAAATTTGAATGAAATATATTAATTTGAAAGATATACATATAAAATCAATTTTATCGAAAAATATTGTTTTTGCACCACCGGGATTCGAATCTGGATCTCTTTCCAAACCGGGGAATGTGCATTATCCAACTATGCTAAAGCGACGATATTTTTAGTGACAAATATTCGAATTTTTGATATTAATACATTTAATCGTTCCATTATTTAAACGAGCCATCTTACCTTATTTTTACGGAATCTCAAATATCTTTGAGTAATTTGGTAGCAGACGCTAGAATTATCAATTCATTTTTATTCAATTCCGTTGGCGCATCAACAATATTTTTCGATAAAATTGATTTTATATGTATATCTTTCTAATTAATATATTTAATTAATATTTAAAATATCACAGACCTATGTTCTGAATAATTACAACTTCACATTAAGAATGTATTCTTCTAATAAAACAATTTGGTTACGAATATTTTTATTTTTATTTAAAAATTGATCTTTTAATAGAGCTTTTTTAAATTCGTATACTGCGGTTATAGAAAAAGGTAAGCCATGGTATTGATATTAAACTGTCATACTATTGCAGTTTGAAATCAGATTACGTTTTATTTCTTTAATTTTAATATCATCTTTTACGTATATTATTATAACATTTATTGTGAAAAGTGTCTGCAGGACAAGCAATGTACTCAGAATGTAATTACTGAGCCAATTTTCGGTTAGTACCAATATATGTAAATCTGTATTAATGCAGTGAATTAAAATTAGTAACTCATCTAAATTCTTATTAATACTTCTTATATTTTAATATAATATATAATAATATAATGTATGTGGTGCACGGAGTACATATTCTTACTATTTTCAAACTAAGCTAAGCACTTGTACTATGAAAATAGGACTAACTTTGTAGTCTCCTGAAACGAGTCTCGAACCCCCCGATTTGATCACTGGGTGAGTGTCTTACCACTAGAGCGACAATCACGTCTCGTATGATATAATATAATATTTTTAAAAAGCAACTTTCTTACTCCAGATATTATCGACGTTTAATTTGCCATTTCTCACAATGAAGTTAATATTTTGATTCAAAAATATATTTTTTAACTATCATCAGACAATATTTAATTTAGAAAAATTGTTATAATATTATCGAATAAATTACATAAAGAATTTAATAATAGACTACATACAAAAGTTTATTAAAAATTGAAATCGACCAACATTTTATTTGACAATATTATTGCGGGAAGATGTGTTGGCAAAAATTAGTTTCGTCTTTGAAAGGTATCTATTCCAATTTTCATCAATATATAGGTATAAAAAATATATTATAAGCGTATAAAGCAGTCTACCGGGAATATAAAGATTTCAGGTTTGAATTTTTTTTCAGTAATACCTTTACTTGGTTTTAGTACCGAAGTGCGATACATTCTCCAGAATCACAACTCGATCAATTAATCTTTCCTATCCGATGATGTAAACTGAGTTGACATTAACTCTAATTGTGTAAATATCTCTGTAAATATACTAAATACAGAGTTTATATTTTAGGGTTTCCTCCGTAACATATTTAGGCACTAAATAAAATAATTACAATATATAAGTATTTACCATACGCAACAATAAAAATGTTTTCTCGAACAACCTGACGTGAATTTATCAATACGTGTGTTTGTACGTATGGAGTGGTGTAGAAACGCAGTGCGCAGGGCTCGGGGAGCCGGATGCCGATCGTCACTTTAGTGGCGGAGCGTGCACCGGCCGAGTCAGACGTGTCTTATGCGTCTTTATACTGTTGTTTATGATGACTAATGTTTTTTTCTCATTTTTGGCACTTTTACACAATAATTGATACTTATATATGTATATATATATCAACTATTTTTTGAATAAATAATAAATAATAAATGTAAAATATTCATATAAAATCACTGAGTTTACAGCACCAAAACGTACGTTTTTATTTTGGCACCGTAAGGGAAAGGTTAAATTATCATCCATTAATATTGTATTATTTATCCTATAGTTAAAATACATGTATATAATTATTAAGAAATAAATTAATCTGTAACCTTGTATGTCAAAAAATTTGAAAATATCTTCGTATATAATTTAAAAATGTAACAACAATATCAAAACAAAGTACCTATGCATATATCTGAACTGTTAAAAATTTGTATTGAGAATTTAATTTAAGAATAATTCAATTTAAAGAAAGCGAGGAAAAAAATATGAATGCAATAGGAACAGAGACGGCCGCGAAAAACATGGCGCGTTTAGATAAACCAAATATCAAAGGTTCAATAATCGAAAAGCGTGATTGAGAAAATGTATAAAAATGGAAAAGGAGAGAGTGATGTATGAAGACAGAAACCTGTGGAGTTCTACCCTCTCTGCCTACCTGTGCGAGAAAACGGCGTGATGGTTGAGTTAGTTACTTTAATTTAGAGTGTGTCATTTTTTGCGATTAACATTTAGAATTTTTAAAGTGAGCAAAAAACACGTAAAATGTTTATTTTCGTTTTCCTAGAGCCGTGATCCGAAATGCAAAGTCAGTCTGTACGGATATAATACGTATATCGTATAAATGGCTTGCGCCTACAGTAATGCGTATTGGCAATCTGTAGAACACTTGCGTTAGTGATTAATCTTCCACAGGCATATTGCTAATTTCAATATGGTAAATTTTACCATTTAGATTTCGAAGATATCTGAATCTGCTATCGGAAACGCTTCGTAATTTGTTAAAGGTCCACAGTATCCAGGTATAAGGCGTATGGTAATTTGTATTATTACTATTATTATTATTATTATGCCTTGTTAAAGTACCTTCACAATTGATACTAAAAATATACTCCAATTTGGCCGAATACACAATCATTGCGTGTTTGCTGAAGTAGGATCCAAGTAATGATTTTACGGCGGGTCGCCGGGCGCGGGGTGATGGGGGAGACCCCTCGGAGAACTGCCTCCGCTATTAGGTCCAGTGCTTGAACAGTTACACAGATGTCACGTCTGTATAAATAGCCGATAAAACGTGTATAAAATGGGCTATTATGAAACGACTGTTCACTGCGTGCGACTTGACGACAAATAAGCACTCATATTGTTATTCATTCACATATTATGAGCAATTTCATTATCGGCTAACGGAATTTCAATGTACAGTGTGTTTTTGTATTAGTAACATACTCGTATTTTATCGAATAATTCTTGAATATACACCAAGTTAATAGAAAATATCTGTATATCCAGCATTATTATTATTGTCTCTGGAAATTACCCGTCAGTAATAACTGGAAATAACCCATCGGTAATAACTGGAAATAACCCATCAGTAATAACTGGAAATAAATATCATATTTATTGGCCTTGATTTCTTTAAAAAAAATCAACGTAAACTTAAAAGCCAAAATATTTACTTCGTTTGACTCAATAAATGCAAACTTTCACATGATAGAATTGACCGTAGGTTTTGTTTGTTTTATGTTGCTAAACGACATGGACGGACTGACGAATTTCATTTTTCCAAAATCGATGTTAGTTATTATCCAAAATATATTTTAAATATTATAATAGTACATAACAATGGTGTTCAGAAAGCATAGATGTAGGTAAATATTTGAAGTATATATTTATTTTAACAACAAGAAAATTGTCTTCCAACCGTTAAGAAATTTAATACACCACCTGTATCTAGGTATATTAAATTTAACTCAAATTCATAAAATTGGTTATAAATAATGGTATAATTTAATGGTCGAACATGCAAGAATGGAAGGCCATTCATTTGACAATAATAGTTTAGAACTTTTACATAGTTACGCCAATGGATGAAAGTTATACATCTTAGAGAATTTAGAACAATAAGAAAATAATAAGCAACCAAATACCGCCCGTTATATCCCATCTCTTACCATTTTAACTCCACCCCCACCCCCACCCCTAGATTACTAGATACATCCTTAATTTCTGACTGGCAATGTTTTTAATTTTAATTGAATTGTACTATTAATAATGAGATGTTCCCGAAAACGTTCTAAAGTAAAATATAACAAAATATAGTGGAATAAAACAAAGTGTTTCAACTCAATTTATAAAATAATCAAGAAATTCCACAAAGTTTCACCAAAAACCTTTGAACAGTTAATTTATATTAAAATGAATAAAAACCACAATGTAAAGTTTGCAATACATATTTAAATAATTTAACTAATATTTTAACGTATATCTACTTGTTTTTTACACGATACAAAATTCTTTAATCCTGTATCAATACAAACCAAATGCAAATTATTTTTATTATGTACATATTACTTATCGTTTGTATTTAAATCTTCAATAATAGGTATATTTATACAGAAAAAATAATGTTAACATGAATATAGTATATTACATTACAATTAGAAAAATTACGGACTATCATAAATTTGTAACTGAAGTAAAAAAAATATGTACACAGACTAACTGAAACATAGATTAACTCGAATATATTCCTTCTCTATACACGAGTCTTACTCTCATAGAGAAGAAACAAATATTTAAATATATATATTTATCCACTGATTATTGAAATTGTATTATATTTTTAATATATTAATAAAAAAAGAAGAAAAAAATATCTGAGACAAAATATTTTCAGATTTCGTTAATAGTTTTCCGAGTATGTTTTATTTATTTAACAAAATCGTAATAATTTTAATATTAGCTATTGTTTTGTAATTCTAATACTTTACTCTAAATCTAAATTTTGGCAGTACTTTATGAAATAAATATATTATATGAACGATAAGTTTACTATATTTAACAAAGTGTAATGTTGAATACTACAGGTTGAATATTATGTTCCAGGATGATTTTGTTTGGCCGCCATTTTTGTTTGGCAGAAATTTGTCAATTCGTATTTGGTCATCATAGAAATTAGTTGATTACAATTTATTTTGGAGCATCTAATGCCTCAAAAATGTGATCAAGTTATTAAAACATTTTATCTAAATAATAACTGTAACCATTAATAGTGATCGCTGTCGTCACATGTTGGAAAACTTATTGGTGGCCGAATTGGGTCAATTAGGCCTGTAACGCATGTGGTTTCAACAAGACGATGCCACCTCATACACAGCCCGAGCTACGCTTGAAATTTTTCCCAGCCGTATATTGTCAAAAAGTGGTGATATTAAATGGCCTCCAGGATCATCTGATTTGACGGCTCCCGCTCATTTTCTGTGGGGTTACTTAAAAGATATGTTCTACGCCAATAAGACAACAGCAATTCCGATGCTACATGATAATATTCGAAATGAAATTGCTAAAATAACACGCGAAATGTGCGAGTTTATTGTGAAAAATATTGTTTAAAGAACACGCATTTGTGCCGCTGCCAGAGGCCGCCACTTGGCCGATGTCATATTCCATACATAATTGTAATAAACCAAATAATCAATAAATAAAAACCAAATTAAAAAAATGTGTTTCATTTTCTAGTTATTCAAAAAAATTAATTCTGGCCTGGAACATAATATGCACCCTGTAGTAATGTCAACATTTTTACCTTTATATTTATAAGCTAATACTTATTGATTTATAAGCTACATAATTTATGTTGTGCATTTAAAACCACTTAAAAGTTCCTATGCATTTTTAAATCTTCAATTTCACCTTCCCTTTTTCTTTTTCTGTCTATTGTGCATTGCTTCTAATTTTGCCGAACAACTTACCTGATGTTATAGACAATCGCGCCCACGTAAGACAAGTAAAAGATTAGACATAAATAATCTTTTGAAATGTTTCAAATTTTCTGTAAACATTCTGTCGCCATAAGTGTGGTTAGATTAGGTTAGGTTAGGTTAGTGATCCGATTTTGGGAGGGATTTGATATGACGAGTCAACAGATTACACGTACACTGCGAAGGCCACCTGCCCCGACTGCCGACACCGCATGCTAACACGAAGGGTAACAAGGGCTGATTAGGGTCACGCAGGATCCATAATCCGAATAAGATCTATTTACACCGCTGAGGGCAATTGTTACCTGGGTATCAATATTTTAGTTGTTATCTGGTCCAAACAGATCTCTTATGTGATTTTATTTATTTATTTAAGTGATTAACATTTTGAATAAAAATAACACTATTATTGTCTAAATATCCGTCAGTTCAATACCACGCAAGACGTTTAGTAACCTAATAGTAGTATAGTAGTAAGCGTAATAGTAGTGATATAGTAATAATGGTAGTGAGCGTAATAAAAGTAGTATAGTAGTAAGCGTAATAGTAATAATAGTAGTATAATAGTAAGCGTAATAGTAGTATAGTAATTTATTTTAGTAGTAACTATATAATACTATGTAAAAATCTGTTTGGACTGTGTCCGTCTGACTAGAAATTCTGTGTCGAGACGGGCATTTTTCATAGTACGAAAGTTTAGTATTTTGAATAATACTTTGCAATTTTAGGAACATAGTGCCCGATACAAAGTAGAATAATTAGAAAAACTTAAAAATATAAATTCGAAATTTGTCAAAAACGTAATTGGTTAATATAGCAAAAATGATAACGTGTTTCCCTGTATAAGAAGAGTCCATGTTCGAATACCGGTAGGAACCAAATGTTTTTTCGATAGATAGATATTTTTTGTATATATTTCTAATTCTTTTAAATTTTAAAATTTAATACATAAATAACTTTTCGAAACAAATATCTAAACACCTACCACGAGACATTAGACCAGCATTTTACACAAATAATAGTATAGGAAATTTACTCATAAATTCTAAAGACAAAGATGATAAATTTAACAATTCTGGCGTCTATAAACTTAGTTGCAAGGATTGTGCTGCATTTTATATTAGTAAAACGGGTAGAAATTTTAATATAAGAGTAAAGGAGCATTTGAGATGTTTGAACAATAGTGGGTTTTCAGAATTTTCTAATCATTTGATAGAAAATAGTCATGGTTTTGATAAAAAATTGGGATTATCAATTTTGCATATAAACGGTGTAGGTCACAAATTAAATAATTTGGTATCGTTGGAGATAAATAAAGCATGTAAAAGTAATCAGGAAATTCTAAACAGCTAACTAAATTTAACTACGAGTCCTATTCTAAAAATTTTTCCTAAAAATTATTCGACTAAATTTGTATTGAGCAGCAATTTGAGTTAGGTACTAAATTTATTTTTTTAAATAATTGCTGTTTTTTAAAAAATTTTAAAATAGATTCTGGTGAAGAAAAAATGCTATATTTTTAGGTAGTTATGACATCCTGAAGAAAGAAAAGGTATTTTTCGAAACCGGTAGATATTTTTTAAACTCAATTCAGTGGTTAATAAAAATAAGATAATATATAAAAAATAAAAATATATTTCTAATTCATTAATTTAATCTTTACTAGGAATATTGATATAACGTGTATTATTAAAGTATTATTTAAGATTTAAACTATTATCACGCCACAAATCGACGCCAGTCTTTCTTATCCTAGGCTGATACACTCCACTCGAAAATAGGAACATGGGACTACCTCCAGATATCTCTCCATTTTAATATGGGTCTGCCAAGAGATCACCATCCATCCATCGATGATCCATCATGTCCTGCTCATCTTACCCCTTGCGAAGGTACTGCACCAACTAAATCAAATAATTTTATAAATATCTTTTAGCTCTGAATTGTTGCAAGAATAGAATAAAATAAAGCTATACTACTAAATTAAAACATACTCAATAGACAGTTTAAATTTCACTAACCTAACAAAAAGAACTTCATTTAATTAAAAAATTTAGTTTTGTTCGGCGCGGCATTGTCGGCGAGACTTTGTAGGGACATCCTCCATGCGCATTTAAAAGTAGGGCGTATTATTGTTATTATATTTGTGTATGTTTTATAAATACATAAAAATTTTATTATTTGCAAATTAACAAAGTGCGTGGAAGAAATTCTAAAATTATCGTCGTTGTACGTCTGAAATATGAGATCAAAATAAATAAATAACTTAGAACAATAATTAATATGATTAGATATTTCATGTGTAACGTGTATTTATGGATTACAACCATTCATCGTTAGCTTTTGGCGCTTCCCACGTACGCACTAATTTTCCATATAAATCACAGTTTTCTATCTCTATCTCACGCACATTCTTCTCAATTAGTTCTCATCCCCTCTAATAGATGGTTGACTTTTCGAGACACTGATGAGAGTATCGACCGGGCACGTACATGTTGTGCATAGTCGGCTCCGAATTTAAATATGGGGGTCGTGTTATTCACCCTCGGGAAAGGTCATCTCCCCGAATATATTATTTATTTTATACAAATTTGATTATAAATGTTTACAAACTTAATATTTTTTATTAGGAGAGCACATTCTTATTGTGAAGTTGTAATTTATTTAGAACATTGGTCTGTGGTATTTTAAATATGAATTAAACATATATATATATATATATATATATATATATATATATATATATATATATATATATATATATATATAAAAGCAGTCTAATTAATGTATTTAATTTTTTTTAGTTGAAATATTAAAGTATATTGTATATTCAATGATTCTTCTTTTTTTTATAGAAGTCATTTGTCCTACAAAAACGAAAAGAGTATCATTCCTAGACGAACTCTTAACTGACGAGTATATGGGTGTTCTCCATCTCATTTTCATTGGATGTTTGACCATCATTTTAATTGATGTCTTCCTAAACTGGAAAAGATGTTCTACCATTATTCTTAATTCAGTTTTGATGATATAGTCATCTAGTCTCCTCATTATTCATCTTCTACGTAATTGGTGAGACCTTTAAACTTTCCTTCCTTCCGAACTCTATCAAGTCTTGTTTATCCTCCAGTCTGTTTTATAACTCGTCGGTGCTCATTTTTTGTAGTGGGTTCGTTATCCAGCACTTGGCACCATAGAGCATAGCAGATCATACTGCCGTCTTGTAACTTCTTCATCTTCGTCTTAACTCTCGATGAAACCAGTCGTGACCATGGAACTGCGACTAGTTGTGAATGACAGCAAGGATGATTTGTTGCCACCTATTCCAGTCCGACGCACTTCTTGTGTTGTTCCAAGGTTAGCATTGTCTAGAAGTTTTAATAAGGTCAGTCCATCATGTGATTACCTTCCTAGAGAATTATTTCCTTCGTATGTCTAATATCAGTAAGTATTAGCTTGTTTAGGTTGTTGAGGCGCAAAAGATACGCAAAATAGCGAATCTTTGAGACTTGTTTTATACATGGTGACTTAAGTGCAGCTATTGTGCATTTAGTGCTTATCATGGGTACATTTAAACCAAATAAATCTACCAGTTTCAACCGTAATTCGACAAATAATAAGTCAACTGACAGACGATTAAATATATCACAAATATGTCCAATCAGATACGCCACAAGTGTCATCATAATCGACCTTTATTGATAATCTTCAACCGATTACCTACAAACAGGAATCTACAAGTTGATGTAACAAGTGACAGGTGTCAGACTATAAATGATTGAATTTGTCCAATATTCCGGCGGTGGTGCTATCTTGTACCACTGTACGCATCTGAGAACCTACTATATTGAGGCCTGTACAAAGTTCTATGTATAGATCGGAAAAGGTTGCAAAGTAACGGAGATCTCCAGTCGTCTCGAACCACCCTTGCCAAGCTCTCCATTATTCCAAGAGTGCGCGTGGGTGGTACAGTGCAATACCACCTTCACCTTAAATAACTCCACGCATAAGGCATGACCAACCCAATAGGTTCAAGAATAGAACTCCTCACTCGGACTCACAATCGTTAAACATGTCAGACGTCAACCTCGTAACGAGGGACCGCTGAAGAATATCCAACATGGCTTTTGGTTAATTATCTAAGTTAGAGTTAAATTTTTTTCCCAATTCCAAAATTTAAGCAAAAAATTATTTATTTATCCATGCTCGTGTCGTTTCTTTCTTAATATTTTATATTTATATTTCGAAAACAATCACGTTCCAGAGATTTTGAAGTCTCGTAACATAAGTTATAGGGTACGAATTCTATAAAATCTCCATTTTTTCGGGACGTTTATTTCCTTTTTGTTATTTTATCCTTCGTTAGACTTCCTGTACTTGCGTAGTACTTCCGGCGCGACCTTACATGTTCCGGGAAACAATTTTCTGCTTCACCAACCCGTACAGATGTACGTGTTTCGGAGTTATTATAATGTTTTCTCATTTCGCTGGCCGCGTTGAACTTAGCTGAAGACTTCGAAAAAACTTATGAAACAAAAATTCAAAAAAATTTCATCTTGTTAACTGTTGAACATCAGGAAAAATTTAATCAAGCATGTATGAACCTGTAAGGAAATGATGTGTGATAGAGTAAATATATGTTACCTATGTTTATTTTTTCACAGAAAACAAAAAATTACTATTTTTCAAAATATCACTTAAATTTGTCAATCCACTTCTGTTCCCATAATAATAAATGATGAACCAAATCTGATAATTAACTTTAGTTTTATATACAATGTATTTGATCAAATTTAATACATAATGTATCCTGTATTTTAAAAAATGTATGTATATATACAATACGAGAAAAAACATATATTACGGCGTAGATAAGCGGTTTTAGTTAACCTTTTCGTCACTAAGCGGCCAGAACTTCCGTGTGGTCCGAAGCGGGGTATAGAAACACCCCAGATCATATACATACACGATAATAAAAAGTTCATGACGAGCGACGCGATCACAACCGCCTCACTGAACGTCTTTTGTCGGAATGCCGCGAGTCGCGATAAGCTATATAGCTGTCTTCCTCGTTCTGTGGTATGGGGCTACCCAGTGCATTAGTCAGAGTGAAACAAATAATAAGCACAATAACTTAAAGATGAGACACGGGGGTACGGTATCGATATGCGCAGGTGTATGTACCACGCGAAGATCACTGGACCGAAAATAATATTTTTAAATATTATACGCTTAGAAATTTGAAAAACAAAAAATGATAAAATTTTTGTCACTATTTCCGTGAAGATTACAAAAAATAAGAATGAAATCGTTTTCATATTTATTGAGTTATTGAGTATCCCGCTTCGGGAAGGCAAGGTTAAAAGATGTTCGTGAATAGAATTAAATGGTGGCTTTTATAAATGATGACTTACAAATATTTTATTAATTTATTGGTTAGTGAGATTAAGGTATTTCTGTCAAGTGAGATATTCACGTCTCATATTATAATCATAATATTGACCGAAGGTAGTTACGTAGCATTAAATCGACACATAAAAACCTATTTACATACGTCAAGTTTTCAGGAAAAATTAAAACAATTTTTTTCTAAATTGAGGATTGATTTTAAGTTAATTTAAAGTTATTAAACCAATGTTTAACTAATATATGAATAGTATTTTCTATTTTAAATAAAATGAAAAGAAAAACACAATAATTTTTCAGATGATACATATTTGTTTTAATTTATTAACTGCAAACTCATGAGATGCTTTATAGATTACTTCACATCCTAGAGTTCTTGGTAAAATATTTATTTACGTTATGAATAAAACCGTAAATGTAGTTTAACATAATCAAGAATCTAGTCCGGTAGGCAGGGCGATACAAAATCTATACGGACGTGTTTTAGTAATTTCCCAAATTATAATGTTGCCAGCGCACGTTTGATACAGTCGCGTCAGTCGCCATCGAACGTGTCTAAGTTTCATTCCCTTCTACTTAAGATAAATAAATAATTTTATATCCGTAACACAGTGTAACAAAAAATAGTAAACTCTCATTACACAAATGTTTATTTATGCGCGTATACGCGCTAGGTTTATTTACATAATACATCAAAATGCAGGCAGTTCAATTGCGCTGTATACAGCACAATTGAACTGCCTGCATTTTTACGGTAGCTATGAAGTAAAACGTTCAAAATTCATGACGTTAGCTAAGACCAACATAAAAATGTTTTAATAAATTTTTAAAAATATTTTCATTTCGTTTATATAATATATTATGGTTATAAGTTCGTATAATTTAAATTTAATTTAAAATTATTATTTTTAAATAAACAGCAAACAAATTTATTAATATTTTGTACTCCGACATTATTTACGATTGACTCCCAATATGCTAGCAGTTTTTCTATACCACGACTGAAGAAATTCGGTGTTTTGGAAGTGAAGAAGTCGTCAAACTAATTTTGAACAGCGGCGTCATTATCGAAGGACTGATGAAGAAATGAAAATATGACGATCTTAAGGAGCAAGATAACAGGATAAATATGAAATGTCGAGCTTTTGAGTAGCTGCTTTTTTAAATTAGCAATGTGCGGACGTGTATTTGCATGCTGAAAAATCACTTGAATTGCGGCTTATATTTTTCAGAAGTATAAGCCGATGGTGTGTCATCTGGGATACACCCTTAGACCTCCGGATGTTCAATACAGGGTTCTGTGCGTGCGTGTAAGATAACGTAGTATGAAAAAGTGGCAAGAAAGATAGGATCCGTCACCTCAGGAGAGATGGACTTACTCCTTCCTCCCCATTGTTGCCGCGAGAGAGAGAGGCCGGGGAGGTCCTCTTCCAGAGTTGGGTTGCGGAAGGTATCTGATTGACTTTCTATTGTTTCCGGTATATTTTGATATTGATAATAATGATTGTATTTTATTATTATATTTAACCGTACTGTATTTGGGGTTCTTCGGACAACGAGGAATGTTTTTTTGGTTGACAACGGTGCGTCGTGGCTTAGTTCCTTTTACGCTGAGCTGCATTGCACGATCGCTTGTTTAGTATTAAAAATACCAAACTGGCGGTAAATGAGTAGAACCAATATAGGAGCTTTTACTTATAGAACGGTCCTGAGAAAAAGTGGTGGGACCCCTCTTATTTCTCGGAAGCAATTTAATATTAGAAGTAGTATTAAATCCGTGCCTCAACTCTACGGTTAAACTCAAACAATAGGATTCGTTAGAAAAGTTCATTTTTTTATACTTGACACTGCTTATTATTTCGCCAACAATTAAGATATTTTATGAAAAAATTAAAATTTCAAGGTTTGTTCAATAAAATAATACAACAATATTAAAATGACATTGATACATGTCAAAAAAATTTCTTTAGAAAATAGAAGCGCTACAAATTTTATGTATCAACTCAACAAATTACTATGTTGATGCACTCAAGAAATTTAAAAATATATATATTTTTATAAATATATTCTTGTATACATTAATTAATTATTTGATGAACAGCTGTTTCCTTTTACATGTTTACCGTCATTTTGCAGCTGACGCAGCGAGTGCAGACGTCGCATAAATAAATACATTAGTCAATCTCTCTGTTGCACACATTTCACTTATATCTTTTCATACAAAAAAAAAATGTATACACGCATACACGACATTATTTTACTTTGTTCAAAACTTTGTCAAAATAGGCTCATCTCCACTCTTCCGTAGCCAAAACATTCCGGAAGATAATGGAAACGTTATTTGTCTTCAATTTAAAACCGGTATGTAAAACCGGAAGTTAGCCCGCCTTCTGGGCTTATTTTAGATCCGCTGTTATCTTCTCGTACACGCTGTTAGTACTTTATATTACCTCAACATAATTTCTCCGTATTATTCTTAAGCGGAAATCTGAATCAGTTTGTTCACGGGTTGAAATAATATTACCTCGACGAACATTTATTACAAAACTTATCCAATTACACGGGTATTCTTGAAAAAAATTTCCGTACAACATCTTACAACACTAAGTATCTAAATAATACTTTATAGTTTTAAATATGAATTAAATATTATCGAATTTATTCATAAAATATTATTTATTATACAATTTTATCTGGATCTCTTTCCAAACCGGAGAAGGTGCATTATCCAACTATGCTACAGTGACGATATTTTTAGCGACAAATTTTCGAACCTATATGTTACCTTTTTGACAATGATACATTTAATCGTTTCATTATTTGAAAGAGCCATGTACCTTATTTTTACGGAATCTCAAACACCTTTGAGTAATCTGATAGCAGACGCCAGAATTATCAATTCATTTTTATTAAATTTTGAACACATTGATACAACTTTATAATTAGGAGATCACATTCTTATTGTGAAGTTGTAATTATTCAGAACATAGGTCTGTGATATTTTAAATATAAATTAAATATATTAATTAGAAAGATATACGTATAAAATCAATTTTATGGATAAATATTGTTGTTGCGCCACCGGGATTCGAACCTGGATCTCTTTCCAAACCATAGTTGTATAATTCACCTTCCTCGGATTTTATACGTACATCTTTCTAATTAATATATTTAGTTCATATTTAAATTATCTGTTCTGAATAATTACAATTTCACAATAAGAATGTATTCTCCTAATACTTCACCTTGAAACATACTCTGATTGATTTAATAGTGTTGGAACTATTGGAGTTTTTGTAAATGTATAGCTAACGATTGTGTATACTCTAACAAGGAATAAAAGGTTGAATTTACTCACAATATCTGGTGGATTATTCGCACTGTTTAGTTAAAAGCTAAGAATAGTTCATCATATGTATTACATACAATTACACCGCGGCTGGCATGGAATATTTAAGATTATCTAGATAGTGACAGATGATTTATTTCAAAATATAAATACCGCACACGTCTTCAGCAGTTTTTTAATAAAAATATGCTTTTTTTATATTTATTTGATATTTTTCAAAACGTGAATTAAGTATTTTAGATTATTATAATTACATGGTTTTATTTTTCGCTTACCTCTCCAAAAAAGAGACTAGCTCTTGGAGAGGGAATTGTTATTTCCACAAATAGCTAATCTAGTGTCAACATGTTTTTTTAAACACAAGGTTTACGATTCTAAAATCTTAATATACAGGGTGGAACAAATTTATTTTACAATCTTTTTTTATAAGTTTGGTCTAATATTTTTAAACTGTGTAAAATATCAATGTATACGATATAAATATGTTAGATGCTCAAGTCATCAAACGATGTATATAATTTTTAAAAAGTAATAGCTGACGCCTGAAAAAGAGTGTTACGACCATGTTACTAGAATTATATAATTATTATAGAATTATCCGATTAAAAATCAAACTCGACTCTTGATAATCTCCACACGTTCAGTCATAAATAAATTTTCCATCTATTGTTTATTTTCATATAATATTGTGAATTAAATCGTTACACCCTATATACTTAAATATTAAGTAAATTACTGAAAAAAATTACGTTTGAGAGGTTAACAGTTTTCAGGATAGTCTTCCAGTTTAATTGATTTCATCACATTGTCATTTTTAAATATGTCGTTAAATTTGGTATTACGTCAGGTCATTTGTCATTTATGGGGCCATAAATTTTGCGAAGAATTTTTCTTTCGGTAGTTAGAACACTTTCATTGTGCATTGTTAATATACAATATACGTAGTATATAATCAAATTATTAAACGTAAATTACAACATTTCAATCAATGATGTATTCAACATTATTGTTCAGGACTTTATCCCATCTTGCAATCAATTTGTCGAAGCCCTTTCTATAAAAATCGGCTGGGCAATTTTTGATGTCATTGTCGGTGTTGAACGTATCGCCACACTTTCGATTGGAAGCGACTGAAAAATGTGATAATCTGACGGAGCAAAGTCGGGACTATAGGGTGAATGAGGCAGAATTTCTCAGTTGAGTTTCTGGATGACCATTATAACCTCAATTAAAGATCAAGTATGGGTTGAATTGTTCATTTTTTCTCAATTTTACACTCCATTATTTAAGCACAAAAATTAAGAAAAACTGTAAGATACAGTAAATTGGCGACACTGATGTTTTAGAGATGAAAAAATTCTTTCAAATAGTATATTACTTTTTATCACGAAAAAACAAAATAGCGCGAAAATACAATTTCAAAAAAAATCAGACTTATTAGACGACCTAATAAATCGATTTTTACAAAACAATTTCATTTTTAAAATTAGTAACACGTCTCTAGTATTATATATCTGACTGTTTATATATATAAATATCATCATCATCATTATCACTATTTGATCTACAATCCCTGGTGGATCTTAACCTCCTCAAAAATTTTCCTCTACTGATTCTTTTCGTCTTAGATTTCTAAGACAAATATATCTTTGATGACATTGTCGTTCCATCTTAGCTTCTGTCTTTCAAAGCTCCTGCATTCTGTTCAGCAATGACTTATGTTCGTACATCATTTCCACTCTCTGTCTTAGTAAATACGTAAGATATATCATATGTTATTTTAAGGCCGATAAATCAATTCTCGGAATTTTCTGTCACTTTGTCTTAGGTATTAAATATTAAGTATATAAACAAACTCTTTGATATAGCATACAACATACTAAGCCTAATATACTAAAAAATATTTGTACGTAATAAACATTCTCCCGGTAATTAAATCTGACCCAAAATTTATGACAGTTGAATCAACAAACTATTTACTTTATACATAATTCACAATCTTTTAGTCAGGCACCCACCCCCTGACCGATTCAATGTGAAAAGAGAAATTGTCCATTTAGTAAAAAGAACTATTCTATTTTATCATATTTGTTACGAATGCACTACACGAGAATGCACCGTTTTACTCGACTGCGCGGGTTTACATGTAATGTATTCAAGTCAAGCTTAATACTCAGATTGCCAGGTGGAAACTTGTCCAAGTACTTACCAACGCGGCATATATTATTCAGCGGAAATGTAAACTCTGGCGCTGGTACGGTCGGGTATTATACACTTCCGGGGACGGGTGCCTACAATATTGAACAGTTTGAACCACGCACATTGGGATATGAATTGTGTGTGTGCAAATGCACTGCGTTGTCCGAAATCATAAAAAATCTAAACAATGACTTATGTAAAAATCGAGATACCATTTTTACGAAAATAAAATAATATCGCGATGTTGTCAAGCAGGTTGGGGTTTAAAATATTTATGTTCCCAACTGCATACATACCAATAAAAAAAAATTATATTTATATAGGGTCTTTCAACGAGGACGCTTGATTTTAAAATGTAAGTTAAACAGGTTGTATGTGAGATATTCACTCAATTTTTCTTTCATTTGAAAGTATATTTTATGGCATTATGTGTGGAATATAACGTTGTTCGAATATCCACTGCGGCTTTGCTCGGTGGCATATTTGGGAGGTCCAATTTTCTATGACTTTATCGCATAAATCTGGCTAAATTTGCTGGATGGCGTTTGTTATGTTGACTTTGAGGGGGTCAATTGTTTGCGGCTTATTTGTAAATACTTGCGATTTAAGATAGTCTCAAAGGAAGAAGTCTAAAGGCGTTAAATCGCACGATCTCTGTGGCCAGTTCACGTCACCGTCGCGCCAGATAACCGTGCCTTCAAATCGATTGTCAAATTGCCCTCAAAATTTGATGATTTTCACACGTTGTTCAACCTTTTGTGGTGATTTGCCGTATACTACTTAACAATTGACAATAAATTTGACAGATGTCACTTTAACAACATGGCTGCTATAACCTAACAAATTTTGAGCGTCCCTATTAAAAGGCCCTATATATGTGGCATATTTTGGCAAAATACAGTATTTATCATTTTAATATTTAATTAATGTTATTGTTGATGTTCATAGCGTTAACTTTGTGGTTTAATATAATTTAAAATTGAATTAATATTTAACTTTATTTAAACCACTGTGTTGTTTTTACGTCAACCGGTTTCGATACAAACGTATCTTCACCAAGACAACTGAACTATTTCGTAAAATAAAAAATACTTAAGGTGCCTTAACAATAATAACTTGATAACCAACCTTTTAGAGACAGGCCATGATTTCATAAAAGAAAACGGCACTGAAATTTTACAAATTAATAATAAATACCTTAGATAGGATAATTTATAAAGTCTAGAAATCAAAAAATCACTGAACACTAAGTCCAATATAATTAACAACCAATTAAACCTTACATACAACCCGCTATTTAATATATACCCTATTTCAATGCCCGCCTGTCAATCACCTTCCCACCATTACCAAAACTCCGCCTACACCCCGTAATGGATGTCGTTTAAATTTTATGGAATAGTTCAATTGTGGAATAGATACGTTAGTATTGAAACTGGTTGACGTAAAAACAACACAGTAGTTTAAACAAAGTTAAATATTGATTCAATTTTAATTAATGTTAACCTATTATATTTAATCACATGTCATAAATTACTTATTTACTCTACGACATGAAATGTAAAATGGTTTTATTGTATGATATTACTTCTAAAAGAAGATAATTTGATTGGATTTTTTTGTACCTGACTGAATGGTAGACACGTGCGTGCAGTGAGTATGTTGAAATAAGCTGTATCACATATTATATTTAACACTTACAGCCTGGTGGGTCAAAACAAAACACGTCCGGCGGTGGTGGGCCATTTTAGACATTTTAGGGTAATGAATTGGCATGATGTGCCGTAATGTTTCTGCTAAAAAATTAAAGTTAAAAATTAAAAAATATTACGAATAATATATATATTTTCACTCATCAATAGACGCCCTACACAGCCAAAATACAAACATCCACTGAACATGTGATCTTCTTGTCGGAACCCGAGCAGATAGTGTCATAAAACTTACTGGTAGGCGCAATGCCTCTCAAATAATTATATTACTGGCACTGTCTAGGGGCCGCCAGACGAAAATAAGTCAAAACAAATACATGGACGTATACCTGGTATCCTTTATCTACCCGCTCAAAATGTTGTTTCAAAATATATGTTTCGGTGTAAGCGCTGAGATTCAATCCGACTGTCTTAGATCAGTTTTTGAGCGTTTTTTCACATTTTTATCAATAAATAATTTGAATCTCGTCCGATAACATTTATTTATATCTCAAATTATTTGAAAATATTTAATATTATATATAGATTAGCTAGAATACAGATTAGCTAGAAAGAAAACAGCATTAAACGAATATTTGTACCGTAATTCATATTATTACAAATCTGACCCACCACCGCAGAGTACGTATTAAATGTGAAAAATATTATAATACTTGTGATAGTAATATTACGTATACTTATACATTTTTTATTTCGATTTATTTCACAGAAAACCTAGTTAAATACAGCTTATTTCAAAGTACTGAGTATACTGGATAATATTTGATGCTGTAATGTAGTAGAAGTAGTGGCGGTTATTAGATTTTATGTTTTTATATATTCTCCTGACAAAAGTATGTTTACTTATGCCATTATATTTATTATCTTTTGTACACGATGTTTTTATTGAAATATTAATGTTTTATTTCTTGCTTTTACTTTCCTCTCGGTGTATTAATATATATTTTATATTTATGAAAATATTTCATTTTTCCGATTTTAATAATATAATCGATCTCTCTCACTAAACACGAGGCTTTTCTATTTTATAGAGTTAAATATCCTAAAAATATATATATTCATATATATGAATATAACTATATTATAATTTACTATATTTAATATATATTAGTAAATTAAAGAGAAAAATATGATAACATCTGGTTTTATTTTCTCTAAAACAACATTTTACGTCTATAGGAAACCTAAGCTTTTGTTCTTAAATTATCTCTGAGCTCCGAAATACTGAAAATTAAATATTCAGCCGAGATTAACACCGGGAGTCAACACCAATTTCTGTAACAATAAATATACAAGTTTTCATTCGGTAAACATCCCGGGAATATAAAGAATCGGAACAATAGCTTAAAATATTTATTAGTGTTAAATAACAAGCAAAATACAAAAGAAAAGAGGAACAATTTTAAAAGGCAAAATGACTTAATTCTTTGAAATCGGTTAATTTAATTTACTATAAATTAAATAGAATTGTTCCTAATTTTTAAAAGGAGATATTAAAACTAATTTTATGAATGTAATTTATTTTTAAATATGTTTTATTTTAATTTTAATTTTTACCTGTCTATATCATTTCAGTAGATACTAATCCGATCTATCTTAGTAGGATCCAATCTGCCTTATTCTTTCCAATCTTTGTTGCCGACTGACTACCCCAGCATAGACTGGAGCAATCCACCGAAGCAACCCTTTTTTCCTTCCGGAGTTCCAACTAGATACTTCTAGATTTTTCTCTCACTCTCTTCGTGAGAACGTTAAAATTTTTTTTTTTAACTTTTAAAAAATAATAAAAATGCGTACACGGAGTACGTGTGACATCAATATTCTTACTATTTTTAAACTAAGCTAAATGCTCGTACTATGAAAATAAGACTAACTTGATGGCCTCCTAGAACTAGACTCGAACCCCCGACCACTAGATCACTAAGAGAGTATCGTAACTAATAGACCACAAACACGTAAATTTATATACGTTCGCACATAGTGACCATGTATAAAATGAGTCTATTCGTAGCTTTAAAAACAGTATGTTTCGTCGGATTTATTTACCATCGTACCATAAAAGAAAGGTAAAATCTACTACCATCTCTTATTCCTCTATCTATTTCATCTTCCTGTCTCTCGTCGCAAGGGAATTCCACTCCGAGGTATTTAAACTTCTCGACTTGATTTAACTGCGCCCCTGTGCTAGATGCCAATCGTGCACTGCTCCTGTCATCTTCCTACAATCATTAATTACCTCTGTAGTGAAATTAATTTATAATCCATTTCAATGAAATAAATTTGAATATAGTGTTGTGCACAATTTTGTGTTGTCTTGTGCTGAAATATTAATTCAGTAATACAGTGTCAAGTGGAAGCAAATGAAAAAATAAACTTTCGTTTTGCCATAAAACAAATTAATGACGAGAAAATGGTTAGAAAGATGTGATACTCGAATGTTGATGGCTCCAGATAAATATAACTTCTGCTAGTGACATGTAAACAAGACTGGTAAATCAGATATAGGAAGATAGTACTTGAGAAAGTATTTTCCAAAACTGATTGGTGAATATAAATAACTCATAGTAGTTATTTTAACATTCACAACCAGGGGCGTGCAGTGCATACGAACAAAAAAGATGCGCATTACTAAAAATTCTGGGAAAGAAATATTAATTAAATAATTGGATTAACATAAACGAAAACATTATTTTACAATTAGCGCCATCTGTGTACCAGTAGAGACTTTAATGGCTTAGTTCTAAAAACTACCACAACAACTCACTACTGTCCCTATGGCGCGCTTTTGTATTCGCCGCATCGAGCTATTTACATTACTTTGTTTTGTATTTAAGCTAGTGAATTACTCGAGTCATGTAATTGGTTATTTACTAAATTGAAAATTTATTTCGGTTGATCCGTTTTGTATGGAGTTATTACCTGTGCTGTTTTTAAGAGAATATATTAGAAAGTCTTACGACTGCGTGCAAATCATTGAAGCGTTTACTTCATCTTTTACTAATTCGCGAATTTGACTATCTTAGTGTTTTTGACGTGTTAATTTCATGATTGTCCTTTAAATTTGGTACATGGACTAGTTTTTAATTTGGAAAAAACAAAAAGCAAGTAGCAGAACTATTTCGTTAACCTTTAATAAAAATAATTATTTCCTTTAGTTATTACGTGAAGGATTTTCAAACAATAAATTAATCATGTTCAGTCATAGAAAGCGTTCTTAAAAACGTCCATACATTTTTTATATGGATAAGAAGTTATTATTTTAGGTTATAACTTAAACTTTAAAAACACTATTAATAGTACTCCAAAATTACAAATAATCACATGGTAGGGTCGTATAAACAACGGATTTATTTTGTCTAAAGACGTTCATTAAACGAAAGTACATATATTGTATTACATATATTATATTGCTCACAACTAAACTTTTTACTACGCACGCGTTAGGTTATTGTCACCACTATAGTTTCGAGAGATGCAGTCCCTCTCATCATCAAATGACATTAACCTAACATGTGTGTAGTACAAAGTTTAATTGTGAAAATAAAAATAATCATGTTACACCACAAATTAACCGCCATGTCAATTAACTCATTGTGGTTTTAAAAACAAAGTTAATAAACTACTAATTAAAAATCTATTTTTTTATTATATTGTAGCATACAAACAAAATCATTTCATAAACATGTTACCCTCCACACTAATGTACCAACGTTTAAAACAGGAAGTAAGGATACTCTCATCCTAACCAAAGACTCTGAAGCATGACGATATGTCTACTCGTATGTATAAGGAGTGTATTATATATGCGATTATAGAACTTTAACTCTAAAATTACTCCCGTGAGTTCCAAATCGAGTAACTTCATCGCATTAAAGATTTTACAGTACACTTCTCGTTTCCCCGATGGGTTTCGGAAGACGACATTAATTCAAAATTGTCAGCATATTCCGTTAAGTATATTAATTCTGAATTTTGAAGGATACATTTATCCGCGAGTTTGTTACAGGGTGAACGTATTGAGAGGTTATGAGAAAATCAGTTAATTTTTTTTAATCGAATGAACACGTGTAAGATTGTTAAAGATTTTCGAGTCATACTGTTCTTGGTCTTATTCATTGTTATAATAGATACTCAGATTCATCCGGAATACTCTAAACTTCGTCTGAACTAAATACAAGATCAAAAATGTACGATGCCTACAGACTACCAAATAGACATGAACTAACGCAAATTTATTATTTCAATATTTGCAATTTGGTATCACCCACGTGATCACTTTGGTACCACTTACGCATTCAAATAGCTCCACGACTTTTTTCTAAATATACGACTCGATTGGAACGAAAATTTAAACGCTGACAAATATAATATCCATTAATGTAAAAAATGCAAAGATTTAATTTACGAAGAGTAAATATTTTTACTGTTGCATAAATATGCGATAAACTATCAGATTTATGTTTAAAAAAATAATGTGTATAGCATGCCTTTTGTCTCGCAATTAATCTTCCAAACCCCTCTCCACTATGTATATTTTATTTCATGTCTATTCATTTACTGGTCTGTGACAATGCCGCATAATTTTTACTTTTATCGGTGATAATTATATTATAATTATTAGGAAAAATATACGGAAAAAATCTATCTATCGAAAAATTATTTGATTTCTACCTGGATTCGTACCTGGACCTGTCTGCTAATATTTTTGCTATCTCGTAGTCTTTTAATTTGATACATCTATTATTCCATTTTTAAAAGTAATCAACTTTATATTGCGATGAATTCCAAATATCTTTGGGTAATGCACGCTAGAAGACGCCAAAATTAAATCAATCCATTTTATAAAATTTTGATAAACTTTGATACAACTTATGTTTCCTCGGATAGTAAAAGATCTAGGTTCAAATCCCGGTAGTAATCTTTTCGATAGACAGTTTTTTTTCTGTATAACTTTCTTATTCATTAATTTTATTTGTGTTAAAAATACCACAGAAATATGTTCCGAAATTGCAACATCGCAGCAAAAATATGATTTTATTAAAAAAATATATAGAATTTTTATGATAGTTTAGAAACATTATAAAAATTCTGAAACCGTACATGTCACGGGTTAATCATCTAATTAGTAATCTCAAAGTCTCAATAGCTGCTCGTTGTAGCGTACATCGAAAGGTTTCTGAACCGTAAATACCCCCATAATAAAAAAAATCATAACTTATTGGTATAATAGTATTCTCCACTTCTCTACACAAGCATATGCTTATATATGAAAAAAAAATTGTATTGTATTATTGTACCTTGATCAAAAATATCAGATTAATAAATTAATTTAAAAAATATATGTTTGTCTATACCATGTGTGTCTATATATTCTATACCATACGAGACAGTAGATCCTATTTGTTTTATATTGCTATGCGGTATGGACGGAAATAAGTTTATTTTATAATAGTGATTATATATGCAACTAAAAGGTACTTGTAATGACATATCTACACACAGGTCAGGCTCCTGCCGAGAGGAGCCGCACCCAGTCTTACCAGAGCGCTCTCCCCGACGACTCTGACACTCCATATTCCACTACCTTTCGTGTAATAATCTTATTTAATTTACACTTATATAAATATCTATTAATTTCATTCCACCACCTAACTACACATATGTATTACGCGAATATTATTATTTAGCCCTGACAAATAAATTAACGCCTAAATAAAAAATGTTGCACCAAGCGACGGATTCAATGCGTTTAATTTTGAATATGTCGCTCTGCCGCTGAAATGAGAGAAGTCTTTCAATTTATGACCCCTGTCATAGACATTCCTATCATATATATTACTAAGCAAATCATTATGCCCATGTATAGCAGTGGGCTGAATACATTAGTAAATATGGCGACGGGAAAAAAAAGAGACTCCTGTAATGGAAGCCATGAAGAGGCCAAATAGATGTCATCACGAACATCCGGAATAAAACGATCGTAAGACCGGATTCCGCAGAAGGATTGAGGGAAGCATTTCCTGTAGTGAATTTAGAGGTTATGATAAAAAAGAAAATTCATCACGCCACACGACAGTCACGCCATCTTACTTTAAAGTGAAATGATGTATTTTAATATCAATAATTGATATGACAGTTAATTTGTGATGAAACGTGCCTTTTTTTATAAACTACCTATAATAAAAGCACCTGTGCTTATAGTATCAATACCTCACATAAGAATAACGAATATTAATAACTTATGTACATAGGTACGTGAATAATGGATCGCATTATTTAAAAAATAAATATTTTTTGTATTTAAGGATATTTACAAATAACTAACATCATTCAGTTCTTCCGCACATTCATAGTGAACGCTTTTTTCCTATTGTTGTATATAATTTTCTATAAGATCATTAAAAGCTCTGGTCGAAATACAAGCAAGTGACATATAACTGTCTCCGAATTCAGTACAACAACTCATACAGAATACTGCTCGGATTGGCGCGTTATTGCAGCGCATCTGAAATGTTTACCGAAGGCCATATACATGGATTCGTTCCGCTTCTGAGACATCGAGTTGCTGGCGTAAAGCTGCGGCTGGAGCTCAGCACCAACTCTCTGGTGCACGCGGCGCTCTCATGGAAAGCTTGTTCCCTGACCAGAGAATGGCAGCGCCTAAAAAATAGCTACATATACAATGGCCGTGACTGAAGTAGTTATATATGTAATATTTATATTTTGCGTGTGTGTATATATTTTTTTACTTTTTATTAACTTTTTTTTGTTTATCAATATTTTCCTTGGTTTTTTTTTTCATAGCATTATATTTATTTCATAACCTTCATGTATAACATAATATGTATTATCTCTATGGCGAATCGGGTTAAGAAAAACCTTATCACGCTGGAATAAACACATTATTATTAAAGTAAAATGCAAAAGGGGTAGATTTCCATATCCCATGGTATCCAAGGTGATCATTTGTTTTTTCTGAGTTGTTGCGCCGTGATGGTGTGATAAAAACCAACCCAGAGTAAACTAACTCTGAATTATTCACTCACCAATTCATCATTTAACATCGATTGGTTTCGATACTATTATATCTTCATAAAACGGACGGTTAAAATAATTAAGTAATAACTCTAAATAATATAAATAATAATACAAAACACTTTGTTTAAACCACTATTTACTGATAAATCAACATGTTTCGACACCTACGATATCTTCTTCAGGAAATAACTATAAGTGGTGGATAACTAAGTAGGAACCACTATGAAAACAAATTGAAAAGGTGACAATTTGCTAAAAGGATTTGGCTATTGTAAATTTCAAATTTACCTAACTGTAAACCCCTTGTATTTGTTTGTATAATTTTTAAGCTCTTGTCAATAGAATAGTTTGTTTCCAAAAGATGATTGGCGAATTCAGAATAGTTGTTGTTATTTAAGCATCTTAAGTGCACTGAAATTACTGACTAGTAGGAACCCTTAAAATCAAGTATTAACACAGCGATGATACAATGTTACTTATACAATCCAAGATCATGAAAAAAGGTGGTAGTAACGACAGAGAAGTATTTTTAAATCGAAACATCATCGTTGGCTTGATATCGTGAGATATGATGTAATATCATATGATACATGATGGTAGTGTGTGGATACCCCCTGCTTGGAAGGAGGGGGCGTATCGAGATATTCTATCTTGACGTCATGAACTAATCAAGCGGGTGTATTTTCCGCTGCACTGATACAGAACTTTACTTGATTTCCTCCCGATTGACAAAAACTAATTACAAACCGGAAGTGGAAAGGAAATTGGCTGCTCTTCTCCGCGTAAGCTGCCAAAGTCGGTCAATCTAGTACTTGAACAATTTTAATTGAGAAATAATTATTTTTCGGAAGTGGGTCGTTAAAAATCACCGAAATATTTTTATGGTGCTAATTAAATTAAAATCGGTTTTAATTTTTTTCCAAATATAAACCATCAATCAGTAATTATTCACATACTTAATATCAATATTTTTTCATGGAATCGCCATATATCGTTTTTCGATTTAACATTTTTCGCGTGGGTATGGGTGTTTACGCGCCTTGTTACTTCGATTAGCACCACTGGGTTTCCTGGTTTATAATAATGTACGTGTGTGTGTGTGTGTGAGTACTGCCGCCCCTTTCTCAGGAATCTAAGAAGACGGTAACCGACAGGCGACATTTTTATTATATCCCGTAACTTTGACCAGTCCAGGGGTTCAAATAAACCACCAGTGCGCGCTTCGGTCGGTCGAAATCTAAAGAATACAACCCAACTACAAGAACAACAACATCGGCATTAATATCGGCAAGAAATACAGAAAAATTAAAAAGGTTACTGCAGTTCACATATCATACGTGTGCTTATTGTCAATCGGAAACCTGGGAACCAGCTATCGAAGGCATTTACATAAACAATGGGTAAGTAACATACCTACAGAAAAGTTTTGCTCCTATCCACAACAGCGAACAAAAGATTCTTCCAATTCTTCAACCACATTAAACGTCAAAGTGACTATCTAGAAAATGAGATTATTCTGAGCATAATTTTGGATAAAATTAGACCTAGAAGAGTTCCACAGAGTGGTGAACGATGCGTTGCATCTAGATAAAGAGAACATGGAGAGAGCTATGAGAGCAACACAGCACCGGGATTTGTGGAGATGCATGACGAGCCTCTGATCTGATGAGGTCACTTTATATCAATACTGACATAAAGGAAAAAAAAGAACATGCCTACAGCAAAAAGTGTGTGATATGGAAAATACATTAATAATTTGAGTGGGGGGTATAAAGTGAACGACGCTTTGAATTGAACTATATCTAACGGGAACTTATCAATCGAAGCAAAACTAGTGGTGCACAATGAAGTCCCGGTATCGACATTAATGTAAGGAGGTTAGGCCTGGAGCTACCAGATGAGGAATGAAAGTAGACTGAATGCAGTAGAAATGAGATCCCTTATGCATATATGTGGCAAATCTATATATGACAGAGTAAGGAATAAAGAAATAATGAAAGAATGTAAATCTTATGTTAGTATAATATAGTGAGTAAAATTAAAAAAGGATCACTTTGGTGGTTTATTCATATGGAACGGATGATTGAGAAGAGAATCATAAGAAAGATATATGACGCAAGTGTTGATGGTACCAGAAATAGAGAACGTCCGCGGAAGACTTGGAATGACCAGGTAAACCAAATAATGGAGAATGGTTTTATTAGGAACCTCGACAATCGGCGAGCTTGTATGAGAAGATGTATGAATATGGATGAGGCGAAAACTGTGTGTTAGGACAGAGGAGTGTAGCAATCTATCCTCTCTGCCTACCTCCGCGGGGAAACATAATGATAATAAGGTAGTTAGTTACATTTATGAACTGTAAATAATTATACGAGAATAAGGAAACTGATACATTACAAGCACATTGAAATTAAATGTGAAGAGTTGATTTCTTTTGGAATTAACGTTAGACAAATATCTAATCTTTTGAAATAGAATCTGTTTAATTAAATGATTTTTGTATCTAATGTGAACAAAAATTATTAAGTATATATATTTTTAATTAAAGTATGTACTGTACTATATACACTAAATATGATCGTTTATAATATTTTTTGTAATAATTTTTGGCCACCTACCTTTTTTAATTTATTTTACTTTATGAAAATCATTTCAATATTTAATTGAATTAAATATTGAAATGATTCAATAATTAAAACTGTAGGCCGTCTTAAGACGGGGATGGTACATTAATCCTGATAGTTCTTTTAAATTATTAAATTCTTTTTTCTGCGTATCTGCGTCCAATATTAAATATAGCCGTTTTTTTGGTTTCCACACCTTTCTGCCTCTTGCAATTTCAATTTCACTTAAGCTGTCTAATGTTGTCTGACCTTCGTGCCTTAATATAAGTAAAAGAATAATATGAATAATACAAGCATTTTACATAATACGAGTGCACCTTTGTCCAAAACATACCATAATTTAAAATAGAAGTGTTATATCTGACGTCACGTGGTTTCGTAACTTGGGAAGGTTTCCAAATAATGCGTAAATCTTTAAGTTAATCACACATGGACGAGAAGTAGAGCTTGAGCTCACGTGGACTCGAATGGTTTATTAGGGTAGTTGATATTCTACTTGTTTTCAAAAGACATTTATAATTATATATGTGATAGATTAATCCAATAGCCTTATCCAAGGCGTTGAAAGGTGTACCCCAAAACCGAAACTATTTCCCATTTACTACCACATGCTAAACTATGGTTGCTTTATTAATGGTATATACAGGGTGTATTCAGGAAATATGTGCCTAAACTCATTCATGTCAGAGATATAAGCATTTAAAAAATAAAATAATTTTACGATTATTTCGATTAATTGAAATATGTTATTGATTTCAAATTATATATTGAATACGAAAAAATTAAAGGTCATCGAATTTCGACTATTTTCTGTAAGACAATTTAGGGCCTGAAGCGAAGATGAGATTATATATTTCGTAAATATGTATTTCGAGTGCGCAGATATAAAGCTTAACATGATTTTGTAAAAATTTCAAGCAGTAATATTTTCAGTAACGTTGCAGAATTTTCACATATTCCTTGAACATTTTCGACTAGTAATTTAGTCATAAAATATTGTGGACTAGGTCTATTATAATCTGTGTAGTTATGGAGTAAATTTCATAACGACATTGCTAAACTTGATACTTTTTAGAAAATTTCGTTAACATTTTTTCTCTTTCCTTTACCTTGTGTTTTATTTTCACACTTGTTTCAAAGGAGGCGCCGGTTATCGATTCTTGTACTCGTATCGTAAATGAGCACTCTACCAACTTAGCTACGTGTCGTGTTAGCTCCTCTATGCCACATTGTAGTATAACGAACTTAATATAATCACATACTGCTATTTCCGCGTAAATCGTATATTTCTTGACAGTGTAGTGGTAAGTCACGAGAGAGACCAGGGTTCGATTCCCCGCCGGGGAGATTTTTTAATTTATTTCCATATTATTTTTAATTTTATCTAAATTAACATTACCTAAATTACATTTTTATATTTACCTAAATTAACAAATATTTTTTTCGAACCAATAAAACATATTCTACGCACGACCCATATGATACATGTAACGCGTTTTTGAAAAAAAAATTGTGTTATTTACTAGTTTTGTACACATAACCCGATGTCACTAGAAGAAAGTACTCCAAGATTTTCTTTGCACGGTTTCGAAGTAACACGGTTCAAGAAAATGGATATTTTTTATACTAATTATTTTGCGTTAATATGGCTTAAAAAGATTTTTGTGTTGTACCAATCGCTATTTCTTCATTTAAGAAGCCAAACACAAAACGCCACAATAGCTTTTAACAATTTGAAAATGTGTAAAAATATTATTTAATTAAAAATCTGATTGAAATAACATAGTAATCCTAAAACATATTTATTTCACCACTGATGACTGAAGCACATTTATTTCCAGTGACTGAAGCACATTTATTTCCAGTGATGGGAGCACATTTTCGCTTCTCTTTCGTCAACGAATTCCAGCGACAATGAATAAATATAAATTTATTTAATACAAAACTATTTAAAGTTATTATTTCATTTCCTGTAACTTAAACACATTATTATAATTAAGTAACACTGAAATACTTTTTTTTTAAATCTTGAATTGATAGTAATAGTACCAATAATTTTTTCATGTTTACTGTATATTTTTTACACTGAGGTCCATTTGACGTATCCATCGTGCAAATAGACACTGAGTTTAAATATTATTGGTTTTGTAAGTATAAGATCATAAACACTTATAATATTTTAAATACAAATTAAATGTATTAATTAGAAAGATATGCATATAAAATCAATTTTATCGAAAAATATTGTTGTTGCGCTACCGGGATTCGAATCTGGATCTCTTTCCAAATAGGGGAAGGTGCATTATCCAACTATGCAACAGGAACAAAACTTTTGTTACGCTTATTAAACATATAGTTTCGAAAATTTATCGTCAAAAGTACTGTCACTGTAGCATAGTTGGATAATGCACCTTCCCCGGTTTGGAAGAATCCCGGTTGCGCAACAGCAATTTTTATCGATGAAATTGATTTTATATGTATACCTTTCTAATTAATACATTTAATTAGTATTTAAAATATCACACACCTATGTTCTGAATAGTTACAACTTCACAATAAGAATGTGTTCTTAATATCTTATATATATATATATATATATATATATATATATATATATATATATATATATATATATATATATATATATATAATATTCATTCAATAATTAAATAAGTACCCAGTTTTCTCTATTTTTAAAATATAATTAATTAATTCAGTAAAATAAAAATCACACATTTAACTGGTTTGACAAATATATTAACAATCAGCTTATTTGAAATATTACAGAATTCATATTTCACTCATACGTATGTAAAATGATTGGAGTTGTTTAATCATTCAATCAAATATTTGATTATTACTTAGTAATTATTGTTGAATTGTTCCCATATTGATCAACAAATTATCAAACATTTAATTATTAGTTATTTTGGGTATGGAGCGTCCTGAATTAGTCTTTGAAAATATATAACGGTTCAGGTTAATTGACGAATGTAACTACAATTTCTACCAGATCAATTTTTCAATCCATTCAATCTACAAAATTCATCATATTTCATATATTTATATTCAAACAAATTTTTTAACAAAGTGGGTTACGAGGAGTTCTGATCACGATCGAAAAAATGATATTAAAATTTTCCGTGGGTTACGTTTTTAGATTCGAGGAGAATGTTTGTAGATAAATTTATATATATAATATTAGGAAAGGACTTAATTCATTAAGTCTGTGGACATTATTTGATATAATAGCTATTTGATGGCATTGTATAACACAGGTGACGCGTTCTAGGACTATCCGCATTAAACTAAAATCTGCGCTAGGCTACAAGGCTTTCAAATATTGTAATTAATTTTAAAATAAAAATAATGTATTGTACACCTGTTTGATTTAACTGTCGAATTTGATATTTTAATATTTTTCTTTATTTTCATAATTGTACAAATAGTCAACTCGGATAAATTTTTGACTCAGCCTATAATCACAAATTGTTAGCTGCTTTTACTATTTTAATTTAATTTATCCAAACTAAGCACTTTCTTATCTTTTTTTTTAACACTTTCGTCTTCACTGCTTGAGTTTGGTATTTTTTTGCATTATAATTATCACACAATAGTTAAATTAATTTATAGAATTTTTATTAAAACCTAGATCGCAATCAAATTTTATTCCTTCTTCAATATCAGCAAAATTACTTTGTGGCCTCATTTTATATAAATAATTAGACAAAATACTTTATTTAAACCACTATTTATAAATTTAAAATAACCAAATTCTTTTTACAAATAGTCACCTTTTAAATTTGTTTTCATATTAGTTCTTACTTATTCATCACTTCACAGTTTTGTTTTTATCTAAGCTTGTATTTTTAATTTCAGTATATATTGTTTCCTGAAAAAGATACTACAGGTATCGAAACGTATTGAATAATTAATAAATAATGATTTAAACAAAGTATTTTGTCTAATTATTTATTTAAATGTTATTCCTATTACATAAATTTATCCTACCATAAACAACCGTGCCTCAAGTTACGAGCTAATTGACGATTAATATTATTTTATTGCAAAACCTATGAAATTTTAAAACGCACCATGAACCCGCATTAATACGAATATACGTTCATTAAACCCGCATTAATCGAGGTCTATCTGTATTATATATAATAAATAATTCAGATGCACGAATGATCTCTCAATACTTTACCTAAATTCAAACTAATGACCCGATCTGAAGAGCTCGTATATATTCATTTTCCCATATTCAACATACTTTTCTCTTACACAGCAAAGGGATAAAGATACGTATTATATTTTTCATGCAAACATAGTGTCGAATTTAAGAGTTGCATGTTATTTTTAAAATGTCAAAATTAGGAATAGGACAGAGAGATGCATGACTATATAACGATCTGTCAAAATCAATTAAATTAGCAGCAAAAATAAATGTGTACAAAAAAGTGTTTCTAAAATGACTTCAAAATAATTAAATACTATGTATTTGACATCTTTCCCATGTTCTAAACTAATCAATTTTATTAACATTTAATAAAATATTATACAGTTATTATTTCACATTGTATTATTATAGATTTTGATCTCGTTTTATATAAATGTCAATAGCCACCTCCATAATTCAAGATCTTTCTTATTTTGGGGTACATAACTGTATTGTTGAATTATGTTGTAAAATGTATATATATATTTAACTCATACATAATATTTTCATTCGAATCAACAGTTGTTCTAAATAAATAAATAAATTTAGACGCTTTGCAAAAGAATTTATTTATTTAAAAAGAACTTCTTACAGCCGATATCGAAAACATAGTGATCATCTACCGCTGCTTCGGGCTTAATGTACCCTAATATTCCTTTATATAGGTATAATTTAAACACTATTTGTTGTAAGGGAAGATTTTTATGGCTAACTTAAACATTTTTTATGCATTCATTGATCTAGCTAGTTAATATAAACATTCATATTTTTGTCCTGGGAATTGACTGAAACGTATTAAGTAGAAACGACCACAATATGAATTTGTATCAAATTAATCAAATTTGATAAGCTAAGTAGCTGGCATATATAATAACATGCTTGATCTATATTAGCGTTAAGTTAAATTAAACGCAGACCGCACGATCTGTCATTAAACTATTATTTTCATGTGATTTTGCTATGATTTGAGTAGATGTTTCTATGTAAATATCATATTTAAAAGTTATTTGTAAATCACACAAACTTTTATCTCATTTGGGCATCAACACATCTATTAATCGTCTTCATTATAACCCAGAGCGAAGTGGAACTTAATTTCCTGTCCATTTTTCAATGTTCTCTGATAACTGCTGAGATTCGGATATTTTTGTGATTTGATTCCGTGATTGGATTCCAGTCTCATCTGTAAACCAAACCGTTCAGTGATTGGCGCGATAAACTCGCGATAACTCAATAACAAACTTCCGATGTTGGGATTGCTTTACTGAAACCCAAGCATTTATTGATAGCGAGAAGACATACAGTAATTGAATCGGTGTCATTAATTAATAGAGGCTGCGCGATGTAATATCCAAGTTGCCTTAAAATTATTACAGCCTGAATACTACCAGTGTTCTTGGTGAGATAACTTTGATAATTTTTAATTTTCTTAACTCAAAATAATTTCAAACAAATAATAGATATCTCATAGTAACGAAGTTATTTTTTATTAATGGAAAAATACGGAAGTATAGGTAATTACAAGGCTTACGATCTGTCTTGAGCTGGCTTCAAGTGATCACTTTACAGAATATAACGTTTGGCATTCCACCCAATCAACCTCCATATCTACCAAATTTTTGAAATTTGTATATATGTTGATATGTGAAAAACCATATGAATACCACTACACTATCGCCATCTATGGACTAAATTTAAAAATCATTTCCCTGAAACAGCATATATGGCATAATGAGAAACTTTTTGAAATTATTTAAAGCAATATTCTTTATCTGTGAAATGTTTTTTACACATTATACTATAATACGCCTGAAAAATTAATATTTTTCAATTTTACATATTTTCTTATTTTGACCAGTATATTATTAGCAATAATAAAAAATATCTTCTTGTCTATGAGATATCTATTATTTGTTAAATAACAGTACCTTTTCTGGTGAAAATCCAGTAATTGTGTGTTCTTGGACATATTCAAATAATGCAAAATAATTTCATTTTAATTCATTTAAATAAGCAAAAATAACCACATAATTGATAGATATATTAATTATTTTATAAATTGGGTCAAACTCTGTTTTATTCCACTACACTTTTCTTTGTGTTAAATGATATATAACATTTTCGGGAACATCTTCCCATTATCAATATTATAGATCAACTAAAATTAAAAGCACTTTCAGAAAGTAATATATGATGTGTTTGGAGTTAACAGAGGTTGGAGTGGGAGTGGGGGTGGAGTTAAAATGGATGAGAGAGAGGATGTAATGGGCGGTGTTTGAATATTTATTATGTTTTTATTGTTATTTTTATTATTAAATATTTCTAAATTTTCTAAAATGTCTAGCTTTCATCCTTTGGCACAATTGTGCATGAGTTGTAAATTATTATTATCAAATGAATGGCCCTATATTATTGCGTGCTCAGCCATTTCGAAGTTTAGATTGAAGTTTTTTATGGTTCTCTTGTGTTCTTCCAATCTTTTCTTATTCTTCTTCCACTCTGTCCAATGTAAAATGCATCACAATCCTTGCAACTCAACTTGTAGACTGAGCTTTTTTCTGCTTGGGGTATTTTGGATTTATTATACAAGATATATTTTTTAATATTGTTTTTTGTATAGAAGGCAAGTTTAAATTTTGTATCTTTATAGGAATTTTACGAATCTAATTTCATTTTATTTTATTAATTTAATTTAATAAAGATATATGTATATATATTTTAAATCAGCACTCAGGATAATAGATGGATTCATTTAAATGATAGGCTTATTTGGTCCATCTGTAAAACGCCCGCATAATAAGCGAGAGTTACTGGTTTAACCTCATCCCTGATAACAGAATCATTATACTATTTTTTTAAGAATAGCTCTTGGCTGAATATCTTACATATAAAATATCAAGAATATTTATGAGTCATTTATGTACCACATACATATCTCATTTTTTTAAATAAGAACGAGAAAGGATGAGAGTGCGAGGCTGCCTATCCAAATTTAGCTAGCCTGCAAACCGTGGATGAAATCCACAATCAATGTCAACATTTAAAATATTTTAAATTAATTGTAATAATATCTGTAACTATCTTTCAGTTTAATTTAATGCTGGCCTATGTAAAGTACAAATAATTTTGTTGGTGTATGAATAATTAATGTTTCGGCATCAAAATGTCTTCATTCTCTACATGATGATGTAGAGATAAGATTAAAGCCGGTTCCTTAGAACTGCTAATTGTTTCTAACTTCACTCTAATTCAGAATTATGCACGTTTTAGGCAAGTTTGCTACTTTATCATTTTCACTCATATATCATTAAACTATTTATAATTGAAGTTCCCACTATGAGACTTTTCATGTAAATTGTTATAATTTCATTATTTATTATTAAGGAGAACACATTTTTATTGTGAAGTAGCAATTATTCAGAACATAGGTCTGTGATATTTTAAATACTAATTAAATGTATTAATTAGAAAAATGTGCATATAAAATCAATTTTATCGAAAAATATTGTTGTTGCTACCGATTTTAGAATTACATTTTAGATTTTAAAAAAATTGTAAATATTTTAATCTAAATAAAGACTGCCGAAGCTTTACTAAATAAAATCATATAAAATCTCCGTTTTCTTAATTTGGAAGAAAACATAATTATAAACTAAATGTATAATTATCAGCGCGATCAATCCGAGTCTTAAAGGAAAAAATCATTTACATTATCGTAAACTGGGCCGTAAAATGGCACTTCCAGGCGGTGTTTCCTCTCCGAAGAACGGTAAAGATGGTCGTAAAAGATGGAGAGAAATTAAAGAGTGGGGAACGGTTTGTGCAGAATTGTTATTAATTTATTTGTCGTGACAAAGGGCGTCGTTTTGATGCAAATTTGATGACGGCGAAGGCGCGAGCCTTCTCCCTAAAGAACTCATTATTACGGCTCCAGCTGTTAAACGCCGGAGTTAAATGCTGCAAAAATATTTGTCTCTCTGTTGTCTGTGTCATCTTAGTTCTAAATTATGAAACTGTTAACTTAATAGCTAAGAAAAGAAACATTATTTTTGTCAACATCTTTGGATGCATTTTGATGACTCATGTTTTCATTTAAACGATAAAGAGCGACGAAAAGCGCAATTGCTAGAAAATTAGAATTGAAGCAAAAGGCTCCAGAAGAAGAAATATTTATTTTTATGTAATACATACAGAATATTTTTTAATTAACGAAAATTCTTTTAATTTTTTACTTGAGGATAACTATTACAGGTTGTGTCCGTTATATTTTGTGTGGAGAGCAATTTAAAGCAAATAATGTTTATTTTTCGCTAATCTCGGCATATCTCATTGGCAGTATCAGTAATCTTTAATTAATTGGTGGCTACTAGGTCATGATAAAGAGTGCTATTGGACTTGATACGTAATCCAAACCTCTGCCTGTCCATCTCATATATCCAAAAAAAGGCAATTTTACCCTTTACTCCGTGGGATAATTATTTACATTTACGAATAATATATGATAATATGTTGATTCACTTTATTCGTGTAAAATATAAATATCATTTATACTTACTATTATTATATTATTATTATTTCTTAATATTTTTCAAGTGTATCTGTTATACAAAAAAAAACTACCTTGCTGGTCTCTTGAAATAAGGATCTAACTTCACCAAAGGAATATTCTTCATCTTCAGCGGTTCCTTGTTGCGAGGAATACATCTGCCATAGGTTATGAGTTTACCGTCATTCTGCTTATTGTGCAGGTACATCTATTGCACTTCTAAGGAACGGAACTTATCATTTTTCTTTATTTTCCTTTTTGATTATTGCGGCAGCCCTTTGCATTGACAAGTTTATACAGCGCTACGATTTATTGACCACGGGCCACGATTTCTTAGAATCAATCTATCAGAATCTACGCCACTGTACCGCTCAGATTCGTTCAATAAGTGTCTTCGAATCTATTCCTCGGTCCACGCTATCTTTTTTTTGCCATGATATAGTTGCGAAAAAATAACTTGTTTGGTAAGCTGCATATCATCCGTACATAATTTGAAATTGTTTTGTCATTAGAAACGTTAGCCTTTACCAGGACACTCATATTTATTCTGTTGGTATGAGTAATTAGCGAAAATTATAGAGGTGATACTTCTAGTATCAATCTATTTGACAATTACTAAGGTGCCGCGGATGCTAATAAGAATCTATTTGACAATTACTGGCGTGCAGCGGCGGCATAACCAAGGTAGAAGAAGATTCCACATGAGCGGGCACAATTGTCAATTTTTTATAACTAATAAAAATCTAATTATGTAACGTATAAATGTGTTGATCTATGTCGCGGGGGTCTAAAAATTATTTTGAATTACGAATTATCGCGGTTTTAGAATTAATGTGATAACTATAAAATTGATAATTTGGGACTTTTGTCTCTGAAAACTTTCAAATTATGTCAAATGAATTATCAGATTTGAATTAACCCACTAATAGGCAGGAATTGTAAACTTACCACCGACAATAAGCTCCTCTTATACAAGGCATAAGATCATAAGGCTTATACTCCTCTACGCAGCCCCCGTCTAGGGTCACGCGGCCACTACACACATAAATAATTTACAATCATTCCAGAATAAGGTCATCAGACCAGGATTATTAACCATAAATGGACTAGGATTACGCAACTTCATCACGACTCGGGTATTCCCCTAGTAAAATAATTCATAAAACACGTTTCTAAGTGTTTTTATGTTGAACTCCTACAACACTGGAACCCCACTATAAACGTTCTGTCAACCTATGACATAACGGCCCCCTCGCGTATTAGGCATCCCAAAACCATCCTCCTTTAGAGGTTATCTCCTGCCCCAGCTAGCAGCCCCTGCATCATTGCAGTAATAATATAATAATATATACAATACAATAATAATAATAAACACACACCATTTTTGCTAATGCGCCCATAAGGCATGCATCATAATGAAAGAGCAAGGGGTCCAAATGGACTCGGTACTCTGAATGAAATGATACGAAAGTCAAGTCATATTAAACGAACTAATTACTCATTTATTTATTGAAATATCTAATAAACCGGACCATAGATGTTGTGTGGCTCCAGATCAGTCCAGCACAAGCTGAGTTGTCATTGTAAATTTATGATCAGATTTATCAATGATTACCAATTATAGGGTGCGTTTGAAACAAGTTTCAAATTGCAAATCGCTGATTAAAAAATATTAATTTAAAACTTTTATTTTGTTATTCAACAAAAATTGCACTTTCACAGTTTACAAAAATGGAGTATCGCCTATTTTTTGAAGACAGTTCAAAACTCTTAAAACTTTGAAGACGGCGCAAAGGAAAGTTTTGGCGGAAAGCCAACTAACCGCATTGGAATGGAAAAATGACCAAAGCCGAGAAAGTTTCACAAAAGAAAATCCTAAACAAAATACACTCAATTTTATTCCTCATGGTTGATTATCTTTGACACTGTTTCAACACACATTATTTTATATTTTTCTTCGAAACGTATACCAACACGATTTATATTGGTATATTTTTCTTCGAAACATATACCAACACGATTTATATTGGTATGTTTTTCTTCAAAACATATACCAACACGATTTGTATTGGTATATTTTTCTTCGAAACATATACCAACACGATTTGTATTGGTATATTTTTCTTCGAAACATATACCAACACGATTTGTATTGGTATAATTGAGATGATTAATTTCTTCCTTTATAACTCTCGATATCTTTCGTACGAATAAAATAAATCATTTTAATTTCATAAGCCAATGAATCATTGATAGGATGAACGGTTTAAAAGTTTAGGCATCCATGCGAAATGAAAATCTATTGATATGAATAATTGTCATTATCATAGGCCGCTGTAAACTGTAATTAAGTGTCGAATGAAAATGAGAATTACAGGGTTTACTTTATACAAATATAACGTTCACCATTCTCACCCATTAATCAATCTCCATATCTATCAAATCTTTGAAAGATGTATATTATATATACAATGACTCACTTCGAGTACAACTACACTATCGCCATCTATAGACTAAATTTATATTAATTTCCCTGAAGCAGCATAGATTTTAACATTATTAGCATAGAATCAATTTTTTTTTAATTATTTAAATTCTTTATCTGTAAAATGTTTTTTAACACATTAAACTAAAATACGCCTGAAAAATCAATTTTTATATATTGACCAGTATATTATTAGCAATGTTTTATTTATTGAAAATTATTTGAAATAAAATATTTTTGGAATAATTTAAATATTATTTGTATTTATTTGGTCAGTATTTTAATTAATAACTTGTACTGTCATTATTTTGTAACATATTTTGATCAGTAAAATTTATTTTGATTAGTTTTTTTAATTAGCACAATTTTGTTTTTTAATTAGGTTAGCTTTTGTTACGGTGTTATTGTGTCCTGATATTTGATTTGAAATACTCACCATCTGTATAAACTACTGAACAAAAAAGTAAAAATATACATATACTACACTAGTCATTAAAATAGTTCTTCATAAGTCTTTGAAATAATAGTAATTTGATAAAAGTCAGCACAGAGGCTTGTAATGCACATCTACTGGACGAGACGTTAAAACATTGTTTGAAAATATTTAGAAATACATTCAATTTTTTATGTAACAAATTATAAAAACTAACTTTACAGGTGTGACCGATTAGTCTAAAATATTTTAGAAGCGGATATCTCTTCAGTATTAGGGTCGAAAATATTAATGCTGTATGCGCAAATTATCAACCGAACGACGAAAGCGGTGGCATACGCAAAGGGGAGGAGTCTCTAACATTTCACAAAGGCGTTACTTAACATTTTTAGTACAAAAACATTAGTTTTGTCAAATTTTTGTGAATAAATTTATAGAAATAAAAATTTGTATCACTAATTATAAAAATGAATGATAATCAGATGGATTAATTATGTATTGAAGAAATTGTATCAGACAAATGCACAATTGAATAACTACATAAATCACAAAAAAATATCCTGAAAAATTTCGACTTTTAGGCAGGTTGTGTATCGTGTTATTTAATCACCACACACTTGTCAAATAACAGAATACAAAGTTGTTCAAGAAACAATTTATTTTACTTATCATGAATACTGGCGATTGTGGGTGGCAATTTCGAAAAGGAATCCTGCTAGCTAAAATCGCTATGATCACAGTCTTGACTTTCTAGCAGAGACTTTGTAATACCGCTATAGCGATAATCGGAAAATAAATCTTATCGAAATGTACTAATGTGCAGGGAAAACGTATCCTGTGGACAAATGTCTCAATCCTGCAGCAAATACAGTTTCGGCAAGCTATGGTAATTCACAAAATATTCTGTCAGTTTATTGGTTACATTTTGCATCAGAAAAACAACCAATTAAAGGAAATTATCCTAGGTGCATCTTTAGGACGAAGAAGACTTGAAAGAGTAGCCTAAATTGATACTCTTTCACGAGTGGATGGACGCGTCTATCCCCAAACTGAAAAGACTCTGGACCGAGACTCAACTGCATAATTTAAAAAATTGACTCCCAATGTGAAATGGGAGGGCCCCATGAAAATGTATTACATATTAATATAAAAATACTATTAACACCTGAATTAAATTATATATATTATTTTTAAATAGAATTGCTTACACGGAATACATATCACATCAATATTCTTACAATTTTCGAACTAAGCTGAATGCTTGTACTATGAAAATAGGACTAACTTGCTGATGTCCTGGAACAAGGCGCGAACCTCCGACCGCTAGATCACTAGGCCAGCATCTTGACCACTATACCGACAAGCTACTCAAAGGTTTATACAACTGGTCTATCCATTAAATAATTAGAACAAATTCATCTTCTATAATATTTACACAATCATGAAAAAATATAAAAATGTATTTTTAGAAAAATTTATGGTTCGCTTTAAAGCAATAGTCTGATCCCTAACTCGGCATATTAGCCGATCACGACTACACATCGATACATCGATAATATTTTTGATGATTTTTAAAAATTTATATTTCAATTTCTTGTGGTTGATTTTTAAAAATTATTAGTTCATATTAGCGCTGGGAAAAGTATCGATTCTCTATTCAAACATATTAAATTAGAACTGTAAATCCTGTCCCGATAAGATTAATATGAACGAATTACGCGAACTCCGGGTCGCGCGTTGCGCGAAATGGATTACGATTCCGGTCGTAAATTGGAATCACCGCAGGGTAGGGAAGGGAAGTAGGGAAACTTTGGTACGGGATGAGGTCGGTGAGGGGACAAGGGTTCTAGTCGAAGGACCAGTGATCTCGGGAACTGGGATTCAGAAGAACTGCTCGCCTTTTCTTGTATATGATGGCTCCGTAATCGCCGCCGGAATCTCCGATCCCAATTGAATACGGCGACGTCACAAGTTCACCCACGGCGTACAAACAACAAACAACACGTGATCAAAACACAATATCACCAAATACAGTGCTGGTGCATTGGAGCTGAAATGTCCATACCGCGAATGCTATCGCGATGTCGAGATCGAACAAATATCGGTCAAGTTGACGTCTGCTGACTATTCACGCTGACAAGACGAGCGTGAGGAAATCTATGGGTGAGAATTTGAAAGGGGAAATGTGTCAATAACATGGGTCGCGACCGATTCGAAAAGACGCGCCAAAAGGGTGTTTACGAATTTGGAATACGTGAACGAAAGTAAGCCCCCTGTCTAAATGAGTCTCAATGCACAGCATTGGCTACGTTGACGTTTTCTGAGACTTGAGAAGGTGCATTACTAGACTTGTCTCATCTGATTGAAGACACTAGATGTCAATCAATCATGATCAAAAAGGAAGGAGAAGACACATAAAATAATCTGTTACACCTTACGTAGACGCATGTACATTTTTGTAGAAAATTATGACCAATTATTTATTATTGATTCTATTTTAAAATAAATTAACCCTTAATAAACTGCGTTAAGCCACTGATGATTAAACAAGCACTTTTTAAACTCTTAGATTCTCCAAGTATTTTTTTAACGACTTCATAAACTTTGAGAATCGTGTAATTATAATTTTATCCCCACTCAGCTCCTTGTTAATAAGAGAACAAGTGAAGCCACCCCTCAGAGGCTGGGGATGGCGAAACGCAGTGCAAAAGAAAACGAAGAAATCCGTTCAATTATGGAAATGAAATTCGCAAAGCTTGCCAAAAACATGTTTATGAAACTGAATTAACTATTTCTCAAATTTGTTTTCTTTCGGAGTACCCACGCTCTGCGTCACGACGCTCAAAAAGTATATTTAAAATGGCTTACATTCTGACAGATATTTAAAAATATCTTACACTAAATCTTTTATGAAATCAAGATTAGCGTATTAGTATAGTCTAATTAAAACTTTGAACAACTCATCAGATTAAAATAACTTTTATTATATTATAATACAGCTCTAGTGCATCCTCTGAAACAGCTTGTTTTTTTTTTATCTACCTATTTAAGTTTTTTCATAACAAGAGTTATTGATTAAGTTTTTCCATTTTTATTATTTATTAAATATATATCAGTTAGATATCGTACAAGTTATGCCACTAAATCATTAATTTAATATTTTAATTTTCATGCAAATTTTTATTTATTAGGAGCACACATTCTCATTGTGAAGTTGTAATTATTCAGAACATCTGTGATATTTTAAATATGAATTAAATATATTAATTAGAAAAATATACATATAAAATCTATTTTATCGAAAAATATTGTTGTTGCACCACCGTAATTCGAACCTGGATCTCTTTTCAAAGCGGGGAAGGTGCATTATCCAACTATGCTACAGCGACAATATTTTTAGCGACAAATTTTCGAACCTATATGTTACCTTTTTTGATATTAATACATTTAATCGTTCCATTATTTGAAAGAGCCATCTACCTTATTTTTACGGAATCTCAAATACCTTTGAGTAATCTAATAACAGACGCCAGTTATATTATAATATTGTTACTCTAGTTTAGATTGAGATTAATTTTTATCATATTTGTGTTGTTAGATATACATGGGAAATACTCCTGTTGGCAACACATGTGTGATATCATTATCTTTTTATACCATAAATGAAAAAGTTTTTTTTATCGCCAATGAAATATGTCAGTGTCATCTAATACCGAACACCGATTTAGATATGTGTTTTTTGTGCAGAATTTGAGAGAGATGGAGAAACTTGGTTTAGATGTGTCATTTATACTAATAGGCATATCAATCTTGTACAAATTCGGATAATGTAGACAGTTATGTGTGTGATTTTTGTACTAAAAAATAAATTTAAGGTTATGCGTAATTATATATATTTTTGAATATATTTATTTATTTATTTGTAACTATATAATCCATAGAAAAATTTGTTTGGACTGTGCCCGTCTCACTAGAGAAATTCTGTGTCGAGACGGGTATTAACGTTCCTAGAAAAATGCGCTCTTGTGTTCTACCCAAACTTTTCTATACCCTCCACTGTCGGCTGTCACCGAACAAGGATACTTTTTACAAAAATGTTAAAAAAAATAATGAAGATGTTCCGTTACAGAAAAAAAAAAAAAAAAAAAATTGTAACAAAATATCATATTAGTAATTTGATTTAATTGTGTTGAAAGAAAATTCATCAATTTATTGAATATTTTGTGTTTATCTTTAGGTGTTTGCCAATTGCCATCTCTCTATTTAAAAAATATAATGTAATATATAAAAATAAAAAAATCCAGATCCCCATATATAACGATAGAATTCAATATCTTTATTATTCGCACTAAAGCTATCACTTGTACACCAGCAAAGATTCCACGGGTCCCACCGAGGGATACATACCACCACCCACCCTCGTTCAACTATTTGATCGGTTCTCTATTACATCCCCTCTAGCCAACCTTCCAACCCTCATCAAGACTTTAAGATAAATGTTTCAGGCAGAATTTAGCTCGACCCACATGGAAATTAGCGGACCAAGTAATGAAGTAATGGAATAAATGTCCTGGGTTTTCAACGAAAGTTTAGTATGGATAGAAAAATATTTCTTCTGATTCACTCACGCGTATTCACATCAAAATTCTTTTACAAAAGTTAAATTCCAAGGCCCAATTATTAGAAAATTTATATTTGAGTATTATTTATTCAGTTATTAAATTTATATTCTCAGATGAAGAGAACAAAGCTAAGTGATTTGTTAACAAATAATATTTCATTTCAAATACATTTTATTCACGTTCAATTAAAGTTTTCTCTTAAACAAAGATGAAATAAACTATAAGCAAATAATAACAGCAATACTAGTTAATAATTAGACAAAATACTTTGTTTAAACCACTATTTATTGATTATTCTACATGTTTCGACACCTATGGTGTCTTCTTCAGGAAACAATATATTCTGAAATTAAAAAATACAAGCATACTCGTATATAAAAACAAAACTATAAAGTGTTCAATAAATAAGAACTAATATGAAAACAAATTTATGGGGTGATTATTTGCAAAGAGGGTTTGGTTATTTATAATATTTAGCTTGCTATTAACACTTTTTCTTATTTCTAAAATTTCAAATTTATCTATCTGTAAACCCTTAGTATTTGTATGTATAATTTCTAAAATCTTGTTAATATCAAAAGAATGGTTTGTTTCCAAAAGGTAATTGGAAAATTCTGAATAGTTGTTATTTAGGTATCTCAAGTGCTCCTTAATTTTAATATCAAAATTTTTACAAGTTTTACCTATATACAAAAATAATTGCAATCATTGCAAATTAATTTGTAGACTCCCGATTTTTTAAACATCGTCCTTATTCTTGTTATTTAATATATAATTCTTTAATTTGTTATTAGTGTAATACTAGTTAATTAATAATACTCTGGAAATAGTGACATACATAAAACAAATATTTAATAATCGATCCGATGAACTACACGCTTGACCTCGAACACATTTAAAAAACCATATATTGAATATTTACTTTCTAAAAAAAGTTATTAATAAAAACTTATTTTAAATAAATTAATATTTCTATTAAAAAATAATAAGAAAAATTAAATGATAATTTTCAAATAAAAACAATGAAAATGTTATTAAAAATGGTGCAATTTTGCTTACACCTTGAAATTGTCATTTTAATAGTTCGTAAAAGACTTTTTACTATTGCGTCTTTTATGTGCACCCCTTCCATGCCGATATAATTATTTCATTTTAATGATCTCATTTGCAAACTTGGTTTGTTACACCTGAACCTTCACAACTGTGTAATACTTTTAAAGCACCACCTATTAAACCAATCTTTATTTTGGGTTGACTTTTATATTGTCTTGTTACCGGTGTTTTAAATGTATTTTCTCTCTATTCTCGATTAATTTTTAATAATAGTAAAATAATATAAAGACTGGTAACAAAACATCAACTATGGTGGGGATAAAAACATAGATGGCAAAAGATTATCATCAACTCATACGTTGAGGATTGCTCCAAATTTAACTGGCATCAGTATTTACTTATTTGAGCTGAAAATTAAAAAAAAATTCAATTATTTTTTATTGAATTATTTAAGTATCTCCTAAATAATTAATAAGTGACGGTGAAACATTTTCAACAAATAAATGTATTATTTAAAAAATATATATAAATACCATTCATCATTTCAGTGAACATGGTGTTAAAAATAATACTCAGTATCGTATTTAATTATTTTAATTTTTTAAAACAAAATAAATGAATCAATTAGAAAGATATGTATACAGAAAAATATTTGGTTACTACCGGGATGCGAGCCCGAAATTTATCCTTACCGGGGAACTGCGATACCAATTACGATTACGTTATTGTTACATATATAGTTTTATGCAATCAACTCCAACAACGTTTGAGTAATAATATTCGCTAGGTGATGCCAGAATAAATTAAATCTTTTTTTTTTTAATCTGTAATATCATCAAAATGATTTCGTATTTTTAATGAAACTGTTTTATATAAGTTTAAACAAACTGTATTCGTTAAAAAAATATGTATTGTTTCCAATTTTTATTTTTAAGTTTAGTACATTAGACATAGCATTAATAAAAAATCAAAAAGTAATGATAAAAGAAATAATTTCATGAATCACAGTATTATCTGAAATCATCCACTCCCCTTGTCCCCATTTTTTAAATATTATATATTGCCCTTTTTTCAAAACAACACGCATGTATGTATATGCGTCTATTTTTTTTAAATACATCATCAAAGATGATAATTCAAAATAATATGATTCTAATTTATTTAATTTGGAAAGTTCAATGTGATTAGTAGTTATTAATATTTTGGCGTTTTTCATATTTTTGTAGGCCATTAAAAACTAGGCTACTTCCCTGGAAGATTGGTATACATATAGGTTGTTTAAAGCATAAGAATAAACCAGTTTTCGCGAGTGGTACGATTGAAGCCATTGGACCGAACTAGGCAACTTTGAAGCCATGTTCAATCATACCTCCGACAGCTGACAGCGCTGTTCGTCGAAAATCAGCTTTCCTGATTGGCTGTTCGCTTTTTTCCCCACCAGTATAAAAAAACATAAAGAAGTACATTTTAACCAATACTTAACAGGCTCCTTTATATATATATATTAATAAAAATATATATAAAGTCTTATGAGATATTCAACTAATTTCTTAATTAATCAAATTAATTATTAACAGTAATATCTTAACTAATATGGAATTAATCCATCTGGAATTAACATCATGATAAATCACTTAATTGATTAATGTGATATATATATTATTTAACTCAATTAGCGATAGACAAACTGAACAAGATATGGCAAAATAGAAATATTACCAAGATTGAGATTGATAGGAAAATTTTCTGAAGCATAGACACTAAAGGTACAAGAACGTGGAAAATGCAAAGAATAATTTTCATTGTAAAAAAATTTGTGCAATTTTTCAATGATAATCATATAGTTCTATAAAATCATAGCTCAATTAATAAAAGTGAATTTGACTAAATTGTTAAAAATAATTGTGTTAAAATATTTCGGTTTTAAAAATGGTTTAAAAGTTTTGGCGATGTCCAGCGGGTGCAGTTTTCTAGTTATATAAATAAAACAAATATTGAAAAAGTACTACCTACGTAGTACAAAAAAAATAAATGTGTTACTGAAATATAATGTATCGATCAAACCTGGCCAAGATAACTGGATATCGATTATACAAAGCACAACGTTGACATGTCTACGATTTGGATAAAGTGAGTTATGAATGTAACTTTATTCATTTTCAAATATTCTTTCAAAACACACAAGTTATATATCTAAATGAAGTCTAATTTTTTTTGGCATCGCAAAATATAAAAATTACAAGTCTCATAATATCTGTAGAGCACTGGTGTTATTCACGTACATTTCAATTAAAAAATATAATAAATAAACATATATAAAAAGGTAGGTAAGAATGTATACATATCGTTTTTATGTGATTTATAGAATGTGTGGCAAAGTTAAAAAGTATTGCACTGAAAAAGTTATATAGGTATATAAAATTATATCATATAGGTTCGAAAATTTGTCAAGAAAAATACTGGCGTTATAGCATAATAGTAGTGCACTTCCCCGGATTGGAAATAGAGATCCAGGTTCGAATCCCGGTGACGCAAAAACAATATTTTTCGACAAAATTGATTTTATATGTATATATTTATAATTAATACATTAATTTAGTATTTAAAATATCACAGACCTATGTTCTGAATAATTATAACTTCACAATAATAATGTGTTTTCCTTAATAATGAAAAAATTTCTATTTTATATATCATTAGGCTCTGATAATCGATATTCTATGGACATAGGTTAGTCGAATGGAGCAGTCTACTGGCAATAAAAAAATATTCTTATTAATAATTAATCTCTGTGCATTTAAATCCAGAAAATTACCGTTATACTTTTATACTACGTTATACTTTCGGAATAATTCGTGTGTTTGAAATAGCATCTGTCATCGTTTAAAGTATACAACCATTCTATTTTGGATTTTCCTTTTTTACCTTTTCCGTTTTTAAATAATTTTATTACTTTTTATTGGGTAATAGTATGCGTGCCGTCATCAAAAACAGATTTGCGAAGTAATACATCGACCAAATTTGATAAAATCAATATAGAATTATTCTTAAAATAGATAGGTGGACATTGTTTGGATTTTATGTATTGTACCTATACTATTTAAAGCAAATTTAGAAATAAAAGAATTTAACATTTTAAATAAATTAAAATAAATCTATTACTGAACTTAGTAACTAAACGTTAGTGACCGATGTAGTAGAAGCAAGGAGGAACGTTAGCTAATATTTAGAAGAAACGTTAATATTTCCGTCTGGAATTTTCGCTGACAATTTTCCGAAGTTTCTTCATTCCGAAGTTCCTTCAGTTCGAAAAATTCAGTACGTGCTGACTGGTATGTTTACACATAAAAAAAATCACGGTAATTACCGCATTAGCTGAACCCGTTGTGTAAAAAAGAGAGTATTGCGCCACTCAGAGGCTATTATAGTTCGTGTCCGAAGAAAACTGCCCTTGACGATTATGGGTCCTCAGGCCGAAGGGTTCACTCGTGGATCCGCGAGTTCTGCGAAATCTTGACCATGGACCAATGGAACAGAATTCTGTATCCTTGTTATTTTTCCTCTCTGTTTACTAACTGCATGCTTTTGATATTCTGCTTTGATGTGTTGATTACATATAATTACTTATATATTATATAATGCTTATAATGTTGATGTTTTAAAGGTTTGCTTTTAGTGAGTCTTTGAAGCCATGTGAGCGTAGGCCTGGGTAGCAATACCTTAAATGTCTTTCAGCCCTGATGTTTACTGATCTTCTCTCTTGAATAATGTTCGGCAAGAGTACTTTAATCATGTCTGTCATGAATTAGTTTAAAATTCTGTGGACGTAGACATTCAAACATTACATACTTATCAGCTTAGATTTCACATTTCAGTTAGTAACGTAAAGTTTTCAAGGCTGCGAACAAAATTTATTCCAGGCGTATTAATTCTCAGTTTGCTTTGCCATAATTTTGCTAAAGATAAACGTTCATTCATGCGTACATAAATTTAGTAATGTAATTGATATTTATGTATGGTAGGCAATAGCCAACCCTCATTCAATGCGGGCTTGTCCAATTCGACCCTCAATGTAAGCTTGATAATGTTTATGAAACGAGAAAATTATATTCTCCAGAAATGAGTGATTGTTGATTCTTTTGTAATCATACCATAAACGTATATTTTAAAAATAATTTTATTATTAAATAATACATCTCCATCTCTAGTTTGCACTGAATCAACCTGTTAGATCATTTCTTCTTTCTGCCTCGGCTTCATGTTCAGGGGGGAGGCATCTAGCCTCACTGGTTCTTTTTTAAATATTGTCAAGTCAAATGGTTATGAAATGAAATTACAAAATGCCATTGTTTACAAGAAAGTTTATTATCTATATTTTACGGTACTTGCGTGTATTAAAAGTGGAAAATGTGCCCATTATGCCAGCATAAAGTTATATATGTTGGCGCTTAGAATTGTCTATGTTGGCGCTTGTCTGATGTAGATTATGTAGGTCCCTCACGTAACGGATTACCTCTTGGGAGATGACTTCCACGTGTAGATGATGGTCCTGGATCCTGGACGTGAAGTGTGGCCTGATGCTTGTGGTGCCAGCGTAGGGTGACGGAGTTCAGGCTTGTAGTTGATTGACCACCAGCCCAATTATCCAGGCAATCCGGGACTCTAGACGCGATGTTCTTATGCAATTTGTGCGTGCCGTATATGATGTCGTCTCCCCTGATAGCGATAATCTATTCTCACTACACCAAATTATGTTGATCTTCTTTTTTTCATATAGATTCACCAGGACCCTATTTATACTTTTACATCAACGATTAAATACAGAGAACATCACAGTCTAAGCTTAAACTCGAGGCGCACAGTTTAAATTTTCCCCGGAATCACAAATTACAAAACACTTGCATATTATATCAGAGACAATATTGATTTTATTTTCTAATTGAAAACTAGATCCTGTGTTTATGTTACGAGCTCTCCCGGCTGGGATTTGGAGAAAGATTGACGTATAAGGTGATGCATCTCTTATGGTACATTTGCCGACGTGACTATGATCACGTACGCCAGATTCCTTATTGCCGTTCCCACGCCGTATCGTGTGTTTAACAATACCGATGATTATTGCAACCCCGTCCCTTACTTCAACTAAGTGCTTACGTATCCTTGAAAAACAAAATATTATTTTGGGTAATTTTGCATTCTAAAAAACCTTAATATCCTCCATTACAAACTTCAAACTGAGTGTTGTATTATGTATACTACAATAAGTGTGGATAACGAAATTAATCATTACTAATGTAACATTATTGGAGTTCATAAATAAATATTACGTACTAGAACTAAATGTTGTACAATGCGTCATTTGTTTAGACATCTAGAATGTTCGAAAACTTACTATATGATTTAATAATGTTTCAAATTAATACGTTTGATATACGAAAGGAACCCGATGAAAATGTTGTTTCTATAATAACTCAAACATTTTTTAAATGTATATAATAATAATCTCTCTCAATTAATACAATCTTCTCTCACTTTTCTAATAACATTATCATACCATTTAAATAAAAATGAAATGATGTAGATTAGAAGACTCAATTTTACTTGTTCAACCAAGCTCCTGCGCGGAGTACCGTCGGAACTGTTCCATGTAAATGCATCATATACTTATCTTTATAGGAATGCACCCACACAAAGACTTCACAGGCTCGGGAACGATTTTGGTCTTGTAAATATATTCCAATATTCAATGTTTATATATAAAAGAAACGTTTTTGATGCTCGTTCTGAGTCAAAGATACAATCGATTTTTATTCTCAGCCATTCTGTGTTAAACCTACATTTTTATTAGGAGAACACATTCTTATTGTGAAGTTGTAATTATTCAGAAAAGACGGTCTGTGATATTTTAAATACTTAGATAAATATACATACAAAATCAATTTTATCGAAAGATATTGTTGTTGCGCCATCGGGATTCGAACCTGTATATATACATAATATATTTGATTTCATACATAAATAATTTTGTCGGAACCAAAATACTTTTTCATGTTGACAGATTTTTCACATTCAACGTTTTCCATTGAATACGTATCGCACAGACGTGTACACGATTTTTTAAAATATAATATATTATTAAGGAGAGTACATTCTTATTGTGAAGTTGTAATTATTCATAACATATGTATGTGATATTTTTTTAAGTAATAATTAAATATATTAATTCGAAAAATATACATATAATCAATTTTATCGAAAAATATATTGTTATTGCCACCGGTAAATTTGTTGACAAAGGTACTATCTGCTGTAGCATAATTGGATAATTCACCTTCCCCGGATTTGAAACCCGGTAGCAATATTTTTCGATAAAGTTGGTTATATATGTATATTTTTCTAATTAACACATTTAATAAGTATTTATAATATATTATTTTTTACTAATAATTAAGGAGAACAGAATAAATGTATAAGTTAGAAAGATATACAGATAAAATCAATTTTATCAAAAAAATATTTTAGTTGCCACCGGGATTCGAACCAGGATCTTTAGCTAATTGGGGAAAAGCGCTACAGTTTTAAAAAAAAAATGAATAACAGATGTATTAATTTAAAAAGACTGCAGCAGGTTCGAAAATTTGTCGTTAACTTACTCGGTTGACTTGGTGTAATGCCAGCAGTACACTCACCTCGCCTCGCCTCGTTCACATTCCGACGGAACGGAGCGTGGACGAGGTGAGGTAAGGCGTGCGAAGTGAAGCGAGAAAAACCTAGGGCTGGCTGCACACTCGCGGCAAGAGCAGATGACACGAGACAACCCGAGTCGACACGAGAATAGGCGATGCTAGCCGAGAGCTGCAGTACATTCTCGTGCTCGGCTCCTCTCGAGAGTGGACTGCTGGCATAATGATAGCGCAATTCCCCGTATAGGAAAAGGTCCTGGTTCGAATCCAGATAGCAATCAAAATATTTTTTCGTTATAATTGATTTTATCTGTATATCTTTCTTATTTATATATTTCATTTGTAATAAATTACCACAGTACTATGAAATTTGCAACTTCACAATAATAATGTATTCTCCTTAATTATTAAGGAGAACAGTTGTAATTATTCAGTATATTTGTCGTCAATGCACTGTGTTATTGTAGCATAATCGGTTAATCCATTTTCCCCAGATAGGCAAAGATCTAGGTTCGAATCTCGGTAACAACAACAATATTTTTAGATAAAATTGATTTAATTCATATGTTCATATATTCATATTCATATTAATTAATTAATACATTTAATTTGTATTTAAAAAAATAAATTATTAGAATTATATTGTTAATACACATAATATAAATAGTACCAAAATATCTTGCGAGCAACTTCAATAAATTAAGATTAATATAAACATGGCTGACGAACTAATTGAATGGCAGAACAAAGCGTGGAAGTATGACCAAGAAACACGAAGATTTTTAATTATTATTTTTATTCTCCGTAGACGTGATCCAGTCCGCTCCCCTTCATAATATTTATAGTTAGACTGATATTTTTATGACGTTCAAATAAATAAAATATTTCCTAATTGAATATTTTAGTTGTTTATTTTATCTGTTTGGCCATTTTCATCAGATGTGAGTAAAACAGGATGGTTAAAAGTGTGGTTTTGATTTATCTGCATGTATTAAAGGAAACATCTGTCTGTCGCTGAAAAACTCGAGAGCTACAAACCTGTTAGATACAGTGTTCTTCAACGTATCGGTTAATTCTCTAAGAAGATTTTAAGCTATATATCGATATGATATGACTAAGACTATAACGATGTATCGGAAATTTATATATGTATATGATAAAAACAATATTATTTTACCTCACAGAATTACCAGAAGCTATACTTTAGGTCATAAACAACCAAATGATGCAAAGTAAAGATTATTATTAAGAAGAATGTGTTCTCTTTAATAATATATAAGTTGTGTCAATGTTTGAGATTCCGTAAAAACAATGCATATGGCTTTCAAATAATGGAACGACAGGTGTATTAATTTGAAAAAGTGTAACATATTGGTTAGAAAATTTGTCGTCAAAAATACTGTCGCTGTAGCATAGTTGGTAATGCACCTTCCCCGGATTGGAAAAGAAGTCCAGGTTCAAATCCCGGTAGAGCAACAACAATATTTTTCGATAAAATTGATTTTATGTGTATATCTTTATAGTTAATATATTTAAAGTAAAGATTAGTTATTTCCTTTAGCGCTAAATTGCCGGCTAAAAAATAAGTGTTTCACGATCATTTCATCGATAAAGCACCCCCTGAAGATGAGTAATGAGATTTACTCGAAACGTTGTACCAACAATGGTTCTTCTCCGGACTAACAAACGCGGAATAATCGAGAAAATATATAATTTATTTTCACTTTATACTACATGCGCACAATTTTTTGAATTGTATCACGACTTGAATTGTATCACAAGAGCAGTACTTCCCATCTACAATACAGTAAAACCACCCCAATAGCCAACTGTATTTAATTTTAGTTCAATTTACACCTTTAGATGAGAAGAACTGCTTGCTCTTCCCGATACTAGCCGTCATATAACTGAAAAAATGGTGTACGTGTGTAGTACAAAGTAAAAATAAAAGTTATATATATTTTTTAATTAAAATGTTACACACAGACAAATCAATTAATTAGAAACTTCCTTTCTAACATTATATTTAGCCCGTGAAAACCTCAAATTTAACATATATATGTCTATAATCTTTTCCTTTTATATGTTAAATTTAAGATTTCTGCGTGCACCAGTGTTTGTAACTAGTGTCTCTTCTAAAAGAGATCGCGTTTTTTTTAAATGGTTTCGACTACCGACTAAATTAACTCAACTGCGCGATATCTATATCCCCCGCGTACGAGTGCGATTAAACCATCACATTTGAGGCAAAGCCTTGACAATGACACATGTCCGCCTAAGTTTCCTCAAGATAATTATCTACAAAAAACACGAGTCAGCCTAGAAGAGACACTAGTTCAGCGAATTTATAATATTATTATATATAATGTGTTTTTGATAACATAAATATTTGCGTGAAAGGATTTTAAAAAGCAATAGACATTTAAAATAATAACTAATTGCTTTTGTTAGGTAGATACCGCTAGTGGTTCCTTAAAATTTATTGATATCATAATTAATAAAAAAAGAGGGCGACCTGCCGCAGTACGACATAAAATATATTCGGGACCTCACTAAATAAAATCATTAATGTTTTGTATTAAAACACTATCCAATATCACAAAAAAAAATGATGACCGGTTTTGGATATGTGGATATGTGGTTTTGGATATGTGGATTTTGGATATGTGGATATATGTGATATATTAACTAAAAACCTGGGGATTTATGATATTATATCCCATTTAACATTTAACTGCCAAAATCTCTGTTTGAATTGGTATACACATAGGGTAAGACTAGGCTTTAAGGGTCTTGACTTATCTATCAAAAGTTGAAACCTGTCGTTCACAGATGGAAAAATGATTTAAAAATATGTCTTTAATCCCTGAAAGTTTGCAAGGTCCAAAAGTGCGTGTTGACACGCTTACAGCTTGGGATGGCATGGAAAGTTTAGCATGTTAACGCGCTCAGGGAATTTAAAAGTTTAATAACCGTGACATCTAATCCGGATACAACGTTTTTTTTTAGAGATGCGTACACGGAATACATGTCGCATCAATATTCTTACTATTTTCAAACTAAGCTAAATGCTTGTGCTATAAAAATAGGACTAACTTGCTGGTGTCCTGGAACGAGGCGCGAACCCCCGACCACTAGATCACTAGGCCAACGTCTTGACCACTACACCAACAAGATACTCGAACCTGCTACTTTATCATCAAAAAATTAAACAAACTTTAATTGCTATGATTTTTTTCGAAATCGTTCAATAAAATGCAATATTTCCAATATTAGATTCATGCATGCTTAGAATTTGATGAATTTCTTACATTTCACTGAAATATTCAGAGATCTGCGATTTTTTAATATCCAGAAGTTTTCAGCACGAAAGTCGTCTACAGTGTTTCAAAGATGATTTGAAATGCAAACTATCCCTTACGTGAAAGAGAATGTACAAAGGATCTTCTACGTTTTGCATGCAAGTTCTCAGTTGTTACACCTTTATATTCTAAGCCCTTTGAAATCAAGTATTCATCTCTTTGGACCGTATGGAAATATCTCGATTTTTTATGCATTTATAGCACAAAATATTTTTAAAAGTACTTTTCTTACTGGCCTAACTAGAAGTAAAATTTTTATATGGAGTATCTTATCGGTCTAGTAGTTAAGACGCTGGCTTAATGATCTAGTGGTTGGGGGTTCGCGCCTCGCTCCAGGAGTCCAACAAGTTAGTCCTATTTTTAAAGTACAAGCGTTTAGCTTTGTTTTAAAATAGTAAGAATATTGATGTGACATGTATTCCGTGTGTGCATCTGTATTTTTTATTAAAATTAAAATTTAATTAAATGTATATATATATATATATATATATATATATATATATATATATATATATATATATATATATATATATATATATATAAATATAAATACGTACAATACATTCAATTTATATAATATCGGTCACTTTTTTAAATATAAATTTGGCTAACTTTAATTTTTTTTCTGCCAGTGTTTTCCTATCAATTAAACGTATTTGAAATATTCTATTCATAAATAAAATTAGAAACCTCAATAATTCTAATAAACTGGTTTCATTTCTCGCCGTAACCCTCATTCAAATCTGGTAAGACGATTACCGTAAAGTACCTATTTTCAGACATTAAATACTTCCATTTAAAGTGTCAGATAAATATCTAGTGCGTAGTCATGAACAGATAAATAATACTATTTAAATGATACCTAAAACTGAGGCGATGTTTAAGAGACAATTTTCACATAAAGGTGCTTTATGTCTTTACTACACTAACTCACGTTTAATGTAGTCAATATTTTATTCTAGACGTATTTTAAAGAGCTTAAAAATTTAAAACCTGTTAAACGAATCTTTTTCTTCTTTTAAATAGGCAATCCACTCTTCAAGAGTGATTTGTGCCTGTAAAATTTTATTTTACGGAAAAAAGTACAATAATATTATAGAATAGGAAATATTATATTACAAGTCAATACCATTTTGTCGTTATCGTATATAGATTAAATGTGGCGAGTTAAGGGAAAGAAGATGACACAAGTTAACCGGGAGTTGAAAATTACCATTGACGAGATTACTGTAAAAAAAACCTGTGATCCGCAATGGACAGGCAAAAAAAATATGGTCAAGGGTTTCCTCCTCGGCACCACACTCACACATTTGTTCTTTTCGAAAACCAAGTAGTGCAGGAAATAGATCTTTTAATTATTTTAAGTCGATTGCCCGTATTATTTGGATCCATTTATTTTGCAGCCCAAATAGAATTCGTACGTTTTTTACCATATTAAGTCTATCATACATTTGTATATATTTACTTTACCAATTTTTTGAACTCAAACATCATCTGTAGTGTATCTGACAATGTATAACCATAAAGGATCGATAACAGTAACAAAAAAAAAATTGGTTCCTTTCGGGTTAATTTATTTAGCTTTGTGCAAATCATTTCATAATTTAAAGTGGAAACTCAAGTTCTAGACCCGTTCTAAGACGGACACACTGTGTTAATTCTGAATTTTAAGCTAAAAAAGTTTTGTTAACGTGAATATAAAATTCAATACAATCCCGGTGACGCTAAAACAATATTTTTCGACAAAATTGATTTTATATGTATATATTTATAATTAATACATTAATTTAGTATTTAAAATATCACAGACCTATGTTCTGAATAATTACAACTTCACAATAAGAATGTGTTTTCCTTAATAATGAATATAAAATCATTATCAAGTTTATTTTAACTTTTTTATTTTCTTCTTCTTCTGCCGATCCGCATCCAGTGTTGAATATATGCCCTTTTTTGTTTACGGTTGTTTTTATCTTTTACTCGATAATTTACTTAAAGTTATCGCTTCTAAAGGCGAGTAAAAGACTAGTTTAATGAATCATTGTATAAGAAAATCCCGTACGACCAAATTTAAAATAAACTGAAGTAGGGTCTTTAAAACCTTAAAACCGACGAAGTTAACCAATATATGAATGTATATAAAAACATTGACATGACAGGATAGAAATATCACTCATTTAACCTGTTTGTCCTTAGGGATTCCCATAAAGCGCACATTTTAACAAGCGCAGAAAAAAACAAATGTTTTCATTGCTTGCCTCTGGACCATATTTTATATATAAACATTATTTTTACTGTCAGGGTTGTAAAAAAATGCAGTAAAATTTCACTTACTTGTACCTAAATTCATGTTGTATGTTTTCATATAAAATGTTCTCATATAAAAATAATTTTACCTCAGTATTCAATGTTACCTACTGTTAGTACTAGGTACATAAATCAGGAGTGTCAGCTTGCGCAAATGAATTTTTGACAAACGGCGCGCACTTATTATAGAAACATATATAAGGAACGCCATTTAAATTTGTTTCCTCAAAATTATTTGTCCGAATCCACAGTTTGTTTAATAACAATTTTTAATTGAAAATTTATAATTGATTATTTAATGAAAATTTTTAAATAAATATATATATATATATATATACTGTAAAATGGGATCCCGAAATTGTATTCTTTCATCATGGCTAAAGAACCTGAGATGTAGTCAAACTCCACAGAAGTCTGACTACATCTCAGGTTCTTTAGCCATGATGAAAGAATCCAATTTCGGTATTTATGAATCCCGGGATTAGTTCCCATAATCCCGAAACTCTCAGAATTAATATTTTGAACTAATTTTAGGATTCTAAAATTAGATCAAGATAAATTATGAAACACTTGATACTGTGTTTTCGCTTTCGGGTATATTAATCATAATAATATTACAAATCAATCTTAAAGGGAGGATTGCATATTTAAAAAAAAAATGTTATTTGTCAATCTTGCATTATTTACGTTATTTTTGTTCAATGATTCTTTACTTCCTTACATAAGAACATAATATGTATTTGTCCTATTATTAGATTAACTTGCCATGATATTCACAGCCAAATCATGATTATTCTGGAGTGGGTAATTTTCTTTTTGCCTTCCTCGTCGCAGTATTAGACCTGGTCAGATAATTTATTTATTTTTTATTTATTTGACATTTTTTACAATTTTTTATAGCATAAATAAAGTAAATACTAAATTAATGTATTAATTATATATATATACATATAAAATCAATTTTGTCGAAAAATATTGTTTTTGCGTCACCGGGACAAAATTGATTTTATATGTATATATATATATAATTAATACATTAATTTAGTATTTAAAATATCACAGACCTATGTTCTGAATAATTACAACTTCACAATAAGAATGTGTTTTCCTTAATAAATAAAGTATTTTACATATTTTTTAAATTACATGTTTTTTTTTTTTTTTTAGCTTATCTCTCCAAAAAAGAGACCAGCTCTTGTACTTGGAGAGGGAGTTACACTACGATAATTTTATATTATACATTACATATTCTATTCGTTGTCCATGTGTGTACTTCTGAAGTGTTCTGCAATATTGTTTATTGTCCAATTATGTGTTTTTAAAGTGTTCATTTAGTTTCTTTTTAAACTCTTTTATATCCTTTATTTCTTTAATTTGTGTAGGGAGGCTATTGAAATGTTATGTTGAATATGTTATCTTCGCTTGCAAAAGTTTATAATTAGGCATACCGAAGTCACTCTTTTCAGCCATGCTTCAATACTGCCCCCTAGCACCTCTTCCGCCTCCTAGTAGTGAATCTCTGTTGGTCTGCTTCCTCATCTGCGATCTGTCTGACTAGGGAGGTCCTTCCGATATTGACACTCCCGCCAGTATAATTCTCAGAATCTCTGGTATGCTCAAACCTTCTCCCCACGACAAGATGGAGGTCCCGACAATGTGCATTTAGGTATAAATATGAATAATAGAATTAAAAATTATTGAACATATTTTATTTGAATTTTTAAATACCTGTATAATTTTTATTTTGACATCGTACTACGAACATAATTTTTTGAGTTAATATCACCACTACTATTATTATTTCGGGATGAGCAGACCTTTCCATCTACAGGTGTAAATTGAACTAAATTAAATACAGTTGGCTATGGAAGCCGTAAGGGTGGAAAACATCGATAATAGCGGTGAAGTATTTGAAAATATGATATTAATATTATTATTATTAATATATTTAAGTTTTCTCCGAATTAAAATTTTTCTGAATTTCTATCATTTCAAGGTTATTTATTATTATTTCCCTATGTGGTACCGAGTGGAGTAATTTTAAATCGTGGATATGAAAAAGGCTGTAGATGGGAAGGACTGCTCTTTCCGACACTAGTAGTGTAATTAACTCACAAAATTGTGTGTATATAGTACAAAGTCAAAATAAAAATATTTTTTTGAATTAAAATGTTACACCACGAAGTAAATGCCAAATCGATCAATGATTCTAAAATGTCATCCACGCCAACTTTTTTAATTAACCTCTCTATATTATATTGCTCATTAATGGGTGAAATGATTCTGAATGGCAACCCTCTCTATGAGTTGATCCACTTCTTCATTCTATTCACGATCCTCCGCTGTATGCGAGACTACTAGAGTAAATATCCTATAATTTATTTTATTTTATCGGTTGATCCGTCATTTTGCTCGCTTTCCTTCAATATTACCGAACGTCCCCAGTACATCTAGACTATCTTCATGTCTTTAACCAATATGTCTAAAAATCTTTTATCTTGAGCTCCTGGAGAATTTAAATGTTTGTGTATCTGACCATCCACAGATGAGCGTCGTGCTGCACTAGTGCCATATCTTAATCGTCTCTTGGTTAATTGATATAATTTCCTTTATGATGTGAATTTAAATAATGTGAACAAATAAATAATAATGTCGGAAATCCTGGCATCGTTAAATGTTTTCGTTGTTTGGGACAATTTACTGATAAATATATAATATTTAAGGGCTTTTACTATCAAAAACAATACACAGATTCATGTGTAGGTCGTTCTTACATTTATAACCGTGTTTAATTTGGTTACAACACATAAATCTTACTCCTCATTTTCCGACATTTAAAGCCATTTCCTATAAAGTACCCAAACAGATGGCATACCTATTCCAATTCCATTAATGAAACCATTAGATACACTGAAGATAATGAAAGTTGAAAACAAAAAATATTCACTCTCTCCGTTACTTTGATATAATAATGTAATAATTCTAACATAACTGTTAATAATTTTTGTTAACATAATTGCACGACACTGTACAAGTTTTGTGCTTTGTAATAATTTGCTTTTCACTTGAAAATTGGCCAAGCTTAACAAACACTAATAAATCTTTATGTTTTAAATTTTGAGAAGAATTCTTGATTCATTCACAGCAAAAAACGTTATTGATGAGATTTTGGGCTCAATTCCAAAAAGAATGTGATTTACTTGTTCCATTTTTCAACAGCAAATATTGTTTTATACTGTTACATTAATAGTAAATAGATTGTTTTTAATAAAATCGTATATAAAGAATGTACGGTATAGCACCCTAATATCAGTAGTGCTATTAATACGTACCGTTTGTCATCATTTTTATGCTGAAGAGTCTTAAAACATCCATTGTTCAATTCGTTTAAACATGTTTAGAAATAGATCATTTATGACACCATTTTATCTTATATATATATATATATATATATATATATATTATAGAATTTTCGTTATCCGTGTATATTATATCCTGGGTATACAGGTACGTATTAAAAATATCAGTAGAAAATGTTCAAATTACAAGTGCCTAATCTCATCCGCATCAGGGATATAAGCATTTAAAAAAAGTTAGTAATGCAATTATTTGAAATATATTATTGATTCCAAATTATACATTGGATATAAAAAATGAATAGTTATCGAACTACGAGCGTTCAAACTATATTTGGTAGATAATTTATTATCCGAAGCAAATATATGGAATAATAATTGATCAATTTCGCAAATATTTATTTCGAAGTTCGTTTATTTAATGATTTTGTATTTGTGATTTTGTAAAAATCTCATACAATAATATTTTCCATAATAAAACAGAATTAGTACATATTCCTTGAACATTTTCAAATCGTTATTTTTAATTTTACCAGTTAATTTAATCAGATATCCACCCATAATCTTATATGTCAATAATATTGTGAATTACATCGTATGGAAACGTAGTATTATGGAGTTTTCAAAAATAATCCCCTTTTCCTAGGTATTTCAGTACTAATTACAATGCATCCAGCAACGCATAGAAATATAACTGTCTCTTTCAACTTCACGAGCCGCCCTTGACATACTTCTCTTCCAAGTACATGATGCTAGAGAGGGTAACATCGGCCTACATTGAGAATGCAATCATGGTTCACGTAGTAGCTCGGGTAGATTTCATTAAAGTGTATTTGTGAATATCAAATTAGAAGAAAAATTTGATTATCGTGTATTATAATTTTTTTATTGAATGGTACTGTGTGTCCCAAAAGTCTCTTTCATTTCGGTTCATTCGCAGTACCAACGCTACGAGCGGCAGAGGGGCGGGGGGCATGACGATCGCTAGCCGCGTTATTGGAAATTAAGTCGCTACGAAACGAGTCCTTACCAGTTATTCGTTAAGTTTTCCCAGGAAAATTGATATCTCGACGTCGTGACTTAAACTGGCCTTTACGTAGCCCTATCTTGACACTAACGGCGTTTTTCCTATGGGGCTACCTTAAATCAAAGGTATACAGTAACAGTCCTTCATCTCTGGACCAATTAAAATAACATATCCATGAAGAAATGGCAACGATCACGGAGAATACGTACTGAGCTGTTCTCAGAAATTTTGCCTCCCGTTTAGAAGAGTGCCAGCGAAATAACGGATCACATTTAGAAAACATAATGTTCAAGAAATAAATTCCCAAAACTGTACTTAATTTCAAAATAAACATTTTTTTATTAAACACATTCATTATTTTATTACAGAATTTTTAATAAGAAAAAGACTTGTATAATATATCAAAAATACAATCTTAAACGAAAATACTTCTAATAATTGAGTTTCTTGAATAAGCGATTTACATCCATCACATTTAAGTAAGTTTTTAATGTTCATAATTTTAAAAATGTTCATGAACTCAACATCCTGGGCCCAACTCTCATGATGATAAATGCGCGAACATAAAAATGGTATAGAAAACGATTTGCTAAAGGGTCTGCCTTAGATGGAAAATGGACTTTATGTATCCTCTGAACAAAAAATACTAGGTACATTTTGGATACCGTTGGGTAACCGTGGTGATCATTTATCATTGATAACAGCTCCGGACAAGAGGGCAGTTTGTACGGGAAGATCGTGTTACCAGCGATGGCGCGCAGAGATCACGGTGTTAAAAGGTCAAACTTTTTATTTTATTAACGAGGAAACGCTGCTTGTTACCGCCAGGCTAGATGATCGGCTTTCGCCTTTTTATAGAGGCCATTTAAAAGGCCCAATTACCACCGCTTCGCGTCAGTTTTTGTCGACTCCAATCCAAATTCGCTATCTCTTGCATGCGAATATATTTAAACGCGCATATGTTCTAAACAAAACTACATAGTTTTCCGAAATAATGTCAAAATTATTTACATTGTTTGACACGATAATCGCATACTTTCGTCATTTAATTATTATTTTTTGTTGCTGCGCGACAATAAGATAATTTTCATAGTATTAATAAATAGTCAGTATAATTTGTAGTCGTATCCATGTTGATGATCAATTCAATATTTAGAATAATAGGACTTATTTAAAAATTATTAGGAAATATTTACTATGTAAAATCGTTAAATCGGATAAAAATCGTCAAACAGGGTGTAATACACAGACTAGTAAATGATTAGACATGATATGAATTGTATATATAGAAGAAGGGTTTGGAACATGATTTGCGGGGTGATGAGCATTCTACACACATATATTCAAAGAAAAATAAATCCGATAGATTATGACACATTTACGAAACAGTAAAACTATTTACTCTTCGAAAATTAAATCTTTGTGTAAACAAGACGTATTTTTTACATTGATGCGTATTATATTGTCAGCGTTTAAATTTTCATTCCAATAGAATCATATTATTTTTAAAAGTCGCAGAGCTCTTTGATTGCGTGAATGCCACCAAAGTGATCGCGTGGGTGCTACCGAAATGAAAATTTTGGTACAAGGAATTTGCACTAGTTCATGTCTATTTATTTGGTGGTCTGTGATGTAATGCCTTAAATTGACTACATTACTAATACCTTCTAAAATAGTTGAAATATAATATCTTGATGAATTGATCTAAGAATGATAACACCATTTTAAAATGTTTTAATACAATCATTTATATTCATGAACAAAAAAATTATGAAAAGTAGATAAAATTGTCAAAAATTTCAGCAACTCTTTTGGGAATCTACGAAGTTATTTTTAGTTTCTTGATGAGCCTTACAATTCACCAATGAACAAAACACAAGAAAATTCCCCAAGAAAAATCGACCATTTTTATATGATATCATTTACGCCAAAAAGAATGGCGTACACGAGTTCGATCCATTCATGCGTTTGGCGTATCGGTGAGGGCCATCAAACCCCTGAAAGCCTGGCGCCCTACCTACCACCCCCGCGGGACCTTAGACCCCCTCCCCACGCGGGCCCTAACACCAACTACCGTAACGAGCCGCGCCGCCGAGTCGCGAAAATCGTTGGTTTCGATTTCTTTTGAAGTACAACGGTCCGACTCACTCACTGAAACTAATCAGATGGTATTTTCCAAACAATTGATTTGAAATTCGGTTAAAGAAAGGTTCTTTATCTTTGTTCGCAGCTTCACTTTATAAAATGGTTCAAAATATATTTCTTCAAATCGAACGTTCGCCATTTATTCTGAGTTATTGCGTCGTTATCTGAAGAGGTTATTTGATAACAATTTTAATTTATTTTAAGGATACGAAACAAGACAAACAGAGCGATAATTAATAAAAATAAAAACTCCTCATTTCTTATGTTTGTGAAACTTTTTGATTATTTTTTTTTTGTGGGAGCAATACTATTCTTTTTTTTTAATTTTTGAACATCCGCCATTTTGAAACAAGATCGTAGGCTGGATAAAGAACTTATTTATTTATTTATTAAATTTTTCAGAAAAGTTTAATTGAAATCTGAGGAGAATTATGGGAAATATCGTGTTCATAAAATCCGTTATACCCCATACACTACACATCTGGATGAATTAATTTAATTATTGTAAATAACACCTTACTATTTATGATACTAATTCTATGAGCTATTTCTCAGTAATTATTAAAAAGTCAAATCCCATATTTTGCATATTTATGAACAGTGGATTTTATTTTAAAAAGCTAATAATTACAATTAAGAGAATTAGTCTCCATTACCTTTACTTCAAAATACAGTAGAAATATAATAATATCGAGGAGAATCTCTCGCTCCCACACAATTTTATTTGTAGTTAACTAACATTTATCAAACTTTCAGAAGAGAAAGTAATATACAGTCCCTTGCCAAATTATTAGTTACTTAAAAATTTTCGGCACATTTCAATTTTTTAGATTTTAATTTAATTGATTAATTTAAAGTCTTAATTAATTTAAGAGCACATTTTATTTTAAAACAAACGTTTATTAAAACAATTAATTTTTGAAAAATCTATTTATGTATAATATATAACAGCCACAATACTTCTGTCCTTCACAAGAATTACTAGAAAACATAATTTTTACTTAGTTTTAATAAAAATGGTTTGCTTTTTATATTGTGTAATTTTTTTTCTTTTTTTTCAATTAATTTTTAAAAAAATAGAGACGCGTACACGGAATTTCACTCACTATTTTCAAACTAAGCTAAACGTTTGTGCTATGAAAATAGAACTAACTTGGTGGCCTCCTGGAACGAGACTCGACTCCTAACTACCAGATCACAAGGCGAATATAGTAACTACTAGACATCAACCACGTCGTTTTATGTTTTTAACAAGCTACGAATTTCCCTTAATTTATTTAGTGTAATATGTGTAGTCTTTCCCGTATCTCAAACTTATGAAAAAAAATTGGCTATAAATAAGTCATAAAAATATCTAATTGTAACTGAAAATTATATTTGTCACAGAGCACAAAAATAGATTCATACGTTTATGTATACTTTCTAAGATTATAAAAAGATTCACGTAAATTTATAAATGTATCAACTGCGTAACAGCTAAATTGATGCTAACTTCAAGTCAAATGCGGTCTGGTGTAATTTTACCAATTCAAAAACTGTTGACAAAATAATAAACGTAAAAGAAAAAATTGAAAATCACAAATAATTTAAAAATCTACTTTAAATACTAATAATTTGACAAGGGACTGTACAACAATTTCTCGATATAATAACATCGTTTCAAATTTTCTAAAATAGATTCCGCTATCAGTGGAAGTGTGTTTCTTCCGTTATAATTTTTTTCTAAGAATTTTTTTACTTTTCACCTTGACAGGCATGTATTGTATTTTAAATTGGTAGGCTTCGAGTATTCTTTATTTTTCCCCGAGAAATTTTTATCAGCCTCTTTTGATCTTTGGTGATGGTGCAAGGCTATTCTTGAGGCTTTTTCGAAACTGTGTCATTCACGAAAAGAATAGAACCTTCATATCACGATACTTCTTGATTGGCACTTCATATTTTCCAGGTATGAAAAGCATCTCATGAATTTTATGCGAGATTGTTATAATGATGTCACAGTTTATTCTTAAGTCTTCATAAAGAACTGATTTTATAATAGAAATTATTTTTTATTTTTAATATTTTTACGGTTTAATGTAAAAATTCTTATTCGTAGATTTTAATCAGTGTAAATGTCATAATAAAAGCGTGAAAATTTAAATTGAATTATTTTTTACTTCAATACTTATTAGTTTATATTTGTTTGATTAATTACCTGGACGCTGTTTTATTTCATTTATCTATTATTCGTATTACAATTAGTTAATTATTTTTGATAATTAGAAATCTATTTACATAGTTACTAAATAAACAATATGTTTAACGAAATAAGGCATACAATAAATGTATAAATATGTAATTATATAACAAAATAAAAATTTATAGTAACACAATATTAGAAAATATAAGCACTAAATTATAATGGCTTGTGTCCACAGATGAGATTTCTCTCGGAGGTTCGACTCGAGTGCGCATAATGGACAGTGCAGTGTTAGCGTGAAGCAATTTATAAATCATCAGCTCTTATGTTTTGCGCGTGGATTAGAATGACGCATCCAGTACACACGTACCTTTACCAGTGGCGTAGGTAGGGGTGTTTAAGGGGGGAGGGGGAATGTCTCCAGGCGCCAGACTAGGGAAGTATCAAAACGGACTATTCATTTGGTCAAACACGTAGTATTAAATATTCTTCTCATATCTTTAATGGGAGGTGGGCGTCATTTGGGTAATTCGTCCCTAGGCGCTAAATACTCTAGCTACACCTCTGATCTTTACAGACTTATATAGGTGAAAGTCTCATTGAGATCATCGTGGACAAGGGCTTTAAGAATTCAATTTTCGTCTCGCTATTAACCTAAAATATTATGTGTACCTATTTAACAAGTCTCGCTGTCAAATCGAATCTCATGTAAACAAGTTTGATTTTAAATTGATTATTTTAAACTGATCTCTGAGTTTACCTCCAGATCAAAATCTCAACACGTGTACGTGGAATCGAGATTTATCTCATTACCTTGATTTATCTCATGATGTCTCATTAAAGTCAAAATATAATAGAGATTACTTTAATATGCAGATAAAGTTATCTTCATTATTTTTAATACTTCACTAATACTTTTGTTTCTATACTTATTCTCCTATTTTTAAATGTATACTTTGATATTAGATATATATTTATTATTCTTGTACTCTATTATATTATAAATATATATTTATTATTCTTGTGCCCTACGTTATTTGTCTCTCACATAACGATATTGATTTATGAATATATATATTTACTAACATTATTTCAGAGCAAGGTTATTATTTCTAACTAAATATATAAAAATAAATAAAAGATTTCATAGATACAGTTCATAACACTTACAATACAATAAATTGAAATAAATAGTATAAATAGTAAAAAAAACACATATTTCTAGACCAATGGTACCTTCTTCAGGATACAATGTATCTTGAAATGATCTTCAAACATATTGATTTATGAATATACAGTAAATACTAATTAAATGTATTGATTAGAAAGATATACATATAAAATCATTTTTATCGAAAAATATTGTTGTTGCGCTACCGAAATTCGAACCTGGATCTCTTTCCAATTCGAAGAAGATGCATTACATTATATATGTATATCTTTCTAATTAATACATTTAATTAGTATTTAAAATATCTCCTTAATAATTAATAATATATAATGGTGCAAGCAAAGTGTTTTTTTCTTATTATTTATATAATTATGTTGTGACAAAGTAATTTTTCAAATACCGAAAAAGAAATATATAGTATTTAGAATTAATAAACTAGGGTGTAGTAAGCTTTAAAGCTGTCTGTACTTTTAGTACTATTAGCCCTAGCAATTTCATATCAATTTCATTTCACTTGGATATTTAAGTACATTTTTAGAGCGTAATCTACTTGAGAATTTTTTTCCAACTCTTATGTGGTCTACCCAAAATACGAAAGAACTGGATACTGGTACTAGTAAGGAAGTGATTTTCAGGTATTTTAACCCTAGTAAATCACGTGATTCCTCCGAGATGTTTCTTGAAATAATCCCGCCAAAACTGTCAGGCTTTCGATTAGAAAACATAACTTTCTTGGCGCCAAAATACATTTGGCGCCGCAGTTTGACAACTGGAATGGAAAAATATGAATATAAAGGTGGCTAAAGTGATCTTTGTACTCTTATACAAATGTATATGTAAATTTAATGATTCGAACGATTCGAACATTTATGAGTACTCATTTCACTAACGCAGACATTTTCTCTTATTTATTTATCAACGCCCCATATAGGCTTACACATTAAATATATACACATAACACACATACATAAATACAATCGTGTTATCAATAGGTACACATTATTATTAAATAAACGCCCTTCCAAGATGTGGGAAATATAAATATTCCGTTAACTCGAGAGGAGTCTCAGTGTTGGCTAAATCGGAACATTATTCAATGTTTCGGAAACGTTTGACTAAGAGATTAATTTCACAATAATTATTGTGTGTTCGTAACAAACACCATTGTTAACTATACAATCTGAAGAAATTGATAAAGTTCTATTCGAGATGTCGCGGAAACAGTGCTGAATGATCCGAAAGGCAGTATATTAATATATTGTATAATACTCCAGAAACAAATCATTAATCTTGTTTTATGCGTGGTTATAAACTTACTAAAAAGCTATTTAAAGTGTGGTCGGGATCGAAAGCGTTTCTTTAGGGTGTGGTATAATTATTAATGTTTAACCTGTTTTATTCAAAAACGTTTTCAGGCAATATTCATTTCATAACGGCGATTCTCTGAAGCGCAATTTGATTATTACACATTTTATTGTTTAGTTTGAGCCGGTCTTGTTTGATTCTCACGTTGCAAATTCGAAAAATGAAATTGTTTTTCATTTGAATACCAAAAAAGATATTACGTTTCAATGGTCAAAAGAAAGCCGCTGGCCGTCAAATATTTATGACAAATCTCCCCATTTTTAAAAGCAGGGAAAATCCGCACAATGGTTCTTCTTCTGACAGCTTTTGTGTTTCTCGTTTTTAAAAAGGAGTGTTTTGGATCTGTTCCGTTCAAAAAAATGTCGCAAATTCTGCAAAAAATGGTCTTAATAAGTATCATTAAATGATTTTTCGTACGACGTTCTTTTGTAAGTAGATTTTTTTATATATCTACACAATGTTTTGTATTCACAACCAAATTATATGTCTATAATTAGACACAATACAAGTAGATACCAGGGCGTGCTGCAAACAAGCAAAAAAGGTGTGCATTATTAAAAATTCTGGGAAACAAATATAAATTAAATTATCCATATGTTATAATAACGCTATAGGTCGATTTTTTGGTCATGGCACTTCACATTTAAAATGTGATTAACATTATTTAATTCTCTATCCATAAAATATTTAAACTTTAATGGATTCTTATAAATTGGGAATGAAATAATATTAATCACATCTTAATAATAATTGATACACAACACATTCTTGAAGTACCATGACAAAAAAAATCGACCTGTAACGCCCACCGTGTATCAGTAGAATCATTAGTTGCACAGTTCTAAATGCTACCGCGCGACGCCACCTGTAGTCCTCCACTGGATTTTTATTCATTTATCGCTACTTCAATTGCTAGCCACTGTTTTAATCTATCAATCTATTCAAGTTTTACTACCAACCTAATTGAAAATTTCACTCGATAGAGTCAGATATAAATCAGCTGACGCATGTTGCTCCGAGCCTTTACTTATGCTGTTTCCCAACAGAATGACATTTGAATGGTTTTGAACTTGGCTTAGAGCTAATCGCTTATTCGTTTATTTTACAACCTTACTAAACTTTTTGTTTTCAAGATTGTTCTTTGCCTTCGAGAATAATGCATTTTTATTATGATGAATTCATTTTGCTTAAAGACGTCGGTTAAACGAAAGTTCATAAATATTTGTATGATGTAGCATATAGTCAGGGGCATACAAGGCATACAAGCAAAAAAGCTGTGCATTATTAAAAGTTCTGGGAAACAAATATAAATTAAATAGTTTGATTAACATAAACGAAAGAATTATTTTACAATTAGCGCCATCTGTGTATCAATAGAGACTTTAATTACATAGTTCTAAAAACTACCACGACAACTCACCGATGTATCCATGGCGCTTAACACCATAACTTAAGTCTATACCTACTGCACGCCACTAGTAGGTACATATTTTATTGGAATGAACAAAGTGTTGAAAGATATGAAAAATAAATATTAGCAAGTAAGAATTAAAAGAATAAAGAAAATTGTTTTAGATGTCCTCAAAATATTTATTTACTAGGAGCCTGCGGACACTGTTGCCTTTTATTTTGTATCATATTTTCAAATAATATTCTTACTGTACCTACTGATCGATATGTAATTTATTCATTTTATAAATTGGAAAAATTGTTTTATAGCTATCAACAAAAATGAATTGAACATTCTAAAAGAGATGTGCTTTATAAATCATAAATGTCTCTAGTTTTTTATTCTGAATTACTGAACAGTAGGAAAGTTTTAACATAACATACATGCATATGTATAGATTTTAGTACTTTATAAGATAGGTTTATTTTTATGACACCAGTAAACAATATATTTTTAATACAAATTAAATTGAATCAATTAGATCAATTTGTCGAAAAAATATTTTGATTGCTTCCGGGTTCGTATCCCGGTAGCAATAAATTTAACTATATTTTTTTCGATAAACTGTTTTTTTTCTGTATACTTTTCTAATTGATTAATTTAATTTATAATCATAAATATCACAGAAATGTATAATCTGAAATTGCAACTTAACAAAAATGAGTTTTTACTAAAAATATTTTTATAATTGTAAATATGATTAATGAAGTTTAATATACGTTTGATTTGAAAACCATTTCATTATACAAATTACTCTTAGGCTAAATATACAATTCAATCTTGTTACTATTATAAGATCAAAGATATGACATCTGACAGATGTTTTGTTTCTTCACACTTCTATCCTTGAACGTGCGTCAAGCATGCGTAACATTTCATTATTGAGACTTGGAGTAACAATCAACAATTCAATCTATCAACAATCACATCCATTGTAAAAACTTGAATCGCCAAGAATAATTCTTTCGACTTAAAATTTGTTCAATTTAATTTTTATGAGCGCGTCTCTCTCGAAAAGATTAATTTAATATTACTTTTTTAATTGTTAAAATTTCACCTTTTCATGAAAGATAAAGAGCATATACAAGCAGCACTTATGTTATTTCCCTTTGCTAGGAACCTGTCTCTCTTAAATACGTAATGCCACTTAGTTATGTAAACGGAGTAAGGTTCTAAAGTATGAAAAGGTTGTATGAAAGACCACGCATAAGTCCTGAGAAATTATTCACAGATGGAAACTTATAATAAAAGATACGGTGCCATGTATTGTTAAGAGTTTAGATAAAGTTAATTAAACCATATTAAGGCTATTGAGTCTTTATATTTAACCAATTTATTAAACAATTTAATTAAATAATAATAATAAATAAATACGATGCTCGTGATTCGAAATATGATTTTCTTGTTCAATCCACGTTCAACCAAAAACCTCTCTTAATGATCGCCATTCATTTCTATCCTTCACAACTAGCTGCTTTCTGCGATTTCTCTTTTGTCATCGGCCTAGTAAATAGGGGAAATATCTACATTTTTTGGCCTCTAGTACGGTACTCCATCGCTGGTCAATCTTTTAGTTAAGGTGCCCAATCTATTTCCATTTCAGCTTGGTTGGTCATTATTATGTTTATTTACTCTATTTGTTGAACAAATAAATAATAAGTAGTACAAAAAAATTTATGTAAAATAATATAAAATTAACAATCACTTAAAAAAATTCCTAACATCAACATTTATATCCAAAAATTAATTCTTTATCCATATATAGTAAAACCTTTTTTTTTTAAATACTTTATTACGAATGCTTAAGTAGATAATGAAAATATATTATCAGAAATTAATGGTTTATTCAATAGCGTGCAGTGGACACAACCTTAAGTAATGATGTTACCGATGATGCTAAGTATACAATAGGTATACTAGGTATCAAAAAAATGTTAGAGTTTTTTCTAATTTTGTATCTAATACATTTAAAAATCTACCAGATGTTACTCTTATACTTGAGTATGATTATTATATTTGTATTCATGTTTTCCAACATTTTTTTCAATACTACCCTTAACTGCAATTGTACACGTGGTTCGAGCGCGTCTCCATGCTAATCATCCTGCTGAACTGCGTCACCCTGGGCATGTACCAACCCTGTGTTGATGACCAGTGCATCACCAACCGCTGCAAAATACTTCAGGTAAGAAGTAAACAACTTCATGGGTCAAATTTGATATATGTCAAATTTATCCATTTTTTGGAAGGTGTATATCAACAGCCGCCCCCAAAAAGCAGAACAGAACAGAGATTCTAGTAACGGGTATTGAAAATAAATATAGGTTTAAAATTTTAGGAGGGTGCTACTAATATAAATCTTTTATATTATTTATTTCATTCGGAATTACATTTTCCACCCGGTAAATTATGTAATTTTCACATCTCTGTACTTTAGATATGTTGTAAATAATAATATTTCTTCATAAAACATCATGCAAAATATTTTAGCCTCTACTAAAAATAACAAGAACAAGAATAATATGTTCATTATTTTATATATTACATGAGGAAAATATTATTTCGTTGTTTATTATAAATATATAGAAACCGATCCTACAAAAAAAAATAAGAAAAATGATTAGAAATTAAACAATTTAATAAGTTCTCATCCCTCTCTAATAAATAATAATATTAAAATCTATTGAATAACTCTAGGATAATACTATTTTATTATTTAGCTGGAATATTTAACTATATATCAATTTAAAATTTCTAGATGTTTGATGACATAATCTTCGCATTCTTCGCCCTGGAGATGACCATCAAGATGGTGGCTATGGGTGTGTATGGCAAGTCTACCTATCTGGCTGACTCCTGGAACAGGCTGGACTTCTTCATCGTCTTGGCAGGGTACGTTAAATAATATTTCACACTCAAAATTAGATTTTGCACAAGAGTAGGTATCTATTTATTTTTTCCTAGCACGTAATAATACCGTTATTTTTATTTGAACCAGTTTCATATTTATAATATTATCAGGATATTTTTTTCTTGGGTTATACCTACGTCAAATTTAAATTCATACAAAAACTTAACATTGAAAAAAGATAACTAACTAACACATCATCACGCTGTTTTGGCAGGAGACAGGCAGAGAGGATAGAATTCCACACTCTTGTTTCCTAACACATACTCTCGCACCATCCACATTCATATACCATATCATGCAACTTGACAATTTGCCATTTATATCTATTGATGATAGGGCTGGCAACTTTAACGTACGTGTAGTACAAAGTTTATTTAATTAAACAAATTTAAAAAAGATTAATTCATTACTCCATATTATTTCAATTTCATCGTATGAGTGATTGTTCAATGAAGAAACAATGCTATATATTTTTGGTTAGTTATGACATCCTGAAGAAGAAAATGGTAGTTTTCGAAACCGGTAGATGTATTTAAAACCAATTCAAGTGCTTAATAAAACAAAGATAATAAATAAAAAATATGAATTTTAACCACAAAGTTAATATTGCTAATTTTAAAAGTATTACAATATTAATGTCTGATTATTTTTTCGCAGGGCGTTGGAGTACTGCTTGCACGTAGAGAACATGAACTTATCAGCAATAAGGACTATCAGAGTACTAAGACCTCTCCGGGCTATCAACAGAATACCCAGTAAGTTTCATCTACCTTTATACACTACAACCAATCCTTGTCGAGTTAGTTAATATGAACAGAAGGCCAATTCAAATCATACAAGTTTCAAGACTATCTACCATGAAGTTACCTACCTTGATCATTTCATCATTTTCTTTGACGAAACATTACAGTTACATTTCAATAAAGTAGAACAACATTTCATTATTGTTTAATATACAATTCAGTTTTTCTTTTCATTATTTTTAATGTATATTTGACGATTTTTAACCAACTTTGTAAAATGTATATTGTGATGTCGTTTTTTACACGTCCACCGATTCGCTCAGGGTATAGCATGAAGTGGGTGGTTCTGATGAACAGAATTCACCATCTCGCCTGCCACTCACATCAGCCAGCATTCTCAGGGAAAATAATAAGATTAGTTCAAGTTTTATAATAACAAAATTTAATGATCTATCAGATATGAAAGCACACGAATAGTAAAGTAAAATGTAATAAGAAACTTGTCATTTGAATGTGATTGCAAGCAAAGATTAATTGTCAATTTTACCTTATAATGGAATTTCTTATTACCGTGTGAACATCAAAATCAACATATTATTATTCAAAATGTAATAGTGAAATACAACACTTTGATTCACTGAATGTGAAAATCTTCACCTATTACAACAATTACCTGATGAGTTTGTAAGGTTAAATTGTAGCAAAAAAATAATCACATTAAGTAAATGTGATCAACAAGATTAGCAGATTATTAATTCAAATATAAAAGGTGAGAAAAAAATATGTCTGCAATACTTCGAATATCAACAATTCACATCTAAATTTGTTTTACAACCATTGAAGCGTGAGATAATTTCGTTCATTGAACAGTGATCCCCAGTCTGCGTCCAGATTTGATGTTCTGAGGCACCCGTAAATACTTGCATCTCCTTCCCATTAAAACGTCAGGAGGCTGGGTCTTCCTTCTCCATTTTAACACACGTGGAATCCCTTGCGTCCTCTTTTGTCATAAAATAAATTCAGCTGTCGAATTATGAAGTGGAGAAGACCAAATCATATCGCCTTCTAGCTTTGTTCATGAGGAATCCTTCATGAATTTAAAATTATTGTCATCACATGACCAATAATGAAAGGTAAAGAAGAAGGAGAAGAAGACTAAGAAGAAGGCTAAGAAGAAGGGATGCGTCCATCCTGGAATTACAAAAACAATTAGCAAATAAATCTTACAATAAGGTACAGAATAACACAGATGCTTGATTATATTTGATTATTCTTACCCTTCCTTATTTTACACGAAGTCATATCTTCGTTATTTTTGCATCGGAACAACCTCCCGTGCTCATCAATACTTGTCAAAAGAAAGCACGGTAGCGAGAATTATTTTTCTTAAGCAGTCAGTGTCGCCAATTGGTAAATTTTAATCTCGTGCGCGGTAGGTACCAAATTTAACGTAATAATATATTGTGAGGAGTGAGATGAGAGTCTTAACCCTCCACTGGCAGCTACAACCGAAAGCATAAGTAAATAACAGTACTTTCGTAACATCACAATGTATCTCCTAATTATTAATTAACCATGTAAAATGTTTGCCTTAGCACGGGTGAAACCCAGTAAGGCAGATATTAAAACATTTATATATATATATATATATATATTGTGACGTACGTAACCTATGTCGGTACGTCCATAGGCTAAATTCAGAGCAGAACACGAGATACAGTGAACACATCCCAAAATTGGCAACTTACCTCACATGACCAGCCTGGAATATTTATTCTAGGGGAGATTAAATTAGTATGAGAAGTACATGAACGAGAAACTACTTTAAATTCAATATATTTAAGTAAAACAAATTAATAAAAACCAAAGAATCTGAGAATAGAAGTCTGCGCAATACAAAATAAGGTTAGACCAAACATTGGTTATTAAAACAATCTGTTAACATGGTAAAAGGAGCGAACTATGAGTCAGTCACTGATATCTTTGAGTCACACTCACTATCAGTGATTGAAAATCTGGGAATAACGTGATTCGTGATTCAAATTTTTTTTTGTTAAAAATTCTACTGATTTTCTGACGCTGCCGTTTAAATTGATTATCATCAGCGCCATCTACCAAATTTTCCGTAATTTGATCAGCGACATCAAAATCACAGTAAATTCTGCCAAAAAGTTTTACGCATATGTACTGATAATTTGACCGGAAAACTAAATTAATATTTTTTAAAACATTTTAATTATTTTTATGATATTAAATTAGATTTATATTAATAATTTATACTAGAATAAGTTTTTTTTATGAAAACGAGGTTTTAATAATATAAATGAATACGATCAAAATTATGCTTTTTTTATTTATTTGTATTTCATGTATTGTGATATCACAGTCACAGTTTTCAATCACTGATATCATCGAATACCAATCACAATCACACCAGTTAGTCGAGAGTAGCATTTTTTCTCATCACTAGTCATAAGAAACTAGGAGATTCTCCTGTCATTGTTCAAAATTTGTATAGGTTTAATTTACAATAGAGATTTTAAACCGCGGTAGATTACATTGTAGGTCGCACACGGATGGTCCAAGTCCTCGCTGGATAAAACAAATATAATAAACTGACATTACTTGTTCCCTGCTGTAGACTTGTCCCTCTAAATGACGGTGTAAGTTTGTATCTCAGTTCCAAAATAATCCCGAGGTATGAGATAGCTCTAGTCCTTTTTCCGTCAACTTTCAAAGATTTATTCTGCTGGGCAGTGATTTATAATATTAGTTTTTAGATTGTAACTAATGTACAGTGAATAAATCCTCTCGCGGCTTAACGTATTACACAGAAAATGGTGTATCTATCTCGCGAAACCCATCACACCAAGGAACTGCCATCTCAGAAAGGGGCATTAATCCTACAAAAATATTTAAAATGACACATACAAATCACATAACATAACATAGATGCACAAAAGCTATAATATGATTATTATTATCGTTTCTAATTATCGCGGAACTACATTTTCACGGCCTTTGGCGGCGTCTGTTCAAGCAACGCTATCGCACGTTTAACCACAGAAAAAATCTCTGCTACCAGCGCGTTCGCTAGTGTCGTCAGGAAGCATTCCTACCATAATTTCTTAGTTTCGGGGATGCTACCATAAAGCAAAGTTAACATACAAAATTTTAAATAAAAAAATTAAATATACATTAGTGAGATGTAACTAAATAAGTCAACTTTAATGAGGCGAGACAGAATTGGTACAACGTATCGCTCTGGTCCTTTGATACGATAAAACTTTTTCATTTAAATGCAAATTGTTTTTATAATTTTATGTAGATCGGTAATGCTCTTAGAAAGCGAAACGTCCTCACAAAGTAAAATAAATCAAAGTCTTTCGATCTCATTATTTAGACTCTTACTCTACGTAACTTGTGGAAGCGTAGTGTAATTCTAATACTAAAAAAATACAACATTAAATATTTATTTATTTTGCATATATAATGCACAAATGTAGTCCAATTTTAAATTGAACTTAAAATTATAGTAAATACTTGTAATTGTTTCGTGCTACCTCTGTGTAAGGGTTAAGTCTCGAAATTGAAAAAAAATTACAATTTTACAGGAGAACGAAAACAAAAATGAATCATTGTATTTAATTTTTTATTGATAAATAGTGAATTAATACACTTGTAAATTAAATAGATACATGTTACTATACAGAAATCACAAATTCTACTGTACTGCGGAGAATAATAATCAGACAGTGGCGTTGAAAAAACACAGTTTCACAGAGAAGAGGTGCACTAACTTTAATATTATAAATAATATTTATTTCACTGTTCCAAAATAAAACTTAATTCGAAAAAAATATTTTTCTATGGGATATGTAAATTGTACACAATTATAATATTTAATAAATATGATAACCATACAACAAATTAGAGTAAAATATTCTCAGAATAATTGTAAATTTGACATGCAGTCGATAATAATATTTTAAAACAAATTAATTGTGATTGGTATATGCATCACGCACATGCATAAATATGATGAAATAATTTTAAAAACTTAAAATAACTTTTTTACTTAGACCTTTTTATGAAAGGTACTGCATCTCTCGAAACTATTTTCGGGATAAAAATAATATTTAGTTGTGTGTGTAGTACTAGTATAAATTTAACTTTATTTAAAAAATTTTATATTATTACCATAAGCTAACTATGATAAAATGATAATAATGATCTAATTGAATTGCTATTTTCACAGGTTGATAAAAATATGTTTACAATAGCATTACTCAAAGTTTCCAAGTGGTTATTTTCTGAGTAACTAATATAATCAGTGCGTATTTTAATCGATAGATGAATGAAGGTTTCGCGGGGTTGGTTGACTTTGTCAGTCGGTACATATTTCTGTACCGCTCTGATACTAATCTTCCCTTTCAAATCACTCTAGAACGAGTTCAGTATTATTGATTAAGTCAATTAATTAGCCGCCCCGCTTGCCACAAGTGGTTTGCTCAAGGCCCGAGGAATTTGTCTGCATCAAGGATCAGATCTCCTTAATCACTGGATAGACATTTAATTGAATGAACGACTCGGTTCCCCGATCAGGGAGGGGGCGCGCGGCAGAGCGGACTCTTAACAAATTGGCCAAATAATCTGGCTGGAGCTATAAGGGAAGAGTCGAATTACACGATCGGTCTCTAGATTTATATTCACCTTTTCTTGCCTATTTAAGAAAACGATGAACTTGAAGAATGGCAGGGGGTTTTACAGTCGGTTCGAGCTTCCTCTTTCCGGAGTTTTCCCTCATCAATTTCACATCCCGATGTATGAGAGTCTTAATATGGTAAAAAACGTTCGAATTCTATTTGGACTGCACAACGGATGGATTCAAATAATCATAAGAGTAATCGGCTTAAAATTATTCAAAGATCTATTCCTCGCACTCTCTGGTTCTCCAAAAGGAAAGTCTCTAAAAGAACAATATCAAATATCGCTAAAGTGAGAATTGGCCATTACCAGGTAGCTTCACATTTATTCAGATTGAACTTAATAGATTCTCCAATATCTGAGTGTGGTGCCGAGGAGGAAACCCTTGACCATATCTTTTTTGCCTGTTCATTGCGGATCACGGTATGAATATGAGGAGATGAATTCTATGTTCACATGAACCGCTGTAATGCAAAGCTATTTTTCATGTTTTCTTCATATTAATTTTTAACCCAGCATTTTCTTACACTATTCGGATATTTAGGCAAGACTCGAGTTCTTCTGGAGAATGGGAAACGATCATAATATCAGAAAATTTTAACTACGAAACCATCAATTACTTAGATGTCTTTAGAATCCAAATTTAGACTTTTAATATAATACACAAAAAGTGTAAGTACAGTTTTACAGTGTACAGTTTTAAAAAAATCTTTAAATTTTAATTTACTAATTATTTTTAATTTTAAAATAAATATAAAAGAACATCGTTTTAAATTAGCTCGTTCTGTTTCGTAAGTAAGAATACGAGTTCAACAAGTGGGTGCTCACAAAGCTTCAAACTTTCTAACAGCAAATATATTACACGGGGCAAAGAGTGCCCCCGGTAGATTTAGGACTTTTTAACTTTTAATTACGTGAATACGTTTTTGAAAGTACTTTCGACTTTAAAGATTAAATAATGCACACAAATTTATGCGATAAGTTTTTTTACTGTTTCTTTTTATACTATATTTAATAATTTTAATATGCACATTTTCCGTTAATGTTAGCAAATGAAACAACATATTAAATATATTGTACACATTTGTGATAAATAACAATTGTTAAAATAATAATATTATTTCGATCCGTAGTAAGGGCGGTGATGTCAGTGCTTTAAAAAAAAACTGAAGTGCGATGAAACGTCTAATAACATGCAGTCGAATATTCAAGAACGAACATAAGTACATGTTCGTATCTGCTCATTCTAGCATACAAATATGTAAAACATATTTAGGGGTAATATGTTCCAGACCCGCAGCCTAGAGCAAAATTATCATTCAACACAACCATTTTAACATTTTTAAATATACCCTAATGAAGCTTGAGCTAAGCGAAACCGGTAAAATAACTTTTTTTAATACAAATAAAGGCACCTTACCTGACTGCCTTGTGACAAATCAAACAGTGAACCTAATTGGTAATAGCTTTCATAAGATCTTATATTAAATTTATTATTTTCATGACCTTAATATGACCTTAATATCACATTGCTCTCGCATTTAGTGTTTCTCCCGACACTCAGCATTACTCGTAAAATGGACGAATTGAAGGAATCGTCTGAAATTCAATTAGCCAGAAAGAAATAAAACTTAAATTGGTTCCATGAAATACATTAAATTTCATATTACTTTACCTTTCATTGAAGTCAACGAGTGAATGATATTATGGTGGCAGAAAAATTTTCAAAACTTGTTTTCTTATGCAGAATTCACTTTAAAAAGAATATGTTTTTAAATTTTTATGAATAGAAATCCTCCGAATGTGGGTTTTCAACTATTACCTAAACCGAAATATTTATCTGTATGTACAAATATACATTAAAATGGAGACGCGTCATATAATTTTTATTTCTATTTACAAACTAAGTTAAACTTGTGCTATGCTAAGTTGATGGTTTCCTTGGACAAGGTTCGGACAAGCCCTCTATGTTCAAGGTTGACTGCATAAACGTTCTCTAGGCATTCCTATCCCTAGCCGAATTTCTCAAATTCTCTCCTCTTTTTTGAAATTTTAATACAAAACTAAGTCTTATTAGATAATATTACAGTCTTTATAACATAACGATCTCAGTAATATATCACCACCAAAAAGATTTTTATGAAATCTTCGACTCGAGACGATCTCTGAAATAAGGTTATTGTTCTTACGAGACCCGTGTACGCACCGCGTATCTCCGAAATTCGCCATTTTTCGTTTAACTTCACGCTTGTTGCAAATCAAATGGCAAATTTGACGTTAGACGTCTATTGACTATTTATGTTTCGTTTGTCACTTGTTTCTACCAATCCAAGCTGACGTCACCATATCGCGCCACCGCCTTGGCGCAGTCTGTGGGTGTCTGTGTGTAAGGTGTCAGAGTGGCTGGCTCGGATGGATAGGAATAGTTTAAATAATGCAAAACACTGCATCACATGATAAACAATATAATTTGTATAAACAAGAGTTTTCCCGACAAAGATAATTGCACGATTAGAGATCTGATTCCTTTCGCCATCATTTGTCCAAAGAGTGGAGTTTTAACTAAGAGTTTGGGGAGGGCAGGTTCGCACTAGATTACCCAGAATGATGTGTGGCCGCCGTGGTTCTGAGCGTCACGGCGGCCGTACCAAAATTTCTCTCGCCTTCCGAGAAGTTCCAAGCGTCGCCATCTTCAGCCGCTCCGAGTACGATGACCTTGATACGCTCTGTTGCCGCTCCCAGGCACCCTCCGCGCTAGTCCCAGCGAAGAGATTCTTCTCACGCGCGGGTGTACCAAGACTCAGACTCTTTTGAATCCACCGCGCCTAATTCAATTCTATGTTTGCGATGTCTTTTTAGCCATTCTCTCCGCTGAAACGCCGCCTGGCGCTCCACTCACGCCGCGCGCTCGCACAGAAGTCCCCCCTTTCCTCCATCCAACCTTCTCATTTACCGACCGCGTCCACTCGGCTCGGTATATATAGCACTCGGTCCCGCCGCACATATTTAAAATGTCTCATCATATATAATCACTCATACAATTTATTCTAACTTATTAATATAATACAATATATACAAACAAAGCAGACTTAGAATTCTACAAATATCCTTTCTATTTAGCATTAAGCCAATTATCATTTTTTGTTAATCAATATTTTGACCACAATCATGAATCACAAATGCAAGATAAATTACTAAATAAGATATTTAATCAAAACTCTCGCAAAATTGTTTGATTTAAAACTAATTATCTCGAATTCTTCCTTAGGTATGCGTATCCTGGTTATGCTATTGCTGGATACCCTGCCCATGTTAGGGAATGTACTACTTCTCTGCTTCTTCGTCTTCTTCATATTCGGCATAGTCGGAGTCCAGCTCTGGGAGGGGATCCTCCGCCAGCGCTGCGAGCTGGTGCTGCCTCCAAATGTCTACAGACCCAAGTATGTTCCCTTCTTTTAAAATGTTACATCATTATTTTGGTCTCTTGCCGACGGAATATGCATACTAATTTAAAATATTACAAAATTGTATGAGATTAGAACCAAATTGTATTTATCGCCCAGACTCTAGGTAATGTTATTTACTTTAAATATGTTTGAATTACAGAAAACATTTACCGACTTGTGAATGCATGAAATATGATTAAAAATTTTAATTATTCAAAATATATATTTTAACAAAATAATATAAAAGATCTGTAGGAATAGACATATCATATGCTGATGTTTATTATATTTTTTAATACAGGAATGTTTAAAATAAATATCTATTTTAATTGAAAACTTTTATGAAGTCCATGTCATGTCATGTCCACTCCCCACCTGTTATTCGTATATATATTTTTTTCAATATCTTTTTTGTTGACATGATCGTTTTTATTTAAACCTTTTATAGAAATATGTTTTTGTAATCATTGTACGATAATTTTTTTAGAATCTGAAATTACTAGCATTTGGAACATTTATTAAAATATTAACACAAATAACTATTTCACCGAAATTGATATTTATTTTGTAAACTCCCTGTACGATTCCTTAAATATTAAATAAAAACCTTAATATTTTAGGAGTACATTATTTGTTATGACCTTCTGCCTAGCGATGTTGTAATATCTATCATAAAGTTCAACATCGTTATTTCTGAGTGGAAACTTATATTTATATTTTAAAAATGATTGTATTATGTAGATAAATTTTATTTATTTTGTGTTATCAAATTTTACACATAAATATTTAAAAACAATAATTTAAATAATTGATTTCAGCTGTATTTTTAAGTGGTATTAATAAGAAATATTTAATTAATCATGCATCTTCTAGTAACATAAAAGGCTTTCGGAGATTTTTGCTTTTAAAGGTAGAGCGCTGAGGATAGATAAATATTTTAGCTAAGCTTTAATTGAAATGTTTTCAGTTTCTTTTTGCGGAAGCGATAATCGTTTTGTATTAATTCATTTCAATACTTTTATTAATAATTTGCTATCTTAGTTCAGTATTATTGCAAGTGTAAAAAGTTTTCTGGTTTATTAAAAGTATGTAGTTAAAATTTCATTTAAAATTAATCAATAATATAACTGTAATGTTATATTCTCCAGTACGAACAACATCTCCATTTTCAATTTAAAACTTTTTTTCCATAATCAAAATTATAGACATTATTGCATTAGAACCATAAGAACAAATAATTTTCCCTACGAGACCGCTTACGGATTTCCTTAAAGTTATATACATTTTGCCGTAGTATTTTTAATTCTTTAAATTGACAGTTTTTAAATTAAAATGGTAAGTATGGTCTAGTCTATTCAATACCATCTATCTGCACAATAATACTCATAAATATATTATATTTTACCATCTTCCTCCCCTTCATTAATAAGTGGATATTCCAATGAAAACTACAGTTATTTTCAAAATCTTATTAAAACTAAATCAAAACACACGCTTCTATCATATTCAATAATAGTGACCGTATTATTTGATAAATCAAAATTAAAATTGCTTTAATAATAACCCGCACTTGCTTGAGACTAATACGATTGAATATTTGATAGATTATTTAAATTAATATTGTAGCAGATAATATGTATGAAAACTAGACAGCTTATACTATATAAACGTAATCTTACTGTTATGTTCTTTAATAAAGTTGTATTAAATTAAATATTGCACAGTACATAAAGCAAACCGAGTAAAGAAGGAATTACTTCGAATATACACTTTAAAAGAAACAAAAATACATTATTTTAAAAATAAATCATTTTTTAATTGATAATTTCGACTATCTATTTTATATATAGAGTTTTAAAAGTGAAAACTCATATCAATGAAATGAAAACACATAAAAAAACATGCATGCCAATGGTTCAAAGTTGACTGAAATTGTCAACAATCGGATTTTGAGCGAAGTTAAATATATAGTTAAGTCCACTTTTATTTTCTCATAGAAAGTGAATCGCGGTTTATTTCAGCTAGAAAAACTATTTTATTGAAATTCCTCCGTTTGATGAAGATCTTAGAAAAAAGACAGTTCGTGAAGCGCTCTCGGAGGGATGTTGTCTACAGAAATAAACACGCAAACATTCAGAATAACAAAACCATTCATCCATCGCCCCAACGTTCTGAGCCTCCGCCATATTGTTTTATGTTTTGGCTGCTCCCTGTTTTATGTTTGTATGTTCCAGAGATCTATGGGAATGGTACAGGGTCCGTGTTCGAGTCAACTCGTAAGCCTCCCTCTCACACGTTATCTCCAGTCAAAGCTCTTCATATTTATCTGTGTCGAGCATGAAACCAGCGGCACGACACCCGTCAAATACGCACTTATCCCCATCTACTCCCCACTGGCTAGGTTTTTTCGCAGCAATGTTGCCAATTATTTAAAATTCATCTGCTAAAGCTTCAGCTCGCATTGGCACAGTTTAACTGTATTGCCACAATATTGCACCTATTCGATATGTTAATCAGAACGACATATTTATTCACTAAACAAAGAGACTAACTGCATTTGCAAATAAAGAATTTTATTTAAAGCCTTATTTTTAATGTTCAATGAATTATTTCTGGAAAATGTGCTCCGTCTTTGAAGCAAATATATATTATAATTTTCTCTAAGATGTGAATTTATATATGGTCTCAAATTTGTGGTAAGTTACACAACAAAGCATTAATAGACATCAAACATTTGTTTAGATGTTAATTTAATTTAAACGTTATATTTTTCGTGGGTCGTGAATCCTGAAAGAGTATTTTTTTCAGTCACGTGTTGGGAATATTCTTCTGATGAAGTGCGTGTTTGCTGTAGGGGTCGCGCCTCAAGGAATCATGCTTTTTGTGTCCCTGTGTTCACACTCTCTATCTCTCATAGTTGCGTGTTGGAGTTCTACCTCAACTCTGTCGGTCTTCTATAACACTGAAAAAAAAATCCGCTATACAAGTCTAGTTTTACGTAAACTTTGTTCGAGAAATTTTCCAGTCTTATGGAAAACCGACCATTGTGTGTGAAAGATTTTTTTCATTTACGGGATGATGTCAAATTTTTGCATATTTTGTGTTACTTAGTATTCATTTTCTTACATGCAGATGCAGTTTTGTGTGCAGGTTCATAATACTAAAATGTTTTAATAATATAATTAACATGTAATGAATACCTTTGTTTTGCATTACTTATTACTAACATTATGCGGTTTTGGTTAAAGTACTATCTTTTAGCAAACATATAAGTTCATTTTTAACAGTTAAGTCATTTTTTAAAATACGAGTAATAATACAAAACATATCTAATTAAATTTAAAATCTTAAACGTTTCGCATCTGTGTACATTTATAATAAATTTCATAATAGTTTTATGACTACAATTTTTATACAAACTGATTTTCAAAAAAAAAATTTAGTACACAATTTTTAATAAATATTTTAATTGCATTAACGAGATCAATTTTACGACAAGATCAACATATAAATGATAATTTTATCACATTCATAACAAATAATCATTTTTATATTTTTACAATTTGACATCATTTCAGAGCACCATATAATTCTAATAGGTTTGATGTCTTTATTTATTTATTACTAATAAAGCTTGTATTACGAAAGAAAACGCTACAGCATTTGAAAATATTTTCTATAATCTGTCAAAATTTGTTCAACAATATTTCTTTACAAGCTTTATCGGTGTATAAGTGTGTTCTTCTGTAGAGTGATCTACCTCAATTTTTTTTTATTTTATGTCTTAATGGATAAATAATTGTTTTTTATTTTCATATTTTTATGTGTAAATTTTGAAGAAAATTATTTTATTTTTGTTGTTTATTTATTTATTTATTTTATGTTATAATTTGATCAAAATCTACTGGAATAAGCTTTTTTACATATAATTTCGACTCCTTCATTACCATATTATCAGACATTTCTACACTTTGCTAAACAACCGACTACTGCAATTGACACTCTTCATAACAATGAATGTGTATAATGTATCTGTTAGTTTATTCAACTTTACTAGATTCGAAATAGATTAAATTAGTAATTAAATATTAGAAACTATGTATTGTAAAACTGGTTTTCTAGGTTTTAGTTGAATGCAATTTAGTGTTAGCGAGTACATGTCTTTAGGGCAACAATGTATTCGAAAATAATATGAATATGAAACTTATACTTTTATTTTATTTTTTGTCGTGACTAGTTGCAATTGGATTATAAATTAATCAGTTATATTATATTTTCAAGGTTACAACGATTTTAAAAAGTATGCGTAGAAAACGTTATGCCTTATATATTTTTTGATAACATTATATTATTCACAATAACAATATATTATTAAGGAAAACACATTATTATTGTGAAGTTGAAGTTTATTAGAACATTGTACTATGATATTTCAATGCAAATTAAATTTATCAATAAGCAAGATATACAGATAAAATCAAATTATGGAAGAAATATTTTTGTTGCCACCAAAGTGTTTGAGATTTTCCGTAAATAATGAAATAAAAGATCTATTCATTTGAAAGTGCAACATATAAATTCGAAAATTTGTCGTTCACTTACAATGTTGACGTTGTGTAATAAATAGGTCAGCGCATTTTCCCGGATGGGAAGGGTTCCTGGTTCGAGTCCCGATGGCAACAAAAATATTTTTTCGATAAATTGATTTTATCTGTATATCTTTCTTATTTTTATATCTGTACATCATTTAATTTGTATTAATGGTAATATAATTTTATAAATTATCAATTTTGTATTACAACATTCATTGATAGTAAAGTCCATAGTGTTATAATGATTAAAAATCTAATTCTTCGATTATTGTATATATTGAGAAATTTTCCAACATAGATATATCTGTAGAATCTAAATTCAAAACTTTTAAGTAAAAAAATTAAGAACTTGAAATAGTATAAATAATTGTGTAATTGAGCATATTATTACAACTTTTTTGTCTTTATTTTCGCAAACCCAAAAATGTTAGTATTCATTTTTAAATGTGCTTTTATTTTTTACAAGCTACTTCAATTATACACAGTAAATTTAATTTCATATATGAAATTTGGATTACAGTTTGATTTTTTAATTCAATTATTTCTGAACACTGCCCACTACAAAATTTTAGTTTATTGGATTGAAGTGGATTTCATCAAAAATACGAGTATATAATAATTTTCGTTTTTCAAAGAAGTTCTTCTGAAGGTAGGTTTTTACTTTGTGATGACATAATTAATGAATTAAAGTCAAATTATTTTGTTTAAACCACTTTATTACATGTAAAATCTACATGTTACAAAAACAATTTTTTCTTCCTCAGGATGAGTTGTATACTAAAGTTAAAAATTGGCATTGGGAGAGGGCTAGGAAGAAGGAAAAAGGGAAGAATTGGAGTAGGAGCTAATTAGAGAATTACACAGTCATTAGAAGGCGAAGAATGCTAAAGTGGGAAAATATTTTATCGAGGATTGTTTTCAAATTTTATTTGATTATTAAATATATTTGACTTAATATTTACACTTTTTTTAATCTCTAATATTTCCAAATTATTAATCTACCTGACCTTATTACTTGTACATAATTTTTTCAACCCTGTATTAAAATCAAATATATGGTCATATTCTAATTAATGATTTGAAAATTCCGAATCATTATTGTTATTTAAAGCTCTGGTATGTTCTTCAACCCTTATTTCTAAGTTTCTAGTAGTTTTCCCAATATAAAAATAATTACAATCGTTACATTTAAGTTTAAAAATTCCTGATTTATTGGTAGGAATATCTCTATCTTTGTTATTAAGAATGTATTTTTTCAGTTTGTTAGTATAAAAAGTCGGTTGAATTGTATCCGGAATATTCTACAGCATTATTATTTTTTATATTTTGTTCTAGGGTAAATGTATAATTTAAAAAAATCTTTGTTTAATATTTTTATTTAATAAATTATCTATTAATTTAATAGATTTTATATATAATATAGTGGTGTAAACAAAGTTATTTGACTTTAATTCAATATTTTTGGTTACTTTAATTGCAACTATGACCCTAGTGATACACGAATACCAAAGAAAATTCGAATATCGTCGTCGTGAAAATAATAAAATTCTACATTTTTATGAGCGTTATTTTCCATCAATCTCAAAGACGTAAATTCTTGAAGCGACTTAAAGTACAAATTGCTTTTATTCTTTACCTTAACGGCAGCTGACGGTTGTTTGGAGATAAATGCCAACATTACCCCCTTTTATGTCACCGTACTATTAAAATATTCAACGCGTATCTACAGCATCTTCAATATGAAAAATTCTGACATTATATTGCCATTTTCAATAAAAAAATCCGATCAAGAGATTTATTTTCGTTTAGTATTTAATATATCCAATCTGGCCGGCTGCTGGCATAAACATTATTAACCATCTTTCATTTTGAATAGCTTAAATTCTTGAGACAAGCTTTTCATTAACTTTTCTTGTACATATAAATTTGCTTTCTCGTTTTTTTTTATTTCTATAGGCTACAATATATGAACACATTCTTATTGTGAAATTGTAATTAAATATATAATATAATAACTAAATTATTTTAAATATGAATTAAATATATTAATTAATATATTTAATTCATATTTAAAATATCACAGACCTATATTCTGAATAATTACAACTTCACAATAAGAATTCGTTCTCCTAATAATAAAGTTGTATCAATGTGTCCAAAATTTTATAAAAATGAATTGATAATCTGGCGTCTGCTATCAGATTACTCAAAGGTTTTTGAAATTCCGTAAAAATAAGATAGATGGCTCTTTCAAATAATGGAACGATTTAATCTATTAATATCAAAAAGATAACATAGGTTCGAAAATTTGTCGCTAAAAATATGTTGGATAATGCACCTTCCCCGGTTTGGAAGGAGATCCAGGTTCGAATCCCGGTGGCGCAACAACAATATTTTTCGATAAAAATTGATTTTATATGTATATCTTTCTAATTAGTATATCGATTTTTATTCACTATTAATTTTCGAGATTCAGTGACTGAAGTGGGTATATTATTAATCGAATAGATATAGTTCCGAGAAGTATTTATTTATACATCAAAGATAAAAATCTAAATAAAAAACTGAGGTTACAAATAAACGTATTTATTACTAGATAGAAATACTCAGTTCTACTTATGAAATTGTTAGTATTTTTTATGATAAGCTAATCACTATTATTATAACCACATTAGCACACAAAGCATTTTTATCAAAAATAAAAATTATAATAATTAACGACACGAAATCAATGGTGTACGCCTTAAAAATATTTACTCTACCTGTAATAATCCGTCCAAACAAATTTATGTCTAACAATTTTCCCTCTAACAAATTTTCTTCGAACAAGTTGCTTTAGAATATTCATGCTTATATGGGATGCACGTTTTATTTGGCTACATACCTGAAACCAACATTAATTATTTTATTTTAATGGAAAATACACATTAATACATAATAGTATTATTGCAAATCGACTGTCTAGTGACGTACTCGTATACGTAAATATTCGAGTTGACTCTTCTTTATTTTTTTTTATTTATTGGTAACTATATAATATAATGTAAAAATATAATTGGACTCCTCCTTGCCCGTCTCACTAGAGAAATTCTGTGTCGAGACGGGTATAGTTTCTAAGCAATTTTGTAATGAATTAGTATTACAAGTAGTAGATAGAATAACATTTATTACTTTATATATATATATATATATATATATATATATATATATATACAATACATAAGGTGTATGTGAAAAACAATTTTAAAGTAGACTTTCAGATAAATTATTTTTGATAAATTTATAGCAATATGTTTGGGTGAGTGCACCAATACTAGCTTTACCCATATTACAAATTCAAGTTTTCATTTCCAGTTTCATGTTATTGGGACAATGCAATTGGTTTAATAATAATAATAATAAATAGTTTAGGTCCAAAATATTTGTAGTTTCTTTGGCCATATGTTGTGTGTGCTCTAGGGGTTTATAGATTATGTGTCGGTGTGGAAATTATATTTTGAGTTGTTTTAAAATGTGTCTGTTTGTGTACTTATATATGTACTTACGAATAGTATTAGCACATATTTGTCTTATATCAAAGACATCGAATTTATAACGAAAGATATCACTGAAATATATGGCTTGTAATCAATATTTTGAATTTGATCACTTTCCATATAAAATGAGCTTTGGGAACAAAGTCAAACATTTTCCCGAGTTGAATACAAACATTTCGAATATAACATTAGAAAATCTCTCAAAAATCGTCACTTCGTATAGTAAGCACCTATTTTAATAATTTTCCCCTACGTCTTTTTACGCTAAACTGTTTGCATTTACTCCTCTAAATGGTGAAACAATAATTTTGTTAAATATTTACTCAACATATTGTGTTACAACGCTTCACACGTGTTTACCCGATTATCGAGAAAGCAAAACCAGTGTTCAAACCTGTCAAAATCAGGATCAAATTGCACGAAACGGTTGATGCGGCTATGTTGTTCATATCATAACAGATATCAAAGAGGGGATGAAATCGTATACTTTTGTTTTGATATTTTGAGTATCCTACACAAAATTTAATATTTATTTCCACACATATATCACGTAACATTTTGAAATTAAAATACTGTTGTTATAAAATGCGATCAATTCTAGCGTATGTAACATTAATACTTAATTAATTTCAAGAGAATTATTTTTAAACAAAAATACACATTTTTTTGTAACATAAATTATTTAAAACTTAAACTGAAAGTCGTAACATTTTTTTTTTGTGCAATGACTAAGAATTGGGCGCCGCAATATGAAGAAATATTTTTTATATCTCTGGGTGATCAACTCGTAAAATATAATATTCTGTTGGTTCTGTAAGATGGTTTACAACTTGGCTAAAACATCACGAGTTTTGTACGTAGCATTTTCTTACGCAGTATATTTATTTTCATATTTAAAAGTATGGCACTTTAAATATTTTAAGTGACAATTTTTATCAATTTGTGATTTTCGTATTTAAAAATACCCACTTTAATCATCAAAAACTGTATATTTGTCAATGTGTTCGGTTGCCTGGACATAGCTCTTAAAACATTTTGAATTTTAAAATGAATATTTAGTTTTCATTATCGAAAATTTTTGGTAGTAAAACACTTTTCCATTAAAATATTATATATAAAATATCTAGACTAAAATAGATTCCTTGTCAGCTTTATTGTAATGTCTAAAGAGAATTTTATATTTTAATAAAATGTAGTAAAAAATAAAGGTATGAAAAAAAAAGTTTGCTTAATTTTCTAGATTGGAGCAATCACTTTTGAAGCTCCTTGAAAAAGTAGATAAAAAGACAGTCTGTAGGCTTCGTTCGCATTGCTTAATAGCTACTTAGATGCTTCACGAAGCATATTTTAGCATCGAGCAACGAATGACGTATTCTGTGACTGAATGACATAATAAGGTGGTTTTCTGTACCTACCAGAGGTGTAATATAATAGGTTGATGAGAAAGTTATTGCTGTTTTAACGGTAGGTACTTATTTAGAGATAGTAAATGGTTATCCTTTATTTTGAAACCTATTTGTTATCATTGCGTTTAAAAGGGACACATTCTACCTGACTTAGCCAGTTTTATTTTATCTCCAATTGTGTAACAGCCCAAAAATATTTTAAAAAGACTAATGTTCTAAAAAAAAAATTTTACATGTTGAATGAATTTTAAAAAGAAACAATACAACTTCCGCGATTAAGAACATTTATTCAGTGAACGGCTATATTATCTTAAAAGCTCGAATAAGTCATACGTGATATAGCATGTTTCGTTCGGAGAATTTATCACTGAAAGATGAGCCCCGCGCGCAAGTCCTGGCCATGGTGGATGCAGACCCTCGATTGGCCTCAAGAGAACTTACAGCTAATAATGGAAATTCTGTAATTGATATTTTGTATAATATTTATATATAAATAATTGTAAAGCTTTTGAATAGATTAGGTTCTCACTAACTTGATGGTTAATGATACTGTACAGTAAAGACAATAAAATATACAAAGTAATGGCCACGAATTAAAATTAGTTAATCAAAATAATCTGCTCAAATTAAGAGATCTCTCGATCTTTAGGCGGTCTGATCATATAAAATGAGGAGAGAAAAGAAAAAAATATATATAAAAAAGATAGCACCAGATGTAGAGGACATCCGCAGAATACTTGGCACGATCAGGAAAACCAGATACTGGAGGATTGTCTTGTTAGAAGCTTTAATAATCGGCGAGCTTGTATCCATGTGAATGAAACGAGAATTGTGTGTCAGTACAGAAGAGTGTGGTGCTCTATCCTCTCTGCCTACCCCCGCGGAGAAACGGCGTAGTGGTAATTTAGTTAGTTAGGAAATCTTTAGCCGACGCGCGACGTCTAACGCATTTTGGATAATACTGAATAGTATATTTTATTTTATTTTATTTTATTATTGGTAAATTATATAATATAATGTAAATAAACGTTTGAACTATGCCCGTCTCACTAGAGAAATTCTGTGTTGAGATGGGTATTGTACAAAAGTATACTAGTTATGGATCACATGTTTCCTCTAATATTAATAAATAATATCTTTGCGATCTGTGCGGCCCGAGCACCTCGCCGCGACCGATCTGGCCTGTTTGTTGCGCCGAGCGGGGTTGTCAATGGCGTCACGCGCGCTTCCGGCCGGCCGGATATCGCGGGCCGCTTCCGGCAGCCGCCATGTTGGCTTTACAGCGCGGAAAAACTCCCGCCAAGGAGAGGAGATCTTCGATGTGCGCCACTCCGCAACCTTTGTGTGGGGTTGAACAATGGTCAGATTCATCGCACCCGAGGACGAGAAATATTGTGTCAAACTTTAAAGTTATATCCAATGTGCTATGTTTTGTTTTCTGGATTCGTGTATTTTTGGAGTTATAAAACTTATTTTGCTTTCAAAACTAGCAATATTAACTTTGTGGTTAAAATTCATATTTTTCATTTATTATCTTTGTTTTATAACCACTTAATTGAATTTAAATACATCTACCGGTTTCGAAAAATACCATTTTCTTAATGTTATTTTGAGAAAATAATATTTTTAGAAACCGGTAGACCTGTTTAAACTTAATTAAGTGGGTAATAAAACAAAGATAATAAATGAAAAAATAATTTAAAAAATATATATGATAATATATATAAAATGAATAAATAAATAAATGAAACTTATTTTAATTATTGTAATTTTTCCACGGCAACAATAAAACACTAATCTGATGAACATAAACAAAGAATAATTCTTTATTTCTTTAATGCGTTTTATAAAATGCTACTAAGAATGTATTGAACTCCGCTAATGTGTAACTCTAGGAAAATAGTAAGAGAATAGAGTTTGAAGGAGACGGCAGACGGAAAATTCATGTCGAACATTCGAACCTAAATATCCACAATCAACGAACTGTAAAGCTGGCCATACACGCGACGGTATACATGACAGGTATACTCACTGATTGAGGAATGTCAGCTTCTTGATATTCGACAACTCTATGTAAAAAGACTGATCCTTTATTTTCATTCCAACAAAGAGCTTCATTAATATTCATCTCATAATTATACTAGCTAATTACGAGAACAAAAAAGAATAGGCTCACCGTGAAGCCTAAAATGAAAACAAGCTTTGGTCAATCCTTTCATACGTTTCTGGCTCTCAAAACCTTTAATATTTTTCCGAGCCGTATGAAACGATTCTCGATGGACAAACTCAAACACCATCTCAGGAGGTGGTTATTGGGTGTTGGCAGAAAGGAAACTGAGCAAAGATTCATGGAAATAATCATATGAACAGAATATCATTTCTTTATATTCATTTTTCTGTTTTGCATAGTATTTAAATCATGACATAGCGAGAGTATTTTACTTATTTATTGTGTTATTAGAATTCTTTTAAAACTCTGTTTACTTCATTTCTAATATTTTTGGTTTAGATAAAAAAAATATATATTAATAATAATAATAATAGTTTCCATATTTGCATAATAGACAACGGATGAACTTGTCTCCTTTAGTACAGACTTTGGTCTAGTTAAGGAGACAGTGAACATCTCTTATATTACGATGCTTGTTCGCCTTTTCTGTACATTTGTAAGAATGTTTACATGTGCATATATTAAGAACATCGTTATACAGGTAAACCGGAGCCTGTATGTAGCAAAACTGGCAGGTATTCCTACCTGTACAGGCGACCTGAAAACAATTGAAAATTCTAATTTTCTACCTATGGTGAAGTGATAACTTCAAGCAAACAACAGCTATGTGTTACTCGCCTGTACCGGTCTCAATTGTTTCATCCACCGCGAAGGGAAAGATCGCGTAGCATAATTCGAAAAAATGGTAATTCTTTTATTAAATTTGACTTGACTGTACTAGGTTATTTTTAATTACCATTTTTTACACCAGTTTTGTCGCGGTTTTCTTTCTTTTTTTCGTAGGATGACGAGAAGACCAACTAGCGCTACCGCTAGTAGTTGCGCTGTACCGATACCATGGTTGACTGAGCGATGGTCTCAGGTTGGCCGATACGTGTATGACCAAAGTTGAGCTTCGGTTATCTTGTCATGTTTACCTGAACAGGTATACCTGTCAGGCAGGGGCGTGCACCGCATACAAGCAAAAAAACTGTGCATTACTAAAAATTCTGGGAAACAAATGTAAATTAAATAATTGGATTAACATAAACGAAAACATTATTTTACAATTAATGCCATTTATGTACCAGTAGAGACATTAATTGTTTAGTTCTAAAAACTACCACGACAACTCACCGCTGTACCCATGGCGTTCTTTGGTATTCGCCGCATCGAGCTATTTACATTACTCTGTTCTGTCTTTAAGCTAGTGAATTACTTAAGTTATATAAATGGCTATTTACTGAATTGAAAATTATTTTCGATTGATCCATTTTGTATGAAGTCGTTACCTATGCTGTTGTTTAACAGAATAACATTAGAAATACTTGCAACTTCGTGCAAATCATTGAAGTGTCTACTTCCTCTTTTACTCATTCGCGAATTTTACTATCTTACTGTTTTTAAGGTGTTGATTTCATGATTGTTCTGTAAATTTGGTGCATCTATTGGTTTTTGATTTGGGAAAAATAAAAAGCAATTGGCAGAACTATTTCTTAGGTTAACCTTTAATAAAAATAATCATTTCTTTGAGTTATTACGTGAAGGATTTTCAAAGAATAACTTAATCATGTCCAGTCATATAAAGTATTCTTAAAAACCTCCATACATTTTTTATATGGGTAAGAAGGTATTATTTTACGTTAAAACTTAAACACTATTAATAGTACACTAAAATTATAAATAAATACATATTAGAGTCGTGTAAACGACGGATTTATTTTGTTTGAAGACGTCGGTTAAACGAAAGTGCATATATTGTATTACATATATTATATATGATTGTATAACATCATTGGTAACAGCATAACCTAAATCTATACCAACTGTACTATACCGTTGCGTGAATTAGTTAGACCTGCTTAACATGAGCTGACCGGTTAAATACAGTTACGTGCTTATTTAGCGTACTGAAAAATTAAAAACTAAAGGCAGGATACATGATATTATGGAATAATAGTAAAAGAAGTAGAAAAATATTAAGTAATTAATACTATTTTTAAAACAGAGATTAAGCATACATGTCACATCAATATTAATACTACTTTTAAACTAAGCTTAGCACTTAAGCTATAGAAATTGAACTAACTTGATGGTGTCTCGGGACGACGCGATCATTAAGCTAATCTCTTACCGCTAGGCTGCTAGATCAACACGCGGGTATTATTGGAGACGTTAAAACGCTTTTACATTCAGCTAAATAACAACTAGAGGAGCTTTTGTCATATTCAATTTTTTTATTTTTTTATTAGAAACTGTATAACACATGTGCATAATATGTTTAGAGTGCGCCCGTTTCCTTAGAAAATTCTCTATTGATAGTTTACAAGTAATTATACAATAAATTAGTTTACAAGTATCGGACCAAAATTAACATTTACATCTTATATATCATACAAAAGGTGTATGTATAAAAAGCAAATACAAAGTCAACTTTAAATATTTGATGGTGATAATTATTGTTCAAGTGGTTAAGACACTGGCCTAGTGATCTAGTGGTCGGAAGTTCGCGCCTCGTTCCAGGAGACTAGCAGTTAGTCCTGTTTTCAGATTACAATCAAACAAAAAAATAATAATAATAATAACTATATCTTTTAATGATATTTATTATAAATTTTAATTTATTTATTTAAAATATTGTATCATGTGCATATATGATGATAAAAATTTTACCTTAAAACAAGCACAAAGTTGAAGGTAAAATAATAGTTGAGCGCGTAGCGAGCTGTTATTCGTTGTCTTTGTATTTTGTACGTAAAGCGGGATAATCAACTGGATTTCATCCGTATTGTACGAAGTATTAATCATTGCTAATTAATTATACAATAGATATAATAAACGAGAGAGAAATATTGATAACTCCGAGCTGCGAGTTACATGGAAGAAATCTCACGAAGTCTATACTAAACTCATTTGAGAATAATGAGACCCAACGTTTTTTTGTCTACGTACAATTATCGAGAAAGCTGAATGTCTGAAAAGCACGCCGTAAATAATGTTATTTATGGTCACGGAGTTATATTTTTCCGAGAATGACATTTCCAACACAGATGATGGAAAAGTTCCGACCCTCGCATAAATATGATTTTTATAGCAATGCCACGTACAAATATTGATACTAAATCAAAAATATAATATAAAAAATATATAAATAAAGGTCTCTTAATAAATAATATGGCTTCCCTGTAATCATGTCATGTTTAAAATGAATGTAGCATTTAGACACTGATTGAATTTTTAATTTTATTTTTTGACATTTTTAATATATATATTTATTTATTTCTTAACAATTGAAAATATGTACGTGCAGAGCTTTGTTTTTTTTTATATTTCAATATTCTTACCTAAATACTAGTTGTTTGCCTTTGTATTAATATAGAATATTGTTTTTATTTTTTTGTTAGTGCTAATGAACCGTCCAGTAAGACACTTTGATGTAAGTAAAATTGTGTAAAAAAGACAGTAGAATATTATAAACGATAATAAAATGTTTAAATATTCTTGCTTCTTGTATTTCGACATGTATAATTAGTGATGTGAAAAAACTAAATGAACCGAGTATATAAATGACAGTTTTGTGAAAAAACCACTGTAATGAGCAAATTTTTACGCTGTATTTAAACGCGGAGGTTTTCTTTCATCTAAATCGTGTTTATAAAATATCATAGTTGTTAATAGCATTACATAATAACAATAACCATATATTTTCGTGGAAAGCAATCACTTTGCGGTTTGACATATTAAATTAAATTAAATAAAATCACGGCGTGTAATAAAATTCGTGGTTTCATACAAAGTGATTGTATTTTATTTAAACTAATAACCATCCATTACACAATCCAATTTTCACAACACTGTAAGACTTTTAAATGATATTTTTATTCTATCTTCCGCATTGCTCATTTTCGCGTATTTCTTTCCACCAGTCCAAACTTCGCAATGGATAACACCCTCAGACTGCTCACATTAATAATCTTCCACACAGTACTACTGTATCTTGGTCCTTATCTCTTCATATTCGTATTCACAAATGCGACAACCGATATTTGATTTCTTTGAATATTTTATTTTATGGATCAGTCAGTGTGTGTCCGTCCTGACGAAGATATCTACAGTACTAAGTGGTTTATACAAATTTTGTTCTTTTTTTTTTAATTAACATCAATTTCTAAATTACTCTGCTATCATCACCCCCTGTATTGAAATACTCGTATATTTCAGTGAGAGCCTTTTCAATATTTAATTTATTATTAAGTGTATGGACAATTTTACAACACATTTGAAATATTCCGCGCGCGATATTTTAGTAGAATTCTTGGCTTTCAAAGTGAAATCACGTCCGTGCGGAGGTGTAATCCCTCGACGATTCTCCCCGCGCAAAAAAATACTAATTAGGGTAATTAACGCGGGCTCCGCAGTTTGGTCCATTGCTGACAAATTCACGAGAGCAAAATGTGTTCCGGCGCAGTTAAAATCTCCCGCAGACGTTCGCCCTTGTAATTTCAACAAATTAATAACTTTCATTTAAGAGTTAACAATATAAATAACGAGTGTTTAACGTTTACTTTGTGGAATTTTAAAAACACTATGGTTCAGAATGTCAAGACCAGCGGCGTAGCTACTGCCAGGGTAGCCGAGTGGCCCGAAATCGCTGAACAATTTCAACAATCACAATAGTTATATCATAGCTTTAATCTAAATTACGAGTGAATGAGTAGCTATATCTTATATTTAACTACATAATAATTTATAGAACCATCGAAGAGTAAATTAGTGTGTTAACCCTTGAACAGCTATTTGCACCTTACAATAATTATTTTAAAATGTAACTTCTACGTTAAATGTTGTAAGTAAAAAATGTTATTTTTAATCATTCGAGTATTTCGCATGTATTTGATACTTACGTAGCAGATTAAATATATATATATATATTGTATTCGATAATGTAGATACTGATAAACATAATATTTTAAAAAAATTACAGCCATTTAAAAATGTATCATACTTTTAAAATTAGCAAAACAAATAAAAATGTAAAATAATAAAAATGTAAAAATCATTTTTTACTTACGATACTTTACGTAGGAGGGGTCGATATATGTAAAACAATACTCTCCACATTATCATCAGTGCAAGATTAAACCACGAAAAAGAGGATCTGGTCGCAGGAGGACGATGTAGCTGCAGAATCTGAGAGTCTGCAAGAATGGTTCAACACATCCACCGTTTTTTTTTAAATCAGGGATGGCGGCATCCAGAAAAAATTCGCCCAAGAGCGCCACGGAAGCTAAGGCCGGCACTGGCTATAGGTAGCAGAACTACATATGATTTGAATACATGGAATGACTATTGAATGGAGAGTTAGGTATATAGATGATATGAGATGAATACCTGAAAGCCATTTGAACACGTCACATGCTTCGCATAGGAAAACATATCAACTAATGTCACTATTACATACGCATAACGCACTCGTATTTTTTTTTTAAAGCCGTTGTTTTTCCAGAGTTTTATAAAAACATTATAATTTAAAAAGGATAAATATAAATTATACGAGGGCAAGTCAAAATTATTAACATTTTTCGTTCTAGAGTTTATTTACACAAACTTTACGGAAGCCAAGCTCATCGTACATGATTTAATGGGCAGAATCACGTGTGATGTTCAAAGAAGATCTACCTACCGATGGTAACTCGCCTTTTTGCTAAAACCATCTCTCGAGCTGGCTGAATCTTATCGTCCGCGGTGGCGGTTGAGGCGTCCTGCTTCCTCTTCGAGCTTTATACTTATCCGGCCACTTTAAAACTTCTCGGTTCACAAAAAAAACACTTTTTCACACACACAAAGTCTTCAGTGAATTTCAGCCCCTTTTTCACGCTCTCCGACCAGAGAAATCGGATCACTGCTCATTGTTTCTCCTCGGTGCAAACTACTAGCGGAGCGGACATGTTTACACAGTAATAACCGGAAGGCAAATGACGTGATCGGAATCAAATTTCGGAAACGCGACCGCAGTCGTACCAATTCTAAGCACGCATGCAGAAGGCAGTATGACAACATCGAAGGTGTGTTATGGCGAACGTGTAGATAATTTATAACTTGCTCTCGTATATGTGTGTAAATTATATATACCCACACGATTCCTGACAAAGAAATGTTCTAAGGGCACAGTAAATGGCTTATCTCGACAGCTAACGTAGGTCTATCAGAGGATAGTGAATGGAGAATGGTTCAGGTGGATGCTGCCGGTGGTGGAACGGAAGGATGCGGCGGTTATTCAGCGAATATTATAATAATATTATAAATTCAACGAATTTGGATGATTAAGAAATCAGGAATGAGTGAATAATGGGCAAGGCCAAGAACCATAAAACAACCGATTTGTGAGTGAATGTAGTTGACTTTTAAGTTTAAAAATTAATATCTAAAATTAAGGAGAAAGTGGAAGAATTGTTGATATTTTTCTCAAAATGATATTTTCTCAAATACCGATATCACTGACGTATTTTCTGTTCTATTGAAAGCGTTCTCAGATAAAATTGTTTCAAAAATATTCCGCGATAAAATTCCGGGAATATTCCTGAAATCGTTTCTGAGACAATGGCTCCATTTACCCTCAATCTGTGAACCCCTTTTGTGATAACTGTTCTCGGGACAAACAATGAATAACTCTCTTTATATAGGTCACTATTGTGGTGAAATGTACTTTACTTCTACGTACGCATATTACATAATCTTATTTTGATTTATATAAATTCATTTTCATTATATATAATAGCGTAACAATTTAAGGAATGTAAAATTGAATAAGCGGCTAAAATTTAATACTATGTTAAACATTAAATAATTATTATTACTGTGATGTTCATTTAAAATTTTATTACTTTATTTTATAAACCACTGTGAGCTATTTATATTCAACCGGTTTCGGAAAATACCTTTTCCTTCATCAGGTATAAAAAACTAAAATAATGTGTCAAAATATTTACAATTTCAATTTCTTAAAAAATTATTTTAAAAATAAATCTAGTACCCAACGTAGATTTTTGCGATGATGTAAGATGTGTAAATTGATTTAATGATCCAAAATTATAGTAAAAAAAATTATGATTAAATTTAGTTGGATATTTATAATATTTTAATTATTTTTACTTATTACTAATGATTCTAAATTATTCAATTAAAGACCAACATCGTTTATATGTAAAACTGAAAATCCTATATTTTTATTAAAAGTATCTAATATATAAAATAGTACAATGTCACAACGTGTATGCTTTAAATATTACAATTCTTAATACTTTTTAATAAGGCATTAATGTAGATACGAGTATACACGCAAAAATAATTTCTACTCTAGATTAAGAACGAAATCAAAACAAACATTCCTTCGACCTCGGCCTGAGCGGCCTGGGCAGCTGTCCAGGGGCGATATGAACAATCGTAACACTTATAGAATATGTTTAAAACAGTACTACCGATTGAATTAGTAAGTACGAGTATATTTTTCATAATTATCTCGCACACTTCGCGTGTTATTTTAGCAATTTCATTTCGAATATTGTCCTATAGCATCGCAATTGTTGTTGGTTTATTGGCGTAGACCTTTCTTTTCAAGTACTTCCACAGAAAATAGTCGGGAGTCGTCAAATCAGGTGATTGAGGAGGTCAATCGAAATTACCACTTTTTGACATTATAATAATAATAATAATAATGTGTTTATTCCAGCGTGATCAGGTTTTTTTTTAACCCGATTCGCCATAGAGATAATGCATATTATGTTATACATTAAAGGTTATGAAATAAACATAATGCTATGAAAAAGAAAACCAAGGAAAATATTAATAAATAAAAAAATTTAAAAGTTAATAAAAAGTAAAAAGTTCACACATGTATACACACAAAATATAAATATTACATATATAAATACTTCAGTCACGGCCATTGTTGTATACGTAGCTATTTTGTAGGCGCTATCATTCTCTGGTCAGGGAACCAGCTTTCTATTAGAGCGTCGCTTGCACCAGAGAGTTGGTGCTGAGCTCCAGCCGCAGCTTTCGCCAGTAACTCGATGTCTCAGAAGCGGAACGAATCCGTGTATTAAACATTGTAGATGCGCTGCAATACATGCTGGTGAATAACGATTTAAATAGGATGCTCTTCACCTCCTTACTACATTGGTAGAAACGCAGTAGATTATGCGGTAGGGAACAATTTCAAGCGTAGTTTGGGCTATGTGTGAGATGGTATCGTCCTGTTGAAATCACATGTATTGCAGGTCCAATTGATTCAATTTGGCTACCAAGAAGTCTTCCAATTCATTACCATTATTATTTAGATAAAATCTTTTATTTACTTTAACACGTTTTTAGACATTAGATACTCCATAATATATTGTAATTAATTATTCTCTATGATTACCAAATTCAAATTTACAAATATTTTTCAAATCAAAATGGCAGTCAAACTAAATCGGCCTGGAACATAATATTCACCTTGAACATAATATTATGTGAAAAGTGGTAGGATTACTTTTATTCATCTATACGTATCTAGTTACGGAGAACATGACTTGTTTAGTTAATGTTTTATTATTTTTTCCGGTTATTTTACGGCTATATTTAACGTTCGTATTAAGCTTATATCGGAAAACCGCGCTCTTAACGAAGTGGTGGACTATTTGGAAACTACCCTAGGTATTCTCGTTACTTTTATTTGACAATTTGTTTTAATGATTTATTGAAACACTTTTTAACTTTTGTCCACTATTTATTATTTAATAACCATTACTGATTTCAGCTTGTCATGGCCATGATCATGGACGTTAAATAATAAATAGTGGAAAAAAGTTAAAAAGTGTTTTAATAAATCATTAAAATGTAATTCCACCATAAATTAACAGTTTCAAAATTATAAATAAATAATAATTCGTTACCTTTTATAGAATTGAAGATAACGATAATAAATATTTCAATTTACGTAAATTTTCTTTAATATGAGTATTATAGTTTTAGATTCTTAAATAAATTATATATTTTAAAAAAATGTTTTTTTTGACATGGCAGTTGTGAAATATAAATATTATACTCCACATCTTAAGTAAGTAAGTTAGTACAAAAAAAAACAATACGAAGGTGTGGTACGATGTTGTGGAAAAATATAAACAAACAGATGTATAAAAATAGGCAAATCGTTTCACATCCATACTTTTTCTCATGAAGAGTGAAGTCAGTCATATACGGATGCTTGCCACATAATTTCAGTATCTCCTTGTTACAAGAATAAGTAAAAAAGCAGTACCTCAAAGCACATTTCATCGAAATACCTCCGAATAACTCTGTAGGGAGGTATATTTGAGTTTTAAATCTCTAAACAGTTTTGATAAATAATAATTAGTTAATTAAGGAGAACACATTCTTGTTGTGAAGTTGTAATTATTCAGAACAGACGGTCTGGGATATTTTAAATACTAATTAAATGTATTAATTAGAAAGATATACATATAAAATAGAGATTCAAACCTGGATCTCTTTCCAAACCGGGGAATGTGAATTATCCAACTAATGGATGTATTATTCTGAAAAAGTGTAACATATAGGTTCTAAAATTTCTCGTCAAAAGTATTATCGCTGTAGCATAGTTAGATAATGCACCTTCCCCGGTTTGAAAAAATATCCAGGTTCGAAACCCGATAGCGCAATAACAATATTTTTCGATAAAATTGATTTAACATGTTTAAATTTATAATTAATACATTTAATTAGTATTTAATAATTAGTCTGACTTGTGATAGTTAATCACCATTCGTTGAAAACATAAATGATTTACTTATTCTACCGTCAAGAGAAAGTTCCGGGTTCGTATTCCGGTAATATTTTTTCAATGGATAGATTTTTTCTGTATATCTTCGGTAATTGTAATTTAAACGTTATTTCAGTTACGAAAAAAGTCAGAATCCACTGAAATATTTAGTCAAATTCACATACACATCTACCGGAAAAGACAGATTGGATTATTTTTTCATGGATAGCGATCGATACTATCTATACCGGCAACACCACACACACACACACACACACAACCGCGCACTCACACATCCTTGGCCTAATCTCCATCCAATTTCAGTAAACATTGGAAACTGTTGAATAAATTATCTGCTTGATTGTTCTGCTTTTCTTTAATCCTATATGGGATGGGAGAGCAGGAAACAATCAGGCTTTGGTGGTTCGATGTGAATCGATATAAAACAATTAGGTTACTGTATTTTCAATGGCAATAGTTGTTTTTAAAGGCTGTTTCATCGTGTTTTCATATAAATGATTCTATTTTCATGATATCACGTCAGCTAATTATATCACGTTTTTTTTTATTAGTAAACGAATTGGTCTAAGTATGAGCTACCACTTTTAATATTGAATTTTTTCCTTCAAATATAGAGAAGTCAACTCTATTGGTTCATATTTGATCATTTTACATTTTAAAAACGATATTTGATACAGTAAGGCTTTAGGTTTTATAATAAAAAAATAAAATAATAACACTGCTAAAAACGAGAAAAATATTGTGGTCTAAATATGGGCTGGTACTTTATTGATAAATTTCACTAACATATTTTACCCTACATACTGATTGAAAATTTTACTACTGAAATGCACAGAAAAAAAATTTTGAACACTGAAAATATTGAATCCAAATATACATGGTAGCCCATATTTAGACCAACCGCCGTGAGAACTTTTAATAACAAAAAAATAATTCAAAATAAAATAAACCTCAAAAAGATATTGTTTTTACATTCATTAATTACTTTGTAATAATATTTAACAGGCATAACATGTTTTAAATTGCAATAAATAACATCATTTACATACCTCTTCTAAAGTTTAGACAGCGCGATTGTTACCACACAAAGTATTTCTCAACACTGAACACGCAAGCGTCGGTTTATCAGTCTCTCTCCCTCGTGGCTATTAGCTATCTTCATTCTACACTAGATGGCAGTTATTTTATTAACATAAAGTCCTACTAGCATATAACTGTACCACTGCCTATATTTAGACTACTTCCTCTGCTTTTTAATTTATTTTTCATTATTAACCAAAATCGAGCCGTATTTGTATTGAGAGAATTAAAAATCTTATATATTGTATAATCAGATCGTTCGTTCGTGTATCTGTTTTACTGCTATCATCCTCATCCTCAGTTAGATTGCATTGATATTTCTATGGAAAAATCTGCAGTAAACTGAATAAATAATTAATGATAAATTTAATAAATATTACGTAAATAAAAAATTTCGATTGAGATTAGAGACTTTGATCCGACATAGTAACACGTAGTTTTACAAGATTCCGCTTCTGCAGTGCATTGGAGCCACTTGAAATAGTCGTCAGTCTGTTTTTTGCCGAGAAATGTAATGCACGTTGTGTTAGCATCCAAACGATGTTATGTATTTTTTATTAAAGTACATAAAGTATATACCTACCATTCAAAACACATTTTTATTTTATTTTGAGAATGGTTTACATTAATTGGATATGTTGGATTATATTTCGTTAGACCACTCGCCTTTGTTTAATAATTATGTTTTTTATTTAAGGCAAACTTTGCATTGTGGTTGTTCATTTTAATATTGAATTATTTATTACTTTGTTTTTAACTACTTTTATGTGTAAATTATACACCAACCGGTTTCGTAAAATACCTTTTCCATCATCAAGATGTCAAAATAACTAACTAATCAGTTAGTATAATTTACTAATAAAATTGGATAAGAATAAAGTAATAAATAATTCAACAATAAATTTATTATATTTTAACGTTAAAAAATAGGTCTTATTGATTATTGAAATTGTAAAACAAATCACAGCAGCCTCCGCCTGAGCTTTACGATTAGTGGAGCTGATGCAATAGTATCTAATAAATGCGTAATTTGAAGCACATTTTGGAATATTTTATTTTTAACTTTTCACTGGACTTTACACAAGAAATAAGACTGTTCTTTTTCCTGTTTGATCGATTGCGGAAATATCAGACGCATCGCGAAATAACGTATTATTATTCAATATATATATACAAATTTATTACAATGGACAGATTGGTGGGGACGCCAATGGAAACATCCATACAACAGTGGTTGAAGATATGATTGAATGGGTTAATTGTTTGACAGATATTTCAAATTAATATATCGACTATGTTTCGGTAAAATAGCATAGATAATTTTTATATTCCAAATATTATAAGAGTGGCAAAAAAATAATGGTTCATTTTTTTTACAATTTTTTTATAAAAACTTATTGATTTTAAATTACTTAATACTAAAGTTTAAAAAAAAATCAGTATGGAATCAAGGTGTGCAATATAATTAATCCCTATTACAACATTCTTATTTATTTTACGAAAAATATACGCATTTATACGCAATTTTTTTTTAATATTTCCAAATTAAATTTTAAAAGTATATTTTTTCTATTGGTTCGTATTTAAAAAGTTATGTCTATAGAGGTACAGCATCGCTGGCCTTTCGGCATCGTAGATCATATTTCACGGCTAGTATAAATTGTTTTATAAAAAATGATACATGTGTATGTGTGCGTGTAATATAATATTAATAGTTTATGTATTGTTTAATAGTAATAGTTTTCTATGTAGCTATCTACAAAATATTGTATTATTTGTCCAGTCAGCTGGGTAAAAGATTTACGTTGACTTCCTAAAGCTATCTTTGTATTTTAGGAAAAAAAATAAAATTCGTAACGAAACCCTTAACCAACAATTAATGGACAAGTTAAATATAAATGTAAAAGGATAATTATTTATACATATATATTTATATATATAATGTGATGTCGTGAAGGAGATATTTTAATAATGTGCTCTTTCTCTCCCCAGAGGCTAACACTTTCAAAGCGTCTCTATTTTGTATACCCTGTATCAAAATTAAGTCTACCTTTCACAGTATTAATGGTCCATTATAACTAAACCTACTTCAAAACACTTAGGTTCTGACAAACTTTATGTGGAACAATATAATTTTTAAAATACGTTAGTATAAATGATAATTAACGGGGGTTGAAACCCTTGCCAGGTAAGCTTATCTTTAATGCGTGGGTTCACGAACACCCTATCGATTCTGCGACGACCGAAATTTGGTCGATTTAATCTTATTGTTTATTTTATTATATTTTTACATTTATGTTGACTGTTCATGCATTATCAAATATCTCAGATGATGATAATATGGAATCTTTAAAATAACCTATGAACAGGTATCGTGGATTAACGTAGTTTACTTAGAAATCTATCAAATCTATCAAAATATGCTCTGGGTCTTTAAGCAGTTATTATATTATTCTAAATTAATGTATTAATTATAAATATATACATTTAAAATCAATTTTGTCGAAAAACATTGTTTTTGCGTCACCGGGATGTAGATGGCTTTCAAATAATGGAACGACAGGTGTATTAATTTGAAAAAATGTAACATATAGGTTCGAAAATTTGTCATGAAAAATACTGGCGTCATAATACAATTGGTAGTGTACTTCCACGAATTGGAAATAGAGATCCTGGTTCGAATCCCGGTGACGCAAAAATAATATTTTTCGACAAAATTGATTTTATATGTATATATTTAAAATTAATACATTAATTTAATATTTAAAATATCACAGACCTATGTTCTAAATAATTACAACTTCACAATAAGAATGTGTTTTCCTTAATATTATATTATTCAATTTGTAAATTGTAATTGTAAATTGATATTGTAAATTGAATTTTTTTCGGTTTTCACGTAAACATGTTAAATACAACGATGTTAAGAACATACATGCATGAATTATTTATAATTACTTATTAAACCGGAAACTGTCTGTGCGTAAGCCATTCTCGGAAGGATACTAATACCCTGTTTGAAAGGAGAAGGTACTTCTAATTCAACCCTCGTTACACGTGGTATCTGATAAAGTGTTTTTTTTTTCATCAATTATATTATTATTAAAGAGAACACATTCTTATTATAATTATTCAGAACATAGATCAATGATATTTTAAATACAATTTAAATGTATTAATTAAAAGATATACATATGAAATCAATTTTATCGAATAATTACATTCTGAATAATTACAACTGATTGTGTTCTCCTTAATATATAAGTTGTATCAATGTGTCCAAAATTTAATAAAAATGAATTGTTAATTCTGGCGTCTCCGATCGGTTTGAGATTTTGTATCCGATCGATTTGAGATTTCGTAAAAACAGAGTATATGGCCTTCAAATAATGGAACTATAGATGTATTAATTTTAAAAGCGTAACTTATAGATTCGGATATTTGTCGTCAATCCACTGTGTTTGTATAGCATAATAAGATAATGCACGTTCCCCGGATTGGAAGAGATCCAGCTTCTAATCCCGGTAACAAGAACAATATTTTTCTATAAAATTGATTTTATGTATATATCTTTCTAATTTGTATTTAAAATTATATTATTCATTAATTATTTTTTTTAATTGAGTATGTACATTTTTATTTTGATTTATTATATAATACTATATGTATGACTGTTAATGAAAGACCAATTCACGAAAACCTCTATAATATAGTCATTAATTAAATTTTTACCTCTTCATAATTATCATGGATTAATCTGCTCTCAATTCAAAAAAAAATTCGGGAAAATTTTAATTCTACGTTTCTAATTCATTTTCAACTTTGAAACGATTTCTACGATGAGTATTTTAATGTCATTAATTTGCATAAATAATTACTTATTCTTTTTGCGACATTAAAAAAAATGCTTCTATTTTTGTAATAAAAATGGCGGCTAAAGGATAATTACTTTATAAAAAATTCATGCCCGACATGTTACTCTTATAAATGTGTAGAAACAATTAAAAAGGTTTGTTTCATCATAAATCTCTTGTAACTGAGAAAAATTATAATAGTGTTGATCATACGATGTATCACATACAGGGCAACTTTCAACAGACCTTTAGGGGTTGGAACCTTTCGCCGCCACTGCCTTGTTAACTCGACGCGGTTGTCCGACCCTGGCCTTAATAACATGAACCACTCATTCCGTAGTAAAGAGCTGATCCCCTTTATTACCACACAGCCGGACGAACGCGACTTTGCATAATTCCACGTATTTAGTTCGGGTGATGAGCATTTACATAGCAGATTTGGTTGCACCGTACTTCGCCGTTAAATAAAATGCACCCAAATTTCGTAAAAGTAAAAACACCACGTGACACTGTAATTTGTAACAGCCAGCAACATCCTTAAAATATTAAAACCTTTTCTTCTTAGTATTCTTTTTGGTAATAAGACATCATGAATGGTTTTAGTGGTTGCCAACCTGGACGCAATAATAAATAGATATATCATGGTGTGCATGCACGTAGTGCTAGGTATTAAAAACAAAAATATGCTTAAAAAAGATTCAGTTACAAATATATTTATTAAACTTGTTCAGATGTTATTTATTTGTTTATTTATCTGGATGTTATGTAGTATGGCAGATCGCATACTACAGCAACTTACAACATACAACTAGAAAAAAGTAATTCGCAAACCAAGTAAATCTTATTTTTTTATTTATTATCTTTGTTTTATTAACCACTTGAATTACAACTTATATGAATTTTAATCACAAAATTAATATTGCTAATTTTAAAAGTATAAGTAAATCTTATTGCCCAGTACATTACGTCAATGAAGTGTCGGTTGTTATGTTGTGATGACGTCCAAAATATCGGGTGCATCATACGCATTTAGAACTATCTACACATAGTGTTAGTATTACATAGATTTTATTAGCGACAAACAACGCAGTTGTAGGAAACCCTCGACAAAAAATGAGAAATAAAATATATTGTTGAGCGCCATAAAATTAATATTCTGTGCGAATAATTCGTGGATCTAAATATCGCTTCCTATAAATAATTATTCAATGTAATAAAGAATGCAAACAGACAGGTTTCGTGATTTCATAATTTTAGGTAACTAACATAGCGTCTCAAACAATATTGATATATTTTGATAAAACACATAATTTCACCTCATATTTGACTTTGATTTTCTGAGAAATCTTCAATGGTGTTAATTTGCTAACGAATGTAAATACTCATTAATAGTTTTCTCTACATCCGACTTTGTAATAATATGGTTACACATCTATATAAATTAGGATAATTTTAGCAATAAACGGTATTATGGCGACACTTTAGTGTGTAATAAAACCTTATATTTTACGATTTCCAACGCAAAAAAGAATTTTTTATTTATTTCCGATCATTTTTTTCAAACGGAGTAAACAGCCGAACTGTTGTTTACGGCTAACCTTTTATACGATTTTTATTGCTTGATGTCTTGTTCAGAAACGCTGACGTGTCTATTTTCCTCTGCTGAAAACTAAAGAATGTTGGCAAAATGACAACTTTTGGGTATCAAATAACACTTACGATATTAAATCAAGTTTTATGCACCTAGTGCAAATGCAAATTGTCATTAACCAGATTTATAAAATTAGACCAGTGCAGTGTTAAATGCAGTGGACCCTCAAAATTCACCATTAATCTGTTCCTGAGGGAAAGATGAATATGAAAAAGGACGAATATTAGACGAATTTTTCCCATGGGAATTAACTAAAAATGGTTAAATCGTTACCAGTCCCGAACTTTGCCTATCCATTCTTTAAGAAAATAAAATTTCATTCGGAAATTATCGCAAATACATTTTAATTACGTATTAACCACTACTTATTAATACTTTATCGTTATGACAGATTTACTCGTCGTGGCATAAATAAACTGTAGGCTTACATAAATATGTAAATAAAATTTTAATCAGAAATTTACCTTTTGGATGAAAAAAAACAATATTAGTTGTTAAGAGGTTTTATTTTATAGAAGTTTGGCTATTGTTTGGAAAGAAAGTCACGTTTCATTATACGTCAATTCTGGTGAATGATGTCCTGATGGTTCACCAGAATTTCCAGATGATTCACTAGCACTCGTTTTTTTAAAGAACTTATTCAATGCTGTTTGTTTTGTTCTGTTTTTTTTTAATTTTTCGAAAATGTTCAAACATATCGTGATCAAATGAATTGATACAACTCACGTGGCAAGTGGGATGATTATCGACTTTTCGGGCAAATATCAAACAGGACGAAAACAGAAGACAGAAGAAGAAACAGAATAAATATCAAAAAAAGACGAATAACAAAAAAAATACGAATATCAACGTGGACGAATATCGAGGGTCCACTGTATATAGAATATGTTGAGTACAGAGAAGAATAAAGTTCATATAAAAATTAAACATGAGCTCTATTCGGAAAAAAACACTACGAATTAATAATATATGAAACTTAAGAAAAAACATAACAAATTAATTCATTCCCGTATAAATATGAGGCTCATAGTTTCCAAACCTAATGATACAAAACATACTGTGAGACTGAGTTAAATAAAACAAAAATCTCTGAACTAAACATGACATGCGCTGCGTTTAGAATGGAATGTTCTATACACATAACATATAGTGCGACGTTGACTACGTAACGAGAGCGCGTATTAAACAGTCACACACTCAGTGGTATAGTGGGGCCAGGGCGACGCTCTGGTACCTACTTCTTTTTTAGCCAGGGCGCCGCCCTGCAAACTTTTTTAACACGAAACTTACTTTTTTTTAAATATGTTGTTACAAAATATTCCGCATACAATTTTGTACATCAAATATCATATGCAGCGGATAGATATTAAGAGAATATAAAAAAAAATAGGAAAGGAACATTTTCAAAACGTGAAAGTCAAGTTTTTTGTTAAGAATTAAGAATCATCTAGGTGGCGGCCGTATCCCATTCTTTCAACCATTGACTACATGCACACAGATGAAATATGTGAACTCAACTTAAATAAATAGTCATCTCTAAATTTATGTAAATTTTTTGACATAGGTATGGATGATTTATGATGGAGCAAAATGAAGTTAATTCTCGTCTTGTCAAATTTAGATTAATTCAAATTTAGAAATCTGACATGGAAATGGATACCTACATTATAATATTATTTGTTCATTTTATTAGTCAATGACTGTACACACGGGGAGAAAACATCGGAAACTGGTGAACAAAGTGCTCGGGTGAGTGAAGTTCCGCCATCCGCCACCACTTCCGGCATCGCTGGCGTCTGTTTTCTTCGGGCCACTTCCGGCGATGCAAAAAATCTACGCGGTCGAACGAACTTCCGGCGCTTATTTCGTCAAGCCTCCTGACACAACCGTTGACCCATGATAGAACAGCACTTAACTCCCGATCAAAAATATTTATAATATATCATAAAATATGTCATTGTCATTTTTATTTAATCACTTAGTTAAGAAAAATTAAGTAATATATTATGTAACGTCTTGATAAATTAAACTATGAAATTATAACACTGTAGGTATTACGAAAAAATATACGTTTTTTGTGTCAAATTTAATGGGCAGAAAATTATGAAACTGCTCTCAGAAGTAAATTTTTTATATACATTATTAATTCTCGTATACATACAAGGTGGCCCAAAAAAAGGGAGAACATCTCGTAACACATGAGTTATTTCAAAACATAATATAATTAATTATAATTCTTAATTTTTTTTTTTGCACAATATTTAGCTAATCAGAAATCATGTTTAATGTATCTTCTTTGTATCTTAGCGACTTTTTCTAAGTGCCTACACCAATCGTTTATGCTTCTGTTAATAAAGCGCTGCCCCAGATTTCTCCATTCCTCAATTATTGTCAACTTGAGCTGGTCAACTGTGGTCAATTTTCGCCGAAGGTAGACTTTTACTTGTATTGCATAATCTACTGGATTTAAATCTGGGCTGTTCAGTAGCCATACGCCTGGTTCGATGAAATTAACATTCTCACGACGAAGAAAGTTGATTGTATTTCTGGCTGTGTGAGATGGAGCTCCATCGTGCTGTAATTTCCAGTTACTGTGTAATGTCTAGCTATACTCCAGGCATTGTTTTGAAATTATTTGATCATTTTCCTAATACCCCAATAACAATTTGAAAAAATCATATATAAACAATGGAAAAATTAATAATCAGAGATGGCGACTGGTAATTGTCGAATTAAAACGTAATATAGGTAAATAGATAAGTAAATAAATTAGTGAACTATTTAAGCTATTGTTGATATAGTTAAACAAATTTTTATATAATTATATCACATTTTACGAAATGTTCTCACTTTTTTTGGGTCACTCTGTATATCATCATCATATATATTAAAGTTATAGGCCCTATTTCGCGATGTTTATATGTTTATATGTTTATATGTAACCGATTTTGTCACACACGTTTTGGTTAATATCTCGCTTATTAGGCGTTCTATCCGCATTCTGATATTTTTCCCAGACGTCCGAAGGTTGACTGAGTCTTTACATCTTTTTCTTTTTATTCTTCTTTTTCTCCTCTATTTGTTACAACTGTTTTAGTTTGGTGATTTTTGGAAATTTTAACTTTTTAATTAGCCTAACTTTTTTTTCATTCGCTTATAACTCTGCGAGTTTAAGAGCTAAAATCATTTTAATATTTTTTGGCAATTGCCACCGATGAGTAGTATCGTTACACACTTTTTTTTAAATTCTTCGTCTTCTAATTTTCTTATGAAACCTGATTTAGTGAAATTTCGTATTTTTCAGCTTTTCTCTGCGAATTTACGACCAAAATATAATTTTATTACATCTGTGCATACATCACAATGGAATATAATTTATTTTCGTATTTGTTAGCTTCTATCGTTTAAAATTCACCTTTAAAATCTAAAAAACGCGTAATTTTTATATGAAAAATCGACGTACCTACCTACATACAAATGAAAGAAAATGAAAAAAAAGAAAAACCTTGATATTTTCTTAATAAACGCAACACTTCATATTTTCAAGCAGCAACCGTGAGCTGTAATTGGTCAATACCCTCATTGGTTACATTTCATACATGGCTGCCTGAAAATTAAATAAACAGCTGTTTTACCTGTCATTATTGCAGTGCGTAATTTTCGCGCAATTTTTTTTTTGACGTTTCAAATGTATGACTTTATTTCGACTCGGCATTGTAATAAACAGCTGTTGATTTTCGCGCATTTTTTTATGTCAGGTATCGACATCCAGATTTCACAGCTTGCAATAGTCATAGATATTTTATATTTTCCCGCACAAGATAAAATTGATGTTTTCACTCCGGAATTCGGTTAATTGTGGTGAAATACATACAATTTTTCTATACGTTTTTTTCGATTTTTATAGGTTAGGTCTAGAATGACACAATGATGATTTTTTAAATGCGTCATTGAATTAATTATTATTTCGCAGTTGTACACGTGACTTAAGTACGTCTGCCTTACTACAGACCGGTCGAAGGAGTTAGTTCTTTTACGCGTCTGTTATTCAATATTTAAATTGAATACTTCTGGTGATAGATAAACCTGTAACTTACTTACTTACCTATCATCGCGCCGTTTCCTCGCGGGGGTAGGCAGAGGATAGAGCGCCATACTCTTCTGTCCTGACACATAATTCTCGCTCATCCACATTCATACATCTTCTCATACAAGCTCGATGAGTGATGGATTATTATTTTTCTCTTTTATTTTTCTTCTTCTTTTCCTTTCAAATCACTTATTATGATTTTATCAATGAGTATTAACAAAATGTTTGTTTTTTTTAAAACCTGGAATGATGGGTTGGTTGTGTATATCGGCTCTGTTTTTTACAATTTTAGGATGCCGAGAATAGTGGTATTTTTTTACGTGGTAAGTAATCTAACCTAACCTTTCTCAAAGATCAACACGCCTTTGACCATCTCGGGTTGTTAGTTGTGTACGTCGGCTCTGTCGCTTTTGAAAAATCGACGTACCTACCTACATACGAATAAAATGTAGAACATTTTTTTCAGACTTATTAATCAAACGCAACCGTCTATATTTCAAGCGATAATCGAAGATTCTTATTGGAGGAGCTCTGATTCGTTGATTTAAAAAATGGCCGCCTGAAAACTGTGAATGATCAGCTGTTTTACCTGTGCCATAATTTTAGCGCGCTTTTTTGACGTTTTAAATTTTCACAAAATGGTCGCTGAATAAACATCTGTTTTATGTCATTCAATTTAACCTTAAGCTATGACTTTGACGTTTCTGGTCAGCCATGTTTTTTTTGAGCCATGAAATGAATTCGATAGAGGTTAGTAAGATGTCGAAATGATTTTTGGGAAACGTGTAAAAATTGTACACGTGGTTAATAGGAATTTGGTTAATTATGGTGAAGTCATACATTATACTTAGAAAAATTTTCTGTACGTTTTTTTGGATTTTTATAGGTTATGTCTAGAATGACACAATGATGATTTTTTAAAAGCGTAATTGAATTAATTATTATTTCGCAGTTGTACACGTGACTTAAATATGCCTGTCTTACTACAGACCGGTCGAAGGAGTTAGTTCTTTTACGCGTCTGTTATTCAATATTTAAATAGAACAGTTCTGGTGATAGATAAACCCGTAACTTACTTACCATCACACCGTTTCCGGGGTAGGCAGAGAGGATAGAGCGCCACACTCTTCTGTCCTGACACATAATTCTCGCCTCAACCACATTCATACATCTTCTCATACAAGCTCCATGAATGATGGATTATTATTCTTCTTTTTTATTTTTCTTCTTCTTTTTCTGTCAAATCACTTTTTATGGTTTTATCAATGAGTATTAACAAAATGTTTGTTTTTATTAAAACCTGGAGAGATGGGTTGATGGTTGTATATGTCAGCCCTGTTTTTTACAATTTTAGGATGCCGAGAATAGTGGTGTTTTTTTTTTACGTGGTTAGTAATCTTACCTAACGCTTCTCAAAGATCAACAGGCCTTTGACCCTTTTGGGTTGTTAGTTGTGTACGTCGGGTCTATTTTTTACAATTTTGGGATACCGAGAAGTGGTATTTTTTTTAGGTGCACGGGGTGAGTCTGTGTAGCTCCTGCACAATTTCTTCACCACCCCTTAGGTTGTTGGCTATGTACGTCGGTTCTGTTTCTTCCAATTCTGGGATACCGAGAAAAGTGTTTTTTTTTTTGTTGGGTGAGATTGAAAACAGAGTACTGCGTCTCTGCAGGATACGTCTGCTACCGTGCGGTAGCTGTGCGGGCATGCTAGTATAATATTAAATTGATACGTAATTATCCGACGCTTTTTTTTTAAATTATATTGTAAAATAAATAAAATTGTAATACTATATTATGATATAACGAAAAACGAAAACAAACTCAAAACATATTATTTTCAATTCAATTGTCATTCGGTGACGTAATCACCGTAATCGTGAACTGTCGATGTTGAAGTTCTCGGCCCTAGTGGTGCAACTATCGTTCTCTTCCACAGCCGCCAGAAGAATCTGGTCATCAAAATCTGAAGATCGACCCTTTCCTAACTTGTCGTCTATGTTGGTATCGCCAGCTTTGAAGTAAACAAACCAATCTCAGCGTGCCCTTGCGCTAATCATTCCTTCACCGGAAATATGAAATAACTCACCAGCTTTCCACCTTTTCTCCGAGTGGTACAGCATAATGTGGCGTATATGTGTATAGTTTTCGATGCGCGTTTTAAGTTCCTAACCCTATTATGACAAATATCAATTAAACGTCAAATACAAAAAACAAAACATCGCGAAAAAAATAATTATAAAAAATAATTATCCACCAATCTAATACGTCCTCGAACAATTATCGATTAAAAAATTTTAATATAAAATTTGATTTATAATTTCTATGTTTTTTGTGTACACATATATGTATATAATATATACTATAATACATAATATAGAACTATTTAATACATGTCGGTTCCAAGAATGGTAGCGCTTGGTTTCACAGGTCGAACATTGTACGTAGTCAGAGCTTAAATTGATATAGCCAAAATTGAATGTATATTTAAAATCTTATTGTATTTATTAAATCAAAATTCAGTAGGTAGATAAAATATTTCAAAATAATTCTGTAAAGCATTTTACGGCCTCATGAAGATTGATAAAATTAATTGATTACTTATCAATAATTATTCCTAAATTATTTTTCTACGAGTATTTAGGTAAGACTTATATTTATTTATTATAATTATATATTTATTTAGTATAGTAAAGTATTTAGGTAAGACTTATATTTATTTATTATTATTATATATTTATAAAATTAAATTAATTATATATATATATATATATATATATATATATATATATATATGCGTAGATATCTTTATGCGGTTATTTCTGTCGTTAGAAATTATGAATTGTGAGAACCATACAATTGGACGATATTTTCTAAAATGGGCGATTGTAGTGTCATCTCTTGGCAGATGGCGCAGTTAGTTTTGATACAATACACTAATAATAAAACTATAATGAACTCGGAAATTTTAAAAATTTTATTCGTCGACAATTTTATATTACAGTAAAAGGGACCTCCACGCGATCAATTATATTAAAAATAATTTTTATTTCATCGATAATATTGATTTGTGTTAACTCTGATAATATTGACATTCGTATCGTGGAGTAAATAATCACATATGTCTGATGATCCATCCTCTACACATCATTTGTTACGATTTAATAATTCATGTCAAAAAACATGATGACTTACTTTTAAATGTCATGTGTATGATATGAACTAACTGTCGATTTCGAAGATAGAAAAAAAAATCTACAAACTGGTGTCTCCGTAAATACTAGCTACTACTATAAATACTATAGCTAAGTCCTGATCGGTTGTATATTATTCCTGAGTATATTATACTGAGTATATTATTCAAATTATGCAAATAAAAACCACTAACTAACCTGCTTGATCTAGTCGGCAATCTGCCTATATGCAATCTGTTGTCGTTGCCTCGATGCTCTTCCGCGGATACTCAGCTGGTCATCCTCCGAAACTTGATCAGACATCTTCGTAAAAGATGTGTCATCGAGCGCGTTCCAACAGATTTTGGTCCGCTTTTATTTTTGGTTTATCCACATAAAAATAGAATACACGTACTCAAGTTTTGAAAATCAGGGCTACCAACCGAAGAATATATAATACCTAAATTGAAGGAAATATCGATAAATATCCCAGGAGGCTAACACGCACCACTGGTTGTAGCGCTGTTGATGACGATAGTATTAATTTAAAAAATCTTTAAATATGTCATTGTACCGATTTTGCAACAGCGCCGTTATCTTCTGAGCCCCTTCTACCATACTGAATTTCGGAAAAATAACCGAAAAACATTATTATCAAATGGCCATGAACTACCTGCCTATTTATGATTGCACAAGTTTATTTTCATGATTCTACTTTTTCATATCTATATTTCTCTCTAGATACTTCGCTGAAATACATATTAGTTATTTAATTTAAAATAAAATAAACGTTTTTGGTGTGTACATTTATTTACACTCTCTTTTGATTTATGTATACACACGCGTGTGTACATTTTGCTTAACTTTATTGTTTACTTAATGTTGAGTAAACATTACGTTTTATAAATTTCACGTACTACAAGGTTAATAAAATAAATGTAATAGCGCTCTTTTAAAAACATGGTATGAGAAATAAGATCGATCGCTTAAGAATATGTAAAAAAATAGCGATTTGTCATAATATATTTGCCAACCTCTTGCTGGTATTGATAATTTAAAAAAATCAGAGTTCAACAACTGCTGGAATGCAGTACAGAATTATAATATTTTTATTACTATTTACTACAAAGGATTCTATAGAATATTGGGTTATTCCAATTATGAATTAAAATTTGTTTTACTTTTTATAAAGAAAACGATAAAATTACTGAAATATTTGATTTTTATAATATAAAATGAAATATGAAGTGTATATATACGAGAGGGGTTTAGAACATTAATTACGGAACGAGGGGCATTCTACACACACATATCCAACGAAACTAAATCCGATAGTTTATGACACATATATGCAACAGTAAAAGAAACTCTTCAAAAATTAAATCTTTATTAAGGAAAACACATTCTTATTGTGAAGTTGTAATTATTCAGAACATAGCTCTGTGATATTTTAAATACTAAATTAATGTATTAATTATAAATATATACATATAAAATCAATTTTGTCGAAAAATATTGTTTTAGCGTCACCGGGATTCGAACCTGGATCTTCATTTCCAATCCGGGGAAGTGCACTAGTGCACTTCCCCGGATTCGAATCCCGGTGACGCTAAAACAATATTTTTCGACAAAATTGATTTTATATGTATATATTTATAATTAATACATTAATTTAGTATTTAAAATTAAATCTTTGTGTAAAAAATACGTATTTTTTTACATTAATGCATATTATATTGTCAGCTTTTAAATTTTAGTTCTAATCTAGTCATATTTTTAAAAAAAGTCAAGGAGCTCTTTGATTGCGTGAGTGGCACCAAATTAATCACGTGGGTGCCACCAAAATGAAATTTTTGGTACAAGTAATTTGCGTTAGTTCTAGTCTATTTATTTGGTGGTCTGTGGGACCAATGTTATTTGTGAATTAAAATAAAATAACTTTGTTTCCACCACTTTATTAGATATCCATGCTTCCAGAACAATGTTCTCTTCTTCTGTATTGTATTATATCGCATTTGTGTCCCGTTACGCATCTAATTATTGTCTAACAGGCAGTGAGTAACATTTTTTTCGAAATTCGAAATGTTCGATCTATCAGTAAAAGAAAATATATAATCCGCGCGTGCAATAGATACACGTTTTATTTAGATTCGTATTTAAAATGTGCTTTTAGTAATTTTTAATATTTTTTTAATAAATTACAATATTATTTCTTGGTACTCGACATAAATTTTGAGGCCAAATCTTAAATAACCGTCCTAGGAGGAGTCACATGCTGGTGTAGATAGTTATAATTCAAAAGGAGAAAACATACGGTCGCGCAGACCGACAACAATCATACCGCTTAAAAAATATTCGAAAATTCGCGTTAAAATTCTCACAATAGCTAAAAATTTCCATATGTATATGTTATCCATATTATTATACTGTTAATGGCCCTTATTCAAGAGTGAGATTCATTATAAAGAACAATATACATTTCACCTTTATCTACTCAGAAATCAATATCTGTGGATGCACAACGTCTTACATGGATGGCGTGATATTCCGAGATGTATTAACATTCTCATAAAGGTTTTTAAAACACTTATATATCGTTGGCGTACAAGCATTTCAAAATTTCGCAATAAATTCTCTAAAATAATTCAGGAATAGATAATTTCATCATCCATTAAAAAAATCAAATTTTTTTCTTATCCAAGAAAATATAATAAAGTCACGAAAATGTTGTGTTTTATTGTGCCATTCTTACAAACATAAATAAAAGAGCAGGCCCGACAACTTGAAGATAAAAGTCCGGAACGGGACATGACTCATTGTACATTAATTAAAATTTAGTACCAAAATAATACTGATTTTTTTTCTTTCAGCTCGCTAATTACAAACTTCAACTTAAAAGAGGAAAGAACACTTGCCTAAATTAAATTAAATGTTTTTTTAACAAATTTATTTGTAATTGGGTCATCTTCTGCAATTAGACGGTTGAAGGGAATTTATAATAATTTGTTCCGAATAAACTTTTTTAACTTAATAAATCAGTTAATTAAATCTAGTTACATTACTCGACTTGGATAAAATCAAAATAATACAATTATATCGTTTTCAATGATAGTAGGGGATAAAAAATGACAATAATTGTTATTTTGTATACTAATAATATTTTAATCTCGTGATCTTTTGAACTCATTGATTTATTTTTGTTGTTGAAATTCACTAGTTTTGAAAAGCCACTGTGTTTGAGATTAGCTAATACTCTAATCAAAGAGTGGACGGGGATTTTAATATTTTACACAACAAGAAAAAATATAAATTTTCAATTTTTTTCTATCATTATAAATCCATCAATCATAATAATTATTATTTCATTAGAAACTCAATTAAAGATTTTATCATTTTTCAATCAATACAACAGAAATATTCAAAATATTGATTTGTCAGATGAAAATTTGCATTCATATAATATCAGTAATATTTTAATCATTATTGTATGAATATAATAATTCATTATATTAATACCACATATTTAAAAACATCTGCCACATTTGAAGACATTTCTTTTAGAAACTTTTACATCAATACAGTAATTCTTTTAACTTAATATAAATAAAATAGAGCTGCTTTTGAGAGAGGTCAAATTAATATAATTATAAATCATTTTTATTTTTAATTATATAAATAAAATCATATTAAAATCACATTATATAAAAATGATATTTCTGTAAAATATAAATATTGACCAGATCGATTTTAAAATGTTCACCCCGAAACACTGATTGATGATAAACTAATAGTAAATAATTAAAAAGTGAGTGTTTAGTTATATACTGCTTTAAGTAGAAGCGATTCCTCTGAAATCGTTCGGCCTCAACTCGAAGTGCTTAAAAACACAATATCTTATTTAACAATGAAATTAAATTTTTCTGTATTATTCCGTATCTTAATAGAATTTGTATTGTTAAGTATACGGCCTCGTTATAATTTTTTCAAATAAAATAAATCATTTTATTTTATTAACGTTGAATTTTTGGTGAATTGGATATTTCTTGACACTTAGAACACTGGATGTCAGAGAGAAATATTTTCTAAATTCTTCCATTGCAGATAAGTTTTTTAATAAAGCGAGAAATAAATTAAAAAAACACTCCGTAAAAACCACATAACATAACATTAATCATTCAAAACCTTCAGAAGCCCTCTGCTTCCTTCTCATACAGTTTTGCAATTAAATTTCTACAAAAGTCTGGCTTTTTATATTTATTCAGAAAACTTTTGTATGTTGGCAAGACACACGGTATTGTTTCAAATGTTAATTTAGTCCTCAAAAACAGGAAAAGTTACACAAATCTTATGTATCGTAAATTTCAGTTTTTCATAACTTTAATGAAACCCGTATCAAATTATGTTGTACGTATTTATTTTTATGAAAATAAATTGTTGATGCAATTTTTTTTTAATATCTTCAATTAGAAGTCTAATAAACAAACACATCTGCCTTCTGACAAACATAATTATAAAACAAATATTTGACGAATGAAAAAAATTATTAAATTAATTTGATTTAATTTTAATCAAAATTAATGAGAAACATTAATAAAATATCTTGAATGTATCAAAGGTATTTTAACAATTTCAATTGTTTTAAATATTTTAATTATACTTAATTAAATTAAAAAAGTAAAAATTACAGTATTAATGATTGATATCTGTAAGTCAAAATCACTAACTGTGACTGAATATTTGAAAATATCGTGATTCACAATTGTCGTCTGAAAATATTATCAACTTAAATAGCGAAATCTTCCAAAATGTATCTGGCAGATTATTTATATGCATGAACTCAGCGAGAGCACGTGATCTGAATATGCTTATAATGTATTACACAGCATACGTGTCATAAGTATTCTTACAATTTTCGAACAAAATGTGCCATGAAAATAGGACTAACTTTGCTGGTCTCCTGAATGAGACTCGTACCCCCGACTACTGGATCGCTAGGCGGGTGTTTTGACCACTATATCAACAACGCGTCAAGTTTATGATTTTATTTCAACTGGGGGAGTTTTGAGATTTATTTTGAAAGTCTCAAATACATATATAAAATAATATTTTTTGAAAATAGCAATAGTATTAAAACAGTGATTACAGTCATAATTTTCCAATATCAATTCCAATCACACTCACACCAGTGAGTCAAAAGTAGACATTCATCTCTTTACAACTTTCAAGTTCATTTTTGACAATTGTAAAACAAGTCAAGTTAAATTAAGATATTTTAAAAAGAATTTAATAATATATATATATATATATTTCCAAAGCTGCCGCAGAAAATATTAAGTCCTTTGTTAATTAAATGAAAAAATATTTCAAACAAATCGAATTATAATAAAAGGTAATATTTAGCTTTCATTACAATAATAATTGCTTGTTATTTGTACATACCTTGTAGTATATATAGGTATATAATTTTCGTACTTAATCCCTGAACCTGCACGCACCGAATACATCTTTATGATGGAATTTGTATCAGAAAAATTTTAGTAATTGATCCTTTAACCACGGTATTTTATATTATAAATTTTTAAATTCCACAGAACTGCCCGAAATTGAACCTGATCCCATAAATATTTCAGGTCCCAAACCAGAATTTGAACCCAAAAGTAGTAATGAAACTCAACCCCTAATTTTTGTAATATTATCATCTAAGGGAAGCTAATAAATAAAATATTTTATTATTTTTCTGTATTTTTATTTTCGGCATGAATATTTGCCAAAACATAGTATGTTATTGTTGATTAAATGAGTAGAAAAAATAGTTTGCCTGTGCATGATAGTATATGTATATAGGTACTGTTCCGTATTGTGTTCCGAGGATTATAATTACCTTTTTCGAAATTTTAAATGTTGAAGAAGCGCGTCGAAGCGGAAATAAAAACCTTTCAAATACTTAAGTCTCATTACTATCTAGACTCGAGCTAAGGCCTTAAGTTTTGTTTCTAAAAAAAGCTCTAGAATAGAACCAGTCGCATACAACAGTAAGTCCCTACCGACATGCAAACATTACGTATAGAACACACGCGGTTGGATTGTATCATAGAGGCTTAGATTTGACATTTATATTATATATTATATTATACAGTCAACTGTAGTAGGTACTAATTATAAAAAATTAAGGTTTATAGTTTATATTAGAGATAGCTTAGCAGTTGTCATTGATTTGAGTACAAATTTATAATTTTAATGTAAGGGTATAACGGCATGTTCATATTAAAATTAAAATACATAAAATATTTAATATTATGTTACTGCTTCTTATTGTTTGCTGAAAATAAAGTCGGATATCAAATCGTGCTTCAAATTTATATATTTCATATACAACTTATTTAATTTTACTATTGTATTGCTACTGGTAAGAGTATACAGAGTAATATAATCGAGTGTAATCATTAAATCAAAAATTTTATGTTAAAAAAAGTCTTCGTGGACGCGCTTCTTTGGCGACCAAAATACTTTTTTTTGAATGCCGGTTGATAACATTAATATTGTAGATGTTAATAATTAATTATAAATTAATTAGTACTTTAAAGATATACATATCTATCATATAAATAAATGTAATTAAAAAAATTCCTTTTTTTTTTTAATTTAAAAAACACCAATTCAACGCATTATTGTGAAATTATTCTATGTACATAATGAACATTTAGTTATTAAACCAGTAAATTTCGCCTCATACCTCACAAACTGCGTTAAAAATTCAAACAATGATTATGTTCTTCTCGGGTTGTAAATAAATAAGCTTTTAAAGTTATAAAATTAGATATAATTTGAACCTTTTCTACTGACTACAATATACATGGTTACGAAAAAAATTATTCAGTTAATATTTATAAATTTCATTGGTTTTTATATTCGATGGAATAATTGTATTGTTCTTATTTACTAAAGCCACGCTGACTTATTGCCGATAAGTGGTCATGTTTTGCTCATTCAGAAAATTGGACTCTAAAAGTAACAATTAAAATCTAAATATTTAATTAACAATACAATTATCCTACTTACTAAATTATATCACGATATTTAAGCTTTCTCTGAACTTATTGATAGTATACAGTGTGGCCCAAACATTTCGTAAAATGTGATATAATTACATAAAAATTAGTTTAACTATATCAACAATAGCTTAAATAGTTAACTAATTTACTTACTTACCTATTTACCTATATTACGTTTTATTTCGACAATTTCCGGTCGCCATCTTTGATTATTAATTTTCCCATTGTTTATATTTGTTTTTTTCAAATTGTTGCCCAGAATAATAAAAATCACTGCAGAAGACTGTATTCTGATAAAAAATGTGCGAATTGGAAAACGTTGGGGTGCTAGGAAAACGGTCAAAGAGTTTCAAAACAAAGACTGGGATATAGCTAGACATTACAGCATAACTGGACATTACAGCAGGACGAAGCTCCATCTCACACAGCCAGAAATACAATCAACTTTATTCGTAGTGAGAATGTTAATTTCATCGAGCCAGGCATGTGGCCACCGAACAGCTCAGATTTAAACCCAGCAGATTACGCACAATGGGGTGTTTTGATGATTTCTGATTAGCTAAATATTGTGCAAAATAAATAATATTAAGAATTATAAATAACTCATGTATTACGAGATGTTCTCACTTTTTTTGGGTCACCCTGTATATAGGGCTATGTATTTTTTTTAACTATTGAAATCATCACAATAACGCGTGAATTGGGTTTAAATTTTGTATATATGTATACATTATATAACTTTTTTTAAATATTATATTAAGTTTTATTTATGCGCGTGTGGTTTAAAAAATGATCAAATGGAAGTCATGATTAGTTAGTAACGTATATGTTAGATCGGATTATTTAATCCGCAAATACGGTTATGTTATCGTGCCTCATGTTCCGCGTATTCTTGCAGCATCTCCTTCTACTACGAGTTCTCCAAGGAGCAGGACTACATTTGTACCACCGCCGAAGACTCCGGGATGCACCTGTGCTCCAACTTCCCGCCGTATCGATATGGCGCTCTTGCTTGCACGGCCGAACCGGAGCCGCACTCGCTGAACGCGCCGACGAATCACTCCTGCGTCAACTGGAACCAGTATTACACCAACTGCACGCAGCGTGGCTCGAATCCCTTCCAAGGGACCATTTCGTTCGACAACATCGGGCTGGCGTGGGTGGCCATTTTTCTGGTAAGTATTCATTTCAAACAGAATGGGTTTTCCCTGAAATGGGGTCCTTTCTAAAATGCGTCAACAGGTCATTACTCAGTTTTTTGTCAAAACTGACTATTCAGGATTAACCTTTCACAGAGACTCAAACTTTCCTCATTTAAACGACACATACACGATGTATCTTCTAAATTTTATTCTAAATTAATTTCCATCCCAAACTTTTCCATAAACTCTCTCGGCCTATATGATCCCGCATCCGATCCCCACCATCTTCGTACCATTTTACTTTTTTACCCTGTTCTTGACCGTATTGAACAAAATGTATAAAAAGATTCACTAAAAAATAAAAATAAATGTAAAAAATTCAACAAAATCAAACAAAAAAGAATTAACAAAATAAAAAATATCGCACACCTAGATCAAAACTAAGACAACTCAAAAAGTCATTTCCAGTAGGCAAAAAAATATAAATATTTTCCTCCATTTTTTGTTACTAAAGTTATGAAACTAAATAACATTTTAGGTCATCAATATATCCTAAAATGACACTATCCGAGTACTGGGGCTAAGTCAATTGGGTGTATGACGTATTTGTACTGCGATTATTATAAATTAAATTTTAGAACTTTTGAGTAAGTCAAAACACCTACGAGACTATTGCAATTAACGACTCTAATATTCATCATGTATAACATCTTAGGTAAATGGTCTTAAATGTATCAACTAGAAAGATGTGCAAAAAAAAATAGCACAGAACTATGTTCTGAAAAAACTGTAACATTACAATAATAATGAGTTCTTCATAAAAATATTAACTAAATATTGTGCATTAGTTTACATGGACACATTAATTAAAATTTTTGTGTACAAATTTAAACCATAATAATTCTTAAACGCCGGATGTACTCCAGCATATTAAAATACAAAAGATTCAATAAGTACCTACTTAAAATATATACCCATAACTTATCATCTAAGATATTTGAAATGAAGAACCATTTCCATAAATTTTGATTATGAAATATAATCTACTTCGGAATTACCTATGGGTGGACCCTTGGGTTGAATAAGAGGATCAAGACAGACTTTTTGATTTAAAAATTCTAGGACAGAAGTGTGCGATAGGAGCCAGATTGATTATTATTATTTGATAAATATTATTTTCTTGACCTTCTAATTATAATTCTCATTGATATTCTTATTATGCCTGACTTGATAAGTTTTATTTAACCTTTTCTACCCCGAATTATTTATTATATTTGAGTGCCTAGCTAGTATATTTTTTGTAGTATTCTTCAAACATAAAATAATCAAATTGTAATGGTAAATAATAAAAAAATCTAGATATATTAATATTATTCTGTTATTAAGGACACATTCTTATTGTGAAGTTGTAATTATTACGGGGAAGTGCCCGGATTGGAAAAAAGAACCAGGTTCGAATCACGGTAGCGCGACAACAATATTTTTCAATAAAAATGATTTTATATGTATATCTTTCTAATTAATACATTTAAATAGTATTTAAAATATTATTCGTTATAATTTGTGGTACTTCTAATTACAGTCAGATTTTACATGATGTATACAAAAAATTTAAAAATATAGCATAGTTCAAAACACATGAAAAAAATATTCTAAAATATTAAAAGAATAGGTGAGAATTTAAGAAAAAAAATTACGTTAAAACCGCCTCTAACCAAATTTGTAACAAAGCGCAACTGACATTTCACTCGCCGCAGTGTTGACATAACAAAAAATAACTAATCTTAGTAGTCTAAATAAATCGAGTAGACTTTTATTTACATAAACATAGTAGTATCGTTAGAGAATTGACACCACAGTAAGATACACGACTAGATCATGTCAATGGTACTTTAAAGTGTCGTCAGGGTAAAAAGGGTAAAAATGTAAAATCCCTTTCAGGTAAAACTATTCAATTAAAATTTTAATCCGACATTTTTAACACTTGGCATATAATAGAATAGTGTTTACAAATCTATGTAACTCCCACCAACTCGGCCAATGTAGGTTTTGACTCGGTGTATTAACACTTAAACAGGTACTTTTTAAAATTTCACGATTTCATACCGAATACCTCCATTACTTAAAAAGACGTCATCTATCACAGTCTTCGCAAAAAGATTTTTTTCGCATAAATTAATGTTTTAGATAAGCTCATACAATAACAAAAAAAAAAATTTTTTTTAGTTTTCTGTTTTTTTCAATAGGTATGGGTTTATTTTTTTGGACTCCTCGCTGCATTTTTCTACATCTAGTTATTCCATTAGTTTTTTATGTACTTTTCTATGTATTATTTTTTATGTATTAAAATTATTGAATATAAATAAAAACCCAGCTTTGTAATGCTTTCTTTATACTCAAATTTGATAGGCAACTGATTTACAATTCGAATATATCGGAGTCAAGTGTAAATTTTCATTAAAATACGAAATTAATTTGTTTTAAAATCTTTTAATTCCGACTGTCCATTTTTCCAAATAGAAAACAAATTTCTTCATTTTAACTATCAGAAAGTTCAAAATACGAAATGGTTTCTGAATTTTAACTATCAGAAAGTTCAAAATACGAAATGGTTTCTGAATTTTAACTATCAGAAAGTTCAAAATACGAAATGGTTTCTGAATTTTTCGATTGTACAAAATTGTCGATCTGCGTTCAGTGTTGAATATAGGCATCTCTTTTTTTACTTACCACAGCTCCCTATCCCTCCTGCGCTTTGTTTCCAATTTTGCCTAACAACTTTCCTGACCATTGCACCTTACAAGTTGTGCGGGTAAATAAGTAAATAAAACATCATTAGCAATTTTTTAAATACATAAACATAAAACATGAAAAGTTACTAAAATGAACTTAGGGATTTCATTGATTGATTTGGCAGAATTTTATTTCGAAGAAAACATTAATGAACATTATCACATTTTCAAATATTTCGCCGCTATTTATCAATATTTCCTAGAAATAATAAAGCCAGCTTACGTGCCTCATTACCTCAATAGCCAACTGTATTTAATTTTAGTTCATTTTACACCTGTGGATGGGAAGAACAGCAACCAAACATGATATTACTCAAAAAAATTGTGTGTACAGTACAAAGTGAAAATAAAAACTATATATTTGGACGCTAATGTATGGAAGTGAGACCTGCAGCTGGCAGAAGAGGAACGAAAGTAGACTGAATGCAATGGAAATGAGATCACTTAAGCGTATATGTGGCAGACCTATTTATGACAGCATAAAGAATGAAAAAATAAGGAAATAATATAAAACTATCTTAGTATAGTGATTTGGTCATATGGAATGGATGAATGAGAAGAGATTAGTAAGAGAGATATGTAACACAAGTGTTGATGGCACCAGATATAGAAGACGTTCGCGGAATACTTGGCACGACCTGGTAAACCAGATACTGGAGAATGGTCCTGTTAGAAACCTCAATTATCGGCGAGCTTGTATGAATGTGGATGAGGCGAGATTTGTGTGTCAGGACAGAACAGCGCTCTATTCTTTCTGTCTATCCCCGCCGAAAACGGCGTGATGGTAAGTTAGTTAGTTATATTTAAAAAAATTTAACTTAGGGACATTAACTCATGAACCCAGAATATAATTAAATAGTTAATTACACTTACTTGTAATATATCGACGTACACGGATACATTAAACAAGTAAATTAAGTATTACATTTATTCGGCAGCATTTCAAAATAAGCCTTGGCAGTATATCACTGTTACGAAATCAAATTAAGGTAATAAATTATGTGAGGAACAGACAGTGTTGCAGAAAATTTGCTACGACTCTGTACGTGCGTGTAGGTTAACCACTAAGACAATTCCAATATGCGAAAACAGACGGATATACCATCTCGTCTAACATTAGTTAATGAAGACGGATTGTGACTTACTCACAAACAAAGATTGTCGCTAAATTTGTATTCGTATGTCATTGTTTTGGTTTATTTTTTAGTAATACATTTTTAATATTGAGCTGAGGTATTACTACATTTTTAGGAAAGTTTACGTTTAACTTATCAACATAATTAATAATTATTATATTGTACATAAAATATAATTATTGCTTCTGCAATTCGTGTTCAAGTTATTTTGATATCCACCTTGGTTTGACAATCAGTAATATATATTTGGACAGTGGTGAGGCTAAACAGAGAAAGACAGTACTTACGTAAATTAAACTAATTTTTTTGCACAACGAATGAATAAAAGGCCTGTGCGGAGCACTCGGCGACACGCACGGCCGACCCGCTGCAACACGCTGCGGCGCATGGTTAACGTCATACGGTGCCAATTTGGTAATGCTCCGTCAGGTGCCACACTGTGTCTAGCTCACCATATATTATATATACCTATGTATTATGACCCTATAGAAATATATCAACCAAGTTTTACCATACAGCTCCCTTACTTTCTAAATTACCATTGTTTGCCTAAATTACAATTGTTCACATTCTGCACACTGAGTTTATACTAAAAAAAATCTGTTTTAAAAATCAAGCCAGCAAAAATAAATTAAATAACTTTTAATTACAACGTTTTCTGCGGAATAATTTTCAATCAATTAAGAAATATCTTTTCTATACATTGTAATGAACGTCTTGAGTTTTCACATAATTAAGAGAATGAAACAATTAAAATTTATCTTAAGATTGATCGAAACATTGCGTGAATTTGAAGTATAAATCCTTTAAGTAGATTTCTATTGTTCATTTGAATCTATTATCTTTTGAAATTAAACGGTGTTCATTATATAACGAAATTATACATTTTGATTAATGTTCCAAAATATTACTAAATAAAGTGATGATTCAATTAAAATTACGTTATTAAGGGTTGTAACTTAAAGATCTAGTGATAGAAAAGTGAGAACGAAGCGATCTGACACTGATGGGAGCCTGCAATACTTGTTTTGGGTGTCATGCTAGTAGAATCGTTTATTTTTTAGATGTCACTCGTACAGTTGATAGGATAATGCACGATAATAAGATATTAGAGTAAATATTTATATTTTTCAGACCTCAACTACTGCCCAATCACAATAATATATACGATCACTTTTTTATATAGTTTGAAAGAGACTTGTTATAATTTTGTACAATTCCCAATGATATATAATATAATTATTTCTTGACGTATTGATCGTAAATATATTAAAAGGAAAGAATTTATTCATATTAGAATTAAATATTTTTGACGACCATTATTACTATTTAAAAGAGAACACAAGATTTATTATTATTTTATTTGTAACTTTATAATAGTAGGTAAAAATCTGTTTGGACTGTGCCCGTCTCACTAGAGAAATTCTGTGTCGAGACGGGCATAGTTTACAAGCAATTGTTCAATTAATTAGAATTACAAGTAGATAGAATTACATTTATTACTATATAAAAGGTGTATATGAAGAACAATTTTAAAATTGACTTAATTTTTGGATCACTTTGTAGCAATAATTAATATAGGTATGAGTCAATATGTTTGGGTGAATGCACCAATACTGTCAATAGATACGTTATGTCAGTGACCTTATTATTTTCAAAAAAATCAGACCGCTTGTGTTTTGTAAATAAGACTACTGACATCAAATCTTCGATCTTTGATATAAAACGTGTCTAATAATTGACAGTAATGCAGTATTTAATATATGTAATGTTTTTAGGTGATATCCCTCGAAGGTTGGACAGACATCATGTACTACGTTCAGGATGCTCACAGTTTTTGGGACTGGATATATTTCGTCCTTCTTATTGTGGTAAGAGTTTTTATTTTGACACTTTTTATTTTCTCTGAATGTTAATACAATTAATATATATATATCAAAATCACGAACTGTGAGTCGATCACTGACATCTCCAAGTCACAATCACTGACAGTGATTAAATATCTGAAAATATCATGATTCTTGAATAATATAAATAAGATATGAACAAAATAATGCTGAACTTCTGTATTTGGGTCAGTTCTGACGTGCTTGACATTGTCGAAAAGATGGTACATTCGGTTTTTTCCTTAATTTATTTTTAATTCAATATAGTACTGACTAGTGATTATTAATAACACCCTATTTACTGAGTGACATGCTATTTATTTACATATAACAATACATTTATAAATAAATAAAGAATTCTTTTTTTTATGTATGCTAGGAAGCTGTGAATTAAATATGCATTTTACGCAAAGGAAGAGCCAAATGTACAAAGGAATTATATACTTAAATACTATTGAGGTATTAATTTATGTTCATTTATTTAATATATTGAGATATTATCGTAAAACTGTGATGACAGTTTTTAATCACTGGTGTCATCGAATACTAATCACGCTCACATCAGTGAGTCAAGAATAGCAATTTGTCTATGTACTAGACTCTAGAGTATATATATATTTTAATGAAAACATATTTAAAAGAATAGTCTCATTTATAAAAATAATATATTATTTATAGGATGTAATAGTATAACAGTGTAACAGTATGTGCAAATTCTGCACTGTTATGGAAAATATGATTGTTTGATATTTTTACAAAATCATGTTAAGCTTTAAGGACCGGTTGTGTGATCAGCAGCAACTTTTACTATAGTAAAAAAAATTATGAAAACGGGTTGTTTGATCGTTAGTAAAAAATTATTTACTTCTCGAAAGTAAAACCCGTAGTAAACTCATTTTACTTCCCGATATCCGATAGTAAAAACTAGAATCGACAGTTAAATATGGCGGACTTTACACAGCTGTTTCAAAAGTCATCTGACACATTGATACTTTGAAAATTGCAGTATACGATAATTAATCATTAAATATCCCGCTATTTTAGTGATGAGAGTTTGTCCGATGATGATCTCGTTGTATAATATACATTAGTACATAATACGTAAAAAAATCCACCACCAAAGTGACAGATTTAGATCGTCTAGGCGAAAAAATCTATAGATAAAATTAGGCATATTTCATGATTATTTGTCGCGCCTGGACATCTCCAGCTATGCTTTGACAGTAGTAAATTTGATGTATCGACAACCCGCAAAGGATTTTTACTACGGGCATTAGTAAAAAGTTACTACCGATCACATAAATGGCCCAAGTCTTAAATTACTTTAATTTGTCCATTATTAATCTACATCTTTGCTTCAAGCCATAAATTATCTAACAAAAAATAGTCTGGTTTGCTTGAATCTTTAAATTGATTAATTTAGTCAACAAAATATTTCAATTAATCGAAATAATCCCATAATTACGATTTTTTTTAAATGTTTACATCTCCTACATGGTTGAGATTAGGCACATATTACCTGAATATTTTCGACTCATAATTTAGTCAGGTATCCACCTATAAAATATTCTGGACTAGATCTGTTACACTCTGTATAAGCCACGTAATTTAAATGGTTAGCATGCCGTGATTTTTTCTCCCAGCAAGACAATGTTCCGGGTTCATATTCCAGTGGTAACTAAATATTTTTTCGATTCGTAGATTTTTCCTGTATGTCTTTCTAGTTAATTCATCTAATTTGTTACAATTAGGAATAATATTATAATCTAAACAATATAGTATATCTGAATAAATCTTTATAATCAAAAGTGTAGCGTGTATTAAATTGTGTGCAATTAAAACTAATTGTATGTTTATTTAATAAATTACTGCTTTACTACCAAAATATTATTTATTGATAGTATTAGATTTTTTTTTTCGTCTACAATTAAACTACACAAAGTGGAATTATTATATAAGAAACGCAAATAGAAATAAATTAAAATATCAATAAGAATCAATTTTATTTTATTTATTTAAAACATATACAAGTGAATTTTCATTCCAGTTTTCCATTATGACTCAATCTTCTTTCGTTCCTCGTTTTCCAGCTGTTGGCTTCAAATCCATATGTCGGTGTCAATACCACGACTCCATTACGCATCGCTAGTCTTGCTATCGTTGACATGTTCCATTAACTATTAATTGTATGCAAAGCACCATTCATTTTATTCCTCGTTGCTGCATATGTAGGTACTTATATTTGAACATATAATATATAAGTATTTTATTTTTATTTTACAAAGACAATCAACATTACATTAGACTTTACATAAATATAATAATAGCCCGTGGTCACGAATGAAATTTTTAAAAGATCAAAATCTCAACAACTGTACATGGTATTGAGATGTATCTCAACTAAATCTCTGAAATTATTTCATCGTGTCTCCTCCGTTGACATGAATCTTAAGATTTATGTGATATGCTACTCCTCTATAAGAGAATAACATTTATCGCATCAAATGCATTCAACAGTACATCAAAATTGACAAAAGTCCCTGTTGAGAGATATATAATCCTAGTGCTAACGTGGTATGCCGATGTCAAGTCCTCAGCGTACCGTATTTACATAATAATTTTCAACTTGCAATACACCCCTAAATCTGATGCAGTATTCATGCTCCCACTCGGGGGATGATACGTGAGACTTCTATTAAACAGGCTTCATGCTGTCAGCGAAATACTTCAGGTTCACATTTTTCGTAAGAACACCAATCAGCATTCAGATTTTCCTTTCAGTTCTATAAGTTTTCATTTAAAACGTTAATAATATTTCACGCGCTTTGTTGTCTCGCAAACTGCAGTTTAAGTAAAAAAAATTAGGGAAACTAAAGTAAATAAAGAGGCCCTTGTATATGTATTGTAATATATATGAGATATAAGAATATTAAATACACGTTTTTTAAAAAAATGCGTACTTTTAGGCGTATATTTATTATACAGGGTGTAATATATTTTGTCCACAATATTGTATGGGTCAAAATGACTAAATTACGAGTTAAAAATGTTCAAGGAGCATATACAAATTTTGTTTCGTCACGAACAATTTTACTGTTGAGATTTTTACAAAATCATATTAATTAAGCTTTAAATCTATGTACTTTGAAATAAATAATTACGAAATTTACACACCTTTGCTTCAAGCCCTAAATCATTTAACATAAAATAGTCTGGCCGCTAAAATTTTTGTTTTTAATATATAATGTGTAATCAATAAATTCTTCAATTAATCAAAATAATATAATCGCATAATTATAATTTTTCATTTTTTAAACCTCTGACGTGGTGGAGATTTGACACATACAGCGCCTAATTCCAAAATCCCCTATAACGGATTTTAGATAATTTGAGTTAAATATGAAGTTTTTAAGGTTTTTTTCTCAGCTGCATTGTTTCTTGCAAAAGTCACTTAAATCCATTAATGTTGCATGTTTAAAATCAGGGTTATTTCCAAAATACCCCAAAGCAGACAGAGTATAAATTGCTATTCACCCTAAAATTAAATCAGTTAATCACAACGCTTATTGATGATCACGTGATCTAAAATCCAGTATGTCTGTCAGAACGATGTGTACAGAAAAAAAATTATATTATAGAATTGTCTCTTTAAAAATTTCTGGTGTAAAAACAAACATTTTGTACATTTGCTTTCAAAATATACGTTGTCATTCATAACTTAAAAACACATAATGTTGTTTTAGGGGGTTTTGGAATTAGGCGCTACACGTGCAGGTTAAAGATTTTCGAATCATATTTTTAAATTATAATAATAAAATGTAATGCACGGAAGAAATGATTTAAAAAATACATTATTCCATTTCTTGCTGTAGTGGATTTTAATTTTTTTAAATTCATATCCAGAAAAAGTATTATTACTAAAAGTATTGTAGGGCATGAAACAATTGGGGCCCTATTTAATGTGGATCCCAATGTATCGCAATGACGCATTTAGGTATGGCTGCATGGGAGCCATAATTACGCCACTGCTCACATATTTATTAATGCAATGAATGCACATATAAGCAATTGTTCAAGGGTGTGAAAGAAAGTGAGGAAAATGTTTACAATAATTAAAAGAAAATAAATTTGCGAATAATCTTTTTTTTCTAATGCTTGTCATGTTGGCGGTCATTATTTTATCTGCTGCAGCTCGAAATAGTTGGACTGTGGACTTCACAAAACATTGGTTTCTTCAACCAGGACGTTCTTCATCTTACAGATGTCTTTGACTAGCAATTTTGCCTTGAATGATGAGTTGCAAATTCTGATATATTTTAGAATGCCTCACGATACTGTCAAAATATTGTAATATGCAGATATTTTTTGTTTTAAAGATTTCTTTGGCTTTTCGTAACCGAATCAACACATTATCATTAGTATCCCTTTCAGTCAGTCCAATTTATTTTAATAGTCGTCTGTAGATCCACATCTTAAATTTTTCAAGTCGCTTTAGCATTGTTTTAGTAAAAAAAATGTGTAACCTTTTCAGTTTTATTACAATATCTACATATTTTTCATCAGAGAAAAATAATACAATCAAATTACTTATTTTTGTTTTTAATTCGGTGATTATTTGAGATTCGTTCTTATTTTGTACTAGTATAGAGCGAGGGAAAAATTATCGACACTTTCGCCACGCCTTTTTGCGTTCTTAGATTTGGCACGACTGCGGTCACGTATGCGAAATTTGATCCCAATCGCGTCATTTGTCTTCCGGCTATTATAGTATAAACATGTCCACTACACAAGCAGTTTGCACCAAGAAGAAACAATGAGCGGTGATTCGATTTCTCTATTAACGTAGATTTAGGATGTTTTGCGTGTATTTAGAAAATTTTCTTAACATTCAATAAAATTTTATATGTGATACGTTAAATAGAGTAAATTTATATGCAAATATTTTCGTTATACCTTATCTTGGCGAACAAAACATCGATATCCATTGCCTAGTGAATAATTACTGTATTGTATAATCCATTGCCTAGTGAATAATTACTGTATTGTATGATCCATTGCCTAGTGAACAATTACTGTACTGTATGATCGAGAATAACATCGAGGAAGGGAATCACTGCGCCAGAATATGATCCGGAATGTGCTCTGGGATATATACCGGAAAATGTCCCGTGACGTGTGATGGGATATGTACCAGAACGTGTGAAGGAATATGTGCCTTAACAACACGGGATAAAAACATGAATTAAGTCGTTTATACTGTGATGGTACAGCATCATCGTTGAAACTACGAGAAATATATCTCGAAATCATTAGAAAACTCAATTCAACTTAAAAAGGAATTTGACATGGTCGCTAGTTATTTATTTTAACATAGAACGTATTTTCTCAGAGGCTTTGATAATATATTACCTCGGATAAAGTGCGTAACTTTTTTTAGAATAATATGCATTGAATAATTTTTTAAATACACATCGTTTTTATTTTCCGCGGTACAAAAAGCACAAGAAGAGATGAAAACAAAATATTAAAATTTGTGTACGAGACGGGGAAAACTAGAAAAACATGTTATATGCAGGGGTGATGTAATACTTATGTTTGAGACATGTAACGCGTACAGGCTATTGAAAGTACATGGTTCCTTGTGAAATATTTTAAATGATTCACGAGGGTTCTTAAAGATAAAAATTTGAACCCGTCCAACGCTGGGTATAACAGGTAGTTATTACATAAATAGGCCTTTTATCACGGAATAAGCTGAATGTACTTGAAGTACTCGAATTAAATATCTTTATAATATTCAAAGCACCACTTCGAAAATGTTAGATAATCCCGCCCTTTCTTGGGATGATCATATTTCACAGCAGTACGACTAAAAAATTACCCTTTTCATAATTATTATTATTCAAGGGATTAAACGTTAGACGTTTGTTAAAACAAAAATATAAATCTCTTGTTCAGTATGCTATTCAATTTAACTGTCAAGAATTTAAGAAAGTGGTTTGTAATCACTTAAACCAGTTAGAGCAGGGACATCCCAAGGGCGTAGGCAAGTAAGGCGGTGCCTAAGGGCGGCAAATTCTAAGTGGCGGCAAATTGGCGGCGGAATATAAGTATTTGATAAAATAAAAATATTACAATTATCGTTCCGCATGTAAAAAAGCAAAAAAAATTGTTTTGAGAGGCACTTTAAGGGTCCACTACTCAGAATTGTGTAAAAAATAATCTGACAAAAAATACGTTGGGAAAATTTCAAAGAGATTTTCTAATCAGAATGTTAATGGTCATAAAACAATATAATTTCGAAAGACAACATGAATTTAAACAATACACACACACACAGGTCAGTGGCAGATTAAAAATAGTAGGGACTGCATCCTAAAATTTTTTTAAGGACGGCTCTTTACCTAAAGACGTCACTGCATGAGAGTAAATGTGAATGAGGCAAGAGTTGAGTATTAGCACAAAATACTATGGCACCCTATCCTCTCTGACTATCCTGAATAATTATTGAAGTTAATACTGTTAAATTATTATTTTCATAATTGTGTTCTCACTGTGCCGTATGTCATTTCCCTCGCTTCAATATTTTATTTTCGTGTACGGCCTTTGATATGGAGATATTTGCACATTTCACGCTATTCCCCCGATGGTCCAGTGCTCGATACCAACTCTGCACCAGTTCTGGAATTTTGGGTATAAAAAATGTGCTTCTGTCGTACAGTTACATAAACAGAATATTCTCTATTATTAAGGAAAACACATTCTTATTGTGAAGTTGTAATTATTCAGAACATAGGTCTGTGATATTTTTAATACTAAATTAATGTATATATTTATAATTAATACATTAATTTAGTATTTAGAATATTCTCCAGTTATTACAAATTGAAACATTCAATTAAGGAATCCTTTTTAAATGATATACAAATGTATTAATTTATAAATTAAAACAACATAAAATAAAACGAAGAATATACTAAATTAAGTTAATTAAATTCTTCTTCTTCTTCTTCTTTTTCTTCTTTTAAAAGAGCAATCTACTATTCAAGTGTGATTCGTGTCATTGATCAAGTTAAAACTTTATTTTATAGAAAAAAGTACAATAGTATAATAGAATAGGAAATATTATATTACAAGTCAACACCATTGTCGTTCAAAAAATTTGCTAATTCATAGATTAAATGTGGCGAGTTAAGAAAAAGAAGATGACACAATTTTACCGGGAGTTGAAAATTACCGTTGACGAGATTACTGTGATCCACAATGGACAGGCGCACAATGGACAAAAAACCTGTGATCCACAATGGACAGGCAAACAAGATATGGTCAAGGGGCCTTATATTCTTATATTAGAAGCTAATCATAAAAATTCACCTGTAATAATAAATACTAAGAATATTATATGTAAAATAAAATATCAAACAAACCTTCGAAATCTCTTCACGACTTTTAATCAACCATCAATGATGGTTTTATAAAATAAATATATTGGTAAAAGTGAAATCTACATTTACACTTTTTCAAGTTTAAGGGAGATGATGCATCTTAACTTAAAATAAGTGTATACTAATTTTTATGATAGCACTGTTAACTAGACTACATTCTTAGCATATAGTACACCGTCTAATGCGTTAAGTTGTTGAAACACACCTTTTTCTTTAAAAAACTTATCATGCAGTGGTGGCGCGTCTAAATTATTTGTTCGATCAATTCCCTACTGACTCAACGGCAGCGTCTCATCTTAAATCTATTAAATCTAATAAAATACATGCATATTATTAATACAAATGTGTTAAAAACATTTTACAGATAAAGAATGTTGCCTTAAATAATTTTCAAAAAAAATCATATTCTCATTGACTTGACATATATGCTGTTTCAAGGAATATATATATAACGTAATCACTTAAGCCAGTCGAAGACAGGCCGCAAGTCCTTTAAGTACCCCATATTTTTATATATCTTCCATTAAATATAATAAAAATAGCTTTGTCTCTATTAGATATCTGATATTTACTTAATATACAGATAAAATCAATTAATTGAAAAAATATTTTTTGTTGCTACCCAGACCCACCAGGAACCCTTCATATCCGGAAAAGTACACTAAACTATTACACCACGTTAATATTGTAAGTTAACGACAAATTTTCGAACTTATGTGTTGCATTTTCAAATTGATACATCTGTTATTACATTATTTGAAAGCAATCTACTTTATATTTCCGGAAAATCTCGAACACCTTTGAGTAAAACCCAATAGAAAACGCCAGAATTAAATTAATTAATTAATTTTTATTAACACAACGTTTATATTTCTGGGTGGCAACAAAAATATTTTTTCGATAAATTGATTTTATATAAATATCTTTATTACTGATACATTTAATTTGTATTAAAAATTTCACAGAACTGTGTTCTGAAAAACTGCAACTTCACAATAATAATGTGTTATTCTTAATTTTATGCATATTACACTGAAAAATATAGAATTTTGAAAAAGCGAGGGGTCATCAACAATACTAACGAATACATAGCCTCCAGACATATGAAATGTATTATACTTTACTCGAATGAAGGCAGTAAATAGTATATAAAACCATTGACATGTGTTTCTTTAATATCATAATAATAACAAATATTGATTTTTTTCCATCCGTTATAGCAATTTAATAATCTATTGAAGTTTTTCAGATGCTACGTTTATATTCCATGCCATCCATTAATGGCGACATTAATGCTTCAATCGGGCCAGCACTGCGGTTGCAACTCTCAGTAGTAGAATGGCGACATAAAATTTTATATCCCGTAAAGACGCTCTTGAATTCTCCGTATGTAATTTCTATCCAATCGGAAGACGAGCGCAGTCATGGTGACGTAAATAGAGCCAATTTCGCCTCTGAATAGAAAAGTTTATTTTAGATCCAAAAGCTATTAAATTGTAGAGCGACTATAAAATATATAATTAATTAGAACAACTTGGTACTAAAGAACGTTCGTTTATTAATATCGATTTGTCAGGGAAATTGTTAATACTAATTACTACGATGTATTAAAACTCCTCACCGATTTTACTATCAAATTTTCTTTTCCATATTCTCTAACATCGCGATTTTATATTAAACATTCTCTCTAGCCCACCACCAGGGCTGTTGTCACCAGTGCTTTCAGTCCTGATATTGGATTATGCAACTGAATCCGAAATGTCAGCCAAATACACATGGCAGAATAGCTCATCAAACTCTACACAGAAACGAATTATCAAATGAAAATAATTGAGATAAGTAAAATATATTTTTTAAGATATAGATGCCTCACAGAGACGAAGCTATTATTTTTACTTGGGAAGTATGAAAGGCTTGGGCATTACAGGGCTTACGACGTAACGTTCACCTATTTAGAATACCATTCACCATCAGAGAATAAAATAGCCTCAGCTTCAGTGACATCTATACTGTTACATGAGAATGAATATCAAATTTTCAAAAAAATTCATAGATGGCGACACGTGTTAATAAATAATTGAAATATTCCAACATGATAACATATATACAACTTCCAAAAATTTTATGGATGTAGTAGCATGGGTAAATAGGTAAACGTTATATTGTGAAGTGATCACTTAAGACAGCCGATTACAGGTCGTAAGCCCTGTAATACCCAAAACTTTAAAACTTCCAATGTAAAAATAATAGCTTCGTCTCTGTGAGACATCTATATCTTGATGACAACCCCTCAGGGGATAAATCCCAGTAATGATTCCTACAAAAATTAGGACATGCTCAAAAATATTATATTTTTTAATGTTGAAATATTTACTATGTTTTCATAGTTAGCAGTAATGGATAATTTACAATCATCGTCAGAAAACTAATATAACAAAATTCGAATATGTGTATGTCATGTGACGCTGTACCTGGTTAAATCTTATGGAGTATTTGGTGATATATATGGTTCGTCGTCATTGAGTAATAAAAGTTCGAGTCCTTTCTTTTAATTTTTGCTTGTTCAGCGATTCCGAGCCATCCTGGAGCCCGGACTTCCGAACGTTTGTTGCCCCGGTAATCATTACGCCACTGCGCCCATCATTTGATTTCATAACACTCGTGGACTAATTGTACACAATTTGTTTAACGAAAATACTTCTTATTTTTTATTTATTATCTTTGTTTTATTAACCACTGAATAAAACAAAGATAATAAAAAAAAATAAGAATCTTAACCACAAGGTTAATATTGCTAATTTTAAAAGTAAAATACTTCTTCTTTAACGAAAATGAAAGGTGGGAGTGGTCTTCCGGCGCTGGACAACTACGAGAAGCAGGTGATCTCAGCACATGGGCATTTCATGAGTAAACTCTTCGTCTTGCAACTTGTCCGTGAACCGTGGTGTGTTTACGCACAAGTGAGGCAGACGCCGGAGTACATCCTCTGGGACTGTGGGATTATGAATGATGCACGTGAGATGATCATGATTGCGACATTTTAAGGAATTGCTCATCAGATCCCCCGAAATGATGACCTATTAAGAAATGAAAGTAATCTCGGACATTTCGGGATTTTTAGGGTGTGGGTCTCTCGCTGGGGATTACTGGAATGGACGATGCTGAAAAGAGCAGTGGCTAGAGAGACCTAACGGAGCATTCTACTGGCTCTCTCTCGCACCTCTTGTGACCTGGACAGGATGAATTTCTGCCGGACTGTGACTGGGTTCTGCCACAGCAACACATAAATGTGACGTCTATCCTCCCCTTTTGAGGGTGTATGATTTCAATACCTTCTTTCTGGCTGCCTTCAAAATTTAAAGTGATAACGAGTCTCATGGCAAATCGTATTGGTATGACTCTGGTACGATGATACCGGAGCCAACCTATGATGGTTGAAAAGAAAACGTAGATCCCGCTCCGAATAAGACGAATTGGAATACGACGATTCCAATCGAAAATTGGAATCGCCAAAGGGGAGGCGGTTAAAGAAGGAAGGAAGGAAGGAACTTGGATTAACGTGGATAAAGATCTATGCTGGAATAGGGAGTCCAGTCGAAGGACCAGTGGATCTCAGGGAATCGGGAATCGGGAATCTGAAGGATTGCTCGCCTTACCTCGTGTATGACGCCTCTGTTACTCCCGCAATCGCTGCCGAGATCACACAAACAGCCCGCGGGCTGGCAAATCTCCAAATGAAGACGACGATATCAATTACCTGCGGCTCACACAATAATCACTGTGCACAAAAATCACAGGATCACAATATAACAGTGCTGATGCACCAGAGTAACAAATTCACACCACCTATGCAATCGTGGTGTCGCAACCGAACAAGTATCGCATCGCGTTAACATCTGCTGACGTCAAGGTCAAATTCACAGTAAAAACTAGCAATAGGAAAAAGGGACAGGTGGGAATTTGAACGTGGAAAAGTGTCAATAAGTCGCGACCGATTCTCAAGAAGCGCCAAAAATGTGTTCGATGAATACGGAACAAAGGTATTATGAAGATAATGTTAATAATGACTGAATGTAATAAAATAAAAAAATATGTAATTATGACAAATCGAAATGAGAGTAACAACACTCAAAACGATTCGGAATAGGGTGTAAATAAATATTAAATTTGCTACGTTTACTGATCAAATCTGAATAGCCTAATTTTTCTGAGTCTTACATTGCACCTTAACAGATTAGCACACGGTGGTGACTCCTATATGGCTGTGAAAAGATGATATTATTGTACATATATGAAGTGAAAAAAACTTTTCATCGCCCTAGTGGAAGTCACCATTCAGTATCAAAACGTTGTTTGAAAATGGCTTTACTAATGGACGTTGAATATATTATATTATTCAACATAAAAATTCGTATTATTTTGAAAAATTAAAAATAATTATTTGAATGAAAATTAATTAATTTTGTACTTTCAAATTACATATAATATTATGTTTTCGGAGTAATACTGTTGGATCATTTCAAGTACAATTTACGTTAAATTTTAGATCTGCGACACCCGTGTAATTAGGACTCTACCTATTTTGTTAGAGTCGGATAATTAGCTAAAACGGCCTGATAAAAACGAATAGCCCAATTCCAATCATTTTAAAATCTCCGAAAGCGTCCAGAATTTAATTCAGCGTGCTCAAATAATGTGGCACGTATTTCGTTTTCATGTTGTATACAGTACAGTCAGAATATCTGCCTAAGCAAAAAATCCTATTACTTTTATGCCTGCTCAGCAGGGGCGTGCACTGCATACAAGCAAAAAAGCTATGCATTACTAAAGATTTTATGAAATAAATATAAAGTAAACAATCCTTATCTTATATAAAGACTATAAAATTCTAACCTATAATTACACGGATTAGCAAATTATCCTACCGATGCTGCGAGACAATTAGCTTCCCCGGTTAGGATAGAGGTTCGGGTTCGAATCCTGGTGGCGCAACAACAATATTTTTCGATAAAATTGTTTTTTTATGTATATCTTTCTAATTAATATATTTAATAATAATTTGTTTTAAGTACTAATTAAATGTATTAATTAGAAAGATACACATATAAAATCATTTTTTTCGAAAAATATTGTTGTTGCGCTACCAGGATTTGAACTTGGATCTCTTTTCCAATCCGGGGAAGGTGCATTACCAACTATGCTACAGCGACAGTACTTTTGACGACAAATTTTCGAACCCACTTTGCAAATTGATACATCTATCGTTCCATTATTTGAAAGCCATCTACTTTGTTTTTACGGAATCTCAAATACCTTTGAGTAAACCGATAGCAGACCCCAGAATTAACAATTTGTTTTTATTAAATTTTGAACATATTAATACAACTAATATATTATTAAGGGGAACACATTCTTACTGCGAAATTATAATTATTCAGCAGACAGGTCTGTAATATTTTAATTAAAAATTTTAATTTAAATTTGTCGTCAAAAGTATTGTCGCTGTAGCATAGTTGATAATGCACTTTCCCCGGATTGGAAAAGAGATCCAGGTTCGAATCCCGGTAGCGCAACAACAATATTTTTCGATAAAATTTATTTTATATGTATATCTTTATAATTAATACATTTAATTAGTACATATTTAAAATATCACAGACCGTCTGTTCTGAATAATTACAACTTCACAATAAGAATGTGTTCTTTTTAATAATAATTTGTTTGCTTGCATTCAATTTGTTTGTTCAATCCGCTTAACAATCTCAATGAACTAAATATTTCCCCACTAAACTGCGTCATATTATGGAAATCTTTATGTCTGTAAATTTTCTGCAATTTTCAAGCATTTTTTTTTCTTACTGTTTTTTCAAAATCTTGACTGAAATCTGCGCATTTTACTGATTTTGCAGACAACATTTTTTTTCATTGTATATTGTGTGATAATCGTTAATTATCTGTCAAGTGAGCGAGTTTTCATTTTTGGTTCAATTATTAGCAATAATATTCCACTATTAAATGATGAAATATTTTTATTTCTGTTATACAATTTGAGTTTAGATAATTTCGAAAGACAGTTATTTAAATATACGTTTTTAACCACTATCTTAATTAAACATTTTACATATCCGTTGTGCGAAGGAGAAATCGTAGATAATAGATATTTCAAGTAAAATCAATAGCATAAAGCAGTACGGGCAATAAATATTATTTTATGTAATAATTAATTACATTGTAACAATAAGATAAACAGAGCTACAATACCTTTCAAACAAAATTTCTAATTAATTGTTCAATACGTTAATAAAATCATTTTTCAAAACTAACGGGAGAACTTTTAAAGGATGACATTAACTTGACGAATGCTTTTCAGTTCTAAAATTGATGTACCCATTTCGAAACGAATAAATCTCTATGTTAAATGACACACATTTCGTAGAATTGACATCGGCTTTCCGTCATCGTTGAACGAAATAATCGTTACTTCAACATTGGTCCCGACAAAACAACAGCCTGAATAAAACAGAAACAAACATATCTAATTTATTTATAGTAGAAAAAAATGTAACAAACAAGACACATTGATATTTGTATAACTGTTTTGTTTAGAATCCGACTTTTTTTTAAACTAATTCTTCTTCTACATTAATGTAACAATTAAACTGTGTAATATTACACAGTTTTTTTACATAACCAACATGTTGAAACATTAAAAAAAACCCAGTTTGATTATTACTTAACTTTGAAAAATCATCGTTCTAAACAAGCGAATAAATAATACTGGATACTTGTACAAAATCTGGCGAAACCGGTTTAAGTTTCCACCCCTCTTGTCATTAATAAATTTCCATTTCCCATCCCAATAAATAGATAAAAAATTTATAAAAAAGAATCTTTAAAACATACACGGATATTACAGGGTGAATATTATGTTGTTATTAAGGAGAACACATTATCAATTATTCAAAACATAGGCCTGTGATATTTTAAAAACTAATTAAATGTATTAATTATAAATATATACATATAAAATCAATTGTATCGAGAAATATTGTTGTTGCGCTACCGGGATTCGAATCTAGATCTCTTTCCCGATCCGGGGAACGATAGATGTATTCATTTGAAAAAGTGTAACATATATGTTTGAAAATTTGTCGTCAAAAATACTGTCGCGGTAATGCACCTTCCCTGGATTGGAAAAGAGATCCGGGTAGCGCAACGACAATATTTTCTGATAAAACTGATTTTATATGTAAAAATTTTTATTTATCGATTATTTGTTATGAAATATGACATTGGTCAAGTGTAACTTCTTAAATTGGTAATGTGAACCAAAAACAAATTGTTTTTGTAAATTATATTGTTTCAGATCGGCTCATTCTTCATGATCAACCTGTGCCTGGTCGTCATAGCGACGCAGTTCGCCGAGACCAAGAAGCGCGAGATGGAGCGGATGCGGCAGGAGAGAGCGCGCTTCACCTCCACGTCCACGCTCGCCTCCTCTACCAACAATAGCGAACCGGCCACCTGCTACGCCGAGATCGTCAAGTACATCGGCCACCTCTGGAGGAGGTTTAACCGCCGGATGGCAAAGAAGATCAGGTAAGACGAATGGAAGAAAGAACCACGTAAATGATATTTTATTACAATAATAATTGGCTACGCAAATTGCGCTAAAATTACGCTTTGTCAGTCATTTAGTTCCAATACTTCATATCTGTAAAAAAGTACTAGTATGATAGTGTGATCCTGGTAAAACCTTGTAATCAGTGTCGTAACTACCGCCAGTGCAACTGGGGGGGCCCAGATCCAAGAAAGCCCAGAATCGTTAAACAATTACAACACCGCCATGAATATAGCATACATTTAAAAACGAATGAATAAGTATGAGAAAATCGATAAAATAAATTGATTATTCTGTTTATATTCCTAGTTGATACATTTAACTGTATTAAAATACCACAGTACCATGTTCTGAAAAAACTAGTTTTATCGAAAATCTCTAGAAAAAAATGTTCTCCTTAAAAGTATATAAGTTATGTCAAAGTTTATACAAATTTAATAAAAATGAAATTTATTTGTCGCAATATAAAGGCGATAGCTTTTTAAAAATCGAATAATACGAGTAGATGTATCAATTTAAAAGATATGCAGCATATGAGTTCGAAAATTCGTCGTCGTGTTACTGGTAATGCATTTCCACGGATAGGAAAAGATCCTGGTTCGAATCCCGGTAGCAACTAAAAGATTTATTCGAAAAATTGTTTTCTTCTGTATAACTTTCTAGTTGATACATTTTATTTGTATTTAAATATTTAAATTTCGTGGTGCCATTGACTAGTATTAACAAAGCATTATGTGACATCCAGTAATAATATTTGAAACTTGTATCACGTCAGTGATGCAAGATGACTTGATTCAAAGTTAATTTTCAGTAATTAATTTATAATCTGGCAATTCACACGGACCAACATATCAGGACCGTTGTACTTACGTCCACTTAGGACCCACACTATCATATTAAATTTTCTTTTTAATGTTTCCTCTTTATAAGTAATTCCTTAATTTTGAAGTCTGAATAAAATGACAAACTGTTTATGAATTCTGTGCAAAAAGAATGTATTGAAACTAAACGATTTATACATATAATTTTTTGAAATACTTAGATACAATAATAATACATTGCTAAAGTGAGGTTACTTTGCTCCATTGTAGAATGCTTCGTTCAAAATCATCAAAAATAAAAATAAAACGGCATCTCTGAAAAAATATTGACTATAATTTAGCATTGATAAGTAAGATAGAAATTTACCAAACAAAAAATGACAAAATCAAAGTTTGTCATGAGTACCGTCGTCAAAGTCTGAATCCATATTTCATAACAAAGTTCTAAAAATATTTGTAGAAAACTAGTCATAGTAGTAATATAATGATTTATATACTCAGTAGGTACTTGAAATGATTTTTTAAAACCGATTATACCCTATCCTAAATTCCTACAGTTTACTATCCCTACAAAACAAATTACTCTTGTACAAAGCAATCATCCGTTCTATGCTCACATATGCAAGCCCCAACCAAAGTTCAAGTAACACAAAAATTTTAGAATCGAAATAAAACTACATCCTTAGGAGAATCACAAACTCACCCTGGTTTGTCAGAAACACAGTCATTCACAGAGACTCAAACATACCCTCACTCAAACTGCACATACATGATTTATCGTCTAAATTTTATTCTAAATTAATTTCCATCCCGAACCCTTCCATAAACTCCCTTGGCCTGTATGATCCCTCACCCGATCCCCTATCATCTTCGTCCCATTTCACTTCTTTACCCTGTTCTTAACCCTACTGAACAAATTTTTTAGAAAGATTCTATAAAAACTTATAAAGAAGAATATTATAAAGCATATCTGCACAGATTTGGGGCCACAAATAGATTTAATATCTTCCCGGTTACTTTATAGCAGCACACATAATGATATTTTACAACCGACTATACCCCCTCCTAAATTCCTACAGTTCACTATCCCTACAAAACAAATTACTCTTGTACAAAGCAATCATCCATCCCATACTCACATACCCGAGCCCGATCTGGGGTTCAAGTAACACAAAAATTTTAGAATCGAAACAAAACTACATCCTTAGGACATCTACATCTGGTTTGTCAGAAACATAATCATTCACAGAGACTCAAACATACCCTCACTTAAACTGCACATACACGATTTATCGTCTAAATTTTATTCTAAATTAATTTCCATCCCGAAACCTTCCATAAACTCCCTCGGCCTGTATAATCCCTCACCCGATCCCCTATCATCTTCGTCCCATTTCACTTCTTTACCCTGTTCTTAACCCTACTGAACAAATATTTTAGAAAGATTCTATAAAAACTTTCACTAAAAGTATAACAATTTGTAAAAAATTCATCAAAATTAAATAAAAAAAGAATTACAAAGTTCAAATAACCTGATATTTAAAAAAATAATTCCACCATGTTCTCCGAATAAGATCCCCCAAAAAATCTTACACCATTGTTATTACCTCATATATCGGAGACAAGAGGGCTCAGCCCTTATCACTCCCCCCTTTAACAATCGAGTCAGAAAAAATGTTTTTCTTATTTCCATTAAGAATATTTTTTTCGAAAGTTTTTTGAAATTTTTATAATAACATACATTAAAATAAAAGTATCGGGAAAAAACTTCAAATTTATTTTTAAAAAAAAGATATGTTTGATTATTTTTGTCAAATGTATGGAATTCTTTTTATTTATAATATTCCATTTTTTTTAAAACATATGAAGATCGTTACGGAAATTCTTAAAGTGTTTTTCCTCACATCAAAGTGAATAACTTTTCGAATAACCAACAACTTACATACCTTCAAACAGAGTCGCAACCAGCTTTCATGTACCCTATGCAGGGTTTCATTTTTTGATCCCTCTATATTTTCTTTGGAAAAAAATTGTTTATAAATATTTTTTACCTACACAAGAAATGTACAAGATCCTTCACGAGTATTTATAAATGAAAATATTTATTGACATATAAGAATATTGAGCTTCCATACTGGATCCAGTGCTCGGGTACCTTTTGCACCTTCCTAGTTTCATTTTTCCTTTACATTTTAATATATAAAATTTAACGCAATAACTTTGTGTTTAAACAAACATTTTAATAGTTTGGTGTAAAATAATTTTGAAAATAGCCAATATTTTTTTATCATTTAACGTAAACCAGTTTCAGAATAATATACAACATATTACTTCGTCAGCGCAGTACAAAACTAAATCAAAATATATACAGAATGAATATTATGTTCCAGGCCAATATTGTTTTTGAATAACTAGTAAACGAAATACAATTTTTAAATTAAGTTAGTATTTATCGATTATTTGATTTATTACAATTTTGTGTAAAATATGATATGGGCCAAGTGGCCGCCTCTGGTAGCGGCACAAATGTGTGCTCTTTTAACCATATATTTCATCACATTTTCGCACACTTCGCGTGTTATTTCAGCAATTTAATTTCGAATATTGTCCTGTAGCATCGCAATTGTTATTGGCTTATTGTCTTTTTAAGTACTTTCATAGAAAATAGTCAGAGGCCGTTAAATCAGGTGATTGAGGAGGCCAGTTGATATCACCACTTTTTGACATTATGCCACCGAAAAAAATTCTCGCAAAATTGTAAGCTTGGCTCGAGCTGTGTGTGAGGGACTCCCACACATTTATTATTGTGTATTTAAACTACATTTATTGCGGATCCGGTCGACCTAAGGTCACTACCAAGAAGTTTTCCAACATCTAACGATAGCGAACACCGCTACCTAATTGTTACAGCATTGCCATTATTATTTAGATAAAATATTTTAATGACTTTAACACGTGTCTGAAACGTAAAATGATTTAAAATAAATTGTAATCAACTACTCTCTACGACTAACAAATATAAATTGACAAATATTTGCTAAATCAAAATTGCGGCCAAACAAAATCGGCCTGGAACATAATATTCACACTTTATATATTGGTTTCGCTAATTCTTTAGAGATAAAATCTGTGCTCTGAACCAGAGTTCCTGTTACACCTTGACAAAAGCAGTAGTATCAAGTATCATTAAGTTATATTATGTGTCTACTCTAAAATATTATCCACTAGATTTGTCACATCCAGTATATAACCTACACTGCATGCACGTCTCCGAATCTGCAACTTCAAGTTGTAATTGATTCCGAAACCTCTGCATATACGTCCATATTCTATCACACAAGGCATCTCGCGACGCCTTGTACTTCCCCCTTCGCAATGAATGTGCCACATCACGGGTGCTCTTTAGACATAGGTACATTTGAATTTACCGTTTGATATCAGCTTAGCAAATATTTAGCGAGAATCTTACATTCGAGGATGCCTTTTTGTATCGTAATCCCTCTCGTTCCCGGGGAAGAAATAAGAGGCTTAAAACATCAAGTAGGCATTTTTGCTCCGTTACGTTTTCTCAGAGGCGTCTGTCGCGTTTCTTATTCCGTTTCATCAATCATAAAATAAAATTAAACAAATATTCAGCTAATTTAATTTACTGATATATCAGTCCTATGAATTCCAAATGTTTATAATTAAAGTAAAACATGTTACAGTTAACGGTATGTTTAATACAACCGCAATAAAATTAGGGATGGATTGTGTTTTACAAATGGTTGTAAAAGGCCAAAATTTATGATTTTATGTAAACACTAGTTGGAAATGCCTTAATAATGCCTAGTTGCGGATACCAAAGGAAGTTAAATTATTTATACTTTAATAACTTTGATAAAGGAGAAATAAGCGATTAATAAGGTCAGTGTCGGTAAAATAATTATCTACGCAATGAGATGCCAACTTTCTCGCATTTTATTGGTTGAATCGATTTTCTAGAAAAAAAAAACAATGAATTGGGCAGCACCGTTTTATTGGTTGAATATATTATAAATCAAGATATGCACTAAATACAAATCATACAATAATTATATATTATACGTACAATACTATTTTATAAAAATTAAGTTATCTAAACATCATAAAAATTCTATTAATCGCTAATTTTTCTTTTATTATTATTTATTATTAAAATTGCAATAACTTCGCTTTGGTTTCTGCATCTTAATATTTTATATTTAGAAATTTCCACAAATACATAAATTTATAATTTACAGTAGTTTTTATATAGCTACATACAAAAACATAAATTTTTGATTTTCAAATCAAATACTTGTAAAATACAATTTAATCAAAATTAAATCTGTCATTAAATGTTACATTGGATAATATGTTACAGAACTCAACTGTCTAAAGGTTTCGGCTTAATATTATTTTAGAATCAAATGCTGATGGTAGAATCCTGCTCGCGAACCCGACATTGTTAAGTATTATATAACACGACAGGTGGGCTGGTCACGCATAGACCAGCCAAGAAAGGGCTTGCGGCAAAACTTGTTAGCCGGAGGAGAATTGGAAAAGTCAAATTGCAGTTGTTAGACACGTTACCCAGGATGCAGTCGGCATCATAAACTGGAGAAGGATAGCCGAGAACAGATTGAACAGTTTCCTGATGAGGCAAGAACCCACATTGGGCTGTTATTATAGAATTATACAATACAATAATTATAAAATTCTACCTTGCAAGGATTAATACTTAAAAATAAGAATTATGTTTGTAGATGCAAATTAAAATTATGAAATAAAATAATTGACAATTATTTATAACCGTTCAAAGGTTTTTGGTAAAACTTTGTGGAATTCCATGATTATTTTGTAAATTGAGTTAAAACACTATTTTATTCCACTATATTTTATAGTGTTAAACAGAACGTTTTCGGGAATATCTTCGCATTATCCGAGAAGAAGATAGAAAGCCATGGAGAAGAATAAACTATTAACAATATTAAAAAATATATCTTGAATAATAAATCAAAAATACCCCAAGAAGAAAGAAACGAAGTCTGCAAGTTGAGTTGTAAGGATTGTGGCTTATTTTATATTGGACAGAGCCGAAGAAGAATAAGAAAAAGATTGGAAGAACATAAGAAAGCTATAAAAAAACTTCAGTCTAAACTTCGAAATGGCTGAGCACGCAAGAATGGAGGGCCATTCATTTGATAATAGTCATTTACAACTTATACATAGTTGCACCAAAAAACGAAAGTTAGACATTCCAGAAAATTTAGAAACATTTAATAATAAAAATAACAATAAAAACATAATAAATATTCAAATACCGCCCATTACATCCTCTCTCTTATTGATTTTAACTCCACCCCCACCCCCACCTCCGTTAACTTCAAACACACCATATATTACTGTCTGAATGTGGTTTTCATTTTAGTTGAATTATAATATTGATAATAGGAAGACGTACCCGAAAACGTTGTAACGTTTAACACAATAAAATATAGAGTTTTGACTCAATTTACAAAATAATTATTTATAATTTTGTTTTAAATTATAACACGTGGTATGCAAGTCAGGAGACCGCCCAGGACAGAGCGTCCTTTCGTACATGAGAGTCGACTCCAAGTAAACCGGAAAATGAAAATATTAACAAGGCATTATAATGTGAAAATCTAACATGTAGAATAATTTATATATATATTTTGGATGATTTGACCCGGTTCATATAATATTTTCTCATAACGAAATTATCTATTTTTCTTAGCATAATTGTTGCGGAATGATATAAAGAATGTGGGGCCATAACTAGAATTCTTGCGACATTACTGTTATTTCATAAAATGTCCCTCCGGCAGAGAGGCCGCGCGCCACCCTTCCCCACTCGAAATACCACATTGAACAATGAAGGTTCTCCAATGAAGATTTAAACAGAAACAGATTCATCTTCATAGATTCTTAACGCTTTGAGTATGTCAGAGGTGGCAAATGATTATGTACTTGATTTATATTTTTTTAAATATCTATTTCAATACTACGAAAAAAAATTAGAGTTAAACTATCGTTACACAACCCTCTTCATCATTTGAAATACAATTAATTTCCACCAAGTTTGTAACCTTGGTGGAAATTTCCTACCTGGTTCTTTATATTAATGTGTAATTAATTCCACATTTGAAGAAATCCGGTAGTTTGGAAGGGACGAGGTCGTCAAGCCAATTTTGAAGAACATTCTTGTTATTTAAAAAGATTCCTCGAAACTGTTAGTTGGAGAGCGAAAAAAATAAAAATCTCTTGAGATCAACAAGATCAGTAGAATAGCGTGGCTATGAAGTAATCTCTCAACAGAGCTCTTGAATAGCCGAATTTGTAATGTTAGCAGTATGCGGATGGGCATTATCATACTGAAAAATTACTTGATGTCTTCCCCGTCGTATTTCTTGTATGAACTCTGTCATCTTGAGGCCACAAGATGACGGAGTTGTTGGCAATGAATCTCAGAAGTGACGGGTGACCATCAGCAAGGAATGTAAATTCCTCGGAAACAATTCATAACAGATGACGCCATCTCTGATCCACCAGATGCACGACATTATCTCACGTAGATAGATTACAGAAATGTGTATTTTTTGTACTTGATACTCCATTGTATTTAGCTGAGAATCAACACAACTTTCAATAAATTGAAAAATTCAAGACGTATTCAATAAATAATATAACATTTAATTTCAATTCAATAACTAATAAATCTCATTGAAATACCAATGTCAAAAAAAATTTTATTCAAAAACACTATTACCTTGGTAAACAAAAAAGTTATGAACTTATGCGCCAAACCAAAATTTGCCTATTTCATTATATATTTTCATCGCCAAAGAAAGGAAAATTTACTTTACTTTTCTTCATTGGATCTGGTCAAACTGAATTTATTTAGTCATTAATCTCGTTGAATAAATAAGTCACACTCCGCCTGAATGCGAGACTTCACTTGAAATCTTGAACAGATCGCAAATAAAATTGAAAGGCTTCGATTTTAGCCTTTCAGAGATAAACATTTAATTTGTTGGCTTATTTTCTTGGTTCACTCGCCCGGGTATAATACAAAAATATCAAAGCAATTTAAAAATGGTTTCATGCTGTCGTTTCTGTTTGCTGTCACATTCATTGTCATTTTATGTGAAAATAATGATTTCTATCACTGTTTGTTTTCGGCGGGAATGCCAATTTTGCTTTCAGTGAAATTACTTGGTAAATGTGAAACATGAGAAAAAATCACAGCGTCTTTACTTAATACGGACACACCACTTTATTTTATTCTGGTAATCATTAAGATGGTTATTCAGCAAATACCTCTATCGGTATCTCGGAAGAACACCATACTCTTTATTGAGTCAATCTTGAGTTACATAATATCGGACGGCGACCGAAGAATTTCGTTTTATTTGCCATTATTGGATTTACTCCCAATGAAATGTGACATGAACGGTTGAAAACTGAAATTGACCGAAGACTGTTATCGGTAAATAAGAAATAAAGGTAGTTTCTCATATTGGCTTTAATGTGTATTTTATATTTTAGGCGCCTTTCTAAAGTGTTGTAACTTTTCCAAATGGAATTTATGAGATTGAAATCGAAAGTTCATAATTTTAATTATCACTTACTTACCATCACGGCGTTTCCCCGCGGGAGTAGGCAGAGAGGATAGAGTCCACACTCCTCTGTCCTGACACACAATTCTTGTCTCATCCACATTAATACATCTTCTCACACAAGCTCGCCGATTGTTGAGGTTTCCAACAAAACCATCCTCCATTATCTGGTTTACTTGATCGCACCAAGTCTTCCGCGAACGTCCACTATTTCTGGTGCCATCAACAATTGTGTCATATATCTTTCTTACTATTCTCTCCTCATTCATCCGTTCCATATGACCAAATCACCTAAGTGATCCTTTCTTAATTTTACTCACTATACCAAATATCAGCTTTACATTCTTTCCTTATTTCTTCATTCTTTACTCTGTAATAAATAGATTTGTCACATATACGCCTAAGTGATCTCGTTTCCACTGCATTCAGTCTACTCCTCTTCTGCCAGCTTTAGGCCTCACTTCCATACATCAGTGTCGGTACCAGGATTCCATTGTGCACCGCCAGTCTTGCCTCGGTTGACGAATTCCCGTTAGATATAATTCCATTCAAAGCGCCATTCACTTCATTTCCTGCAGTCACCCTCCTTAGGATATCATTTAAATTATTCGTGGTAGATTTATTTTCAACAATCTGCAGAATATTAGTATTTAAACTAGTTGGTGTATTTTCTAATAAATTCTTTTAAATATTTCATATCGTCATTTTAGAATTTTGATTTAAAATTTCGCGTCTTTAATGTGACCTCTAAGCCCGATACGAATTCGCAACTTGGAGTCTCACTAAGAAACAAAAAAAAGGCCATCCAAGTATTCGGCAATAAAATTCTCCGAAAGATACGTGGACCAGTCTGAATGGACTACAGTCCCAGATGTGAGGATACCCAAGAAACAAAAATACAATGCGGCTGTAAATCTCCAGCTAGAGGACCACAGCACAAGACAGAGATGCCTGGAGAGAGATTGTGCAGTCAGCCATAGAATGATCGTTAAAGCTAGTAAAAATAAGATTTTGACATCGTCATCAGCTTCAAAAATTTCTTATCGTATTCTGATCAGACTTCTGACCTTTTCATTTTTTTTTCTTTAGTTTTGTCTCTGCACCCACTCATCACATCACATATAAATTCATATAAATTCATATAAATTCTCAAAATGTTGTTCGCTGGCATCTTCTCCTTGAAACTTTTGTTTCCCAAAAGATACCCTACCTGATCTCGATCTAACCTTTTCCGCTTGTGTACTTACATTTTTAATTTCAACCCCTCAGATCGTTCATTATCTCTTGATCTCTCCACCCATTCTTAAAAAAGTTCACATTCTTAGATATAAAAAAAAAAATCGACATAACACGACAGATTCGAATGTTACCATATGTCTTACCGCTAGACCCAACAGGAATATTTGATTTACGTTCACACATTAATTAAAAGGTATGTCTATATAATAATATTCATTTATACATACATAAGAACCAAATATACTTTCTCTCTTTCGTGTGTTCATATATTCAAATATTTTATTGTATATTTAATAATTTGTCCATTCACAATTTTGCATCATTCATCAATCCCACAGTATCTTTATCGTATCTGTTAAATATTAATTTAATATTTTACAAAATGCCGCACTTATATTAAGTAAATAATTGTGTAAATTAAATGTTAACAGAGAAAAACACTGCTCTTTTGAATATTAATTGATTTTTTTTATGTTTATAGTTAAAAATGGACCATGCATTCAAGAAATCAAGATTATGAAATCTCAATCAAGATTTTAGATTTGTTTTAGTATTATATTTATCGAATAATTCGAATAACTCGTAAATTATAATTATTAAAATAATAATAAATAAATCATAAGTATGTATAAATTTAAGTTAATTTTTAATTTTTAATGAAAGGTAACACATCTTTCTAATTGATTCATTTGATTTGTTACATTAAAGGATTTAAACTTTTTTACAATAAATGTGATTGACTGATTGATATGAAATTGTTACTTTTTATATTAAGTTAAAATAAAAACCATATGTACGTAAGTTAATTATAAGAAAATTTTAAAACTTGATAATGTGCATTTCACTTGAATTAAAAATATTTTTTCAGATCTGTAATAGCATATTAGATTAGATTTTATTAAGTAATCAAGCGATACTAAATGATCTACTTTAAATAGTTTTATTCGTACAATAGAAAATTAATTAGTTTCAGTAGAGTAAAAGACGGGATCACAATACAGGAAAACTGATATAAAAATATTGTCAATTTATAAATATCGCGATTTCTAAGGATGTGCTTTTTATATCTTATTTTCATATAAGCGCAATAAAACATTTACCACATCTAAATTAATCAAAAGAAAGCAAATGGTGACAGCCACAGCTTAAGCCATACAGCCCAGCGGCGAGCGGATGCTGGCCAAAAGAGAGAAGGACCGAGCGATTTGTGTCGTGGCTAAATCGACTAAAACGTACAACATCATACAGTGGTGCGTGATGGTACGACATGACATATGTAGCGTAATTCGTACTCCTTAAAATTGTTAGCAATTTTTAGGATATGTGTACAAGAATGAAACTTATCTCTCAAAACTCACGTAAAATACAGTACATAATTAATGCGGAACCAGTTGTCATTCATTGTACTGTGTAGAGTAGAATGATCAACTGATGCTTTCCAATCATTAACGTAAAATCTTCGAATTTTGACGGCAAAATTATCCATCCACATCCTTAGAAAACAACAAAATACGAAGAATGTGATCTCTTCTTTTGAAGATTTTGGTTTTTATCTCTATTTACTCACTTGGCTATTTTAGTACCGCACATTTTCCATCTTTCTATCTGCTGACATTTGTTTATTTTGCTATTTCCTGCTTGCTCTGCTCACTCGTTCTCTTCTGTCCCTCTTTCTAAATAGGTTGTACAAATACAGGCGGGAGCAGCAGCGCGAGGCGCGGGAGGGGGAGGCCGTGGCCCTGGGGGGGAAGCCGCGCCAACACCACCCCTGCTGCCCGAGGCTGAAGATGGTAAGCACTAAGCGCCGACCCAACCCCGTCAGCCGTAGATCGAACAATATAACTTGAGCTGGCATTACCTGCAGACTGCTAACTTTGGCCGGTCTAAATTTTGACCTAAAATAAACAGCCTTAATTTGATACAGCTGTTATATAAATATTTGGAGATGATATTTTTTCTATTATTAATTTTACTTATAAATAAATAACTTTTTGTATTTTTATTAGACCTTTCGATTGTCGGACATTTTGCGATGACGTGATTTTCGTCTGTAGTAATTAATATACCTTTTAAAACATATTTAAAAAGGAATTATACAAATTGGTTGCTTGCAAATTATCATGCACCTACTCTTACCGGAAAAATCAAGAAATCTACTGACACTCTTCAATGCGAATGGGAAATCGATGCATTATTAATGGGATTAATTAACATCATGGATGGCACGGAGGATGATGTCTTGTGGATGGTGTTATTGACTCAACTGAAGAAAGTGAACCAGAAGATGTGATCAATGATGAAAGTGCTGATGAAGATGATGCTACCGGTGAAATATTTGACGATGAAAAAGTACTATGATTGCGATTTTTTACATATCGCACACCTAAATCAAAACTAAGACAACTCAAAAAAACAAGAATTTTGAGTTATTATTATATACGAATACTCTGTCATATACGCAACTAACTTATCCTCAGTTCTCGAACACATCAGTTTAGTAGGATACATCTATGACCTAAAATGTTATTTCATCACCTGTATTTTTTTCTACTTAAAAATGACTTTTTGAGTTGTTTTAGTTTTGATCTAGGTGTGCGATATGTTTCTGTTTATTTTTCCTTATTTGCATTCTTTAAGTCGCAATCGGGGTCTTAAAAAAAAAAAAAAATCTGATTTTTTGGGAAAAAATGGGACTCGTATTATAATAGTATACAGGGGTTGGCGTTACCAGTGTACTTTATGTTGTGTCACCACTAAACTATACTTAATCTCGATTTATTAGGTCGCTCAAATGGAATCACGGTGTTTGTTGGTTATGAGCATCAGGTCAGAAGGTTTTGTGTATGGTGAGACTGAGGCCCACACCTCCTCAGTTCTCACGCATGTACATGCATGTCGCAATATATATAAATACGTGATGTGCAAATGAGTGTATATGAACTGTGACGATAGCAAGGGTATTTAAGTAAAACGGGACGAATATATTGATGTTTATTGCGGGTCGATACACAATTGAAAGTTTGAAAGTTAATTTGCATAATAAAATCGCTAGATCCTCGGATTGGATCCGCCGCGATGTATTGTCATCTACAATTGGTCGGCAATGTGCGGACCTGAATAGCTGTAGAGCGTTTCATTAAACAGCCATGTATTGTGCGGCGCGTTCAATCCTCCACATACATAAAAATACTTTCTTTGTATTTGACTCGTATTTTCATCTTCACAAATGAAGACTTGTTTATGTGTTCAGCCTTCAAAATATAATTTTGTTTTTTTTTTCGTGAAAATGTGTGGAAGATAAAATATTGGAAGAAGAAATGTATAGAAGATATGATATCAATTTTGTTATTTTTCATCTTCTTTAACGATCTCATGGAGCTCGGAAATCATGACCGCAGTCACAGCGGTGCACCATACGTCCTTTAACATCTCCTCCGTGATCCAGCCCGCCGGGCACCTATCTACCTCTTTTAGGTCTGTCTTGACGTCTACGTCTTGGTCCTTTCCTCTGTCTCGATCCTGTCGTCATGTGTGTGAAGACTTTGTGCCTCGCTGCATGTCCCGCCTACTGCAACATCCTTGTTTTCCCATTTCTCGGAATGTCTGGGGCGGTATACGATTCTCGAAATTCCAGGTTCTTTAATCGGTTCCATCCTCTTGTTATCTTATCGCGTATTGGGCCGTAAATCTTGCGCAAGACTTAATTTTTGAACATCCGAAACCAATTGTTTTGCTCTAAGTGAGAGAAGTGTGAAAACGATCGGTCGTATCAGTATTAATTTATTTTCTTCTAGCATAAATAGTACATATGAAAAATAAAAGTAATTGCTTTACTAAACGTAATCTGTTCTAAAGCAATTATCTATACAGTTTTAAAAAGTTGAAAATGTTAAGAGGTAAGCAAATATAATAAATGAGTTATAAAAAGTTATGTGAAAAAAAATATAATCAGAAGTTATAAAAAGATATCGAAAAAAGTTATAAAAATATTATTGTCAGTAATATACAATAGTCAGTGACAAGAATATGTGGGTAGTTAGGTTAGATTAGGTTAGTAGTTAGGTCAGTAATATACAATAGTCGGTGACAAGAATGTGTGGGTAGTTGGGTTAGCACAAATGACAAATTGGTTTCATTTTGCTTTCTGCCCACATTACTGTCGTATACAGTTTAATCTTTAAATTTTATGACAACGATCTCGATGATTGAAATTTCTATAAAGCAAAATAACAGGCGCTTCATGATTTGATCCTGCTATTTATTTATTATTGTAAATCATTATTTCACTTATGTCACATTTTTTCTCAGATATTTTAACTATTTAAACGATTCAAAAGCTCGGTCTCTTACGATGAACGGCGTCTGTTCTCTGTTCATTTTCGGATGTTTTATTTTAACAGCAATGTTCCCTCTAAGGTGTGGCATTTGTCATCATAGCGCACACAATTTTTAATAAGACTACTTCTTCATGTAACAACTTCTATCGAAATATTAATTATGCCTCTTAGTACATCTTCATTAGAAATGTGATCAACCCGGACCCTACCAGATTTTTTTTTATTGTAATATTATTATATATTTATTATAGCTTTATTGCTACGTCTTGTACGCAATGCGTATTCAGGAAACCCTTCCATGTTTTTAGTTACGTTTTTGCGAACATCCTGTATGAAGTACTCGTATAATCTTATAATCACAATATCTTATAATCACAATTTATAGACTTACGAAGATTTTAAATCTCCACAGCTCAAGTTATTACGATCGATCTATAAAATGATCATAATTTATTGAATTCATACTCGCTATGATATAATTTTTATTTATTTATGTGATAAAATGAAGTGGGTCTTACAAATTAGTAGATATGAAAATTGTATGAAATCTGAATTTCAACTTCACGATAGTGATTTATTGGATTTTAAGATACTTAACAACAACAAAAAATATTTATTTTCGTAGAAAGCAATCACTTTGTGGTTTGACATATTATATTAAATAAAATAACAATCACTTTGTATGAAACCAAGAAATTTACTATACGTCAACTGGTTTCACTTATCTTCATCAGGACGAATTTAAAACTGATTATAATATATATAAAGAGGGAGATAGAATTTAAAATTACATGTGAAAGAGAGAGACAGAATACATATATATATAATTAAATGGAACATCAAGAGAGATAGAATACATATACGGAATATTAAGGGAGGGGAAAGTACAGTACAGTTGATGGATATTAAATTGATCTTAAAGGAAACATACCTAATATGGGGCTAATGGATAAATTAATTTAATTATTAAGAATTGGCGAACCACTATCTATTGCCTTTTTAAATTTAAATTGTCCAACCGGAGTCCAAAACACTTGTTTATTGAGGATATTAACCCCATTGGTATTATTAAAAGAATGGTATTTTCAATAATATGGTTAGAAAATTCTGAGAAACCATTACTGTTCAAATATTTAAGATATTCTTTGACACGAATATTAACATTACGAGCACATTGCGAAAGCGGTGCAAGAAAAATATATTCTTTTTTTTTGTATCTAACCGTAGAGAACTTGAAATGGAGTGTTAGACACAAAACTGGGCTAAATTTGAGCGCATTACTCTACCAACTCACTATTCCAATGACTTAAAATAAAAATATACTTCATTATACCACACTTATATACCACCCTTAAAACATAAATCTTTTAGTGTGTCATTTTGTTTGTAAAAAATACAATATCCAATAAATAACACATACGTACATGAAAAGTACTTATGTACACACTGAGCTCTGCCCTCTGCCCTCGCATATTCTCACCCTTATATATGTGTTTGCCTTTAACCTCTTGAATTATTTATTTGAACCGAAATTCGGGCGAAATTTAATATTCAAATCTTTTCACTTTTTGCGCCCCTGTCTCGTTCCAAAAGCGACCATGTTTGTATACAGTATTTTAAAATCCCTTTTAGAAATATTTTTATTCCTATGCAATTTGTTGCACTAACCGTGTTTTGAATTTTAACGTCCGATGCACAAATGTGGTTAATTCACTGCAGGGAAGCAATTTCCCGTTAGAAGGCAGTTTTCGCACTAACTATAATAAGTTGACTTTTATTCACATTTTTACCTTGACCGTTAATTTATACCACATTAATAACATGAAATGGAAAAACGTTGCTAAAATAAAAGCTTTTGTAGGTTCATTTCGCGGTAAAGCTTTTTTGTGGACATCTACCCAAAGTAAAAGAATTAATATATTCAAATTATTTAACTAACTAACTGAAATTAAACGATATGCCAAAACAGTTTACAGTACCTACTTGTTTAATTTTATGTAGACATGAACTCATTTTCTTACAATAACATGAAAAACAAAGAAGTATTTGAAAACATATATATAGTATATAACAAACAAATTGATTTTTAGGGCCCGTTGTGTGATCAGTAGTAAATTTTTACTATGGTAACTTTTTACTAACGCCCGTGGTTAAAATCGTTTGCGGGTTGTTTGAACATCAAATTTGCTATTGTCAAAGCATATATGAGCTGTCTATAGGCGCGACAAATAATCATGAAATATGCTTTATTTTATGATATATATATGGATTTATTCGTATCTTTGTTCGAAATCTGTCACTTTGATGGTGAAATTTTTTCGGATTATGTGCTAATTTAGGTATATTAAACAACGAAATCATCATCGTACGAACTCTCATCACTAAAATAGCGGAATATTGAATGAGTAATTGTCACTTTTGGTACAGCTGTGAAAAGTCCGCCATTTTTAACTATTGATTCTCGTTTCTACTGTCCGATATCGGAGAGTAAAATGAGTTTACTACAGGATGTTCTTTAGAGAAGTAAATGTTTTTTTACCAACGATTAAACAACGCGTTTTCAAAAATAAATTACTACTGATCACACAATCGATCTATAGACTCATCAGCTAATACTATAATTATTTTCGGATGAATAATTTTTACAATACAGTATTGAAGAGTGTTACACGAAGTGACATACATTTATTTTTTAGTAGGTATTTATATATACTTAATTTATGAACTTATTGTATAATATATAATATGCTAACATTTTTTTCGATATTTTAGCTATGTCAGCCGATAGAGAGTGAATGTCTAGAAGAACCTCCCACACCGAGGCCTTTGCTCAGGGCAGCATCTATCTGCATTCCTGATGACGTAAGAGGCCCCTTACATACACTATTTAAAATAATTTGTTTAAATAATATTTAATAATAGAAGACCCAGGTGAGAGCCGTGAGGTACTCCGGAAGTTATGATATTTAAGTAAGAACAACAAACATTAAAACTACGGTCTATTAATTATACTCGTATTTGCACTTGTCCCCATAATGCCGTGTAATAACGTAAAGTATTTTTTAAAGTAGTATTAAATCGACACATTCTAATTTCACAAAATGTTAAATAACCGATCGATTATTTATATAGATACATGGGTATGTGAGACTGAATGCAATGGAAATGAGCTCACTTAGGCGTATACGTGGTAGATCTATTTATGACAGAATAAAGAATGAAGAAATAAGGAAAGAATGTCAGATGTCAGTATAATGAGTAAAATTAAGAATGGATCACGTAGGTGGCTTGGTCATATGGAACGGATGAATGAGAAGAGAATATAAGAGAAATAACGCAAGTGTGTAAGTGTTGATACTACCTGAAATATAGGACGTTCACGGAAGGCTTGGCACGACCGGGTAAACCAGATACTGGGGGATGGTTCTGTTAGAAACCTCAACAATTGGCGAGCTTATATGAGAAGATGTATGAATGTGGATGAGAATTATTGTGTGTCAGGACAGAAAAGTGTGGCTCTCTATCATCTCTGCCTACCCTCGCTGGGAAACTGCGTGATGGTAAGTTATTTAGTTAACTATATTTGAGACAGATTAAGTATGTTTAATAACAATGTGTAATATATCTTATATAATTTGTGTTTGGGACATATATTTATTTGATATATAAATATTAATTATTTAACGAAAATAGTATATTGTGCCTTCCCCCCCCCCCCTCTTCTCTTCCCCACCCGGCCAAGCCGCCGACCAGTCGATCGGCGAACTTGAACCAGTGTGGTTATACGTGTACGATACAGATTACAATATTATAGTAATTTGAGACTTCGCGTCTATACTGTGTCGGAACCATTGACGAAATAGTGATTAAAATATACAGTCCACATTTTCGAGTTGTTTGTAGGATCCGGATTGTGGTGAGTGCTTATTCCTTCCGTGTCCTGAATTCTTCCGGCATCTATGCTTGTACGCAACAATTTGTTTAATAATTATTATTTTGGATACAATTTTATGCCAGTCCAAAATAGGCACATTATTGCTCACTAGGCTGGTGTACCACAATATTATGTTATGTTTACTCTTTTATGATACAAAATAAAAAACATTTTAATAATTATTGAATTTTTTATTGTTTTGAAAATAATGTAACGTCGTTTCTGGCGATATTCAAATAAATATTACTCTTTATATTTATGTTCTTTCCCTTAATCTACCCGATGAAGTATTACATTTTTAATAAGGTAATAAGGATTATTTTCGTTTTTCAATTATCCGCTCTTTCTTGTATCTCTATTCCAGAACGTATCAGGGTTGGCACTTCTATCCCCTCCGTCACTGGGGCGGCGGAGATCCTCCGTGATGTTCAGCGATGTTGTGGTCCTCCACGGGGCGGAGTGCGGAGGCTCCCCGGGGCCGGGGGCGTCGCCAAACATTTCACCTCCGCACGTGGCTCTGGTCTCCCAGGGAGAAAAGAACGTCTGCTCCAGTGAGAAGATGACACAAACTGGTGAGAGTAATCATTAGATGAGGCCTTGGATGTTTCTTACTTACCTCATTTATTTATTTAATACTAGCTCAAGTACCCGGCGTTGCCCGAGCTTTACGCATAGTGAAGAGGCTTCATTTAGGAGAATGGAGGTAGTTTTTTTTCGAAATTTCACGTAGGCAGTGACCTTCCTCTTGTTTTGAAATTCATTTGTGCAAATGATCAAGCTCGGAATAAAACTTTAAAAGTTTTATATAAAAAACAAACACACCCACCCTTAAATATATAAAAAATAACTTTATCTCTATGAGATATCTATTATTTGTTTAATAACGGTGTCTTTGTAGGTGAAAATCCAGTAATTGTGTGTTCTTGGACATATTCAAATATTGCTAATGAATAATTATTTTCATATAAACTTTTAGCCTCTAAAGCACCATTGGCACAGGAAACTCATCTTAATAAATAAACTAAGCGAAGTCAGGTCATCCACTAAATCAGATCTATCTAGCTTTTGTGTTAATTATTACTGTACAACTAATAAAATCAATAGTTTTCGGATTTAATGTAAATATTTCAATTCCGTGATATTTTGCTATTGTATCCCATTGAGGTGTTACACTTTACAAAATATTTGTATATTCATCTTCGCGATAAGTATACTCCGTCACGTAATTGTGACGTGTACCGATGATACTCTTGAATTTTAATTTTTTAAATTATCGGTGCGCAATTAAAAAATATTGTCATTTTGTTTTTTAAATTTTTCAGAATTTCAAATCGTTTATTGAAAAATGATCATATTTTTGATTTTAGAATATCTATCTTGTATGAACTTAGAATTAACATATAAAAAAATCAATATATCATAAATAACCAACTGAATTTCACCACCAGCCTTATTCTAAGAATGTCTCCAATAAACATTCATGTCATTTCAATTGGATTGAACGGTTGGACAGAGACAAAATGCAGGTTTAGATTTAGTTTTATACTGTCCTGATGAAGAAAAAGACGTTGTTTGGAAACCGGTTGGTTTTAAATAATAAGACATAAATATTTATATACAAATTATTTTGTATGAAATGATAGTAGAAAGCAATCGACTGTTGCCAGGTCCTGTGGGCCGCCATGTAGCTGCTGGGCGTCTTTGTAGTGAGTGGGCGTTATGCTGCTACGAGCATTTAAAACTGATATAACATTATATTATTGTATGCATACATTTGTGTATATAACGTCAGACAGATATTCAACATTTTTTGTGAGCGGATAGTCGCCTGTATATATTGAAAAAGCATCTAAATTTCATCAGTTAAAATATTAATAAATAGTTCTTTTTACAGCAGTAAAAAATATGTATATAACATTTGGGAATCATTTTCAAAGCATTACAGATTTTTCTGTAAAATTATCATTACGATCTGACCGAGGATGAAAGCGATATCGGTTTTACAAGCACATATACACATATAAATGAACGTTTTAATTATACATATGATTAAAATAATTAATATTGTAAAAAAGATATTTATTACTTTTTAAGGAGACGGTAATATCTGGCAGACGAACACTAATCCACCAGCAGCTAACTCTGACCTTGGATTAGGAGACGCTCCTATGACCTGTCAAGAACTCCTCGCTCTCTCGGGCGCACTATCGGCTGCCCTTCCGACGGGACAGGTTGCTTTGGATTCCTTCTTCGACTCCCTAACAAAAGGCATTACCAAAAGAAACACGTCCATGCTTCCCGGTCCCAATTCGATAGCCTGCGAAACACAAAGACTGTCCCCTCCGAACCAGTTACTCCTGGACGAAGATTTCTCCTGCTGCGGAGACATGCAACAATTCGAAATAGGTTTCGTGCACAAGAAAGAAAAGAAAAAGCGGTCAAGATTTACGAGGGTTATAATAAGGATTTACAGATTGTGCGGGGGAGTATTGGGACGCATGAGGATGTGGGTAAAGAGAATAGTGGAGCACAAATACTTCCAGCAGGGGATCTTGGTGGCCATCCTGATAAACACTCTCTCGATGGGGATAGAGTATCACAACCAACCAGAAGAGCTCACTGTGATTGTTGAAATAAGCAACATTGTATTTTCGGCTATTTTCGCCGTTGAGATGCTACTGAAGGTTATCGCTGAAGGACCATTTGGATACATTGCCAATGGATTTAATGTTTTCGACGGAGTTATTGTGGTTTTGAGGTAAGTTTACTGTATTACTTGAGGTAGTTAATTGTATTTTATTCAACGTTAATTAAAAGATGTTCAGTAACCATTATTTCGTTGACTGTATTTAATTATCGTACAAAAGTTATTCCTCAATGCAATCCTCTAAAATAAATCGAATACTGTGAAATGTGTTGTTTAGTCCATTCTCTGTTGACTGACTATAATTTATCTTAATGATATTCAATTCACTTTTTAATGATGATTAGCCTCATCCCTGATGTTGTCCGGTATTTTGATTTATTTATAATTTAAAATAGATAAATAATAGAAAAGGACAGAGGATGACAGATCAGAGTGGCGAAAGATTGAGAGGGCCAGGGCCTACACCGGGCTGTTGCGCCCTTGACGATAAATAAAATTGATACATGGAATGTTGGGTCATAAAAATAAAAATATTGTAATACAAAATTTGGTTTAGGCAGAAAGAGGATGAAATGTATGGAAAAGTTGATGACTATATATTCCACTTAGTCCAAAATTTAAAACTGATATCATTGAATATAATACATATTTATATTGGATGGAAGAGGCAAAATGATCGGCAGGGGAGTAAATACGCTAAATTTGGTTCAGATCAATAAAAGGGTGAAGCAGTGTGCGGAGAACAGACATACATTAAATTTTACATATGAAAGCGATACTTAAATATGTTATATTTTATCATTACATTTAATAATATATTCGTCATCTCTAAATATTTTTAATGTTTTAATCATAGTATATTGTTGTTATTATATCGGTGCGGATTAATATCTTTTTTGTTGGTAATTAGCGCTTTTGAGCTGACACAAACCTTTACCGGAGACAGAGAACAAGCAGGCAGCTCCGGTCTGTCAGTCCTGCGGACGTTCCGTCTTCTGAGGATCCTTAAATTGGTCCGCTTCATGCCAAACTTGAGGAGACAACTGTTTGTAATGCTGAGAACCATGGACAATGTGGCTGTCTTCTTCTCGTTGCTTGTACTCTTCATATTCATCTTCAGGTTTGTTTCTTACCTGTCACTTAAACTACGTAATTGCACTAAATAATTAATTTGAGTTCTTAGCAGAAATGAGCTAGCTTTCTTTAACTTTTTATTCTTACTTTGGAATTATAAACCACGCGAGCAAGACCTTCAATATCGAAAATAGATTTTTTTTGTAATATCTACAAACTTAATAATTAAAAAAAAAACAAATTCTTCATGTTTATTCTCGAACAATAACATTTAAGTTGTGTAGTTTACTTATTTAATTTTTATTTTATAATGTTTTAATATTATGATATATTTTAAATGATTTATTTATAGATAGAGGTTTATAAAATTATCATTGTTTTTTCAAGAAAAGTTATTGTTAACATTTAGCATAAACTGTTATAAAATACTTAAACACCTGCTAATTATTATTATATATATATGCGAAATAAACTTGCTAATTAATCCCTAATTTTGGGATCACATATAAGTCATGTTAGTATTTTTGTCTGATGTGTAATTCTCAAATATTACAGTATTGTCTTATTGATAAAACTACACTTCTTTAGATTTTTCTATAAATAATCAATTTAAACACCTATTCATAGATAAATGTACCTATTAGTATCTCTATGCGTACAAATATTTAGCAATTATCACGTTCAGTGTGGATAAATGATGACAATCCTATCTATCTATCCTATTAAATAGGTCGATTTTCAAAAATAACTGCATTAGTTTTATATATGGCACCAAAATGTCAGTAGGGCAAAGTGCACCAATTTAGCCTTGCGACAAACTTCCGAAGTACACAAAAATGGCGTATAGTTTGGTCTACCAAAATATCAATCAGCGCTAACGAGAAACGTAACAGTTGAGCCGCACTAATTACAATTAACTAACACCGATAACAAAGTTAAACGTAGGTAAATTGATGTCGGGTTCAAGCCACACGACACTGTGTACAAGCTGAATTTAAAGTGACAGTCCGCCATTATTAGAGGAAGTCTATAATTATAAAACTTGTTTTACACAGATTAAGGTTTGATTTTAGAAAGAAATATATGAAAGCATAAATGAAATTTACAATGTGTGGCGCATAAGAATGCATGTCAGCTGATTAATTGTTAATAATTATAAACCGTACACCGCTATGAGGGTATTTTTTTTCATTAAAAACTTATCAAATATATGTAAAAATGGATTACTTACCAGCTTACCAAAACTCTGGGATTAAACTATAATTAAATCGAAGATAATCACGATGAAATTTATAAAAAATGGTTATAAGCTTATGTCGGACGTCCTTTTGAGAAACCTTTTATATTTTAGTGAATAATCAAATTAAAAAATTTGAAGTGTCAGGAGAGCGCATAGCCGTTATATATTTTTTTAATTCGAGATCTATATGGGGACTGAAGTTCCCTTGAGAATGCATACCCACTTATGAATCACTTGCTGAGATGGCAAATGATTAAATAGTCGACAATATTTGATTTGATTTGTTGCACGCGGAGGAAAGTTGTATAGAAAAATATTACACTCGAGTGATTGCACGACAAAAAATTTGGTAGTGATTACTTGTTTGACTAAAAATATAACTGCATTATAAATAAATATGCAAGAACAAATTTATCGAGGCTTCGAAAGGTAAATTTTGTCTAGCTTAACTAACCATACAACTGATCGATAATAATTTAGGAGCACTAGAATTTGACACTGGCACTGGGTCTGTATTATTGATAATCGATATTAAAAGCATTCAAGCTTTTGGTGAGATTGGATGTAGTCACGTATAATGTAACGTATAATGTAACGTATAATGTAACGTATAACGTTTTAGTACAGATTTTACTTCGAATTTATAGTGGGCTATTGAATGAGTTGTATTTAATCAATAAATTAAAAAAAGGGTAACGTGTATAACATTTTTAGAATTAAAATCCTAAAAATAGATATAAAAGAAAAGAAGGCAGCATAAAATAAAGAATTGTTTCATTTGATTTATGAAACGTGTAGGAAATTAACAACCCGACTCATTTATCCGACATCAACTTAAACAAAAGTTAATTAAAAAGAAAAAAAATGTTTTTTTTTAAGATCTCTTTGATGGGGATTAATAAAAAAATTCTTTTAACTTAATAGAAACTTTGAATTAAAATTAAAAATTCAATTTTATTTCAAATTTAACTTTAACTGATTTCGTGTTTGAAAACACAAACCTAATTGATCGTAGCAGGTTGTAACGCCCCAAACATCTTTTATATTTAACAGTATTCAATTGATTACTATAAATTTTTAAAAACATCGAAATAATAATTAAATTCATGTACATTTCACTATTTAGTGCAGCATATAATTTCACTATCGTATTCGGATATGATTTCACTAAAATGCCAGTGAAAATATAACCTCACTGGTAACACACATTCACTGTAACATGTGCATATATATAAAATATAACAAAATGCAATCGGAGATCAAAACGATATAGGAAAACTAATAAACTAAGTACTGTTTAATTTGCTAAGTGTTCGTATGTTTTCTACATTTCGGTAAGAAAAAAAATTATTGATATTAAGTTTACCGCTGTGAAAATTTTTCTAGGAGTAAAACTGTGAACATAAGAGAAATTGTGAATAAATTTAACTCGTAATGAAATCTTAAAAACCACTGAAAAGAAAATGTAATCAACAGAGCAGGTAGGTACTACCTATATGGAATGCGTTCAAATTTAACGAAGTGAACTTGGTCTTGCGAAGGGCCCTTCATCTTGCTTATCGTACGGTCTACGTACTTTCCCGGGTAAAATACTAATGCAGTGGCTAAACTCTGTCGGTTCCGCTGTAAAGAGAATAATCTCGGGCTCCACTTAATGATGCATAGATAATGAGAGAAGAAAATAGACACAGATGACGTAGATGTAGATACCAACCTGCATTTGAGAGGTCATTGTCATTTTGATTGGTATCTTTGACGTTTGCAAACGTCGCAACGGATGTGTATTCTACGTTTCGAACTGAAATACATTATATTATTATTATCTTGCATATTGAAAGAACGAAATATATTTCATTCGATATGCATCTTAATAAATAAGTAAATAGAATTTTAAAAATCATCGTAGGTACGTCAGAAAAGCGAGTTACATTGTAAAAACAGTTACACTCAGCATCCTTTATGGGTGTGTGTTTGGTGAGTTTTATTCTCGACAAAATATGCACGCCGGTCCGGGTAATTTGCCGCCATTAGCCAAGTGTCAAATATCATCGTCATACTTCATAGATCAATGATCTTTTATTGTACAATAATGCCATTTTAGATCATCTAACTTGACATATATTTATAAAAATGCGCTCTTCAATTATTTTTAAGATACATCTTTGTTTTGCATTAGTGGTGGGAAGCCTATCTCTCAACGAATATTGTTTGTTGAAAAATTGCGAATATTAACATCACAATTTTTGCTGTTGTGTAAAGTTAAATAAAATGTAAAAATACGTAACATACAAAAATGATTAACTATAAATATCCACGAAACGTTATTTGACAACAGTCGACTTAAATAATTTAAAATAAAAAACTAAGATTACTCTTCTGTAAGAAAGCTTAATTGTTATATACGCAAATGCTATTTGTTTGGAACAAATATTTATAAAAATGTTCAAACTTGAACAACAATACCATCTCAGCCAAGTGAAACTTTCACGAAACCACTATTTATAAATAATTAATAGAAAAACGTATATTACCAAATCAAGAATGTTTTTTATAAATCTTTTAGGAAGCCGTACATTAAAATATACCAAATAATGTTGATTTTAAAAAATAAGTGCTTGTGGAAATTTTAAATTTTCATTAAAACATTAAGGAAAATGCAGTCGAAATACGTCTACAACTAAATACGGTTATTTTAATTTTTTTCGTGATGAAACAAATTGAACAGTGCCACGCATAAATTCATAACAATTCTCTAGGTTATTTAATATAACGGTGCGATAAAATCAACAATTATTTTTCTTATGACAAAATAATTTTTCGTCATTTGTGAATCTCCATCTGAATAGAACTCTCACAAAGAGCTGGTAATACAAACTCACTACTATTTGATAATCGCCGATAGTAACAACAATAATAATTTGGATGTCAAAATTCTTAACGTCGAATTCATTTATATTATTATAATAAAATAAAACTTTTAAAAACCTTGGCTCCACAGAGCTAATCTACGAAAATACCGCAGGGAAATTAACTATTTATTTTTTTAATCTTGTATGCTGGCTATTAAATTAAAATTTCAATATTAAAGAAATTCGCTACTCAAAAGCTCAGTTCTTTTGCAGGTAGGTACTAATATTACTATTTTACCCTTTTTTACATATTACAAATAGCGTGGAAGATCTAATAATTCACTTTTTACTTTAGGATATTCACACGTGCCTTTATATCTTATTACCAGATTTAAATTCATATTTAGATCTCCGTTACTTGCAAATATGCTTTCATGAATGCTCAATTTAGAAATTTTTGTCACACACAATTTCACATAACAAAACAAAGGGACAAAAAAATGGAGAGACGTAGTTTAGGCATATTTCCAAAACTATACGAGATACACAAATGCAATAAGTTTGCAAAAGTAACATAGAATGCTCAGTGGGAGTATGATTTTTTAAGGTTTTCGCTTCTGATTTTCTTGTTTTGCGTACGTTTTCCCAGGAAAACTCTTAATAAATTTATATAACTACACAAGAGTTTATGTGACTTCCCTGGCGAACATTTATTTTTATTCAGTACAATGTTTTTCTTCCACGTAAATCGACATAAGAAAGAAAGTAAAATAACATTATTAGAAATAATAGTACCAAAATGGTGAACGTAAAACTTGAGGGCATTAAAATTCTTAATCTTACCAAATGTTTGAGATTTAGCGATGGTTTTGATCAAAACGCATTTTGGGTAATATACGTTCAATTATTGATGATTTTTATCTGACTACTTTCAGTAACTAAGTAAATATTCGTATCAAAGATGAGAGAAAATAAAATACCGCTTAATTATTGTCGGCAATGAAACCAAATGACAATTTAATGAAGAGTTTATATTTTTTTATAATGTTAATTAAAGCTCACGATTGACGTTAAAAGTTAAGAAAATAATCAATATATATAATCAAAAAGTTTTCAAAACAAAATTTATTGATTCATATTAAATGCGATACAATTTCTTCATCTAATACGAAAATTTCAGAGTTAAGATTGTACCCCATTTACAAATGACCTAACCGCCAAAATTTTAAGTTCCTGACTAACCATCTTCCGTTTTATCTGTTTGTGTGTGTGATTTGCCCCGAGTGCAACTGTGCCCACATGTTAATACTGTTGGATGGTCCACTGATTGTAGCATCCTCGGGATGAACCTGTTTGGATGCAAGTTCTGCGAACGCTCACGAAACAATGAAGATGTCGAGTGTGACAGGAAAAACTTTGATACCCTCTTGTGGGCTATTGTGACCGTGTTCCAGGTATTCCTTTCAAATGTTTATCAGCAGCTTTGACAACTAACAGAGCTCTGACATAGCGTAGACAACACTGACACATGGCAAACAACCCACCCTAGAATTAGACCAAACAGCATACTATGTAGTACACGGTGACTGCCAACACTTGCGATGATGCGGTTAACGCTTCGACACACAGACATTCATATTGTATCAGTAGCATAATTACAACTAACCAACAGTGTCTTCAGTCGGTTAGCGCGAATTTTCTGTAAGCTTGAATGCCAATAACTCTATGCATCATGCGTAGGACATGTAAATGACAGTTAGTCGTGTATGGCACATCTTGTTATACCGCATCGAACTATTATTAACATGAAGAAAAATCACACAAAGATTCAATACTAAACAATAATATTACTAACCGGTCGAAATGTCCCCACCAGTCGCCCACAGAACAATCCCTCCGAGGTAGGTGTTTTCTAAGATTTGGATATAGCGTAATATGTATAAGGTATAGTAAAAGTATTATTGAAAAATAGAGCCAAATTATCGAGTATTTACCAACTAATGAATGCTTTTCTTCTTATGCATGATGATTAAGTTTGATTCCTATTTATTACTTATTTATTAATCTTTTTTATAAATTATCTCCATTTCCCTTGTGTATATTATGCCCCGCTTAAAATGCATTCTTCATGTACGATTCATTTGTATAATATCCATTACAACATTGAAGCTATATTCCTCTGCACTTATTGATTATGCTTCGAGTAATCTCTAGATCGTCCATACTTGTATCACTAATTTGTAGACCATCACTAATGTCGAACTTGACCAATCATCCGTGGCAAATACGTCGGCACCATTTTACGTGAGGATGCTCAGATGTGTCATTGATTTAGGGAACCGAGGGTTTCTTCGATCCAGGAATCATATTTATTTAGAGGAAGCTAAAAGTGCTTTGTTTAACACATATTTTCATACTTTTGTAAACTAAGCGAGAGCTATCAATTTAAAAAACATGCACAACAAAAAAAATGAAAATTATCTTCAAGAAAATTTCAATAGACACGTTCTACGAAATTCAGACAATTTATTATTATTTTTGCTTGTATACTTATAATACGACTATTTACGTTTTTCTGGACCCCTTATTATTAAAGAATACACGATTTAAGGAAAAGAGAGCATTTAGATATAATTTCAAGTAGTTTAACATGAATTAATATTTTTACAGTGTTAAGAGAGAAATATTGCTTTCTTATAGATACGAGATATTTTGCTTCCAGTATTTATACTTTTGGATAAAGATGGTCAATGAGTTGTGAATGAATTTTGAACTGTTTGTGCCTTTTCCCAATTTCAGTTATCCTTTCACGAAAGCTGTCATCACCATCAAGCTTTCTTTTATTACTCTGAATAAATTATTTCGTATTATTTTTCAGTCTAACATTTTTCAAAATGATAGTTATCCTATGCAATTAACTTTCTACTTCGCTTTATGTGTACCTTTCTTGTCTGTCTTTTATGTTATTTATTTTCATAATAGTCCTAATTTCCGAAACCCTCTTAAAATCTGTTTACAGAATTGTTTAATGCACACATTTTAAATCAATGAATGATAGAACTTGCTGAACAACACGAAATATTACAAAGGTTTCTATATGACATAAAATTCATAACATAAAATACACTATTTAGACTGTCACTATTTGTCAATCAAAGTAAACAATCGCCTCATTTGTTAATTGCCAACTCGGCCGCCAGCTAACCAATATTCAAACGATCATTTATCGACTGAGTGTCAATATCGGACATTGTTCAAGCCCATGCGGCACGTTGTGCTACGAGCGTAGAGTACCATTAATGACGTAATTGAGTAATGTACGTTCCCAGCGCTACGACAACTTAAGGGATATCGTCAGAGATTGACAAGAAAAGTTTATCCGTGTTTATCTGTCTAATTAGATGCCTCGTATTATAGTTTTAACTCAGTTTAATTAATAGACTATATTAATTGTCCAATAACATGCGTTTATTACGATATTTATCATTATATAATCATTAAAAAATACTTTGATAAAGATACTAAACACAGGCAGTCGAATTCTGTAAGCAGCATTATGAAATAAAATATATATCCATAAATTATATTACTTATTTATTTGATGAAAATAACATTGCATAGAATCCAAAATACAATAGCCAAATTTATTAGCGAATATTTTAAAAATTCATTTCAATCAGATCTAATACAATGAAGAAAAAAAACCTAGATATATATAGTAATTATTTAAATACATAGTTGTGATTAAGTATTAGTCGAAACTGGATAAATACACGACACCTTTAATGCCACATTGTAAACTCAATTTGATTCCATTGTTCGCTTTCAGTACATGCCACTAAATTAACGTGTCAAATGTCTGGCGGAGAAATAGTGCATAAACAGTTACCAAGTACTATAAAATTTCAAGTTTTGTAATGCCGGACATCTAACAGTATATTAATATTAACGTATATTTGCTGTTATTTATTTTAGATTTGTTATCACATTACGAACGTTTAAAAACCGGCAAATTAAGCAATTATCATTTTGATAGTGCTAAATATTAACAGAAGGCACATAAAGCTTAACGACTAGAGATTGAGACCCGGTTGTGTGATCAGTAGTAAACTTTTACTATGGTAATTTTTTACCATCGCCCGTGGTAAAAGATATTTGCGGGTTGTTCGTACGTCAAATTTACTATTATCTAAGTCAATCCTGCCTAATGGTGTGGCAAGGCAAACAATCATCAAATACCTGCGATCTTTACCAAAATTGATTTATTTTAAATATTCACCAATGACAATACATACAATTTTATGCTTTATCTATGACTTTATTCAGTCTTACGTTCGAAATCTGTCACGTTGCTGGCGAAAAATTTTCGGTAATGTAAATTAAACAGCGAAATTATAATTGGACGAACTTTCATCGCTAAAATAGCGAAATATTGATTGATTCGTTTTCGTATACAGCAACAAATGATAGTGAAACAGCTATGAAGAGTCCGCCATTTTTAACTATCAATTGATGGTTTTACCGTCGAACATCAGAGAGTAAAATTAGTTTACCTCTGGATGTACTTTCGAGACGTAAATATTTTTTACCAACGATCGATCAACCCATTTTCACAAAACAAAAATTTTGAAACCTTTACCATAGTAAAAAAAATCCAGTGATCACACAGCCGTCCCTTAGACTAACGAAATTTGAACTATAAGTTATGTCTGCAAACATATCATTAGTAAGGAACTTACTCCCACCCTGATCACAGGGCGAGTTGAGATGACTGTGTTAATATTGTTAACTTAACTTTGGGGATACTGAGGCTCCAGAATAAGGGTAAAACGCCCCGACTTTAACGTATACAGCATATGACAAAACACAATGAAATACAAAACATACGAAAACGTTTGATTTTTACGTATTTTTATAGTCAAATGCATATTTTTGATTAAGTATCAGATTAAGTTATACCGACATTATTTTATTTAGATAATTGAAGGTGTATAGACGAATATGTTTGGACCAGCAGCAATTAATTTTTTCCAGTACATTGTAGACGAAGAACGACGATCTGTAATTGTGTCGTTTTATAATATAAACAATGTATTGAAAAAAATATTTACTTTATTAATACATATCATGTCTCATGTAATCGTAAAAAGAATCCTATATCACAAAACGTAATTACAAACAAATTATTTAAACAACCAATTACAAAAAAATGTAACAAAAATTAGAAAAAAATATTGAAAATCATCTTTGTACTGTCCATTTTTTTTTAATATTTTCAACAATACAGAAAATACTTTTGCGAATATTTAGTGTAAAATCACTAGGACCTGATACCTATCTCATGCATACCTAATTTGAAATAGTAGGTATTTTAGATCAATTCCGAGCCCTTTTAGATCACTTAGGCTAGGCACCTTTTAAAATATTGTTTCAATACATGTCAAAGCTTTGAAAGCTTCAAAATTAAAATGGCTAACATTTTTCAACATTATATTTTGTACCTAATTTTATTTTATCAGGAATATCATCGATCATTGTGTTAAAGAAAATTTATTGAAGCCATCTTCTCATTAATGCAATACGCATAATAAATACATTATATGTTCATCATTGATTTATTACTGCAAGCTTAATATTATTTTTAGTTAATTCAATTTCGCACAAGATCAGCTGTCAACGCTGATTAATGTTTCGTCTAAAACAGCACCGAAAACAATTGTTATTATAAACACGAATATGCAAAATTTTATGAAATTCATGGTACAAGCTCATTATGGTACAAATTTTTAATGTATTTCCCACAAACAAGCAAAACAAACATGGGGTCAGAATACAAAATACCTATTTCAATTTGAACAAAAGCTGGAACAGTATGGTCATTGTAATTCTAGTGTATAAGTAAAGAGATTTACATATATTTCAAAGCTTTGCATAATATTCATTAATAAAATATTAACAATATCCATATTTAGTTTTAGAACCATTACATTGTATGCATCATTTATTCATTTTGTTCTACACCTTACACACGCGCGAAATGGCCGCCGCCGCCGACGTCACGCCGCACAACAAAATGGCGCGCACACAGCATTCTCGGCATGTACCTGTTTGGCGGTAAGTTTTGCAAGTTTGTCGACGATAACGGAAATGAGAGAGAGTGCACATGCCCGGAAATAGTGTCGCAACACCCGCGATGCGAATGTGACCGGAAACACTTCAACAACATCCTGTGGGCCACAGTCACCGTTTTCCAGGTACAAATTTCTCGTTCCATTTTATTCCGAATGATGCATGCGCGTTGTTTATAGTCGGCAAAATTCACGATTGTCATTTTTATTACTCTACTATCAAGAAGCTCAAACACGTATATTTATTACTTTTGTTGACTTTTTCAAGCGCTTTATAGATTTCTGATGCTTATTATTTTGTTGTGTTTTTATTCGATGAGTGTATTAACGATTAAAGATGGAAAAATATCGAATTACGAGTAAAGTTATACAAAAGTTTTAACCATGTCGGAACTCCGAGACGAAATCTTTCCAAAGTAATTCATGTGGAACTAGGGTAAAGTCGCTATTATTGGACTGCTTAACTTTGTGATAGTGTTATTTACCACCCGTAATTGATAAAATAAAACCAATAATAGTTCTCTTTAATTTATTTTCAAGTTTATTAATTATTTTTGGTCGTTACCTTCGTTGGACCGCGGGCACTTTGATTGGAGCACTAGGTGTCCATCATTTGACTTAAGAAAATTATAAACATTTTTCACACATGGTCCAATCAGGGAGTTTTATAATAATCATATTTAAATTAAGGTAGAAAACCGTAATACATGGTTTAAAAATTCTTTAATTCTTTAGGGAGATCATCTTCGGATCCAACTATCTAAATTTCTTCTTTGGCTTTGTTGGCTGACTTTCTGGTTAATTACATCTAGCCTTCATTTCACTGTTACTTTTGAAACTCCAAACATTCGACTCGCCTCATTAAGCCTACCTACTTATTTTTTTCTTAAGGCTTGAATACCAATGACACGTTGCTCTTATTCCATGAATAATAATTCCCTCTTTTAGCCATTTGAATATTTTGAAATAAGAAAAAAGTTAGAAAATCGTTGCCATGATCTTTTTTAAATTTGAGATGCGTACACAGATTACATGTCACATATATATTCTTACTATTTTCAAACTAAGCTAAATGTTTGTACTATGAAAATAGGACTAACTTGCCGGTGTCCTGGAACGAGGCGCAAACCTCTAGCCACTACTAGACCACTACACTAACGGGCTACTCGAACTGATTGGACCGGTCCGGGATAAGGCTGCGGTGGTCCATCGATGGCAACTACGGACTCTGTTACAAAAATATGTTTCACATAAAAACTTAATTATCAGCCTAAGAAGTATTATCATAGATGCAAATAATGATATATTTTCTTATACTATTCATAAGTACACTAAAATCTAGTAAATATAATTATACTTACATTCGTTTTAGTTTAAAGTAATTAATACACTGTTAGTACAACCAACAAATCGACGCATGTCTCTCATTCACCGTACATACGGTAACACTGAGACGAAGGGGTCGCTCAGGGATTGCAATGCTTTGCTTCCTAACGTCACAAACCGTTTCTAAGATCTTTTGTTTTTGACGTAGGGAAACGATCCAATAAAAATACTGGTCCAATAATCGCAGCTTTACCCTAATAAGTATAAAAAAATAATGTTTAATATACGCTTATTAAAATTGTTGTGAAATAACTTTGTGTAAACTTCTAAAAATATTAAAATTTTCACATATTGGATTGTCTAATAAGTCTTTGCGGTTTTGTTCAATTATTTATTATAAAATCAAAATTTTAAACAAAAATTACAACATTTCAATCCATGATGATCTCCATTATTGTTCAGGACTTAACACCAACTTTCAACCAATCTGTCGATGCCTTTTCTATAAAAATCAGTTGGTCTGGTATCGAAATAGTTATCGAGCTAATTTCTGAGGTCATTGTCGTTGTTGAATATAACGACACACATTTGATTGGAGAGCGATCTAAAAATTGGTAATACCGAGATACTGTAGGGTGGATGTGGTAGAATTTCCCAGTTGAGCTCCTGGATAACTCTTTTAACCATGATTAAAGGCGAAAAGAAGTATGTGTCGAAAATGCTCAATTTTCTCAATTTGACACTTTATTATTTAAGTCAAAAAATTAAGAAAAACTCACAGACTAATAAATTAATAGACATGATATGTAGTGTATGGTATATATAGGAGAGAGGTTTAGACCATTATTAAGCATTCTACACACATTCTTCGGTGAAAGCATTAAATCCGATAGATTATGACACATTTATGCAACAGTAAAAGTATTTACTCTTCGAAAAGTAAATCTTTGTGTAAACGAGACGTGTTTTTTACATTAATGCATATTATATTGTCAGCGTTTAAAATTTTGTTCCGATCGAGTCATATTTTTTTTCAAAGTCGCGGAGCTCTATTATTGCGTGAGTGCCGCCAAAATGAAAATCTTTGGACAAGGAATTTGTTTCAATTCATGTCTATTTATTTGGCGGTCTATGGAAAAACTATAAGATATAGTAAAACGGTAACAGTTACGTTTTGGAACAGAAAAAATGCTATCGAATAGTATGTTAATTTTAATAAAACCGTCAAGATTTATTAGACGACCTAGTCCCTTTTGATTTTTTTTTTAATGCTTCATTGGTTAAACTGAATCTGTTTTTAAATCAAAACCTTTACATCTCAACGGACCATCAAAAAATATAGTTTGTATACGAATCGAAATTATTATTTTTTTAATTTTTGTTGGACCTTATTTATATAAAAACGAACAAGACCGTTTGGTAAGTAAATGTTATTTTATCAATGTTAGGAATTAATGTACAGTAACTAAATAAACATGACAAACATTTTAGAAGGTTGGTTGTAATTCAGTTTTAATCAAAGCAGTGTGACTAAGGTGCGTCTTTAAAGAGTAAGAAATTAATCAACTATTTAATTCGTTCACATCTGTTGTGGAAAACGCACGGTACAATTTTATTTAATAGTCAATTGTGCGAAAAAGTCAAACAAATTCAAAATCGACCCGTGATTCTAACTAATCATAAACATAATCAATCGTCCCGCAATTCGAACAAAAAGTACTCACATGGTTCACGTGGTTTATTCACAAATAGTTACAACTGATATGAATTTGTAAATACAGTCTGTGAGCTTGAAGAAATATAACGGAAAAACTCTAGATGGCGCTAGCGGGCCCGCCACCGGTATAAATGACAACCGAATACAACTCACAACTTTCCAAAATGTCGTGTTCTGTAACATTAAAACATAAATATAAAAATTAACAATAATATTATAGCATAATGCGTATTTTTATAATGAAAAATAATGACTTGAAAATATATCAATGATATTTTTATGTTTTCAAACTAATATAAATAACTTGTACTATAAAATATGTAGAACCAATTTGAACGCCATTAATGTGATTAAATCCCCTGCCTCTATTACCGAAGACAGCAAAATCTATCTTTTTTACTATACAATCTATAGTAAATCAATAATAAATATTTATCTGTTATATTAATTCTTTTCATTAATATGTCTCACATCACACCTATTTCACCGCTCTGAATTTAATGAGGCTTGAATATTTTATTTTATTAACCAACCTTTTAATCAACACGAGAAAATTTCTCTGACGTCATCTAATTTGTGTTGTAAAATATTATTTAATAATACTTAGGACACCGTTACATGCAGGTAAATACTATTATATTTTATTTTACAAAGCTTAGTTTTATACAGCCATGAAGTAATGTTGCAGTAGTTCCCGAAAGTATGGACGATAAATCGTTTTAAACATATTATCATAAATTATCATAATATATTTTATATTCGCGTAGATAAAAGACGTAGAAGTAGTTACAAAATTAATTTATAAATAAAATTACTAAATTAATTTATTAATATAAATTACGCATGTAGTAGAAGTTGCGTAACATAAGTGTTAGTTTTTCAAAGTAACGTTTTGCAAGTGTTCCGATAGATATACGAATTTAAAAAACAAAACATTTTCGAAAAGCTGAATTTCTTAAATAAAGAAAATTAATTTATTGTGAACTAAATTCTAAAATAATCTTTTTCTATTGCATTAAAATGTTCAAGAAAATTTTTTTAATGTTAAAATACACATTTTATCAAATGAATTTGTGAATATTCAGAGTGTAATTACTTAATAATTAAAACAAATTAGATGTATCACTTAGAAAGATGCTTAAAGGTATTTGAGAAATATTGTAATTTAAAATATGGTTGCTTCTAAGTGGAAGAAAAAATACATGTTTTGCTAAAAAGTAGCACACAAAGATGAAATTTAACGAGACTAGTAACGATGTCATAGTTTAATTGGTAAAGCGTTCTACCGGCAATGAAAAGTTCTAGAAGAAACTGTATTTTTTCGAAAGATAGTTTTGTTATTTATATCTTTCTAAGTGATGTATCGCACAATCCATAGAAAAATGTAATAAGTCCAATTTTTCTGATTTACGATCAGTGAGTTTACAGAGTAGTGAAGTAAACACGATTCTCTACGTCCCATGCAAATTATATTAAAGTTAGTTCACCCCTTCTCCGTGCGGCCGCTTTTGTCACTTTTTGACGGGACCGCTTGTTCATCACTCCCCTCGGAAAACGGCAGCACCAGATCTGGAGATAAAATCAGAGATAAGTTAAATATTGGTAGAAAAAGTCAAAAGATATGACAAATATTCACCAATTTCACCTAAAATCAGCGCGTCTGTCTGATGGTAGAATATTTAAATTTAACCAGAAGATATACGCTATTTCTGCGAATATAGCAGAGGGTATATGATAGTGATGAGTAAAAATGCTACTCTTGACTCACTGGTATGATTGTGATTAATATTCGATAATATCAGTGATTAAAAACTGTGACTGTGATCACAGTTTCATTGCTAATACGCATGCCCCGCATGATATCACAATACAAGAAATAAAAAAAACATAATTTTGAGCGTATTTACTTATATTATTCAAACTTCATTTGCATAAAAAACATATTATAGTATATATAATTAATATATATCTAATTTAATACCATCACAAAGAGAATGAAAACCCTTTTAAAAAATGTGAGTTTATTTCTCAGCATTTTGGGTAAAATGCGTAAAACGTTTTGGCAGAATCTACAAGATGGCACTTATCGGGATTTGTAACGTCATTCCTTCATGAATATTTTCATTTCATATGCACATGCGCTGAATCACGATTCACAACCAAATATCGATAAAATAAAAAAATGAATCACGAATCATGATATTCCCAGATATTCAATCACTGATAGTGAGTGTGACTGAAAGATATCAATGATTGACTCACGGTTCGTGATTTTAAGCTCATCACTAGTATACGACATATACCCCCGTATACCTTGACAAAACTAATATGCATATAGATAGTTAGACAAACAGAAGGTATAAAAAAATAAACATTTATACCGTTATGACTGGTTTTTTGGCTGCTCTTTGGGGAGGTTCAAATTCAGCCATCTAACGAACGGAACATTAACGGTCAATGGACTGACATTTGATGTTTGACGTTCAACAAACGTGAAGTGAGGCGCACAAGACGACGAACCTCTGAGACTTGGCGTGTACACGGTGAACTACAAAAGCCGAACGTTGTATTCAAATAATCTCATAATGTCTCAGAGATTGTCCCGGGTCGAAAATATCATCCGTGGACATAACATTTATAACTAGTGATGAGCCAAACCGTTATTGTGACTGTGATTGTGAAATTTGTGTTCGATTGTAAGGATGATTAGTAACTGATTTTTCGTAATTCGGCGAGCAATCACTGATATAGTGGAAACTAAATCTCTAATAGTAAAATATCAGTCATCGTTAAGAAAGAAATACCAAACGCACAATCACAGACATAATAACGTTTAGCTCATCATTATTTATAATACTTTTCTATGGATGTGCGATATATTATATATATTTTTTAAACATTAAATCAAGCCTAACTTTGAACCTCGAAGCTGGAGACTCGCTTTGTGTGCATATATAAGTGGGAACGTGCTGAACGCTCGGCTATCAAGCACGTCGCACATGCTTTAATTTGCATCTAATAATAACTCATTTGTCGGCTAATCTCCGAGAAAAATCTAAAATATTAACCCAGCAACACGTTACTCAGAGTTGTTTGTGTCTCCCTGTGTGTGTAAACCTTTATCCACATCTACCCTTCTTCCGCCTGTTAGTCAGTAGGTACTGCACCATCTACTTACTACACACACCGCTTCACACCACATCTAACAAAACATTACACTTCACTTTTTGATGTACTAATTTCTCAATACATTTATTGCATTACACGTGTTTAATGTCTATGTTGTTTAAAATTATTATTAAATTGTTCGTTTTATTATTAAATTTATAATTAATAAATGTTTAATTCATGTTGTAGGATAAATATACATTTTAATCAATCAATAAATCATGAATTAAATTAAATATTTAGTTATTTTATTCTTTAATTTCAGCAGTCATGATTTAACTGCATTTAAACATATATATAATTATATTTAGGACATCTTTCTGTGTGTGAATGTGATATCAATAAATTGTAATGATTTTCAGATATTAACTCAAGAAGACTGGAATGTTGTACTTTTTAATGGTATGGAAAAAACAAGTCATTGGGCAGCGTTATACTTTGTCGCTTTGATGACTTTTGGAAATTACGTGCTGTTCAATTTGCTAGTGGCCATCTTGGTGGAAGGTTTCAGTTCAGAGGTAAGCAAAATAAGCAATCCAACATACATACTGAATGTATTAAAACACACCTAGTGCCTAATATTTCAGGGATACGTACATATTAAAAATATGGGTCGAAAATATCCAAGCTGAAAGTGCCTAAACATAATCATGTCCGAGATTAATCATTTTTAAAAAGGTGTACACAGTTTTGTGATTATTTCTGTTCCGTACAGGAAACAAGAAAACAATGGTGGTTCACCGATCTCCGCTTCTCTCAACTGGTGATGATGATAATGATGGGGTCAGAAGAAATGAAACACACAAGTATATTTTTTCTAGGGACACTGCAGTGAGAGAATAATTTCCCGATCGCAGTGAACCTGCCAGTATTATTTAATTCATTTAAACAATTAACCATTAATGAATTTATGATCATATTTAAATGCGTGAAGCGCTGATTACGCGAGTCAATATTTTTTATCGTTCCATTTATTCCCACGAGGCACCAAAAAAGGCGTCAGAAAGACGCTGTTGTAAACAGTGTCACTTATTGTTTGGAGCAGGCGACGACTTTTCACTCGCACGCATTCTTGCGCCTGTCCTATAATTTATGATTTCATTTTATTAAATTATGGTTGCTTTGGCCACGTGTTTATCAAAACACCACATCACAGTTGTTCTTTGATAAATAAATTTGTATTTCGGCGCCTGGATTGCGGCCTTGGTATGTTTGTTATAAAACTTTCCAGGCGAGGATAGCGTGAGAATTCAATCCTGTTCAATACATTTTCGATTAATTGAAATATTTCATTGATTTCAAATAATATATTGAATACAAAAAATAAAAAATCATCGAACTTCCAGTGGTCAGATTATTTTTTGTTAGATGATTTAATGTCTGAAACAAAGATGATAATAATGGGTCATTTTTATTACATGATTTTATAAAAATCTCTTATTGTATTTTCTGTAACGATACAGAATTTATACACCTTGAACATTTTTGACCAGTAGTTTAGTCAGGTATCCACCCATAAAATATTGTGGACTAGGTCTGTTACACCCTGTGTATATCCATATACTTAAAAATCGGAAGTTTCTGATGATACTGTATAATATAATAATTGATTTTCAATGCTCGATATCATATTACTGTACACCGATACGAAACCGCGCGATTATAATCGAAACTTACTTTCACAATCGTTATTTTCACATCTTCCAGTGGTGTAACTACGTTGGATAGGGACCCAAGCTCCGCGCTTTGTAATTATGATTTTACAAGTATAGATATGTACATATGTAAAAATAAAACACTTGTTTTTTATTTTACTTGTTTAATTTACTTGAGACGCGCTTTGCCTTACAAAGACACTATAAATCTAACAATTTAACTCAACAACTTGTATTTATAATTATAATGGGGGACAGCTATACAATTTTATTTACATGAGGTGAAAAGAGACAACATTATTCATTGGAATTCTGAGGATTTCCATACATTCTGAATGCTTGTAATTATTCTAACTAACCATTAAATTTCAACACTAATGGAATTTTAATGTCGTGAGTAATATGTAGAAAAGAAAAGGAAAACATTATAGCTGTAGCGACCGGAATTCAAATCCACCGCCATCCCAGTCGGCATCGACGCTAGCGACAGCGTTGCCGGTTAATGCCACAAGCCAGGCTCAGAATTCACCGCTAGGGAGTCTCTCCAGTTTCATCGTTCTACAACGGCGGTCTCGCCGGCCCGGGAGAGCCGAGCGAGACCGCCAGCCCGCTTCACATCATTTCATTTCGTAATATACGCGCACCTTCTACATCATTTCATTTTTATATTCATTCATTTCATTCTATGTCTTTCTTGTTTTCATCATAATGCAATAAAACCTCAACACGCGCCAATCACATATCTTTCATTTAACCACCGTCCTAACCCCCAAATTGGTGACCCCGACGTGATATAAATCGACACGTGGGGAACAACGGTCGTTAAAACACGCGACAGACGATATCAAAAATAGTTGTCCTTTTCTACAAATTACCCATGACAATAAAATTCCATTCATATTGAAACTTAATGGTAACTAAAAATAATTAGGAGCATTCAAAATGTATGAAAATTCTCAAAATTCCAATGAATAATGTTATCTCTTTTCACCTCATGTAAATAAAATTGTATAGCTGTCCCCCATTTAGTCATAAATACAAGCTGTTGAGTTAAATTGTTAGATTGATAATGCCCTTGCAAGGCGAAACGCGTCTCAAGTAAATTAAACGAGTGGAATAAAAAAACAAGCGTTTTACTATCACATATGTGATTATGGAGTTCTACAAACTTACCTCGGAAACTGTATAGATTCGTACATTTTCCAGCGCTAATATGGACTAAGAATATTAAAAATCCAACAGCGATAAATGAAATTGAAAATCATTATAATGAAAATATTATTAAGATGTGGCGTTACGGACCAGACCGTAAAGCGAAAATCGCTGTAAAGTGAGACAAGGTTTTTCTCAGTTACAAGTATATCGATGTCTAAAAACATTTTTCTTTTGTTTTCATAAAAGCGTGAATATAACAGGAGACTATCATTGTTCGTACTAATTAATTGATAAAACCGCATAGTAAGTACTTAATATTCTTACATCTTACATACAGTACTTACACAAGGGACCCTTCCATTTTAAATTGGGGGCCAATTTTTTTTACTTACGCCACTGACGACTTCAGAGTAGTTTTTATGGTTATCGATTTAATCAGAATGAAACAAATAACAAATTTATTAACAGTATTAAAAACAATAAACTAAAAATATAATCAAACCCGGACAGACCAATTTTCCATGTGCAATCCGTGGCCATTACGAAAAGAGAAGCAAAAAATGTGTCACAAATTAAATTTTTTGATAGATTTTAATTTTTGCTGTCGTAAAAACAGATAACTTAGGGTCACAAATAGGTCAGCATAAATCTAAAATTAATTCTCCAAATCACTGAATATATATTTTTTCAATATGACTAAGATTATATATCTTTTTCCGAACGGGAATGCTGAAAATTTTGACAAGCATATTTTATTTTTCCATAATATAGATAAAAAAGTTTTTTATCTCATCTCTTAGCGGTTGTGGAATTTTCTTTTTATGTTGTATATATATATATATATATATATATATATATATATATATATATATATATATATATATATATATATATGACGTGAATTGAAAATTATTAGTACCCAAAAAATTTCGATAATAAATTCAAAAAAATTTTAAATATAAATTCAAAATACGTGATTAATTTTGAGAGAAACGAAACTTAAAAATGGTCGAGTATTGCCCTGCTAAAAGACCGCCGTTCGGTATTGAATTTTATTTTACTTTGCAAAGCTTGCAAAGACTAAATCTAAAGATTTCACAAATTTACAGAATTTTTAAAAATGTTCTTCTTCTTTTCATATCCCAAGCAGTATCTAAACAGGTGAAATAGTCTCATCTTGTTAAATTTCATTACGTCTCCAGCGCGAACGTAATTTACTTCCTATAACTTTTCCTCGATTTTACAAAGTTGTTTCATTTTTGTTGGAAATTTTATTTTGTAAAAATTATTAATACAAATATATTGCTATCTTACGAATGTCAGATACGAGGAATGAATTTTTAAATTATGTTTCAGTAAATGAGTTTTCAGTTTACATCAACCTATAACCCCTATATCTTAATATATTATTTATTCGTTATTATTATACACGCCCTATTCAGGCATTAACATAATTTGTAAAATAACAGAAAATTTTATCAGAAGTGCAATACACAAAGAAAAAAATGACAATGTCAGCATATTTTTTCATAATCAAAATTAAAAATAAATATAATATGTGAAATAAAGCAATTTATCCATCATCATTGAGTTGAGACACAAATAATTGTAATAATGTAGTCCTATAAAGAGTTAAATTTACACCAAAAATGTCAATTACCTCCGCATATGCATTCCCCAAAGAATACATTCTGGGGACTGCGGAGTTAGCTAGTGCTTGAGTTCTGACATTACCACTGTAATAGAACAATGAATTGTGTCTCGATGACCTGAACGGTGCGTGAAATTCAAGCAGACCAACAATCTGGGACAGTCTATCATACCATTGGTGATCCTGTAAGGTCGGTCATCGCACGTCTCAATGATAATTTTAACAATTTCAGACGTTCAAGGAGATAATCATAATTGATATCCTCAGAGGGTATATTTAATTTAATATTAATGAATATTATACGAGTATGATTAATATGATGGCACAAAATAATTATTATTAAAAAACACATAAAACAGGTGACTGATACTTAAATGCAAAAAATGTTTAAATAAACGTGTATCAAACACTCCAAATAGCAAGTGCAGTTGTTTTACTGTAAAAAAAACTTTGTAATGTATATATAATAAATAAATAAATAATTAAGTTATGCCACTCCCGATCCGCGTGTGTATGATCTGTGATCACTTCGTTATCTACCATATTTTTAACGCTTCGTTAAATAGTTCTAATTTTTACCTTCACTGTAATGGTTGAAGATTTGATGTATGGATGTATGGTGGTCCCATTTTGGGGATAAAAAAGGTTTTAAAAGAAATATATGTCAAGTTATGGATCGGTACATATATTGTAAGAATTAGAAGGTAGAAGGTGTGTGTGAATGAGTATGGAGTGCCCCCATATATTACACCCAGCGCTCACACATTCTTTTGAATATGATCACGGAGTGTGTATGGGTGTGTGGCCAGAACAGATTGAATAATAAAAACTACTTACAGTTGATAGCAGTTTATTGATGCTTGAGCGTAGTTACAGTTAGAGTAACGTATTATAGTTTTACACCGAAGTATCTGCAAGGTGCGTTCAGGGAACCTCAGCGGTGATGGTGACTATGGAGGCGATTGACATCCACAGATATTTAAAAAGATTTTTATTCCTTATAAATGTGCCTATTATTATGAAAGTGGTCTAAGTCAAGAAATTGAAAAAAATGAGTTCATAAATTATTTTGCGTCACATTGTTTTAAATTAATATAATATGACCCAATTTGTAACAATTATGAAAAATTGAAAGTGTTATATCCAGTATATTATTACAATGTTAAACTGTATGTTTATGTTGTGTGTTTATTTTGAAAATAGAGTAAGTCATTTCAACTTTATTTTTTTTTATTTCCTTAAAAGCCACATGCAAAATTTATATGTCGAAATAAATCATAAATCTGGTAAACTAAATGAATTTTGAAACAATGTGTTGTGTAATATAAAAATATTTTTTATTAAATTCAAACACAAACCTTTAAATATCTCGAAACGAAAGAAACATGATTTAGACCACTTTCATAATAATGGGCACAAATATATCTGACACTTTTTCAATATTTTGCATCATGTACTCTTCCTGTCAAACACCGCTCACATCGTCCATATTCAAACACTGTCTTACACAAGCTCTTAATTATTGTTTTTTTTTTAAATGTATTAATTATTTTGTTGGTAAAGTGGGCACAAGCTTACAACAGAAAAGTCGAGATTTCTACCTGCTGGTTTACAACTCAGATTTGTAATGTGAATTCCAGCGGAACGAGCGACGGGAGCGTGAGCAGAGAGAACTCGCAAAGTCCAAGCTGTCGGCCGAGTGTTTCTCCGACAACAACGAGCTGGCCTACGAAGAGTCCAGGTCGATATCCGAGTCCAGTGAGAGTTTTACCCAGGTGAGTAATACATTAAATATAAAATCACTCCCTAATTCTCCGTCGAACTATTCTTTCACCAATGATTCGATCCGCACATCCACACCTCTAAAAACATTATTTTTTATTTTCGCAATGTACTACATTATATGCTTGCATTTATAATATCTATATTTGAGTAATATAGAAGGAAAGGGCAATCTTGGAAAAATTTACAAAATTAAATATGAAAGCAAATATTTTAAGAAAGTCATTCAGCAGCTTGTAAACATATTTTTATCGCACACAACACGTCATTAAATTTTTGTATTCATATGTTAAGTATTTTGTACATTTTTCCAATATTGCTGCTATTCTATTATGTACTTGATTAATGCTACGAATACTGGATCCCATGGATAGTGTATTTTTAATATAAGTACGGTAATACCTGTATATAAATAATAAAACAAAATACTTTGTTTAAACCACTATTTATTGATTATTCAACATGTTTCGATACCTATGGTATCTTCTTCAGGAAACAATGTATACTGTAATTTATGAAAGATTATTTGATATACCTACTGCAAACGAACGGTATAAATTGTCTTAATGTACATGTAATATTATTATACATACTCGATTAATTAAATATAGTATACTACAATATAAAAGGAGAACTTAATGGATTAAAAACTTTAGAGAACAATTTGGCCAACATGATACCGAACATCCACTAACGGAGAGCGCTCGGAGAAGAGGATATTACAGTTGTAAGATTTAAAAAATATATTCAACAATATTCTGCATGTAATATGTATATCAGTGGCAGCACTGAAAAAAATCCCACTTAGAAAAACAATTCTTAATGTGAATGTCCACGCAACGAATGTGAAGGGACATGCCAGAGATGCGTGGATAAAGATAAAGATCGATCCATTCTTTTTCAATCAAAGGTTGGTTCAATCTTTTCTGTGTGTAAAATACAATGACAACATGTAAATCACATAGTAGCTTTCTACTAACATTTTCTATGTCGCGTCCTTAAGACAAAAAATTACAATAAAGGTTGACATGCATTGGTCAATTCAATCATTTCTTCATTCAAAATGCGATATATACTGTTTTAATTCATGTTTCATTCGATAAATGAAACAGTTCTGTTCATCTTGAAACTTTAAAAATAAATAAAAAGAAATGTTAGAAAAATTTACCAAAAGCTATATAATAAAATACTGCATATTCATTTTAGTCGTAAACCAACAACTAGTGTATGTCTTTCTCCATTACAAATAATATACTCGAAAGCATTGTAAAAAATGTTACTAAAATTATATATACAAATAAATTTAAATAAATAAAGCACTATCCTCAAAATTACTTTTGAGAAACAAATATTGATTTAAAAGAATGTGAAAATTCTTATCTTAATAAATAATTTTACAACATAGATAACATTTTTTAATTTCAATTTAGGACATATGTAATTCAATTTTTATTATATTGGCCGAGGTGAATAGTACCCACCTACTCATATGGAATCATGAACATAATAATTATTAAGTTTAAAATCAAAAATTTATCTAAAATCGACTAACGGTTTTTCAGTAACAATTACATATTATGACATAATAAAAAATACTATAATCAAAACACAATAATAAACTTCTAGTCTTTCATTACTCGCAGGTGGTCTATGTCACAATATTTATTTATTAACAAGTTTATTTATATGATTGGATTTTGAAATTTCATATAGTTTCAGAATTTAGAACCTAAATCAAAATCAAAAAAATAGCGTACATTTTAATAGGCTTTGTAGAAAGCATTTGCTTAATGCTGACACACCTTCACTTTCATTGATGTTTCAGTGTAGACATCATATAGAAATATTTTAATGCAATTCTTTATATAATTTTTATAGCATGAAATAAAAAACCAGTGGCGTTCTGCTGACGATGTACGAAAAGTTAAAGACTCAAACGGACATCGCGATAAAAGTCAGCAAGTTCAACAGGCCACTGGCGGTACCAAGTCCCGTCATCGCTGCCGTCAATCCAAGAAATCCAGGCCTGAAGATACCAAGTGTAATATACAGAAGGAGTCTCTCATGCTGCAGCAAGAAGCCCAGCAACAGTTGCCCATCATCACCACCACGGCAGCCACACCCCAGGACTCGCCCAACACCACGTTGGAGCCTGGAGCATCATTCAGGGAATTTAATTACAATTATAGCTTGTCACATTCATCACTATTGGATAGTCTAGACTCAATCGACAGAAGTTCTGTAAGTATTATTTGGTCTGCTTGTGTTGGCTTGTAAAATCATACTCATTTATTTTTTTCACTCATTGTGAATTTCTTTATTTGTTAATGTATTAATCAAAACATCCATTATCAACAGTGCGCCAGTATTCCAGGACTTCTCAAACCGCCAAATAGTTACACGCTGACATTACACTCGGCAACCAAAGCAAAGAATGTTGCATCAACAAAACCGGATAAAGAAAAGCAGGGGTCCGGAGATATCAAAACAGCAAACGGACTAGACAAACTCCCAATTCCAAAACCAGTTCTCTCAGGATCGATTGAAAAACTTGACCATTTAGTAACTAATTATTCTCCTTCTCAATATGAGAAAAATATTCAACTCTCCAAAAGCTCCCTACAAAAAGATATTTTAATACCCGCTCACAATAGCATAATAAGTACATCAGACAAATCGAGCTTGCTGAACGAAAAGAAACAATTGAGTAGTTCTGAGGACAATCAATTGATGAATGGGAGTAAATGCAAGATACAGAGAGGCTGCAGTTGGAAACTAACAAGGCCTAGTCTTAGGAGAAAGAATTCTAATACAAAAAACAGAAGTGGATCCGATTCTGACGCCATTATAATACTGAATAACGGGCGAGACCATCCGAGTAAGTAAATATTACAGTAGCTGAAAATTAGACTCTCAATAACAGCTTTATATTCATAGAATGATTGAAAAACACATTTTAATTTTTGTTTTAGGTTCGGGTATAACTTTCCAGCAAGAACTTCGTAAAAATGATGTTTTACTTCAATCTACTAACCGTATTCAAAATGATACCCATGGAGATACTCCCAATAACAGATCAGCTAAAGGACTGTCACCACAAAATAGTTTTAAAGGACTTTCACCTCAGAATTCCATCAGGGGTAGAGCATCCACTTATAGTGCTGTACCACAGGTAGAGATAAGGAAAAACATTTTTTCATTCATTTTAAAAGAAACGTATTTAAAAGATTATTTAGCATCAATGCGATCTATAAGTTAAATATTCAATATGTTTGAAAACTTATAATTAAACAAAAAAATACTCAAATTAATATTAAACTCAATTTCAAAATATTAATTATAACAGTAATAATATAAGACATTACAAAGCATACCAATATTTTATTAGTATAGCAGTCTGAAATGGGATTATAATACTTTTATCAATTCTACAAAGCAGTTCACTAGTATACATTTAAAGATTAATATACTGGTAAGTGAAGATGTATGGAAAATTTCCCAAAACTAACAGAAATTTATTCTATGTCAGATAATATCAAAAGTAAATTAATTAATTATCTTTTCTCAACATTCTAAGCAAAGATTAAATTTGAACTAAAAATAATGTATCAATAATGACAGAAAATTAATAGTTTTTATAACCTAATACAACAATATAAATACAATAATAAAGTATTTTTAATATTTAAATTAATACGCTCACATAATTGGTTGTCAATTTCTCCATAAATTACACATTTTTACTTATTTATTACCGATGTTTCAACAAAATTATTTATTGAAATATTGTTATATAATTTTGTTTTTATATGATACACATGGATACAGACGGATGGAATTGCAGACGCAGAGGATATTTAGCTTGAAAACATGACATATAATACCGAGTTAAATGCGTGCATAATACTATGTTAGAAACTTATATAATTTAAACCAGGATATGAGTAAATGCTTATAAATCAAGATGAAATATTCTATATAGGAACATCAAATTCACACCCTACCATTAATTCTGAAAGTTTAAAGTTTGTCTATGTTTAATTTTCATTTTATCTTAAAATTGTTATATTTGTGTGTAGGTCGCATGGGGAGGGGGCATAACAACACAAGCTCCAGTTCAGAAAACAAATTATCCTCCAAAATTACAATATCCAAATCAACGCCACCAAAACATGGCTCAAAGGCTTGCACATCACAGACTGTCGTTAACCCCTGATCTACTCACAGGTGATATAAAACATACCATTTATTATTTTTATATTTGAAATATTACTAAGTGCTTAAGAGCTGTTTTCATATATCTGATTGTTACAGGTTGTCACACCACAACGATTGAAAACAATAACGATAAGCAACAAAACGAAATGAAAATACAAACTGTGCAAAATCAACAGCAACTTAACACAATGTCACCTCCGAAATCATCAAACATTCTCATTTCAAATCTTGGACCTGCAGAAAAGAGTGATAACGGGAACTCTAATCCTCTACCAAATATAAAAAATATCAGAGACGATATTAATTCAATACCTAACAATAATAATGGAAACATGAACCTGACAAGTGCATTGAGTCAACATCGATCTAGTAACTCCAAGCTGAAAGACCTATTAAGGTTTCTTGAACCAAAAGGGTGCCTAAAGGAGAGGGATGAGTTTGCTTTATACGTATTTTCAACAAACAATAGGTGTAATATTTTGTACATTTTTTAACATTGTTCTCATCTATAACTTTTATATATTTATTTCATCTTCATTCTTCATTCAGATCATGAGTGATTGGTTTGTAAAGTGGTTGTCCTGGATAACTATACAATACAATAATCATTCAATTTTTCCTGTTTTAGGACAATGATTTGATTTCAATGGATATCTAAAGAAGTCACTTATCCCCTTACTAAGCGCCAGAGGCTTACACTCCGCACATTAAAGAAATCTGCCTTCTTCTTCATTTTACTCTAAATGATAGTATTGTTGATGATGGCGTGAATAACTTGTCGCCACTAATTCCAGTCCGTGACATTTCTTATGCGGTCTAGTCCATTTGCGATAAAGTCCTAACCATGTTGTGTTAGCAACTTTCCACGAGATTTGGTTCCATCCACCCTTCCTTGGACCACTAATTTTTCCAAGAATTCCTCATGTCTAGTAACATGGGAAAAATATCGAAGAATTCAAAGCCGTATAGTTGAGAATAGACACTACTCGAAGTTTAATTTTTGTTAACATTCATTCTGCAAGCTATTCATAATATGTAAACCACATTTCTAAAATCTACTTTCTTGCATTGAGTCTATCTTTCAGCTCCATAGAGAAAGATTGGGAGGAATGAAGAAGACAAAACGCCATATTTTTTAAAACTTGTTAAATGTAGTAGATATGTCATAACATTTCTTCTCTTAATAGGAGGCTTGCAGTCTCCCTTATTTATAATTAAGAATCCTAGAATATGACATGTGACAGTTACAAGTTCAGATTTATATTAATTCAGATCTGTTTTTTATCTATATTTATGGTGAGGCCCATTTTGTCATCATTGAATCATTTTTAGTCAAATAAAACCTATACAAGTAGAATTTCGGGGAAATAAATCAAAATTAAATATCTATTTGATAATATTCCCGGTATAATAATATTATTAACATTTTAATCTATCATAATATTCAATGAGATAAATATTTCATTTTTAGTGATTCTAGTTATGCACGTATCTTTTTAATATACGGGGTACTTGTCATTGCTCGGTACTATGTATAGTACTTTACATTATTAGCTTTAGGCATATGTGCTATCTGATGCTAACCAAACTTATTGTCGATTTAATATGATTTTAAAAAAAATTAATACATAAGTATATAAGTAATACAAATTAAATTAATCAACTAGAAAGATATACAGAAAAAATCAATTTATCGAAAAAATATCCTAGTACCAACTATACTTTTTTCTGTTTATCTTTTTAGTTAATTTATTTAATTTGTATTAAAAATACTATAGAACTATATTCTAAAAATGCAACTTCACAACAAAAATGTGTTCTTCTTAAAAAATAATACATAAGTACTTAATTTTATTTATATACTGTGTTCATATTCATTTAATAGTCAAAGTAATAAAAGCAGTATTCTAATATTGTTTTATACAGTTTTTATTGAATTACAAAAGATTATAATATAAATTATTTTTTCTGAAAATTGCAATACAAGAGCTTTTTAATTTAAAAAATTCACAGGCTTTAGGATTCAATAGGCATATTTCCAATTTATTGTACAATTGCAATTAGACGCTAAATTTTAAATTACCTTTGCAGATTTCGTCGCCTCTGTGTGTGGATAGTGGAAAGAAAGTGGTTTGATAACGTTATCCTTCTCTTCATAGCTCTGAACTGCATAACATTGGCTATGGAGAGACCTAACATTCCTCCAATAAGCCCGGAGAGATCATTCCTAGCCACAGCTAACTATGTCTTCACAGGAGTGTTTGCCCTAGAAATGTTTGTTAAGGTAGGCACTCGGTACTTGAACAAATAAAATAATTAATTCTTTGTTTTCACCTAAAATTATTTTAGAAATCTTACAACTTTGTACCCACACATACACCTCAAATTTTATTTTTAACTATAGTTTTAATAGGTGCTCACCAACAGGGGTAAACAACTAAATTTAATTTAATTGTGTAATGACCTACTCAAGCAGACTGGCAGGGCATAACAAGGGAAGAGAGTTGTGAATTTATTGGGAATATTGAAATATATATTGAATATTGTTGTTAAGCTGTCTTGAATTTCTACTGTCTCTGGGTTGCTCAATATAATTAATTTGTACAGTATGGAGTGAAAAAGTTGATGACTATCAAAACGGTGACTAATTAGTTTTATTTATATGATTTTAAAATTTAGATAAGTTATTATTATTAAGGTGAGGTTATTTTATTTTGCATGCTTAAATTTGTCACAGTATTTTTGTGTACTATGTATTTTTTCTTACAATTCACTCAACTTATTTCATAGATAACACTTTTTTTATAGTGTGTATATCAATTTTAGTTATATAAGTTAAGAGTTAAAGGAACATTTTAGCAATATTGTTATTCATAAAACATGCTTTAATAACTTCTCCGAATTTTCAAATCACTTTTAATAATCGTAAACTTAAACCAATCAACTCAACGTAAACAATCCAGACTTGAAATTCATAAAAAAATCTTTATTCATAACTTATCAATAATATGTATTACTTTTCCAGATACTTTCACCCTATTTTTAATACTCTTAATAATGATCACAACCCCCTCTTTCTTTCACACCCCACCCAATACTTGACTAGGTTGTATTTAAAGTGACTTTACAGTCTTATCTTTTTAGAGAAAATATTTATCCTTAGTCACTCTGTATTGTCTGTTATAGGTCGTCGCGTCAGGAATGTTTTATGGCCCGGATGCATATTTTACTTCAGGGTGGAATATTATGGATGGCTCACTTGTGATCATTTCTATTATAGATCTATTGATGTCTCTATTATCAGAATCTAGTCCTAGGATATTTGGAATACTCAGGGTATGTGTAAAAACTTCAAAAAGATATGCATTTAGATAAAGGACTGACAGTGACATTATTTTTTTTAATCTATTTATGTAAAACTGAATATCTGTCTGATGCCATCCAAATTTTGTTCAATTATATGATAGGATCCTGACGAAAATAAGTTACCATCCCACTCTTCCAGATATCTAACCCTCCCCCTGTCTGGACCAAATTTTGCAGCCTGTGCAAAATGATAGCACCCCACCCTTCCCTCCTACTTCATATATCCCTATTTTAAATTATAATTAAATCTGAATCCCGGACAACGCCATTTTAAAATTAATGAAAGAAAAAACAACTTATTTGAAAAATCAAAACAATTTATTAATGTTTTCATTTTGTTAATATTTTACTACCAGCTTATTAGAAAGTATTACATTATTACCAATATTTAAAAAAAAAACTAATATACAAATCAATTTTATTCATGCGCTAATTAAACGGACTACCGGGTTTTTCCGTTATGAAGCCCACGCAAATATAGGCCCATCTAGACCTATATTAGAATTTTATTTTCCAAATAAATTTTTTGGAAAATAACCAACCCCATGCCCCAACCCCCATGCCCCAACCCCCATGGGGTTGGGGCATGGGGGTTGGGAACAAATAGTAACACACTTTCTCGTAACATATATCAGCACTCTGCGCATGCCCGAGATCTCATTGCAATAGATGTGAACTACACGTACACGCCTTTACTCATCAGAATATTTAACCCTAAAAATGGAAAATAAAAAGTTTAGTAAACAAAAATTGTGTGCTGTCCAAGAAAAACTACTCTTTGTGACTCATTTAAAAGTGGAAAATCAAAAATTCGATATTGCAACAAACAAGCATTGACAGGAAAAATCTTCATCATTGGTTGCAACAAGAAGTAGAATTATTAAAGTTAGTTTAAAAAAATGTAAACACAAACGTCATAATTATTATAATTTTTAATTTCGTACTGTTCTATTGTTGCAATATTTAAAATAAAAATAACCTTTCATTAATCAAATAAATAATATTTCAAATAAAAATTGTTCAAATATATATTATTTCAAAATAAACCGCTTTCCATTAAGAAGCCCATTGGCTTCTATTTAGGGACAAAATGAGAACCTTGAAAATGCAAAAACCAAATACAAGCCCATGGGCTTAATCTCAAAACCCGGTCCATGTTATATTCCAGCTACTTACTTGATACTTGGCTTATTAAATTAGATACAATTGATACAAATCCTTATTGTGTTAGTTTTTTAGACTGACTAGTCAAATCAATGAATGCATTGTTACATTCTTGTGATAAAAAGGTCTTAGGACAAAGTGTGTTCATATCAACAAGCCAGATTAATGAACGCATAAAAATTGTTTAGGTTAGCCCAAAACAAAGCAGTACTGTGCTGATTTATTGGGCCGATTCGATACCGAACCGATGACATTTGGCAAAGAAAAAAGTGCTCTTTCACTATGATAACGCAGGAGCTCAATCGCCACAGCAAAACTGGTTAAATTACATTACAAATTGCTGCCTCATCCATCTTATTCTCCAGATTTAGCCTCATGCGATTTATTTTTGTTTCCAAACATGGCTTGGGAGAAAGTTGTTCACGTCAAGAAGAAGGAAGTCATCGCCGAAACAGAGGCCTATTTTGCCGAGTTCGACAAATCATATTTTTTGGATGGCTTAAAAAAGTTGGAATATCGCTGAACTAAGTGTATAGAGCTGAAAGGAGACTTTGTTGAAGAATAAATAAAATAATAATAATGAAATGCGTTTCCTTCCCAAACATGGGTACTTATCATACAGCCCTATTATGAATATATTAAAAAATAACTCTGGCTTTAAGTATGGATACTTTAGTATGGTTAAACGTAGAAGTTTTCATATTTAACCATTAATTGTTTTAAAAAAGGCCATAAAATAGTTTCCCTATAAAGTTTAAGGAGTATGTGACTAATATTAAATTCAGATAAATGTAAGGTGTTATTCATTATATTTATGTAACCTTCCAGGTTTTTAGGTTACTCAGATCTTTGCGTCCTCTCAGGGTGATCAACCGAGCACCAGGACTGAAGCTCGTTGTACAGACACTGCTATCGTCTTTAAGGCCCATTGGAAACATTGTGCTAATTTGCTGTACTTTCTTCATCATATTCGGAATCCTCGGTGTACAGGTAACAAATAATAACAAAAATATGTGCATATTTCCTTCTGACCTTAAATCTTAAAGATGTATATATGTGGGGACAGCGATTCAAATTCACTGGCAGTATCGCCGTTCCCAACCAACCAACGATACTAGGACACCTATATCCAGGATACAGGCTTTAATAATATTTTTTTTAGCTATAGCTACATCACCTACTGTCAAATATCACCCTAGCAATACCTTTATTTCTATATATTGATTCCATTCGTTTTCAGAACATTGACTTGAATTGTATTTTCAGCTATTCAAAGGAGCATTCTTCTACTGCGAGGGGGAGAATATAAAAGGTGTTCGCAATAAGACAGAGTGTTTGGAGATAGAAGGGAATGTCTGGATAAATCGCAAATACAACTTCGATGACCTCGGAAAAGCGTTGATGTCACTTTTTGTATTGAGCTCGAGAGACGGATGGGTCAACATCATGTACACCGGACTTGACGCAGTTGGTGTTGACCAGCAGGTAATGTGAAACTAGCATTCTTCTGATAACCAATGTTTAATTATGACGGTTACAGATCTTACAATAATTGCAATAATACTTGCATGATAGTATTTAATTCTTCTTGCAGCCAATTGTAAACTACTCAGAGTGGCGACTGTTGTACTTCATTGCGTTCATTCTCCTGGTTGGTTTCTTTGTCCTCAACATGTTTGTGGGTGTCGTAGTGGAGAACTTCCACAGGTGTCGGGAGGAGCAAGAGAAAGAAGAAAGGGTTCGAAGAGCAGCCAAGAGAGCGTTGCAGATGGAGAAAAAGAGAAGAAGTAAGTTAAAATGCTTTCCTAACTTACTATGCTGCATTCCTCTAAGTGAACAAACATAGAATCAGTAAAAGAAAGGAATAATCTCATTATGCAATCTAGAAGCTTGATGCGATGAGCACAAACCTTACCTTCTTATCCTAAACTTTAACACATTGACTGTCGATCACGCCCATGAATGTTATTACGTTGACTTACTAGGTGCCGCCAACTCCATGGGCAGACCATTTCCATATATGTTTATTCGCATCAGTATGTCACCGGCATCCCCCGCGACCTCTAAAAAAGAGCCAGCAGTCAATGGTTTAAATGCTTGTTTAAATATTGAAAAAAACAAAACAGTTTATAAAGAAGTTTAATTTTTTGGGAATAATTTTTGGGAAAGAATTTGAGAAAACATAGTAATTTATAAAATAATTTTTATTTAATTGAATATGGTTTCCTACAGTAGTTCATACATTGGACAATAGTTACTTATTATGTAATATACCCTTGTGCAAAAGTTTTAAATGTTCTAAATTTTTTCCAGAAATGCACGAGCCTCCTTACTACTCAAATTACTCTCAAGGAAGACTGTTTGTTCATAATGTGGTTACATCAAAATATTTTGATCTGGCCATAGCCGGCGTCATCGGCTTGAACGTCGTATCAATGGCGATAGAATACTATAGGATGCCGGCTGTTTTGGAATACGCCCTCAAAATATTCAATTACTTCTTCACCGCTGTCTTTATACTAGAAGCGGTGATGAAACTAGTAGCTTTAGGATTCAAAATATATCTCAAGGATAAATGGAATCAACTAGATGTAATAATAGTGATACTCTCCATTGTAGGGATAGTTCTAGAAGAATTGCAAAGTAATATAATTCCAATTAACCCAACGATAATGAGGGTTATGAGAGTGCTCAGGATAGCCAGGGTATTAAAACTTTTGAAAATGGCCAAAGGAATCAGGGCATTGCTAGACACTGTGATGCAGGCCTTACCTCAAGTGGGGAACCTAGGGTTACTGTTCTTCCTTCTTTTCTTTATATTTGCAGCTTTAGGTGTAGAATTATTTGGCCGACTGGAATGCTCGGAGGAAGTCCCCTGCCAAGGTAAGCGCAACATTTTAAGATTTAAACCTTCCTAATAACGGTCATATCACAATATCTTTATATTTTTACTATATACTTTGCCTGATTTTTATTAAACATTAGGCACTCAATTATTCCGAGTCACAAATTAACCGGGGCAGTTAATAATTTCAATTTTTTTAATAGCATTCGTACCAGAAAATTAAACTGGCAAAATTGATAATATATAACAGAAAATAAAACTAGAAATCCAAATTGATAATTCACAAATTAAAACTCGCGCCTTATTAAGATTCAGCATTTATATTAATGCAAGAAAGTTGGCACACACATCAAATTGTAAATTGAACTTACATTTCATTCATTATTATTGACTTTTTAGTTGATTGTAATTTTATACCCTCAATTTTGTATTTTCGTATTACTTCATATTTACTTTCAGGGGATTAAATAGGATTTTTTTAATTTGGGTAAATTTCTTTCTCTACTACCCCAGATAATCGCGAGTCTATTGTATTATAAAATCACATAAACGACACCATTACACCGCTTTCCAGTGAGACCGTGGATAGTCAACTAATCTGTTTTATGCTGATGCACAAACCATGCTTCATCTATGTATATTGATACATCTTGTGCATACTTCACTAAAAAATAATTAAATCTTAGAGACCATGCTTATATCCTTATGTCCTCTGATTTTTACTTTAAATTTCTCAAATACATCATATTTTTTGTAGGACTCGGTGAACATGCGCACTTTGCAAACTTTGGGATGGCTTTCCTGACTCTGTTTCGCGTGGCTACTGGAGACAACTGGAACGGAATCATGAAAGACACACTGCGGGAAGAGTGTGACTCGACAGTGGACTGCGTCAAGAACTGTTGTGTTTCCACCGTCATTGCACCGATTTTCTTCGTCATATTCGTGCTCATGGCTCAGTTTGTTTTGGTTAATGTGGTGGTGGCAGTGAGTATATGTGTATATGAAAAAATAATTTTGAGATTCTTTATATATCATATTGATCCTCTTAGTTGATGTGAAGAAATATTTTCTTAAAAAATAAATTTTGCACACTACATTTAAGTTAATTCCAATTCAAATATGAAAATTATAATTTTTTATTTCCACAGGTCCTGATGAAGCACTTGGAAGAGTCCCATAAGCAGATGGAGGATGAAATGGATATGGAGGTAGAGCTAGAAAGAGAAATGGAGAAAGAACAAGAAGATCAGGAAGATCAGGCTCTGTGTATGGCACTAGAATTGGAATCAGCAGAGAGTCGACCTGTCAGACCTCTCAAAAAGGTTGGTTACAAGTTTATTGAAAACTGTGATTTAATCATTTATTTTAATTAATAAATTTTTTCAATCGACAACAATTCGCAAGTATGTATCAATGTTAATAACTATGAAACATAATATAAGTCTCGTTCTTATGAACCAAACTTATATTAGAATGACACATATATTTCTAGAATTGTCACAACTAGAAAAAATTAAAGATGTTTAAAACAATGTGCCGAAGAAAAAGCATTAGCCCTGAATCTACTTATCATTTACAGCTCAGACAATGCCAGAAAAACTTAATCATAATGTAAATAAATGCTACTTACTAAGATTATACTGTGCTATAAAGATATATTTTATGTACTTGAAAATGATGTGCCCCGATCTCTATACGCAGTTATCATTCCACTTCCCTCATTAAGCACTGTCAACCAATATCAAGCTACCACCAATTTTTTTTTTAAATTGAATTGATTTATACATATATATTACACTGTATTCCAATAGATATAGGGAGGAAATACAATGCCAGATAGTTTATTTCACCTTACATCGCTTGTACATATGCTCATCGATTTTTTAAATTCCTGACAGTACCAACTCTTCCTTACAAATTTTAATTTAACATTTTTACTGAATGTTCTCTACTTAAAAGTCAAAAGAGTCTCATAAGCTTGTGTGTCAAAAGAGAAATGACCTCTTTTGATACGCAAGTTTTTAATATTAATGAATTGATCAAGAAGAAAAATCATGGACTAACATGTAAGATACAACTTCAAACAGCATGATTGAATAGCTGAGGAATAGCTATTCCAGATAAAAGTTTGCGGTTCCGATCCTGCCAGCAGCCATTATTTTTAAATATTTTTTTGATAAATAGATTTCTTCTGTATACCTTCCTAGTTAAATCATTTCATTAGTATTAATTATATTATAGCCTGTAAAGCGGTTGACAGGTTTTTTTGGGTTAATTTGTTTTTATTTTCCTAAAAAATTTTACCTTGAATTGATTAAAAATATTTCATCCAAGCAGCTGCTTTAAAAAAAAATTAATATGTATGTACTCACTATTTCACAAGATATTTTTAAAAAATGTAATTTTTTAACTGCCCCAGTTAACTTGTAACCCAGTTAATGCGACCCCGGTTAATAAAGAGCTTGCTGTACTTGAAAAATATATTACTTTCGTCGTATTATATGACAATGGTAAATTTTACACAACCATAACAGCTTTATAAAACAATGGTAAATTCATTTGTTCATATTATATAACAATGGTAAATTTAGCACAACCATAATAGCTTTTTATAAATAACAAGCATTTTTTTACCTGCCACTCACAAAAGGCAATTTATTGTTTTTGAATTTTATTTAAAGAATGTATTATAGTACATAACATTACCAAGCACTATGTACAAATTTGCTGATGCACTTCAACTACTGCACAACAGGTTCATTCACTGCCTGCTGATTTCGTGTATTCCGCACCGAGTGGTCGCAACTCCATACAGCTATACGGAGGCAGTCCCCTGGTCCCTCGGGCTGCCCTGCGGCGCTTACAATACCTCGGCACTCGCAGGCAAACACTGCACGCACCACGCATCTCCGCAGCATTCATCGCTCGCTCTCTCGACCATTCCAGAGGCTTCCTCTCTCGAGACGCCTCCACCGAATCATACCACGCACGCCGACGACTTTCTCGTGAACCCTCCACTGAATCATACCCAATACGGCGACTTCTCACTAGAGATTCATCCACAGAATCATACAGTGCTAGACGACATCACCTCACCCGAGAGTCTTCCACTGATAGCTACCAGAATAGAAGACTACGAAAACGAATGGATTCAATAACCTCAGATACGGCTCAAGAGAAATCAGCATCCACCACTAATGTTCTTTATGAAGAAGAACCTTGTTTCATAGATGAAGATGATGAAAATGCCGGAGAAAGGATAGCAGTCATTATGGAATCAAAAGAACCAGATAAAGAGGTGCCAGGAAAATCCCTAGCTCTTAATGTGAGAAAAGATACTGAAGAAACTGATCTTCCTTTGAAACGTGAAAGCTCTTTATACAAAAAGAAATACAAGAATAATTTGACATGCGAAGAAACATGTTTACTTAAACCAGATCAACACTCTCAAGAGGTAGATAAACAAAAACAAAGTGCAAGTTTCCTGAATGTACCAAAAAACACTCGACCCGCCCACAAAATGTACGGTAGCACAAAACATCTTTTCAAGCAAGCTGCGGTTGATAATGATGGTCTAGAAGAATCTAGTCTACTACTGCCGCCCAGTTCCGATACAACCATAGATAGAGCCCTTCCATTCTTGAGGGTTGAGATACCCACAGAATACAAACCTACTACGAATAAGCAGCAATATTCCCCAGCTGGTCCATCATCTTTAATGGTAGATGCAAATAAATCTAAATCATCTTTCGTACAAATAGAAATTCAATCGCAAACACCTACTGAGAAACAACCTACAGACTCTGTTCTGAACATGAGTGAGATATCTTCTTCAAAACATTTTTCACCTCCAAATATTATCGCAGAAAGTGACTTCAGTGCACCTCCAATATCAGAAGAAGAAAGCATAAGAAAAGTCATAGCCGAAAGACGAAAAATTGATCTTATGAAACCTGACTTCAGTTCATTCACACCCTCTGCGTCGCATGGTACTACGCAAGTTCTCATAGAAAGCTGTCAATCACCTACTGATGGACTGTCAAATCTGCAGCCGAGGGTTAAGAATGACAGACACTTGAGTGCTGACAGGATGTCTGCAGCTAACTTCAGCACCAGTGGAGAGTCGGGTGAATTCCTGCTGGGACAGAGAAGCTCAGAGTCTTATGAAGAAACTAGTGATGAACAAGGACTTACTAACAATAGTGCGTCAACAGCCATTGTGGACAAGACTAATAGCATCAATGATGCTGACGATTTAGACTGTTTAATAATTGTTTCTAGTGAAGATAAAGAGGGAAATGAGAATGATAATGTAGCTAGAGACTGTTAACTCCCATGTGGCTGGCCACACCAAAAGAAAAAATAATTGTAGTCGTTATTACTTACAAAAAAACAATTTGTATATTTTTAATAGGACTTTTAAATTTAATAGGAAAAACAAATTATAAATCGACTGTACAAGTCTGTGCCACAAGTCAAAAGAAAAATAATATTGTAGGAACAGATTTAGTGAATTAATTGTAGAATTATAAATTATTGAACACCTTCCTGAAATGTATAAATGTTGCTTTATGTGATGTGACCATTGGTGGCCGGCCTACTTTGGGGTATGGTAGATAAAATATTGTTTAAAAAATTGTAATATCAATTAATTGAGACATTGTGTGTGGTTCAAATGATATACACCCGGGATACTGTGTTGGGAAAATCCAATCTTCAAACATTTGCAAAATTAAATGATTGTGTTTGACACAATAACCTGTGATGATATTTAAAACAATTAAAAGTGACATTTTAAATGAAGGTGCTGAAAATCAAAATGTGGTGAAGAAAATATTTATTATTATTTAAGCATGTTATCTCTTGGATATTTTATAAAAAAGGAAAATATTTTTTTTTAATAATCTATAGATGAAATTGAACTGGGGAAATTTCTCACAGTTTAATCCATCATCCATTTTAAAGATCATGAAAAACTATATATATATATATATATATCTATATTTCATTTGGAATATATTGAATGGGAATTGTAAGACTACATTTGCGCAAAACAAAAGGTATTTTTCTACATTATGTAGTTCAGTAGCAATCACAAGGCAAAGAAGTCATATAAGTTTCAAATTAATTTGTGAGAAATACAGTGTACTCCATTTGTAGACTATACATAACATTTTAGAGTAAAAATGTGCAATGAGAACTTAACCCATTCACTGCCGGCTCTCACTGTGATGAGTTATGAAAATGTTTTCAATAATTAGCAAAATTCGGTTAAGAGATTCTCTTATAATTAATTAAGAGGTGTCAAAAAATATGTTAAAATAAAAACAATATTAAAAACGCATTTACTTTTTAGCCAGAAACCAATCACACAAGAAATCATAATTTTCTGCACTTAACTATTAAAAGTTAGATTCCAATATATACTAAGGGTCGGTTATGTGATCAGTAGTAACTTTTTACTACAGTAAAAAAAGGTACTAATGTAAAAAATTTTGCAAAAACGGATTATTTGATTGTTAGTAAAAAAAAATATTTACTTCTCGAAAGTACATCCCACAGTACTCATTTTACTCTGCGGATATCCGATAGTAAAAACGAGAATCAATAGTTAAATATGGCGGACTTTTCACAACTGTTACAAAAATCATCTGACACATCGATACTTTGAAAGTATCAATGTATACGACAATTAATCATTTAATATCCCACTATTTTTGTGATGAGAGTTCATCCGATGGTGATCTCATTGTTTAATATATACATTAGCACATATTATGAAAAAATGTCACCACCGACGTAACAGATTTCGAATACCTAGGTAAAAAAATCTATAGATAATGCGTAGAATAAAGCATGTTTCATGATTATTTGTTACGCCTATATCAGCTCCATTTAAGCTTTGACAGTAGTAAATTTGATGTATCAACAATCTGCATAGAATTTTTACTATGGGTGTTAGTAAAAAGTTACTACTGATCACACAACCGGCCCTAAATAACAACTAACAAGTTAAAAGTGATCTTTCAATCAAGAAAATGTTTTATTGAGAAATAATAAAAAATTATCTTTATTATCCTGATTTTTTATGCAATGAAATCATAGTAAAATGATAAATATAGTGCATATAAAATACATTTGTCCTGCATATTTGAAGCAAGGAAAAAATAGTTAAAACTTGAATAAATTCAGCATTAACAAATGCAGTCAATAAACTAGCCAATTGGCCAGCAGTAAAAGGGTTAAGGCCATTTAAATTTCAAATTAATATTTTCTCTAACATCTTTTAACACAGAAGTAATACTATTGTTTATTTTGTCATGTAAAAATATTATAATTAATAAGTCAAATACACTTAATTCATATTGTGATTAAATTACGGTTGTTTTGGATAAATTGTACCATGAATTTATTTTTCTTTTATACAGCAACCAAAATCTTAAAAAAAAATTTCATCATCTGGCTTTGTTCCAAAACAATTTGAAAAATTTGATCGCACAAATGATTTAACTTAATTTTTATTTTTACAGACAAATTTTCTTTTTAAATAAATTAAAAATATTAAAATGTTAAAGAAAATATTGTCAATTTAAATTTAGCTTATAATTTTGAATGGTCCACATTAGTAGAAAAAAAACTTATATTATTAGTTCATAAAAATGTAGTATGTATTACTGGGAAACAAAATTATTATTTAAAGGTTGTAAACAACACTTAATTTTCTTGCCAAATTATATATAGGGTATCAGATTGATTTCAACAAGAGCAATATTTTTGATGTAATCAAAATAATCAACTGAAAAATGTTTTTCATAAAAACCCTCAAAAAAATATTCTAAAAATATATACCTACACATATTTTAAACTTCTCAAATTTAAATAATTGTTTATTCTTGTTTTCTCTAAATATATTTTGAATCTTTCCTACTTCAGTTTGACAAACAAATTCAATGCACAGGGGCGCCAGGTAAAATTGACAATAAGCTTCATTTGTGAAAATTATGTGAAATAAATATGTAACTTTGCATTGGAGCTCAGGTGATTTTGAACATGCGTGAACCAAAAAATGAGAGCAATAAACGCATATTGTCAAATAATTTAAAAGATAATGGTCTAATAAATAACATTTAAACAAGCGCTTCTGACGTTCTTGAATTTATGAACATTTTATCTTTGCCTTAAACTGAGTCTTAAAAGAATTAATGGAAAAATCTATGGTTTTGTATTCATAAAAGTCTATTGTATGTTTAAAATAACAGATTATGTAGCAATTTTCATCTATATTAAGAGGTTATTTTTCCCATGTTGGATTGAAAGTCAATTTTAGACAATGTAAGTTTTTATCTATTTTACATTAATTTTGTGTACGTACTCAATGGATTTCCATTGACTACTACTGTACCTTATATGTAACGCTGAATTATTGGTGAATTAGTCAAAATATTTGTTCAAAATAATTCAGCGCATAAAATAGATTCTTTAAACATCAAAGGAAATAATTATTAGATAAAAATCAAAGTCTGAAGACAATGGAATTAAAAATAAAAATGCAACAAAACAGTTGAAATTTTTATTTTTAAATTGATGCATAAAAAACTTAAAACAATGGGTCGAGTTATTTTAAAAATCTAAATGATAACCCCGCTCGACTTCCTTCATTATATAAGTAATGAATGTATTTTTATTAAAAATATAATAGCATTTAGTATCATAACTGATCATACTTAGTGTCAACAGATCCCAGAATCTACTGAAGTTACCCTCCTAACATCTTCTAACAGCATTGTATACTTGTAATCTTATTAAATATATGAGACTATGCAGAAAATATTCTATATTGAGATTTTGAGAACCTCTGAGTGAATTTTCAGATTACGGAATATTGTATATATTAAATAAATCACTAGCAATTCCAACGTAAAAAAATAATGTATTACAAGATGCTCGCTAAATCAACATTCTCATAAGATTTGTGTCTAGATAATTCAAATTTGATCTGGATTTCTAAAAATTTTACAGTTTTAAAGTCTCCTCCCTCCTTCACAAGTTTTTCAAAGCTTAAGTTTATTAAGCAATCTAGAAGTTTTTGTATTTTGAGGAAATATTTTTGTTGTAAATCCACATCAGGACAGGACCACAATATTTTTCACAAGCTCAATTTTTTCTTCTCAAAGTATTGTTTTAACCAAAGAAATGAAACTTGTGTAATGGACAAGTCAGAACTAAATGGCAAAGAATGTCCAACCTCAGTTCAGTGTTAGCTACATGGGTTTAATGTGTAAAAAAAAGTCTAAGCAGAAAACACGGTGCCTCATTCCGGATCAGCATTAGCGATGTGCGGTAGTGGGAAGCATTCTGCACATACTCTTAAAGCCGCCCTATTGTTAAATTTTGCAACTAATTCATACATGATAATTCTCCAGTTACTCTGCGCGCGTCACCCTGTGCTCAGCTTATTTTGTATGCCCATTCTCTACACGCTTATATCAGAAATTCTCCAAACCTCCCATAGTCTGATACAAACAGTCAAAAAAACAATGAATGAAAACAATGGACAGAGCGAAAGAAGAATAAGAAAAAAATTGGAAGAACACAAGAAAGCCATAAAAAACTTCAGTCTAAACTCCAAAATGACTGAGCACGCAAGAATGGAGGGCCATTCATTTGGTAACAGTAATTTACAACACATACATAGTTGAGCCAAAGGATGAAAATTAGACATTTTAGAAAATTTAAAAATATGTAATAATAAAAATAACAATAAATATTCAAATACCGCCCATTACATCCCCCTCTTATCCATTTTAATTTCACCACTACCCCCACCTTCGTTAACTCCAAACACACCATATACTACTGTCTAAAAGTGCTTTTAATTTTAATTGATCTATAATATTGATAATGGGAGATGTTCCCAAAAACGTTATAATCATTTAACACAATGAAAAGTGAGTGGAATAAAACAGAGTTTTGACTCAATTTACAAAATAAAAACAATCATAAAAAAGCCTTCATTGTGCGCTGTATTAACTAAGTTGTCAACTTGTGTATATGATTTCCTTCTAAAAAAAAAAGTCTAGATCAAATTTGAACATCTTCATAATTCAATAGAACCCATAAACAAATTTACATACAAAAGTCTAATATGATGAATCCTAAATTTTCTGAAAGAATCTGTAGTTTTATGAAATGCATAATTTCAATAAAATCACTGATACTTCAGAACGCATGCCGGAGATAGCTTATATGAAAAGTTTAATAACCACTAAACTAAATAGTTTTCTATTGGTTTTGTACATGGATATGAAACTTTTCTCTCGAAACTAGTGCAAAATTAGTGATGAGCATGCTAAGAGAGCAGACTGATGCATTTTACCTTTACCACCAAATTTTTGAGACTCAACAGAAAATTATACACATTCTTAGAATCAGAATTTTGTGGATGGGTATATGACATTCAATTTCAATAAATTCACAGTAGCAATTTAGATACAACAAAAAAAAAAACACGCATTCAAAAAATGTTGGATACTTCTCAGTGCAATTTTGGATTTAGGAAAGGGTACGTAGAATTCATGAAAATCTGAAAACACAAATAAAAAGAAATTAAGAAAATATAACATTTACAAATACGTTGTCAGCTTTTGTTCCATAATGCAAAACTTTATTTTAAACAATTTAAAATAGAATCAATGTTGAAGGTGAGCAAAACAAATAAATTTATGAGTATTACTGTCAGTCGCCAGATTCTACAACAATTGGCACCAAAAATACACCTGTAGTTAATCATTACGTGATGTAAGCCGACGGTATCGTATTCATCTGTTAATAAATAAAATTAATTGCGAGTATTTAATAAATGTACTAGAAAAAAATTCATTCAAAAAGGAGAAAAAAATTTAATTCAATAATAATATAGAATTGTTGAATAGATGATTTTATTGGAGCAGATGTTATTCAATTTGTAATAAAAGTCGTTAGCGAAATGTAAACATAGTTATCAATTAACATAAATTTAAAAGATTGAGCTTCATCGATGTAGGCCTACTGTTGAACCTGTTCCATTAGTATTGTGTAGACATGTGAACCTGCAAAATGTTAGTTCACAGTTCACATGAAAATAAAAAATGTATAAAAAATATCCACCTCTTCATCTATTTTCATTCTGATGAACAATGAACAGGCGGGTAACAACAGCATTCAACTGCATATTTTTAGGAAGTATCTTTCTGGTATTACCGATCTGCAGTGAATTTTTTGTAAAAATGTTATGCCCATACGTGAAAACAGGAATACCACATTTTGATTGTTCTGATGAAAAATATGAAATTTGTTAAATTGCCAGTCTACTTGTCATCTCATCTTTCATTTTATATGTTTTGAATTAGGGAACATTTTCATTTATTTTATTTTCAAAATAATTAAAGGCACGTCGAAATAACAACTAATCATCACATCCCCTAACTTCTCGGATTGCAAAATCGGCTTCTTCGGAATAGTAAACATAACTGATAAGATAAATGTGTTTAGTCTTAATCATGAATAAACAGCTGTATTTGTATTTGAGAAAACAGCTCTTAGAGCATTATAAGCTCATTTGCAGGAATCGTATATGACAATCATCTTATACTGCTGCAACCGACATGATAATACTGTAACATAATTAAATACTTGTATTATATTTACCGTGTACCTATGTATCTGATGTTCAGTATTCCAAACCACTTTATGAAGCACAACTTAAGATTTGTCCTTTTTCTTTTAGCAACACAACTCTCAGCAAATGGTGAAATATTATAATGTGCATTTACTATTAATACATTACAAATATTCCAAAATTAGCATCTAACAATCTACACCAGTTAGAATGGGAAATATTTTACGTTACTTTTGTTCAGGCTATAAAATATTATCCCGTTCGTAATTAACCTTTTAATTACATAGCAAATGTTGTTATATAAATGTTTTAGGCTAAGGTCGCCAAAAATCAACATTATGCCCGATGATGGGATCCTGCAACATGTTTCAAAATGTCAAGAAGCCAAACCAGGGGGATTCTCAGTATAGAATAAACTTACACTTATTGACTTACGAGCAATGTTCTCTCTAAGGTGTGCAGGTGTGCATATACACAATTTTGAACAAGATTTCTCCATATGCCGCCTTCTGGATGTTGGCTACAGAAATAATGTATAAAATCACCGACATTTTAGACATCAACCCACTTTCTGTGATCACACAGTGAAGATAATCTCTTTCTACCTACACTACTAGCTCTGCTGTCTTCTATCTTCCCCAGCATAATGACTTGTAAAATGTATCTTTTTTTTTAAAGAAGACACACTCTTATTGTGAAGTCACATTTTCAGAATATAGTTCTGCGGTATTTCAAATTAACGAATCAACTAGAAAGATACACAGAAAAATCTATCGAAAAAATATTTAGTTGCTACTGCGATGACTAAATATTATCCTAGTAGCAACTAAATATTTTTTGATAGATAGATTTTTTATGTACATATATCTTTCTAGTTAATTCATTAATTTGTATTAAATTTCTCATTGCGGAGAATGTGTCCAAAGCATGCAGCTTTCCTTAATAGTTATTATTAGCTCCCTTGACTTATTTATGCGTCTAATACAACTTCATTATTAACATAGTCAACCTAGGCCCTACCGGAAACCTTATACTGATAAGGTAATGTTTTTATTATTTTCTCCTCCAGCGCACAAATAATTCACAAAAAAAATTCTATACGCACACTGTGATCCAATATTACAGGGAACATTGCTTATGAGGTATATGTTGGCAAGCTAATAATTTATAAAAGCTTATTTTTAAATTACCAGTAATATACAAGTCTAACTAATTTTTCATACATTGAGAGTTTTTAACCGGCCCAAGAACTTAAATGTACATCCAAAAAAGTGTTTGCTAATCCTGTTATTGTATTTGTTTTTTTTTTTAATGTTTAAAATGTTTAGTTTTGGGGCGAATTAAAGACGTTTGTTCCGGAGGGTGGCTAACTAGTTAATGAATGTAACTGAAATTCAGCATTATGCAAGTTTCACATCTTAAAGAAATGTGAAAGTGTCCTTTGATGACATTTTGTAAAAAAAAAAATTCTACTAAATATTAATATGAAACAAATCTCTTATCGACAATCTCTTAGTAAAAAAACCTTTTAATATTGTATTGGATCTGTTTATTTAAAAAGAAATTATAAGTGAATTATCATTTGATAATCAATATACAATATATTATACACTTCTACAAAAAAAAATGTTTGACTATTAAATGAAAAACTTAGTATGAATATAATATAATTAATTCATTTTTATTAACGCGGTTAAAAATAAAAGATAATTTAAATTTAACAAATTGCAAAATTATTATCTCACTGAAGAAAAAAAAATTTTTTTATAAATTTGTTTAAAAAATTCAACGTATTTGTATTTTTTATTTTAATAATAGAAGATCTTCCAAAAACTCTACTAATAAATTTGTGTATGCAAAAACAATTGAATGTGTAAAGTGGCTGAATCACTTGGTTAATCAAAAAGAATTAGAAAAATATTTCAACATTAGAAAAATGATATTTGTCATTGGATGCAATTTTCTAATGTTGGTTATATGAATTGCGAAAAGATCTGAAAATATTTTTATTGGTCGGAAAAATTTCAGAGTAAAAGTATTTTACATTAGTCCCTGAATAAAAATTGTCCTTGTCCATTCTGTTTATATCTAAAATATATTTTTGGAAATCTAAAAAAATATCTTTTATTATATCTGTGATATTCATGCTATTTCTATGTGAAATCTAAGATAATTTATCTTTTAATATACTTTTTATTATCTCCAGTGCCAGTTATACAAACAAGAGAAATGAAGTTGTATAAATGAGCTGCTCGGGTGTACACCACGATAACTGATAAAAAAAAGTGTTGAGATGTATCGAGATGCATTTTGAATGTTTGTTTAGATGAAACGGTATGTTATTTATTGCAAATTTTGCGTTCAAATTCAATATTCACTACTACAGCACTAGCGTTACCACAATAAAAATCAGAAAACATTGTTTACGTGAAGAATGTGAGTTTTGCAAAAAGTATCACTTAGCATGGTTTACCACCCGACCAGCTCAAATATAATGAATTATTTATAATTAAAGAGTCATCATCAAAATGTGTAAAAACAATTCCAATAAATCTTTTGATTTATTGGACTTTCTTTTCTGATGATTTGGAGTTGTGGGAGCATGAGTCGGTTTGATCAATTTATAGAATGAGTTCTTCTTGAAAGTTCTTTTTCATTCTTAAAAATTACAATGCAGGTTCTCAGGTAACTGGGTCCTGAACACAAACTTCCATGTAACTTTATCATAAATAAATCCGTTTGTAGTGTATTTAAATTCTCTACGAGCTCCGCACGGAAGTAATGTTTGACAATGAATTGAAGCATACTGGAAATGAATGTAAGTTAAGCTGCTAAAATATTAAGACTTGTATAATTTACTGTAACAATGTCAATAACTAGCTATAAATCTCAAATATACATCTTGTAAAATGTTCCCAACCTGTGCCTTCCCTTTGTAACTTACTATTTATTAAGATTATTTATTGTAAATAGTTTTGTTAATCTTCTGGACACAGCAAACATTACCATTGCCATAACATTTCATCTGTTCTGTCATTTCCTAAGCAAATTTAGATAAAATCTGAATGTTATTGTTCTTTCGATTTCTGAAAATGTAAGTCTCGAAGCCAGTATAGACAATGTCTATTAATCAATAATGTTAAGTTTTAAAGTGTTAGATTGGTTGATGATACAATAAAACAAACATAGAATACTAACGAATATTTATTTCAAAAAATTTCATACATTACTTTGGAACTACAGTAATATTGTGAAACAATTTATAAAGGAAAACAAAAATGGGTTCATTATTACAAAGAAGAGTTTCAGAATTTTGATCAATGACTGGAGAGAATAATTTTATTGAAACAAAAAAACAAGTAAAATCATTTATATTTACAAGTTTCTAAAGATGAGCTTATCACATATCACATGCTAACAAATTAAAATTATCACATTGAGTGCTACAGTAGTTTCATTCAATCTGAACATAGTCGATGATTTTCTTTAAGGCCATTTTCTTACATAACAAATCAGGAGATAAAAAATAATATAAATACCTTCATAATGGAGATTTTTGTTAAAACACAGATATTATCCATCCATTAGTGCTTCTTAAACACAGGCTTTGTAGAATCAACGCATAACATAAGCAAGTAGAAAGGTCCAATATTAAACACTTAAAACAATATATCGCGCAGAGTTCCAAAAATAGAATGGATACTAGTGAAGTAGAAACAGGACACGTTAAGACAGAGCAAGAAAAGTGTGAGGAGGAAACAAAGGCTATTCCATTCTTGGGCCTCCACTCGGAAATTGCTTCATGCAAAATGTTACATTTCAAAATCACACAAAATACAGACTACTTATTAGACATATTCACATTATGAACCATCCAATCAAATGTGTGAATGTAGCAATGTAACAATTCACACTTGCAAATATTTTTACTTAAAATTACACATGAAATCTCATTTTTTTTAAAAGATGTCACCTCGAATCGCTCAGTTGACTGTTGTATAGGCAAGGCGCAGGACGGGATGCGGAGGGAACCTCTTGAACTTGTCTGTCGAAGATGACCAGAGATGATGGTGGGTATACCTCTTAAACTGCAGGGCCAAGGTAGATCAGCTATGTCCAGACCACTAATCAAGCATGGCTCACCTGGGATTTGTCAACTGCAAAGGTCCATTAAAGAACAGCATGATACACATTGTCCAAATTAAAAAACCACCAACGAGTGAGGTAACAGACCAGACTTCTGCGTGTCAATATCGACAAGCCTAGCAGTCACAAACAAACATGTCATGACACCGACATCATCATTGTGTTCATAAATAGGAATCGTAGTTTCGTGTGCAGATGATCCGATCGCGCAATAACAGCATTTAAAACAATTTGGGGCATAAATCAAAATAGGTAAATACAGAAAAATATTTCTTCAAAATGTTTTAACAGTAAATTATGAAAATTGCCCAAGGCTCTGCACACAAAACTACAACCAGTCTCCACAGTGTTGTATTGGTTTAGCAAATAAATACCTCGAGATCATGTCAAAAGAGAGACGGGGTGTAGCGCTGCGGGAGTAATGGACCAAGTGTAGTTATCGTTTAGCTCGGCAAACGGTTTGTGTACAACAGGAGCAGACGGTATGAGCACACTTAAAATGGAGGCTTTGTTATACCTTCGAGACCATCAAAAGCATGTTGAATTAAATATGTAATTAAATTGTCAGATGCACTAATTGATTATCCGGTAAAGCTAACAAATGTCTGCCGGTCCGATCAACTCTTATTTTACTATTTTTGTTTAAAACATTTCCGTATGTCAAGATTTACCACTTTTAAGAATACGACAAAGATAGAAAATTACAACATCTACCGAGATTTAAAAATATATATTTTCGGTATTTAGAAATTAACGAATGATGGAATTTAATCATTACAAATGTACGTTAGATCAAAATATTGAGTGGCAGTAAAGTGGAGTTGGCCAGATCAGAAGGCATACCAAACGGTAATCAATAAACAGAAATCACAAAACCAACGGCAGCCCCCGTTGAGAAAATGTGAACATAAAATATTTAAGCTAAATTCTTTCATACATTGATAAATACCTCCCGCACTGTGCCGATGCAAGTCGTGATGGGAAGATACTAGGCGAGGAATAACGGATCGATAGAATGTGTCCTACCACTGACGACATGGGTTATATTCCCGGCCCCGAGCATCTCATACCAAGGTGCTAGTCAAACATGGAGCATACACTTCAGTCAAACTGGAAAACATGTCAAATCCCCAACCATATTTCAAACTATACAAATATTATTGTACTTTGTGTTAACTTTGAGTATTAATTTATAATCGGGTTGTTAATTTACATGAATACAGGAGGCTTCAACATTATGTAAAATAATTCAATCGAGATTACCAACTTCCCGAAGAACAGGCAGAAATTAAGTTAATGAATATCATTAAATGAAAAATGATTTTATACTTTATGTGTATAATGCGTGACCGAATTCATTAATACATATATATATATATTTATTATTAATATAAAATATATAAAAACAACATTGAAATATGTTATTTTAGCAAGTTATATTTTAATTGAGTTTTATGGACACTAATCCCGGTGATTTATGAAGGCTTGCGACTTCCTCATGGTTGAACATTTTCAATTGAGAAGACATCATAAGGGAAAGAAAACATAAACAAAGCAAACGATCTACAGCCACGATAAGGGTTGCTGTCGAGTGATAATACCTCTTTAATAATTAGTTCACTAACCTGCGGCTCATAATCCTAAATTGAAGGAAAAACATGTTAAAAACACAATCTGCATGATATGGCTAAATAAGTGCTCAAACAGGTGACTGTTTCTTCGAAAACATCAAAATGCGGTAAAAGACAACAAGAAATTTAAAATACTTTCAATAAATGGTTTTGGGAACCATTTATAAAAATTAAAGACAAAAATTGTTTCAATTTTAAATAACTAAATAAAATTCCCTAAATATTTAATATGAAACAAAATGTAAACATAGTTAAACCTCATTAATTTAAAAATTATTAATTCTAATTTACATCCAGAAATTTAAAGATTTTTAATACTGAAATTATTATAATTCTGATTTTTTTTTCAGTAGTATTTCGAATTATCTGAGGATCCCCTATCAAAAAATTAATAAATAAATGTATATTTCATCTATGAAATAAATACATAAAATATTTTGTATATTATTTATAAAATGATTCCTCATTAGTGACATTCTTTCATAATTATTATATCGATTCTACGTGATACAAAATGGCCTTTCCAATATTAAATTTTGATTTATTTGGTACTGCTGTATCTACCTGCATACTATTATTTTGCAGTGTAATTTCTAACAATGATTGGGTTGTGATTAATAAGCAATATTTGCCTATTTTTTAAATGCAAATCATCAAAACCGTAATGTTCTAAATAAGTGAAATATGTAATAATGAAATATTTTGATTAATCAAATTTTAAAAATTATAAAATTTTCCCTTTTTTTGCTTTGTCAGTGACAAAATTTTTAATTATTTTATCTATACTTCCACAATTTCAAATTAGTGAGTGAATAATATCTTTATACAAAACACTCAAAGATGGGATACTGTACCTAAATGTTAATGAACTGTTGAAACAATGACAGTTCTAAGATTCCAACACAATGGAAGCGGACGCAATTTTTCTAATGAATGCTCAGCATACGAGGAGGATTGTGTCGGTAGCGGTGCAGAGTAAACACAGACCTGTACAAGAGACAATGGAACAGTGGATGGAAGCATTGTGGCTTACCTGAGCGCGGTGTTATAGTGTGAGATACCTCTGTGGGGGGTCCGGGAGGAAGTTAGCGGCCACGGGACCGGCTGCGACGCCGGCGGTTGTCGCGATCTCTGGAACGGTCGCGGCTCCCCAGGCCTGACAATAAATCTTAATTAATGAAACACTGTGTACTTTAAAATTACAAGAACAGTATAAGCATAATAAAATGATATAAGAAAACTTGATGTTACTCATAGTATAACATACATTCACAATAAATGAAATATATAATAAAAATAACTTCTATATAATTGGTTTACACTCTCTACATTGTAAACTTTAAATTAGAAATCATCACTGTGTTAAACCTTTACTCTTTGATATACTTATGTTTTGAAGTAAAGTTGATGTTACAATTAATTATTACTACACCGATTGCTTGTTTGCTGCTAGGCCCTGCGAGTGGCTATAATGTCCGCCTCGCAGCCAATAATGGCCACTATGCGGCCTTTGGTAACCGCTGCGCGGTCAGTGTCTATTTCTTCAGTGAATCTATATTTCAATGATAGAGCATTACCCAAAACAAACCACACGTAAATAAAATGTTGATGTAATTAAAATTATTCCCATAGAATCTATATTTCAATGATACAACTTTCCACAAAATAAACCACACTCAACATCTGTTTGTGGATAGACAATAATAAACACAAAAATGCTATTTGGAATTAAATGAAAAATCATAACCAAAAAATTGTTATTTTGACATTTCAAAATGGTATACCATAGACATAATAGACAATATAGACAAAAAAATTATGCCAGACCGACCCTGACACCTTTTTGAGATAATGAGCTCCAAAGTTTTAGATGATTAAGGTATTAACTTATTTTCAGCATTATCAATGACCACTATGAGATAGAAATAGAAGATCCTGAAAGTGATAAAATCAGTTGGAACCTTGTTACTCAAAATAAGTGATTTCAGATAAGTGAACAAGATTCCATCATCAAATTACGCATCGTACACATTATACATCGCACTTATATAGCACTAAAAACAGACATAAAATGATGCACCCGGCCGCGGCAATGGCCAATTCTGCCTGACAACGCACTCATTGTATTTATGGAAAAATGCCCATATTTTAATTAATAACTAAAAATAAATATATTATTCACTTGAATTTCTTACCAACAAAAGCAAGAAATATCACAAATGTACGTCAAAATCTAACTAACAAGTTACTCAAATTGGAATGTTCCAGATCTTTCCAACTTAATGCGCATGACAAAGACGTAACATTCAAAATAATCATCCTCAATGTCATTCTCATCATGGGACTCTGCGGTAGTAACGAGCATATCAGGAATGTCTAAATAGTCAGCAATATCTCCATTAATCAAAAAGTCGCCCTCCGCCATTTGGTAAAAAAAAAAAGGATCAAAAATTTTGATAACTAAAATAAAAAAATATGACTGGTGTCGATATGAGTGTGTTAGATTTTCAAATGCACCTAACTGAAATTCTGATCATTTGGGCATAAAGCACTTTTATCTATGGTATAAAAGAAATTTGGCAACACGTGAGCATCATCTGCAAATTTTGTATGGAGGAAAAAATATTTTACATTTGATTTCCGACATAATTCATAAAGCACTTGAGTTGAAAAATTTTTCTAAGGGTACCACTGGAAAGAATAATTTTGTTTAAAATCCGATACACGGCCCCCGTGATATTACCTGTTACGCTGTTACCGCTGTCACCTGGGCACCACCAACAGATTACCACCTATTCCGCCACTTGGAATTATATTTAAGAAATAAAATTATTCGAACCCAGACGGAAAGTTTAAAGGGGTTCAAAGAATTTAATCCAAAAATAAACATTTTTTTCAGCATAGTTTCTCGTTAGAAGACCATAAAAACAGGTGGAACTTATTTTGATTAAATATATTTTTTTATATTAAAAATATGAGATTTCTATTTTCACTTAATACATTGTCTAACTAGGTATTGCCAACACCCGAGGGTAGACTGTTTCCATACATGTTTATTCACATCAGTACATCGCCAGCATTCCCCGCAACCAATTGTTATTGTGGCAGATGCGTATTGCAACAATAATATATATAAAATATAATAATCTTCAATACAAATCTACCATGTAGTACATATGAAAAGAAAATATTGTTTTATAAAAAATATAATTTAAAAACTCACTCCTCATATGTACGGTTTTATAAACAAAAAAAATTACTTCTCAAAAGGTTAAATACCTACCTCTGTCTCTGTCGCCTCTTGGTCGTCTCTCTTTATCATTGTCACCATGTCGGCCACTTCGTTTGTCATCTCTGCCAGATCTAAAGAAAATACAAGCATAAATAATTTTGAACCTTCACACAATATCCAAATATGATCAATTTGAAATAAAATAGTAAAATAAACAAAAAAAAAAAAATATATATATATATATATATATATATATTTATTACAATTTTAAAGATAAATTGATATGAACAAAACATACTTCATATACTTATGATAATTCAATTACTTTACTGGATACACATTCTTAATCCCTATTCAAATCTCAGTGAAATTTCTCACTACTCATGGAAAAAATGTATATTTAACTTAAAACTGAATTCCATCATTTTTCTCAATATTTGTGCAATGTATGTACAGTAAAATATTGTTTATTCGAAGTTGAGGGGACTGAAAATCATGAAAAAAAGTTTGAATAATGACTTACGATAATGAAAATTTTTTTTTTTACATACTAACTTTTTTCATCACAACTCGACGAAATTATATATGTATCCTATCATCCACACATTTAAAAATAACAAATTGTCAAAATACAACATAAACAAATCACATAAAAAAAAAACTATATTGGACTATCTTTTCGCGCCATTTTTAATATTGACATTATTGTCGAAATTATCAACACTATCATTTCTTTAATGTATCATTTGTGTATTGAGGTTAGCAACAAACGTCTCCAGCACTTTTAATACTTTTTTGTGGTTAGTCGCGGCAATATTTCGTACTCTCCTGGGACGTCTTGTCCTTTTTCTTTTTCACTCTCCGCTTTCGTACTCCTTTTCCCTCCATGACATTTCTCAGCATTCAACGCTGAAGTTCGATCTGTCATCATGTTTAATATTGTCGACAATGTCATTAATGGCGTCGCGTATTCTTCTGTTAATTTTGTTTTGAATATAATTTATTGTCAATCCCTTGTATTAATTCGATTTTTTAGCAACTGTTGGCGTCCAATACGAGTTTCTCATTGATGTCATTTTGAAGAATATAAAATTATCAGTCAAAATCATAAAAATGTTTTAATTTAAATTTAATGAAATATGGAAAAGTCTTAGGAACGCAAACCATGTATTCGCGAATATCAAAATGTCTAACACGTAAATATTAGAGAAATATAAATAATTGTCTTTACATATAAAACAATGGCAATAAAATAATTAATAAGATATGAGAAAATCTGAGAAATGCGAACTACATTCTTCAAAATGCCTTGACACTAAACTTAAATAGAAAGAAATGACTATTAAAATTAATACAAATTAAATAATTTATAAAACACGGAAAAGTCTGAGAAACTCAACCGCTTATTAGCGTTTGTACAACAAAATATACAAATGCTATGTGAACAAAGATAATTATGGTAATTATGTGGAACAGAAGATTGGCAAATACTGACATTCTCAAACCAGCAACTGGGGGAATCACATTACCTATAAGAGCGCAAAGATAATATTTGCTATCTTTTTCTAAAGTAAAGAAAACGAGCAAGAGAAAAAAGCAAGCGAGGTGAATTAATACATCACGGTAAGGAAGATACAGATTTAAAAATCGAAGATGTACAAGACATATTTGTCATCTTATTTTAGCTTACTGAAAATGAGTGAGAAAACAAACAATGCAAATTAACTTTATGCATAGTGAATCAGCATAGGGATATATTCTACCCATTTAGATGGACTTTGAAATTTGACAGGTACATCGCGTAGCGTACGCGTATTTTGCAGATTGCAGACATTTGACAAAAAAAATCAAACTCGACAAACTTATATGATGGGGTCCAAAAATAGCTTTGAATAACAATATTAAATTTGTAAGTACAATTTAGTATGAAAGCTTTCCAGAAGGACCACATTCTGCTCCAAAACTTAAGATTTGCGGCGAATTTCGACTAAACATTCTTTGAATAAATGAGATTTTACTGTACTTAATAAAAATTATATTAAAACATTGTTTTTACAATGGTTAGTAGATGTATTGTGTTGATAAATAGAATTTTTAGAATGTTGTAGAATGTTTTAGAATTTATAGAATTACACAGGCCGACAAATAAATGAAATATTATTAAAAAATTAAGAAAATAATTCTCTTCTCCCTATCTTCAGCATCAACACTAAGTGTAACATTAACCCACCGGTGACCTCGGCTGCCCCTGTCTCTATCACGCTCCCTCTCCTTATCACCCCGCTGCGATCTTCTATCCTTGTCCCCTGTGCTGCCGAGCCCCCCGCGCCTCTCTCTGTCCCGTTCCTTTTCCCTGTCATACTCCTCCTTACGCTTGCGTTCCTTTTCTTCACGCTGCTTCTCCCGCTCCTTTGTGATGTCATCATATGCTTCCTTCAACCGGGAGTATCTATATTTAGATGATTCAAAATTAATATTGAAAAGATATCTGTCCTTAAGTGATTTTACAAACTATATATCAAACATTGGATCTGCATTACAATTTCTTATTCCAATGTGAACATGAAACAGAAACTCAATTATGAAACCATATACGATGTCAGTATTAACATATTTGAAGCTCCCACTTTCATTTATATGACAAATGTCTACTCACTGAATTCAACAAAATGAGATAATTTTCAGTCAGCATTTAGACTTTAAACTTTAGACTAAAATATAATACATTTCAGTTTCAGTAACAAGGATAGTCATCATAATTGATGCCATAAGTCATAAGGTAAAAGATTAAAAGCTAATATAAGCAAATTTTAATTGGTTAAATGTTATTCAAAAGATTTTCAAACTTTTGACATTTAATATTTTCTGAATAAACCTATCGAATTTCATTGTCAGGGGTAGCATTCCACAAAATGATAAGAAGTTAGTTCAGTGCATCCAGAAATTAAATTCTCAAAAAAAATAATGTTTTTACAGTTGCAGTATTTTATTATAAATCTATTAAAAATATTTTTTATTTTATTATTAGAAGGATTCATTTTCATCAGCCGTCGCACAAATAAATAATTGAACAAAATAACTGCAACACTTACCCCACATGTTGCTTCCCCATGAGGTGGTCATCTATCCTCTGCTGAGCGTCTCCGACAATAAGGAAGGCACCGCATACAGCGCACACTTCCATCTGTTTCTCTTGTGCCTGAGCCAACTCCACAGTTGCAGACCAATGACTGGAAAAAATGTTACATGAAATTTAATTTTTTAAATACTGAAAAATGTCTAAACAATCAAATCAAAATTATATTTCATCATTTTCCTGCATCAATTATTAACGATTTTAACTAATATACTTATAATATTAGATATTTTTAAATGTACAGAGGAAGAAAGAAGGAATAAGTTTTTTTTTTTCATTAAATCTATTTCTTCTTTGATATTAGAATATTTCATCAAAATTAATTTTTAAAAATAGGCACAAATGTAGATAACAGATACGAGTCACGCAAGACACAGAACTAACCTATTCTCATACTGCTTCTGCAACTGCTCCCGCTCTTCCTTGAGCTGGTCGCATAGTTTCATGAACCCCTGAGCCTGCTCCACATCTCCTTTGATGCCGGCCTGTTCAGCCTCGGCCTCCAGTGCTGTGATCCTCTCGGCCAGTGCCTGCACCTGCTGCTGGTTCCTCTCAGTTTGTGCAGCGGTGAGGGCTGGCATCTCCATCTTAGTGTTCATCAGTTCTAAGCGCTGCTTACCTTTCTGGATCTTACCTATAATCGCCAAATTTCTCATTATCAAAATCTAATGTCACCACAGTAACATGGCAAATGAAATTAACACAAAATCTTGAGTTTTTTTTTGTAATTAATTTAATTATGTATAAATTGACCTTTTGGGTGGGACATGCACCTTCACCAAGGTGATCCAAAGTCTCTTGTCTAACAACATAGGTGGTACCATCTTCCACAAGCCACATCAAATTATAGCATATGCAGATGATTTAGATACCGTTGGAAGATAATTGAAATCGATTATGAAGATGCTTCTCCGAATCTAGCGCATGAAACTACAAAACTAATCTCAAAATGAACACCAGTAAAACGAAATACTATACTAAATTATTATTATAAAAACAAGTCATTTCGTTGATTTGGACCAAATTGTCACTGTCAATAACAAAATTACAAAAATAATACAGGTGCCAACAAATGTTACATTGGCATCTGAAGACCCGCTAGCCTGCATGTAAAACTCGGAAAACTAAAACTCAGTTTTACGAAAAGATTCATGATGCAGGTTATCACGTATGAATTTGAATGCTGGGTACTAAGCAGAATTTGGTCAACCCAACAGTGTACAAGTTATCAAGATAGTGAGATGGACTGGTCACGTCCAATGCAGATTCAAAACGACCAGTGAAAAAATATTTGAAGCAAAACCCGCCGGCTGTAGGTGTTGGAAGGCCCAAGCTAAGGTAATTGGACAATATTACCCAAGATGTGCACACAGACGGCATCACAAACTGTAAAAGGACAGTGAAGTACAGATCGGAGGAGAAATTTACTTTAGGAAGCTATAGCCCACACCAGGACCTTGATAATAATAATAATAAATAAAAAATTATATTGTTATATTCTTAATATACATAAAAATACTGACAATTTAATAGGTAACTTACAAAACTCAACATTCTTATTCCGTCTGTATTCTGAATAGGGTATTAGATATTAATTTAATCAATTGATTTGGTTTTCAACTGACGCTGTACGTGAATAGAGATAAGAAAAACAGAATTAAATTGCATTACTCACGCTCGACTTCGCTTATCATGTTTTGACAAAATCTCAAGAATTCATCTTGATAAAACGTCTTTTTGTAGCCAGTTTCAGCTTTTTCGAAGAGGTCCTTTACTTCATCGTCATGGATACGCGGACAACTCCCTAAATCCGCTCTTGTGTTCACAAACAAATCATGAGGACAAAACTTGACCATGTAGTACTTGCAATACTGCAAAAAAAATGGAATTAGTGGAGGTTACATGTTAAGAATAAGCATCGCATTTAATAATGTGTATTCTTACCTGAGGATCTTCCCAATCTAACTTTTGAGTTTTTTCATTAGGATTAATGTTTCTATTTCGACCCATCAATTCGTCTAGCAACTGGGCGGCCGCCAGTACTGCCATTTTTAGAAAATTTACCGCAAACCAGTTAGACTGCAAATGTTATCTTTAACCCCAGAAACATACGACTATCCGAAAACTCAGCCAGAGAACAAAAGAACCCGGAGGCCCAGGGAAGCTAGTCACAAACACAAATTCCCACGGAGCGACAGAACGAGAACAGGAAATACAGAAAAATGCAATGTCCCATAGATAAACGTTCAATGCGCATGTCCAATCATGTCCAATGTCCAATCCATAGATAAGAGATATACTGTCCAGTCTACGCAATTCAACTATTTTTAACCATAGATAAATAATATCGGCGGAATCATAGCCAACGAGATTTTACTTTTATTTTAATTTAGATGCGAAGAACCGTCGTGCGACGAACCTTCACAAAGCCAGGGCTGCCCGAGTCCTCGCTACATAGGGGCCCCTTAAATTGCCTCAGATTTACTTTGCTCCGGGCCCCCACAACCCTGAGCAACCACACTCAAACCAAGAATCAAAACTGACATACCCGCGGCATGTGACAAACCAGTCGCGGTCGGGAGATATTGCTATAGCCAATTGGAACACGGTCGTGTTGGAAAGAAGAAGCTTGTGCACAATGCCTTAAGATATGTCCTTGATATACCTAAGTCCGAAGTGACGCGAAGTTATCAGTTAATAAATACGTGTAGAATGTCAATAAATCATTTAAAGTTATTTTAAAACTAGTACCCCTTTTTCTCCTTTGAGTCCAAATTTTGAACACCACCCCCTTATAATAAATTATGATTAAACGTAATTACACTTATTGATATATTTGTAGCAACCGAAATCCAAATCCACCGCCATCTCAGTCGGCATCGACGCTAGCGACAGCGCTGCCGGCTGCTGCTACAAACCTGGCTCGAAATTCACCACTAAGGAGTCTCCCCAGTTTCATCGTTCTACAACGGCGGTCTTGCTGGCCCGGGAACGCCGAGCGAGACCGCCAAATCGCTTCACATCATTTCATTTCGTAATACACACGCACCTTCTACAACCTTCATTCATTCATTTCATTCTATGTCTTTCTTGTTTTTATCATACTGTTACAATAAACCGCCACACGCGCAAACAAACATCTCTTTCATTTAACCACTGACATAACCCCCAAATATTAATTACATTGTTTATCAAAATCTTATATTTAGTCACATATAGGTTTTTTTTATTTGGGTTGATCATTTATTACATAACATATTCATCTTATTACATTATTAATTTAATTGACACTTGATTTGTTTACAATAAAATTCGCACTCTTTAATTTTCTCAACATACTTACGTTTATTACATAATTTTATTTATAGCTAAGTAAAACATACTTAATCTAAAACATATCTACTACGACGGTAACCTGCCCATTCGTTACTATCCATTATATATATTATTAATGCTTGATCCGCATCGCGAATCTTACTGTGTATTTTAATTGATTTGCATTTACGATACGACGACATTGGTGTATTGTTTTCAGCTTAGAGCTAGCAGAGATGGAACGAACTCAGACTGAATGCGGTGAAAATTGGAAGAAGGATATATGACACAAGATTAACAAGTGTAACTCTCTATCCTCTGCCTATTCCCTCGAGGAAACTTATTTATTTTACTTCGCGATTATCGGAACGGGATTTTTTCCTTCGTGGTGGTCGTCGCACGTACCTCCACTCAAATTTAACAAAAGGGACGACCCTTTGTTTGCATTCCACCCTCGAACGAACTACCTCGTTTCATAATATTTCAATCGCCATTGTTTTTTGTATAATGAATGGTCTTTGCCTTTACCCGGCCTATTGGATCCTTTCGGTCGCATGTGTCATTTCAAGATGTGATTTATCGACGCTTTGGATGGTTCGGTGATCCTCTCTCACGACCGATTTCACCCGTAAACGAAATAAATCTCAGGAACATTGCCTTCAAGGAAATGCCTGTTTTACTTTAGGTGGTTTGCTTTTTGTCCAAATTCACGGTCTACGCCATCTGGATCACCGCAGCTGGTGAAGACTCACGCGTTCGCGATTTTATTACGTAATTAATCGCATAGAATCTGATGCGCTCGCGTCATAACTGGTTTAAAAATACCATTCCTAATAATATTGTAAATATTATTAGGCTCGTTCATAATCTTTTCCACAATTATCGCGTGATAAAATTATTTTAAACGGAATATCGAAAACTTCATATCTTTCATAAAACCCGCGTCAAGTTCATTCTGTCATTATAGCACTACGGTTACAATGAGCATTTTAGTAAACATTATTATTATATTATTTAAGCTATAATAAGCTATATAGCAAGATAAAATATTTATTTATCTAAAATACCTAGAATTTTAAAAAGATCCTACTAACTATAATATTACTATGATATAAGAACTAATCGGTAGATTTGTTTTATATCTAGAATTAGTAATTACGCATAGGACTAAAAATAAATTTGGGGGTTAGGACGGTGGTTAAATGAAATAAATGTGATTGGCGTGTGTAGGTTTTATTATGACATTATGATGAAAACAATGGAGACAGATAGAATTAAAGAATGAATGAAGATGTAGAAGGTGCATGTGTATTACGAAATGAAATGATGTGAAGTGATTTGGCGGTCTCGCTCGGCTCTCGAGAGCCGGCAAGACCGCCGTTGTAGAACGATGAAACTGGAGAGACTGCCTAGTGGTGAATTTCGAGCCAGGCTTGTAGCAGTAGCCGGCAACGCTGTCGCTAGTGTCGATGCCGACTGAGATGGTGGTGGATTTGAATTCCGGTCGCTACATAAATATTATTTGATTTATCTAAAATCAAAACTAACATCTTTATGTGTTTGAATTTAGTACCTTAAAATATATTTAACATTTTAATTATTTTATTTAATATAATGATACCCCGGAGGAACACACAAGAGAAAGAGTGAGAGACGTATCAGCCCCTGATCGCTCATCAGAACGATACCCCGCACTCTAAAGGAAGTTCGCTTCGCGACTCATCCGTCAGGTATCACGCTTTCATCAGTACCATGGTTATAGGAAGAGTGAGGCAGGTGAATATGAACACACGAAGATGCACAATCTATACATTTATTGAATACACAAATGCTTATAACTATCTTAATCTAAGACTAATTCTACCTCGGGTCATCTTGTGATTTTCTTTGGATCTTCTGGCCGGCGAAGTGATATCGTGATCGCCCGGCGTGGGCGGCTACCTGCTGGCTCCACGGCTGCTCCGGCGACAGGCTATCAGACCGGTTGCTCTGAACGGGCGGGGCGGCTGCTCCTGGATAAAATGCGGTGAACTGCTTCTGTGTGCTTTCGACTGCGTTTCAACAACTTCTCTCTGTGTAATTTCGCCTCCTGGACCTCGTCTCCGACTCACTCTTCCGGATCTCGTTTCGACAACTCTCTGTTACAACTTCTCCTCTACAACTTCGATCCTCCCGGACTTCGTGTACGACTCGCTCCTCTGGTTTTCGACAAATCTCTCTGTTTTTCGCTTTTACGACTGAGCCTATCACTTTCCTCTGCAACTTCGATCCTCCCGGACCTCGTGTCCGACTCACTCCTCCGGGCCTCGTTTCGGCAACTCCCCTGTTTTCCACTTTTTACGACTGAGCTTTATCACTTCTCCTCCCGGACCTCGTTTCCGACCCACTCCTCCGGGTTTCGACAATTCTCCCTGTTTACCACTCTTTTTTCAACTGAGCTCCGAGCCGTGTGCAGGCCATTTTTATATCTCAACAGTGGGGTGTCTCCCATCTGCCGATCTGCCCCCTTCCCGTCATGGGATGGGCCATCATCCCATTGGTCCATTCGTTTCTTCTGGAGGCCACGCCCGATCTAAACCCGAACTGACTCCTCCTTCGTCTTATCGCTGACTATAATTAATCTTATATTCTAATTATTTACACTTTAGTCAATTTAGTTATTTATTTATTTCTTACACTACTTTACAGAATCTTATATCTAGTTACATATATCATTTAATTATTCTTATTCTAATTAACACTAGGCCCACCGTGATCGATTATCATATTAATTAAGCGATTACTAGATTCGCACTCGTCGCTTCAAAATCATATTCACGCGTCAAAACATATTATTTATTATATTCTAGTGATTAAATTAAAGACTGAATTGGCGAGAATGTTATTCCTTGCAATTTTCATTTATATTTCGAGCCATGTGGTTCGTCCAACGTTGTATTAAAAGAGCACAAAGAAACGGCGTCTTTTGTTCTCGTCACGTTTCGACCCTGGACGCGTTAGCTAATGGGCACGTAACGGTGCATTTCCTATTCTCGTCAGTACAACGGGTCCAGCTTTAATGGGCCTACGACCTTCGGTTCTATTTGTCGGCAGGATGCGTCTCCTCGAAACAATGCGCGCCCTTACAGATCTGCTATCGCTTCTCTGGAAACCTTCATGATCCCGTTATTTTCGGCCCCCGTCGTTTTTCGTTCATTGCACAACACGTGGGCTGGAGGTCACTACGGTCGCAACTCGCCTTTTGAACGAACCGCTAGGTTTTTTTTTGTTACGAGACGTACGGTCCCGTTTATATGGGTCTGCTGTCGGCGACCTGCATGCATTTGTGAGACGCGATTTCCAGCCTTTATTTTATTTTATTTATTCGGCTAATAAATGTGATAACTTCGCGTCACTTCGGGCTTAGGCATATCAATAATATTATTTATTAGAGCAAATCAATTCGTATATGATTTTACCAAGTTTTAAAAATAATTTTTCAGACTTGTGTTTCTGGTCTCATTCATAATAAAACCAAGGAAAGAGATTTTAAATTCACACGATAGAGCTGTCACTCTATTTTATATGTCATGTATTTATTTTGGTTATGGTATAGCGTACTTCTGTTCTGTTGAATTTTTTTTAGCGTTTCTATGGAATTTTCGTCGCCGGTATTTCTGCACTTTTCAACCTTTCCTCAGTTTTTAATATCTTGTGTTATACCATACTGTAAATTGCTGCAAATACAACAGCGATACAAGCTATTTAGGTATGTGTTTTATATTTTTTTCTACTCGGATCATTTCATATTTTCTTTTAACGCATACATTTTTTTCATCCTAGTGTCCACGACTGCGACATGTTATATCATTTTAATAACGATAAAACTGCATTGATAAGACTGATGTAAGTCGTTTTATCGATAACTTGCATCACGCTTTGAATCCAGCATAACGACGTTTAACATAAGCATTGAGAGAACTTATGAGAATCTGAACAATTAGTGAACTTATAGTAAACAAATCTATTTCAAATGTAATTATTAACGTCATATTTCTACAAAACATAATCGTTGAATATGGGTTTTAAACGAATTAAATCTTTCGAAAAAATTGGTTTTTTTCCACATTTATAAAATTAGTGAATCATGGAATTACGTTAATTTGTTCTTTTACCCACTTGAAAATAATAATTTACGAAAATCATTACTTTGGGATCCTGTCTATTTTATTATCGTATAGTATATATTTCTTGTCTGTTGGTGGTCCAGAAAGGTACCTGAGGATTCCTGTGTAATTGCAAAACTATTCCTGTTCTGGGAATCACGATTTCCGTAAACCTAATTTTTAAAAAAATGTGCACATTTTTTTTGTGTAGGTGATTAAGTTTGAATGCTTAAAAAATAAATGTATTAATACATAAATAATAAAAAAATCATAGCATAAAAATTAGTAATGGTTGATATTTGTGTCCCAGTGATTTTTAACCGGTTATGTACTATTAAGTCACCGGGATACCCAGTTATTCAATATCATAGTAACTGGTTCCACAGGCTCAGTTGAATATCGTAAAGATGTAAGAAATATGTCACTTGTTAAACTTAAAAATAACTAGTTATTTTCAACGTTAATAGTTCTTGGCGAAGATGATGAATCATTTTATCAAAATCTTATCGCCACACCAGCAACATAATAAATCTATGTGATGTAATTTATTTATCTGACATTGTCATATTTTATTTTATTTCTGCTTTGTGTAGTAACACCTGCCGGAGACCTTACTTCAGCCTCTAAATACAAATGCATACCTTTTTTTTTATTTCTGGCAGCCCTGACAGCAAAAAGAATCTGTTTTTTTGTCAAATTTGATCATGCATTTTGAATATTGGAACGGATTTCAAAAGTAACCGATCAAATGATCTGATATTCACTGTGTCTGGAACTGGAATTTCAACAAATCGATGAAATCAACCATCGCTATTATTTAAAAAAAACAGTCAAATATTGAAAAATTTGAAGCTATTTAAATGACACATTTATAAAAAACTGTTGGGACATCTCCGCTCGTCATAAAACCCAGGTTGCTGTAATGCTTTACTTAAATGTCTGAAATCAATCTTCGTTCTTGCCTTGTCATTTACAAATTAATGTAATCATTGAATATATATTACATCAAACATATTTATTACAATATTCTAATTTACTGTAAATTAAATGTCAGATTAAAGAAAAGAATATGTTTTGTATCATTAATTACAGAAAAGCAAGACTTTGTATATAAGGCAATTTAAAAAACTGCAGAATCATAGTTATTCATTAGGGTCTACTGTTTGTGGATAATTCTATTATTTGTTTATCAAGTTACAACTTTACTAATTACGTCTATCATTTATGTGTACAGTGTATGAAATGTATTATTAGGAGAACACATTCTTATTGTGAAGCTGTAATTATTCAGAACAGACGGTCTGTGATATTTTAAATATGAATTAAATATATTAATTAGAAAGATATACATATAAAATCAATTTTATCAAAAAATATTGTTGTTGCGCCACCGGGATTCGAACCTGGATCTCTTTCCAAACCGGGAAGGTGCATTATCCAACTATGCTACAGCAACAATATTTTTAGTGACAAATTTTTGAACCTATATGTTACCTTTTTGATATTAATACATTTAATCGTTCGACGATCAAGATGATTTTTTTTATAAAAGTCGGGGTTATCAATATTGATCTGCCAAACATGTGCTGTTGCATGTTGTTGAGGCGTTAGATGCTCCAAAAAAAATTGTAATCAACTACTCTCTACGACTGCAAAATGCGAATTGACAAATGTCTGCCAGACCAAAATGGCGGCCTGGAACATAATATTTACCTATATGTAGACTTAGGGCGGGTTGTATGATCAATGATAACTTTTTATGATGGTAAAAAAAGTTACTTTGGTAAATTCTTTCCAAAAATGGCTTGTTCGATCGTTGGTAAAAATATTTACTCATCGAAAGTACATTTGGTAGTAAATTAATTTTAGTCTACAATATCTAAGAGTAAAACCGTCAATCGTTAGTTAAAAATGGTGGACTCTACAGCTGTTTCAAAAGTCATCGGACACATTGATACTTTGAAAATTACAGTATACGACAAGGCAATGAATCGTTCAATATCCTGCTATTTTAGTGAGTCCGATGAAGATCTTGCTGTTTATCTTATATTACCGAAGATTTTTCGCCAGCAAAGTACAGATTTCAAATACAAGGGTGAATAAAGCCATAGATAAAGTATAAATTTTTATGTTTTGCCAATTGTGAATATTTAAAATAAATTAATTTTGATAAAATCACAGGTATTTGATGATTATTTGCCTTGCCACACTATCAGGCGGGATTGACTGTAGTAAAAATTTATTATAGTCAAAATTTACTACTGATTACACAATCAACCTTAAAGCTCGACATAATTTTGTGAAAATCTCCTGTACAAAATTTGTATCCATGAACATTTTTTTACTTGTATTTTAGTCAGGTATCCACCCATAAAATATTGTGGACTAGGTCTGTTACACTCTGTATATTCCTTTTCTTATATATAGTCGGGTATTCTAATTAGTAAAAAGTTAATTTGGTACCTATTTGTAGGTTTTATATTTTTACGTTTGTTTCGAAGATTATTAAAGAAATTTATAAAAACCATATTAAATATATTAGTTTATTATATAATAATTAACAAAATAAGTTAGTGTGCTTCCATAAATAATATTAATATTGTTAGAAAAAAACATCAGAATTTTCATTTTAAAATGAATTTTTAAATAATATACAACATTTTGTATGTATCACATTTGATTTTAATTTTGTTATACATCAATTTGACTGTCAATCTTGTTTGTAGCATTAAGTAATAAAAGTGGTTAATATGTACACAGTAGTATGCCCACTTAAACCACTGTACAGTTAGTTAATACATAGAGGTAGCCAAACACACAATATAAAAGCTGTTATGCGCATACATAACATAGTTTATTCCATTTGTGGTTCGAGCTACTAACAATCAAACGTTTGATTATCTCTCATTGAAATGGCACGATTTCTATTCCTTGCTGTGGTTATCACAGGTTTGTTTAATTTTTTGTCATAAATAAAATAAATATTTTTATGTATGCTATTTTAATTTACGTGAATATGCATGTTTCCAATTGAATGTTTGGCAAATATCTTTATTATTGTAACTGTTTGGATTTATAATAACAGTGAATAATCAAATTTTTGTAAAAATATAATCGATTTGATGATTAGTCATGGTGATATTTCAAACATAAAATGACCATTGAGAGTACCAACATATTTTAGAGTTGTTGATTTCAAACGAGATTTCAGAAAATGTAGCTTAAAAATTAAATCTTGAAACTCGTCTTATTTTTTTGTGTTTATGATTTGTTATTGGGATTCTTTGTTGAGATAAAAGAGCATTTTAAATTATATTTCACACTCACTAAATTATATAGACACTTGGAACTGAGCCCAGGGTCAATTGAGTGGAACTTTCTACATATGCTTTATGTATCTGAATGAAAATATTTGAAAATTATTTTAGTTCATACATTCTGGAACAATGCTGCAATCAATTAAATATATTAAATGATTTTTAAAATTTTTATTTATAATTAAATATTGGAAGATATAATGGGTTTTTCAATAGGGACGCTCAAACTTTCTTTCAACAGGGACAAGAAACTACGCCATATTTCTTCAATTTTTTTTTGAGGTTAACACTCGTACTTAGTTGGCAAATCATCATGGAGCAGTACACACCGGAGCAACGCTTGCAAATTATTCAAATCTACTACCAAAATTCGCATTCGCTCACCGCAACTTTAAGAGCATTACGACCATTTTATCATCGTCATCACTTGCCTGCCACATCAACAATTCAACGTTTGGTGCAAAAATTTGAAAGCACATTGTCGCTACACAATGTTCCAGTGCCAGTGAGACAAAGAAATGCACGAAGTGAGGAAAATATTGCCGCCGCTAGAGCATCTGTTTTTGATGACCCAAATGAGTCACTAACACGACGTTCTCAACAATTGGGCATTTCTGTGACGTCATTGTGGCGAATTTTGCGAAAAGATCTTGGCCTACATCCATACAAGATCCAGTTGACACAAGAACTAAAGCCGCTTGACCATTTGAAGCGTCGCCAATTCCTCAATTGGGCTGCACAACAATTTGAAAATGATGCTGAATTCCATCGAAAAATCATCTTTAGCGACGAAGCTCATTTTTGGCTCAATGGATATGTTAACAAGCAAAATATGCGTTATTGGGCAGGCTTCACGAAACACAATTGCATCCCGGAAAAATCACTGTTTGGTGTGGATTACATGCCGGAGGTGTCATTGGACCATATTTTTTTGTTGATGACGCTAATCGTCATGTTACTGTGAATGGTAATCGTTATCGCTCCATGATAACTGATTATTTTTGGCCTCAATTGTAAGGTATGGACTTGGCCAATATGTGGTTTCAACAAGACGGCGCTACCAGTCACACGGCATACGCAACAATTGACTTATTGAAAACCAAATTTGGTGAGCGTGTTATTTCGCGAAATGGACCAGTTCAATGGCCGCCTAGATCATGCGATTTAACACCATTGGACTATTTTCTTTGGGGCTATGTTAAATCTTTGGTCTATACCAATAAGCCGGCGACGTTACAAGAGCTAAGAGAAAATATTGAACGTGAAATTGGTGCGATTCGGGCCGAATTATGTGAAAAAGTGGTGGAAAATTGGATTCAACGATTGGACTTCTGCAAACGTGCCCGCGGTGGTCATGCAAGGGAAATTGAATTTCATACATAATTGCCACTAAATGTACTTCAAAACATAATAATTTTTTTTTAGATATATTCATTCATTTTTGTTTTATTTTAAAAAAAAGTTTGAGCGCCCTTAATGAAAAACCCTTTATTTAGTTATTTCTTGTTTGCTGAATATGTTGAATAAATAAATGATTTTTTGAAGTTTGGAAAACATTAGAAATAAATGGAATTTCAGTTTTTTTACAGAATTGATAAAATATAGCTTATTTAATGAAAGAAATATGTTCTCATTTAAAAATGATATCAACTAAATTAATTTAAATTACGTATATAATTCTATTACTAGTCTTTGTTTAATAGCACAATACATACTTGGATATGTTTAGCATTGATTAATTTTTTGTAATAATTTTTACTTCTGCACAATTAGAAAAAAACAATCTTAAATTATTTTTAAGGAGAACACATTCTTATTGTGAAGTTGTAATTATTCATAAATAGATCTGTGATATTTTAAATGCTAATTAAGTGTATTAATTAGAAAGATAAATATAAAATCAATTTTGTCAAAAAATATTGTTGCTACCGGGATTCGAACCTGGATCTCTTCCAATCCGAGGAACAAACATTAACCGATTATGCTATACCAATACAGTGCATTGACGACAATTTTTCCAACTTATATGTTAATGTAAAAATCTCGAGATCTCTGAGAGTTGAGATTCCTTTCGTAAAAATAAAGAAGATTGCTTTCAAATAATGGAACGATAGATGCATCAATTTGAAAAGTGTAACATGTAAGTTTAAAAATTTGTCATCAATGTACTGTGTTGGTATAGCATAATCGGTTAATGCACGTTCCCCAGATTGGAAGAGATCCAGGTTCGAATCCCGGTATACATTTTTCGATAAAATTAATTTTGTACGAACATCTTTATAATTAATACATTTAATTTGTATTTAAATTATTTACACTTCAGTTCTGATTTTACTCATTTTCTTAGAAATTTTTCCAAATTTTGTTATTATTATTCAATATCTACTAAAAATGAATTATGTTTCTTGAGTTAGTCTAGAATTATTGGCTCAAATCTAAAGTGACGGCTAGTATCGAAAAAATGCTATACTGTTGTATTCCACTATAACTGTATGGTAATTCATTATAAATATAATTAAAAACAATTTACTTTGTTTAAACATCATTTAATTTTTGCTAACACTGACCGGTTTCAGAACCACCGTTCCTTCTTCAGGGTGTACAAGATACTAACTTAGTGTATGTTGTTAAGATATCAGCAATTAGGCCTGTAGTTTTATCATGCAATTCCCCAAATTTCAAATTATCATTAATAACCAATTTCGTTAATAATAATATTTTTGCCCCCAAATGTGTCATTAAGAACTTTTTTTAACTGATAGACGACTTGAAAGATTTGGTACTTCCAGTAATGCTAAACTTGTTTCTTTCGGCGTTGTTAATTTATTCTCTAATGTACCTGTTTCTGAACTATTTAAAAATTAGATAACTTAACCCTAGAAATCAAGATAATAATAATGAAATGAATGCATAATTAACAACCAAAAAAATCTAACCCACAGTTCTATTTTAAATATGTTTTCTTTCACCATATCGCAGTCACCTACCACCACTTTTTTAACACCTGACACTAATGTATTATTGCCAAAATCCTGTAAAACTAAGTTAGTATCTTGTACATTCTGAAGAAGGAACGGTGGTTCCGAAACCGGTTGGTGTTAGCAAAAATAAAGTTGTGTTTAAACAAAGTGAATTGTTTTTAATTATATTTTCAGTATATATTTTATAAATTAGGTTAATAAATTTAGTTTGTTACTCAAATTACACTTTTCACTAGCGACAGGTATATAGAAGTATATAGGTACATGCTGTGGTAATTTAATGAGCGGTTATCAGGAATCTGGAAAATTCTGTTATCCAGTAACCCTCCAAGCCCAGTGGTGCCGTATAAGAGGGAGTTTACTGTATATTGCATATCTAAAATAGCTAATTTGGATCCTTTTTCTTTGTTGAAGTTATAGTGTGTACATCTTTGTAATATCACACACCAGAATTTTTAATCAAAGATATTGTGATTTTTTTCTACATTAAACATTATTATTTTTCACGTTTGGGATATAATGCGTTAATAGAATCCATCCCGCTGAGTCTCTCGTGGTTTGTTAAATTGATCCAATGAAATAATAACTAAACTCGTAGCTCTAGTGGGCGTATGACTATTCAATAGTGAAGTAAATCAGCACCGTCGATCTTGAAGGCTATTTTATCAAAAAGCACTGAGTGTCCAATTATATTCTTTTTAGTCAATTTCAGTATGACTCATTTTAAATTAATGGGTATCTGTGATTGAAATATCCGAGGTCATTCTCGTACTCTTTCTGATAGTGTTTTACGTTTTGACTGTTTATTATGAAAAATATTCTCAGGACAATGAAATTAAACAGAATGTCTATAAATAAATGTAACGATGAATGGAATATGAAAATAAATACAATTAACGGTAAAATATAGCAGTGATTTTTCTCTTGATTGTCGCTAGTGATGAGAAAAAATGCTACTCTTGACTCATGAAAACTGTGTCTGTGATTACAGTTTCATTACTAATGTGCACGCGCCGCACAATATCATAATACATAAAATAAATTTTAAAAAAACATCATTTTATACATATTTATTTATATTATTAAAACTTAATTAGCGTAAAAAACATATTCTAGCATAAATAATAAATATTTATCTAATTTAATATCATCACAAAGAGAATGAAAACACTTAAAAAATGTGAGTTTATTTTTTGAGTCAAATTCTCAGCGTTTCGGATCAAGTGCGTAAAACGTTTTGGAAGAATCTACTATATGGCCAGCGCCATCATGAATTATAATGTCATTCCTTCAGGAATGTTTTCATTTCAAATGCGCAGGTGCCGAATTACGGTTCACAATCAAATTAAAAAATGAATCATGAATCACAATATTCTCAGATATTAAATCACTGATAGTGAGTGTGACTCGAAACATCAGTGATTGACTCAAGTTTCGTGATTTTGGGCTCATCGCTAATTGTCACCCTCTTGCTTGACATATGTTGAAAATCTTTGGAACATAACATCAAGCAAATCTAATGTTGCAAAAAATGTTTGTCCTTTGTCCTATTTTAATAAAAATTCAAAATTTTAATAGAAATCTGTATTAGAAAAAATTCCATATCCATCTTTTTCATTAAAATTTTTATCTCAAAATTTGAGTAGGTACCCACCCGTAAGGCATAATATAATTTGGTTAAGCACCCTGAAGCTGAAATGAAAATTTGTAAATTGCTTGCAGAAAAAGAGCTTAACACAACTTACACATTTGACAAAAAAAATTAAATTGGCGAAAAATAGATCGACAAACTCATCTGATAGGGTCCAAAGACAGCTTCGAATAATGATATTCAATTTATAAGTACAATTTAGTACGAACACTTTCCAGAGGGACCACATTCTGCTCCAAAACGTCTACTTGTGGCGAATTTTAAATAAACAATATTTTACTGTATATTAATAATAATAAAATTCTGTAAATCTTGAAATATTATTATACATTAATTTTTGTTCAAAGCTTCCTTACAAAAATATAAATACATTTCTCAAAATAAATTATATTTGTTCTTTTTTATAAATGTAACATTGATAAGGAAATTATTATTTTCTAACCCTAGGACTTATCTTGGGATGATCAAAATCAAACCCGGGATTGGATTTACTACATAAAAGTAAATCAGTAGACATATTGATTAACCATTGATAAACATTTGGAATAAAAAACATTTTTAAATGGAATCGCAATCAGATTTGCTAATATAGTAATTAATAATGTTTTATTTTTACAGGTTGTTTGGTAATGAAATTAACCCCATTAGCCAGAGCCATGTCAAATGTAATAAAGATTTTTGAAACTCATCAAGTGGTGCCGGATGTCATTGCTGTTGCGCCACAGAAATTTGCCAAGGTTAGTCAAGATCATGTGATAAAATCACAACTTATTACGGAAAAACATTGCTTTTTCTATTATAAAAATAAAATATTTAAGGCAAGGAAAATCAGATATTTGCATTATCAGCATTCTGTTAAATATTTATCAAAGTTGTAGAAATATTTATATATGTTTAGTTTAAGCTAATCTTATTTTACTGTAACAGTGTGGTAAGCCACGCTCCATTCAAACTGAGATATTTGATGTTAAAGATTTGATATTTATTTTTAAATATCAAATCGTGCTTCACTGAGTTTTAGTCTCTTTTTAAACAAAGTCTCCGAAGCACTGTTTCTTATGATGGAGGGCAAAGAGTTCCACATTTTTGGACCTGAAACGTAAGACTTCTGGCAAAGGCTGGTCGGCTGTCGGAAGTAAATGCTGACCTGATAGTTTGACGTCTACTATTCAAGTTGTCTGGTTTGCGAAGCTCTTGAAGATGCAGATGCGCCATGTTATGTATCGCCTTGTACATTAATCAGCACAATTTAAATTCAACTCTTTCAGGGAATCAGAGCTAATGTAGTTCACGCGAAAGGGATGTTATGTTAGAGAATTTAGATACTCCATATCCACAAACTACCACATTTAGAATGGATTGTAATCTATCCATCTGAAATTAGTAATTGTGTTTATAATTTAATTATATCACTATAGGTGAACTACCCGGGTGGTATAGCAGTAGCAGAGGGTAATGAACTGACACCTACCCAAGTAAAAGACATTCCCACAGTAGAATGGGATGGTGAAGCAGGTTCCTTCTACACTCTTTGTATGACTGGTGAGTGAGTTAAAATTTGTTATCCGTGCTGAATATAGATTCCAACTGGAATATTTGATATTCAAATATATTCAGCCTTTTTCTACTATTCGATACTCAAATAGTGCAGCTATTCTAATAGTATTCTTACTAATTTCTAAGGATGGAATATTAAACAATTCTCAGGATTCTGATTTAGACATGGAAGAGATACCTGTTGCATGTTCGCACCATTTTATCCCTCGTAGAAACTACAAATATTTGTTCAAATAATCTAAAAAATGATTTCAGATATTTGGACAATTTCAAAAAAAGGATAAAAACGTTAGACCTACTATTTAAAATACTTTTAACAGTTAAGCCAACTTCAACCGCTACTGAGCGGGTATTTTCAACTGCAGCGACAATAAAAACAAAATAAAGAACAAATTTAAAATGGAAAACATTTAATGCGTTGTTATTTTTAAAACATGTACTTTTAAAACTGCAATAAATAAACAGTTTATGGTAAATTAGCTCGTTTTCTTATAAATTTTGATGTACTTACGTATAGTAATTTGGAATATTCAAAATTAATTTCGTATTGTTGTTATATAGTTTAGAAACTATTTGAATATTTTTAGTTTTACTATTCAATATTCAAATATTTGATAATGTCGAATAGTTGGAATCTCTAGTGCTGAAAGGATGTGAATCTGTACAATTGAAGTATATTTTACACAATAATCTGTTTTAACACAGATTTTTTTCTAGCGAGAGGCAAGCATAGAACAATTAAGAATAATATGTAAAAATTGTATAGAAATAACTAAAAAAAATTGGATCAGCTTATTAATAGACCATATAGAATAGACAGAGCCTTTGATCCACTTTGATGTAAAGAAATATGAATGCATTATCCTTTTCTATTTCCAATATTGACTTAATTTGTTCAAAGGTTTTTATTTCACATTATCAGCATTTTAAATTGTCTGTAGATCCCGATGCTCCGAGTCGTACGACTCCTAAGTTCCGCGAGTGGCACCACTGGCTCGTAGGCAACATTCCCGGCAATACAATCTCCAGCGGAGATACTCTCTCCGAGTACATTGGCAGTGGCCCTCCCAAGGATACTGGTCTCCATCGTTATGTATTTCTGGTCTACAAACAACCCAGCAAGATCCAATTCACAGAGGAAAAACTAACCAATAAGTGAGTTGTCCAAATTAATTTTTCACAGAGTTTCTGGTTGACTGACATTTACTACAAAAGTTTTCGTCAACAGCCGATTAAACAAAATAGTATTATGAATCATTTGACAGAGATGACATCTAGCAGTAAAAAGTATGAACTTATTCTATAAAAAAAATTAAACTGAAACCTGATTATTTCAGGCAAGCTTATTTCAGTTATTGGCAAATGCATTACATTCATTCGTTCAGTATATGTATATGCGATCTCAATTTTCATAGAAATCAAAATTACACTTAAAAATGCTTGCTATACGTAATTTAGAGAGCAATTCATTCCTTTATACATATTATTTTTTCATGTCTGGAATTGTAATTGTGATGTGCAATCCACTATGTGAAAATGCAATATGTTTTATTTTCACCATTTCATAAAATTCAAATTCTGTTCTTGTTTTCAGGAGTGGCGATGGAAGGGGTAAATTCTCCATAGCTAAATTTGCTGAAAAATATAAACTTGGAAACCCTGTCGCCGGGAACTTCTACCAAGCGGCTTATGATGATTATGTACCTATTCTCTACAAGCAACTGGGTGCTTAAACACATTTAATTTGCTAAATCAACTTTGATATTTTTTGTTAGTATATTCATAAACTCAGAATCTCCTTGTAGTTTTGTTACAGTTAATTAAAAAATCTAATGAAATGATTTTTAATTGGAACTTTTTTTTAATACCTGTTATTCACCTCTTCCAAAACCCCTTAAAATCATATGTTCCTCTATTCTCCTGAAAAAATGCTCCAATTTCTTTATTTGTTTGCTCACAATTTTACAAACATTTATGGAGTGTACATCCACAAGAAAGCGAGGGGTGGTTTGCCAGTCTCCACTTCTCTTAACTGGTGATGATGATGTCAGAAGAAATGAAATATGTTCACTCTAGAGACACTGCGGCGAGAGAATCGAGAATGAATTCTCTCTTGCAATATACTCCCTTTTATTTTGTTACAAACAGTATAATTATTCATTCATATTTTTCCCACCATTTTAGGCAGACGCTCTTTATATAAAAATGACAATCTTCGTTCGCGAGAAATTGTGCAGATTTTACTGTCCCACGTTTGGTTTTTTAATTATATGTATTAATTTGTGGTCATTATCTAGGCCCCTGTCATCGCTTATCATATTACTTTTGGAATTGTATAATTCGATCCCATACAGTGGTCGCAATTGTTCATTGTTCACTTTATTAGCGACCTCTCAAAATGGCCCCTCTGTGGTTGTCGAACATTGCGTAAATCCTGCGTGATATAATTTAAATACATAATTAAATAGATCTTATGGAATGGAGAACAACATTTTTCTTGACTCAACTCACCCTATAATCATCAACTAATTTTTGATGGAAAGTTTTTTAATTTAAATTGTGATCCATATAACCCACAGTTTCTTATTCAAAGCATTCGTAATTTTAATTGAATGAATGTAGCAGGCTTTGAGCATGTTGATATTGATTAGAATTTTAAGATTTCAGAAGAGTTGTTTGTATTTTAAAAATTCAATTAAAAGCAAAACTTCTTAATTATTTCAATTTGGGGTCTTTTTGTAACTATCTGTCATCTCACTTTCTGCACCACTACGGTTTTAGCGCACCAAATTGGACTACTGAAATGTTTTCTTTTATCAAACTAATTCTTAAGAGAACCCACTCTTGAGATACACAGTATTTCAAACTTGTCTTTTTAATATATACAGTGAACGGTAAATCCGCATTAATTGCTTGATAATTCACACTATATAATTTATTTTTAGATACTAAAAAAGCAGCCAAGAAAAAGAAATAAGTCAAGTAAAAGATGTACGCTCAGAAGAATTATTTTAGTTTTTCTTTTAAAGTTGGTTGTGAGTTTTTATATTAATAAAAGAATAGTTTCTGCCACAATTAACAATTATTTTCCATTTTAAAACAGCCAAAATAAAATGTCACAATTCAATCATTTGAATATCCCGGGATGGATCATGCAGATTTGCAAAATTAATCATTTTGAGTCACAGTGGCAGAGTGGCCCAAGTGAAAAATTTAATATTTTAAGTTATATATGCTAATACACTCAAAAGAATTGTTTTGTATTGGCTTAATTTAATGTACATGTATTTATAGAAGTACATATTATATAATTATAATGATGTTAATAATACATCTTTTTTTTTTAATTAATAAAAATATGAAATTTTGTTATCTCAATTCCTTGTATCTCCATTTGATCACTACAGATGGGACACTCTGCGATTCATATTATGATCTGATTTTGTAGCGCAATGTAATAGGATAAAACACTAGTGCAAAAAATTATCAGAGCTGCGTGTTTTTCAAAGTATTAGGATATATATTCATTTTTTTGCAAAGAGACTGGTGTACCAGTGTTTTTTTGATGTCTTCACATAGTGATGACAATTCATTCTAATACAATATAACTTTGTTTATATTAATTGTCAAACCGTAAAGTTATAGACACGTGAACCATTATCAAGATAGATTCTGTAGAAATGAAAGTTTTTTTTACTCTATTCCCATTTTAAAGTTAATCACAAATTTAATACAGTAAATATATGGAGTCTAATAATAAGTACAGAAAAGGTGTTTGTCAAATGGCTTCTTTTAAGACAAAGAAATTAATATTTGTAAACAAAAATTAGAGGCTATTTAAGCATTATCTAATTAATTTAGCTCTGTTGTTTAATTAAGTTTTTGATCATTTTAATTGCATTATATTATTATCCAAACAGATTAAACAAGAAAAGAATTGAGTCGATGCAATTAATTTTAATACTTCAAAGAAATTAAATTTCATTATGTGAATAAGAATTTTTAACATTATGTGAATAAAAATTAGCACTATTACAGCATTAAATATTATAACATGGTTCATATGACTTATCTTGTTTACTTTATTATATTTTCATACATTTATGTAAAAGCTGTGCAAAGTTTATCACTCCCACTTGAGATAAAACACAGATTTATGTATAAATAATTTACGATTGCGTTTATTTATCACTTTATAATTTGTTATTGCTAAGGTAAGTCTAGCCGTGTTCAAATATTTTTATTTATTTTGAATATCACTACGATTAAATTCAGAGGAAATAAAAAAAGCAAGTTTCTGTAATAATTGGCATAATTTTTATATACACTCGAGTCTTTTTTTATGCGGTTCATATTTTAAGAAGCATTTTTTTTTAAATAACTATTTTAGACCTATTTGACATGTCGAAAGGGTTAAAAATTTCGAGAATTTTGTCAATTTTGCAAACACAGTCTGCGCTAGTACAATTCAGCCGAAACCAAGTGAAATAGGGCATGTCTGGACGTGTTTCTCCCCTCCATCGTTTTCGGAAACTATTAGTGAGCATTCAACATTCAAACGTGTTGCATGTACGTTATTTAAAATCAACATGTGAAGTTGAAACTAATTTTATTTGTGAAGAATCTTCAGGACATAGATCTGATGCGCTGACTATCTTTTCTAGTGATGAAAGTGATTGAGAACCAGTTTGCAAATTATGCTGAACGTTGTTATATAGCGATAATAATTCTTAAAATATATATAAAATTTTTATACATAAATTTGGAAGGAAAATGTTAAGATTATATTTTTCTGAAATTTAATAAACTTTTTTTATGGATTTTTCGGTATATTTTAACTTATTGAATTAGTTTTCTTTGAATTAGTTGCGAACACATCCTTTATTCTTATACGTGTGTCTAGTCTTTTTTTTATGCGTTTTCCTGTGGAACGTATCTGCAGCATAAAAAGAGACCTGAGTGTACTTTTATTTTCATCTTATAAATTGAATTTTAAGATATACATGTACTGCAAATATAGACAAAATTTTGACTTTTATATTTATTTTATTATATTTGGTAGAAATTTAACATAAATTAAAATTATTTTTTTTGATAAATTTAGATGTACACTATACGTGTGACCTAAATGAATAATGTAATTCTAGATTTTGATGTTAATTATTATGGTATTAAATAAATTTATTGATGATGTTGCAATTTTTGCAGAACATAATATTATTCTTTGATAATTAATTAAATTTAAATATGACATTGAAAATATGTAAACAATAAATATTTTCCAACAATAAACTAAGGTGCCACTGGGACTTTTATTATTTCCGGCAGACTGCTCTTCTAACTGAGTTACAACAACATACATCAGATTTATTTTTTACATTTTCTTCTCTACTGGGGAAAAAGTGAATGTGTTACTGAAGAGGATGTGAAGAATATATAAATTGAGTCACCTTTAGAAGAGAATTCTAATGGCAATAGAAAGGTCCGTTGTTTTATTTTCGAAAAAGATTTATGCGGTGCATTTTTCAATGACATATTTTCATGATATATATAATACACACCAAGGCCAAGTCGAAAAAAAAAATTAACATTACATAAATATATAACAAGTTCAGGGAACATTTAAAAAAATTGTAGACTTTCATCATAATAGTTGGATTCAAATAAAACAATGTTATAACTATACTTGAGTTAATTAGCACTACTCGAGTTTCGAGAGAAACAGTAACTCTCATCGACACAAATATAGGAGACAAGGCTAACTAACTAACTATACACAAATATAGGAGACAAGGCTTAGGTGGTAGATATACAAGTAATTTTATTCTGCTAAAAAACATATTACAAAGGTTTTTTTGTATGGATAAATTGAGTTCTGTCATAAATATTTTAATTTCTTAGGCGAGAAACTATTATTTGGAAAACGTATTAAGCATAGAAAAATACTTATATAAGTATGGGACTTTTTGGGACCGAAGAATGTGATCTTATTAAGAGGGTTCCACTGTATATGTATTTTTATATTCTTAGGCAGTCCACCAGTTAGATCTGCCATTGACCCCTCTCCACAATAAAAAGACTACAAGCCATTCTAAAACTATTTATTCCTAGATGCAAATTTTATTAATTATTAAAATACGAAGGTAGTTTGATAAGCAACTCGGTTCGCACACTAATAGATAGCGCTAACATCATCTGTATATGTAGTCGTAAAGTTTCCTTTTTATGAATAAATGATTTATGGTATCAAATCTAATTCGTTGTTTGACAGTTGCTTACATAGAAGTGTTTCGAGTAACAGTGTAAAATTGGATTTTGTGGTGTGATTTAATTATTTTATCTGGAAGGGAAAACATTGAAGGAAATTCACAAGAGGATTTTACCTACATTGGATGACTCATGTCCTTCATATGAAACTGTTTGACTTTGGGTAAATGAATTTAAGCGTGACAGAACAAGCATTAAAGATTCACTATGTCTTGGAGCCCTGAAATCAGTTGTGATACCTGAAATTATCGATAAAGTTCATTATTTGATTTTAGCCAACAGACAAGTAAAAGTGCGCGAGTTAGCAGAAGCCACAGGCATATCAACTGAGCCGGTTCATTTCATTTTGCATAATGAATTGCACATGAAAAAACTTTGTGCAAGATGGGTGCCGCATTTACTCACTCCAGAGCAAAAGCAAATTCGCGTGTGAACATCTGCTAACATTTTGCAAGTGTTTGAGAAGAATCCAGTAGAGTTTTTGCATCGTTTTGTGATAATGGACGAAATCAGTATATCTCGGAAACGAAACAGCAGTCAAGACAATGGATCGCACATGGTGAACCGGTTCTGAAAAGGGCAAAATGTGTTTGATCCTCTGGAAAGGTGATGGTGTCAGTTTTTTGGGACGCAAAAGAAATTCTCCTAATTGACAACCCGTAAAAGGGAAAACCATTACCGGAGAATACTATGCATCACTTTTGGACCGATTATAAGCGGCATTAGCAGAGAAATACCCGAAAATGGCCAAGAAAAAGGTGTTGTTTCACTATGACAATGTACCGGTGCATTTAAGCCGTGTTGCTGAGAAAAAATTGGCCAAGCTGCAATTTGAACAGTTTCCGCATCCTACCTATTCACCAGATATAGTTCTTTCGAACTACCATCTATGTATTCCCGAAACTCAAAACTTTCCTGGCAGGGCAAAAATTTGAATCAAATGAAGGGGTCATACAGGAAGTAAATGAGTATTTTGAAAGCCTCGTAAAAATTCATTTCCACGAAGGAATCGCGTAACTGGAGAGACATGGGGCAAGAGCGACAAACTTCGAGGGGACTTTCAAAAAATAAAGTATGTTACAAAATTCGAATTGTTTTATTAAGGAGAACGCATTCTTATTGTGAAGTTGTAATTATTCAGAACATAGGTCTGTGATGTTTTAAATACTAATTAAATGTATTAATTAGAATATATACATATAAAATAAATTTTATCAAAAAATATTGTTGTTACTACCGGGATTCGAAACTGGATCCGGGGAACGTGCATTAACCAATTATGCTATAGCACACAGTACATTGATGACAAATTTTAGAACCTATATGTTACACTTTTTCAAATTGATACATCTATCGTTTCATTATTTGAAAGCCATCTACTTTATTTTTACGGAATCTCAAATACCTTTGAGTAATCCGATAGGAGACGCCAGAATTAACAATACATTTTTATTAAATTTTGGACACATTGATACAACTTATATATTATTAAGGGAACCCATTCTTATTGTGAAGTTGTAATTATTCAGAACATAGGTCTGTGACATTTTAAATACTAATAAATGTATTAATGAATACGTACATATGCATGTTCCCCAGATTGAAAGAGATCCAGGTTCGAATCCCGGTAGCAAAAGCAATATTTTTTGATAAAATTGATTTTATATGTATATATATTTTTCTAATTAATACATTTAATTTGTACTTGAATTGTTTTCTTTAATATCAAACCATCCTCGTATGTACATAATTTTTTCTTCTAATATTTTGTAATTTTTTATTTTATTATCACAGAATTAAAGTTGTATCATTTTAATTAAGATACTGATGGTTATCACACTGATTTATATTAATCAGTATTATCAAATAAAGATTTACGTAACTGGAATCAGTTATAACATATATATATATATAAGATTATATATTCTTTAGATTATGAATTTTTATTGCATACTTATTTTTAAAATAACTTTCTTTTGACTTTTATGAATGTTTGATGATTGGAAATTCTCCTAAATTAATTAAAAAGTATTGCTATTTATTATGTGAGGTTTGAGAACTTGTGCATTTGATTTACACTACAACAGTTATGTAGCCTATAAATACTTGGAGCCTGTTTTGCATTCAATAGTACGTCCACTAAAGTTGAAGACATACCAGTTAAACCGGTTCTTGAATTTATAGTACAAACTTAATACGACAGATTTGTTTAAAGCATCTAGGTATCAAGACATGATGGAGAAATACTTTATATTTCTATTCGTAGGTATTATAAATTATTTACTTTCATTTATTAAAAAATAATAATTGGAAAACTTATGTTTTTGGTGTCCATTCTACATACATACATATATTGCATTTGATTGACATAATATGTACTTTAATAGTGTTGACCTTGGGTGCTATTCCTGAAGTCATGGCGTCTGTAGAAAATAGTTTTGAAGACAATAAGGTGGTTCCTGATGTTGTACCCATCGCTCCAAAAGATGCTCTTAAGGTAAAACAGTTTATTTACATATTTTTCTCAATAAATAAATGGTCAATAAAATATACATTTAAAAAAATATTTTAATCTTGTACCTACTATAAAACCTATTTTATTTTAAAAATTAAACCAATCCTAACAATTAACTAGAATTCTAACATCTGTTGAGATTTATTTATATTGATTTGATACTAAAATAAAATTTGTTTCAATTTCTTTGAGTACATACTCATCTTAACCTTGTAATACCACGAGCGAGTCAAACTTTGCATGTCGCGCCAAGCCATTGTACACATTTTTTGACCTTGCTAAGATGGAGTTAAAGATGATTATCAATGTTATATATTTGAAATCATGCCCTACTGTGGATGTCAATTCCCAAAAATTTAATGAAACACTTTGAGTCATCTACTATAAAGTTTAACCCTACCGCACCTCCTCCATGGCATTTAAAAAGTTAAATCTCAGAGCTGGTGTGAAAAAAGTTGAAATTTTTCAAGCGATCAATATTATACTATTAAGAACACATTCTTATTGTGAAGTTATAATTATTCAGAACACAGGTCTGTGATATTTTAAATACTAATTAAATGTATTAATTAGAAAGATATACATATAAAATCAATTTCATTAAAAAATATTGTTGTTGCTACCGAGATTCGAACCTGTATCTCATCCAACTCAGGGAATGCGCATACGTACATATTAATGAATACATTTAATTTGTATTTAAAATATCATAGACCTATGTTCTGAATGATTACAACTTCACAATAAGAATACATTCTCCTTAATAATATATAAGTTGTATCAATGTGTTAAAAATTGAATAAAAATGAATTGTTAATTCTGGCGTCTCCTATCGGATGGATTACTCAAAGGTATTTGAGATTCTGTAAAAATAAAGCAGATGGCTTTCAAATAATTGAATGATAGATGTATCAATTTGAAAAAGTGTAATATATAGGTTTGAAAATTTGTCATCAATGTACTGTGTGCTGTAGCATAATGCACATTCCCCGGATTGGAAGAGATCTAGGTTTGAATCCCGATAAAATTGATTATATATGTATATCTTTCTAATTAATACATTTAATATTAATACTATATATGAGTAAGTAGTTCTTTTGTTTACTTTTGATGTGCTATTATATTTTAATAATTTATGCTGGGGAAGCCTATTTTGACAAGGGACAAATTCCTACATATTTTGTAAATAGTAAAAGCTTTAGACATTGCAGGAATTAACAAAAATATATTATCAAGTAATTTTGTTAATATGCCTGCTAGTTGGTACTGTTGGAAGAAAAGTTTAGTGTTAGGTTAAATAAGGATAAGATAATAAGAAGTAATCAAAATAATTACTCTCACCCAAATATTCTAGGTAGCTGGTATCTTAAAATAATTAATATTTACTAAAATGTTAAATAATTTATTTTCTAACTCAAAAAAATAAGTTTTAAAACTGTCTGGTCTTGTAAATGGATGAACACACAAACTCTGCTATTTGAAATGAAGAATGAATGAAGTAAGGCAAGAAATGTGCACTGTCACCCAATTGTGTCAAATCATAAACCAATAATAGAACTACCATTTCACAAAAGTAAGTGTATAAAAACATTCTGATATTCGACCTTGAAAAAACATGACAGTAATGTAATGAAATAATTACATGTAATGATTTAGAAAATTGATTTTTGGCAAACTACCTCGGTGTGACAATGCACATTTCTTCCTTATTTATTTACCTTTCATTTGGTAAACACTCAGCAATATAGTTAAATAAAAGTCGAATGTTAAATAGTGGTGAAAAATATTGAACAGAGAATGCATTCAATGAGTACATTTGTGAGGTCCAGCAGACATGTCCACTTTACTTGTTTTCGAGTAAAATGCCAAAAACCATTGTACCGCTGTTACATTTGGGATCATATTGAACATCACAATCAGTAACTACAGGTCACATGACCAAATACTGTTGTCTTATTGGCTGAAAACATATTTGTCTGGGTTTGAATTAATTGTCTATTGGACATATCTGCGATTGAAGTAACAAGCAAATTTTAAATGCGTTTTTATACAAAATTCAGCAATATTTGTCTAATTTCAATAGGCTAGTCTTGTAGTCATTAATTTTATTTATATTTGTACATACTTAACCCAAAAACCATAAAAAGTGGACTTGTCTGATTTTTATTCTATACCTCACATTTATTCCAAGAGCATTCTTATTAGTTAACCTAGCCTATTCTGCATTTGCCTGCTAAGTGCAATTTAAAAAAGGAAATAAGTTCCTTACAAAACAAAAATAGTCATTACTCTCTTGAATAGCTAGTCAGTAAAAGTCTAAATAAAATATAGTTAGGTAAAAAAGGTAATTAATTATTACATTCATTTTCAGATAAATATGTTACACTTTCATAATTTGTAATATCGGTGTATCTGTTTGTTTATCTATTTGAAAAGTTTTAATCAAAACACTTGTGTATAAATTAATTTTCAAACTATTCACTTATATTACAAAATAATGCGTCTAAACTATTTTTTATAATTACAATTTAGTTAACATATTTCATCAGTATTCAGAAATAATAACTCTCGGAGGTTACAATAAATTGGTACCTAAACGCTTATTTATTAATCAGTATGATTTGATAAAACAGGATGTCAGCATTGTTCATTTAGAGGTCGCAAAAGTGGTGTCACCAAGTTTTCTTACAAATGACAGCCATTCCATGAGCATAATTTGCTTTGTGTAAAATTCAATTTGAAAATAAAGTAGTGAATTTAATTTTCAGATTAAATACCCGAGTGGGGTAGAAGTGGCTGAAGGTAATGAGCTGACTCCGACTAATGTAAAGGATATCCCAACAGTGGAATGGAAAACAGATGTGGATTCTTTCTACACCCTTTGCATGACCGGTAAGTTTATATATCGTTATTAACACAATTTTACAGACCTTAAGTTTTCTTTTTTATGCAAAGTATTACAATTTCATAGATCCTGATGCCCCGAGTCGTGCGAATCCCATTCGTCGTGAATTTCTGCATTGGCTAGTGGGTAATATTCCCGGAAGCGATATTTCAAAAGGAGTCACGATAACGGAATATGTTGGCAGTGGACCACCAAAGGGAACTGGTCTTCACCGCTACATATTCCTTCTTTACAAACAGCCTGGCAAGATTAACTTTACCGAAGAAAAGACGAGCAATAAGTAAGAATTGTTATATATGTTTTTTTAAATATTCAAATCAATAAAATAATAATTTTTTATATTAAGTATATTATATAATATTTCTTAAATTTGTAACATAGTACACAAATACTTATTTGTGTCTATTCTTGAAGAATATACAATAAAAATTTGTAAAAAAAAATATAAAAACAAATCAGTATTAAAAGTAGTCCATTGACCTTTTTCATATGGTGCTAAAATAATAACGCGTGCTCCGGTGCTGTAAACTTAGTGTACATGGAGACTTGCCATTTTTAAGTTGGATAAATATGAATATTTTACATTTATTACTTATATTCATCATTAAAATAATAGTTGATGTATATATGTATAAGTGAATATATGTACATATATATAAATTATTGTGAAAAAGTACTAATAATGAGAAAAAACATTAGTCATACGGAACGACAGCACAAAGACGCATAAGACACGTCTATCTCGGTCAGCGTATGCTCTTGTCACTAATTGAAGTGACAATCGGCATCTGGCACTACGCCTTCTGCACTTACACATACATGTATGTATTAACAAATTTACGTCAGGTTCTTTAAGAAAAGATTCTTAATTGTCACATATGGTAAATACTTATATATTGTAATTATTTTATCCTATACATAAATATATTACAGAGGAAAACCTAAAATGTGAACTATGTATTTAATATATTCGCATAAATAATTAGAGGCAATGTTAACTCAGTTTAAAAGAGAAAGTTGGAGAGCAATTCAATAATTGATAATTTTTTTAATTATTGACATAAATGAATTTTTTCGGAGGTTTATTGTGATTCATATAGCTCCAAATTATTATCTGACAAATTATAATTCATTAATTCTCAAATCTATCAAATTTATATTAAATATATGTTCAAAATATCTCACACCTAGATCAAAACTAAGACAACTCAATCAGGTGTGCGATATGTAGTTACATATTATTTTTCACTTGTTATTCTTAAAAAAATTACATTTAAACTTTTTTTATTATTTTAGGAGCAGGCAAGGGAGACCACAGTTTTCAATCGCCAAGTTTGCAGACAAATATTCACTGGGAAATCCAATTGCAGGGAACTTTTTCCAGGCTCAATATGATGATTACGTTCCTACTCTACATAAACAATTTGAAACATAAACGTGTTTGATGATTTTCAATGTTGAGACAATAAAATATAATATTTACAACCTGCACTTGTTTATTTTAATTTAGTAAATGGTGATTAAAAATCAGAGAGCCAGAAATTCATCTCATTATATGACTCTTGCTCTTCCTCATTTTACCTTCTTACACACTTTTCGGTTTTTAAGGCTCCTACCACAGCTCTTTTTTAACTTGTGCCCATCTAAATATTTCTTAACATCCACTTGGTGGTTTTAAATGTTCCCAATCTTCACCCACTAAAATTATATCATAGTGATGGGGTATATATAATATGATTATTTTTGATTTTTTATGCATTACAATAATAATTATCTTGATCCTATATTATTTCATAATATCTTTATTTGATCATTTAATTAGGAATGAGTGATGTGGCTCCGCTAACTGATCCGAATCAGCCATTCAATTGGGCGGTGGGAACCGGCTCAGTGATCCGGTTCGGTTGAACCATTTTGGATCTTTGAGCTGATTGAACTGTGGATCTTTTGAGTTTTTGAATCATAAATCTTTTGAGGGTTGAATCATGGATCTTTCAAACGTTCGGCTCATGGCAGTATATCTTTTATGCTCACGGCTCAGCTGATTGACAAATATGTTGCTTGCCAGATATATGCGGAATATTTTCTTACGAGTCATGTTTCACATTATTATAGCTCTCTGTCGGATATCAGTATTTGAATAACAATTATTAAAACAATTAACGGGACCTATTTTAAAAATGATTTACATTTATTAAAGGTTGCTTTACCATGTCAAATCAAAATTCTTCATAAAAATTATATAAAAATATATTATGGCATGTGATTGAAATTCTTCGATTAAATAGAGTTGTTTAAACAAAGAATTTAAGTTGTACACAAAGTTATTTTTCAGATAAAATTTTAAACAATGTATTCTGACTCGATAATAAAATATTTCCTAAATACTATAAACATTGTATTTTTTTGTGTAGTACCTTTAAAATTAGTTTGGATAATGCTTATAGCTCAATGATGAGTATGTAATAATAATAATGTATTATAAATTACTATAATTATTAACAGATGCTGCTCGCTCTATACTTGAATATTTGATATTACTTTGAAAATATCTTTAAGATGATGCATATTCTGGCATGTATTCAATATATGCGTTATCGATTGTAAGCTATCTGTTCTGGCCATGGTTTGATTTTCAACTGATCAGTCGCAACCGTTGCTCACCGCTCTCTCGCTTAAATGGACCGGGTGAGTTAGTGAGCCATTAGGGCTCCAGCTCGACAGCTCAATGATCCGGTTCGTTCACGAATGACGTATCTCTACATGTAATGTCTCTTTCATCTTTCCTCAGCCAGTAATGAAAATTATCTTAATGTGATATATTATAGACTTGTGTATAAAGATTACTGGTCTTTAAAATAAAATTATTTAACATTTTTATAATCACTTTGATAGTTAAAAAAAGTTAATGAAACACGTGTATTCCTACATTGATGCATTTTATTATGAAATAAAACATTTATAAAAAATATATATTCTAAGAATTAATTGTCTCAAATAATTTCTTTTTAATAAGTGAGAAATGTATGTTTACTTTTTACTAACACCCTTGGTTAAAATCGTTTGCGGCTTGTTCGAATGTCAAATTTACTATTATCAAAGTATAGATGAAGATGTCTATTAGGTGTGACAAATAATCATAAAATATGCTTTATTTTATGCATTATCTATGGATTTTTATGCCTAGGCATTTGATATCTGTCACTTTGGTAGTGACATACTTTCATATTATGTATATTAAATAACGAGATCATCATCGGATGAACCCTTATCACTAAAATAGAATATTGAATGATTAATTGTCGTATATTGCAGCTTTCAGACTATCAATGTGTCAGATGACTTTTGGAACAGCTGTGAAAAGTCCGCCATATTTAATTATCGATTTTCGTTTTTATTATCGGATATCGCAGAGTAAAATGAGTTTACTACGGGATGTACTTTTGAGAAGTAAATATTTTTTTACTAACGATCAAACAACCCGTTTTCGCAAATTGTTTTACTATAGTAAAAAGTTACTACTGATTACACAACCGGCCCTTAGTAAGACTTGTGAAAATATTAACATAGTTCTTGTTGGAATTATTTTATGGAAATAGGTAAACAACTTATGCAGATGCCCCACCCTGTATCATCTAGTCAATAATTATTGCACAATTTGTAAAGAAAGATTCAAACAATTTTAAAATTAATGTGAGTGTCTAAATAGATATTCAATCTAATTTAGTGAGCTTGTTGATAAATATATACATTGATATAAATTCATCTTTCCACAAATATTACTAATAACTTTGAAAGAAAAATTATTATACTTAATATTTGGGTGGCAACTTATTAATCCCCAAATCAAAAATCAGCACCTGTCAACACCAGTACGCCCCTATCAAAGTATAATTTTTATTAATGCCCTCACACAAAATAAAAACAAACAAATTATAAATCCTTCAAATCACAGATCAAACTATCGCTAGAAAACTCCGACAGCGATAACAAGTTCTAATTTCTTTTGGCATAACTTTTGATTATATTAATGTTTAATCCCCCCTCTCCAAGCACAAGAGGTAGTCTCTTTTTTGGAGAGGTACAGCAATATACAAAAAAAAAAATGTAACTTTAGTTTGTATAGAATCGAATAATATTATAAAATTTTCAAAAAAATGTATTATACATACTTTTATAACATATCCTGGGGTGGAAAGAGTATCAAGTATTCCATATATTCTCCTGTCTTTAATTCTGGGTATTCATTAAAAAAAGGAATAATATTTGATCTATTCATTTATTCAAGCATAGAAACATTTTATCAGATTTTAATGTAATCCATTAAGGAAAATGTCATACAAAACATATATTTATACATATTATATTATATGGCAGAATGCCTATATATATATATACACACACACACACTAATGGAATTAATTATTGCATCACGTCAACATTTTATCATATTTTTAAGTAAGATGCTATTTTTATATTCATAATTGTCACATAGGATTTTTTTTTTACAATGTCAAGACATTTTGTTTGTTGCAACACCGTACTAAAGTTCTAATTTTCTAATGTCATTCAATTTATATTTAATGTTTTGGGAAGGAGGTCGTGTTTTTCGTTGTTTGATATAATTGTAACAGTTTTGAAACATGGGAAGAGGAGTAGAATTGACACCTAAAAAAGAAAAGTGTTGTTATTGCATTATCAAAAGAAGGATTATCTAATCGTGAAATAGCCAGCAGAGTTGACTATAGTCAGATTCTTGGAGAAATTTAAAGAAACCACGAGTATTGAGAGAGTGAAGGGAAGAGCGCATAAAAGGTGCACCTACCAAGAACGATGACAGAATTCTTGGTAGAATTTGTTAAAAAAATCGAAGAATGACATCAAATTAATTGGAAAGGGAATGGGAAAAATCATCCCAAGTAGCAGTTAGTGGTGGAGCTGTACAAGATCGATTATCTAAAGCTGGCTTGAATGGAAGGAGACCAAAGAAAAGACCTCTATTGACAAAAAATTAATTGAATGGATAGAGTATGTGGGAGAAGGTTATTTTTTTTCGATAAGTTCAAATTTAATTTGGGAGACAATGATGGTGAGCAGTTTGTGAGGCGTCGAGTGGGGGAAGAATTTTTACCAGAATGTCTCAATATAACTACAAAGCATCCAGAAAGTCTAATGATTTGGGGATGCATTTTGGTGCATGGAGTTCATTAAAGACATAGTAAATGCGGAAAAGTACTGTTCCACACTAAAAGAAAAGTTGTTACCCACAATTGGTGAGCAGTTTTCTGCAATCGAAAACTGCATTTATCAAGACAATCCGCTTCGTGTCTTTTAAAAAAAATTCCTTTCATTTATTCCAATTATACAACATTTCCATTCATGTAACAATATTTCTTTATTTTATGTTAAAAAATTGATAGAAAACCATAAATAATAGTCCGGACCTCAACCTAATAGAAAACTGTTGGAAAATAATTGGTAATGTGAAAACACCCAAGAAATAAGACAAAGTCATCATCCAAGTATGGTACCACAAGATAACAATAGAACAGATAAAAAATTTAATACAGTCGATGTCCAGAATATGCCAAGCTCGCGGAGGCAGTACAAAATGCTAAATATTTACACATAATTAAAAACAAATATTTTTTACAATAAATGTATGTAAACATTGAATTTTGATCAATTATTATTTTTTGTTTATTAAATTAAAAATAAAACAATCTAATTTTGAAGATCACTGTATTAAGGACCAATAAATATATTCTTAATGTGAATGGCTACACAATTTACTTTGTAAAAAATTGAAATTTTAAATAAATAAAGGTTTTGTTTTACTTAGCTAATAAAGTAATCCTTGAATTTCATTGATGTGATGAAAAAATGATCTATTTATCAAAATAAATACGAAAATAACTATAACCATTTCAATATTTGTCATTTTTGTTAGGTGATGTAATAATTATTTCCAGTAGTGTATATATATATATATATATATACACATGTGCATTCTGCCATTAGTACACTGTTTAGATAATCATTGTTAAAATGTTTCATTCATCATAAAAAAATATTTATTAAATATTACATACATATTTATTTTACACAGTGCAGAAAGACACATAAAATGCTATTTATATTATAACAGCGATTTTACAATCTTAATAACAAACATATTACCTCTATATTTACATCCATCTGGTCTCTTGGTAAATAGTGCGTCAAAATTAGATTTTCCTACTTTATATTAGTTACTCGCTAATTAAATATAGTAGTAATTTTGACACAAAAAACAGTAATGCACTCACTCACAATGAAACCTGACAAACTTTATTCACTAAATACTATATGCGTGATGGCAAAGAAAATCTACAAGATATTGAAAAGTTCTAAAATAACAATTTAAGCCAAAATAACTGTTTATATACAAATAACTGTTTATACAAATAAAAAAGCAGACTGTTATTATCTCATCAAGGCGTGACTGCTATAATGTTTCCTATAAGTTAGTGTGTATTAAAATATAGAAGTTTATTCATCGAAAACCACTGATCTCTATGACATTTGGCGACGAATTGAAGTTGAATATTTATATCGAACTGAGTTTACGAAGGAAATTATCTATCAAATCAAAATTAACTACTAAATAGAAAACTTTTTTAAAAATTTCTTGTATATCAACCAGAGATGAAACGGATATCCGGCGATCCACTAGCCGGATATCCGCAGACCATGGCTCATAGCCATGAATGTGTCACGATGTGTTTGTATCCTAGCTACACCAAGGGGAATGTCATAATTAACTTGTAAATTGTAAGGTAATCGAAAAAAATGTCAACAGTGAAAAAAAGATGGTCTATTTGGCAATATATTGGTATCAGCAGTGATAATAACAAATATGCCGTTTGTTGTGCCGAGTGCAAATTTCTCGAGGTGAAGGGAAAAAGCAGGTACGTCGTCCATTATCCACACTTTCTATTATATATGCTAGGCCCATTTATCTTTTGTTTCAAATTTATTTAATTATTAGTTGAAAAAATATGACAAACTAGGCTACCAGGTTTTGATGAAAAATAAATTTATATCTACCTACATATTGTTGTGCCTGTGCCATAAAGATTACAGTTTATAACTGAACTTTTAATTAAATGACCGAATAAAGTTCCCTTTTTATGATTAATTAAACTACACTTTAATTCTCTAGCAGTATTGGTAGCAGTAAGATAACCGACTGTCATGACATAATAATATAATTCCTATTTACTTTACGCAGTGTTAAATAATTACTTTTAATCATCCACCAGGCACTACGGCCACGAGTAATCATTTGAAAATTAAACATCCAGAGAAGTTCAAAGCAATTAATAAAGATAAAGCCGCTAAAATTTCTTCCTCGCCTATTGCTGATGTTGTCCCTGGTACAAATACGTCTTCAACATCAACAGAAAAACCATTAACTTTCTCTGAATCGTTTGAAAGTGAATTGGTTTGGGATGTGAACGATGCAAAAGCCAAAAAATATCATTATTTGTGACCAGAAATGATTGCACTGGACAACGAATCGTTATCTGTCATAAAATGAATCGGAGGACACCTAAAACAAGTTTTCCCTCGCCATGAAATGCCAAGCCGCACCTACATTGCCCAAAAAATTGTTCCTGATATCTACAACAGAAGTCATAAAAATAAATATCAGATATCTCATAGAGACGAAGCTATTTTTACTATATTTAATAATAATAATAATGATATTTATTTGATTCTTAGTATTGTGTGATATATTGTGTTATATTATAATCAGATAAACATTTCAGAAAAGTGAGAAATATATTTGGGTACCCGCCTGCTACACTAGTATTTTACTGTACTATAGCAGACAGTGTTTTTCCGGTACAGTAGTAAACAAAGTGCAATGATCAATGTACAAAAATATACATATATAAACAGTTAAACAAGATGTCATTAGATTAGATACATACTTTGTAAAACTTAACGTAAATGCATTGTTCAATGTATAAGATATAATATATGGTATATGTAAAGAGTAAAGCAAGATGCAATTAAATAACATATAATTATAATGTAAAACTGAAAGTAAGTCCAATGTTCAGTGTATATATAAAGAGTAAAACAAGATGCAATTAGGTAATTCAATATACTGTTGTAGCAGTTTTATTCTCAAGTTTGGACCTTTAAAAGTTCTTGGGTGTAATTTCTCCCCATTTCGTGGAGTAATTTAATGGAAGATACATAGAAATATGGGGGGGTAATTATAGGGCTTACGACCTGTTTTTAGCTGGCTTAAGTGATCACTTTATATATATAATATTCACCAATTCTCACCCCTCCATTTCCATATTTATCAAATTTTTGAAAGTTGTGTATATATGGTATTACATGGATTCTCTTCGAGTACCACCACACCTTGAAACAGCATATACGAGTATGTCAACTCAATGAGAATCTGATTTTTGTTGAAAATTATTTAAAGCAATATTCTGTATCTGTAAAATGTTTTTAATACATTATGCATTATTTGAATACGTCCAAGAACACGATTAATGGATTTTTACCTATAAAGACACTGTTATTGTTGTGTGTTCTTGGACATATTAAGTTATAAATAGTCAAAGGAAACATTTCAAATGCTCTCGTGGTTTCTGTGACTTCTGATATATGGACCTATTTGCACAACAGTGCCAGCTTCTCGAGTTTCACAGCTTATTTGATCATCAAGAAAAAACAAGTGGTCAATCACAATATAACCTAATATATCCAATGAATGCACACAAAACGCTGTCGGAACATATTCCAAGCGTCGTACATCAATTTGAACATTATTGTTGTTAAACAAGTAAATCCAACATGACAAGGATTTCAAACCATCCATTTTTATTTAAAGTAAACTAATAAAAAAATAAAAAAACAATAGAATAATACTATTGTACTACAATCCGTCTCACAATATGAATTTTAGCCGATATCAACGAATTTGATATGAATTGTGCGGTCCGAACGATGTAAGTCTGAGAAGTACGTGGGCATCATTATATATGTACCTATCAGTGGTGTGCAGTAGGCACAAACTTAGGTTATGCTGTTATCGATGATGCTAACTAGGTATCAAAAAAAAATTACAGAAAAATTATTCTATTTTTGAGAACAATTCTATCAATGTAAATTTAGAAAATAATTGTGAATTCATTACTTTAAAAAAGGCAAATTCTTTTATTGTTCCGTATTGTACTATGCTTTCGATTTCCCTTAAAATCTATGATTTCTCCTTCAGACAACTAATATTTTAAATGCTTGATGTGCCCGGCGATTAAGGTGACGCGAATTTCCCCATATGGAGAAAAAAAAAAGCACTTAAAGCGGTGCATTCCTTAAGGGATTATCAGCATGGGTAGCAGGGCCGTATAACCAATTAGGATTAGGTGAACGTGGTTGCTTTCTTGGGGGATTTAAGGGACATTTTATGACGGTCCAACCCCAAGAAATGCATCTAATCCTAGTTGTATATTGTCGAGGACGTACCTTTCCAAGGATAATAAATGGCTGGGAAAATACGCATTTACGACGGCCGTAATTAACCAGCCAAAAGAAAGGGTCTCGGATCGCATAAACGATAGACTACGGCCATTTGCGGAGATTTTTGTAATCCGATACAATGCGATAAATACCCGGTCGGAAATTTTCGCAAGCCTGCCAAATTAGATGCATTCCTAGAATTCCGGCAAGAGCTTCAAACGTTTTATTATTTTATAAATTTAGTGTAATAATAATAGGCTAGTATAATTTTTAATGGTTTAGCATGTGCGAACGACCTGTCCTTATGATCCATATAATAATTAAATTGGGAAATTGATTAGTAATTTAAGAAATATTTATTTTCATAGGGTAGTGTTAAGCGCCTGTAAGATAAATGTAAATATGTATCGTTATAACATGTCGATGTAGTATAATAATAGGTAATGATGTACATAGACTAGAGTAAGTTCTAAGTAGCTATATGTATTGTGATAGTAATTATAAGTAGCCATATGTGTCCTAGTGTAAATATGTCAGGATAAGTTAAGGCTATAATAAGGGACGGCCTACAAATTTGGAGCCACATCACGGCAGCCGGACCACGGTCGACTGGGGACACAGTGGGAGGCGTGGCCGGGGCGGCCGCTGTTACAGCCAACGACAGGGCTGGTGGTCACAGAGCGGGCGCTCGATCCAACCACCGCTCGAGGGATGAACCACAAGTCGTGTCAGGGACACTCCCTAAGCCCCTGAGGGTTTAAAAGGCCGGACGCGGCGGCGAAGAAGGCAGTTAGCAGTCGCAGTTAGACTCGAGAGTTAGTCACAGACTTATAGTTGGTCAGTTAGACTCGGTCAGTGAGACTCGAACAGTCGCAGTGAGGCACTAGTCAGTTGGAAAGTTAGAGTCGAGCAGTTACACTCGAACAGTCGCAGTTAGACACGAGTGAGTGGGTCAGTCAGACACTTGGAGTAGACACTAGTGAGTGAGTGAGTTAGACACGTCAGTGAGTCACCGCTGGACATTCTCGGGAGTTATACACTCGGTCAGTTGGAGAGTTAGACACGGAACAGTTAGCTACTTAGTCACAGAGAGACGGCTAACACTCGAAGACTTGAAGGCAGTCAACCACTAGGGACTCAGTAACTTAGCCACCGCACTTGGGAACGACGCGTGGGAAGAAGACTCAGAACAACTCGAGCGGAGGTGGAGGAAAGCAGTGCAGAGGAGCTGGTGAACGAGACCGCCCACCAGAAGGACGGAATCGCAGAGCGGACTTGCAGCCACGGTCCCGCCCAGACCGCGTCGTCGGTCGCCATCCGCAGACATCGATCGCCGAAGCCCGGACCGAATCGCCAGCTTAATTAAGGTAGATTAAGATTAGAATTAAGTAGACTGTAAGATAGATTAAGAATTTAGCCTAAGATTATTTTCTCTTCTCGCCTAACCCAATTTAATAAATTTGTAAATATTGTATATAATCACTATTAACTTATTAATTTTCATCCCCGTCTCCTTCTCAGCGACCAACGATGCATTTGACGATATGGTGATCGGGCTGAGAGGAAAGCCCGACGCCGTATCATGCTTTATTAGTTCTCAAAAACATATACTGGTATTCGCCGACTTACGACTGTTCGACTTTACGACCACAATCCGCGATCAGTTGTTCACTTGCACTGAAGGCAGCGTTAGTGTTCCATTTGGTACAAATGCGGTATGTACTGTTTTACTACGTACCGCCGTTCGTGGCGTACAGCCGGCGCGCAGTGGCACAACGGATCTCTGTCAGTGCTCAGTGAACGCTAGTTTGTTTCGCGTGTGTGTATTATTTACTATTTTGTTATTATTACTTTTTTAGGTAACCCCATTTTTATACCTGTAATAAAAGATGCCAAAGAGGAAGTGTCATTTTGAAGATGAATATACAAAAAATTGGACATTTATAAAAAAAAAGGACAAACTTTTTATTTATTTAGCACTTAAACGTCTCCTATCAATGGTTGGCAATTATGGCAACCCTACTTATCATGAAATTTTTGTTACGGTCACATTTCACGTGTGACGTTCACGTATCACAAATATTATTTTCGGCATGAAATTAAAAATATTCAGATGCTGTTATGTGCGGGCCGCGAGCTGAGCGATGCTCCTCCTTACCCCACCCACTAAACCCACTAAACCCCTACCCACTAAACAGGCGTCGACGGCCGGACAAACGGTTGCTACCCCTTCTCCCGCACATTGTCCGAGATGCCAAGGGTGCCGCCGGTTTAACTGCCGGCCTCCGAGTGACTCCATACTGACTGCCATTTTGCCTCAAGACGACGCCGCCAGGAAGCTGCGATATGCCTCCTGATAGGCATCCGAAGACTACGTCTTGGATACAAGGTGAGCGGCGGATATTCCCGCTGCTCACGCTAGAGGACCGGAGGCCATCCATCTATGATCCATCGCATGACTGGATGCGGCCACGAAGAGCACATGGCGAGCGAAGCTGCAGAGCCCGCGTCCGTGAACTGGACCAGGATAAAAGAGTGAGTGGGAAAAACAGTCAAAACAATCAGTGCGCCTGCGGTTAATTAAGGTTAGATATAAGTAGCAATAAGAATTTTCCTTTTTTTTCCCTTATGTTGTAAATAAATGTTTGAATTTGTATATAGAAAGACATGTTAATTTAATTTACCCTCCCGCATCTCCTTGTGACCACCACAAATATTGATTGCGTAATGACCGAAGTGCCTGCATTCATATAATTTTTTAAAACCACTGTAATAAAAAATTAATTTACCGAATTTGAATATGAAAATTAATTTTAACAAATTCCTACGAAGATTAATAATTATATATTTTTCAACACAATTGTTAGTAGTCTGATTTATGTTATTATAAAAAAAAAAAATTATAATAACCACAATGTTATGAGAAAAATGGTTTATCAGAATTTCAATTAAATTCATTAATTTTTCATTCTTATTCAATAAAATCACAAAATAAAACAGTGTATTTTCTGCATTATTTGTGTATTATAAGTATCGTTCATTCTGCATTCGGTTCAGAAAGTTTCTGAAATATCGACCAAGTAATAAAATAATAATATTTTTTCCAGGGTTTAAAGGGAAAATAACAAAAGAAAATAGTATTTGCTATTGTCTCTCACATGCCAATCAAATAATACAAGCAAATGCTGAGTTGGGTGACACTACACGTTTCAGTTACAGTCATAATCGATATAGTAACAATACTTTTGACAGTCGTGGTGCACAAGTGCTCTTAAAAAAATATTGTTTTGAAATGTAAATATTGAATAGTAAGTGCCAGACTAACAGAAAGTGTAATAAGAAACCATAATCTACATGGAAAATATATAAAACATACAAAAACTCTGGATTTTAAAGAGTTCTTCATCAAGAGTTCATTTTTTATTTCTGAGCTATTCCTTTAACAGAGCGTGTCTTGAAACAATAACAATAAACATGTCTAATAAAGGTATAAAATAGCGGAAGAAACAGAAAAGTACGTATTGATAATTGAATATCCTCAAATTATTCCAGTATTTGTATGATTTGAAAAAAAAAAAATCAATGCGAATAATAAATAAAAATTTATTAAAGAGACATCAATCAAATTAATTTATTTTATAGTAGAGTTAATACTCATAAAAAAAAAGTCAATTGAAAATAAATAATTACTAAGTGACACCTATTGGAGAAAAGGTAAACTTTTTATTATTATATATAGTCTTTTGTAAAAGTGATCATCTTGGAAGGTTCAAACAGAACAAATAGTATTATGGATCCTGAAACCTATATAGATAACGCCATTAAGACTGTAAATAATATGCAAGAGTGTATCCTGGACACTGGTACGAAATTAACAAAGGATCAAATTAACAGACTTTTTCCTAAAAGCACAGAAATATTAGTCAAATGGCGATAAAAATGGCTGAAATATATGGAGAAAGTAAAATACTTAGAAAATATTACTGACGCCAAGAAAAGAACAATTCATAACGGGAATAAAAATGAAGTAATGGTAGTAGAACCAACGCAAATGCAGTCATATGATAAAACAAAAGAAGAAATTTAAAAAAACTTTGATCCAACATTAACCGGAATAATTGGCATAAAAAACTCTGCTAAAGGGAAAGTTATTCTAGAATGTAAAATACGGATTCTAAAAGTATACTGAAAGAGCAAATTGAGGAAAAATGGGGAAGAACTATGGAATAAAAATTTCAGATAAAAGTATTTCTGAATGCTTCACTGAGGATGGAATAATTGATAAAATTATGAAACAAAATGAAATGTTTAACAATTACTTACCAAAAAAAATAAAAGTTGTCAATATAAGGAAAAATCCTGGAAAATATACATCATACACTATATGTGTTGAATTAGATGGAAAAACTTATAGAAATATAATATAAAATGGAAAATCAACATAGGGTGGGAAAGATGCTCTTTCGGTAAAACAGTGCCATAAATGTTATGGCTTCAATCATAAAGAATCAGAATGTAGAATTGAACATGACATATGTCCGTAATGCACCGAAAATCATAAGAGCAATGAATGTACACAGGTCGATGAAAATAAATTGTATTAATGTAGTAAAAAAAACTAAAACTAAAAATAGAAACAAATCATCCTGCATGGAGCTATGAATGTCTGGTATATAAAAGAAAATTAGAAATAGAGAAATCAAAAATTTCTTTTTTTTGAATAAGAATGAAATTGAAGACATAATCTACTTGAATGTACAGAGTTTATTAGCCTACATGTAACTGAAGACATAGAAGACTGTGAAATCAGATTTCCTTCATACAAATCTGTAAGATGTGACTCTCATGGTAGGCATATGAGAGGGATCATTATTTTAATCAAAGAAAATATACAGTTTGATATCATAACTAAAGAAACATGAGAAGATTGTTTGGAACCTGAAAATTAAAATTAAAAAATGATTTATAAATGGTATATACTCTATTATATACCATTCACCAAATTCAACTACAAGCAAATTCTTATCATATTTTGAAAATTGGTGCTCACTAATTTTCAGAGAGAACGGATCTAATATTATTATAGGAGATTTTAACATAAACAATGAAAAAAAAACACTGACAACATATATATAAAAAGGTTAAAAAACATGATAGAATTCAATAGGATGAAACAAATGGTTCAAGAATCTACAAGAGTAACTCAAACATCTAGTACATTAATAGATCTCGTGATAACAAATATGTTTGAGTTACTACTAGTTTTTTAGTTAATCTACTAGATTCTCCTAAAATTACAGATCATACAATAATCCATGGCCTGTATTCAGAATGCGTCAGTAAAGCCCATGCTTTTCTTTAAAATTCCATAAACACGTAATTTCTATTCAGAGTTGCACAAAAGTCTGCGCTCGACAAAGGTGTGACGTCACACGTTAAAATCTACTCTTGCCTTGAAAATTTGTATGGAATTTTATTTCAGAGTCACACCTATGGAAAATAAAAGGAAAGCGCACACCTTTTTTCTGACAGTGAAAGAAAGTTGATCTCTGAATACCTTATATTTTGTTGCTGTTGATATTTTTGATGAATTTTTATTTAATTATGGAGAACATTGATGTTCTGGATGACAATTTTGAGGAGTACATCGATTATATGAATGAGATGGACAGACCTGCAGCAATTCAGCATTATTTACGCGGCTTTGAGAACCCTGTCAAACTATATAATGGCCGTGACTTCAAATTGAGGTTTCGCTTAGAGAAACATACCGTAATGGAAACAATAATGCCTCTATTGTTTCCAAATTACGAACTCATTAACAATCGCGGCTTGCCTATTCCTCCTATTATACAAGTTGCAGTGGCGCTGTGCTTTTATGCGACAGGAAATTTTCGGGTACATATGTCCAATATTTTTGTTGTTAATATGTGATTGTGTAATATTTCTATATATTCTTATTATTCGGTCAATAGAATCTTATTTTAAATCGAGTAATTATACATTACTATTTAAATATTTTATTGACAATGTTCTACAATGTATTTTTCATATTGTTGCTGGAGATCTCCGTAAAATAAGCCAGTCGACTTCCAGCAGAATTGTTCAAGCAATTTCTCGACGTTTAGCACAAAGGGTTGCCAATTTTGTGAAATTCCCTCAGTCATCACAGGTTCTTCGTGAAAACCGAGGAATATTTTATTGGGGGACGCATCGATTGCTCCCACATTCCTATCAAAAGCCCGAGCAGAGCCAGAGGAGAAATTTTCAGAAACAGAAAAGGCTGGTTTTCATTGAACGTGCAAGTGGTGTCTGGTCCACGAATGGAAATTTTGGACATTGTTGCCAGATGGCCAGGTTCTGCCCACAATTCGAGGATATTCACGAACAGTAGTTGTCGTAGGAAGTTCGAAGAGGGAAGGATCTCTGATATCCTCCTTGGGGACAGTGGATATGCCCAGTCGAGATATTTATTTACCCCGATGTTAAATGCGAGAACTAAATCTGAGGAGAGGTACAACAGATTGCAAATAGCCACACGTAACGTGGTGGAAAGGCTTTTCGGTCTGTGGAAAAAGAGATTTCCTTGCCTCACGAGAAAACTTCATGACAATCTACCGAATATAACCAATATTCTGTATATATACCAATGTGCTGTTCTACACAATATATGCATTGCATCGAGAGACCCACATTTTATTTCACCTTCTGGTGTACACAGGCAACCAAGAATGTCTGAAAATCAGCCATTAAACAATGTATCAGGCAGGCTGATAAAAGTAGTTTTTATTGCGAGGCACTTTACCTAATTTTGTTATACACTTTAATTTTTTAATCATTTTAGTTTTATTCACTTTCATGTCGCATCAGAATATTAATATTTCATATACAGTTCATAAGACTAGTATCTACAAACTTCATTCTAATGCCTGTGTAATAAATATGTTTTTTAAAGGATTCTTCTTTATTAATCTGTTATGATATTCATCTTATCCTGTTATGTATGTATTACATTAATCCGTTACTACATAACTGAAATTGTTCAATCTTGGTAACAATTTAGCTTGACCCCACCAGGTACAGCGTTACATTTCTGAGTTTTTATTGTTAGGCAATACCTACAAATGTTCAGATAAATTTCATTTTAAGAAGTAATGTTTTATTTTAACTTTTTTAAAGCTTGTAAGTTAATTTTTCATCAAATTTGCTAACCGAATATCAATCTATTATTTTATTTTGTTGCTTTTTTGAATTTCCCTTGTTTTTGCATTTTCTTATTTGTTAATAAAAGACGTGTAAACTCAAAACAATTTTCATTATATACTAAATAATGAATGTATTAAACCTCCTCGATCTTAGCGTCTCTTATAGGAGAGATAAATCAGTAATCTGTACTATATACCAATCTGTTATTTCATTTTGTGTTTCTCGAATAATCGTTTTCTCGTATGTGTTGTTTATTTCTTTCAGTCCGAATTAATTTAATACAAAACACGCAAAAATAGATGGCATTGATCGTTCCCATACGCATCATTTTACCGCATTAATCGTTTAAATTACGCAGGATATTTCATTACACTGACTTGTTTTATAATTGCCTGCCTAATGTCACATTGACGTTAAAGAGCGTGGTAAAGGGTCGAAAGAGAGGATCTCTATTTTGCGTCAACAGTGATGGAACTGACATGCTGACATGACTGAAGAAGACAGCAGTGTTGATGAAGAGAATTCCTCCTCTCTCTTCATCAACATCTTCTGCTGTCTTCTTCAATTCAAGAATCACTCGGGCGAGCTGCACAGTTGTATACAAACAATAAAATATTTCTTTGTTTTACTCGCATTTCTGTCAAGGTCCCTTAAAAATAAATTTTTAATATTTGTAGTCATCCATGCCTAAAGTTTTCGCACTCTTAAAATACCTAGGCTTCAGCGATTTGCCAATGACGATTGGTTCGCATATGTCAGTTCCATTACTGTTGTACCTTTGTTTTCAGAAGCATGCACGGACTTCAAACACATTCAATAACTGATGCTGAAAAAAATGTCATTTGCAACAATGAAAAAATACTATTTTCTTACGGCAATAACGGAACAGCCAAAAAACGAATTTGATGATGAAGGATTATGTATAATACAAAGTTTAATTAATTAATTTTTTGTTTCAATGCAGCTTTCTAATTTTATTTGTATTTAACAGTTTAATTTATATGTAAAATATATATATTTTTTAGAATTTGATGTATGAATGTAACTTTTTTCTATATTCTCGCATTCATAATGTTTGGGACATATATTTATTTGCATACATATATTATATAAATATTTATTTTGAACGAAAATAATGCACTGTGCATTCCCCCCCATTCCTTTCACCTCCCAGCACACCGCCGAACCATACGACTGGCGACCTTAAACCGGTGCGGTTATACGTAAATCAAAAGAATTACAATATTATACACTTGAGACTTTGCATCTAAGTGTCGGAACTTGTCGTCGTCTAAAGGAACCTAAGACGAAAATAGTGAATTAAAATACGGTCCACATTTAAAGATGTCTGCAGAATCTGGATTACGGTGAGTGCCTGTTCCTTCCGTATCCTGACTTCTTCCGGCATCTATGCTTATACGCAACACATAGTTTATTTTAGTAGGTCCCTTCAAACTCGATAGATAAAGGTTTCACTATATATATTTTATGTACTATTTTCTCCTCATTCAGGGTTTCGAAGACATTCTTGAAAAAATTGACTAAACATATGAGATTCCAGATTAAAAATAACCTTCGTATGTTTACAATAAATAAATAATAAAGAAACGGAAACATTACAAATATATATTTGTGCATAAACGACACAACATAAAAACATTTAATCTTTAATTGATGATTGCGAAAAAGAAAGTATAACAAGTCAGTTACAGAAGGTTATTAAGAACCGAACTACAGCCTCTATCTCAACACGAGGTACTGGAGTGCTAGCTGTTATGACATGCTCAGCTCCTCATTTATTAAGAAATGCTCCTCAACCTGAGGACATGCCCATCTTCCCTATCTACCGTGTATATTTGGCGTTGTTCCAACAGAAATATTCATTATATTTGCAATAGTAAATTCCGATCTCTTTATTGAAGTGTTTTTCCAATAAGTTGCCTCTGATTCCCGCTGACCCACATTGAGGAAGATAGCTCGTGCTCTTCTGAGCTAGCCGAGTATCAGGACCATAATTCTACTATTCTAACCTACAAATTACATGATTATTGTTCACCAAAAATAGTCATTACAATACGCAACCTGTAAGAAAAGAGCGTACATGCTCAACACCTATCATCCTATCTTTACTTGATAGTAGTCATCAAAATAGTTCAGACTTCCTAAGAAATATATGACAATATAATACTGTTCTTTGCATCCCTCAATGGGGAGCAGGCACACTTTCCAGGTCAAGGTCACTACAGGTTTCAGATGCACGGTTCAGTGTACCAGTAATGACCGCAAAGGTTATGTTGTAACAGCACAGTGACCAGATACCTGCCTCCTAACTCAAGCCAGGAAATGCTTTCTGCCGCCCATTGATAGTGTAACGGAATGGCAAACATCAGCCGGCCAAATTCCTGGTAAAAGAGAAATCCTCGGGGCGCGAGTCCGCATGCAACATCTACAAAACAATAGTTTTTTTTAACACCGAGCGGGACCATTGAAAAGGTCATGATTTTAGAAAGCTGCCCTTGGAACAAACAAATATTGTCGTTTTTTACCAGGAATAGAGATCGGGTGAAAGCCGGGAGAGGAGAAAGCTGACAGGCCATTTGAACCAATATGTGGGAAAAGGACATCTCTCCCTTAGGGTTACCCTTAAGTGAGAAAGAGATGGAACCCAGAAATTGGGTATATAAGGCCCAGCAAATCCTAGAGAAGACAGTTGGAGTGGGGGTGAGTCGCTGGACCCTGGTTATCGTGATAACTGGTATACCGGACGAACCCGGAGGAGTTGGAGTGGGGGTGAGTCGCTGGACCCTGGTTATCGTGATAACTGGTATACCGGACGAACCCGAGGGAGGCGCATCTAGGGATGCTGGCGTTTATCCTGTTCCTCGGAACTCGGTACGTTGTTTACCCTAGATGGCGCGGATGAGGAGGAGGATAGAACGTCTGAAGACTCTGGGCCATCCCTCTTCGGACGGAGGCTTGAATACGGAGGACGTTCTATCGGTTGTAGCGGAGGTGACCGGTGGAGGAGGATAAAACGTCTGAAGACTCTGGGCCATCCCTCTTCGGACGGAGGCTTGAATACGGAGGATGTTCTATCGGAGGTGACCGGTGGAGGAGGATAGAACGTCTAAAGACTCTGGGCCATCCCTCTTCGGACGGAGGCTTGAATACGGAGGACGTTCTATCGGAGGTAGCGGAGGTGACTGGTGGAGGAGGATAGAACGTCTAAAGACTCTGGGCCATCCCTCTTCGGACGGAGGCTTGAATACGGAGGACGTTCTATCGGTGGTAGCGGAGGTGACCGGTGGAGGAGGGTCATCGGCGGCCGATATCTCCAACTGGAGGTAGCGGAGGACTATCGGGTCAGCACAATAAGGGCTTCAGCCCCGACAACGCTGACTCCGAGAGTCCGAGGTGCTTCGGCATCAAGGCCAGGACTGGCGACGTCCGTAAGGACTCGAGCAGGTGGGGCGCTCAGGAGGTCACTTTGTGACCAGTACCCACAGAGCATCATGATGGATTGGAGGAGGGCGCCGTGGATCCGCCTTGCAGGGCGCTTGGAGGCTCCAGTCGCGGAAGGTGCTGAGGCTGTGCACAGCCTGTGCTTTGCCAGAAGCTGTCGAGTGTGTGGGCCGCTCAGGAGGGTATGTCACACCCAGAGCTCACGGTGCGGTCGGAGTAGGGAGGAGGACTGCCGGTAGGTGGGGCATGCTGGCAATAAAGTATCCCGTACGGATGGAGTCCATGTGGCGATGATGCCCAGACCTACAGAGCATCGAGGACGATACTGAGGCTGAGGACAGCCTGTGTGTCTGTTAGACACAAGCTCTGCAGAAGCTGTCGAGAGTGTGGGCCGCTCTGGTGGATACGCCTATCCAGCGTATCAAGAGCCCACGGAGCAGCCGGGAGTAGGGAGGAAGGCTGCTGGAGGAGGTGGGGCGCTCAGGTGGAGGTATCACGTTCGGAGGGATACCGTTCGGTGACGGCTGTCCGGTACCCACACAGCATCAGAAGGGGTCGAGGGACGGCGCCGTGGATCGCGTTGCGGGGATCCAGGAGCCATTGACCCCGAGGATGGCTGGTTTAGGTTAAGCGTAGATTTAGATTATTTGTAAGGTAGCTCTTAAGTATTAGGATTACTTAGTTAATTAAGCCTTAGCTTTTAAGTTATTTTTATGTTTATAATACATGAATCTATACAACCAGACTTCTCTTTGACAACCTTCCCGTTCCTATCCCGAATATCAGCAACCTGTGTGAGAAGGTGAGTTGGCGTGTATTGTGTAACGGCGCGCCGCCGGCAGACCGATCACCGCTCGGCTGCATGAATTGAGGAAAGCGCGTTCACCTCGTCGAGGTGGAATGCGTGGATTTCCGGGGGTGGGATGGAATCGGTGCGCTTCACGCGCCTCACCATAATCCCCCCCCCCCCATTTTACGTTACAATACTCTTAACGGTAGGAAAATTGTCTCAAATCTGAAATTGTGGAAAACTAATGTACTAAAAGAAGAGCACCAAACTGGCAAAGTATACGTAAACAGTGTGATAAGAGTGTGCCAGAGAAAGAACCTAAATATTTAAATGTGCAAATAAATATAAATTCAAATATAGTAAAAATGTCAGTGACTGAAATAGCGGGCATCTTCAAAAACTTTCACAAATTGTCACAAAATAAGAGACACCTTTATTATTTGTATACCATAGAAAGGATAAATACAATTCGCCTGAAAAGGTTAATTGAAAATATATTGCCATATAAGTTTTCTTTTAAATATGTTTAATGGTCGCTTACAGGTGTATTATCTTGGGACACTGTGTGTATAATGCACATTGGCCTATATGTAATGGATGTGTGCTTGAAAAATGGGATTTTTCCCGGTGATTGGAAAAGGGCTTGCTCTGCGTAATCCCAAAAGGCAATAACAAGCCTCGGTCTGATCCAGGCGCGTATCGGCCGATCATGCTTCTTCCCGTGTTCGGAAAGGTGTTTGAGATGCTGATAAGAATCAGGCTGGAGGTCTCCCTCTCACCTGCCTGTGACCGACAGTTTGGGTTTGTCCGAGGGAAGTCTACGGCGCATGCCATTAAGTATGCACAAGAATGGGTGGCTGCACGAAATGAGAAGTATGTTTTTGCAATTTTCCCGGACATCTCGGGTGCCTTTGATAATACTTCTTGGCACATGATTCTCACTAAATTAAAAGTCCGCCAATGCCCAAAGTACCTATTCCAGGTACTGGCGCACTATCTAAGCGATAGGTCGGCCACACTTGGTTACGGTGAGACCAAAAGAACAAAAATAACAAACATGGGCTGCCCTCAGGGCTCTTCTCTCGGACCAACTTTGTGGATCATACTCTTTGATGATCTGCTTCTGTTATTGGATTTTGATTGGATGTGAACTTGTCACTTACGCGGATGATCTACTGCTCTTGGTATCTGGCAAGAGTCGGCAAGAAATTGAGTATAGAAGTAAACGATCGCTAGAAATGATAACAGAATGGTGTAGTAGGAACATGCTGACTCTTGTGCCTCATAAGACCATGGCTATGATGTTGAAAGGGAAATTTTCTAGGCGCCCAATGGTGTGATTGTGTAATGTAAGTGTGAAGTTTGAAAATAATGTGAAATACTTTGGGGTGACTTTGATCCGGCGGGTTTTGTCACACGTCAAAGCCGTCCCTGAACGAGCAGGGGGCCTTTTTATGCGACTGTCAATTACACCGGGCAGAATGGGGACTACGAACTCCTGAGGTACGCCTAATATACGTGTCGCAAATCACGTACGTTGCCGAGGTATGGGCGCACAGAATCAGAATTATCTCTATCGCCACCCATCCGACAAGCGGTAAAATTAGCATTAAGTTTTTTGGTAATAACTGATTGGAAAAAATTGCTGTGAATGTATAACTGTACCTAATAAAAAGAGTTTGGAAAGGGCGATAATATTTTGCACCTTAAAAATCGTTTAGAAGGTTAAAATGGATTTTTTAAGTTTAAGGTGCAATAATTAATTTCCCGGGCCATCGCTCCAGGTGAAATCTGTTAGGCATCGTGAAAGGGATTAAAATCTGTGAAATAAAATACTCGCGATGTCTGAGAGATTAGAAATAAAAACATGGTAGAAGAATTAGCAGAGAAAAAAGAGATCTGCCGGCCCGGACGGGATGGCAAAAAATGATCAGAGTTGTGGAGTCTGTCCGTCAGGGAGTGGCGGTGCTGGACCGAATCGGGGTAATGTGGGGACTGGCCGCGCCATCCGATTGGTTCCCAGCCATACGGGGCTGGGAACCAATCGGATGTTCCAAAATTTTTCATGTAAAATAAATACTGGTCCAGTGCCTGCAGAGAGCATTCCCTCCCCATCTCAGCTCGCACTGCTGGAGTCTCCAAGTAAATCGTGTTTTATTTATCTCCGCTTTGTCTGACCCTGCTATTACACTGGACTTTCTGGATTCTCGACCTTTGGTTACGACATTTGGACCGCATCTGGAATTTTCTTGACTTTGATTGCCACACTGGACAACGATTTGGACTGGACTAACCCTCCCTGGACCACTGCACGCCGCTGCAGACATCGACGTCCGAGACACCAGAGCGAACCAGCAAATCACCCTTACAAATCTACAGTCTTGTTTCCTGTACGGAACAAGTGGTCCTTCGAGCCGGATTGCTGCTTCGCTCTGCAATTAGCTGACAAATTGCATCATGTCTCGATCTGGACTACGATCGGGACACGCTGAGGAGCAGGAGAGGAGGATGGAGAATAAGGAGCAGGAGAGGAGGATGGAGAATGAGGAGCAGGAGAGGAGGATGGAGAATGAGGAGCAGGAGAGGAGGATGGAGAGTGAGGAGCAGCGTCACGAGCCGTCGGACTCAGAAGACCACCAGTCTGAGGATGATCGAGACTCCCAGAGGGAATCAACAACGACCGTGATCAAGGATACCATCCGCCAACTGAGGGCGGAGCTCCGGCGTAGTGAACATCAGCATCGTCGCCTCATCAAGGAGTTGCAGCGCGACTATGGAGAGGCACTACTCCAGGCACAGATAGTCACGGCTGGTGCCGAGAATGTCGGTAGAGAGACGTCGAGAGACGCCACCCGGGACGAATCGGCAGCCCTGAGAAGGGCTCTCGCACCGAGCGCAACATTGGGCGCAGCGCCACCCGCGGCGCCGGAAGCGGGACGGACCGCGCCGCCGGCCGGGGGCCAGCAGGCGGTGTCCCCGCTAGACATCGGAGGCATCGGGACCACGGGCAGGACGCCGCGGGCTCCCGCTAAACGTGTCGGCCAGTTTAGCGGTGACTCGCTAAACTGGCTGACATTCAAGGCGCAGTATGATTAGTCCACAAGCTTGTGCGAGTTATCAGCTACTGAGAATCTGCTGCGCCTACAGAGAGCCCTGAGAGGGCGGGCACGGGAGTCGGTGGCGGTGCTCCTAATCGAGTCCTGCAATGTGCCTCAGATCATGGCCATACTTGAGAGGTGGTATGGCCGGCTAGACAAGATTGTGGATAGCATGCTAGAGCGGGTGAGGCGTCATCCCCGCCTCGCCGACACCACCACCACTGAGGCGATTGTCGGGTACGCGTTCAACGTGAGGAATGTGGTGGTGACAATGGAAAACTTCAAAGCAGTTGGCATCCACGCAGCTGCTGACGGAAATGGTGGAAAAAATGCCCACCTGTTATAAAATGTATTGGATGGGTGAGCGCTGAGGGATGACGAAAGATGACGGCTAACTCCGTCCACGACTTCTTTGCCTGGCTGAAGGAGTTGACCGCGGAGGCACTGCATATCGGGTGCTTGGAACCGGTGACGTACATGCAGAAAGGGCGCCGGAGCTCAAGTGTACGCCACCAGTGAGGAGGACAGCGACCCCGACTTGAGTGCGTCCGCCGAGACGAGCACGGGCTCGGGCCACAAGTGTACAAGCACGAGTGTATTCGGCGGGGAAACATTAAATAAACGTGTGTGGTATGGTCGGCCAAACACAGCCTCGCTGATTGTGTGGACTTTGCTCGACAAACGGTGGTGGACATGGCGCAGACATTATGGTGAATACATGGGACAGAAATTCATCAATTTTGCTGAAAATGTTGCCAGTAAAAATTGGCGGGCCCCGAGGTGAGGTGGAAGTTCACACGCTTCTTGATGAGGGGTCGACGATGACCCTCATTGGGGCAGAAGTAGCGGATGCAGTCGGGGAAAAATGTTGAATGGACATTCGCGCCCCGAGGAACATGAGGACGTCGGATGAGGCGTCGTGAGTGATCAACGTCCATATACGCGGTGATGTCTGCGAGTATGAGCTGCGTGCGCACACTGTACTGAATTGAATCTCCCCTCCCAGCAAGTGAGCCGTTGGGATGAGAACCTGTATGGCTTTGGAAAGGTTAAAAAACTAGTGAAGCCGCAATTATTGATAGGGCAAGATAACGCCCACTTGATCATCACGAGCGGCTCACAGGATATGGGATGCAGCGGCCGATCATTTTGGTCGAAGACGAGCCTTGGATGGACCAAGCACGGCCTGCAAGCGAGCGAGCCGTCGGACTCAACCGCGAGCGGAGAGCAGTTCGAGACCCGAGCTCGCCCAGCGCAGGCGAGAAATGACGGACCGGGGGCGTCACACGCGGTGCGAGTGAGAGCGGAGATCTCGCTCATGTGTCAAGAGACACCGCAGATAGCACGAACGGCATACTGGGAGAGCAGGATGGCGCTATTGCTCCACTGACGGTGAGAGCGAGCGTCATGGCTCTTACTCATGGCATAGAACCGCCGAAAGCGCTAGAGCAAATGAGAACCCAGACAGTAGATCTCACTCACGCAGGGAAGCGCGGAAAGAGACCACGTAGGAGAGCGCGCAGGAAGGCGCGTATCGCTTCGGAAAGAAAAGAGACGGGGTTAGCTCTTACAATAGTAGGAGAAAAATAGAGTGCCTCATACGGGCCGTGCGGTGGGTGCTTGAGGCCAAGCAGAAACGCTTGAGCCTTACAAACCCAGGCGACTACTGAGGTGTAGCTGTGCTGCCTGTGGAGTACGGCGGAGCCGCACGGGGGGAGTGACAATTGCGAGAAATGGTTCAATGCAAGGGCCATCTTTCCCACTTTACGGACACATATTGCCCGTCACTCCGCACCGTTGGAACAAGACATGAGCAAATAACACTCGCGAGTTCGTTTTAAAAAAAAGTAATAAAATACAGAATGCTTTTCCCAAGATCAGCATGTTGCGCGTGTTTTACCAATTGTAATCATAATATATATATACACGCCTTTAAATACTAACAAAGGACACCTTCAATATATAAAAAAATTTCTTGCAAATAATTGTATAGAAATCAATCCCATGTATATGATTCTCGATTATCTAGGATGTTAAGGATAGAACAATATTTACGTTTGTTTCGACCAAAAAAATAAAAGAGTGATGTATTATGTTCTAATAAAAACGTTAACTCCACAGACATGGTATAGAATGAGCACGTTAATAAAAAATACCTTGCAAGGTCTGAGAAAAATGCTGACAAAAGCCCTCGCGATCTTGGGCCAATGTCGTGTTTTCACCCAAGATCTCCAAACCACGAAGTTAATTCCACAACTACAAGTCGTAACTTCACTATGTTTAATTTGGAAAACTATAAGGCATTGGTTTGACGAAACCAACTGTTATTGGTTAGAGAGTTAGTTGTGTCAATGCTTTTATATTCAGACACTTTTCAGAATCATTACATAGTATTAGTATTGTAAACACAAATTACAATCACTGAAAAATATTTAGATAAAGGGCACACGCAAATGGAGTGTGATTCAGTGCACAGTATTATAGTGGGCCTTTTGATTCCAAAAGACCAGGAATAATATTAAATGACCCTACTGTGGTGGACTTATGGGTCCTCCAAAATGATATTGAAATACATATAGAGCCTTTGGATATGTGCGATATGGGGTCTTATCAACGTGCAAAGCATCAACATCAAAAAATACAACAAGATGGTATAAAAAAAAAAGTATTTTTACATGTTGTTGATCTTTGTCTTTTGAATACGCATTTTATGGGGTCGTGTCCATCAGCACAAAGATGAACTGCAATAAAAAGGTGTGCAGTATGTTCAGCGAAAAAAAATTACGGCTTATGTGATGAACCGTGTTTTAAAACATACCACTTGCGGGAAAACTACACTACATGGAATGTTAAATAATCAAGTTGTATCAATGTGTCCAAAATTATATAAAAATGAATTGATAATTCTGGCGTCTGCTATCAGATTACTCAAAGGTATTTGAGATTCTGTAAAAACAAGGTAGATGGCTCTTTCAAATAATGGAATCATTAAATGTATTCATATCAAAAAGGTAACATATAGGTTCGAAAATTTGTCACTAAAAATATTGTCGCTATAGCATAGTTGGATAATGCACCTTCCCCGGTTTGGAAAGAGATCCAGGTTCGAATCCCGGTGGCGCAACAATAATATTTTTTGATAAAATTGATTTTATATGTATATCTTTCTAATTAATATATTTAATCATAATATATTTTGAATGCCTGACAAACCAAGGAGAAGAAGACTTCTCTAAGTCTAGACGAAATGCAGACCAGAAGGCCACAATGACGGGACAGGACTGCCCTGCATGGGACTGACTTGCCCTGGTCAGTAACCTGAAGGCTGAATGACCACGCCAGGGGAGCCACTGCCACTTACGGAATATGATGACAGAGAAAGCTCAATTGCAATATATAAACGATCAAATAATGGAGAAATTGAAGAGGTGGAACAGACATGAACAACAACATACAGCGACTAGTGTTAGACTTCATTAAAAATGTTTAAAATTCGTAATGTACCATTAGGGAACGAAAAATCCTCACTGGCACTTTGTATACATTTCTAGAAGTAGACAGTGGGGACACAACACCACTTTTGGATGAGCTATTCGCAACACCGTCAATTCATGCAAGGCGATTAGCTGTTTGTCTTGTATACGCCAGTATTTTTACTCCGGTAATGGTCGTCAATTTAATCTCTGTCTTTTTAAAATACATTTATTACGATATTTCATTTTTATCATAACAATTAACTTCTTTTTTTTTACGTATTTTACATAACTTTATTGTATCAATATAATGTAAAATACACTCATCTATTGGAGATATTACTTACAAAGGCAAATTATTTTAAGTATCGATTCAAAACAGTAATACAAAAATTATTGATTTCCTAAGTTTAATTAAAAAATATATTTATAATATATGTTAGAAACTAAAACAAAATACCTCAATAAGCAAAATGTTATGCTCTTGTCTGATTAAAATTCCTTCAGATTATTTATATCGCTATACCAAACTTTAAAAATGGATTATCTCAAAACTTTATTTATTTTTCAATTTTTTACTGTATTGAACTGCCGCAGCGAATTGATTTCAAGAATTTCATTCTAAAAATGTTTCCAATCACGGATGATTATCTGTCTCTTCTGTGTAGAGTTTTTTTGAGCTTTTCTATGTGTATCCAACCACTCTGGCCGATGTTACAAATTCCATTGCGGGATCCATCATCTTGGCTGATGCGACGTGAAGTTGGTGTTATGTTACCGTGGCAGACGTCATCCTCGTAATGAAGGACCGCCAAGAAGAAAAATTAAGTTTTATACTAACTTGCAATACAATATTGAAAGTAATGTGTGTATGTGTATGGTGGCAATACTGTTGATGAGAGTATTGTATTATGTGCGTGTTCCATTAATATGTGAAATGCCTCTTTGACAAGACGTGCGAGATGATTCTTGAGCTTTCCAATGATCTTTAATTTAAACGCGAAATGGTGACCGGTGACATTGACTTAGCCAAAGCCGATTTTTGTTGAGTTTACAAACCCGTTTATGGTCATCAACTCTTTTGGAAATTGTACGCACTGTTTGTCCCAATCATGGTGAGAAGGTAGGAGACACAGCGGAATAGGCCAGAGAACTCTACACAGAAGATTCTGAATGGTCATGAAAACCTAGATTAAATATGTTTGGGTCAAATATCACACAAAAGTAAGCCAAAGTGGTTAATATTCTCTGTAAATTATGATGTGAGGATGTTTAAACACCACGAATTATTTAAACTGTATATTAAAAAAAGGGCCAAACTCAGGAACGTATTTAATTTTTATAATATATTTAAAATATTTGATACCGTCTATCATGCACGGAATGTCATTGAACACAAAACTATATATATCAACTACGCATTATGTCATAGAGCTAAATCAGTGATCTATTGAAAAAAAAACACATATACAAAAAACACTTCTAAGTCATAAGTGTAGATGACCATGGCCAGAAAATAAGCCAGATCATCTCAATTTAATAGAAATTTGTTTTACACAGTGGGCGAATAAATTTTTAAACCATCCTGTAGATTTCAGAAATAATGAATTTCTCAAAAAAGATTTACCATGATGAAAAGTATGCCCGTTCTGTTTAATTTTTTAAATCATTATTGTTTTCAAAAACTGAATTAATTTAGTAATAATTTCTGGAAAAAAACATAAGATCAATGATATTTTAAAAAAAAGGGTTCTTGTTTATTATATGGGTAAGTGAATAATTGTGATGTTTTGTTGGACAAATATATTAGTCCTACTGGTACTAACAACACTTTGGCTATTTATTATTTTTGCATCAGTATAATTAACAAATATTGTCAATCCTTAAAATCAAAACATTCAAATTTGATGTTTGTAAATATTGTAGCCATCAGTAACACTTGTACAAGCACGCTCATTTAACAAACAGATACCATAAAATAGCACCTTACTAGCAGCAAGATAAACCGTGATTGTAACTGATGTGAGATTGGTGTTCGATTGTAGCAATGATCGGTAAGTGATTATTAATAATTCGGCGAACGATCACTGGTACATTAGAAACTAAACTAATAAGCATTAAATCACAATCTTATAAGTAACCAGTCATTGGTACAATCAAACACCTATCACACAATCATCACAAACATCGCTAATTCTCAAGGACATGTGATGACGGCACTATATTTCAACTACCGTAATGAAGAAAATATTAATAAACTACAAAAAAGTTTAACATTGAAAATAATAATTCTGAAATGCAAAATAATGTGTACTTGCAAAAATGAGAAGTTATTAAAAAAAATTGTGATATGAACATGTTTTTCTAACATTAATTTTAAATATTTTTATAAGACATTTAATTATGAATATGTATGAAAAAATTTTAGAAATAAGAAATTTATGATCATTAGTTTTGTTTAAAGAGCTAAAAACGTAATAAGGCAAAATGCATGTATGAACAAAGCAATTATTGTTGATTGTTAAAAATGATTAAATAATGAAGCTTTTTAAAAAACAAATATATATGCAGCTCAAGAAGACAGTTAGGCCTACTTAAAATAATAATAAAACTATATTTAAATAATTTCTTACAATACTTAAAGAAGTGATTCTTTATGAGCTTTATCATATTATGTGTACATATCTAAATTAATATTAACATTTCTGTGTAACACCTTATGAACAGTTATGATCTTCATTATTAAATTAACTTTTTCCCGTTGAAAAAAAAACAAATTTTTATTTCACACCTGTGCAGCTTTCACGACACTATTTATCATTCTGTCAATAATAAATAAAAAAAACTAAGTTGCCTTTTTTATATACAATTATATGTTCGACATTATCTTTGTTATTGTAGTCCTCTGGCCTGTTGTGCTGGATTCAACATCACTTTTGTTTATTAAGTTGAATATTTTCTGGCCACGGTTTCATTGTGTTACATAATAGAACTGGTTTAAATGTTATAATAAGATGACCTTAGAACTATATTGCGCTATTTACACTTAAAAATAGATCTCACACACACAACAAATATCTATATAACTTTCCAAAACAGTATTGTTAGACATTAATTAATCAGTTTGTTGCTGTGGAAAAATTTGATTATCAAATTGTCACAAACGTGAACATTCACAAAAATTCCTTAAATTTAGCAGACCTTAGTGTTGTGCCTCGCACCTTGCTTGAAGCAACCGCCAGTCAAGGGTCAGCATTGATTTCTGTGTTTCTTGAAGCACCGTTTGTCGGCCTGCCGGGCGAGGATGTCGCTCACGTGTGACTTGTGCTGGAACACTCGCAGCACATTGGATCGTGCTTCTGTCACTCCCTCTCCCACAATCTTTGTGCGTTGAATATTTCCCTGTAAATAAATTTGCACATGAATTACACCTAAAAGCAAACTATGGAGAAGAGTGAAAAAGGTTTATTTTCGTCAGTTGTGACATCTTGTAACATCTTTGGAAGTGTAAAATAACATTTGCTCCAAGAGAAATAAAAATTCAATTATTGTAAATGGACTTGGGCTTAGAGCAGCACGCATTGGGTTTTTTTTTACACGCACTGCGATTTTAAACTGCGTATTTTCAGTTCAGTATCAAAATGGATATTCAGGTGAGTGGCAAAAGAAACTTGAATGGACCAAGTATGGACCACAATAGATGAGACCCTCTACAGACATCTTACTTCAACATGTAGAAAAATCTCAATTAAGATGCTATTTACAATATAAATGATTACCCAGAGGTGTCTTGTCTTATTGGCAATTCCGGAGGGAAAGCGGCCAGTGGGTAGCCCCAGACTAAGTTGGTATGAAGACAGATTGGACTTTGATTATTCGTCAAGTACTGAAACAGTGCAAGACAAAGGAAGATAGCAGCGCCATATTGAGATCTCCGATAAACATTTTAAAGTTGATTTGTGATGTTTTCAGAAATGTATTGAATATCCAACATCAGAGCCGACATAAAAAATTTCAAAGTGGGATTTCAGTCAAATAAATAAACCTAAAAGTAAATGATGTTTAGTTGATAGCACGCTCGTTAATCCTGCAACAAATCCAACCATAACTATCGCGCAAAAGATTTTTACAATTATTCAGCCTTACTATGCATTAATAGACAGCTTACAAAAGGAAATTATCCCAGGCGCAACTTTAGAATGAAGAAGACATGAAAGAATACCACAACCAGCTGGAGAAATATTGGGAATTAGCTGTGAAGTTAACCCAGGACCAAGACTTGTGGAGATACATTACGAGTCATTTAGAGTTCGATCTTTATGATCTATAGATCGCCGATTGCTGTTCCATTACCCCCTTCTCTACAAACAGAACACAATGTGTTATCTATGGCTTTAGAAATGAGTTAACGTTTACTATTGGAGTGCGTTAGACTGCTGACAAGTTATCTTCAACAACGGAGAACAACGGAGTACATTTTTTGAAGCCAGAAGACCTGTGGCTCTAGTGGAAGAAGAATTTCAGATACCTAAAGAAGCACCTCAGGTGGGTTGTGTTTCATCCCGGTGTCCGGTTCGTCCTCGAGCCCCCTTGTTTCCTAATCCTGTTTCTGTCCCTAATTCCTTCTATTCATCCATCCCCAGTATCCCTATTCTCGTGTGCGATCATCTTGGGTCAGTCGGAGATTGCGCACACAGTAGTTAAAAGGTGTCCACTGACCGATAAAAAAAAAATCACAACATCAACTATATACTGAAACAAAACAGATAGAAAAAAATCAAGTTTTCATCCAGTACCCAATTTATACTAATATAGACAGGATAAGAAATATAAAGTTATAAAAAAAATACATGTTGCACACAGGATTCCACCTCATGACAGGCTCAGGAAGCAGCTTCTCGTGAGGAGTCGCCGCGCGCGGAGCGCCGGCAGCCACACTCTGAAAGGCCCGCTTGGAGATATGTGGAATTCCACTGGACGAAATCCCTCATTGTGTTTTACGATTCAGCGGCCTTGAAAAGGGGTTTTTCTTATTCGGTCCAGTGGCACCAAGCGGGCCGATGGGCGCTGAGCATCAGTTGCGGGCTCCGCAAGGGGCCAGCCACCACGTACCAACTCGCGGTGGCGGAGCTACCAGCGAGCGGTACAGGAGTGGTTTGTTGCTCACCATGGGCCCGCAGGGGGCACATGGTGGGGCCGCAGGCGGCCCTCGGTAGAGCCGCCCATTGTATTTTGTATGGGGCGACCGTCCACCGGATGTAATTGTTTTGTGAATTTAGATTTCGGACGGTCGCCCACATTTGTAACTTTTTGTTGTGGATATCACGAGCTAGCTTGGTAATTAATGTTTAATGCTCGCGATATCCACACATGCTTGTATTGTTTTGTATGGGGTGATCACCCATTGAAAATAATTGTGTAAATTACGGGTGATCACCCCTCACCCCCTGTTTATTCCATGTTGATTGTTATATAATAAATGACTTGATTATGTTGTGGATATCGCGAGCTAGGTATTATTGGTATTCGTTTATTGCTCGCGATAATCCACAACTATTTTGCATTTTATTTGTTTTAATGTCTGGAGCCCGACTTTGGCACGGTATTAAAACCGTGCGTTATCGAGCTCCGAATATTGTAGTTCGACGGACCGTCGCATGGCGGCGGTCGCGTCTCAGCGGTCAAGTGATGGGGGTTGTGAGACCCCCCACCACTGCTGGATGAAATATGAAATAAATAGGGGGGATACCGCAGTTCAGAAGTCAGTTCTCGTCTGCGGCCTTGCAGAGTAACATCTCTCTGCCTTTTACTTTTCTCCTGCACGCCTCACATCTGTACGAATATGGCAAAATGGAGTACTACCGCCGGCGAAATTGGAGCACTCAGACTAGCCCGCACTTTTCAATGCGTTCGGCGACATCTGGGTGTTCCCTAGCGGCGGCGTAATTGGGCAACCACTTTTGTTTGTGCGTAACAATACATGACACATTATACAAACCTTGAGTAGTTCACAGATGGTGTGATGGTCAGTTTGCGGTTTGCTCTCTAAAATTCTGAGAAGGGCTGCAGCCTGCTGCAACACTCCTGCCTCCAATTCAGCCTGAAAACATTGTTACCTTTTCATCATTTTGCTCAATGGCGATTTATTGAAATATACAATACCAAATGTAAATGTTGTATTGTCTCGATTTATTTGTGTATTTCTTTGAGAATGTATTGTTTTAACTTATTCTACTAGACTATGAAATTGTCTCGAGAACACAGGTCTAAAATAAAAAAATCTTGATAATTTTATCTTTCCTTTGTATATTTTTGTGAACTGAAAGCAAAAATGGCTTTTAAAACGATGTATGCTGTTTTTTAACAAATTATTAATAAAAAATAGCTTGATTATGTCAAAAGAGCGTGTCGATCACGCAATTAATAGTTGGAAAATTCTTAAAGTTCTAAATAATACATAGATAGGTCTCGCTACAACTATTCATGTCTCCTCTCCTCCCCCCACCATCATTATGACTGGATGACTTGTATTGTAGAGATATTAAGTATTGTACCAGAAGTATTGTAGAGATATTAAGCTTAATTAGCAGACTAATTATATTAAGTCTCCACATTTTTATGAAATAGTTTGTTAAAGCTGTGGCAAAAAATAGAAACTGCTTCGGATACCTCTGCAAGAAATTTCCTCACATTCAGAAGCCGAGCTAAAAGAGGGCATATTGTTGAACCATATGAAGACTAACAAGACAAGACTTCCACTCCATGATGACTGAAACTGAAAGACTCTCGGATTACCTGGAAAAGTGTTGTAACTATGATTCTACAAAATAACACCCTGACTATGTAATATAAACATTATTAAAAATATACTGCAAAAATTTGAAGCCTCGAGTTGCTTAATAAAAAGATCAATTTTTCAATGCAAACCTAAACTTTATTCCTGAAAATCTTAGCGTGCATACGTGCACATGAAAAGGAGACTCAAAATACACAAAATTTATTGATGAATTGCGTGTTATTGAAATTCTAAATATGCATATTTTTTAATACATGTAATATATTGTGTATCGCATAGGATAGAGAAGTCGTTGAAGTGATGCGAATTAATGTTGTAAGGACACGAGGCAGTGATTTGGAGGTATAATCATCAGCATGGCGCCAGGGAGAGACGTGGGATAGATTTCAGTAAAAAAAGACTGCCATTTTCTTATTGTTTGTAAGTAAAATAAAAGGAGGTATTCTGCAAACGGGATCGCATTCTCAATTTTGTCATTCCGTTTACCTGTCACAGTGTACCTAGATTGAACATCTTTTGTGTTTTATTTGTCATCATCATCGCCAGTTGAGAGGAACGGAAATCGGCAAACCACCTGTGTCTCCTGTATGGAACATTATGTATAGGTAGAGAAAATTACCAGATCGTCCATCTGGGCTGTGAGATGATGTATCTTCCACCCGTTTGCCTTCTGCAGTACGTGTCTCTGTGCCGCCAGTTCCACCACGGACGGGCGCCGTTCTTCATGCCTCCTGACATCTGTGGGCCGAGTGAAGTGGAGTGCTGTCGCTCTCCAGCCACACTTCCAGCCAGCACCCAACAGTGCTCCTGCGGATGTACAAATTAAATACACAATAAATAATTTATATATACAATGTGTTTATTAATATTCATCAATAAATAAATAATCTGTCACTAGATGATAAGACAGCTGATCTGAATGTACGAACAGCATGCTAGTTACTTTAACTACTTACGTCTCCTTGGCTTCTCTCTTTCAGGTGGGGGTAGCGCTGGAGCAGGCGGTGTGGCAGGCGGAGGCGGTGGGGAAGGTGCCGGGGGTGCAGGCCCCCCCTCAGAAGGGAACTCACACTCTCCGCCCCTTGGACGCTCACTGGTCAAGCTGGAATGAATAGTAAAATATAATCATTTCACTTACGAATATGATATAACCAGAAGCCAAAACCCAAAATCAATCTACGGATTTGGATTAATCGTTCCTTATGTATTATATAACCTCAACCATACAAGAAAAACTGATAATAAAACAAAACCATCATGATGGAATTATGATTTTCCTGAGTTCCATGAGATAGATTGTCAACACGAGCAAGCCGGGCACACTATCTAATTTTGTGTTACACACGTAACGTTTGGACTGTTCACGTTAACGATCTGCCTCACTAATGCGGAACCCGGAATAAAGCTGTTGCAAAGTGCATTAGCTTACTGGATGCGTGAGAAAAAAGTGAAAATTTAGCTGCAGATATTATTAGTGATGTTTGTCCTCTTTCAACTTTACTCTGACCTGTGAAAGGAAACACCAGGCCTAGAACAAGATAAATTAGAAAAATCTTCATCTAAAGACAGAAAAGCAATCTAGCATTGTTGTGTGTAAAGTAAATGTGATGTCTATTATAAATCCAAATTCACAGCTTGATTCAGTCACATTTTTGTAGTAAATCTTACTTATCATCATTTCAAAACGAGTGAAGCTTCTAATCAAATTTATTTATTTGTAGCTATATAATACAATGTTAGAAATCTATTTGGACTGTGCCCGTCTCATTAGAGAAATTCTGTGTCAAGACGGGCATAGCTAACAGAATGATCTGTTATACTGCTATTTGCTATTTATTTAAAAATACATATTTGCTAAAAGATAGTTGGTTTCTAATCCAAATTAAGAAACTTATAAAGTATAATATAATAATTTAAAAAAAAACACAATAATTAATGTAAAAGTTGTGACTGAGGCGCTGTAAAAATTCACTCACAGCTGTTTCCTCGGCTTTTTTCTCGGAGAGCAATTATTGTAAGCGGGCTGATCCATCTGGCTTAAACTGTGAGACCCCGTCTGGTTCATCTGCGCTGTCGGCTGCACAACTTGACTCACGGCCTGAGTTAAAGCCTGCATATCCCTGGGCTGACTCACGGCTTGGCTCAGAGAATGTAGGTCTCCGGACTGGACGACTCGGCTCAAGCCGTGCAAGTCTCTGGACTGACTAATAATTTGGTTCGAATGTATCTCTCGCGATTGACTCGCAGCTTGGGTCAACGAGTGTAGATCCCTGGGTTGAGTTACGGCCTGAGCCAGAGAATGGAGGTCTCTCGATTGGGCCACGGCTTGGCTCACCGACTGCATTGGCATAGGTGAGTCATCATCGTCGGGACCAGGACTGGAAGCGGCAGACACGGTAGTAGATCCACCGGGAGAGGGAGGTGGGGAGGTGTTCAAGGGTGGTGGAGGGATGGCACACTTGAGAGGGGAACTGAAAAATAAAAAAACAGAAGAGATGTGAAAAATTAATAATGAAACAAGAAAAATGAGTAAATTGTTTTCATTAAATGTTAATTTAACTTACCCTTCATTATCTCTCTTGCGTAGAATAGACGGTCTCTGGGGACCGCCAGGGCTACTTGGCGCTCGAACCAGATCACTTGAATTTCGCTCTATTGCTCCAACTATAGTTATAAAATTTAAAACAATAAATAATCAGCGTTCACAAAAAAGTATGAATGGAAAATAATGGAACTGAATCGTTAATTATTTAGCTCTCAGGCATATATTGTGAAATACTGAAGACACTTCAATATGTTAACATATAATTTCATTACACAGTGCACATAAAACTATTGATTAAAATAAATTTTATAATATAATAAAATGTTTTTATATTGTCATTGTGAATAACATGTTATTTATAATAATAATATTTTTTTTTTTGATTCATAGTACAGTACAGTGTGTTATTATATTGTTTTAATCAGATATCATTACAGTAAAGTGAAACGGTACCCTGCCTGCTACACTAGTATCTTACTGTATTATAGCAGACAGTGCCTTTCCGGTATAGTAATAAACAAAGTGTAGTGTTCAATATACTAATAAATATACATAAAGAGTAAATCAAGATGCGATTAGATAGCATATAAATACAATGTTCAATGTACATAAAAAGTAAAAAAATATTATATAAAGAGTAAAACAATAAATATAAATATAATGTAAAAAATAAAATAAACGCAATGTTCCATTTATAAAAAATTTAAAAATTAAGTAAAGTATGAGTAAATAAAAATATAATCATTCCAATTCCAAAAATATAATCACTCACAAACACATTTAGTCTACTAACCCATATCCGTGGACTGAGTCACGGTGAGATAAGTCACAAAGATTTTGTTGACATAAAACTCAGCAACAAGTAAATATGTTGAGATTTTGATCTGGAGATAAACTCAGAGATCATATTGATATTAATTACATCAATAGACTGACATTTGATGTGAGGCACGCGATGGTGAATCTCTGAAACTAAGTATGTACACGGTGGATTATGAAAGACGAGAGTTGTCTCCAAAGAATTTCATCGGAGCGTAATCCCTGTCACAGAGATTGTTTCGGGCTTATCCAATATCCGATGATTATGATTATAACATAGTTCAGATTATTGCAAAATCTCGAGGTTTGAATTCAGTGATAAATGACTACCTTACCAAAAGAATTGACGTGACTCGCAGCCATCACAACATTGTTCAGCGACTGTTGTGCAGATGACGACTGCACCTGCATGGGCAGGGACGTATGTGTGATGGACTGGGACATGGTGGAGAGCATTCCCTGCTGCTGGAGGGATGCTGAGGGAGCTGACTGCGGCAGCGTAGGGGCCGCGGGTGCCACTCCGGATGATACTTCATAGTAGTAAGTGCCACCTACTGTGCAACAATTGAATCACTTGTAAGCTTACATTTTGAATTTAGACAACTTGAACTAATGATTATAGATTAGTCTAATAAAAAGTCTAATCGCTCAAGGTTTAAAAAGCTTTATTAATTGTGTTTGCGATTGACTTTTAAAATGTATTTTTTAAAACATATTTGTGTTTTATTTAAATATGTTCATAAATGAATTTGACTCTTATTATAATTAATATTAAAACTCTAATAAAACTATATAATAATAATCTACAAATGCAACAGTTGAAAAAAGAAAAAATTTTTAAATAATTTTAGCAGAATTAAAATAGACATTAAAAACCTTCATACCTGGACGGGGTGAAATGGTCGGCCTCACACCTATCGTGGCAACTCCAACAATCTAAACAAAAAATATTTTACCTATACAGATATTTTGTGAAGGGTGGTGCGAGGAAAAAAAGAATGAAAAAAATACTGAATCTATATTGGCATCTTTACACCCGCGAGTTTTCTGCATTTTTCAAGCAATTTATGCTGAATTCTGTTGTCTTCGAAAAGAAATAATCATTATTGAAAACTGCGTGCAATGACAATTCCACATATTTATTGAACTTGATAGACTAAATGTATTGTTTTTAGTGTATTCCAACCTATGATTCTGTCATTCCGTCATCCCGTATTTCGGCGTTTGTGTAGATAAAAGTTATAGGTTATAATTTATTATCTGACAAGCGAGCGAGTTTGCATTTTTCGGAATATTATTAAGTTAGATTAACATATTGTATACTTAAGTTAGCATCGTCGGTAGCAGCATAACCCGAGTTTGTGTTGACTGCACGCCAATGCCAAATGTGTGCACATAGAAAACTAAATAAGTATTACTTACCATCACGCTGTTTCCCCGCGGGGATGGGCAATGAGGATAGAGTGCCACACTCTTCTGTCCTGACACACATTCTTGCCTTATCCACATTCATACAAGCTCGCCGATTGTTGAGGCTTCTGACAGAACCATTCTCCATTATCTGGTTTACCTGGTCGTGCCAAGTCTTCCGCGGGCATCCTCTATTTCTTGCATCATGTATTTTTCTTACCATTCTCTCCTCATTCACCCATTCCATATGAACCAAACCATCAAAGTGATCCTTTCTTAATCTTATTCACTATACTAACATTAGCTTTACATTCTTTCCTTACTTCTTTATTCTTTACTCTGTCATAAATAGATTTGCCACATATACGCCTAAATGATCTCATTTCCACTGCATTCAGTCTACTTTCATTCCTCTTCTGCCAACTCCAGGCTTCATTTCCATACGTCAGTGTCGGTACTAGGACTCCATTGTGCACCACTAGTCTTGGTTGACAAATTCCTGTTAGATTTAATTGCATTCAAAGCGCCATTCACTTTATATCCTGCGGTCACCCTCCTTTCGATATCATTCTCAGCCTTTCAGTTTCTATCTAACATACTTACAAATATATAAACTCATCTACTTGTTCCAAACGTTTATTACTCACAAGTGTTTTACATGGTGTCTTGCTTTTCTCCTTCTCGAATACCATCACTTTTGACTTGTTAACATTCATCAAGAGGTGGCTTTCCTTGCATACATCGTACATTCTACTCACTAGACTCTGTAGTTCTTGTTCATTATTGGCCATTAGTACTGCATCATCGGTGTATAATAAACAGCATACAATAAAATTGCCCATTTTTTGCTCCTTCATTCATATATTCCGGTATTAGATGCTAGATATTATTTTTAAATGATCTATTTTAATATTCCTCAACTTTTACGAAAATATTTTTTATTTACCTTTACACAATAAAAAAAGAAACGTCTTATGTTAATGTACATACATCTATAAAAACAGTAAACATTACCTCTGAAGGAATAAATTGAACTAATTAGAAAAAAATTCTATTAAGTAAATCAATATATTGGATTTCTACACAGACCACCAAATATATAGACATGAACTAATCCAAATTCCTTATGCAATCAAATAGCTCTGTGACTTTTTATAAAAATATGATTTAATTAGAACGAAAATTTTAACACTGACAATATAATATGCATTAATGTAAAAAATATGTCTGTTTACAAAAAGATTTACTTTTCGAAGGTAAATACTTTTACTGTTGCATAAATGTGTATCAGATTTGTTTCCACCAAGATTGTGTGTAGAATGCCCCTCATCATGCTATATGTAGACTTTATTTCGTCTCTATTCATTTACTGGTCGGTGGATTTCTATAAGTTATACTGTCTCCAAAACTAAGATATTATAAAACACAATAAGCTGGTTACCTTTGCCGGTTGATAATTTCTTTGCGCTAGAGGTACAACTTTGGAGGCTGAAGTTCTTATAGGATTCACAGCTTGAAGACCTGTAAAATGAAAAAATTTATCACATTAGATCCAAAGATTTAATAAACAGAATACACATTATTATTCTTACTTACTTACTTACTTACCATCACGCCGTTTCCCCGTGGGGGTAGGCAGAGAGGATAGAGCGCCACACTCTTCTGTCCTGACACACAATTCTCGCCTCATTCACATTCATACATCATGTCATACAAGCTCGCCGATTGTTGAGGCTTCTAACAGAACCATCCTCCATTATCTGGTTTACCTGGTCGTGCCAAGTCTTCCGCGGACGTCCTCTATTTCTGGTTCCATCAACACTTGCGTCATATATCTTTCTTACCATTCTCTCCTCATTCATCCTTTCCATATGACCAAACCACCTAAGTGATCCTTTCTTAATCTTACTCACTATACTAACATCAGCTTTACATTCTTTCCTTATTTCTTCATTCTTTACTCTGTCATAAATAGATTTGCCACAAATACGTCTAAGTGATCTCATTTCCACCTTCCTTTCCTTTTCTGCTTAACATTTATCATGAGGTTGCTTTTCTTGCATATATCGTACATTCTACTCACCAGATTCTGTAGTTCTTGTTCATTATTCGCCATTAGTATTGCATCATCGGCGTACAATAAACAGCATACAATCAAATCGCCTATTTTTGCTCCTAGATTCATACATTCTAGTTCTTTCACACATTTATCCATATACAAGTTGAACAGCCATGGAGACATTACACAACCCTGCTAGACACCCTTTGTAATGTCAAACCATGGTGTGAGTGCTCCATTGATTCTTACACACGCAGAACTTTCTTCGTATAGGGATGCAATTGCGTGTATAAGTTTACTATTCACCCCGTAATCAGAGAGTACTTTCCATAACTTTTCTCTTATAATTCTATCATATGCTTTCTGTAGATCTACGAAGGCACAAAAAAGTTTTAGGTTTTTCGCCAAAAACTTTTCCGTCATCACTCGTAGAGAAAAGATCTTATCCATGCATCCTCTTCCACCCACAAATGCCCCTTGCACGTCCCATACTTTTTCTTTCGTCACCATTCTTGCTCTTTCTATTAAAATTCTTCCATACAGTTTACCTACAGAGCTCAGTAGACTAATAGCCCTATAGTTACCACATTCCATTATCGACCCTTTGCCTTTGTAAAGAGGCATGATAACAGCCCTCCTCCAATCTAGCGGGGTGTGGCTCTCTTCCAAACATTGATTGAAGAGCGTAGCGAGAAGCCACAAGATAACTAATGGGCCACCAGCCTTGATATACTCTGCAGCAACGTTATCATACCCCACAGCCTTACCATTCTTCATATGTTTTATTGCGCACTTTATTTCTTCCATACTTATTGCATTTATATCATTTTCTTCGTTCAAACTTACCCCAGAGAGCCTCTCAGGTGCTTCCTCATTTGCATTCTCTACACTTTCATACGTTTCCTGGAAATATTTCATCCATCTATCTTTTATTTCATCCTCATTCGTTAACATCTCCCCATTTACTGACTTAATAGCTTTCATACTACTGCTTTCAGCACCACATCGAGATTTTTTGACCGCCTTCCAGAAGAATTTTATATTATCCTGAAAATTCTCAGTCATTTTCACCCCTTCTTCTCTTTTCAGCCGCTCTTTCCTTTCTTTCACACCAGATTTAACTTTTTCCTTACAGACATTGTACAGGACTTTTGCTCTTGTATATTCATCCCCATTTACTGTCAACAGATAGCGCCACGCATTCTTCTTTTTTTTCACAAGTTTCTTTATGCCATCGTCCCACCGTGCATCACCTTTCTTCCTTCCTTGGGTAGCTATCCCACAGGTTTCTTTCGCTGATTCGCATAAAGTAACCTTAATGTATTCCCATGCATTGTCTATATTCAGATCATTCGCTCCTTGTTCACTCAATTTTTCACACACTTTCCTTTCAAATTTTTCTCTGACATCATCCCTTTGCAGATTCTCAATTTTGACTCTAGATGGTGCCGATACTGTTTTTTTCATGGACCGCCATCCTTGGAATAAAATTATTCTTGAAACAACGAGGAAATGGTCAGTTTCCATCTCGGCGCCCCGAAACACTTGAGTGTCAACAGTAGTGAATCTCAGTCTAGAGTCAACCACCACAAAATCGATCCTCGACCTTTCATTTCCTCTCTTCCATGTGTACTGGTAGATTTCTTTGTGATCAAAAAAGGTGTTTGAGATAAAAAGGTTCCATTCCAAGCATACCTCAAGTAGACTTTTTCCATTCCCATTCATCTTTTTGTCACCGTACACACGAATGGCTGACTCGAAACCATCCCTCCGAGTCCCTACCCAACCATTCAAATCGCCTGCTAAAATTATTATTAAAAAAATAAAGTATTAAAAACATAAAAAAGATTTTAACACATCATTTTATTTTAGTACGGTGTATAAAAATAATATCTCTGATAAATTTACCTTGAGGCGGCGGAGTTCTTTGCGGAGAAGGAGTATTGGCTGGACGAACAGCTCGGGCCACCACTGAAAAAGTAGAATTCACTTTCATCTTACTACTTAAAACCGATAAAAGCTTTACTGGTAAACTAAGAAAGCGCACACCATAATAATTAAGTATAAAGAATTATTTAATTTTATTATATCTCATCCACTGCCATTCTAAAACCTGATCTCGCTCAATTTATTTGAAATATTATTAAGGATGTAATTTCATTTTTCAAAATTGAAATTTGAGAAATTCTACGGGGATTACATACTCTTTCAAGCCGGGACTAATAGTTCAACTTATTATAAGTGTCACATAGATACTAAAGGATGTTATTTGTTATGTAAATCATGCTAGAGAGTTGTGAAGGACAAAACTTCATTTTGTAATGAACGCTTCACGAAATGTATGTTCACCAACCTGAAGTATTCAAAAAGAACGCTTCATTCGAAATATGTTGGTATCACAGATTGGGCCACTCTCGATGCAGGTTGTAATCGCTTTGCATGATATTAAGAGATGACAATAAAATCGCCGATAATATAAAACATGTTCACACTTCAACATCGAAAGAATCTTGTTGAATTCCTTTTTGTGTTCAGAGGAGCAAAGGAAACTTACCAGTGGCTGTGGTCACCTGAGGAGTCACCTGTCTTAGTGACGGACGCGGCGCTGAAACCTAGAAATGTTAAAAATACATTAATTAATTGATTTTATATTTTTGATAATCTACAAATTATTAAAGTCTTGAGCTATATTCGGAGAAGTTTGTATGTCGCGATATATGTACCCAAATCTGTCACACACTAGAATCGCTGTAACTCTATTCTCCCTCGTGCGATATGCGTTTTGAAAATTTTGGCTGACAGCCGAAGATTGACATGAACTTTTCCCTTTGACACTTTTTTCCTCTTCTTTTAATCGCGCAACCTAATTTAGTGATTTTTCACCTATTCACTCTTTTCTCAGACTGTGCATAAGCAATTTTTGTTTTTTAACATTCTGCGGATAGACCACCGCGTACTCGAATTTATGTGTACCATTTCAACCTTACTACTATTTTTTTTACCTATGAAACGCCGCATCAAAGATTGATTTTTTACCAGCCCTACCTATATCTGAAAAAATTTGGCTCGAAAGTGATACAAATTATCCCGAAAATTTCACAAAAAGTCCACAGATTTCATATAGTTAATAGCCTATAATAATGTCGTTAAAACATGGAGTCGAGGACTCTCATTCGTCCAATTCATAATATAATATGGCCGTCTCCCGTCTGACAGTTAATTCACAACGGCAGATAAAGAACAGATGTTTTCTTTGACTTTTAACTATGAGATAATTTAACATTTGATAAGTGATGATTTTATTTCGTACATACTATTGTAATAACAGCTGTTAGAGTTTTTCGCGGTTTTTTTTGTCAGATTGTATATTGTATTGTATTGTATAAACATATTGTATTTGTATTATTTTTCGAGAAACATTGATTTTATGATTATTAATTATTTTAACGGACATGTATTACGCCTGTGGATTGACAATAGACGAAACACTGGCGTTAGTAAATTGTCTTCCACAGGCGCATAGCTAATAATTTGAATTAAAGAGATATCTCGTGGACACATTATGATTTTGTCTGAGTTTTAGTTCAATATTTGTTTTTAAAACTTCTGGAGATTGACAAAAGTGTAAATTAGTATCTTTCTCTCTTCTTCTTCTTATTTTCCTATCAAAACACTTTTTATGGTTTTATCAAAGTACATTAGCGAATTTTTAATTTTTTTAATCTGGAGATCGACAACAGAATACAACGTCTCCGCATGGAACATTTGCAACCTTGCGGTTGCATCGGGTAATCTAGTGAAATTATTAAAAAAATATATTACATATTTCATTTAAATGCTAATAATAATTTTAAGGTAGTTCAAGAACAATAATAAATATGAATTAATAATAAGAAACATTTAATTACTTGTAAAGTGTGGGGCCGCGGTGGCCGAGGAACATAGCACTGCGGAGTGCCGGTTGACCAACCTTAAAAAACAAAATATTCATTAAAAATTAATAAGGAATTATTATATAATGTATGTAAGAGTATCTTTATTACAGAATAAGAAAATATTTACTCGGTGTAGGTGATGGAGTAGGGGCTCTCGGAGCTGCAGATCCTCGAGGTACTGCGAGACTAGCTACAGCTGCTGGACCTAAGAATTTATGTCAATTTAATCACATTACAGCTTTGATGCAATTTATGTAAGACTTTTTTTATTTCTTTTGTGGCGCTACAGTCCAAATCGAGCTGTGGCAGAAAAAAGATTAATTTTCAACTTGTGTTAAATGCATCACTTATGTACTTATGCCTCAATAAAAACAATAAAAGTTTGAAGACAAGAAATCTTACCAAGTCCTATTTTCATAGCACAAGAAATAAGCTTATTAAAAAAAATAATTGTTTATTACTTTATTTTAAAAATATACACATCTATCTAATGAATTTCTAAATGATATAAAATTATTCTTACCCCTGGGAACATGATAGCTGGTCGTCAACTGTTTTGCTGCTGTTGCTGGCTGCACTGCTATGGCTGTGGACAGTTTGTACAATTCATATAAATTTACAAGTGTAAAATGGCTTTTCTGAGACGGCCTCTTCATTTAGGAAAGATGTTAATATTGATCTATTTGTTATTGGATGATCTGCTAAGGTGCTGTTTGGAATATTTATTTGACTTTTGACTGAACAATGTGCAGTCTGTACGAGTTGGCTCTGAACACATCAGTTGTATAGAGAACAGGTCGCAGGGCTAGTACCAATATCCAATTTGGAACAAGTATAGTACAGTAAAACTCCATTAATTCGTAACAAACCAAAATTAAAATGCGTTGTCAGTTTATGCGTCTGAATTTTTGTGCGCGCCACCGTCGTCAACATTATGATTTTCATACTGAAAAACATGGCGACTGTCTATTATTTCAGCTTTTTATGTGTCGAAATGTTTATCAAATAATCATTTTCTTCTCACTAATGAAGGTGTGTGGTGACATGGCGAGTCCAATATTAAAAATTGGATTCTTCAAACGATTCACCAGTGCTTGATGCAACAAAATTACGGGCATTTTAATTTGATTAGCGGTCAAACTCGCCTTTTCCATCAAAATTGGACAAGAAATTGGAATATTAAAAAACCCGTGAATAATAATGAAAAACTTTTGAATCTTCATAGGACGTTGAAGCTTATTATTTTTCCGCGATTTTTCAAGTTTGAACTTAGAAAGGTATTCGGAATTGAAATTTTCCCGCTGATTTTATCTTTGACATCAATTTTTGTCAGTTTTTAAATAAGTTCCACATTTTCAAATGGTCAAGGATTTACACGAATTACAAGATGTTCATGCCATTTTAGAAAACAAAGTATAAAAAAAAAAAAAAAACAGACATAAATTACGAGATTCAATGAAAATTATTTTAATTAGTGGTTACAAGGGTGAGTAAAAATATATAATTCGCAACGCGCTGACAATCATTGTTGAAATAACAATAAATCTTATAAAACACACTGCAGCATTTGGTATACATAAATATGGTATCACTCAGTTCGGCTGCAGTCTTTCAAGCTCTAAGCATGCCGATCTATTGCGATAAGGAACAGCGCTGTGATTGACTGGGAGTGGAGCTAGCTACAGATGTTTATGAAGGACTAAATGCGTAGTCGCGCGAGTTTGGATTTAAAAACAAGTAAATATGCAAATTACGTGAACAAATTATTTATTTTGGGTTTGAAAAACGCATACAAACTACGAATAATAAGGTTTTACAAATTATCAGTAGAAATTAGTATGGAATGTTATTTTTGGGGCAAAATTTTTTGAAAAAAGTGCAAATTATGCGAATATACGAAATATGGGTACACGAATTAACAGCGTGTTACTGTATATATCCACATTTATTTCCAGTTTTGACACACATGATGAATTTTATCTATAACATTGTATTTATGCATCACTCTAAAGAAAACGAATAAATATAACCTGTTATCTACTTATTATAGAAAATTATGGGAACATCATTTATTAGAGTATACTTATGAAGAAGGCTCTTAATCATCCAGGGTTGTAGAGAAAAAAATAAAAATTTACCTAAATAATCTCCCCTAAAAAAAAAAACAAAAAAATACAAATGATCCTACATACATTAATGCACACAACTAAGTGACACGAAAATACAAGATTTGAGAATATAATCATCGATTGGAAATTCCGGTCAATGGATGTGTTCGCAATTTTGACAATTTTATTTGCTGTAATATTTTATCGATTTCAACAGTTTAATTTTCTGGTATAATTAATGAAGTCAAATGAAAAATTACCTTTTACATTTTAAATACATAATATTTTGATGTTTTTTTTAGTATTTGACTTTTTTACTGTCCTGGATAATTTGCACCCGGTTAATGCGAACCGTGGATAATTGAGAGCCCAATGTATGTGTGTGTACGTTCTGATTGTCAGTCAATAACAAAAAAGTAAAATGTATACATTTTTTTAAAAATAGAGATGTCTTTTCAATATTTTTACTCTTTTTCAAATTAAGCCAAGTGTGTATGCTATGAAAAATAAGACTAACTTGTTGTAGTTTCATGAGATTTTTTATTTAATATAACATCAAAATAGCACTTCAGATCATATAGGTTAAAAAATATATATATTATATAAAATATGGCAAAAAAAATTTTTTTTCATTAATTTCTGTAATTGCTATTTTTAAAGATGTATTTAAATCACAGAGTATGTCTTGAGGATTACCATTAATGATCAATTATTAGCTTATTCAGGGCCATGAATGTGCAAAACTTTACATGAAGCATCAGGCCAAGGATGTGCAAACACGCATGCGCCATTCGATCTTAAATACGCGTGAAGAATCACAATTTTCAACACATCACCTATTCGAAATTGTACTGTCATTTATTGACAACGATCCTGATTCCTCACAATATTTCTGAAAGCTTTAAATCTCGTAAAATCTGTAATTTGTCGATGCGCTTTATTTGACAGCTGCCAGAGGTCGCTAGGGTTGGACTAAAATAAGTTTTTTTAAAGGGGATTTCGCGAATCGTCCAATTTAGTTTGCTTTGTTTTTGTTGATATGATTTTTTGTTTGGATTCGTTTCCGATTATATTTGATATACGTATTCGACTGACTTTCTGTGTTTGACTTTGTTTATTTGTATTTTCTATACGAGTTTTTTCATATTTCTTTCGGTGACAACATTAAAAAATAAGTTTAAAAAAAAAATTTAAAAGTGAAATTGTGATAACCTTATTGTATATTTTCTTAAAAGATTTTCATTTAAAATAACTTAATGATAAATTTGGATAACCTAATTCTCCAGGTATCTCCCATAATAAATAAAGCTGGCATTTAAAAGGTTAACGATCATCAGGATTCAACTTTACTTGCAAATGCAAATGACATTGAAGAGTTCCTCATATTGTTGGAAAGAACCAATAATGAAATGGAGCTCACCATTAACAAGAAAAAAATAAAATAATAATTGTTGACCGATAACATAACATAATCCTAATAGGCAATTGCGAGGTCGTGAAGAACTATGTAAAGCTGAAATTAAAAGAAAAGTCATGACCCGATCAGTGATGGACTAATTGGCAATCAGATGTGTTAGTTTCCATGTAACTGTAACCATGTAAACGTATGGAAATTGTAACTTCTAAACCAGCATGAACCACAAAATGAAACTTACAATTTTTTTAAAGTACCAGTACACGTATCCTTGTCTTCTTCATGTTAGTGAAAACCCGAATCTTTTATGGGAGAACAATATATATTTTCTCAAAACCTCAGCAAAGCCCCGTTTTTGCCTGTCTCTGCAAAGAAAATTGAGCCTAGATCCAAGATGTTGGCAGATAAAAATAAAATAAATATTGAAATTTTGAGCTACACACTGATTGGGTTACCTGTGATAAAAAATACCTGAAATGGTCAAGCAACCACACCTAGGTGATTTTACATGGAATAACTCCATAAAAAAAAATAGTAGACATGGAGAACAGTTGTGAAATCAGACTTGGACCTTAATGATCTGCTATATCAGCAATCATTGTACGTATATAGAATCTTGTGGCGATTTTTTCAAAAAATAATTGTTTACCAAAAGAATAAAATATACATAATTGTCCAAACTTACTGTTCTGCGGTCTGGGTCCTGAGTTAGATACGGGAGTAGCGAGATGGGCATGCTGCAGCGGTAACGGGGGCAAGCTGAGGGGAGAAAGTAACCTCACCGCCGTGGGTAAAGCCCGAACTGTCGTCTGCCCGACTATGGGACCTCCCTGAAATAATTAACAATAGTTAGTAATAATTTTCAATTGGTTGAATTAAAAATATTTTGGTGCACCATTATCATATTACAAATTACTGTAATTGTGAGACAGAAGCGGAAAAGGTTAAAATTCAAATTATAAAAAAAAACAGGCATCAAAGGCAAAAAAAAACAAAATTAAACAAGATAATTTTTTAAGTGTAAGATTGTTCTGAGACTAACCAAAGTATAATATCAAGGCAGTACCCAGCAAATTATTCTATAATATAATTTAAGTAGTTAACCCATCATGTTATTTTATTTTATTCAGAAAACACAGTTTATCAGTAAATATGAGAATTACAATAAAAGCTAAACAATAATTGAACCAGTTACATGTTTTCTCAGATGATACAAAATACTTTATACAGTGGTACAATTTAAAATTTAAGGACTATAAAGCAGAAAAATGTGAGAAAAAAAGCTGAGAATAAAAATTTTAACATAGAGAAAAAAATTATAAAAAAGAAAGTTAGAAAATATTTGAGGGGAAAGGAAAATGAGGTAGGGAATAAAATCTGAGTGATAAAAATAAAAATAAAGGCCTTTAAAGTTTAAGTATTGAATTTAGATTTAATTGAGGTAACTGATAATAATTGAATATGTCTAGTTCGTTTAGGTGTGAATTGAACTAAAGGAGTGCTCAGTAATTACGATTTTCATTAACACAATTGATTTCCAAAGGCAACCTACCAAAAGTCGAAAATGTAAGAAATTCTTACTATATCTCAATTGTTTGTGTGATGGCAATACATTTTCTTTCATACATATTATATTTTTGTTCAACTGTTAATGCTGTGTGAAAAGCAATTTTGAATAAATATGCAGAACAAAAAATAATTTATTTTTGTCTATGGTTCTTAAGACAAATTGTATTATTTTTATGTTATGTTTATGTTTATTTAGATTGGTTGCTGCCCTTACTTGCGTGTTTGTTATATAACAAAAACAAGATACTCGTAATAAACCGATCACAGAAATTTCTGAGAATTTAAAATCAGTCTTTCCTTTTGATGGTAAACTTATAAGCTAATTAGTATCTATTATTTACAAATGTTTGCAATAATTAACAGATGTACACAAAAATGCAAGGTGTCAGATTAAGAATGTAGATACATTTATAAAAATCTAGTACCTGAGTTCCTTGGCTGATGATTTGAGCTCCTTGAAGTAGAGGGGTCGCTGTTACACCTGAACTACCGACAACGGTTGCTTGCCCGCCGCTCACCAGCTGTGGTTAAAACAGACAATATATTAAAAATATTACAATTTTAAAAAAAACATATTTTGCGCTAAAATGTAATCAAACACTAAGCAAAACTAACAAAAGCGATAGAAAAATGAATACATGCTAACCTGAGAGCTCATCCCTTGAGAAATAATTTGAGTCGTCAAATTCGGTCTCATCAAACTTAACGGAACTGTATGAGTTATTATTTGCCCAGCTGTACCTGATATCTTAGAACCACTCACGAGATGCGGTACTTTGGCATCAGAAGACCCCGTTCCTTTTATAATCGTGATCTTCTGCGCCAAATCAATCGGGTACACTTTACCCGACGTGAATTTGTCGTTATCCTGATTGTTGCTCATTTTTACGAATTTAGATACGCCTAAGCAAACACATCACATTCAGTGCTTTATACACTAATGATACAGCTTAAAAAATAGAAACCACTGGATGAAATACACTATTGTTCATCGAATGTTCAAAATGCTCAAAACGGTAACAAACGATGATGCTCAGACGTTCTGTCATGAAGCGAAAAACGAGCGACTACAGTCTGACCAGGCTACAAATATAAATACATACAAACACATAATAGATAAAACCACATACAATCTAGAAAATAGAAAACTAGCATTCTAGCAGAGTGTGTCACATCGAACATCAGTGATGTTCAATATAAAATAATTATACTTTAATTGAAATTTCACATGTTCCAGTTTCTTTTCTACTGCTTCGTTCTTATTGATATTTTGCGTAATCATTAGTTAAGGTTTTTTGTCAAAATCTTCATATGGTAAAATAAAATAGTCTCAGATTAAAATATAAATAAATATCATTTTCGCATAACAGTAAGTTGACCATGGAAACAATGTAGATTTTTGCTTAATACTATGTTGGACCAGGTACACTCCGCGGCATTATGAAACTTTTGAAATTTTATGTAAAAAAATCAGTAATAGACTAATAAAAAGATTAATAAACAAAAACAAAGTCCAAAATAAATCACACAACATTACCAAATTGTAGTAAATAGTAGCAATTTCGAAAATAAAATAATAATGAAAAATAATTCATAAATTCCAAAAAATTCGATCGGATCATAATGTCAAACAAGGGACGTAGATAAAATTATTGAAAAACATTTTAGCAAAGCCAACATCTTTACTCTCACTTTTACTTAGTGTTTTATTTTCACTGCATTTTAAAAAGAGTTTGAAGACACGGGGTATCGATACTGGTACCTCGCATATGATAAGCTCCCAATTAATAAATAAATTATTTCATTAATTTAAAAATATATTTCTTGTTAAAAATAATTATTACCTAAAATCATGCAAACCTTATATAAATTCCAGAATACCAAAAATATTTCTCTTGCCGTATTGTCTTCTTATGTTCTAAAATTATATAGCTGTCCTTTTCTACATATTACCGATGACGTTAAAATATCATTAGTGTTGAAACAAAATAGTTACTTGGAATGGAATAATTAGAAGCATTTAAAATTTTTTGGAAATCCTCAGAATTCCAATGAATAATGTTGTCCCTTTTCATCTCATGCAAATAAAATTGTATAGCTGTTTTCCACCATTGATATAAATACAAGTTTTTGAGTTAAATTGTTAGATTGATAATGCCTTAATTAGGCGAAACGCGCCTCAAGTAAATTAAACAAGTATAATGAAAAAACAAGTATTTTGTTTTCACATATATAATTATAATTATTTGTTTTATGAAAATTATTGATACGTGCGTAACATCAAGCTAAGAAACACCGCCGTCACCGCTACTTTAAGTTCGTTTCCGAGACGACCGCTGCTCACATTCCAGGAAATGACCCAACAATTGGAACTCTCGGGAGCATGCACAGGTAACAACATTCTATGAAATTGCTCCAACGTTATTCTGGTAAATTTAGCCGGCCGTTTAGATACCGCATAGCGACAACCGATACGAGGGGGAGATTTAAAAGCTGAGAAGTGCACGCCATCCCCCACTCACCGCTGCAAGACCGACCAATAGACCGCATGCGGCAGATATAAATAAGGTCGCCGACGCTACACAAGGGCTCCCGTGGCAGAAACTGCCCAAACTTATCGAGGAGAAAATCATCATACGAACCTCCCTACCTGACACCACCAGCTTTGACTTAGCAGAATATATATTCACCGAACCAATAAACGCAGCGATCAAAAAAGCTTCCTCCACCATCCCGTGGACGCCAGACGCCTAGAACTCCCCGAAAAAATCAAAGATCAGATGGTGCGCGTGAATTATGAAATAAAACGAGTCGGCGGATTCGTTCGGCACGCGTGGGCCGGGGAAGACCGCCGTTGCTGAGCGGCGAAACAGAAGAGAGATCATAGATAAGAGATGAGAGAGATCGTCAGTGCGGGATCGGGCCAAACTTGTAGCGGCAGCCGGCAGCGCTATGTTGCTAGCATCAATGCCGGCTGAGACGTGAAATTAAAATCCTGTCCCCCGCAGATCTTATCAAGGAAAAAAATCGCGTCCGCAAGAACTGGCAACGATACGGTGACCCGAATGACCGCCGACGCTACAATGGATTAAGCCTCTGCATTAAAAAAAAAAGCCATCGACACCCTCACCAACGACTGGTGGGAGGACTTTATAAGATCGCTAAGCGGTAACTGCAACGCCTGCTGGAGAGTTGCAAAATCAAAGCAAATGCAAAGTCAAAAATGCGTATAACACCTCTTTAGAGCCCAAACGGTGTTGTGTACTCCACTGCTTATAAAGCCGAGACACGGCCGAGACCTTCGCAGAGATATGGCGCGGCGATTCACACTTCACTCTTCATAGAGTGTGGATCGTTTTCCAGTTGCTCCAGTGCGATACCGTGCATCATCAGCGATTCCGTGTGCGATACCGTGCGCCATCTGCGATACCTTGCAGCGATTGTCGCGATACCGTGCGCAGCCGCGTACAGTACCGTGCGCCGCATTCCAAGCGGCAAATATTTTTCCAGTGCCGTGCGCACTTGGGAAAAAACTTTCCTAAAACAGTAAACTAACTTTTTTCAAATCAGTGACAGTGACTACGCTACAGCAGTGGGTAAGTACACTTTTTAATACCATCACCCGCCGGGACTGGTTCAGTGCGATAGAACCAGTAAATTCACTGTTGAAAACAGTAGTGCGACAAACTTTACTCTGGCATCCCCGACACTGTCGGGGAAGCTCTTCCATCTGCTCCGGGCCAACATGACCTCGAGACAGACTTATTGGGTGATGGAGGACGGGTCCTTCGTCGCCACACCCCCTGACATTATCGCGAGTGCTCCATCAGCCATGGAGGTTACAAACACCACCGCCGTAGCCTCAACCTCGGGCAGCCAGTTCCCCGCCCTGCCACCCCCCCCTCCTCCTAGGATTTCGGCACTTCCTCCATGGGAAACACCGAAACACACAGCTAAGCGGGTTCGCCCAAACCCAGCTTCCCCACCCACGACCCTGAACCGTTACTCGTCCCTCAGAGAGGTCCGAGACGAGAGCGTGCCATCACCAACGACAACCGCCAACAGCCAGTCGGCCTCGCCTCCGAGGCACGCGACGCCCCGCACGGCGCGCACGCCACCGGTTATAATCAAAACAGATAACCTCACACATCTGCAATTACATGAGTCGGTCAAGACTCATGTTAAAGGCGCTTTTACCATCAAGTACAACCGGGGCGGCACAGCGGCCGTCCAGGTCCAGTGCTTAAGCGACCACAAGGCGCTCGTGGATGGGCTGAGAGGGGGGGAACGAGGTTTCCACTCCTTCACCCCTGATGCTGAGCGCATGAAGCGCACGGTAATCCGCGGATTACCGCTGCTTGAGGTCGAGGACATTGCGGACGACCTCAGCCTCCAGGGTTTCGCGGCCACTCGGGTCGTAAAAATGTCCACACCTAGGTCAGAGCTCCCGCTCTACCTGGCATACTTCGCCCAGGAGGTGGACATGGGGAAACTTTGAGCAGAAGTTTCCGTGATCTGCTACTGCAGGGTTACCCTGCAGAAGTACAAGTCAAACTTCTTGCAGCACGGCACGCAGTGCTACCGTTGTCAGAGTTTCGGTCATGCGTCCCGAAACTGCAACCACACACCGAGGTGTGTGAAATGCCTGTTGCAACATTCCACCGCCGAGTGCCCCAAGACGACCCGAGATGAGCCGGCCGCCTGCTGTAACTGCGGGGGCGCGCACCCCGCCAACTACAGGGAGTGCCCGCGACGTAAGGCGTACGTGGCGAAGCTGCAGCCCCGCCCGGCACAGAGAAGAGAAGCAGCTCGGCCCAGCGCGGCCCCGAGGGTCTTCCACGCAGCCTCCGATGGAAGGCAGTGGTCGAGGGTCGTACAGGGTGCAGCGAGCGACCCTCCCGCTGCCCAAAACCTCCACATCGAAACGCAGGTATTTGCCGCCTCCCAACCGCCGCGCCCGGTGTCCTCCATTTCCCCGCCACCACTGGCCAGTCAAACCAGTGGTCAGCCCGACTTTGAATTTGCACATTTCGCGGCAATCATGCGTCTCGTAATGAACGCTCGCGATAGATTCACTCTATGCACAGATGACTTCGAACGCGCCATGCTGTGCGTCGAATTACTGGGCTCGCTCGGGCGCCCCACAGTCGCGATCACCAACTAGAATCAGTAATGGCGCACAACGATTGGGGAGTTCAAGTGATTGCGTGGAACGCTCGTAGTGTCCGGGACAAAATCGACGAGCTGATGGCTTCTGTCGTCTATGGTGAGGCCGATATCGTGCTACTTTCGGAAACGTGGTTGAAACCAAACCAACCACCGTTAAAAGTCCCAGGCTTTGACGTGTATCGAAACGATCGAGAGCTGGGCCCCGCCGGGGGTACTGCCATATTCATAAGAGATGTCATTCCGCACACGCGGATGCACATACCACCTCTCGACAGTCTGGAGGCCACGGCTATCAGGGTCCACATTGGCGGTCGAGACCACATCCTGGTCGCCGCATATAACGCCCACGTGCTGTCGCGCCGTGACATCGACACAGTCATGGCACTCGGCACGACAGTGGTCGTCGCCGGAGACTTCAATGCAAAACATTCGCACTGGAACTGTCACCGCGCGAACGCAAATGGGCGTATTCTATACGCACACATGGAATCGCATGAATATGCTGTCCTAGCCCCGGAATTTCCTACTTTCTTTAGTCCGAGTTCTAATTACCCAAGCACGCTCGATATTGTTCTGGCCAAAAACGCCCCCCTCGTGGGAGAACCGACAAGCGGCGACGATCTGTCGTCTGACCATCTGCCGGTCTACTTTCAAATCAACGGTGCGACGGCGCGAACCGCTCGCACCCAGCGAAATTTTAAAAACGCGGATTGGCCGAGCTTTAAAGAGCACATTAATAAAAACATATACCTTACAACCGACACGTTTAATACACATGAAGACATCGATAATGCGATCGATTCACTCACGAAGATAATTCAAAGCGCTAGAGACACCCACATACCGGTCAAGGAGGTGAGACCGTACACCCTACCACTATCAGATGACATCAAAACACTCATCACAGACAAGAACAACAACCGCCGACACTATCAGCGTTCTCGTGACCCCGACTATAAAACACTCTATAATCAGCAGATGAAAGAAATTCAATTTAAAATCAAACAACTGCGTAATACTTTCTGGGAGAAAAAACTCAAGTCACTGACCACTGCGGACAATTCTCTATGGAGAATGGCCCAGGCTATCAGGCGAAAGAAAACGGTCATCCCACCACTTATCGTACCGGGGCGCTCGCAGCCCGCGCTATCAGATTCAGAAAAAGCCAACGCCCTGGCGGACGGCTTCGAAAAAACATACACAGTCACCGACGGAATCGGCGACTCCGATACTGAGAAGCTCGTATCCGACGCGCTCCGGGATTTCAATGCGGCGCAGCCCACTGAAAACGATACCGATGACCTACGATTGACTACCCCAGTCGAAGTAAAACGCATCATCAAAAGATTAAAGCCGCACAAGGCCCCGGGCTTGGACGGCATTCATAACATTCTATTGAAGCACCTCCCTCAGAGGGCCATAGTGCACATAACTAAAATATTCAATGCTTCATTGCTGCTGGGATATTTTCCCAAACAGTGGAAAAAGGCCAACGTCCTCCCTTTTGCAAAAGCAAAAAAGGACCGCTCTTGCCCTCTTAACTATCGACCGATCAGCCTCCTCACGACTCTCAGTAAAATCTTTGAAAAAATTATTCTCACCCGTCTGGTGACTGTCACATCGTGCAAGGGCACTATCCCCGGCGACCAGTTCGGATTTAGAACTGGCCACAGTACGACCCAACAGCTGGTCTGGGTGGTCGAGCAAGTGTCGATGGGCTTCAACTGGAATAAGAGCACAGCAATGGCGCTCTTGGACCTCGCGAAGGCCTTCGACACCGTTTGGATAGACGGCTTGCTTTTCAAGCTGATCACGGTCGGAGTGCCTCGGTACCTGATCGTGATCATAAACTCATATCTGACAGGCAGAACCTTTGCAGTTTCGGTGAGGGGTAAATTTTCAACCGACCGAGTCATACCCATGGGTGTGCCTCAAGGCAGTTTGCTCGGTCCGCATCTATTTAACATTTTTACTTCTGATACTCCTACATTACAGAACTGCTCGCGCGCCGTCTTCGCAGACGACACCGCGCTCTTTGCAACATCTAGATGTCCGGACTTGGCCGCCAGACAGCTCCAGAGGGCGTTAACCCTAATGGTAGCATACTACCGCCAGTGGAAGCTGAAACTGAACGAAGACAAGACCGAGACCATTCTCTTTACTCACAGAGTCGCGAAGGCGACGCTGAGAGTCAAAATCTTAGTCAATGAAAGCGAGGTGGAGTGGCTGACCGAGGTGAAATACCTCGGACTGACACTCGACCGGCGCTTGAATTGGACACGTCATGTGACGAACACACGCCTGAAAGCGAACCAAGCAATTGGCGCGCTCCGCCCCCTATTCAACAGGACAGGCGCACTATCCACTCACAACAAATCAATATTATACCACAGTATGGTTCTGCCTACTATCACCTACGCAGCGCCTGCCTTCAGCAGCATACACAAATCGAAATATACGCAGCTTCAAGTTATTCAAAACAAAGCAATTAAAATCATACACAACGCCTCACCCAAAACAAATCTATCTAGACTACACCACCAGCACAAGGTGAACACAATAATACAATGCTTTGATAAATTATCGGCAAGCTTCCACAAATCCTGCTCTCATCCTTCTCAAGATAATCCCCTCATCCGAGCTCTCGGCTCGTACGAGCACAACATCAGTTTAATGCCTTTCAGATACAAACATAGATTGCCCAGGCACTATTTCTTGAAGCGAACCAACGCGCTCGATCCTCCGGACTGAGACGCACACAGAAGCGGACAGCGTCGACTGAACTCTCCAATCCATGACTTTGTAAACAATAAAACAATATTCTTAAGTGTAGTTGTAATTTATTTTAGTTACCTATAAGAATTATGATAGAATAAGGCGACACTGTACATAAAGTGTCGCGCCTAATTAATTTGAAGCATTTAACTTCCAGTAAATTGTTTAGAGGGTTTTTTATCAGAATTTTTTACCCTTCCAATTCATGTATTAATATAAAACACATATGATGTTTATTACAATAAGTAGTTAGTAAAAGTGTCAAAGCGATTAGCGCTGATGCACTTGTAGCAGTAGATTTGGCGGTCTACCCGCATGTAGAGTACTCAGAGTATCGTAGACTCTAAGGAATTGGAATTGGAAATTGACCTTCGCAGATAGCTTTGAAAAGCAATTCACTCTGAACGTTGCCAGTGATCTCACATCTATAGTCGAAGCGCGCGTAGAAAACACGCTAGCCATAATCCCCAATAGACCCCCGATCAAATTCACCACCCAACAGAAAATTAAATTTACGAACGCAAAAAAGCCCCCGGTCCAGACGCTATCACCAATAATTTTTTTTATTGATTGATGAATTGATTATTATTGATGAAAAATCAATAATACTGGACTTTCAACATGGCTTCCGTCAAAACTATTCAACCCTCCACCAGCTTCTGCGCGTCGTTGAGCAAATTAACAATGGCATCAACATTCGCAAATACATGGCCAGTCCTAGTAATAGGCCTTCGATCGAATATGGCGTAACGGCCTACTCTATAAACTTGAGCAATCCGGAATTCCCTCCGACTAACTAAAATCATAGCCAGCTTCCTTTCAAAGAGATTCTTTAAAGAGATGAGCTGTCTTGATACCCTCGTATCAAGATAAATAATAATTTTAAACAATAATAAAAATAATGGTAATTTTATAATTAATTTTTAATAATAAATAAATGCAATATAAATATGCTAATATAATAATTTAAAAGAGTGGATAAGTAATCAACGTATTAACGTAGTTAACGTAACAAGTAATCATAAGTAATGATAATATTTGTGTTTAAATTTAAATTAAGTTAAATAAACATTGAGACCGCTCGAATATGGCGTTTCATGAACGAACTATAATTTTTTTTGACATAAAGATGCATTATTTTTATGACTGCTCTTTTTCTATTCATCATAAGAAAATATTCAAATGTTTATCACTTCAATAAACATTTTCACCTGTAAAATTATGCTGAAAGAAATTAACACAATATGCCATCTCTCTAATCAAGTTTGAAATTCTTCTTTTGAGCAGTTTAAGTGTATGACAGAGTAAAAAATGAAGAAATAAGGAAATAATCTAAAGTTGATTTTAGTATAGTGAGTAAAATTAAGAAAGGATCACTAAAGTGGTTTGGTCACATGGAACGGATGCGGGAGGAGAGAATGATAAGAAAGATATATGACGCGAGTGTTAATAGCACCAGAAGTAGAAGACGTCCGCGGAAAACTTGGCACGACCGGGTAATACAGATAGTGGAGGATGGTTTTGTTAGAACCCTCAATAATCGGCGAGCTTGTATGAGAAGATGTATGAATGTGGATGAAGCAAGAATTGTGTGTTAGAACAGAAGAGTGTGGCGCTCTATCCTCTCTTCCTACTCCCACGAATAAACGGCGTGATGGTAATTCAGTTAGCAGTTCTTAGTTTATTACCAAGCGATCGCTCGAGAAAATACATTGAATGTACCCGGAACTCAATGATCATGAAAAAATAACAAATTATTTGTGTGGTTCCTTATTTTGTTTTGATTTGTTTCTGGTAGGTAAATGCATAGATTACGTACATGTGGTAAATTTGACAATATTAGGTTATGTTTTTCGCATGCTGCACTGTGGCCAGGGGGTGCGAACTCTCATACCAACAAATGTAACACTACTATTTTTGTTTGTTATGTTGGTAAGCCAGCCCAGAAGTGATGACGTATTTACCATAAACAAAAAAAATTTAACTGAATGTTTTCATTTTTATGATCATAGACAAGAAAGTATAATGATTCATGAAATGTAGAAATTCAGTAGCTGAATAATTGTAAGTAGCTAAATAACTTACAGAAATAATACAAATTAATTAAAATATTTACACATAATTAGTTTAATGTATAATATAATCATAATTAGTGTAAGGCGTTTTTAATTTTCCTAAAATTGTTCAAAAATTAACATTTTTATTTTAATTAATCAGACACTTGACTAATCAACAGCCACGGAGAATTCAGGAAATTCAGTTTAGATACCTACAGCAAGGAAAATGATATTTATATGTGTTATAAGCATATACATTTATCAATAACTCAAATTTTATTAATTTCTTGACTTAAAAAAAATCACAAAAAAGGTTCATAATGACAAGATATCCGGATGTTCGGTAGACAAAGCCGTTTTTTATCTGTTTACAAACAATTTCTCTTATCTATGTAAACAATGGTCTGTAATTAGAAAATTTTGACAATTGCGATTTTCTTCACTTTTTTTGAATTTATAATCAATTTTTATAATCTTTTACATATTTTCGATTAAAATTTGTTATACTTTCTACTGATCATATTATTAAATATATTATAACTTTCGTTATGTACTTTTTTGAATATAGTTTATGTGTCATAATTTTTTAGTGCACGTGTTTCGTAAATATATTATCTAGTTTCAGAATGTCTGGATGGCGTAAATGCTGTGTTCCAGGTTACATTCCAAGTAATTCTATTGTTATATTTTGTTAACTACAAAAATTAGTGATGATGAAATTGTTATTGTGACTGTTTGATTGTAACAATGATTGGTAACCAAGATTAAACTGTTGGAGGTTTCGTTTCTAGTGTATTAAGTGATTGCTCAAAAAATCACAAATATTCAGTTATCAATCATCGTTACAATCCGACACAATCACTGTCACAACGGTTTAAACATCACCAACAAAAAGTAGTATATCTAAAACTCAATTGGTTTCAAAATTATATTATATGTTCTTTTATTTAAATCCTTCAATATTTTGTTGATACATATCCAAGAAGGCTGACTAAATAGGAATCCCTAATTGTACTGTAATATCTGTATTTCAGCAGTTAACACTTTTTAAATTGTTTTAAGAGCTTCTATTTCAAAAATATTTATTCAGGGTAAAACTGTTACAATACCTTTCAGCATGGTGTTGTCTCCGGTAGATGAATTCTGGCTATTGATTATTTATCAAAATTATTAAATCAACACTCTTGATAATATATTGTAAAATTATTGGAGATAATTTTTATACATACATGTAGTGCATACATAATTCCTATATGGGTGCATGCTTGAATTCACTTTCAATATGATTCCTTTGTGTACTCTTAGAGTTTACTCTTTGTAAAACAGCAACCATGGGTAGTGAAGAATTGTGGAAAGATGGTGTATTAAAGATTGTGTTGTAATATTCCAGATCATGAAACATTGAATTTAAGCAACAGTTCAAATGTTCACATGCATACGGAGGGCAGATCTTATAAAGGTATGTATTTTTACACATTTATTTTTAAATTTTAGATTGCCGTCTAGTTTACGGATATATAGAAAGTATTATTCTCAGATGTTGTAAGGCATCATCGTTTTTCCAGTGCATATCTGATAGACCATGAGTATCAAGTTTATACAAAAATAATTAATGTACATTGTTTTACAGGGTTTAATGAAAAAATAACAAAAGATAACAGTTATTGTTACCCATCCAGTCATATCCAGCCAACAGATCTTGTCACATTCATCCATAACATTCATAATTATACAAAAAAAAAAGAAGTGGTTTGCAAGATCCAGTTGAAACCCAACTTCTAAAAGGTTAGTTTATAAAATATTAGTTAATTTTTTTTTCATTCCAGGAAATATCATTCTATTGTTATATTTTGTTAAGTAACTAGTGATGATGAAACTGTTATTGTGACTGTGTTTGATTGTAACAATGATTGGTAACCAAGATTAAGCTGTTGGATGTTTCGTTTCTAGTGTATCAAGTGATTGCTCAAAAAATCACAAATATTCAGTTACCAATAATCGTTACAACCCGACACAATCACTGTCACAACGGTTTAAACATCACCAACAAATAGTAGTACATCTGTGAAACACAATTGATTTCGAAATTATATTATATGTTCTTTTATTTAAATCCTTCAATATTTTGTTGATACATATCCAAGATGAGTGACTAAATAAGAGTCCCTAATTGTACTGTAATACCTATATTTCAGCAGTTAACACTTTTTAAGTTGTTTTGAGAGCTTCTATTTCAAAAATATTTATTCAGAGTAAAACTGTTATAATACCTTTCAGCATGGTGTTGTCTCCGGTAGATGAATTCTGGCTATTGATTATTTATCAAATATATTAAATCAACACTCTTGATAATATATTGCAAAATTATTGGAGATAATTTTTATACATACATGTAGTGCATACATAATTCCTATATGGGTGCATGCTTGAATTCACTTTCAATATGATTCCTTTGTGTACCCTTAGAGTTTACACTTTGTAAAACAGCAACCATGAGTAGTTAAGAATTGTGGAAAGATGGTGTATTAAAGATTGTGTTGTAATATTCCAGATCATGAAACATTGAATTTAAGCAACAGTTCTAATGTTCACATGCATATGGAGGGCACATCTTATAAAGGTATGTATTTGTACACATTTATTTTTAAATTTTAGATTGCCATAGTGTAAAGTAAAAAACTTTATAACGAGTCTCTAATTAATTCATTACCAAAGCACAACCAATAAAATATAATATGTAATGTTAAAATTGTTTTATGAAAACTGACTCATCCTGTTTTTTATTTTTCATAAACTCTCTTATTATTGACTCTTTAATACTGTTAACTATTCTGCATAATCTAATTAATTATTCACTCCATTGATGGTGTCAATATGTATTTGTGGAATTGCTGTCCACTTCCATTCTTATTTTTCCAGTTCCAGCTTTCATATTACATGTATTGATATTGACACAAAGACATTCTCATTAATAATAATTTACTGTATTCAGAGCATCCTTCACTACTTTCTCGTGGTCACAGACCATTTGATATCTTTCTCAACTTACCTTTCCTAGAGAATATACTATGATTTCCAAAATCAGCATTAACTATGATATCCAAAAAGTTCCTTAGATTACTTTAAACAGAAATAAAAGAATTCACAAACTATTATAACTTACAAATATTATTATTGGATCAGTGTGTTTTGAAATGCTTGAATATCTTTCTATTTCCCATTAATATAAACATTTCAACAAAGAAGACTTATAGACATATATTAGAAGGAATTAATATAACCCGTCAAGAATATCTGACTCCTAATGAGAAGCACATGTATGACAAATGTGTCCAATACAAAAAGATGGCTGACAGAGGACAACGGAATACGAGGATTTTGGCAGCAAGGATAAAATCAGCTCAGGCTGGGTTTGCCTTCGAAAATTTTTTAAATATGCCTTCTGCCATTTTTATGCAATGCCAAATGCGGGAACAAAAAAAAAAATGGTTGTAAATATTCAGAAGCCGATAAAGTGTTTGCTTTAGCATTGTCGAAATATGGGAACAGGTGTTATAGATTTTTGTCAAAAATGTTTGTTCTGCCAACCCGTAAAACTTTAAGTGGATTGTTAAGAAAAGTTCATTTTAACCCGGGTTTAAATATGCATATTTTTAGAAACATTGAAACTTGTACAAAGACAATGCCAATACAAGATAAAGTTTGTGTTTTACTTTTTGATGAAATTTCTATAGCACCTGGTTTACTTTATAAAAGTAGTGGAGATTTAATAGAAGGTTTTGAAGATCTCGGAGACGGCTTAAGGAAACTTGTATTTGCAAATCATGCTTGTGTTTTTATGCTGAGAGGCCTCAACACGAAGTGGAAGCAACCTATAGCTTTTTTCTTTTGTCAAAGTACTATCAAATCACACGATTTAGTTGTGGCTTTAAAAAAAATAATTGAACAGGTTGTAGCAAGCGGTCTAGAGTTAGTAGCTACAATGTGTGATCAGGGTTCTACAAATGTTGCCGCTCTTAATATACTTCGTAAAAAAACACAAGAAAAATATTCCCGCTTAAATGTAGAAAATAAAATTATAGGTTTTGAATCGTTTGTTAGGGAAATTGTCACTCTTTTTGATGCTCCACACTTACTTAAGGGTATAAGAAACAATATGCTGACTAAACATGTTATTTTTGAACAAGACTGTATTGTAAAATCTGCAAAGTGGGAGCACATTATCCAAACCTACCTTTATAACTGCTCAAAAATCCAAGTTTATAGTCAGTTACATAAATTAACAGATTTTCATATCTTTAAAGAAAAAATCAAGAAGATGAAAGTCAGCATTGCCACCCAGGTGTTGAGCCAGACTATGGGAGGGTGCCTGAAGACCTTTGCAGGTGCAGGCTTTATTGACAAGGAGGCTACGGAGACAGCAGATTTTGTTTTATTTATAAATAATTTATTTGATAGCGTCAATGGAAATAGTATTCAGGCTCAGTTTAAAAGTCCATATCGCTGCGCCGTTACCGTGGAATCTAATCATGTGCCCTTTTGGAATGAAGCCATCAAAATTTTGAATTCTGTTAAGTTTCTTGATCCTATTACTAAAAAAACATCCGTCCCACCTTCTGTGCGTAATTGGATCAGTACAATTAAGGGAATAAAATATTTGTCTAACAAAATTTTTAATAAATATGAGTTTCAGTTTGTCCTACTGGGGAATATTAATCAAGACCCCCTTGAAAATTTCTTTTGCACGATTAGGAATCACGGTATACGCAATGTGCACCCAACATGTATGTCATTTGTAAATTCATTCAAATCTCTTATAGTTACAAATTTCACATCTGCCCATTCCATTGGAGCCAATTGTAAAGATGATGAAAATGAAGTATTAATTCGGTCACTAAGGATATTCTTATCTGGTCCAACTGACGAAAATCAACAACACTTGGTTGCTGATTATCATAACCCCAAATTTTCGAAATCATCCACCTTAATTAATTCACAGTCAGACAGCGTATATAAGTATATTATTGGATATGTAATTGCAAAAACTTTTAAAAAAATTGGAAAATGTGAAGAATGTTAAATCCCAAATCCAACTAGCAGGTCACCAGTTAATTTCTGCTAGGGCATGTGGTCCAAATACTTTAACTTTTCCATCTTTTGATGCATATAATTATTTCACTAAAATTACAATTTTATCAGATCACCACATGCCTAATATATGTTATAAATTTAATGTTGCTGTTCATTTTAAATCATTAGTTTTAAATGAAATTGATTCCTCATTTTTGAAATGTGCTGAACATAGAGATTCTGTAAATAATTTGATTTTAGATTTAACATTAAAAATGTACATTTATACATGGTGCAAAGACGTTAATAATATTTTAAATGGTCGGTTAGACTTGAGTCATTTTTCCGACCCAGTCAAAAAAATGGCACGTATATTACTACTTAAAAATAATAAAAATAAAACTCGAGCAAGTTCATTCTTTCAGAGTAATAATTTATAATAAATTTAATGTATTGTAATGTAGAATATATTATTTTTATAGTGCAATTAAATTATCCGATCACTTTGGTACCACTTACCAAAATCTCGCTTATTGTGAAAATATACTTGATATGGAATTTGGCCATTTTTTATACATTTATGTAATGTCAGTAATATACTTCATATTAATGTAATTATTATGTTTTCAATAGGTTTGTTGACAATTATGTATAGTATAAGATAATGAAATGTTTTCAGTATGGTCGGTGGCAAGAATATATAATGAATAACATTGAATTTCAAATCTATGCATAAAGTGATAACCATTTTGTATTATATTAATAATTTTATACAATTACATAATACGCAAAGACAATGAACTATCATACTAAAAGCATTAATTATCATACATATCCTATATAGTGTTGCAGGGATGGTCCCATATAATGTATTATTATGAATAATCATTAAGTAAATCAATATTTTTCATTTCCAAATTAATTTAACAATATGTGCAGTACAAATTCTTGAGTAAATTATTTGACTTTCGAATTTAGAATACAAATAAAATAAAAATGTTGGGTTTTCACGACTGTTTAGAATCTTATGTGTATAATTTTCTGGGTTAATCTGCCGTGTATTTCTGACTAGAAAACACAGAACAAATAAAATAATTATCGCAAAATAACTACCGTATTGGCCTAAATATAACACAATGTTATTTACATAATTTTTTTGAAAATAATTACATTTGCGTTATATTCGAGATCTAAAGCCTAGACCTAATAATTTTTTTTTTTAATGTAATGGGTAACAAATTTCAGGATCACGTCATATTCGGGCCAATGCAATACATAAATTAAAATGTATTAATTTAGTTAATTTGTAAATTCCACAATTTTACAAATATGTAGCTTATTTTTTTTATATTGTATATATGTATACTGTGTGTTGTCAGTTTTCTTTGCTATTCTTTTTGACTTAAATTGACATAGAATTGGCGGATTTAATTAAATAAATATTTTTAACAAGCATATTCTTTTATTGTAAAATCAAATTCTCATTTTCAACAATTGAAATTGCTTTTACGCATCGAAAATAATATTATTTCTATTAATCAATGAAAATCTCTTTTTTTGCCATTCTTTCTGACATTGACTGACGACTTAGAATTGGCGGATTTAACATATTTTAAAGAATTTTTTTAACCATTCCTGTTAGTGCGTGCACTCCACCAAATGTATCATGCGCCCACTCCATTGGGATGAATTGTCAGGATGATGAGAGAAATATATTAATTAGCTCTAAGAACATTGCTATCTAATAATATTGTTATTGAAGAAGACAAATAATATGTTTTTGTTGCTCTTCTTCAAGTTTCCAAAGTTCAGGAACATCCACCTTAATTAATGCACCACCAGATATGTTGTTGATGAAAAAAATAGGAAAAAAAGGAACGAACCCCGCTATATTGAAAAATTAATTATATTGAATAAAAATTATTAATAATTCACTACATTAAATTTTTCATACAAAAATGAATTAATATATCATTTCTTTCCTTAATATGTATAACAAAATTATATAATTGTATCCATTGAGTATAATATCACATTATTTTTATTTTTACCATTATTTATTCTGATAAAAACATTGGGTTAAGACAATTCTAAGCTTAATTGCCTAATAAAAGTTTTACAATGACTACGCTCGTTTGTTCTCCACTCTGGATATTTTTGGACCCAAATAATATTAGCATTTAGAGCTGTAATATCTAATAATTCGAATTCGTCTTCGCCTCCACACAAAGTTGTTTTATCGCCCGTATCGTAATTTTGTTAAATAATAATTCACCACCTGCAAATTGTATGAATTGGTCAGACTCTGTTTCAAGTTCTTTATTCTTGCATTTCCACATTTTTATCTTGTTTTATAATGTATATTTGGTATTCCATTGTCAATTTTATTTCCCCATTTCTTCTGTTCTACAATTTACATATTTCACATAATAAATATTTTTAAACAAGCTTGACATCTTTATTGTATAACCAAATTCCCATTTTCAACAATAGATGTAATTTTATATATTTTTGTTACGAAAATTTAAAATTATTTCTATTGCTTGAAAAACATTTTTGATAGAAAATTATTTTTCTATCGAAAATAAAAATAAACGATTTTTAGATTTTTTGGAAAATTAAACATTCAAAAAAAGAGCGGCAAAAGCTGATAGTTAGTACCCACATTTGCGTTAGACTGCGCCACTGTACCTCGCTCTGGTACCGTTTTTTTGCTTAGAGTTGCCAATCTAAGTATATCTCTTATCTATGACTGTGGCGGTGTCGTCTTTTAGCGTGATACTAAATTCGTCAATTTACTAATTATATACATTTACTCTTTCATCATGAAGATTTCCAAAGGTACCAATGCAAATGTTGAAACTAAAATATCTAAAGTTCAGCAAAAGTTAGGATTGAAGAAAACTGGGAAAGTGGTTAAGCCCAACAGCAAAGTTAAAGGGATAGAATTCAAAGCAGAAGTCAAAGAAATTTTGAAAAAGGATATACTTAATATTCCCAAAAAAATGAAACAGCATTCGAAGGAATCTTCTGAAGTTATCAAGGATGTGAAAGTATCAAAGAAAAAACAAAATACAAAGGACTTGATAAAAGTAACAGAAGAACAGCAAAACGGTTCTTCAAAAGTTGTTCAGAAAAAGAAAAATAAAAAAAACCCGATTGAAATTGTTAAAGAACCAAATGTTTCTGCCCATCTGAAACGAAAGATAATTTCCGAAGAATGCTCTTTGGATGCTAAACCGAAAGTATCTGTGAAGGTTCAACAGAAGTCGAAGAAAAATAATATTGTTTCTAAAAGCCCTTTGGAAGTAAAACAAAAAAAGAATAAACAAAATGCTACCCAAGACTCATCATCAGGTGTAGATAGTATTGAAATTGTTAAAGAAGAGAAGATTGTTAAAGAAATTGAAAAAGTTGCAGATTCTAAACCAAGCATTCCTGACGACACAATTTTGAAAGCCCTTGGTGTGCTTGACAAACTAAATTTGAATTTCCAGATGAAAAAGAATGAACTGTTTACAGATGAGATGCCTTTTATTATTCAAATAGATTCAATTAAAATATCTAAGTGTACAAAACGGAAGTTAAGATTGTAAGTATATATTCAAATTTCTATCTATGCAAATTAAATTTTGTGACATTGTTGATTAAACCAGCTTAGTATATGAAGATAAAAGGCGTTATTAAAAAAATATTGTAAACATGCACGGAAGTTGCATTGTTGCCTTATTAAATAAATAGGTTGATTTCGTAAATAAGTTCTGTTTGAATAATAAATAAGTTCTATTCAAACTAAAATTTTTATAAAAAAAATGTTAAATCAATTTAATCAATTATGTTTTCACCATTGTTTGTTCATATTTAGATGACAATTTATTATTTCCTTTGAAGAATTTTGGCAGTTTTGATAAGAAAAAGTATTTACAAAGTAATAAATTTCTGCATCATTTTGGAAAGTTTTCCTATTTAATGCATCTTTCAGTGATCTTAATATGTATAAATCTTATGGAGAGTGAGAAGGTGTGGTAAAGTCTGAAAAACTTTATTCTGGTCTTCGATTTACGTGACTATTTCAAATTGTCCACTTTGGTTTTTGAATTAAATATTTTTATATAACAATGTTTACAAAACAAATACTGCTTCTTGACTGACGAACACTTAAACACATACTGTTGGAAAAATAAGCAGATGATAACATCTTTATAGAAAATAATGGTTTTTCAGAAGAAATAACATAACGGAAATTATTTATGAATGAACCCAATAAGTGACTTACTGGAATATCATGCAATTGATTTACAAGAACAATCAAACCTATTTGTTCATATCTATTTGGTATCTATAATGTGTCCTAAATGTTATTAACACTTCTGAACATAACTGTTTTTAATATTTTACACATTGCTGTGACATCCAAGGTCAATCAAATTGTATTTTGTTCTATTTGTTTGCTGCTTGGAATAGTTCTCTATGTTTTTATATATGGTCAGTAAATATATTGTATGTAGATGGCCAAAAATTAATTTTAGTAATAGGTCTGCATTCATTCACTGTTATTTTTATATATTATGTGGTTAACTTCTGATTAGATTTTTAACGGGTAAAATGAATAGTGAGTTTCACGACCTCTGGTTAACGCTATCCTGCGAAGAAGGTGATGATTACCTGTCTTACAGATAACAAAATATATATTTGAAAATTTATTGGCAAAAACAAAAACCAATGGCAGTTTATAGTGAAGCAGCCCTTAAGTATGCAACTGATTTCTGCTGTAAGTTTTAGTGCTGCTGGAGAGGGTTGTATGATGACACCATTTATGTATACCAACGTGCATGTATTTTTTTATCTTACTGTTTAAATATTTACTTAATGTTATTTTCATTTCAGCAAACTGCCTCATACATTAGTAACGGACACATCTGATATCTGCCTGTTTGTGTGTGATCTGAAAAGAGGCAAGAAGGTGGATCATGAACCAACCTTGCAACATTATGAAGATATGCTCAGGGAAAAGGGAGTGACTAATGTAATTCTAATGAACTACATATTTCCATTTATCATAAGAAATTGAAAAAAAATACTGCTATTAAATAGTTTCTCAATGCTCAGTTTTGTGACTGTTTTGTGTTCTCTTAGTAATATTTTTTAAATAGACAAGAGTTTTATGTCAATTTTTTGATAATAAATTATTATTTGTTTTTAGTTTTTGCACGCTGCTATATTTTGTTATACATTAATTTAGGGAACTTTTTTTGGATGTTGTAACGGATTGCAGTTGTACTATTATAAAATAATAACTCCACCATGGTTCGTTATATTGGCAAATTGGAAACTTTGTTTCAACTAAATGAATGGACAATATTACAGAACACTTGAGAAACATGTGTGCTTTTCTGATTTAAAATTTTATTCTTGACTGAAATTTCATGTATTTCCTCATAAAAACAAATAAAAATGACATGTATTGAGAATTTCATTTTAAAATAATATATTAATTTGTTATATATCTATATTCTAATATTTATTAGGGTTTTTTCTTCGTCATATTTTAATTATAATAATTTTGTGTTTTAGATAAAAACAATCATACCTGTGAGACAGATTAGGGTTGAATATGATCAGATGGAAATGAAACGGCGTCTTCTGACACAGTATGATTTCTTCTTGACAGACGCTCGTGTGAGTGGTCTGTTGTCGCACAAGCTCGGCGCCATATTCTTTAAGAAAAACCAGCTACCTACCCCATTAAGAATGGATGCCAAGGATTTGAAGAAGGAGATTGATCGTTCCCTCCATAAGACTGTCATGAGGCTTCACGGTGAAGGAACAACATTTGCACTCCGTATAGGCCATGCCAAACAGTCTTCCAAGCAAATATGTGAAAATATCCAAGCCGTCTTGCTGCAGGTTGCTGAGCAGTTCCCGGGAGGTTGGGATAACGTGCGATCTGTTCATGTTAAAACTCCAAAGTCCATGGCTATTCCCATTTATCTCACCCTTAGTAAGTAATTATTTTAATGGTTTTATTTATAACTCTTTTGAATCCATGTATGAAAAACATTAAATTAATACAAATTAAATGTATCAACTAGAAAGATATACAGAAAAAATCAATTTATTAAAAAATATTCTGTGTATCTTTCTAGTTGATATATTTTATTTTGTATTAAAATACCACATAAATATTCTGAAAAAACTGCAACTTCACAATAATAATGTGTTCTCCTTAAGGACGCGCTTTCAAAAATAATTCATATTTTTATATTATTTATACACTAATTCATATCGTGTTTTTTATGAAAATGTGGGTTTTTATTATCCATTTATATCAGAAGTATTACTCTAGATTTGACTATTTTTAAAGTATTAGATTGGACCTTTACACCAATGTAAAGTAATAAACTGAATGTTATTTGCCATAATTAAGAAAATACAACAATTATAAGAAAGATTGTGACAAATCTCGATTGAGGCAAATTAAAAAAATGTTAAAAATTAATCATGTTATAGTCATTCAATATGCAGAACATATTATCAATTTTCAATGTTTTAAAAACATATGTTTTTAAATAATATATTGTTAATATACATATCACAAAAATGGCAACATGGCGGTTTAAATCGATAATATTAAACAAAATAATAAATAGAAGCCGTCACAAATTTTTAAAATTTAGAATATTAATTTAAACAATCATCTAAATATATGTAGGTACTTTGTTTGATTTCAAAACATATTCATATAAAGGGTTTTTCATTAAGGGCGCTCAAACTTTTTTTTAAAATAAAACAAAAACGAATGAATATATCTAAAAAAAATTTATTATGTTTTGAAGTACATTTAGTGGCAATTATGTATGAAATTCAATTTCCCCCGCATGACCACCGCGGGCACGTTTGCAGAAGTCCAATCGTTGAATCCAATTTTCCACCACTTTTTCACATAATTCGGCCCGAATCACACCAATTTCGCGTTCAATATTTTCTCTTAGCTCTTGTAACGTCGCCGGCTTGTTGGTATAGACCAAAGATTTAACATAGCCCCAAACAAAATAGTCCAATGGTGTTAAATCGCATGATCTAGGCGGCCATTGAACTGGTCCATTTCGCGAAATAACACGCTCACCAAATTTGGTTTTCAATAAGTCAATTGTTGCATGTGCCGTGTGACTGGTAGCGCCGTCTTGTTGAAACCACATATTGGCCAAGTCCATACCTTGCAATTGAGGCCAAAAATAATCAGTTATCGTGGAGCGATAACGATTACCATTCACAGTAACATGACGATTAGCATCATCAACAAAAAAATATGGTCCAATGACACCTCCGGCATGTAATCCACACCAAACAGTGATTTTTCCGGGATGCAATTGTGTTTCGTGAAGCACGTGTGGATTGGTGCCTGCCCAATAACGCATATTTTGCTTGTTTACATATCCTTTGAGCCAAAAATGAGCTTCGTCGCTAAAGATGATTTTTCGATGGAATTCAGCATCATTTTCAAATTGTTGTGCAGCCCAATTGAGGAATTGGCAACGCTTCAAATGGTCAAGCGGCTTTAGTTCTTGTGTCAACTGGATCTTGATGGATGTAGGCCAAGATCTTTTCGCAAAATTCACCACAATGACGTCACAGAAATGCCCAATTGTTGAGAACGTCGTATTAGTGACTCATTTGGATCATCAAGAACAGATGCTCTAGCGGCGGCAATATTTTCCTCACTTCGTGCATTTCTTTGTCTCACTGGCACTGGAACATTGTGTAGCGACAATGTGCTTTCAAATTTTTGCACCAAATGTTGAATTGTTGATGTGGCAGGCAAGTGATGACGACGATAAAATGGTTGTAATGCTCTTAAAGTTGCGGTGAGCGAACGCGAATTTTGGTAGTAGATTTGAATAATTTGCAAGCGTTGCTCCGGTGTGTACTGCTCCATGATGATTTGCCAACTAAGTATGAGTGTTAACCTCAAAAAAAATTGAAGAAATATGGCGTAGTTTCTTGTCCCTGTTGAAAGAAAGTTTGAGCGTCCCTATTGAAAAACCCTTTATATGAATTAGGTACACCAATAAATTATTTTTGTTGGATTAATTCAAATGACAATATATATTTTTATGTCATTCCATATATCAATATGAAAAACGGCAGAAATGACTCCAGATAGATAGATAGTTATTTTTGACACTTGTATTGAATACGAGAAAATCAACAATTTTATTGTTGTCTCTTTCTATTCAAACCTTTATCTCTAGCATGATTCACGTAACAGATAACGTCATTAATTATTTCTCTGATACCTATAAGAATGAAACTATTAGCCTCATCTTGAAAGCATATGTAATTCGGGTAGAATTTCTCGAATTTCAAAATTTGAAAAATGAAAGCACGCCCTTAAAAAACATTAAATTAAAATTAAAATATAACTTATGTTTAAAAAATTTGTTTACAATGTTATTGTAATTTAGATACACACTAAATAATATTTTTTTTATTATTAGCAATATTTGAATGTAAAATACTGAATTTATATTGCATCAGCCAAAAAGTTCACGTGAGTGATGGTAAACTGTTATTTAAATCATTATTGTGTTATTGAAACAATGATTGATAACTAATATTTAATTATTGTAGATTTAGTTTCTAGTGTACCAGTGATTTCTTGATTCAAAATAATGTTTTAATCATTACTAGATTATGTACTTAATATCCATTGCCTCAGCCAATGAGTTGAAAAGGCAAATCATTAAAAAAAATAATTTTATTCTCAGAATGTCAAAACAAAGTCAAAAGACCGATCGTGAAACCTTTATATAAGACGGATGATATGGTCGAAGGAGAACTCAGTACCGTTCTCGGAGCCAGAGTTCAAGTTTATCGCAGTGGCAAAATCGTGGTCAAGAAATCCAAAAAGAATGAAGATGAGAGGTAAAGATATTCATTCTATTATTTCTTTTTAGTTATGAGTCTTTTACTGGGGGGCGATGTTTAAACAGAAAATGTAATATTTTTCAGTGATGAAGAACTATCTCCAGCAAAGAAGCCTAAATTAGATAAAAAAAAAAACACAGCGGTTATTTCAACAGACCTTAAAAAACAAAAAGTTTCCAAAAATAAGGACGAAAATAAATCTGATGATGTTCAAAGAGAAAATAATAATTCTAGTGATGAAGACAGTGAGGACGATATTGAAGATGGTAGTGAAGAAGATGTTGATGTTGACAATGAAGATATCACAGAAGGCAGTGATGATGAAAGTGATGAAGTGACAGATGATGATTCAGAATAAAAACATATTTTATTGGTATTTTAAAAAATGTTAATTTCTAATGACCAAAATAAATTGAATACATAAACACATTACTAGTGTTTTTTTTGTGTGGTCATGGTGATGGAGACTATATTATGCGCAGTCAGGGTCTCATTGACTATCGCTGATTGTTTGCTTCTAGACCCTGCGGGCGACTATTATGGTCACTTCCTGGCCAATAGTGATGAGTAGGCGGTCATTGGTAAATGCTGCTTTGTTAGGGTCGCATCGGCTATCGCCGATTGCTTGCTGCTAGGCCCTGCGTATTAAGGCCGTAGTGCAGCCATTGGTGACGGCTGCATGGTCAATGTCTTGCTTGCTGCTAGCATTGCGGGCGACTATTGTGGCCACTTGGCGGTCAATAGTGGCCGCTACCCAGCCTTTGGTGACCGCTATGCGTCAGGATCTCAATAGAATCTATTTCAATTATAGTTTTCCCCAAAACAATCTACACGTAAATAAAATCTCAATGTATTTAAAATTATTCCACCTTTGTTCGCGAATAGACAATAATAAACACAAAAATGCTATTTGGAATCGGATGAATGGTTTCTTCTCAAATTTGATTTTGATAAATTTTAAGTTGAAACATAACCAAAATTGTTTTGACTGGTTTATTCTATGGTATACTATATACAGTATAGATAAGAAAATATGTCATATGTTATCTGTGTTTTTTCTTACTCGTAATAAAAACAATGTATACTTCATTTCAAATTGAATATATAGTTACATACTGCTGTTGAATATGTACATATATAAAAGAGAAAAAATTTAAGTAATCTTAATCTAGAGATATCAAAAACAAACACATTCATTTTTGCCCTGCTCGCATTTTAGACCTGGCCGTTTAAGCAAGCACTTTACAGCCACAAATGACACTGCATCCGAAGCTACCACATCCAGAAAGTCATAGATAGTCATAGTCAGGGAGACGCAATGTTATTATGGATATATCATATTTCTGTTACGTATCATACTATGTACAATCAAATGCAAAATTTTTGCATTTGATTGTACATAATAGATAACAATATAATATCTGGAAGTTATTGAATGGAAGAAATAAAGAAATTGAACATTTGCTTATAAAAAATGGGCTCATTGTTATTTGGAGGGTGGGGGTAATTTTAATCACACTTATTTGGGGTTCGCCTCACGGTGGAGTAGGCGAGCACATACTAAATTGTACATTATATTCATTCGCATTGATAGCCTATGTTGCCGTAATTACCTTTGATATCTAGTTCTGGGTTTTCTAATTGGTTTTGTTGAATATATTCACTCAACCTATGTGAATGAAAAGACACCAACCTTTGCGAAACTGTGCTGTTTCTCGTTGATTCTGCTGTTTTGAATCTTCTGTAAACTCGGCTGGCCAGCATCCGAAACTGTATCACAACCGATAAAATGAAAAATACAATACAAAATGTTTTTATATATCACCGCCGTAAAATATATGACAGACTCCGAAAACGTCTCTGAACAGCAGAAGTTACATAAATGGAACGCACATATTCAAATTATAATACCAGCCCCACCCATCAAAGTATAAAATGCATAAACAGCCTATTTGATTACTTGGAGCTACAGGAAGATAAGTTAATGTTTCAAAATTACCATAGCACCATTTGCCGGATAGTGGAAAAACAAACTCCTTTGCATATTTTAAATAAAAGGGTAATGAATTAAACCGGTAAATTTTTAGTTTTCATTTCAGATTATTTTTAGAGATTATCTTTTGGTAGAAATTATCAATATATTTCCCAACTATCTTCTAATTATTTTTTTTTGGTACTGAAAATGTTAGGAGACATGCCGGATCAGTGCAAAAAAATTGCTTTTTTTTAATTTTTTAATGGGACAGTATAAACTATGGTGCTTGGTCTGGACTTGTAGTAAAATAGTGTGAGTTAATATGGAAAGCATAATATGTATATATTTTTTTCCACTTGATTTTTTTGTTTTATATTTGATAAAGGCAGTTTTATGAGTAAATAAGTGAGTAAATATTTCATTCCTGTAAATCTATGACTAGATAATAATTTAAATAAAACATTTAGAATTTTTTATTATTTATTGTAAAAATAAATTAATACAATTACATACACATATAGAAAAATACAATCATATGAATAAGAACAAGAAACAAAAGCATTCACTTTTATTGCGCTCTAGAACTTGGCATTATTATGAGATTGCAAATTAAAATATACTTAAATAAAAATTTTAACTCAAAATAAAATGTGTCAATTATCAAAATTAAACGTTTTCTATTTTTATTACTTCAATTTTAATATCACAGATCAAATACTGTATGATTGAATACAAATTAAATTAAATTTTGGTAAAACATCTACTAACTAGTAACTGTAAAATATTGATCCTGGAAATTGAATACTGTTAAATTAGATTTAAGAACTTAAACAATCATATAATGAAAGTATTAATTAATGATTTAGCTAATTTATGAGAATGTTGCATGCTTATAATATCTGATTTTATATGCACCAAGTTATAAGTTCTCATTTCCAAAAAACCTTAATCTTATCTCTATTGAGACATCAGGTCATATTTAAACATTATCATCATCATTACTATTGCCTCTATAAATTCTGGGTGTCTTGGCCTTAAGAATTATCCTCCATTAATCTTTATTATGGTTTTACATTATATATATATATATATATATGTAAAATGAAAGAAATTTAAACATCAGTAAATAGAAGTACTTAATACTACAAACACAGCATGTAATCGCACTGTAGAATGCTTTTTTAACTTTGGGCTTATAGATGCATACGCAAATACATACATAAGTGATTTATAAACTAGATTTTTACTGTGTATCAAAACTAAATGAATATGGTAAAAATCTATTTTATATGGTTTGAATTACCTGGCTTCCACCATTTCATTCAACAGCCTAATGGTATCAAGGAAATAAATGCATATGAAATTCTGCAAATATGCACTCAATTGGGCATTATCATATCATTGACATTAATAAAATAATATCAACTTATTTTTGCTTTTTATATCTAATGTATTTTACATTGCATAAGTACATACTATATTTAATTAAAAAAAAAAAATTCTCAAAAAATACAATAGAAAATATAAATTGTAATAAAATTAATGACTAATACAAAACTGATAAGAGGATTTAAATAAGTAATACTTAATCAATTTAATTACATTTTTTAATAATACTTAAACAATATATTTTATAAAAAGTATAAAATCAAGGAAAATAAATGCATAACATAAATGTTTATTTAAGATATTTTAATACAGTACGGTTTGATTCCTATTGGCGGAGATGGATGGGTAAATATTAGTCGAGGTCATGTGGAGAGGAGCAGGAACAGCTGAATCTTTTAAAACAACTTCTAATTCTTGAAACGTCTTTAACCTTCGAACGTCTGCATCAGATCGAATACGGGTATCTGGCAGCTTTCGTATTCGATTTACCTTTAAATATAAAATCAAAATTATTCTCAAAATATTAAATACAAGATGGTTTAATAAGTTAATAATATATATATTTGAAGAAAGTTTATTTGAAATTCGCCGCAAGTCAAAGTTTTGGAGCAGAATTTGGAAAGTTCTGGAAAGTTTTCATACTAAATTGTACTTATGTTATAAATTGAAAATCGTTTTTTGAAGATATTTTTGGAACTTATCAAATGAATTTGTCAAATTATTTTTTGTCTAATTTGACTTTTTTGTCAAATAATAAATGTGTGCATTACAAATTATATTCAGAAAAGATTGATGAAAAGATGCGTGCACCGGCGTGCCTCTTCAAAGACCATCCAAATGGGTAGTATCTTCCCTTATACCGACTCATGACACAATGTTAATTCACATTGTTTGTTTTCTCACTCATTTTTAGTATACTAAAAAAAGATAACAAATGTACCTTATGCGTTCTCAATTTTTAAATCTTTCTCTTTATTACCACGACGCATGAAGTTTAGCTCGCATGTTTCTTTTTTCTCAGTCGAACTGTTCCGTATTACTACAATCATTTTTGTTCCATGTAAAGACAATACAGTAGACTCCTGATTACCCGGGATCGCATCAACCGGGATGCAGATTAACCGGGACATTTTGAATTTCAAGTCATTGAAAATTTTATTTTAAAATGAAAATGTTCCACAACGGCTACTAAACACATATTTTAGAGTCAAAGACGTCAGCTGTCCGTCATGTCCGAAAAGTGATCTTTCAAAACACTAATTTTTTTAGAGTTTTATGAGGGTCAGTTGCGTTCAGTAAGTTGTCATTGTCACTTGTGTACAACAGAGTGCAGTGCAGTAAATTATGACGGCAGCAGGGTTTGCTGTCAGGGAGCCACAGTTTATTTTTATTTGTGCAGCCAAAGCAAAATATTTTTATGATGAATTAAAGTTATAGGGCAATTCTGGATGATTAATATGATTTTAAATAGAGGTACAGCATCCAACAAATTACCGTCTAAGGTGAGTAGTGATGATATAACTGCACAAGAATTCACCTCTGAGTTTGAAGCATTAATAATAACTGAAGATCTTATGCTGGAGTAAATTTAAATCACTGATTAAACCGTATTGGATGTGATGAAGAATTCCTCGATATGATTTTAAATAGAGGTACGGCATCCAACAAATTACCGTTTAAGGTGAGCAGTGATGATATAACTGCACAAGAATTCACCTCTGAGTTTGAAGCATTAATAATAACTGAAGATCTTATGCTGGAGTAAATTTAAATCACTGATTAAACCGTATTGGATGTGATGAAGAATTCCTCGATATGATTTTAAATAGAGGTACGGCATCCAACAAATTACCGTTTAAGGTGAGCAGTGATGATATAACTGCACAAGAATTCACCTCTGAGTTTGAAGCATTAATAATAACTGAAGATCTTATGCTGGAGTAAATTTAAATCACTGATTAAACCGGATTGAATGTGATGAAGAATTTCTCGATTTTAATGAAAATCATGAAGAATAAGTGTCACGAAATATGCGACAAATTGACAGGTGCGGGATGTTAATAAGCAATTGGCACGTGATTGGCTTCATTCAGACCAAATTCTAATTGATCACGAAATATTAAATGATGAAGATATTTTACAATGTGCAACAAATAATATTGTATATCCTAATGATGACGAAGATAAGTTCATTTCTTAAGAAAAAATTTAAGCTGTCTGCGAAATTTAAATCATTTCTCGTGGCGTAGAGAATTATTTGAAATATATCATCAAAAACCAGCAAGGGGCAAAAAACTATCACTCTTTACTTTCTTATTCCTTTTTGTTGACTTTTTTCAGCGAAATAAATAATAATTGTGTAAGAAAAATATTTATGATGAAAGTTATTTGACAATCTACAACATCCCGGAAGGCATTTGCATACATGTGCATGACTTTCGGACAGTAATGCGTGATTTTTGTAATTTTTGAGTATTTTTTCAATGTTTTCGGATTAATCGGGAAATTTGATACTCCAGAATTTTTTTCATCATTTATCCCGGATAATCAGGAGTTTACTGTATTATTCCTATTTATTTGTATTATTGGACATTTTCTTATTATACAAAACGCTAGTTCTCGATTGAATTCCTCGGAGTTTAGTGTTTGGTGTCGAGGCATTTTGAAGTGCGTGATCAGCGTTCCTCAAATTTTTTCTATTGTTAATTATTTTATTGTCATTTTGTTTATTTGTAAAGACAATTATTTATATTTCTCTAATATTTAAGTGTTAGACATTTTGAAATTTGCGACTACGTGGTGGGTGGTTTGCGTTCCTCAAACTTTTCCGTATTTCATTAAATTTAAATGAAAACATTTTTGGGATTTTGACTGATAATTGTATATTCTCGAAAATAGCACAAATATGAAACTTATACTACTTAATTATTGTAAAATGGTTGTTAAAAAAAATCAAATTAATACAAGAGATTGACAGAAAGTATTATTCAAAACAAAATTACCAGAAAAATATGTGATCACATTATTGAGGTTATCAATAGTATTAAACATGTTCGATAGAACTTTAGCGTTGAAAGTCGAGAAATGTCACAGAGAAAAAAGGAGAAAGGAAGCAGAAATTGAAGAAGATAAAGAATGAGATGTCACAGGTGAGTGGAAAATTCCGCCGCGACCACCGCAGAACAAAGTTTTAAAAGCGCTGGAAACTTTTATTGCTAACTTTGCAGATACAATGGAGACATGGTTATGTTGACAAGTTTGTGGATTATTAAAAATGGTGCAAAAGATTAATCCATTGTATTGATTTTACTGTATATACCTAGTCCACAATATTTTATGACTAAATTACGAGTCGAAAAAGTTCAAGAAGTATGTACAAATTCTATACCAATATGAAAAATGTTATAATTGTTATAAAATCGTGTTAAGCTTTTAGTCTATGCACTTCAAAAATTCGCAAAATTGTCCTATTATTTTTCTATATCAATAAAACAGTTTGGTCATTTGAAGTTAGATAACTTTTTATTTTTTAATTTAATATGTAATTTGGAATTGATAAATTATTTCAATTGATTGAAATAAATGTATAACTATGACATGGTTGAGATTAGCCACACATAATCATATAGGCTCTTAATAATGACCATTATGTTTCAGATAAGGACTGTTAACTGAAAAAGTCCACTATTCACACGGCACATCCTTCTTTTCACTTATCGATGCATGTACTGTACTGCAGTACAATTGTCGTTTACGGGCACAACTGATAAAAATAATGCACTCGTAACTAAATGTGTAATAAATAAATCTCATTTTAAGAAAAATGATAAGTATATTAATCCCCAGATACTTAAAATATAATAAAATTGTATTTTTTATTTATTATAGTCTTTATTATTAAATATTTTAATTGTCACACAAAATGTTTAATACAGTCTCACAATCACGGCTGTTATAGTGAGTAGAAGCACCGTAATGATATAACATTGTGGTAATGTAAACAGGGCCGACATGACGAGTTATCATTATTCGAGGCAAGCTTGTACTAGAAATAAATCATAAAATAACGGTGATACCTGTTCTGGAAGAATTTCTAGTTCTTGGCAGCAAACTGCCAATAAATTTTGATATGTTGCTCCGAGCCTGGGTAATTCCACTTCTATGTAGTCAGTGTCGGAAGAATTAGCAATCCTCACTTTGATCACAGTCTCTGAGAATATTAATAACATTACAGGTTAAGTTAAGCAACTGAAAAATCACGCATTCAATAAAAAATGTTCAGTATTTCCTCGAGTTAAAAACTTTTGAAGAAATATGTCAGCCACCCAGTATTAGACAACTAATTTCACTTTGGACCATATTATAGAAAGAAAGAGATGCACTTTTATACGTTAATTCAGATTTTACTAAACTTTAGGATGTATTATTTAACACATTCTCAGATACTTAGAATTTTAAAGACTTCAAATAAGACAATTATCATTACTTTCGTAATTGTTTAAATATATTACCTAAGTGGCAACACCGGCTATCTTAATTTTTTGTGATATTGAGGTGGTTTCACAAGCGGGCGTACATTTGGAAAGCCTTGATATTTAACAGTATTTAACGGTTTGCCAGTAAAACTGGACATATAAGAAATAAGTATTGGAAAAGCAGCATTAGTCATACAGAAAACAGTTTTATTCTTAAAAAGTGATGAAAAATGAGATAGGCGGTGTTGCCACTTAGGTAACGATTTGGAAACATATACAAGATAGTTTAAATGAAGTTATATTTTTGTAGGGATACATAATCTCAACTTGCTAATACATTGTGTTTTAGAATGGCTATAGCTGTCTTTTTACCATGAAACTTAATTTAACCAATGGCTATAACCATCATTATTCAACTGAGGGAAAAAATATTGACAGTTATAACGATCATGTCCACGAATGGTGTTAACTTATTGTTTATGTATTTTTCAATATTAAAATAATATTATTTTAATATGAAAAAAAATTATATATAGCAAAAAGAGTCTATATGGAAAGAAGAAAACTTATAGAGGATAGTACACACCTTGAATAGAATTTTGGCTCATAAGACTATCATGTCTATTCAGGCTTAGCATATTATGCGGAGGATCAAAAGTCAAGCGGTCTATTACAGGTGAACGACTATTAGGAGACACAGGTGGGGATTCACAAGTCTGAAGTAGTGTTGCCACTTCCAATGATGTAGTCAAATCTCTAGGCGTCTGTCCGGTTAGTGTTCTAATAGAACTATCAGCTCCTCTAGATAGTAGCAAGGACACCATAGAGGCTTGCGAGTTTTTACATGCCCAATGCAGTGCAGTCCTTTAAATTATAAATGTATTTAATTGGGTAAAATACATAATAGATAATAAAATAAACAGTGAAAATAGCAAACATTCATAATTATTCTTACACATTCAAAATGGTAAATATTAGGGGTACCAGTCGAAAATGTCGCATTTCGGTATGGCCCTTGTTTGATCCTCAGTCGCGTCCGTCTCGTCGAGTCGTCAGCACGTAATATATATTACTTTTGTTCCTTAACATTTGGAGATCATCTTTCGAAAGTTATTTTTATTTTTGTTAGCGATACATTTAAAATGGAAGGGTTTATACCAGATAAGAATTTTGTGCGCAATTGCTTGATCTACGAGTTCCCACCAAAAAACTCTGCGAGGAAGGCTGCAGAAAAAATTTGCAGTATATACGGTGATGTGATATCCATTCGCCAATCGCAAAAGTGGTTTAAAAAATTTCAAAGTGGGAATTTTGATACGGAAAACCAGCCTCGAGAAGAAAAGGTCTTTAAAGTGGATGATGACATTTTAATGTGTGAAGTCGAAGCAAATCCAACAAAATCAATTCAGCAGATTGCAGACACACTCGGATACTCCTGGTCGAGTGTAAAAGCCATTTGAAAAAAATCGTCGAAATAAAAGTTAAGCGACCCAGAATGCACGCAGAACACAAAGTTTTTTTTCAACACGACAACGCAAGACCCCACACTGCAGTGATTACTCGAAAAAAAATAAACGCCTTTGGCTGGAAACAAATCGATCACCCCCCATATTCACCGGATTTAGCCCCATCAGATTACCATTTATTTAGATCCCTACAGCATTTTTTATCGGGAAAAAATTTCAACAACTTAGACGAAATAAAATCTGCCCTTGACGACTATTTCCAGTCGAAACCAGAAACTTTCTATTCAAAGGGCATAAAAATGCTTGAAAATAGATGGAAGACTGTATTAGAAAGTAATGGGGAATATATAATATAAATTTTTTCAAATAATAAATGATTTAAATTTATATTTGCCTTTTTATTTAAAATGCGACATTTTCGACTGGTACCCCTAATACATAAACGAGTTTATTAATTTAAAATTTTTACAGACCAGCGTCAGAAAATAAAGGAAATTATACAATATGGAAAACAAAGTAATTCTCAACGAGAAAATTTTACACATTTTCAATTGCATTCAATTAATATTTATGTTTAAAGGGACAGGCGTGAAATGTAACATATACAATAATTTACCAGCCATTCAAGGTATTTCTTGAATTAATATCGACACCGTTGTCTAAAAGCTTTATGGCCGATTCAAAGTCTCCAAGACAGCAAGCTTCCCTTAATTTTTCTTCCAAAGCACGCTTATCCATTTCTAGTATTTGTTTCCACAATCGTTGACTGTATTCCGTTCTGATTGACATTTAGGTGACAGTTACTTTATAATTGCCACTAAAATAAATCATAAATAGACATTTCATACTACATTTTACGTTACGTATACATGATAAAAAAATAATAGGTAAGTATTAACACAAAAAAATATATATAAAGAGGCCCATACACTTTAAACCATAGATATATTTTTTTGCACATAAAACAGGAATGATGTTTATAACAAATAAGTAATATAAATTTATAATAATAAGGTAGTTAGCAAATGTTAAGGCGACTAGTACTTATACACTTGTAACATTAGTCTGGCCGCATGTAGAGTACTCAGAGTAGCGTAGCATCTAAGGAATTGGAAAAAGTAAGCTACACAAAATTATTTTTAAGGAAAAGGAAAATAAGGAAATAAAAATGAATGTAGTAAGAATTAAATCGTTGTAAAGAATATGGGGGAATAATTGAGAAAGAAAAGATACCAGAAGAGCATGCGTATAGTGGCTTGAAAAGTGTAGACATTTAAGATGAGTGTGGAGTGTAAATCGTAAAATGTCTGGTATGAGCATGTATAATCTGATATAATCAAACGAAAGTATGTACTTCTAAAGAGAAATAATATTAGAAACCTTAAGAACCTCAAAACGCGTGTAAAAAACGTGAAGATGTAAAAGATATGTCAGGATAGAAATTTGTGGCATTCTATCGTTTCGCCTACTCCAAAAACTTTACATATACAGCATTATACGTATACAGCTTATATAAATATTCAATTTACAATAACTACGAACCAAACTGAAAATAAGCAACATCTGCTGAGTAGTGAATATAACAAAAATCAACGTATGCGGTCTACATGCACAGAAAGTATTTTATATTTGTGAAAATGTTTTTGGCTTGTACGATGTCAGAGGATTTTAGGAATGAAAAAACATTTCTAAGCATTTTCTCGATATTGAGAATGTAATATAGATATTTTTAATATAAGGTAAAATACTCATAATGCATTTGTGATCGTTACGAAAACATACTTTTAAGTGTAGAAAAAAACATTAGTGAAAGCTTTTTGAGTGAATTTGGTGGCTATTATTCCGCTGGATTCACTTGTACTAAATAATATAGCGATAAGTTTTTTTAAACAATTAAAGTGAAGTGAGACATTCGTATAATTCGATATTAGACGATGAAAGAAAATTAAAACAGTTCAATTTTATTAAAACTAAAATCAAAATTATGAGCAATGTAATGTTTTGCTCACATTCACTACTTATTTTATCTGGTCAAAGTTGGTAACTAAGGAAGGAGAAGCAAGATAGAGCTGCCGCAGTCAAATCGGTTCAAGATTATAGAATAATTGGAAGTGATATTTTCGCAGTCCGAAGAAAATTATAAATCCACCTTCCAATTTATGGCTACAGTCGAGAATGTAAAAAATAAAGATGTCATTTTGTATTTCTGAATATTAATTTCACAAGAAAATCCTATATACTACATTGTGCTGTGGAAATGCGTCTAATGGATAGAAAGAACATGAATCCGTGAGTTAATAGTAGGAATCATTAGTAGAACCAGTAATTCTGTTATCTATTGACATGCCCACTCTTGGCTACAAAACTATTGCAACATTACTGTAAAGTAAGAATTATAAGTAGGAAGTAGCCGAAAGTAGCAAAATATTTCCGTAAATGAATTATTACTTATTACTAATGCTCACAACGATTCTCGTGTTGGTTATAAAATATAATATATTACGACGATCATAAAATGTATATTTTATCTATGATCGTAGATACATGTTGCTTGATGGTATATTATCTGTCACTTTGACAGCGCGCATTTTAAAATTGCGCTCTTTTGAGGTTATAAGTATAATGATATTAACAATAAAATACAAATATATATTTTAGAAATGCCTTCACTAAGATACTATATTTTAAAAAGAATTCAGTTTTATTCATTTAATTTCCACAGTTGTATCATAAAAAGGTTAGTAACACATATATCTGAGTTTGTACTGCATTGTTTATTGAATTCACATGCATAGTTTTGTGTAAGTTTAAAAACAACATATAATTTTTAGTAGTCAGAGTAATCATATACAATTATAATGTTTGTTGTTAATATTATTTATAACTTAAAATGTTTAAGGAATAAAATTGTATACATATGTGTGTGTGATTTTAATTAAGATGTCTTATTATATGCGATATCTATAATTTAACAACAAATTTATCCATCCAGTTAATTCAGTGAGGAGGTTTACAAAGTGAGGAGGTTAGGTTTAATAATTTAATAAATTATCTAATATTTGTTTTTTCAGATCTTTCTGTTCGGCAAAAGAAACTAGTAATAGAGAGCAATTTGATAACATTGCTGTAGACAGGATAAGAAACTTTAGCATTGTTGCTCACGTTGACCACGGAAAGAGCACACTGGCTGACAGATTTTTAGAAATCACCGGAGCGATAAAAGCTGGAGAGTCTAAAGCTCAAGTTCTTGACCAACTGCAGGTTAAATTTTGAACATATTTATAAATACAATCAAACTCGGTTATAATGAGTACAAAGGGACCAGCTAAATTTGCTCATTATAACCGTTACTCGTTATTACAAAAAATATTTAATATCCAATAAAATTAAAAGCAAGTCAAATACATATGAAAATCTATAATTGTATGAATAATAACATTTTAAAGTAAATTACTACATTCAATCATATTATTTCTTAACAAAATTCAAAATACTGCTCTGTTTTAAAGTTTAAAACTTACTACTACTTACTACGCACACAAAATAAACACCCATTGTTTTTTTATAAGAATTCACAAACCTGAAAGGAATCTTAAACAATAAGGAACCTCGTCGGTAAATGCTGGTTTGGATTTTATGAATTAGGATTTTTAGACCGTGTAGTGTATTTTGTATTTTATATATTTTTTACAATATTTTTGTGTGTTATATCAGTGAAGCGAGCTCACTGTAACAGTGAAGAGTTGTATGAAAACAAGCCTGAGTCAAAATAATAATAAGTATTTCCTCATTATAATCGTGATCTTACTATAACCATGCTCGATATAACCGAGTTCGACTGTATATAATACGGTTAGCTATATTATTGAGAAAAGCATTCCTTTTTTATTCTAGTCATATAAAATTTACTAAGTGTCAAACATAAGCTTTACCAATTGCTATTTGAAAAATATCAACATACTTATGCATATATCATTCACTAACACTCCAAGGAGTGAAGAATGGCTGATGTATACAATATTATAATTATTAGTTTAAACTCATAACAGAGCCTTATAAATATCCTTTTACAATATAGTGTGAATAATGAATAAAATAGGAGTAAACATACATCCGCTTGTAATTTAGTCAGTCACTGAGATGGTTTGGGTATGTGGAACATGTGAGTGAGGAAATAATGGAAAAGAAAGTGCATGAGGCATGTGTTGAGGGTGTCTGCGAAAGATCTGATACAATCAGATAAATCAGATATTGGAAGACGGCTCGGTTAGAAGTTTGAACAATAGATGAGGTTCAACAATTGATGAGCTCGAACAATAGATGAGCTTGAACAATAGATGAGCTTGAACAATAAATGAGCTTGACAGCAGAGTGTGGTTTTTATCCTATTTGTCTATTCCTGCGATTTATTTTTATGTTCTGGTGAATGTATTATTTTATCCTATTTGCCTATTGCAGTTTATTTTTATATTCCAATGAACATATTTACTTTCACTGTTGTACATATAGATGTACGACTGTAGGGATTATCACAGTTGGCTGTACGAAGGAAAATATGGAGGTATAAACAGGATAACACAACACTTGAAAACTCCCACTGACCTTTTGTGTTACCACTTTTCTCTCCACAATCAGCGATTGAAGAATCCCTCCACGTATGCTGGAAGTCACTTTTAAGATGCTCGTAATGATTGTAGAAGGTTCCGTCGCCCACTTTACAAAGTTCCTCGCGATGACTGGCGCGTATTCGAAAGAAGGTATAGACTGTAATGCTTATGGTGCAGCAATCAAATTAACACTGACTGGTAGATAGAAATCAAGTATGTGTCGGAAGGTTGGTAGGTATCTATAGGGATTAGGAACACAATTTCTCTAACAACAACTGTTTTTACTAGATGTGTTAAGATTAAAAACACATCTTGATTTCTCTCAATGTTTGAACGTTGAGAGAAATCGTAAAACGTAAAAAAGTGATAACTTTTAAATAAATGGAATGTAAGATGTATCAATTTGAAATAGCTGCAACATGTAAGTTCTAAAATTTGTCATCTATTTACGAGGCTGATGTATTCATCGTCCTTCCCTATCGAAGTTATCATACTTTCCCAGGTAGGAAGAGATTCTGGTTAAAATTCCGAAGACAGCTAAAATATTTTTTCGATAAATTGAGTTTATATGTATGTATGTATATATCTTTCTAATTGATGCATTTAATTTGCACTAGAATTCATTAAGTTTAGTTGTGTCTGATGATAAATTGTCTTTTCAAGAAAGTCTCATAGGTACAATGAGTATATATTGGGGGTTGTCTATCACTAATTCTTAATCACTTTTCAGGTTGAAAGAGAAAGGGGTATTACTGTGAAGGCTGTATCCACTTCTCTTAATTACACTTACAAGGGAAAGCAGTATCTTTTGAATCTTATAGACACTCCGGGACATGTTGATTTTTCTAATGAGGTACCCACTTATTCTCAGTACACAGATATGATATAGTCATAATTTTTGGTCACAAAAAATATTTTTATTAATCTTGGAGCTCAGATTATTAATTTCTAAATCAGAATGTCTTTTAAAGGTGGTCCGATCGGTGCAGGCCTGCCAAGGTGCAATATTATTAGTGGACGCTAATGAGGGGCCACAAGCGCAAACTGTCGCAGTTTATTCCCTGACTTCACGACTAGGTTTAACTATCGTACCGGTTCTGAATAAAATCGATCTTCCACATGCTGACCCTAAAAGATCTAAAAACCAACTCAAAACCTTATTTAAAATTGAACCGAGTGATGTATTGGAAGTATCGGCTAAAAAAGGTTGGGGAGTGAAAGACGTGCTCGATGCTATCGTAGAAAGAGTTCCACCTCCCCCAGTTGATACCGATGAATATTTCAAAGCATTGGTTTTTGACAGTTGGTACGATAAGTTTCGAGGAATCATGTGCTTGTCTTATATTCAGGGCGGATGTTTGAATATAGGGGATGCAGTCAGGTGGTATTCTTCTAGCAAACCCTTAGCTGTAAAGTATTTATCTCTTTTGACACCTGAGGAGCGACCGATTCAAAAGGCGATAGCGGGCCAGGTAGCTGTAATCGGTTGTGGGCCAAGAGGGGGTGGAGCAGTAGGAGATTTACTGCTCTCGGCCAGTGTTCCTTTTGATCCGATTGCAGAAAAGAATGCCAAAACTTCAGGTCCTCGTCACATGGTGTACGCAGGATTGTACCCGGTAGACCAATCACAACATGGCAATTTGCAAAGTGCTCTCACCAAGCTTTGTATGAACGATCCAGCTGTCAGTATAGCAGTAGACTCCAGGTGAATATTTGACCAAGTTTTAATCATTTTAGTCTTTTGTCTCATCTTTTGAAAATTATTGATTATGTTTATTTTGCAGCTCAGCATTAGGACAAGGCTGGCGAGTTGGATTTCTAGGACTTTTACATTTGGAGGTTTTTACTCAGCGTCTTTTTCAAGAACACAAAGCTGAAGCTATATTGACTGCGCCATCAGTTCCGTATAAAATAAAGTATGAATTGTTTATAATTTATATATACACCTTTGTATACTTTTTACTAAAAGTGCTACTTATTATAGTAGTAAATATTTTTCTTGTGAATATGATGTGGAATTCATTAGGTTGCGATATTTAAGTTTTTTTTTATCTTAAAATTCTTTAATCGAAAAATCATTAAACTTTTTTTTGAAAAATGATAAAATATAATTTATGTTTGATCATAGATAGCTGTTGTGAGTAGTAAGAATGATTGAATATATTTATGGTGGTTTAATACATTTTAATTTGTCTTAGAGTTCATGGATCCAAAATCATAAAAAGCTATGGATCAGATATCATCACAATTACAAATCCTGCACAGCTTCCTTGTGCGCAGAATATTGTAGAGTTTCACGAGCCTTTTGTCATAGGTTAGTTTATTATATATTCCTTATATTGTTTTATAATTAATTCCTATAATTAATAATAATTTAACCAGTTGATTGTCTAAGAACATAAATACAGTCAGACTTCAGTTTTACACTTCTCAGGAGAACTGGAAAAAACGGTGTAAAACTGAAGAAAATATAAAAGTGAGGAAATGAAAAATGTATGGAAAATGGACTTTGAATGAATTTTTGTGTTGCGGCATCAATATAGCAGACAGATGACTGACGTTTAAAAGGAGTAATTTTCATACAAAAAGGGTTATCAATCAAATGTTAAAAAAAATTTACGTAATTAGTTTCTTCCTTTTTACATTTCTTCATGACTAGCATATGTACTCGCTCGAGTTGGAACTAAACATGACTTATCTGGGATCATAAAGCTGGCGTGTTGAAATATCAAAATTTGCATAGAATTGGCATGTTGAGTTTAGAAAAATATCAAATTCAAAATTTCGCCTGTAAAAATTAGTGAATGTGGAGTTGGCATGTTGAATTTTCAAAATGTTTTGGCATAAAACCGAGGAAATGTAAAAATTTATTCGCGTAAATTGCGAGGAGTATTTGTATGGGAATGTATGAAGATGAAACGGGACTTCAACTTTTCGGCGTAAATAGTCGGAAAACGTAAAATCGAGGTTTCACTGTATGTATATGTCAAAAAATAAATGTTTGCTATCTTTAAATTTTCAAGACTGTAACTGTAATTTAGATATGCTCAATTTGCTACTTTCATCATTGATAAATCTTTCTAAAGGAGCGCCACTATGATAGTATTGTTTTGTGGGAATGGCGATTCAAATTCACCGCCATCGTCGCCATCTGACCAAAGATGTGAGCGACATCTATTTTCAGGGTGTAGGTTTCCGTGGAGAGTAGACACCCGCAGTCTGACCCGATCATTTATGGGCAAAAGTTCTCCGATCCACTGCACATCCTGACAGGTCTGGGATCGAGACTGAGACTGTCAACTTGCTCCTTTCACTTTTCATACTTCACACTCCGGTATCCTTTATACTCTTCCTTTTCTATCCCTGACTCGATAAACGACTACATAAACTGTGCGTTTCATCCTCACCACCGAACGCTACTACAATGTATCTGTTGACGACATGTAGGATAATTTATAACAAAATTAGAATCACATAATAAACTAACAATTTCATTTCATCAGGAACAATAATAACTCCTTCTGACTATATTGGAACTGTGACATCCCTGTGTATGGAGCGCAGAGCAACTACAATGCCCACTTTACCAGTTGACGATAATCACGTCATGATGCAGTTTCGCTTACCACTCTGTGAGGTATGTACTATTAAGTATTTTGTTTAAGGAGAATATATTTTTTGCTATGAAGTTTCATTTTCAGAACATAGTTGTGGTATTTTAATACAAATTAAATTTATCAATTAGAAAAATATACAGAAAAAAATCTATTTATCTAAAAATATTTATTTGTTACCGGGATTCAAACCTGGACCCCTTCCTATGTGGGGAAGCGCGTTCTCCGATTTGGCTATAGCAACCGAATACATTATCAGCAAATTTTGAATTTATATTCTGTAATATTTCAAATTGATACATCTATTACTACATTTTTTAAAGCAAACCACTTTGTATTTATAAAACTCGATAGGAGACACCAGAATTAAATTAATTAATCCATTTTATTTAATTTGGAAACATTAATACAACTTATATAAAACATTAATGTTTCTAAATTTAATAAAATGGATTAAGTAATTGAATTCTGGCGCATCCTATTGGGTTTTACTCAAATGTATTTGAGATTTTATTGAATCATCATACTACAGTAACAGAACATGCCATGTATTTTTAATTTAGAAAAACATTATTTCTTTCCTTTCTACTTCCCACACTATCATAATGTATAGGGTCAATTGTTTTGTTTTCACATATGTTCAATATTTCATTTGTTTCTGTACAGGTTGTATTAGATTTTCATGACATACTAAAAAGCATTACATCTGGATATGCAAGTTTTGATTATCACGAAGACGGCTTTGACATCAGTTCACTTGTTAAGGTAATTGTTTCTATATAAATATTTTAAAATTAACCCAATAATCTTATAAAATAAAATATCATAGGTTTAATAATTTTTGTCAGATTTATAACATATTTTGCTTAAATTAATTTAAATTTTCAGTTGGAGATACGTCTAAATGGGGTCTTGGTAGATGAACTCAGCAATATTGTTCACGTGAGCAGAGCCAACATTACAGGTCGGCGCTTGGTAGATAAACTAAAGGAGATGATACCGAGACAGATGGTTACTGTAAGTCCGACCACTTGATCATTAAGCGAATGTCTTGCCACTAGGCCAACGAGCATATCAATAGTTTATACAGTTGCACTATTCTGATTCAAGTAGTGATGATCAATAATAATTTTGGAACATAGTATGTATTGAAAATATGATAATTACGTATTTAAAAAATTTATTATGATTTTTTTATACATACTTACATATTAGTATATATTTCAATTACTAACGAAACAATACAGTCTCATGCGGTTAAGTAGCAATTTATAAAATTTATTATACATAAATTTATTTATTTTATTTAGAGAACATATTCTTATTGTGAAGTTGTAATTAATCAGAACAGATGGTCTGTGATTTTTTAAAATATGTACTGATTAAATGTATTAATTAGAAAGGTATACATATAAAATTAATTTTATCGAAAAATATTGTTGTTGCATCACTGGGATTCGAACTTGGATCTATTTCCAAACTGGGGAAGGTGCATTATCCAACTATACTACAGCGACATTATTTTTGATGACAAATTTTCGAATTTATATGTTACACTTTTCAAATTTGAAAGATTATTTCTATTCCTTGTGTTGAAGCTTCTATTTCCGGCTAGGAGTCGGATCTTCAATTCGTCAGTTGTCTTATATGAAAATATAATAGTACAGTGGACCTTCAATATTGGTCATTAATCTGTTCCTGATGGAAGGATGAATATCAAAAAGGACGAATATCAAACGAATTTTTCCCATAGGAATTAACTAAAAATGGTTTTATCTATTCCCAGCCTGGAATTTTGCCTATCTATTCTTTAACACTCATCACTCAGAAATCAATTTTCACTCAGAAATCATCGCAAATACATTTTAATTATGTATTAACTACTACTTATTAATGCTTTGTCGTTATAAAAGAGATTTACTTGTCCATGATGCCATATTAGGCTATTGTTTAGAAGAGGGGTCATCAGATAATGTCAATTCTGGTGATTGATGTTCAAGGGAGTCAACTCTAAAATTAACCAAAAAAAATCTAAAATTAAATACAAAAAAGAACTCTATTTCCAGAACACTAGAAAATAGCTGCAAAAACTCATAAATATTAAAAAGAAATAAAGTAGTAAACAAGAGTTGATGCGCACACTTTGTCGCACAATCACCGTCCAAGACTGAATGACTTACATGGCAGGTGAGATGAATATCGACCTTTTAGGAGAATATCAAACAAAAGCAGGACGAATATCAACATGGACATTGAATACTGAGGGTCCACTGTATTAAGAATTTTTTTATCATACTTCAAATTTCTTGAATTTTGAAGAGGTATGAACTTAATTTAATTTAATTTTATTGAGGGATTTTGAAAATGTAAACATATTATAACAAATAACTATTTAACATATGGTATTAATAATGAAAATCCACAAAAATATTTAGATACATAGGTGTGTTTAGATGCAGAAAAAAAATGAAAAGAGAAAAAGAGGGAGAAAAGGTGGGGAGGTTGCAATTATTGTTGCGGTAAAGGGAGAGCAAGATGTGTTTATAGGTAAAATGATTGGCCAAAATTGAGATAGTGGTGGTTCATAAGACGAACCCTTTGAGCGTAGTAAGGCTAATGTTGTAAAAGTCAATTTCTGTAAATTTCTCATTATGGTATGTATTTGCATGACCGTGAATGAATGAAATTTGTATGTAAGATGTTCTACATTTGGGAATGTGGACTTTTTTTGTTAATGTGTGGAGCAACTATGTTCCTTATTTTGACGATCTTATTTATTGATTTTGATGTGTGTAGAATGTAGAACTGTATTATACAAAAGTAAAATTATGTGAATATTATTTAGATTGCAATTCAAGCTGTTGTAAACGGGAAAGTTGTGGCCAGAGAAAATCTCCAAGCGTACAAGAAGGATGTCACTGCTAAACTTGTGAGTGTAATATTGTTTAATTGAGTACCCAATTTAATTAAAATTTAAATGTGATGATGTTTACCTCGCCTGGTGATTTGTAAAAAAATGACCTCTTAAATATTTTTAAATGAAAACATTTTTTTTTCAATATTAAAGAATTTTATGCATACATTAATTTAAAAGTTTTTATTTTTATAGTTGTTTTCTTTTTTAAATATTTTAAAAATATGGAATTTGAATTGGAATCTTTGAATATTCAAAATAAATAGATTACTGAGATACAGACCTAACACGATTTAAAAAAATATTCATCTAATAAAAATAAATGCTTTTAAAAAACATAAGTTAGCATCTTCTGATCTATTTCAATTGTGATTGTTATATAAATGCTCAAAAATAAATATTTTATCTGTGTAATGTTTCTATTTGAATATTTCGAATCAAACAATCATGTGTCAAATTTCTATCATTATGGTGGAAATAGTGTTTCCAATTGTTCCAAAACTAATAGTATTGCAAACAGTTAGCAATATTAGAGTATAGGAATGCTTGTATATAACTTCAGATTTCAGTGTGAAAAGGCAATATGTATTTTAAAAATAAAATATATAATTTTTGTACCCGCTTTATGAAATTCTTTATTTAAGTAATTTGAATTTATAAATAATTAGAGTTTTGAATCCACAACTTTTTGGTCACTAGGGGAGCATCCTATCACTAGATCAAATAGGCTGCACAATTTATTTCATAGTCAGTTTTCAAACATTTATTTTATATGTACATATGTTTCAATGAATATTTGTGAAAAATTTAAATGAGTTTTTTTTCAGTACGGTGGAGATGTAACAAGGCGAATGAAACTTTTAAAGCAGCAAGCCGAAGGGAAGAAAAAAATGAGGAGCATTGCCAACATCAGAATACCTCGTGAAACTTTTATAGATGTTTTGAAAAAATAAATGAACAAATTTTTTTGAATAAACAAAGTAATCTTACTTTTTGAAATTAACAGAGACAACACCAAGACAAAAATGATTATATGTATATCTGCATTATAAACAATGTGTTTCTACACTTTGCCGAAAATTAGTCTGTGCTGATTTATTCAGTACATAGAGATTATTACTGGATTTTTTTTATTTTAGCATGGCGGAGATATAACACGAAAAATGAAACTCGTGAAACAACAAGCTGAAGGGAAGAAAAAGATGAGAAGCATCGCCAACATTAAAATACCTCGGGATACTTTTATAGATGTGTTAAAGAAATAAATACACATAGATGTTTTTATTAAATTTATTTATTATATTGTGTACATAAATTATTCTAATTAATAAATAAAAATAAATCACAGTTTTATTGTACATTATTTTGTATTCAATTGGACAAGGACGGGTAATTTTAAATCACATAAAATATTATAACATTGAGAGAAGTCATCAAAAGGATGCAATATACTTTTCAAAATTCAATCAAGTATGACTTATGACTATTAAAATTGCTAAATGATAAACTAATCAACTATTAAGTTGGAAATAATAAATGAAATAGATGTAGTTAATTAAAGATTAATAAAGTAATTGCCAAGATTTAATTTTGTATTGTATTAAAGATGAAGTAAAATGCAAAATGTATAGCCACTTTTTCTGCTATAGTGTTTGATCTGAATGATTTATTTTCAAATAAATATCAGATATCTCATAGAGACGAAGGTATTTTTATTATATTTAATGAAAAATATAAAGGAGTATGGGGCTTACGACCTGTCTTCGGCTGGCTTTAAATGATCACTTTATATAAAGTTCACCATTCTCAACCCACCGATCTCCACAAATATCAAATTTTTGAAAATTGTATATATGGACTCGTTTCGAGTACCACTACACCATCGCCATCTATGGATCAAATTTGATAATTCATTTTTCCTTGAAAAATATCCTAGGATAGGATAGTCAACTCGATGAGAATTCAATGTTTTTTGAAAATTATTTAAAGCAATATTCTTTATCCGTAAAATATTTTTAACACATTATACTAGAATACGCCTGAAAAATCAATATTTTTAATTTTTTATATATTTTTCTTATTTTGACCAGTATATTATTTTAACAATATTTGAATATGTTTAAGAATACACAATTACTGGATTTTTTTCCTACAAAGGCACTGTTATTCAATAAATATTAGATTTAGATTTATTTTCATTTGCATTTGCACTATGCATGACATATTTTCTAAATCTATTATCACATTTGTAGGTAAGGCGACAAATTACTTGTAAATTATACAAAATTGTAAATTGTATTTGATAAAAGTTAAAGAGATCATTTTTTTTTTGTATTCACTATGATTCTATCTTAGAAAGTGCATTCTATAAACTAAAGGTCAAATATGGACGGATAAGAAGCTAAGTATGGACAGTTATTTATATACACAGAGTGCTTGTCCTTTTTTATTTACGCATATGTAGGTATGTGTAACATGATAAAATAGGTGTAATATGATAAAATAGCAATTGTGTATTTAATTTTTTTTAAATTTGTTTTAGAACTTATTGCGAATTAATTGCTAATAAAGTAAAATAAAATAAATTTTAAGTTGGTAACTCTTCAGGAAGATATTCTGGAATATCTTGATCGGATGACGGTGTTTCGGCCCCACTTCTTGAATGTGCGAGCATTTCTGTTCTCTTCTCGAAAATATTTGCTTGCTCTGCATATTCTGTCAACAAATATAACATTAATATTTTTAAAAATCCAATAAAAACAGCCGTATGACAAAAATCACCATTAAAATTTAAATACACGTAAGAGAGTTTAAAATTAATGCAGTGTCTAAATACTTATGGCGCTACCCAGAATCAGAGATTGAAAATATTTTCAATAAAAAGATTCCGAACTGAAATATTAAATTAACGGTCATTTTAATCCAGCCACCTTTCAGGTTGTTCACATACATACACAGTTGATAAAATTTTCTCGATTGGCATGTGCTTTAAATAGTGTAAAATAGACATTATTAAAAATATAACAATATTAATTATTACAATGATTCAAAACAGACAAAAAACAAAATAAAAAATGAAAACCTTTAATAAATTTTATACTATGTTAAGATACATATTTATATAGTGGAGCAATTGTATGAAATAAGTATGGTTACTATATAAATACACTTAATTTTTTGAAAATACACCCATCCCTTGATTTACACGGTATCCGTTTTAAATGCAGATTTATCTTCGTAATCTTGGCTTCAAGATTATAAGAAAATATATTTTGTGTATGCAAGAATTTTCTATATTAAGGCAATTTTGTGGCATGCGGAAAATGAATTTAATGGTTGTAGTCTTTCTAATTATGCTTGTATTTTCTTAATTATAGCAAATAACATTAAGTTTATTAGTTGTACATTAGTGTAAAGGTAAAGTAATAGTTTTAAAAAAAGTCAAATCTAGTGTATAACTTCTGAAATAATATGAATAATAAAAACCCACATTTTCATAAAGAAATGCGAAAAAATCAACTAATTTTGAAAGCACGCCCTTAAAAGCATTTGTGCGCAGTATCAAGAAATTTACAAGGATTTAATAAAAAATAAAATACGAAAATAAGTTACTGACTATTTAATCAGGATTAATACAGAAGAGCCTGTTACTGGATATGAATCTGATGATAGTGATGATTTCGAGCCAACCCGAAAGAAAAAAATGGTTTCATTAGAATATAGCAGCGAGGAGGAGGAATAATAAATGTTTTAAATTATATACATTTATTTTGAATTAATAAAGCTACATAAATATTTTATAAAAATAATTTTTTTCTCTTTCTTATGTTGATATACATACGTCTACAGTATTGACTCGTTTTGCATGATTTTTTGGAAGCCACTGCCTATTTTATATGAACTTTAAGTCTCGATTTATGCAGATTTTGATTTTCTGAAACCTATCTTCCAATTTTGTGTGCTTTCTATACTTCGATTTACGCGGTTTCACTTTATGCAGAATTTCCTGGAACGTATCTACCACGAAAGTCGTTGGATAAGTGTACAATGTCATTTAACATTTGTTCATTCAAGACAGAAAATTTCAATACATCATGTTAGATTGGTTGTCAGCACAGGTCTGGAAATTATAATAATTTTTTTATTTATTTGTTCAATAATTCCAGAAAAAATTCGACGTTGATCTTATTTTTTTTGGTCATGTTTTTACATTATGTGGTGGTCCTATACGAAGTTAATTAAACGGTATTCAGCAATTTAGTCCGATTTATCTTCCGTATAAAATTGAAAGCAAATACATAATTAGAAAAAGTTTTTTTAAATTTATTTTTTTCAAATTATGATACAACATTTAAGTATAATATATATTTTTTTCATATGTACTACACTTCTCTTGAAAGCCTATGCGTGTGTAGAGAAGTGGACTGTATATCATTAAAAATTATTGTACAAGAAGTGTTAAACGTTATGTAAAAAAAAAAAACATTAGCAATATAAATAGTATTATAATTCAAGTTTAGGGGTACACGTTTCTTTTTAAGGTCACTCTCAAGTGTTTTTTTAATGGCATTTGATAGTTCTTTAGTATCACTAATTTCCTAATGTTTTCGGGTAAGTTATTAAAGATTTTTTTCCCTAGGTGCATATAGTAGTATTGTGCAAATGATGTATTGATTTTAGAGCATGAAAATACAAATTTAAATCTAGTTGAAGCATATAATTCAAAATAATTCATGTAGAAATAAATATTAGACACTGTGGACTACTAACCTTGGGCATCTTCACTCTGCCCGGCAGCATTGGCTCGTTTCGCCATCAAGCGGAGCAGGTGGTGCGGCCTGACCGGTCCGTTATTTCCCGCTCTACTCCCACTGTCCAGTTCATTCAACAGGCGCTTGGCTGCCGACATTGCTAGATACAAAAATATAAATGTGTATTTTTTTCTCCAGCAGTCAAATATGTATGAGTGTTTCAGTTTCAGTGACTATCTTGTGGTTTGAAGAGTGTTCATCCAGCTAGGACTAAGACTACATTATTGCATTATTTCAAGTGATAGGAATTTAGTACAAATCGTGAAGATTAATATCGTAACTGAAATACAGTTTTTGAAGATGAACTCAATTAGGATTTCAATCACTTTTCATATGTGTATATAGATTGGTGAATTAGTTTTGAATATTTTTCAGTACATGTGCTTACATGATGGAAGTAATAAAGATGTAAATAAACTACTATGCCACACTTATATAACTGATTGTGATAGCTTCCTATATACAGGCAAAAAAAAGTTAGGCATTTGTTGACCTATTATTATTCTGTACCTGTCTTTGCTTCTGAGTCCTAAAACATAGTCTGGCTGTTGGAAGTTCGACGACCTTGTATATTTGGTATTTAATATATCTTTTTAAATCAATAAAATATGTTTAATTACTCAAAACCCTCCAGCCACTACGACTTATTAAAATGTTTATATCTCTGAAATGGTCGAGAATAGGATATGGTAGTTTCAACATTATCAATTCGTATTTTTAAAAGGATAACTTCCTAAAGTATTATATTATGGACTGAGTCTGTTACGCTCTGTATAATATTATATTTGTATTCAATTATTAAACAAAAATATATTAAATAAAATCAAAAGTGACACAGATATTGAAAACAAGTAAATACTTAATTGGACATGGTTCTCGCTCGGTAACTCTTGGTCCCGTTTAAAAAGATACAATAATGTGCTTACCACCCTGGTAATCTCTTTGGAAAGCTTTCTCAATATCCAGGTAGCGCTGCACTTGGTCTGCTTGCCCCTGAAGCACCACGGCATCTGATGCTGCAAATGGAGAATTTATAAAAATAAAATCATACCACAAGATTATTGGAGCTTTTCTGACAAAAAAATTATAAAATACCTGCGAGTGGATCACTGGTGCGTGACAAACTGCGCAGCGCTTCACTGAGAGCCCCGGATGCTTTCTCATAATTCTAAAAAAATATACAATTTAATCATATTTTTCATACTACTAATATACAAAATCATCTGGTATTGAGGAGATAACATTGTTGAAACTCTGAATGTTACGTAACAAATAGTTTTAAATAATATATCAGTTTATAAGCACGCTGATATCACAAGCTGATAATCAATTGTTATTGTAATAGTTTTGACTTTCATAGGTATTTAAATATTATAATTAGTATAATGGTAAAATTATGAAATTAAATGCTTAGTTAATAAACGTGATGAATTTCTGGCTATTGGGATTGTTTACCTTATCATCATCATCATATATATTAAAATAATAGACCCTATTTCGCGATGTTTATATGTTTATATGTAACCGATTTTGTCACACACGTTTTGGTTAATATCTCGCTTATTAGGCGTTCTATCCGCATTCTGATATTTTTCCCAGACGTCCGAAAGTTGACTGAGTCTTTACATCTTTTTCTTTTTATTCTTCTTTTTCTCCTCTATTTGTTACAACTGTTTTAGTTTGGTGATTTTTGGAAATTTTAACTTTTTAATTAGCCTAACTTTTTTTTCATTCGCTTATAACTCTGCGAGTTTAAGAGCTAAAATCATTTTAATATTTTTTGGCAATTGCCACCGATGAGTAGTATCGTTACACACTTTTTTTTAAATTCTTCGTTTTCTAATTTTCTTATGAAACCTGATTTAGTGAAATTTCGTATTTTTCAGCTTTTCTCTGCGAATTTACGACCAAAATATAATTTTATTACATCTGTGCATACATCACAATGGAATATAATTTATTTTCGTATTTGTTAGCTTCTATCGTTTAAAATTCACCTTTAAAATCTAAAAAACGCGTAATTTTTATATGAAAAATCGACGTACCTACCTACATACAAATGAAAGAAAATGAAAAAAAAGAAAAACCTTGATATTTTCTTAATAAACGCAACACTTCATATTTTCAAGCAGCAACCGTGGGCTGTAATTGGTCAATACCCTCATTGGTTACATTTCATACATGGCTGCCTGAAAATTAAATAAACAGCTGTTTTACCTGTCATTATTGCAGTGCGTAATTTTCGCGCAATTTTTTTTTTGACGTTTCAAATGTATGACTTTATTTCGACTCGGCATTGTAATAAACAGCTGTTGATTTTCGCGCATTTTTTTATGTCAGGTATCGACATCCAGATTTCACAGCTTGCAATAGTCATAGATATTTTATATTTTCCCGCACAAGATAAAATTGATGTTTTCACTCCGGAATTCGGTTAATTGTGGTGAAATACATACAATTTTTCTATACGTTTTTTTCGATTTTTATAGGTTAGGTCTAGAATGACACAATGATGATTTTTTAAATGCGTCATTGAATTAATTATTATTTCGCAGTTGTACACGTGACTTAAGTACGTCTGCCTTACTACAGACCGGTCGAAGGAGTTAGTTCTTTTACGCGTCTGTTATTCAATATTTAAATTGAATACTTCTGGTGATAGATAAACCTGTAACTTACTTACCTATCATCGCGCCGTTTCCTCGCGTGGGTAGGCAGAGGATAGAGCGCCATACTCTTCTGTCCTGACACATAATTCTCGCTCATCCACATTCATACATCTTCTCATACAAGCTCGATGAGTGATGGATTATTATTCTTCTCTTTTATTTTTCTTCTTCTTTTCCTTTCAAATCACTTTTTATGATTTTATCAATGAGTATTAACAAAATGTTTGTTTTTTTTAAAACCTGGAATGATGGGTTGGTTGTGTATATCGGCTCTGTTTTTTACAATTTTAGGATGCCGAGAATAGTGGTATTTTTTTACGTGGTAAGTAATCTAACCTAACCTTTCTCAAAGATCAACACGCCTTTGACCATCTCGGGTTGTTAGTTGTGTACGTCGGCTCTGTCGCTTTTGAAAAATCGACGTACCTACCTACATACGAATAAAATGTAGAACATTTTTTTCAGACTTATTAATCAAACGCAACCGTCTATATTTCAAGCGATAATCGAAGATTCTTATTGGAGGAGCTCTGATTCGTTGATTTAAAAAATGGCCGCCTGAAAACTGTGAATGATCAGCTGTTTTACCTGTGCCATAATTTTAGCGCGCTTTTTTGACGTTTTAAATTTTCACAAAATGGTCGCTGAATAAACATCTGTTTTATGTCATTCAATTTAACCTTAAGCTATGACTTTGACGTTTCTGGTCAGCCATGTTTTTTTTGAGCCATGAAATGAATTCGATAGAGGTTAGTAAGATGTCGAAATGATTTTTGGGAAACGTGTAAAAATTGTACACGTGGTTAATAGGAATTTGGTTAATTATGGTGAAGTCATACATTATACTTAGAAAAATTTTCTGTACGTTTTTTTGGATTTTTATAGGTTATGTCTAGAATGACACAATGATGATTTTTTAAAAGCGTAATTGAATTAATTATTATTTCGCAGTTGTACACGTGACTTAAATATGCCTGTCTTACTACAGACCGGTCGAAGGAGTTTGTTCTTTTACGCGTCTGTTATTCAATATTTAAATAGAACAGTTCTGGTGATAGATAAACCCGTAACTTACTTACCATCACGCCGTTTCCGGGGTAGGCAGAGAGGATAGAGCGCCACACTCTTCTGTCCTGACACATAATTCTCGCCTCAACCACATTCATACATCTTCTCATACAAGCTCCATGAATGATGGATTATTATTCTTCTTTTTTATTTTTCTTCTTCTTTTTCTGTCAAATCACTTTTTATGGTTTTATCAATGAGTATTAACAAAATGTTTGTTTTTATTAAAACCTGGAGAGATGGGTTGATGGTTGTATATGTCAGCCCTGTTTTTTACAATTTTAGGATGCCGAGAATAGTGGTGTTTTTTTTTTACGTGGTTAGTAATCTTACCTAACGCTTCTCAAAGATCAGCAGGCCTTTGACCCTTTTGGGTTGTTAGTTGTGTACGTCGGGTCTATTTTTTACAATTCTGGGATACCGAGAAAAGTAGTATTTTTTTTAGATGCACGGGGTGAGTCTGTGTAGCTCCTGCACAATTTCTCCACCACCCCTTAGGTTGTTGGCTATGTACGTCGGCTCTGTTTCTTCCAATTCTGGGATACCGAGAAAAGTGTTTTTTTTTTTGTTGGGTGAGATTGAAAACAGAGTACTGCGTCTCTGCAGGATACGTCTGCTACCGTGCGGTAGCTGAGCGGGCATGCTAGTAAACTATTAAACTGATTTAGATTACAATGACACAAATGCAGGGGGACCTTATACTACGAACGTCTCATATGATGAACTTTTCATACAATGAACCCGAATTCTGCCTGTGGCCAGTCAGTATTTGAGAAGATAATGTAGCCTAAGTCATGAAGAACATTATGACAGCAGCTAAGAACTTGGAAGTGGAAGATGTGGATGAGTTAATAGAGGAGCACGAATTATAGCTGACCACGAAAAAACTGAAGGAGTTGCGTAAACATCGGGTTAGAAAAACGGAAAAAAGGTTTCCTCGGAGGTGATGAAAGATGAAAACATAACCAAAGATCCAATGCTGAAGTAAATAGAATGGAGAACCTCTACAATAACAAAACTCTTCACTACTTCAAAAGCCTCCTTAAAAAGAATGAAAAGCAATTGAGACTGGATACATTTTTCAGTGTTAAGCAGAAACAGGCAGAAGAATTTGAAGAACCTGAAGATGAAAAATTGTAAATGGTGGCATTTTGTTGTAGAGGGTTCGATACCAATTCATTTATTTTCCATATGATACTATAGAAAATCACATTTCATATAACAAACTTTTCTTACCACAAACCGATTCGTGAAACGAATTAAGTTTGCGGTACGAAGACCCACCGTACTAAATTGTAGTGATGGTAAAATCGTTATTTAAACCGTTATTTTAACTGTTATTGTGTAACTGGTACACTAGAAAGTAAGCCTCGGACAGTTAAATCTTAGTTACCAATCTTCGTTAAATCTCAGTTACCAATAATCAACATAGTCATGTAATGACTATGTTGATGATTGGTAACTGAGATTTAATTACCATCACTACTAAATTGTTAGATACATAGCATGACTACACAATACATCAGTGAGGAATAATATATTATGCATAGGTGTATGCACAAATACTGTGACGAGATACAAAGTTTTCTAAGAATAGTTTAAGTAATTTTGATTATAAATATTTTAATATTTTATCATTAAAAATCTACATCCATGGAATTCATATGAATAGGTTACAGATTGTAACCGTTTTAGAAAGTTGTGAGAAAATAATGTTGCCCACACTTTGTAGAAAACAAACACTAACCTCATATTCATCAATTTCCTGTCTGGCGCAGGCTGCATAGAAAGCTGCCAACGGTCTTGGTGCTTTTGCTTTCTCATACAAGATAGCCACTCGCCTTAGTAGAGCTGGTCGCGCCCTCCAATCGGCAGCCTGCAGAGCCCTGGCTGCCATCAGGTATACAGCGCGGTCGCGTGAGGCTTGTGCGAAAAACAGCATCTTGTCAATGTCACCAGACTTAACGAGCCAACGCATTGCACCTACCTAAAGATATTTATTTAGAATATTATTTGGTATCAGTATTTTAGCCACTGGAATAATCGGTTAATTGGAATGGGAGATTCTTGGAAAGTTTGGTTTTAATCATATCATATTTACCATGCTGCTATGTACATACATGGTATAATTTATCAAGCATTACATTATGTTCCAACCAATCAGCATACATATAATAAAACTACAGTGTGACACACATTTTAATTACATCATTTTGCTAAATAAAAATCTTGTAACTAGTTTTTTTTATAAAAAAAACCCACCCAGTGTTAGGATAGACGCTTCTCATTTGTGAAGTGTCAAGGAGGCGCCACAGATAAGACACGTATTAATAATTTAAAGGTGTGATCATCGGTGTGGCATTAAAAAACCAGTGGGATAGATTTTAGGGAAACAATGACGTCTTAGTAAAACATACAGTGGCAGCCTGTCGCCGTGTAGGTACTTGCAAATATGACTACATGTATTGTTATAAAGTTGAATAAAAACAGTCTGCTGGCGGAAGCCATTCTCGATTTTGCAGCCGTAGCAGTATTGAACATCCTTTGTGTTTCATTTCTTTCGACCTCATTATCATCATCATCATCATCATCGGTTGAGAGAAGCTGAGATTGGCGAACCACCCTTGTCTACATTCTTGTTTCCTGTGTGGAACAAAAGGGGTTAATCTAAGTCATAATATGAATGATAATTTTTACATTTCTTGTACATGATTGGTAGAAAAAGTAATGTGTAGACAAGAAAAGGTATATAATATGTATACATATTCAAATTATAAAGAACCTTATGTACTGACTTTATCTCCTGCCTGAGTGAGTTTCTTGGCGGCCATGTGGTACACCCCTCGCCTCCCCAGCAAGTCGGCCAGTCGGGTGAGAACCCGGGTGCGCTCTTCTGCACCCTTCTCGGGACTCAGCCTCTCGGCCACTTCATCCGATATCTCTATGTTGTGTTCTTCGATCAGCTCCAAAGCCTCTTCATACTATGAATCAATGAGGAATGATATTTGACAAATTAACACAAATAATTGTTAATTTTTTTACTGGAATTTTGGAATAGAATTGAATTTAAATTAGATGGAAATATGTATATGAAAATAAATAAAGTCCAGTACTTTTCTACACATTTTGAAAAGACTTAATAATGTACTAGATTAAAAAGATTTTTTTTTCTTCTTTTAGTGCATGTCTCCTTTGGCAAGCTGCATCCAGTTGGCGATCATTTTTTTATTTGCAACAGCTATAAATGATGTGGACTTCCTAAACTATTGTATTAGATTCTTCAGCAAAGATGTTCTCCGTTTTCAAGGGCTTCCCTCACTTGCCTCGAATGATGAAATGCAGGATCTGATATTTTTCTGGTTGTTTATTGTATCTCAGCTAACCTTATTGTTTTTTCATTACTAAATTATTTATATCAAGTAATTTCTGTTAATGAATTACCATCTCGATCTTTTATTAATATTGAAATGTGAATGTAAAGTTTTCCCAAATCCTTACTTCCCAATTCACAGAATACATATCTCTCAAAAGGTCATCCTGAAATATTTATTTTCATTTAAAGATTGCAAAATACTGTCAAATTCAAAATAAAAATCACACCAAATTTTGTTTTCGTTTGATGTTTGTGAACATTATTTTTTACCAGTTGAGCAGAGGCAAGAATGGAAGCCGCTTGCTCCGGCTGTGAAGCGCTCAGTAGCGGCTGTACAAGTTTTCTAGCGAGAGTCGCATCACACGAGCCGTGAGGGGCTGCAGCGAGAGACTCCACAACTCTGCGAAGGGCCTCTGCTCCGCTTTCTCCTTCCGCTTGTAAAGCCACCTCGACTGCCTTGTGTAATTTTCCTGAAATAAGATAAAATCCAATTACTAAATAAACTAATCATGTGTAGGATGTGATAGTATTAAACAAAGTGTGTTTAAAAGTAAAAAATAATTATTGAGAATTAATAAAAAGTATTTACAATATAATCAATATAATTCTGACAGTTTCATACAATGCAATCATTTTTAAGAATATATTTAATGTAATACAATGTTAATGCTTTTGTGTAGTAAAACATGATTAAATGAAGAAATTTATAATGAAGAATTATATTAAAAGAGAAACGGCAGAATTACTTGCTTTCGATTGGTATTTTTATTCTAATTCAACATTGCAATAAATATTTACCTTAATTACTTAATTTGAAAGTTCCTTTCATTAAATTGTGTGTACCACTTCATAATTTTATTCTTTAAATGGTAATTTTTATTTACATAGTGAATTAACATTTCTTAGCACTATTTTACAATACAACGTATTATAAATATACAAAAACGAAAACAATGTGTATAATTTATTGATGAATTCTTTTCAACTGTAATTTAACATTATGATTGAAGAACTGATTGGGATAAATTGCTGCTCGCTTTTCTGCATATTCATTAGGGTGTGGATCTCATGATGGGAAATGTTGGGAAGATCAGCAGATCGAAATGACATAGAGGACAGCATGACTCAAACATATGTGTATTGTCTTTTCTCCCGCTTAGGGAGTGTATCGCAAATTGTCACTCCTATGAATGCTAATGGCGAATAATGAGCAAAAACTAAAGAGTCTAGTGAGTAGAATGTACAATGTATGCAAGGAAAGCAACCTTATTATGAATGTTAACAAGTCGAAAGTGATGGTATTCGAAAAGAACACCGTGCTAAATATTTGGAAGTAATGAATGTTTGCAACAAGTAGGTGAGTTTGTGTATTTGGGAAGTATGTTTGATAGAAACGGAAAGGCTGAGAATGATATCGAAAGGAGGGTGACTGCAGGGAATAAAGTGAAGAACGCTTTGAATAGAATTATATCTATTGGGAATTTGTCAACTGAGGCAAGACTAGCGGTACACAATGGAGTTCTGGCACTGATACTGATGTATGGAAATGAGGCCTGGAGCGGGTAGAAGAGGAATGAAAGTAGAAGTTGAATGCAGTGGAAAAGAGATCACTTAGGCGAATATGTGGCAAATCTATTTATGACAGAGTAAAGAATGAAGAAATAAGGAAATAATGTAAAGCTGAGCTGATAATGAGTGAGATTAAGAAAGGAACACTTAGGTGGTTTGTCATATGGAATGGATAAATGAGGAGAGAATGGTAAGAATGAAATATGACACGTGTTGATGGCACCAGAAATAGAGGACGTCTAGAGAAGACTTGGTACGACCAGGTAAACCAGATAGTGGAGGATGGTTCTGTTAGAAGTCTCAACAATTGGAGAACTTTTAATAGAAGTTGTATGAATGTGGACGAGGCGAGAATTGTGTGTCAGGACAGAAGTGTGGGGCGCTCTATCCTCTAAATGGTGTGATAGTAAATTAGTTAATAATAGTTAATAACACCAATAATATATGCTTGTGGCAGTAAATGTATGTATAATCCAATGTATTGAAAATTGTTTTTTAACTTTATATATGTACGTTGCTACCAATAAAGAAGCCCATAGGAGCATCGAAAGATGTAGTTTTTAAATTCACAAACTAATATCTCGTATTTTTTGTATAATATATGTTAAATAATTGTATATAGATTCTCGGGAGTTAAACTTTTCTTGCTTTTGTTGAGAGGAACCGGTACATGAGTGAAAATTTATATAGTCGTTCCAGGAAAAGGTGGGATCCTTTTGATGAATTATTTTCATATATCTAACCTGCTTTATGATAGAGCGTAGCTGCGATGGGTGCTAGCCCAGCATTCTCTAGGGCCACTGCAGCGGCTAACGTGTGCACTCCCTTCTCCCCGGCGCCGCCCGCTCTGCCCACCAGATCCCAGAGCTCCGCCTCTGCAGCACAACGGACGGCGGCAGCCAGTGCGCCAGCACGCATGTACATCTGAAGAGTAGAATAAAATATAAAAATAAATATGTTGTATGTGAAGGTCACATTACATTTTTTGGGTAAAAATACAATTAATGTTGAGAACTTTAATTAATTGGTCATTCGTGTTAGCAAATATATTTATAACATTAGCAGTCTCTGTGCGGCAACCAATGTTGTGTTACGTACACAATGTTTGGGCTGCTCACATTAACAATATGTCTCGCTAGCCCAAACCCGGTGTAAGGCTGTAGTAATTTTCCATCTGTAATTTGGTCTTATTTTTGTCAATTTTTCATTTTATCGAAGTTTCAAAATAATATTAGAGGAGTTTCATATTTAAAAAAATGAAAATAAAAAATTATGCCAAACCAACATTAAAAATACAAGATATGTAGAATGCAATACAGTAAAACTCTGTTAATTCGTAACTCACGGGATTGGAATTTAAAAATATAATCTGAATTATGAATAATGAGAACAATTTTTTTATAGGTGACATAAGAAAGAAATTTATAAAAAAGGTGTTGTCGCTGCCGCTGTCAACATGGAGACTATTATTTCAGCTTTTTATGTGTCGAAATATGTTAAAAACAGTCTTCTTCAAACGATTCACCAGTGCTTGACGCAACAAAATTACGGACATTTTAATTTGATTAGCGGTCGAACTCGCCTTTTCCATCAAATTTGGGCAAGAAATTGGAATATTAAAAAGCCCGTGAATAATAATGAAAAAGTTTTGAATCTTCATACTTCGTTGAAGCTTATTATTTTTCTGCGATTTTTCAAGTTTGAACTCAGAAAGGTATTCGTGATTGAAATTTTCCGGCAAATTTAATCTTTTTGTTACTTTTTAAAATAAGTTTCATATTTTCAAATGGTCGAGGATTTACACGAATTACAAGATGCTCATGCCATTTTAGAAAACGAAATATGAAAAAATGATTATATAAAATTTGTTGTGTATTTAAATACAAAGGTTTTCTTTATTACATTAAACAAATCGCAACATTTCATAAACAAAAAACTGGATATCTTATAATGCTTGTATTGTCTTAATTATGGCAAATAACATTCAGTTTATTAGTTTTATATTAGTGTAAAAGTCCAATCTAAGTAACATTATTAAATAAAAAAAAAATCCAGTGTATTACTTTTGATATAAATGAGTAATAAAAACCCACATTTTCGTAAAAAAACACGTAAATATGAATTATTTTTGAAAGCGCACCCTTAGTATATAAATTACAAAATACAAATTGTTCAAATTATTTCAATTAGGGGTTATAACAGTGAGTAGAAATATATAATTCGTAACGCGCCGACAATCATTGTTGTAATATCAACAAATTTTATAAAATGCATGGTAGAATTTGGAATACATATGGTATTACTCAGTTTGGCTGCGGTTTTATGAATTCTGAGCGCGTCGATATATTGTGATAAGGAACAGCACTATGATTGGCTAGGGGGTGGAGATAGCTACAGATGTATGGGAAGGGATGATGAATGCGTAGTCGCGCGAGTTTGGATTTAAAATCACGTGAATATGTGAATTACGTGAATCAATGTTTTTTTTGGGTATAAACAATGCATACGAATTGCGAATAATAAGGTTTTATGAATTATCAGTAGAAATTAGTATGAAATGTTATTTTCGGGGCTAAAATTTTTGAAAAATGTTTGAACTACGTGAAATGACCAAATATGGATACATGAATTAACAGAGGTTTACTGTTTTCATGTAAGGGTGACCACTCCAATACATACATAAATACGAACAGCCAGCCTGAAAGTTGCACATACTTTTCCATAAGACCACTCGACAGAATAAAGTTTTGAGAACCCTGAATCAAAAGCAAGGGTTATTACATCAATCAATTACTAAGGCGATAATATTTTATTGAGATTTGGAAAAAACGCTAATAAAGAGCTTATCTAAAAATATATATCAAAACATAATTGAACAAAATGTTGATTTTAATTTATCAAGAAATTGAGTGAAAAATAACTTTAAAAGAACACAGGAAATATACATGTATTGCATGTTCACCTTCACAGCATCTTCAGATTTATCCACTTGCAGTTCAAGGTGTCGTCCTATATGATATGCCGCTTGGGGTTTATCTGACAATGTGAGTGCTTCTTCCAACCTATCTGTGTGGCACAGTAATCTAGCTCTCGCTCCCCAGTCCATTGCAATTTCATATTGTTCCAACGCTCCGTCTAGTTCCCCTTGGCCTTCTAAGTAATGTGCCCACCATTTGTGCATCTCCGGATTTTTCGACACGCTGACTTTGTGTTTCAGGACAACCGCCTGGCCTGCCTGCAAGAGCATCCTCGGTACTTGAGGTACATCAACACCAGCCTTTTCAAAACATTCCGATGCTGCTTCTAATTCACCCGCATCACGTTTGATGCAACCGAGTCTATAATGAGCATTTTTAACGAGTAATGCTGCTTCCCCTTGAACTGGTTGGGTTGTTAGTTTTTCCAAACCACCTCTCGTGGCAGCAGTGAGCTTGAATAGCATATCATAACGACCTGATTCTTCTAAAAGTTGCTTAGCTTCTTCAAGCATACCGAGGTTTATTGCTAAGATAGCTGTTCTGCATTTGTCATCTAGTTTGGGATCTTCCATCGCCATGTGTAGGGCAAGTGCTCCTTTAACATCATTCATTTTAGCTAAGCAAACTGCCGCAACATCCAATCTCTTTTGTGACACACAGGCTTTGGCTAAACCTTTCCAAACCGCGTCACCAGCACCCGTGTTGCCTATTGCTACAACAGCCTGTTCCATTTGGCCAATTGTCATGTAGTAAAGGTAATCGAGTAAATGTGAACGAGTTGTAGAATCACATTCCTCAGAGCCAACAAATTCTCGTAATGTAGTTTTAATAAGTTTGTTTTCTTGCATTGTTATGATTTGAGGAGCACTCATCGCGCATAAGTTAAATCCAATTTCTACATCTTTGATTTCACCCCAATCTTTGTGTTCAATCAAATTTCCATTATGAGTGAAGAGACATCTCACAGAGTCATCCGATGTGGATCTGACATGGCAAGCCAGTAGTCGTGGATCAACCAAATCCCAGCAGATTGTAATAGGTACGCAAGGTTCACCTGCAGCTCCTTTAAGTACGGTGTGTGTCAAAGTATCATTTGATGCTTCCCAAAGGTAAAGCTTTGGATCAGGAATAAGATTAGCAGTAGCTATGGCGAGACAAACCAATCGACCAGAGGTATTGATGCCGGCGTACATTATTTCTCCAAAGTCCTCAAAAAGTTGATAACAATTTTTGGGGGCGAACGGAGAGCGCAGGCCCTTTTTAGTGATTTCTCCAATTTTGATGCAGCCATCCATTGTGGCAATGACAAGGTAACGTTCAGTTCTAGAGATGCCAATAGGTTCTCCTTCACTGTCCACTGAATGTAGGGCGCCGAGAGTAGTTCCCGTCACTGATTTGGCTTCAATCCGAGATCCCACTATTCCAACTAATGTCTCATCATGAAGGAGGAGAGTCTCAGTTTGCCACAAGAATTTGTATATTGGCAAAAAGTTAAAAGAATCTTTTCCTATTTTGAGAACCTGAAAATTTGGACATATTATGATTCCATAAATACACTATATATTTTTGAAATGTGGATAAATCAAATCAATGTTTCAATAATTTTAAATTATTAGTTATACAGGGTGTAACAGACCTTTTATGGAAGGATACCTGACTAAATTACGAGTCGAAAATGTTCAAGGAATATGTGCAAATTTTGCACTGTTTGGAAAATATTATTGTTTGAAATTTTTACAAAATCATATTAAGCTTGAAGTCTACGTACTTCGAAATAAGTATTGGTGAAATTGTTCAATTATTAACCTATATCTTTGCTCTAGGCCCTAAATCATCTAATAAAAATTAGTCAAGCCGCTAGAAATTCAATGACCTTTAATTTTTTGTACTCAATATATTATTTGGAATTAATAAAATATTTAAATTAATTGAAATAATGACATGATTAAGATTTTTTTTAAATACTTATATCTCTGACATGGTTGAGATTAGGCACATATCCCTTGAACATTTTTGACTTGTAATTTAGTCAGGTACTCACAAAGTATTGTAGACTAGGTCTGTTACATTCTGTATACGTATGGTAATTATATTATTTTTATTTGATGAATTAAAATAGTTATATCAGAGAACAACGGAATTAATAATGCATAACATAAAATTCTTGTCCAGCAAAATAATGAACTCTGAAAGATAAATGATGTAAGCAGAAAATACATTAATTGTTTGGATACCTGTACTTCTTTTCCGTCTGAAACTGCCAAATATGTGTCACTGAGACACATGGCTCTGATAGAAATATCAGTTTTAGCGATTGTAAGGGCTCCTTTTATACCTTCCAGGGAGACTTGGGTCGGGCCTTTTTGCACTCCCCACACTCGCTGGTTGTAACCCCAACAGATGGGCTGCTCTCGAAGGACAGACACACTTGTTACACTGTTCACAGCTAATAAAGGATGGATTCCACCCTGGGAACCCCAGCACACTTGCTTGATGCTTCCTTTGACTGAGCAAACATTTATGAGACCCCACTGACCGTAGGGATTTTTACGCCAAACAAAAACTCTCCCCTGGTTGGATCCGCAGCAAACAGCACCCGTTAGCGAGCAGAAGCCCATGCTAGTAAACATTTCAGAATTGTGTGTGGGTGAGGCTTCTTCCATGGGAAGGATCAGATTATCATTTGTTTCACTGTCCCAAATTCTGACTGAAGTCTCTCCAGCGAGGATCGCAACACTAGCACCTCCGGCACTAGTCACACCGAGACCAGATCTTGTAGTCATTTTTACGTGTACTTTAGCTTCCAGCGTTCCTTTCACATGTCCAAGAGAAAAACGTGTGAGGCTCAAGGTGCCACTTATTTCCCAGGCTACTATGAGCCCTCCTAGAGGAGTCATAGTCATGAAACGAACATTGCCAATGGATGGAAGAACTTCAGAGCATGTTCCCGATTCGTCGATGTAAAGTAAATTACCATTTTGTTGGGCACAGTAAAGAGAGTGATTATCTCCGGGACCTCCTGTGATTCGAGGAGCCGTGCGAGGTCTCCACGAGGCCAGCACATCGAGAGCTCCTTCATCCCCCGCCACGGCAGCTTTGGCTAATCCTCGTAGGACATTTTCACTCGTGCCCATTCCGATAGGGCAATAAGCTGCGTGTGTTAAGGGTTCTTCTAAAGTCAAATGAAATGTTGTCAGGAGTCTCGTCGGTGTAGAGCGCCACCCCGTAACTGCCCCTGCGGCATCAGAGACAATGAGCCTTCCTCCTCCTGCACTCCATGACAATAAGAGAGGAGGTGCAGAGTGTGGAGCTTGCAAGGGTTGCCAGCCCTGCCCAGATCTCCACACATGGAGCTGACCATCTTCCCAGCCGACAGCCAAAAAGGGTCGCTGCGGGTGCCAGGCAAGGGCGCTTGCTTGCTGCCCTGCTTGGGCTGTTTCCTCATTGCCTTCAACTGCACTTCCCTAAATCAAAATAAATCTCAAGATAATTATTTCATGTCATAAAATTTTTAAACTACCTAAGATAGTATACCCAGCTAAACAACAAAGCCTAGTTTTTTTTCATAAAACAATCAAAATGAATTTCATGCATACAATCTGGCCGAAAATGTAATTTCTTAAGGTTTTTTAAAATATTATTTTTAAAACACTAATTTATCTATATAGTTAAATTTCATTTGCATGATATGTATTTAAAATATATTACATAAATGGTGGTCAAATCTTGTGGAATACTTGGAACTGTCATGATTTAAAAAACTTCACAAAATAAATTCTGAAAAGACAGATACGAAAAATTATTTTTCTTTATTCTGTAAAGGAAATTTATTTGTCTTTAAGCATAAATTCAGATCTAGCACTAGTCAAAATGATAATATTTTCCCCAAAACGAATGCAAAATAGATGGTTAATTTTAATATTTTTACTAACATTTTCATCGAAAATTGTAATAAATCCACCTTTGTCTTGGCTGTAAGACGCAACAGCCAAAAATGATTCTACTGGGTGCCATTCTAAAATCGTGCTTATCACTCCTGCTTCTGAAAACTTTACTTTATTATCAAAGTAAAGAGTCATTTTGCAATAATATACTATATAGAAATTTCTCAGATGAAAATTTCAATTAAATTAGATTTTTCTTATTTCTAACCACTGCTGTTTTCAAATAAACAAGGCAGCCATTTTTAAACAACTTTTGACGTTTAATGTTGTCATATCATAGATAAGAGAAATATATCATAGACCATTCATAGATAAGAAATATATTGACATAAAATAATAAATGTTGAAATAATAAATCAAATAAAAGAAACCAACTAAGAATGTTCCTCCGTTCTTATAACTAAAAATAGATACCTATTGACGTAAAAGTTTGGAAAATAATCAGATTACGAAAATTAACATATTTAGATTTTGTATTAATTTATATAAAAACAATATCTACAATGCGCAAAAAAAAAATAATATTTTTCATTAACTATCATTCAACTTTTAAACATTTTTTTTATTTCGTTTGTTATTAAAGTGAACCCCTTTTGCCGTCATGTGCATAAAAATCTAATACGATAATTTTTTTTTATGACATACCCACATTCGCCATTGTATTTGATTGTATCTTTATCTATTCCAGACGCATTAAACGGGTGTTAGTGACTGGAGGCCGTGATGCATGATTCTCTACAGTGTTGTATATCAAGTTGTAGTGATTCTTTTTTGTAAAATCAAACGCCTTTCCTTTTCTTAATTTCCTCTCGAACTGAACAAAAATAATTTTACAAATAAAAAGTAAAAAGCTCTTTATTGAATTTAAAACATAAAATTCAAATTATTAAGAACAATGAAAAATCCCAAAAGAGGTCTCACTTAAACGCGTTCGCGGCGCACACACACATCATTTTTAATTTTATTATACGACATTTATAATATCTTTCATATTACTATATACACTAAAATATCTTTCATACAATAAATAGACAGCCAACATATTTGAAATATTTGTTATTGTTTACATATTATTTACATATAGCCAACATATTTGAAATATTTGTTATTGTTTACATATTATTTACATTGTATTGATCTATTCACGGCATTTCAAAGCCTTTTACAGGAATTTATAAAACGTAATTTTATAAATTATATTTCAATAAAGTAAATGGTCTGCAAAATACAGTATAGGACATAAAAATATTTTTTATAACGTATTGTATAAAATGAGCTTTAAAGTTTTTTTTTTATTGATCTCGATATTTATTAAATCTACATAAATAAATCAACGTTAAATTTTTTCACTTGTTCGGAAAAGATATGTTAACCTTTCCCTTACGGTGCTAAAATAAAAACGCGCGCTACGGTGCTGTAAACTCAGTGTACATGTAAACTTTCGCGAGTTTTAGGTCGGATAAACATGAATATTTTACATTTATTAATCATTATAATAATAGATGACACATATATAAGTGAAGATTTATATAAATTATTGTGTAATAGTGAGAAAAAAGATTGATCATACATAAACGACAGCATAAAACACATCTAACTCGGCCGGCGCACACTCAGCCAACGGCATTCGGCACCCCGTGCCGCGCTCGCTGCGCTGTCCGTGACAACTCCGCACGCATGTTCACAAATTCACGAGTTCGAGTTCTCCGAGAAAATATTTTTTATTGTTGCGTATGGTAAATACTAACACATTGTAATTATTTTATCCAATACATATATATATTACGGAGGAATATCTAAAATATGAACTCTGTATTTAATATATTTATAGAGATATTCATATAATTAGAGGTAATGTCAACTCAGTTTACATCATCGGAGAGGAATAGTCAAGTAAATTAGATATTATGATACGCAGTACGATTTTTGAGGTAGTTTTTATTCGTTGTCAAGAACGCTTATCTTATTGGTAATTTTTAAAATTCTTGTAGTAAATTCTAATAATATACGCCTGTACCATGTTCCGCGCGTTGTGTGCTCCATACCAAAATAGAAAGAAACAAAGCTTTTAGAAGACACCACTGCTGCAGCACTATTACGGAAAAAAATAATTTCCTTGCTGTGTAATATTTTGGTTTCTATGGTGATGAAGTGGACATGGGGTGGCGATGAAAGATAAATTTTGTTCTGTAATCGATTAACAATTATACATCAAATGTGAGGTAATACGATTTAAAATTAATCAATTTATGTATATATATAAACATGCAAGAGTGTAAAATATTAGAAAGACAAGAGTTAATTTAAATTACATAAGAAATTGTACATAAGAAGATTACTCTTTTGACAAATATAAATTGTTTTTTATTGCGGATTTTATGTTTTATTACATTATCAGTTTTCTCTTTGACATGTTTTATAGAATTGTTGGATTTAATTAAATGAATATTTTTTTTTAATAAGCTAATGTTTTTTTTATTGTAAAGCTAAATTCCTGTTTCCTGTTCCGGCGTAACAAAAATATTCAAATATATATGAGAAAATGGCGCTTAACCCCCCTTTTCCACTTGAATTAGTCTGCAAAGAAACCACGACTGCGCTGATTTCCATTTTTAAGCCATAGTAAAAATGTTTCAAGCTTCTCGTCTATTCTATATTTATTATTTCTTTTATCTATGGCCTGTACATACAAATAAAGTTCGTCTGTTTCATATAAATAAAGTTGCAGCGTATATTTAGCTTTTACATAGATGGGTACATACGCACGTATACACAAATAAAATACGCTTCACAGCGTAATATCCTTTAAAAACATCGACTTTTTACAGTCTTTTTATTTCGTTTATTTTCACCGAAGCAATGAAGACGCACGAAGAACGCGGCAAATTCCCTTAGTACCTACGTGTCAACGTGTGCAAACGGGAAACGCAATAAAAACGCTGCTCTATAAAAAGCGTGAGAATTAAAAATAACTGTTTTTTAACAGAGGTAGGCAGAGGAATGCTTAGTTCAAATAGAGAACGTTTCTCGTAAAAAAAAGATAAGAAGACTTTATAGTCAAATAACAGCAAGGGTATCGAAGATTAAAATGTTATAATTTTTTTTTAAAAAAAAGTTAAAATATACAATAATTATGTATTGGTTACTTCCATGTTACGAAATTAATATTTACAGCTTTTTTCAACTCATAATTTGGGTAAATATCTTTGGGGGTTAGGACGGTGGATAAATGAAAGAGATGTTTGTTTGCGCGTATGTAGGTTTTATTATGACATTAAGATAAAAACAATGAAGACAGATAGCATTAAAGAATGAATGAAGGTGCGTGTTGATTATGAAATGAAATGAAGCGAATTGGCGGTCTTGCTCGGCGCGTGGGCCGGCAAGACCGCCGTTGTGAAACGATGAAACTGGAGAGATTGCCTAGCGGTGAATTACGAGCCAGGTTTGTAGCAGCAGCCGACAACGTTGTCGCTAGCGTCGATGCCGACTGAGATGGCGGTGGATTTGAATTCCGGTCGCTACATATCTATTCCAAAACAGATAACATTAATATTTTCGGTGAATTAAATTTATTTAAACACAATAAAAAATGATTTACTTTGTTTAATGCTGTAACATCATAGTTTTCTTTTGATTAGTATAAGAAAATCAATTTACTGAGAGATTATCTCGAAGAACACAAATAAATATAAATTCGCAGTAGGAACATTTTCTACCGTATACTCCTTTCTTAGTGAATATAGTGTGGGTACCTATGCTATTCGTATATACTAAATTTTCAACGCCGACGACGTATGCACCCTAGACTTTTCATCGTTGTTCACTAAATAATGAAATACAAAGTAATGTACGTAAGAATCTTTTTTGAATGCTTGATTTGGATGTCCAGGGCTGTAGTAATGTTTTCCACGGCGTCGCACAAAAGGAAGTAATCATCGGAGAATTGAATTGATTCCGCAGGAAGTGACGCCACCGGGAGGCCCGTGGGTGGGGGGAGGCGGCTGCCGAGTCAGCCAGCTTATTCACGGGCAACATTTCAACCAGATGAATGGAAAGTGGTTGGCAAATAGAAATAGGTTCAGGAAATTCCCACTTTTACGTTAGTTGATGTTCCTGGAAATCGAGGCCAAAGCGAATCACTATTTTCTAATGAAACAGAGTAAAGGAATAAATAGCACACACATATTTTTTTTAACTTACCTTAACTTTAGTAATGGTAAACCGTTACATAACTGTGATTGTGTCGATGATTGGTAACTGAGATTTAACGATTATTGGTAACTAAGATTAACTGTTTAACGGAGACTTACTTTCTAGTGTACCAGTCATTGCTCGAAGAATTATGTTAATTAGTTATCAATCATCGTTGCAATCGAACAGAATCACAATCACAATAACAGTTAAAATAACGGTTTAAATAACTATTTTACCATCACTACTTAACTTGCTACGAAAGTAGTAATTTAATACAAATTAAATGTATCACTAAGAAAGGTATGTAGATATAATCAATGTTCTGAAAAACTGCAATTTCACAATATTGTGTTCTCCTTAAAAATAAAGTAATAACTGTCTATCAAAAGTAATACCGGATAGCTGTCTACGTCCGATTTTCAGGGTCTCCAAAAATGAATTAAAAATAATTTAAAAAGTGATGGGGCTGTCTGTATATTATATTATTAGGGAGAATACATTATTATTGTGAAGCTGAAATTACTCAGAACATAGGTCTGTGATATTTTAAAAACAACGGAACGATAGATGTATTAATTTGAAAAAGTGTAACATATAGGTTCAAATATTTGTTGTCAAAAATACTGTCATGGAAAAGAGATCCAGGTTCGAATCCCGGTAGCGCAACAACAATATTTTTCTATAAAATTGATTTTATACGTATGTCTTTATAATGAATACATTTAATTAATCTTTATATATGTTATGGTTTACTTATTTTTCTATTTTAATTTTAAGGTACAGATAGGTCGTTAATGATATTGACGTTAATGTACAATATAAAAACATTTTAAGACAATAAAAGGAATGTTACAGAAAACACCTTTTTACGGTTAAATATGAAAATATAAGTTTTATAGAAAATTGAGGAAATTGAACAAAATACTCAAAACTACTGTATAAAAGTACAAAAGTGCGTTGGTTCCAAGGTCGACATATGCGACAGTCATTGGCATTGAAGCGAATAATGCGAACTTGATTTGTTGGACTATGATATGTACGACTATTGTACCTAACAAGGCAATGAAGATTATTTTAAGATGTAATAGATATACAAGAATAAGTTACATGTTAAAATAACTAAAATTAATGACCGTTAAACAAAAAAAAAATACAAAATGTTCTAGTATTGATATACAAAATTAAAAATATAATATAATTTTGAGATTTACATGTATCCTACGAGAAGTCGGTGGGAAGTTAGACTTTCACAAATAAATCTAGCAGGAAAACAAAATAGTTTATACTATAAATGTTTCAAATTGTTCAACGAGCTGCTAGTAAACGTGAAGGAAGCAATTAGTCTAGCTACTTTTCCTAGGTTAAGTGCGGAATATATTGTATCTAAGTTTAATAACTGAATCATTTTTCATGTGTTTATTTTCTGTTGTATTTATAATTTCTTTACTTAAAGCTAATCGATATACGAAATAATATTTTTTTTTGTTAGTGTTGCATATTAGATGTAAGAATATTATAATTTTTTCAACTAAATAAACAAATGGTTACCGTTAGCAGCGAAACCACATATCTAAGAATTGTAATTGTAGGAGAGAGACAGAACTAGTTGTAAATGATTTTTGTACAATTATTCAAGTATTACTTACCTTTCTAGTTGTAAAATGTAGCAGATTCTTTCTAAATTGAAACTGAACTGAATTTAGGTACGATATCCATGACTTGTGCACAGTTGACAGGGAGGTTACACATATGTGGTGATAATATTTCTTTGGTTTGTACGCCCCTGGCGGATGCTATCGTGAAACTGGTGATATAGAACGATTCCCCGCGAAAATTCAAATCCAATGATATAAATATCTCAATTTGTCAAAAAAATTGAGATATGCGGTGTTGCTGCTTAGGTGACGAAATATACATACATATCTTGAATAAATTCGTTTTTGAACTGAGCCTATATGTTATAAACAATATATCCATGTTACTTTTAATCTATGAGATCTCGTTGTAGTAATTAAGAATTAGGAGGGAAATAGGTTAATTTAACCTACTAATTTAGTATTATAAAACTTGATGTTAAATAGGGTAAAAGATCTCGTTGATCGGACAGGGATATTTAAATCTATTTGTAAAAGTATTGAGGGGGTGTCCATCTAGTTATGCAAAAGTATAGTCTTGACTTTAATGCAATTGTTTTAATTGGAAATTCGCGATATGATGAAAAATAATTACAAATTAAAACATTCTACAGTGATTAAACATTTTGAACATTTGAAGCACGCCATTCGCACATGTGCGGACAATGGCAACCACCTAGTAGTGTAACTAACAAGTTTATGAAAGTGATTAAGGTAGACATATTAATATTATCGTATTAATTTTATGATAAACCACTGTGACTCGAAAGATATAATATAATAAATTGAAATTTCGGACAGTAAAAATATTGACGATATTCATCAGATTTTTTCTATTTATATCTAGATTTACTTCCCAAATGTCTCCCACTTTTATCTGTCCATTGTTCTTAGCTGCATTTGATGAATTCGTCAGCCCGGTGAGTTTTACGGCGGCATGTCGGCTCCTTGATTCTCCTCCGGTACCACTGGATGACTGTATTCGTCCAACGATTGTCTATCCTCCGAACGATGTGGTCTACCCATTGCCATTTTATTTTTTAGCGAATTTATTTATATCAACACGTTTCTTTTCCCGTTTCTTCGTACGAACACTTGATGACAACTGAATATAGCGAGTATTTTTCAACAATGTGATTAATTGTAGGTTACGCAGTGCTGGAAAGAATACATTTTAATTTTTAGTTTAATAATTCAGTGTGTTACAGAATCATAGAAATGGTTGCTGAAGAATTTGATATAAAGTAAAATGCTTCATTCGGTGCCCGGCCTGTTACACTAGTGAGGCGGACAGAGAGCGGCACCTGGCGCCATGTGGCAGAGGCGCAATAGCCGCGATATATACTTCTGGCAGCAGGTTGCGAGCGAGCGATACTAGAGGTGGGGTCGATAGTTTCGTAGCTCGGCCGACAGAGGTGGGCGCATAGGAAGTATTGTACTTCCGTGGTTCGGTGCGAATAGCGACATCTATTAAAATGTCCCTTACTATACTATGATACTCTGTAAATTCTTGTACTTAAATTTATCAACCACCTGTAACCCGGTTTGTGTACGACCAGGAGAATTTAATAAGCTTGACGACAAGATCCAACGTTGTTTATTAAAATTATCTCATCCCTGATGTTATCTTTGCCTTGAATCATTTCTGAATGATAGAGTTAAGTAATTCTTTCTGTGACTCCATATAAATAATAATTAACTTAAGACGAGACATACTAGTATTTTACTGTATTATAGCAGACATTGCATGTCACAAGTGTACCGAAGAGGCGAGTGAGTTCAACATAGTTCAGCATTGTTCTGAATAGGAATTCGAAGGCCCCTTTTTGGGAAATTGGTGAACACGGGTCTTACAATTCTGCAACGCCTCGAGGCCACGAAGTGTATATGGTACCACCATCTGTCTCCTCAGTTTAATCAAATGTGAATTCACTTGTGAACTATGTGTAGAGAGAGCCACACACAATTAACTGAACTGGACTATATATCGCAATGTTTTTAATAAAACAAATTCTAAATACTAATTAAATGTATTAATTAGAAAGATATGCATATAAAATAAATTTAATGGAAAAAAAATGATGTTGCGCCACCGGAATTCGAACCTGGATCTCTTTCCAAACCGGTGAAGGTGCATTATCCAACTGTGCTACAGCGACAGTACGTTTGTTTGAGATTCCGTAAAAACAAAGTGGATGGTTTTCAAACAATGGAACGATAGATATATTAATTTGACAAGTGTAACATATAGGTTCGAAAATTTGTCGACAAAAGTACGTAGTTGGATAATGCACCTTCCCCGTTTTGGAAAGAGATCGAGGTTCGAATCCCTGTAGCGCAACGACAATATTTTTCGATAAAATTAATTTTATATGTATATCTTTCTAATTAATATATTTAATTAGTATTTAAAATATCTCTGACCTATGTTCTGAATAATTTAACTTCACAATAAGAATGTGTTCTCCTTAATAAAACAATATTCAATTGGTATGATTATTTTATATGTTTTGTTTTTACACTTCTGGCTATTTCGATTAAAATAAATTATACTATAAATTAAACGTACATTATCGTAATAGATTATTTGACATAACCTACCTGTTAAGCCTACCCTACTTTTGACCGTATTATACAATATTATATTATGACAAGGATGTATGAAGTACCCTCGCTATTTCCTTTGAGTTATAAATAACTCGCTGTCACCGTCTGTTTCGTGAAATGTTAATTAAATAATAATAATATGGAAATGTATATACTTTTATACAAGTGGGCCAAAAGTCACGAAGGGGTTATAATGTTTAAAAACTTTTTCATTATATTTTTTATTTAATAGTTTTAAAATAAATATTGGAAATAAAGTTCATTATAACGTTCTAACATAATTTATACAATACCTTCACTAATAATTCACTAGTCCTACAACACTCCCACTACATATATTTTTATTTTATTCTTACTTTTTTATACATATTTGTAATTCTCTTTTTATTCCTGTCGATAAATAACACCACAACAGCACGTAAAGAAAAAACTGGCTACTTTAATACAGACTTCAGTTTAGCAAAATAGCCAGAACAACGCTGTATATATCAGAGGTGAAGTCTACTCCATCCTACACAATAAACTATGAGTAATGTCTTATGTTTATTATGTATTCACCTCTGTTAGAACAAAAATATGTATGTCAATATATATATAAATAAATAAAATTTCACTATGTATAACAATGTATAAAAAAAAATGTCTTGCAAATGGCGTATGTTGGATACCCAAGCATAGATGGCGGAGAAAAAACCGGATCAGGAACGAAAAAAGGACTCATTACCCGTTCCGAATTCTGCCAGCACCTCCAAAGGGGGCTATATGTTTGTGGTCTCATTGTCTATTGCCAAAATATAGACGTGAAGTCTTAGTGTTCAAACCGTTCCATTACAAGGCCGTCGATCGACTAGTCTAGCGAGGCAGATAAGGGATGGGAAGGGGAGCACAGAGCATTATATCGTTCAAAGTAATGAATATATTTATAATATATGTCGTAAACAGCGTCCATTTTCTGCCTTACACAAACGTTTTCCATGGCAGTTCTTAGCATTTCAGGTTCCAGTGTCCTTATATCTGTAGCACAAATATCTCGATAATTTATATCGGATTAACAATTGATTCACGATGGGTTCCTCATATCGATTAAGTAAGCTCTAAAGTGAGAAAATTAATTTATATTTTCAAAATTTTATGCAGCTTAATAAATATTACTTTATTAAAAATGGTATACTATTCACTTCGTCAGAGTCTTATCAGTTACGCAATATGTGCATGGGGCGGTGCAGCTCTTACTTCAATGGATTCTCTAATTAAGGTTCAGAAATGGGTCATCAGAGTAATAAACAAGAGGCCATTTAGACATAACTCTGAAGAACTCTTTAAATCATTCCAAGTTTTGGATATAAGACAACTGTTTACCAGAGCAACCTTAAAACTATTTAAAAAAAATAATTAACTTTACTTCCACGATCCGATCCAAAGGAAACTACACATTTTTGTCTCTAACTATTATATATTACAGACAAAAATACGTTTATAACTTTTTTCAATGTCTAACGTGAGCCCCAATGCACTACATTGGCATAGTTAAGCAGGGGCGTGCAGTGAATACAAGCAAAAAATCTGTGCTTTACTAAAAATTCTGGGAAACAAATATAAATAGAATATATGAATTAACATTAACGCAAACATTATTTTACAAATAGCGCCATCTATGTACCAGTAGAGACTTTTCTAAAAACTACCATGACAACTCACCGCTACACCCATGGCGCTCTTATGCATTCGCCGTCTTGGCCTATATCTTTAAGCCAGTGAATTACTCGAGTCTTATAATTGATTATTTACTGAATTGAAAATTTCTTTCGGTTAATCTGTTTTTTAACAGAATAACATTAGAAAGGCTCACAACTGCGTGCAAATCATTGATGTGTCTACTTTCTCTTTTACTAATTTGCGAATTTTACTATCTTACTGTTTTTAATTTCATGGCTGTTCTTCGAGTTCGAGGTGCATTCGGTTCATGATTATTATTTCGTTTAGTTATTACGTGAAGGATTTTCAAACAATAAAAGAATCATGTTCAGTCATAAAAAGTGCATGCATTTTTATATTGATTTTTATATGGGTAAGAAGGTATTATTTTACTTTCAAAACTTAAACTTTAAAAACACTATTAACTGTACTCTAAAATTGCAAATATATACATGATAGGGTTATATAAACGACGACGGATTTATTTTCTCTAAAGACGTTGGTTAAACGAAAGTTCATAATCCTGTGTACAATATATATTGTAGTACATATATTATATATGATTGTATAATATCATTGGTAACAGCATAACCTAAATCTATATCTACTCCACACCATTGCAGTTACGCCACTGATTCTGGACAGTAGCAGCAGGTTCGTTTTTATTATACAGTTAAATGATCCAGGTGTATACAGATTTTTGATAATCTACGTAGATTATTTCGAGTAATAAATACACCGTAATACGGTAATTTGCCTTTGTTTACTAAATTATTTCTCTAATATAACTGTTGTCGCACAATCTTTAAACTAAATTTTGGTGTGTTGTATCAATGTGTTCATTTTTGATGTTTTTAAAATGCTTATTTTGTTGTTAAATACGATTTTAAACCGTTCTGATGTGAAGATACAGGATAGAGCAGATTGATATTTACGGAAAAGGATGCCATAGAACGCGTGACGTCATTGCGGTCGAGTGAACGCTATTTACAGGTGGTACTTAAGAAAATTTGACGACACATCAGGATACTTGCGGAACACCGTTTGAAAAGCACTGTCTTTTGTAAAAAATGGCACACTGAAGCGTTTGTTATCTATGTAAGTTGAGCAAAATTCTGAAGGTAAATTTATTCAGTGAAGTCCCAGTTGTTTAATTAATATAATAATCATCCAGGTCTGAACGCCCTGAACTTCATCCGAACTGAAAACAAATATTGCAAAATTAGAAAATCTGAAAACAGTAGTCGCCCCAATAGTATATTATTAATACAAATTAAATTAATCAACTAAATAGATATGTACAGAAAAAATTTATTTATTGAAAAAATATGTTACCGGTAGCGTCCAAAATGATTTTCATTTTTACTTTCGATTTGGCTTTTCATTTATGATTTTAATTTAAATTTTTGATTTTGTTTTTGAATTTTGAATAATTTTATAAATTTTTTGATTTCGGCTTTCGTTCGGAAAAAAAATTGATTCGCGAAATGAAAATACAAATGAAAATCTAAAATTTTGGGCGGAAAACGCATGAAGACCGATGACGGCCCCCATAACAACAATCGGTTCAAGAAACAGGCGGAAGATTTCTTAACTCTGTTTAAAATATGCTTGGACGTCAATTGTAATGTGAAGTTTTTAAGTAACTATAAATTATTATGGGTTTATGACAAAACTTTAAAAATGGCCTTCGTCATATAAATATAGTACACAAATAAATGAGAGCCAGCGAACTTGAAACAACTTTTAGAAAACTTATTCCCTTGCATTTCGAGATAATTTCGGCTCGTATAAGCACGACATTAATGCTTTTCAGTACAGTACAGACTTTCGACTGCCCGGGCGCTATTTCTTGAAGCAGAACATCGTGTTCGATCCACCGGACTGGTGGACTGCTTCGATCGAACTTCCAAAAAATGATTTGTAAAATAAAAATAATATTTGAGTGTAAATATTATTTATTTTAGTTTACTGTAAGTAATGTGTTAGAATAACGGTACATTTCTTTTTAAATTACACATAACTCCCGCTGATCGCGGGGATACGTTCTGGAAATGGTCGCGATAAGTGAAAATTTAAAAAGGGGATTTAAAAAAATCATTTTAAAATTCGAAAATACACTTTATTAATAAAAATGTTTTAAAATATGTAAATACGTTCATTTTGTTTCGCGTTGCATAAAATAATCTGGATTCCGTTGTTTGGCCTCTTTTCGTTTATTACGCAAAATTTTATAATTCTCGCTTACTCGCTTTTAATCTTCGTTGTTTTCTTCTAATAGCTCCTGGAATTGATTGTGAAGTGAAAGGGCAGGTTCCGAGATGTCATTTTCTTGGGACAGTATGGCAGTCTATTTCCTGCAGCTGACCGATTTTTCACATTTTAAAAATTACGGAGGGATAAAAAATATGTGTGTATGTAGTCAATTTAATTAGTGTACGTTTAACGCTCCAGCTAAGGTTACACTGAAGGATAGACCCTAATAATTAACCGTACCAGGCGCTGGCGTATTTTTATCTCACTCACGCTTGTAACTTTACGTATATGCACATGTGTATGACGTGAGTGAGAGAGAAAGAAAGGTAGCACATACATGCAACCACTCATTATGTCATAAGTCAAAGTCACACAAGTGTCGAGACAATTTTTTTTTTTTACAATAAGATCGCGATATAACGAATCCGCACTCGCCGTGGTCGCGATCAACGAGGGTTACCCGTACAGTAAAATCTTTACAGAGTTATCTATTATAATTTTTTACCCTTTCAATTCATGTATCAATATAAAATACATGATAATAATGCACTTGCGGTGGGTAGTCTGTTGCGTATAAGCATAGATGCCGGAAGAATTCGGGATACGGAAGGAATAGGCACTCACCATAATCCATATTCTGCAGACATCTCCAAAATGTGGACTGTATTTTAATTCACTATTTCGTCTTAGGTTCCTTTAGACGACGACGAGTTCCGACACACTATAGACGCGAAGTCTCAAATGGGTATAATATTGGGAAGGCACAGTACATTATTTTCGTTTAAGAATAAATATGGATTTACACAAATAAATATATGTCCCAAACATAATCTAATCGCACGTGGATTTGAAACAAAATTGATAAAGCGAACCAGTTGATAATTTTGCAGGGGAACATCACTGAATAATATCACATGCATTGTTCAAATACGGAGGATATGTCAGTTCTGATGAATAGCGATAGCCAATATTTCCCACATTACCCATTTCCCACTTGCCAGCTGACAGTTCATTATTAATTGCCTCGATGATTGATTAATTTACTCCCTTGTGGAGTTTTTTTTACATAAACTGACACAACAAAGAGGAACTTGGCTGGATTATTTGTGTCGAGCTCCGTGTGAATATTGTCAGCAAGGGTGTGTACATTGCTATTGGCAGCAAAATTCAAAGGATAATAAATATATATACTACGCCACGTTCAATATAATCCCCGTGACACAAAGCACTGCGGGATTACTTCATATTTTACAAAATTGAAATCGAGATTTACTACTAGTGCTTCAACATGAAATCTGTTTAATTTAACCTCTACCATACCGTGATATGAAATACTCGTACGCAACCATGCTGTCAACTCGTGTTACTGTAAGAAATTAGAGTTCTATTAGCCTTTGAAATGTGAAAAATGGTTACGAAAAAAATGATTAATGTCATAAATTTACTATAAATATTAAGCATTAAATATAAAAAAATATAAACACAGTGTTATAATTCGGAGCATTCATCAAATCCTGTACAAGAGGTTGCATTATATAATACAACCTTTTTTTTATCTTTCTTTAATTAGTGAGAAAGAAACATCATTATATTCGTATATTTGTTATTATTTTCACTGTGAAATTAATACGTGGTATGGTATATAAATTAACAAATGCTATTTTTGTCAATGTATTAATTTTACAACGGATTGAATTGAAAGATAATTATTTTTGTAGAATTCGCCTTACATAGTTGACTTTTCACTAGTCATTTCTAAGAGTAAATATTTTACTTCAATTTAACTAAAATATGAATCGCATGTTGCGTGTATTTACCGAAATATTACCGGATTAAGTAGAGCGGTAGACCGGTGTTACTGCATGGTTTGGAAAGGGTTAATATCACGTATTAATTAATATAAAATGATTGTTTGTTGTAAAACGTTTTTACAATATATTTTTCTATGGTTTTCTTTTTACTCAAATTAACGTTCTTTCATACATATATGTATCAACAGCGTGCACTACGTACGAGTAACTATTGTTTCTGTGAAATAATCAAAATTACATTCCAACCATAGAAAAATATATTGTAAAAATATTTTCACTAGAATAAACATAATTTCACACACTCGACCAGTTAAAATGTATGAAACAATTGATTTATATTAACAATATGTGAATATGTCCAAGAACACACAATTACTATAAGATTCTCACTAGTGACATCTATATTGTTTCAGAGAAATGAATATAAACCGTTCAAACCATAGATGGCGACAGTGAAGTTGCAGTTAATACTCGAAGTGTTTCTACATGGTAACATATATACCTAACCTAACCTACTCTTTGTGTTTCCAACTGCATGATAGACAAAAATCTTTTTATAACTTTTTTACAAGAACATTTTATAATTTCTGATTGTACCTTAACAATTACAACTTGTAATTAAAGTAATTACCTTTCTTTTCATATGTATTATTTTATGCTACAAAAAAAAAAAACAAAAAAAGTGAATACATCTTCTAAAAATTTGATAGATGTGGAGGTTGATCGGGTTTAATGGTGAACGTTACATTATGTAAAGTGACCACTTAAGCCGGCAGAAGACAGGTCGTAATCCCTGTAATACCCATACTTCCAATATAATATAAATAGCTTCGTCTCTGTGTGATATCTATAATATGTTTAATTGATTTATAATTTAGCCGCTCAATATAAGTGAATCTGTATTTGTTCACAAACGGACGATCCGGTGTGCGCCGCGCACGCGTTACGTGTTTGTGTCATTAATGCCATCTGACGTCGGAACATTTTAACCGTAGCTGATGATGTGTCGCCCTATAACTGTTGATGATTTGATAATTAGTTGTTAGTTAGGTTATTATAGCTTATGTTATATTAGCGGTAATTATCTATGTAAAAATAAAAATATAATTTTAATCGAAAATAACACTATTACCCATAACTCAGATTGAAATCTTTTTTCGTATTTTATTTGACATAAACACGTATTTTAAATGAAAATAAAAAAATGCAAATGGACGTTTCACAACTGTCAAAGTTAACAATAAGACATTATTTTTTGCCGGTTAAGTTGACAAACTTAACCGGCAAAAACACGCATTAAAGATGCCGCCGTCTGTTCACGCATTTATTTCGAGGATCACCTTCACGAAGAATGCCCGCGATATAAACTTGTGAGCAAGTATTGGTGGCAGCAGAAGACCTAGTGGATGGAGAAGATTCAAATCGGCGATAAAACACCGGGATTTTCAGAAAAAAAAGTAAAGAAGATGAACGAGTAAATATCAAGCAGATGATGACGTCATTACTCAGAATCAAAAAGGAGTGGAGGTAAAATTGAAAGCATTAATAACATCGGCTTGAATTAAGCAAAGGAACATCCGTGCGCCTTTTTGGGGAGATATTTTCCCTCTCTAAGGGATAATGGTTCCATGCGTTGTATGTAAACTTAGCCTTTGCTCCCCATCCATTTCAATTCTCACTTTTCCTTTTCTTTCATAGTCCCCGATAAAGATGTAGTCCTCACACTCAACATCCCTCTCTTCATTTCGTTTTTCCGACGCTATTTTTATCAATTTATTTTCCGGTGTACGGGAAATAAATAAAATCTCACGAGATATCCGAGCTTTCGGTAAATGCTTTCAAACAATACGAAACTTTAACATTTTTGAATGCCTAATGGATTTAGTTAATATAACACGAGAAATAATAAAAATTAATTTGTAAAAATAAATAGTATTTCTTTTTAAGAAATGTATTATTAAAATTATCATTTAATTACACATTAACGCTACCGAATAAGTATAAATGATTGTTTAGAATAAATATATTTATTCTGTTTTAATTTTCGAGAGCTTGTGAATGACGGTTATATATATATGATGAACATTTTACCAAGTATTATATGACGTTATAATATATAATACTTCGTAAAATAACTATTACTGTTATGGTTCGTGTTCACGTATGAAGTTTTTATGAGATTTTCATCTCGAGACAATCTCTAGAGACAGGTATTATGCTCCTATTTCTTCGGAGACAACTCATTGTGTACATCTACGCCAAGCCTCAGAAATTCGCCGTCTCGCGCTTCACTTCACGATTATTGTACGTCAAACTATCAGTCCACTGACCGTTACTATTTCGTTCGTCAGTTGGGTGAATTTGAATCTCCCATGCAGTAATTAAATCCAAATATGGCAGTTGGACAATTGGAGAAGCTTCTGAGGTCTTTCTATTGGTCGACTTGGTAGGAATCGAGATTTACAGTTAACATTAAATAATTCAAGATTAATAAATACCTACTCGTAGAAACATGCAGAAATTGTATTTCATTATGTTATGTTCATAAAACGCATTTATTGTAGAATATCATAAAGACCTATCATCATCGACGCCTATGACTCTGAGCATACCTTGTATATATCGGTGCGTAAAACAGAGCTCCTAACAGCCATAAATACACCCGCTACCGACGCCAGGCAATAATAATCATACGACCAGCAGCCGTCTCGCGAACTTCACTCGAATAAGCCAGGTGTCAAATGTAAGTAGTTTTTCGTTTCATAACTTGCTCTGGCGACACACATACACAATACATTCCGCGATCTCAAACGGACACGTAATTGATTGACAGAATATAAAATTATATGTGAAAGAGAGAGACAGAATACATAAACAGTTAGACGGAACATTTAGGGAGGGAAATTAATTTGATTATTAAGAATTGGCGTACCACTACTTACTGCCTTTTTTATTTAGAGTGCTTCTAAATTTCTAAATTGTTCAACCGGAGGTCAAATCCCAGCCAAAGGCCAGATCCCTATGCTATTATTAAAATAATGGTCCTTTTTCTTGATGTTCTATCTAGCTGTATATGCATTCTATCTCTCTCTTTCACATGTAATCAACCCAACAACAAAATTCATCCGAACTAGTCTTTACGATACTATACACTGCTTTTATATACCTACTAATTGCCAAATCTTTTTAATCCAGAATGAAGTCAACGCTTCCGTCAGAAAAGCTAATAAAATACAAACTTGTTCAAAATCCAAAATAGGAAAAGTGCTCAGTGTTTCAAAAGCAGTGTGTACTTTCAAATTTGCTTTCCCGGGTCTCAGAAGACAGAGGAGTAAAAAGCTTCGGTAATCTATTCCAGGAGAAACCTCCGCGTCACAGTTGCGACATTCGTTTACACGACTTCAGTTTCTATCGCAATCCAGAAAAAGGATTCACTCAATTCACACTTAAATAATATTAGAAATATTTTTTATTTATTATCTTTGTTTTATTAACCACTGAATTGAGTTTAAATACATCTATCGGTTTCGAAAAATACCATTTTCTTCTTCAGGATGTCATAACTAACTAAAAACATATATTATTGTTTCTTCACCAGAATCTATTTAAAAAAAAAACAATTATTTAAAAAATAAATTTAGTACCTAACTCAAATTGTTGCTTATTACAAATTTAGTCGAATAATTTTTAGGAAAAAATTTTAGAAAGGGACTAAAATTTCCTAAAAATACAAATTTAGTCGAATAATTTGTATTAAGCAACAATTTGAGTTAGGTACTAAATTTATTTTTTAAATAAAAGTTGTTTTTTTAAAAATAGATTCTGGTAAAGAAATAATAATATATGTTTTTAGTTAGTTATGACATCCTGAAGAAGAAAGTGGTATTTTTCGAAACCGGTAGATGTATTTAAATTCAATTCAGTGGTTAATAAAACAAAGATAATAAATAAAAAATATGAATTTTAACCACAAAGTTAATATTGCTAATTTTAAAAGTAATATTAGAAATTTCCCACTGTCGACTAAGATGTGGTCACCATAAATTTAACCATTCTTCACTTAATGCGTGACATTTTAGGTGCTTCGTTGATTCATCTGTTTGTTATGGCAGTCATTTTGTGGTTCATCACGATTATTTTAACAGTTTCTATAAAGTAAACATTATACTAAACTAAAAGTGTTAGGTTTGCACGGCCATCCAGAATAATCTGTTTATAATTTTCTGGGCTAATCTGCCGTGTATATCTGACCATCTGTATATCTCATTTCAGGGTTGACGTGATGTGTGACTGTTTGTGTTGTGATCAAGTACTGGCTTTCAGTACCGTATCGTAAGCGGGGTGTGTCAGTTTTTAGGTGTTGGCTTACAATACCGTGTCGAAAACGTATGTTGTGTAAAATGAGTCGTGTTGTGTTATACGTAAGTTTCACACATCACATCAACCCTGATGATGGACCCTTCAATGTCCACAACGTCGCCCAGAAAAGTCAGATATATACGGCATACACCCGTTGGGTTATTTTATTAAAATAGAGTTTCGATATGAAAGAATTTAATTTCGTGGAAAACACTAATGAATAACATCACGTTCCCTAATACTTCACCCTCACTATCCATATTCCCAGTAACGAGTGAATTTATCCTCCCACCCCTTCCACGTACCGCCACTCTACCCGAATAGCTCAACACGAAATTGTATTTATAGTAGTTTAGTTGATGCTGAGAGCGATTGCACCTTTCGAAAATATGGTAGAAACGAAATAATCCAACGTGTGTGTAGTTTAGTTTGTTGAAAAAATTAAAATACGTTTTATTTTATTTAAATAGTTCAGTTCTTAAGTCCGTGCGCATTTACATTATGTGCATGTATCGCTATGAACAGTGCACTTGTAAATAATTTGTATCCTGTTTAGATTTGTACACTCGAGTGGTTTTTGTGAAGATCGGACGTAAAAAGAGCTATTAGAAAATTAATATCGATAACAATATATTCTATGCTTTTTATTATTAAGTGGTGAAAGTGCAAGTTCAGCAGCAGAAAAAATCAACAATGTTCATAGTGAGAAAGCTATTAGTGTAAGGATTACTCAGAAATGGTTTCGAATATTCAGAGATGGACAAAGCAACGCATAATGTGGCCGAAGAAATGGAAAACTACCACGATAACTTACCGCTGTACCCATGACGCTCTTTAGTATTCGCTGCATCGAGCTATTTACATTATTCTGTTCTGTCGTTAAGCTAGTGAATTATTCAAGTCATATAATTGGTTATTTACTAAATTGAAAATTTATTTTGGTTGATCCGTTTCGTATAGAGTCGTTACCGATGCTGTTTTTTTTTAACAGAATAACATTAGAAAGGCTTATAACTTCGTGCAAATCATTGAAGTGCCTTCTTTCTCTTTTACTAATTCGCGAATTTTACTATCTTACTGTTTTTGACGTGTTGATTTCATGATTGTTTTTTAAATTTGGTGCATGGATTGGTTTTTGATTTGGGAAAAACAAAAAGCAATTGGCGTAACTATTTCCTAGGTACATAACTATTTAACCTTTAATAAAAATAATAATTTTCTTTAGTTATTACGTGAAGGATTTTCAAACAATAAATTAATCATGTTCAGTCATAGTAAGTGTTCTTAAAAACGTCCATACATTTTTATATGGGTAAGATAGTATTATTTTACGTTAAAACTTAAACTTTAAAAACACTATTAATAGTACTCTAAAATTATAAATAAATACCATGGTAGGGTCGTATAAACGACGGATTTATTTTGTCTGAAGACGTTGGCTAAACGAGAGTACATATATTGTATTACATATGATTGAACAATATATCATTGGTAACAGCATAACCTAATTCTATACCTACTGCACGCCACTGGAGTTTCGTAACATACTTCTCTAGCAATAGATTTATACAATTAGTATCTACCTGTAGTATATTGATAAATAATGTCTACCAATAGTTATTTGTTAAAATGGAAAATACTTATTTAAGGGTAACCGCCTCAGTTTGGACATATTATCTATGTGTCGGACATATTGTGTAATATTGTTACCAGTGTTTCCATATATATATATATATATATATATATATATATATATATATATATATCTATGGGAACTTAGTAGTTTTCACTTTGACGGTTTATAAGCGGATTGCATGCATAATTATTAAAAATCTCTCAACCAAATTCAATTTGCCGTCCAAATTCACTCGCTTCGAATTCACCCTACCATCTGAATTTTCTTCTTTAAAATAAATATAGATGAACTAGAAACCTATTAATGCTCAGTGTCGATTTGTTATACTATGTTGTTGTGTTAATTATTTTGATTGGTGGTATCGTGCTCGACACCGTGTGTTTTAATTAATCGGTAACCGGCAACCACTAACCGCTCCTACATAAGTAGATTAATTTGTTTGTCACGTGATCTTTCATTTCGGATGATTTTCAAAGGCAGTGAGGCAGTGGAGCGTATCAGAAATGAACTTTTGTAGTATGTTAAAAAAATTCAAATTACGAAGATTTTTTAGTTTTTTAAAAATGTGCAATACTTTCTGAAATATTGGCGTTCAAAGTTGGGATTGTTGAAAAACGCTCGGATTATCTATATCCACCGTGTGACGTCACATCTCTCGTGCGTGTCGGTCAGTATTAAGAAAATTAGTGCGAAGTTGATCGTTCCTTCGGCGAGACTCGGAAGATGTGACGTCTTATGATAAAACGGTACAAACTGATCGGCTTTAAAATACTCAACGTTGATCATCTGTCACTCTATATCTGATATCGAAAAAATTCTTTCAGTATTGTAAATGAGATTTTTGAAAGATGACTCTACTACGTCATTGAAGATATGTAGGTTTGAGGTGAAAACTAATTGTTTATTACTTAAAAGTAATTTTATTAATTAACGATAGAACAATCCACGACTTAATCCGACTTTTTAAACAAAACATTTCGGTATTCATGAGACGAAATTACTTTATTTATAAAATAAACTCAGCAAGAACAGAATGGTTTTGGTCAAAGAAAAATGACGACAAAATTATATTGTTTTGAATATAAATAAAAAAACAAGAGTTTACCAGAATCTTTTTAAAAGGCGACAAAAGTTGAATGTTAACATCAATCATGGTAATCTGGAATGTCGCTTGTTTTGAAGGATTTTATTTAATCTGTGGGCTACGTGGCCGAGGAAACTTTAAAAGATGAACGATAATCTAGTCTCAGAAGCTTCTAAAATCCAACGCCATGTCGTACAGCGGAAAATACAAACAGCATTTCAAAGTCAAAGCGATTATATTCATATTTATTACACGAACAATTCCAAAAATTAACACCTTAAAAACACTCAATATTCATAGATTTACATGATCTTAATAAAGATTGAATATTAAGTTCAAATTTGTCACTAGTTTGGCATCTTACGAATATAATTTGTCTAAAATTGATAAGTCATAAATAAAAATAACGTAATATAAAAAAAAATTGTATTTTTAAGTAAGTAAATTAATAATAATAATAGTTTATTTATTTGATTGTTAGTACAGTGTGTTATATTATAATCAGATAAATATTTGAGAAAAGTAAGATATATATTTGGGTACCCTGCCTGCTACACTAGTATTTTACTGTATTGTATGTACTGTACTGTACTGTATGTATATATATATAAAGAATTAAACAAGATGTCAATAGATTAGGTAAATACTTTGTAAAACTTAACGTAAACGCATTGTTCAATGTATAAGATATAATATATGGTATATGTAAAGAGTAAAGCATGATGCAATTAAATAACATCTAATTAAAACGTAAAACTTAAAGTAAATCCAATGTTCAATGTACAAAAAAAAATTATAACAATTATAATAATTAGAACAAGATACAATTAGATAGTATATAAAAAAAAACATAAAGAGTAAAACAAGATGCAATTAGTTAATTCAATATACTATTGTAGCAGTTTTAATTTAAAGTTTGGACCTTTAAAAGTTCTTGGGCGTAATTTCTCCCCATTTTGTGGAGACAGAACTGCACTTTTTGTGAAAAATATGCATTGAATATTGAAATTGTCGTAATAAAATACAACTTTTTGAATGTATTGTGAAGGAACTGCGATAGGCTCACTAACACAGGCAGTGGCAATGCGGCCAGGATCGTACATTCGCGTTTGTAATTTCCGGTGTTCTTCCCCCCGTTATAACGCTTAAACCCCTATCAGTTGATGAAAAATAACCAAATGATTATATTATATACTGAGTGCAATTGAGAATCCCAGCCGCTGTCCAGGCGTATCCCTCCCTCACAAGGGTAGTTTCCGTGTCGACTTTGTTACTATCATACTTTCACTAGATTTCTACTTTGTCTCTCCTAATTGGAAATTCCAGAGTTTCATTGACAATTTACAAATTATTTACATACAAGATGATTCCCCATTTACTGAACACCAACACTTCAAATATATTATTTAAACCTCAACTATAAAGATTCTTGTGTAGTATGCTAGTTATCTTCTGTGTATAGTTTTTTGGGCTGATGATGGACCCTGCGATGGGATCCAAAACGCTGGCTAGAAAGATCAGATATTCATGGCAGATTAGCCCAGAAAACTATACACAGAATATTCTGAACGGCCGTGAAAACTTAAGAACATTTTTATGCTAGCTATTTTAGTAATTATTAATCAAAGTATAATATATTTTTTGTAACTATATAATATTTGACATCTTTAATTTGGCATCACGATTCGGGTAATCTCCCTGTAAAAGAGTTCATAAAACACCTCTCCAAGCGGTTTTATGCTGGCCTAACCGAGCACCAAAACCTCACGATTAACGTGTTATCAAATTATGATATAACGGTCCCCTCGCGAATTAAACGCCCCAAACCCGTCCTCCTTTAGAGGTTACAAGTCACTGCGCCAAATAGCAGTCCCTGCCACCTTTTGCAGAAAACTAATAATAACTAATAATAAAATTACAACACTATGAAGGAGCAAGAGCTCCACGAGACCCGGTACTCAAAATACATTACATTAAATATGCCTTACAATTTATGAACTGTATATATGGCGGTTCAGTCCTAGTTTGGCGGCGAGAAAATATTTCATCTATCGAGAAAATATCTTTACGTTTAATGTTACTGGTAAATCTACCTCTTGTACTCATCTTGGATGCTTGTCAAGGGCATCATTGTATCTATTTGGCGTTCTCTAAGAGATATTAAAAGTCTCGGTATATTAAATAATATAAAATATTAAATATCCCAGTAACGCAAAAACAATATTTTTCCACAAAATTCATTTTATATGTTTATATATATGATTCAATCAGGTAGAGATGAATCAGAAGCATGGATATCCAACAATTTAATATAATGTATACAATTCTTTTACTAATAACTCACTAGTCCTACAACACTCCCACTCCATATTTTTTATTATATTTTAATTTTATTTTTACTTTTTTATTCATATTTGATTTCTCTTTTTATTCCAAATAACACCACAACAGCACGAAAAAAAAACTCGCTACTTTAACACAGACTTTAGTCTAGCAAAGTAGCCATGACAACGCTGTATATATCACAGGTGAAGTCTACTCCATCCCACACAATAAACTATGTATTATGTATGTTTATTATGTATCCACCTCTGTTAGTACAAAAATATGGATGTCAAAATATATATAAATAAAAAAAAAATAATAATAAAAAAAATATATTTATAATTAATACATTAAATTAGTATTTAAAACATCACAGACCTATGTTCTGAATAATCACAATTTCTAAATACTAAATTAATGTATTAATTATAAATATATACATATAAAATCAATTTTTTCAAAATCAGTTTTATCCCGGCAAAAATGATTATAAGTATATATTTATAATTAATACATTATTTTGTGTTTAAAACATCACAAACCTATGTTCTGAATAGTTACAACTTCACAATAAGAATGTGTTCCCCTTAATAATATATGTTGTATCAATGTGTCCAAAATTTAATAAAAATGAATTAATGATTACTCAAAGGTGTTTGTGATTCCGTAAAAATAATGTAGACGGCTTTCAAAAATAATGGAACAACAGATGTATTAATTTGAAAAAGTGTAACATACAGGTTAGAAAATTTGTCATGAAAATTACTGGCGTTATAACACAATTGGTAGTGTACTTCCCCGGATTGGAAATAGAGATCCAAGTTCGTAAACCGGTAACGCAAAAACAATATTTTTCGACAAAATTGATTTTATATGTATTTATTAATAATTAATACATTAAATTAGTATTTAAAATATCACAGAACGTCTGTTCTGAATAATTACAACTTCACAATGAGAATGTGTTCTCCTTAATAAAGGTATTAAATAGTTTTCATTCCTTGAATGAATCCAGCGATATTTTACAGTTGTAGCATATTTTACATTCGCATGCAGACTGTTCGATTTAAAAACTCTTCTACAAATATACAGTTGAGATTGTCCGATGAAATAAAAGTTATTTATATAATTCGATCGAAAACCGAATAATATTTGGAACGAGAAATTAATTGAAACGTTTTATTGGCGATCAATTAGCCAATACCTGCTCGACAACAAATTATAGTTTTTTAATGGCCGTGCTGTATTCAATCAATTTATCTAGTAGTATTCCGAGAGATTTACTGTTTCTGTTAAAAATAATTAAAAGCAGTTCGTTACCTACCCTTCTAGTACCAAACATGTACCCGATAGTACATATTCAGATATGTTCAACATTAAAACACAGTGGCCAAAGTGATGCTTCAATTGATGCAAATTAACATGAGCACGAACGTCATACAAGAGGAAAAGATAGACTGAGACTGCCATTCAGAAAGAAGGCTAAATCTCAGAAATCGATGATGTACAGTGCGATGAAGATTCTCAATGGAAAGCCAGACGATACAAGAAAGGAGGAGAAATAGGAGGTGATTCAAAATGAAACTAAGCCAATCAAGATAAGTTTCAGTAAAAAGAAACATTTTGATCTTGTTTATATTAGAGCATATATATATTTACATATGTATGCACTATATTAAAAATAAATAAATGCACCAATAAAGAGATTGCATTGGTTGGTGAACGAATTTAGTTTTGGTGAAAATTTTCAAAGCACTTATTTTAAATTTAAATTTGATATTTATGCATTAAAAGTAGTTTAAAAAAATTCACTTAATATGGTATTCATTCATGAAACTATTAGAAGAAATAAATATTAAATAAAAATTCTAAAATGTATTATATTTTCTAATATTAAAATAAAATAAAAAACTTGAATACTTTTTTTAAACAATTTTAGTTTTTAAAATTCAGCATTTATTTAAAAGTGGGTTAATGTAATTTAATAACTATAAAATATAATTGATACTTAAGTTCTTCAAACGTGAAAGATATTAAAATGAAGCCAATTTATCTGGTATTATCTGTCGGCAATAGCGTTTGTAATAGAGTAGTCGTTATCGGAGAATATTCTTTCTTATTAATTCTCAATCTAGCGCATCCATTATGCAGTGGGTAAACAGATAAAATACTCCGGGTAAACACTGATTGAAATATCTGAGAATCTATTTCCGATTATTTGCCGACAGCCGTATCCGAGAGCCGAGCATTTAATTGCAAAAAAGGAAAAATATCCAGCTGAATTCGAAAACGGACGGTTTTTCCATTTGCCTCTTCCATTACGAACGAATATCATCAGCATAACAATTGTTATAATAGTATTATTGTAAAATAAATGTAAATTATTCACTCGAACAAGATTTTTATTTTGCTTAGTCCTAAGCAGCACATAAAGAACTTTATTAAATGTTCAATACATCGCATATATCACATATTACATGTTTAATAACGGAAGTGCTATTTGTCGTAGGACTTAAATAGTGATTTGATACATCCTTGAATGGAATCGATACGTGTTACTGAGAAAGAATTGCAAATTCGACTGTTTACTGCGGGGAATAATGAGCAAGCGGTCCCGTTGAAAAGAGACGCTAGGGCCGGTCGGCAGAGAAGGGGTGAACTATCTTTAATACGATTTTTATGGGGCATAGAAAATCATATGCATTTTACAATTCCGAAGTAAAACGTAAATCAGAAAATTTTGATTTCGTTTCGATGTGCGAAATTTGTATTAAATGATTTCCTCATATCTGTCCGTTCATTCATGTCACATTGCAACACAAAACATACACATATTAGCAGCTGTACATGTCCCGAAGCAACATAAGAAAAACATGATCTGCCGTCAATTCTATTACGTGAAAGTGAGCGATAATTGAGTCAAACAAAATAAATTACCTTTCGATCGATTTTCGGTGATCTTTTAAATACATTAACGTTATAAAAAAATCCATCATTATCGACAGTTATTTCTAGTTTTTTTTTTTTTTTTTGTGTGTCACGCGTCGGGAAATATGTAGGCAAACTAATATTATATATTATTACATTGGAGTGATGTGTCAATTTCTTTTAAAATATGAGTTAGGTAAATATTCTTTTTATTCTTAAAGTACATTTTTCAAATAGCAAATAATCGAATTAATTTCTATTGCCAGAAATTTGAATATTAGAATTCTGAACAGTTTCTGATCTGAAGGTTAATTATTTAGATTCATTTAATTTTTCCCAGGCCTGTCCTATGTATGTACATTTTTTGCACCCATTCTAGGGTAGGTTTTAAATATCAAATGCTGATTTCATACATTCATACATACTTTTTAACACAATTAAAAGTACACACGTGCCCATTGTTATGAAAGTGGTCCAAGTCATGTTTCTTTCGTTTCGAGATATTTGAAGGTTTGCTTTGGAACTGATTAAAAAATATTTTTATATTACACAACGCAATGTTTCAAAATTTGTTTAGTCTACTAGATTTATAATTTATTTTGATATGTAAATTTCGCTTGTAACTTATAAGGAAATAAAAAAATGAAGGATGAAATGACTTGTATACTATATTATCAAAATAAACACTAGCGGAATACGGTTGAACGTCGAATATAACGCTTAAAACTTTTTACAACTATTATGATTTGCATCATATTATATTATAATTTAAAATAATGTGACGCGAAATAATTGATAAACTCATTTTTAAATTTCTTGACTTAGACCACTTTCATAATAATGGGGACATATATGATCAAATTTCAGGTCCTGATTTCTTATGTATTATTCATGTTTAAATTTCGCATCATTTTTTTATTTACAATTTTTATTCCCCTCTTTTTCTTTTCATATTTCATGTTTGCCTACCAACTACCTGTAAAATTTATATTATTAATTAACCGTGTAAAATGTATGCCTCAGCACGGGCGAAGCCCAGAGAAGCAGATATTAAAATATTATACCCAAGTACAACATATAATACGTAAAATAAATAAATAAAATAAAAATAATTCTTAATGTCAAATAAATTTATTTATTTATTGTGATTATACAAAAATGCGAGTGCAAAACGTATTGTGGATAATAGTTTTTAAAGTGGCTTGTAGCGCGTCACTGTCTCGTAGATTATTCCAGATTAATCTTGTTTGATTGGTGTGACGAATGTAGTGGAATGGTAAGTTACGGCACGTGTTTGTCCAGATGCCAGTATCGATAGCCGATGAGCAACGTAAGCATCGTCCTGAGGTGCTTTGCGTCTCGGCTTAAGTCACGTGTCCACAAATTTATTATCTGTTATATTATTAAATTTACATAATAACATCTTTAATATAGATAAAAACACCTCTTTCGGGACTGGCCGCAAGAATCATCCATATTTCTAAATGTCTGTGTGTAAAAGGGAAGTATATTTCTCGTTTTGTAGACCTTTCTATACAGAAAGGTCATATGATCAATGTTAACAGAAATCTGATGATGAGAACTACGTTTCGGGAATTGTTGCGTTCACAAATTTCGTTATATCTCAAGTATGTACCTTACATACATACATTTTTTAATGGAGGGTGGTTTCGGGGTTTTCTGATTATGAAAGATCGTTAGAAAAGCTTACGGAAACATATTTATACTCTGGTCATAGATCACTGAGAATACTTTTTGGTTTAATTTACAGTAAAACGAAACAATTCCCGAAAGACCGCGTTTGATGAATATATGAAAATTAAAATAAACATATTAAAAAAAAAAAGACAAACTGAGGCCAAACCGCATGAAACATATATTTAAGAATTGAAGAATATTGCCGTTATCATCATAGACCCCACATTACATTGAAATTGTATGATAGTTGCGTCGTAAGACGTTCTGCAATATATAACAATATTTTTTGTAGTACCCAAATTGTATAATTCTCTCCTTAAATTCATACAAAATATTGAGCAACACAGACAGTTCAAAGGCGCAATAAAATTCTGTCTAAAATATTCAGACCGAATGTATGTTCATGGCATGGTCATCCCTTAAACACGTACAGAGTCAAGACTTCAGACCCAACATCAATGAGTGAGCAGCCTGCGCATGTGTGTGTGTGTGTGTGTGTGTGTGTTAAATTAAATTGTATTGTATTATTTAAACTTGTTAAAATGTGTATTATCCTTATAAATTTCAAGTAGGTTATAAATTTTTCATGATAAAATATTGCATCATATTTTGTTATTTACACTTATTATTTTTTTAACTTATTTTTTCGTCTTACTTACTCTAAATTTATAGTCGATAAACTAACATTGTATGTAATAATGATTGTTGATTAAAAATGTAAAATGTTTTCTTCAGAACGGGCGAAGCCCAGTGAGGCAGATATTAAAATACAAAGTGTACTTACAACATGTGATAAATAAAATAAATAAATAGTATTAATATCAAAAACTAATAACGGCCCGTGTCCAAGGAATGACACACAATGAGATAAATCTCAACGGTTCAGTTGAGATAAATCTCAGGACCATGTACACGTGTTGAGATTTTGATTTGGAGATATACTCAGTGGTCAGTTTGAGATTGACAAAAAGAGAGAAAATCTGATACCACGCGACGTTTGATTTGACAGCAAGTCTACGCCTTAAACATAAAACCATAAATACCTATCGTAATTTGTTTTGATGCATTTTATTACAAATATTTATTTCGTGTTAAAGTAACAGTCTAGAAATCCTGTCCACAATCTTTGGCACGAAGAAAACCTGGAAGAGTTCCATAATGGTGGTTAGATAGCAGTGGTGTGCAGTAGGTATTGACTAAGGTTATGCTGTTACCATGAGATTATATAATACTATATAATATATACCATATGCTATATTGTACGTAGATTTATGAACTTTTGTTTAACCTACGTCTTTAGGCATAATGAATCCATACTAATAAAAATGCATTATTCTTAAACGCAAGGAAACATCATGAAAACAACACATTTAGTAAGGTAGTAAAATTTGCGAATTAGTAAATGAAGAAGTGTATCAGCTCTGAGTTAAGTTCAAAACCTTTCAAATGTTATTCTGTTAGAAAACAGCATGAGTAAGGATTTCGTATAACACGGATCAGCCAATCCGTTTCTGATTCTGCCGAGTAGAATTTTCAATTCAGTAGGTAGTAATTATATGGCGTGAATAGAACGATGGATTATAATAGTGTCTAGCAATTGTAGTAGCAAAAAATGAAGAATAACCCAGTAGAGAACTACAGCACCACGGTGGTGTCGCGCTGTAGCATCCAGAACTATCCAACTAATGATACTATTGATATACAGCGGGTGCTAGCGTAATTATAACATATGGATTATTTAATTTATATCTGTTTTACAGAATTTTTAATAATGTACAGCTTTTTTGCGTATATGCAGTGTGCGCTCCTGGTAGATAGATTTGTTGCATCTGGCTGGAGAGAGAATAGACCCTGGAGGTGGAGTCAGCTGTGACCAGCTGTGACCCAGGATTGGGCCTTGTGGAGGTGCATTACGAGCCGAGTCTCATCTGATTGAGACCACAATATGTGACTGACACAACGCTGACATGAAGGAAAAAAAAGATTATATTATGATTGTTGCGTAAAAGCATAGATACCGGAAGAAACAGGATATTCGGAAGGAGGTTTGCACTCACCACAATCCCGATCTTCTGGCACCTCCAAGGTGGACTGTAAATTTTGATTTTATCACAATCTTCGTTCAGGGTCCTGAATCCTTCAGATTGCACTGAATTAGACCTGATGTCTCACGTTAATATTAAATATATGCGAAATTCACTCGTTACCGCACCGGTTCAGGGTCGCCGATCGACTGTTGGCGTGCCGGGTGAGGAAAGGGAGGGGAGGCACAGTACACTACCTTCGTTCAAGAATAACTATATATCCCAAACGATGATCGTTTCAAAGTCCTTGTTATTATAATGTAACCGAGGTATATTATTATTGCAAAGCAAACTAAATGGATACCTTAATGTTTTTAGTTAATGTGGCTTCAAAAAGTATGAAAATATTGCATTAATTGAATACCATGAAGTTTGAATGACGTGAGTCGTTCCAAATTTTGCACAGATACTTTTTAGGACTCTGCGCCGTCAATACAATACCAGATGTAAATGTATTTTATTATTATTATTATTAAAAATTTTTAGTTTTAATTTTTTTTAAGGACAACACGTTTATATTGTGAAGTGAAGAATTTCCCCGAACAGATCCAAGTTCGAATTTCAGTAGCAACAAAAATATTTTTTCATTTATTTGATTTTATCTGTATATCTTTGTAATTGATACATTTAATTTTTATTAATGTAAATTATATTGAACGCTATCCAAATGTCATCTCATCTGATGGAGTTCACTATATGTCACTATATGAAGGAGGAAAATAGAGATTTAGTGTTAAGAAGGAGAAGAAGAGTACAACTAGCGTGAAGTTATCTGAGGTTTGGTGTGTATAATGGCCGTGTACGAAAGCCGAGAAAGGAGAATCTCACGAGAGCACAATCCATATCTCAGAGATTGTCTCGAAACGAAACTCTCATAATATTTTATTTGCGGACACGGGCCATGACGGCATTTATTTTTTCATACAATTAATTTTTGCTATTCGTTATTGGAATAATCCGCAACGGAGCGACGTGGACTACAGCAATTAATTATTCGAAGCATGAAAGCAAATCCCGCCATTTATAATGAGTTTTCCAAATTAAGAGAAAGCGCACAAAATTCTAATTAATATGATCAATTATAAAATAAATGAACACACGTGTGATTCCACCGAGGCTACGTGATCGGTAATTTAACAAATTTGGTATTGTTAAATGTTATTTCCTATAAAGAAGTGGACGTGACTACATTAATAAATACTATCTGTTTAATAATGGCAACGTGACTGATATTATTACACATCCGAATAAATACACCGAAAATAAATCGAACTGTATTTTTTTAAATAAAGCCATTAATTTTTTTTTTAAGAAAATAAAACTTTTAAATACTAAATTAATGTATTAATTATAAATATATACATGTAAAATCAATTTTGTCGAAAATTATTGTTTTTGCGTCACCGGGATTCGAACCTGGATCTCTATTTCCAATCCGGGGATTGTGTTATAACGCCAGTATTTTTCATGACAAATTTTCGAACCTACATGTTACACTTTTTAAAATGAATACATCTGTCGTTCCGTTATTTGAAAGTCATCTACATTATTTTTACAAAATCTCAAATACCTTTGAGTAAACCGACTGCAGACGCCAGAATTATGACGCAAAAACAATATTTTTCGACAAAATTGATTTTATATGTATATATTTATAATTAATACATTAATTTAGTATTTAAAATATCGCAGACCTATGTTCTGAATAATTACAACGTTACAATAAGAATGTGTTCTCCTTAATAAATAAAACTATATTTGATACCTCAGTTATTAATTATATCTAAATGCATCACATATTACCTGTAATAATACCTTAATAATTTTGTAGACCTTTTGACGTGGCGTATCGTGGAATATTCGTATATGTAAAACTGTTAAAAATTCACGTTTTCGGTCGACTCTAGATATCAAAATTTTATTTTAAATCTAAAGATAATCTAATTTCATAGATTTTCAAATGTTACATTAGAAAAAAATCTGTCGAGTCCTTAAATATTAATTTATGAAATAATCACGCAAAAAAGACCTTTAAATAATACTAATGGCGTCATCACCTAGAAAATATAAAAATAAAAATAGTAACTATCTAGTAGTAAAATATTCAACCAATTAAAAGTGGTCGGTGTATATATACAACATATAGAGAAACCTCTATCTGTCGTTTTTGAAGAGACACTAAAATCAACTATGAATGCGGGTGAATATTTCACACGTAAATGAATGTATCTAAATACAAATAATATTATAATGCTGCACAGAAACAAAGAAAAATTAAATTAAACCTTGTATCATACATAATCTTTCATCGTGTGTTTTGGCTGTTGCGTTATTGCAGTAAGTAAACAGTATTTTTTCGATGTTGCAAATGACATTTTTTTCGGTCAATCTGTTATTGAATGTATATAAAAAAAAAACTCGCCCTTTAACGTCAATGTACCTGTCGGCAGACAATTATAAAAGAAGTCAGTGTAACGAAATATACTGCGTAATGATTAATGCGGTAAAATGATGTGTAGAGGAACGATTGATGCGATCTACTTTTGCATGAAATTAATTCGGGACTGGAAGAAATTAACAACACATGCGGGAAAACGATTATTCCGGGAATGATCGATCGAGATTTTACTGTATATATCAACTGTAGGAGATTTATATCTCAATCGTACCGTAAATTTTTGAGACAATGCTTTGACAATGACACGTGTTAGTCAGTCTAAGTTTCCTCAAGGAAATCATCTACAAAAAAATGCGATATAACCTAAGAAATACGCTAGTTCCATATATCCTTAGATCTTTTTATAATTTATTTATGGACCGCCGGTTGCTGTGCCGTGACATACGTAGATCAGTAGATCTTGTCTTTTACCAATCTATTATCCCCCTTCTCCCATAACCAGAACACTATATTTTTTGTGGTGTGTTCTCTATGGTTTTGAGGAGTGTACCATTGAACTGAAAGTAGCGTTTACCATTTTAGGTGCGTTGACTGCCGCCAAATTCGTCCTGCCGAGTGGGAACGAATTGTTGGCTTGTGTTAATTATCATCTAGCTATGTAGAGCTGATATTTGTTTGTGTGTAATCGGTTTCTCGCTTACGTGCGAGCCTATTTAGTTGCGTACATCTTGCCGTTGTTCATGGTGTTTGACACATTCGCGCTATTATCGAAAGTGTATATTGTAAAGTGTACTTCGTGCGGACTATCGGAGTACGTGTCCTGGAGTCAGAAGACCTGTGGATTCAGATATCGGAAGAAGAATTTCACAGGTGGGTCGTGTTTTCTAGTTCTGGGTGGACCTTCAGCTGCCCCATGTCCCCTATTCCTATCCCACTCCCACCCTTTCTGCATTACTTATTTCCCCACCCCCCTCAGTTTAGACTGTGCCCTTAGAACTAAAGAGTTCTTAGGGTATCATTTCATGACGCTGGTTAGTGCTGTAGAGTGAGTGGCGGGGGAGGGGGGTTGGGTTAGTATTTTGATTTTATTTATAGCTCATAATATATGTAATTATAATTGCAATTTATAATTAAAATACACATAATTATTATTGTACTTTGCCAGCCTCTCTAGAAAAAAATCTGAACCGCGACAGGCAAAATAAAGTATATTTTTAAAAGTAAAAACACAAAGTCAAATTTGACTTACAATTATTTAAAGTATAAATCACAAATACAAATTAGTAAAAGTTACAAATATCCACATGCACAGTTGAAAATTTGTCGAATACATATATTAAACAGAGATATTTGTCTACGGAAAAATATAATTTAAAAGCTTTGGCACTACATGTTCGCGCTGCGCAATATTCTCATTTCTAATTCAATGCACATCCTCAGGGAACACGATCATACTTTTTCTGACAAATGATTCTATAACTTACCAGGTGACGTAAATAATTTTTGAAAGGGGCGATGTTACCATGTTATTGAATATTCCCTTTGCAAATTCGCCAAGCTGAGATCAATTTGCATTCAGCGTGGCGACGGGGAGTTGCTGATGTAACGAGCGGCTAGAGTAGAACCGGGCTTTTAAACATGTATCAGATTCTGTTTTTTATTTTATTTAGATTTCAGAAAATTATAATAAAGACACTACTATCTATTAAGATCAACTAAGATTTAAACGATTTTTTTTACATGATTAATTTAATTTAAAATAAATTATAGAAATATGAGTTTAATATTATAAACTGTTAATCAATCACTGTTCCGAACACATTTTGGACGCTTCTTCGAATCGGCAGCCACTAGAGCCTCCAATCCGAATATTCGAACCCCGAATATATTCGCCTGTTTTTAAGTATTCGTTATTCGAATACTTAAAATACTACTTACTAAAATACTTAGAATACTTATATAGAATACTTATAGAATGTTATCGCGATATCGCGATAACATTCGCGGTGTGGACTTGTTAGCTCCAGTATACCAGCACTGTATTTTATGATATTGTGTTCGATCACGTATTGTTTGTTATTTGTATGCCGTGGGTGAATATGTGATATCGCAGTCTTCAATTTGAAGCAAAGATCTGGTCATCCGCGTGCCATTTGTGTGATCTTGGCGGCGACTGCGGGGGTGACGAAGTCATCATATATAAGGTAAGGCGAGCAGTCCTTCCGAATCCGGTTCCCGAAATCACTAGTTCTTCGACTGGAATCCCTATCCCCTCACCGATATCATCCTGTATCAAGGTTTCCTCCTTCCTTCCCATACCTTGCGGTGATTCCGATTTACGACCGGAATCGTAGTAATCCATTCCGCGAGGCGCGTGAACCAGAGATCGCACAATTCGTTCATTAGATCCAATCGATCATGATTTACGTTTCGAATTCAATCACTAATATCTATGTGTCACAATCGCTAACATTCATTTAGTACCTACAAATATTATGATTCGTATATACATATAGAGAAGGTATAAAGTATTATATACCTGAGTTGCAATATATAGATCTTAAAGGGTTCAAAGTGATTAACGATTTTAAACCAAAAGTAACACAAAAGTAAAACAAAAGTAAGTGGTTGCTTGATGAAAGTAGAATAAAAAATAAAACTAATTTGTCATTTGTGCTAACAAATTTTGTCTCCAATATTTGATTACCTTAAAAATATACAACTTATAAAAACTGTACAGATAATTACTTTAAAACCACGTCTAATAAAGTAATTACATTTATTTCAAATAAATTCTTTTATGCTAAAAAAATAAATAAATATAAATAGATGATCCATTTGTTGAAATCAAATGTCGCGTTGAGCAAACTCGTGCAACCTTTATCCGCGTGAAAATGATGTTCTGCAGTTATGATCTCAACCTTAGACTACGAATAATAATGGTCAGATGCTATGTGTTCTCAATATTATTCCATGAAATGGAAGAATGCACACTTACCGAAGAAATGATAAGGCAATTTTACACATTTGAGTTGTGGATCTATAGAAGAATTCTCAAAATAAGCTGGATGAATAGAATTACGAATGAAGATGTCATGGTTTGGATAAATAAGTATTAAAAATAATAAAAATCCATGTTATGAGACATTCGGAGAAGATCTCGATCTTGTACCTCATAGTGCTGGGAAAGGTTGCTGGAAATCAGCGCCCTGGAAAAAGGAGAATATCATGACTAAGGACCCCAAAGCAATGGTTCGATCTGTTTACTGTAGAGCTTTTGCGGGTCGCAGTAATGTGATTATAGCCGACGTCCATTGAATATATACAGCATAAGAAAACTTTTCACTTATTCCACTAACTAAAGCGATAATTTATCAAGTATTCCACTAACTAAAGCGATAATTTTTCTCTCCTTAACAATCTTATACTTGTTTGATGTTTGGAATATCGTAGTCAGTGCGATTTGCTTGTCTCCATTCTTCGAAACTCTTTTTTAGTCACTCCATCTTATTGGAGATTCATCTTTCACTTTTTGTCTATCCAAATTCACAGTGATCATTAGTTTTTTCAGAATGTTTCCACCTCTTTTAGCAACATGTAAAAAATATTCAAGAATTTTTTTCCTAAATATTTTATATACCCTTTCTTCATTATGGAGTTTCTGAAGAACGGCGACGTTCGTCTCGCAGTCCACGGTACATATAGAATACGACGTCAGCACGATTTTTTTCTTTTCTTCTAAAGGTCCATATTTCAATTAAAATAAATTACAATTAAAAAATTGCATTTCTTTAATTCCAATAAACTGAATTTGCTGTATAAATATTATTTTTAATACGAATTAAATGAATCAACAAGAGAGATATACAGAAAAAATCTATTTTATCGAAATAATATTTAGTTGCTACCGGGATTCGAACCTGGACCTCTTTCTATCCGGGGAGGTGCGTTCACCGTTTCGCTATAGCAATCAAACACATTTCCGACAAATTTTGATACGATATTCTGTAATCTTTCGAATGGATACTTCTGTTAAATAACAGATGAAAAATGAAATTATTTTTAAAAGTAATCAACTTTATATTTCGGCGAATCTCAAGCACGCCAGAATGAAATATTTAATCAATTTTAATAAATTTGGATAAACGTTCATACAACTTATATAAGTTGTATGAACTTATAGAACAACTTATATAAGTTCGAAATAATATAAAAATAATAACTATGTTCCGAAAATGCAACTTCACAACACAAATGTGTCATTTTTTTTAAATATTTAAAAAAAATGATACATTTGTGTTGTGAAGTTGCATTTTCGAAACATAGTTATTATTTTTATATTATTTCGAAGATTAATTTTTTTGTATAAATTTTAGGAACAAGTATCAACTATTATCTTACGTTGACACGAATATCATTTCAATATTTTTTATTTGTTTGCATTTCGTGTTCAAACTCACTCTTTATTGGCATTTTCTAATCTTGCGCGTTCACGCAGTCGCCGGAAATTAAATTATTTTGATTGGCGGTAAGATATATTTTTAATGGTTGATAAAAATTGTATTCCTTCCATATACAACAGTCCAAATTACGTCTTTTCATTACATGGGTTTGAATTTTCATTACATGGGTTTGGATTTTCATTACATGGGTTTGGATTTTCGTTACATGGATTTGGATTTTCATTACATGGGTTTGGATTTTCATTACATGGATTTGGATTTTCATTACATGGATTTGGATTTTCATTACATGGATTTCATTTCTCGATTTAGTGTCATCTCACTGTGAAAGTCTTAAAAAGTAATAGAATTTCATTCCGCAATATTTTGCGACGCCAGTATGTGCGAGTCCTGGTGGTGTGTCTAGCCGTTTTCGCTGATGCAGCTATTTTTCACAGTTCACCCGCGCGGAACTGAAAATGATTGGTGCATAATTCAGATCAGCCCCGTGGCAGGTGCGCCCTCCCATCAATACACTACGCACAAATTCACTAATGCAGAGAGCACTTTGCAATTATTATCGTGGACTCCGTAACGAGAATTGGCCAGTAAAAATTACAAAGGTTTCAAAAATTTCCACTAAAATAACGAATCTTATTAAATGCTTCGATGCTAGCAAATGAGAAATTCGCAGTGGAAGGTTTTCGTACAATTTTAGTTGAGTGAATCGGAATAATAAAATCTTTTTTCATTTAAATAGCAATACTGGTATTTAATTAATATAGATTTAGATAAATCACTTAGAAATATGTACAAAGTATATATATGGAAGAATATAGTCATTACCAGGATTCGACCCTAGAGTTATCTATAATATTACCGATAGACAGCTTTACCGATCAAGCTATAATGGCTATTCATAAATATCGCCAAATTTCAACTTTGTACGTTTTATAAGTGAGATATATATTTTTTTCGTTAGAAGTAACACCCTTTAAATCACAATATTTCTCAAAATATTTGAGTAGAACCTGCCGGGTCCATTTTATTTGTTACGTTACATAATACATTATGTAACGTAACAAATAAAACAGTGTCGGCACTCTGTACACTCCATGCGAATCGGCGAAGGAAACCTGTGGCACAGCTGCCCGACGAAGGAAGAAAGGTGACTCGTGGTGGGACGATGATACAAATAAACTTGTGAAAGAAAATAAGAATGGGTGGCTTTAAATTTTGACAGTAAATAAGGATGAATACTCGATAGCAAAATATACTGGAAGATGGTCCTTTTAGAAGACTCAATAAACGAAGAGCTTGTATGAGAAAATGTATAAAAGTGGATGAGGCGAGAATTATGTATCAGAACTGAAGAATATGGCGCTCTATCCTCTCTGATCACCACCGCGGGAAAAGGTAATGGTAAGTTAGTTAGTTAAAATGATTAATAATATACAATTACCAAATTTTGTATGACTTTAAAAAAATCTTTAGATTTTTGTATTTTTACGCATTATTATTATTACTTTTTAAAGCTTTTAAATTAGATAATTTTTTGCGATCAACACTATTATCAGAAGTCGATTATTATGAAAGCAGTCTGGTTATTTTGACAGAAATTAAAATTTACCTTACAATATCGCATTTTATTTAAAATTGTGGATTGGTTGCTTTCTCCATAGTTACGTTCAATTATTCATAGTCGACTGTAGATAGGTGAGCCCACCCAACACCTAGAGATATATGAATGGGTATGAATATTTAAACTGAATTATTGAAGCAGAGTTTACAGGTACACATATCATACCTCCTGTATAAAATTTGTTTTTTTTGATTCGAAAAAGTATTCATGAATTACTTAAAAAGTTTAATTAAATATTTAGGTTGGTTCCGCGCTATTACTGACATCTAGTGGCAGATTCACACATTCTTTATATGATAAAACTATTTTGTGGTTAATCAATGTGTGGCGAATACTATTTTAGTAATTTGATAAGAGTTTTCAAAAGAAATTCGAGGAAATATATTTTCTTTAACACGGTATTTCGGAAGTTACCGATAAAAACCATTCTTTGTTAAAATAAATATTCCTGTTGTGATTCAATCGCGCACCATTTAATTCTAAATATTATGTATATAAAAGATAACTGGTGACCATCAAAACTAATAGAATTAGAATTCTCAATAAAAGTGCTAGTATTATTCTGGATGATGAAATAAAGGTAAACTAAAAGGCATTACAAGTTTTATAATGCACTGTTTTCGACAAATTTCGTGATAAATTTTACCGGGGAAGCTTTTGAAAAAATATATACCATGTTTAAATTTATTTCATAGAATAACTGCAGATAGGCGGAGCTATCCGCGCGAAGTGCCCTAGCTCTGCTCATTAGTATCGATTGCCAAATTTAGGTACGCTGCTTACGTCGGTACGGATTAGGTAGAGGACCTAACTGAAGAGGATCTGCAAAATTTCGTTCAGCAGGTTAGCGAAGAGGAAGATGAAAATCGGGGCAGGAAATTTATAGAAAAATAGAAATAAAAAAGAAACGTCCTTAGGAGAGACGAACATTGGCATTATTTTAATATAGGAGGCGCGTTTTTTAAGTAAATATCGGATTTTTTTTGAACGCTACACACCTTAAACTACTTCTTAACATAGTCGCCACTAATTTGGCAATTTTTATTTGCGTTATCGTTCAGTTCAAAGTAAAAATACGGCGGTTCAACACTGAAACGTGAAATATAGTATGGGCGACGGTGACACGTCACGGTAGACATATGGCATAATATATCTACCGTGTATGCGTGTTATTAATTGGTAAAACTTCTTTACGTTTTCTTATTTCTGTAATTTTATTTTTAGGATTTTTAATAACTGTAACCGAATAACCTATGAGAGAATTTTCTATCTGAATTTTTATTTGCGTTATCGTTGTTCAGTTCAAAGTAAAAATACGGCAATTGAATACTGAAATATGAAATATAGTATTGGTGACGGTGACACGTCACGCGCTATGCGGCTACCTCCTGGCGTAGATTTGTGTAAGTCAGCAGGGGATATGTATATCGTAATAACTTTTGTGGGTTTTCTTCCTTATTTGAAGTGGGTGCCGTCAATTACTTAGCGAAATTTAATTCTTGTACTACTGATAGCTTGCCTTTCGCACAATTAATAATTTTCGTAAGAAAATAATTTATTAAATTAGTCGAAATGGTCCTATTTTTGTAATGGGATCAGTAATAATGCATAATTTATTAGTACTTGATCCCAGTCGGATTTATTCTGAATGGTGTTTTAAGTGAGCGAAAGCGACTAAACTATTAATTAATATTGCACAACCCTATTAACTACCCTAACAAATATTTCGTACTCTACGTTAATTATTTTTGTTACGTTAGTTACTACACGTAAAGATTAGTATTAAATTTTGGTTACCTTGATTATAAGAATAGATTAACAGTAGTAACTCAGGTTATTATCATATAACTTATATGTTTTAGGATTCTCTATTATCTAGGATCGCATTAACCGTGTTGCGGATTAATCGGAGCAATATATATATTTTTTAATAAACTATTGAAATTTTATTTAAAAAGTAAAAATATTTTTTTGTAAGGCTACATAATGTGAATTAGAAAATTCACCTACCGAAATTTTGAAAATGTCATCAACCAAAAAACGTGGTCGATGACGTTATATTATTATTTGAGCGCGTTAAGATTCAATGTTTACTTTTGAGCAAGCGAGTGGGTGTTGGGTGTTATAAATTAAAATTCTGCGTTGTTTATATTATTACACCTACTTGTATTTTATATATTTGTTTCATATAGCGGTAATTGGATACTTTTTAGTCATTGTTGATTTTTTCTAAACCGAGAGACTACGAGAGAGAATTCGTTACAAAGTTAATGCACGTTGGTAGATAATCAATTTAATGTATCGTAGATAACAATTTAATAAATTGGAAAAAAACACTAAATATTTTATAAATTATAAATATTGTATTATTAAGGAAAACACATTCTTATTGTGAAGTTGTAATTATTCAGAACAGACGGTCTGTGATATTTTAAATACTAAATTAATGTATTAATTATAAATATATACACATATAAAATCAATTTTGTCGAAAATATCCCGGTGACGCAAAAACAATATTGATTTTATATGTATATATTTATAATTAATACATTAATTTAGTATTTATAAATATTGTTATAAGTTTTGTAATCATAGAATTTACAATTACATGAACACATTTTTTAGGTTAATATTGAACGATTTACGTAGACATTACACATCATTAATGTAAGTATGGACCGTATTTTATCTCTGAGATTACATATATTATCATAAAATTAATAATATATGATAATGTGGAGTCTACCTACCTTAATGTAAACAAATTTGAAAGAGAATTGCTGCTACGTCACATCTCGAAACTTGTTAGTTGTTCGATGAGGAGGACGAAAGGTGTCTTTGCTATTATCCGTACGTGTGCTGCGAAGTTCATCATTAAAAGTTTTAATTTTATTTACCATCAAATCGTGAATTTCCGATCAAAATAATATTTGTCACGCGTAACAGGTTCTAGTTTTTATTTTGTACGAGTAAGTTATGTGTGTTGTGTAACAAACTATATTTATTCGATATTCTTCCACCCCTTGCAAATATCCATTCAAACACTTCCCGTGTTACAATTGTTTGTGTAAGTTATAGCGTGACACTTGTCTACGCAGAAGAATAGATCGCTTTGTTTACCCGGAGTATTATTAAAGTGAATACCTTTTATTCGTTTTTATGTTCACAGTACGCGCAGGTCAGTAATACGACAAGCTTAATTTTCGATATCTATTTTTATCTCGCGATAGTTTGCTAAATTAAGGAACTTGAACAACCTGTAACTGGATCGAGTCCTCGTCCTTTGGCAGTAAATACAGCCGTCCTAAACACACATCCGTATAATCTGCCCTTAATATACATAGGTACATATATGTTTTCTTTAGATATCATATTCCTAGTAAAATGATCGATATCACATCATCGTCTGTTAAATTTTCAAACATGTTATTTGTTTAAAAATAAAATTGTCATCAAAAATAAAATAAAATAAATAAATAAAAGTTGAATTTAGAAGAGTTAAGAACACGGTAATTATTTTAATACTAGTATATATATTTAAACCTCGTAATCATAATTTTTGCTGTCTCTCTCTAACTGAGCGTCGCTTTTTCTGTACTGAATCGTCTTCCATGTTACTGAATTATTTCAAACTGAACACAATACACACTATTTAATATTCAATGTCAAATGAAACGAATGCATAGTTAAAAAAACTTTGTTTTAATTTTGAAAACCGATCATAATGAAATAATTATAATTATTATTAGTCATCTATATAAATTTTCTATTCAATTTATATTTGTGACGAACATACTTCAGAATTTTATTCATATGATTTGTACGCAATATCCTAAAGATGTGTCTGTAAATTATGGAATAGATAGATATGTTGGATTCATAACTGAACATATCCACCTAATTCATAAATATTTTCCGAAGAGAAAACAAAGTCCATTTCTATTTTTCAGAAATTTGAAAATTGGTAGAATCTGTAGTGCTGCTATATTGTAGGGAGGTAATTCTTGAAATAATGTCCTATATACTTATTTTAAAATATTTTTTTATTGTATTTACGTTTTACGGTAATCAGTAACTGAGATTTAACTGTTAGAGGTTTAATTTCTAATGGATCACTGATTTCTCTAATAATTACGAATAATCAGTTACCAATCAGTCAATAATCACAGTCCCAATAACGGTTTAACCATTACTATGAGTAATAATGTTTTCAAAATGGCGGTAGAATCATAACTTCGATCGATGTTAGGTTTTAATATATACTCATGTATTAAAATGAACAGTCTCATCCGTAACAAAAAAAAAAGATTTAGGAATTTTATTCGCCAAAATATTATCCAATTGCATTGGGCTATGAAAATGTAATGAAGACGTACGAAAATTATACTTATTACTGTCGAATGACAAAGTTTTGAAGTCACGTGGGGACACTGTTGCAATTTAATCCCGTAGAGGATGACGGAGCGTGATTTCAAATGTGTGTCTTAATCATGTTCTATCACATGGATCCTACTTTCTTCTTCTTCTTTCAAACAGGTAACCCACCCTTCAAGAGTGATTTTTCCCATTAATTAAGTTAAAACTTTATTTTATAGAAAAAAGTACAATAATATTATAGAATAGAAAATATTATGTTACAAGTCAATATGATTGTCGTTCAAAAAATTTGCTATTATATAGATTAAATGTGGCGAGTTGAGGAAAAGAAGATAACATAAGTTAACCGGGAGTTGAAAATTACCATTGACGAAATTACTGTAAAAATTCTGTGATCCGCAATGGACAGGCAAAAAAGATATGGTCAAGGGTTTTCTCCTCGGAATCACACTCACACATTGGGGAACCTATTAAGTTCTATTTGTATTTAAATGTGAGGCTACCTGGCAATGCCCAATTCTCATTCTAGAGTTGAAATTGTTCTTTTGAAGATTTTCCTTTTGGAAAACCAGAGGGTGCGGGAAATAGATCATTGAATTATTTTAAGCCGATTACCCTTATGATTATTTGGATCCATCCATTGTGCAATCCAAATAGAATTCGTTCGTTTTTTTACCATATTAAGTCTGTCATACATCGGGATATGGAATTGATGAGGGAAAACTCCAGAAATAGTGGCTCCTTGGCCAGTTTATCAGCACATTCATTTCCATAACTTCCCTTATGTGCAGGAATCCAAACGAATGACACCTGTTTATTGTTGCTGTCCAAATTAAATAGAAATCTTCTGATGGAACCGATTATTTCATTGTCTAGCCAAACTTTCATATTAGCAGAGAGGGATTCAAGAGCTGTTTGCGAGTCGGAGAATATATCGTCGTTATAGAACGAATATAACGCCTTATCGACGTTTCAGAGTACGCAGATGAGGCCCTATCTAATAGATCAGATTAAATAATAATATTAAAGAAAATAGTTTATTAGACCCCAAAGTGTTAAAAATATGATTCAATCGTATATTTTTTCATTGTTTTGCTCGAATCTCAAATAGGAGCTACAAATAGGACAGTTTTCCATCATTATTACTAGCAATTTATTAACTGCCACCATAGCAGACTGTGATCTAAGTACGATACCTGCGCTGACCGTCTGCTGTAAAATATGCTACCATTTGAACTACTTGAAATTTAAAAAAATTGTATTGGCTTTCCACAACACGTAGAAAAGAATCATTTCATTATATAGGCACGTTGCTAGAAGACATGGAGATAGCCTGGAGAAATTAGTGACCGCCATTTTTTTATGAACAGAGGGCGAGAGGAATAGTAAAAAGATAGCTTTCCCGGGACCGGTTTAGAAGCTGGGACTTCCTTGTCGGTCGGACTTTAATTCAATAACATATTTAAGTATATGCAAAACGAAAAAAGAGAAGAAATTCAATGTAGTTATTAGCAATTATCGGAATTTTTTTTAAATTTAGACCCTCCAGCGTCCCGTAAGTACTGTCTTTATTCATAAAAATCATATGACATAAATCCATAGAATATAGTTTTAAATACAGATGGAAAATTAAGGAGCAGTAGTCCAAGGCAGACTCAAAAAACACTTCCAAAAGAGGGACAGTGGACGAGACACAAAATGGATTGATTTACACTTAACAGAGTTACAATGTATACGCGAGGTATGGAGAGTAAGAGCCACGCAGGCCGGCCTAACTATCTACCTAAGGAGCTCCAATGAGTCACCCATACCCGAATAAATTCCTTATATAAAATAAGATTCGTTCCATTACTAATTAGGTATATATTCCTGGGCGGGCGGTGTCTAAGTCCAGTCAAACCACCAATCATACGTTCGTGTGCATCTCTAAGTATCTCACAATTCCACAAAATATATTCAGGCATCTGTTTCACTCTCTCAAATGTACACCGCAGGGCATCCACAAATCTAAACTCAGACAGAGTGAGAGGACTATTAGACTACTAGAGGGTGAAAAGAAATTAGTGATCACTGAACAAGTGAGAATGCAGAAAGACGAAGACCGAGACGTTAATCCTCTATTATTGAACGGAGCCTCGCTGCAAGTTGCACTAAGCAAGGTTAAAGATCACGAATGGGCAAGCAGTTTACCCTATGGAAGCAGAATAGAGGATCGCGATGTTCAGTCATGAGCGCAAAGACCGAGAGAGAGAGAGAGATAAACATTACAAAATAATAAAAGAAATATGTGGGTATTGTTTTAAGTTTTAAAAATTTATATGTAATTTTTTGACGCTCTCTCATCTTATAATTTTAATTATTTATCAAAATCAATAAATAAAATAAGCGAATGAATAAGATACATTTTTATTGTTTTATAAAGAGTTTTTTTCACAACATAGCATTTAGGGATAGACCTCTTCACAATAATAACGGTTATGCAGGGAAATGTCCGTAACTCATATACTATTTTATAGGTTAGGAAGTGTGAAATAAAAACGTTTAGAAACGTGTGAAGAAAGATAAAAAGTACTGACAATGCCGATCTTGAGTAGGTAGTTGGCCACCCACGTGCAAATCTATTTTTCGGCGATCCCTTATTCGTTTAAAATTAAATTTTGAAAAAAATATGAATATACTCGCATCTCATACAGATAGAATAAATAAACTATTTTACCTGTAAAACATTGTATTCACAGAGCTCCAAATAAATAGACATGAACTAACGCAAATTTCTAGTATCAACATTTTAATTTTGTTGGCACCCACGTGATAACTTTAGTGCAACTCACGAAATAAAATAACTCTGCGAATGGAACGAAAATTTAAACACCGACAATATAATACGCATTCATGTAAAAAAATGTGTCTTGTTCATACGTAGATTTAATTCTTGACGAGTAAATATTTTTACTGTCGCGTACATCTATTGGATTTATATTTCGTAGAATATATGCGTGTAGAATGCCCTTCGTCCCACAAATAATGTTCCAAACCCCTCTCCTATATATACACTTCATATCGTACTAGTATGTGATTGTTCAATTGTAAAATTTCAGAACATTATTTTCACGTTTAAATTTGAAATTTTCACATTTTTTTATAATATATGTCACAGGAGTATTTAAAAAAAACTAAATTACATATTTTTTTTGAACCGCTTACCTCTTGTGCTCTGGAGAGGGAGGTAATAGGTAATATGATTATCTAAATCTACTTAAAATATTAAATAATTGCAGATTTAATTTTATGGAAATAGTCTACTCAGTGGGCCGTGAAACCTATTTATTTTTGACTGTAGTGTTTACACTATAGTCAAAAATAAAGGTTAACATAAATAGTTTTGACAGTCTGTATTTATACATACTTTTGACAGTTACTTTTGACAGTCTGTATTTATATAAAAATACCAGCTTTAACGAATGCGGAAATCTCCAGCTCCAGGGAATTTGAAGGAATCGAATGGAAAATTTGGGAGAATTCAACAGAATGGATTTCTGTTCTGCGCCCTTGCCATAGCAATCAGCACTACACAATGCGTACCCACAACCTCTTTCGGGCGGCTGACGCATTCAAAAAGGTTTGCAGTATTTTTTCATTACTGAAAGAGCCGACAGTCATTGGCAGAGGAATGAATGTGCGCTATGTAATATCTGCAGTGATTTCGGCTGAGTTTAGGGACGATTTACGACTATTGGTAATTTCTGTTTGAACTTTGTACGGTGAATAAATGTAGGCCGAATTAAAGGGATGATGTTGAAATGGATAGTGAAGAAAATAACGTTATTTAAAAGGGAAAAAGTAGTGTGTCTATATGTAATGTCTGTGGATTGATGATAGAGTGACAGGCGCATGCGCGTTTGGGTCAATATATTTGTGTATGTGTAGTGAGCATGAAGATATCTATCAGTGGAGCATGTAAAATATGAAGGACCGGCAACCGAGCTCAGTCTTTTTTTGCTTCGCGTTACTCACCGAATATAGATCTAAAATAATTTGTAATATTGTCAGTCGGGAATAAATACTGTAAATTGTCACATTGTACAAACAGCGTATTATTCTCATCACCTCATCCAACCCCAACAAAGGATGCATCTGTTAGATTATCATCAGAGCCGACAAGCCATAACAAACTAGTGCAGGTGGTACAGGGTTTTATCAGGAGATAAAAATACAACACTATGTCTAATTAAAACAAAAAGGCATTAAAACCACGTTTAGTTAATATAATGATCCGTACCTACGGATGATGTTTATCTCAGAGATTCATCTCGAAAGCGAGTAAAGGTCCAGTACATATGTATCTTTACCGACTCAGAGATCATAAATTTGTAATACAATGGGAGGCCAAATAATCAAATTTGTAAACATGGAGGCTAATATTGTAAAACAATTTTTCCATTAAATAAAAGAAAGGTTAATTTATTACTAATTGTGTAAAGTAACCAATACACAACATATACATTGAATAGAACTTGCACTTTATAAATATCAATAAAAAATATGAATTTATTGTATTATTTTTTGTTTATAAATTAGACTTGCATACAAGAATCACTCAGAAAGTTCTATCGAGTTCTAATCCACTCTACATATGTTTACAGTAGGATTTGTTCAGTGCCTGGCCGATTTGAGACAATATTATTAGCTTGAATTTTAAAACTTCGAGGAAATCTAGGATGTATGAATATTTGTGATTCTGTGACCTTTATTTAATGTTCAAATATTTTTCTCTAGATAAATTTATCATTTACATTCTAATATTCATATATGCTGAGGAGGCTGGGCGCATTCTACGACAATATAAAGGTTATTTTTTTTAGTGGTTTGTTTTTCGAATTCGAATTCGAACACTTTTTTCAGCGACAGCCAATTTGACAGCTGTCAGCTGATTTGTGTTCAGTTTGGTTTGCCATTTCACCATGATTAGATTTACGCCGGAACAACGCTTGCAAATTTATTTCGAAAATCGTGGTTCAGTTCGTGAAGCTTGCCGTGCGCTACGTCCAATTTACGGTCGACATAATCGTCCATCCGAGCAAGTAATTCGAATAACCATGGATCGTTTTTACACCATGCATACTCTAATTGATAATAGGCATCCGTACAGACGTTGTACAGTGCGCACCGAAGAAGGTGTTGCTGCAGCGGAGCATAGTGTTGAGGAGGACCCGATGAGTCGATTCGCAATCGAAAGCGCTGTAGATCCGTGATTACTATCTTTTTCGTTCCCCAATTGAATGGCATTGATATAAGAGAACTGTGGTTTCAACAAGATGGCACAAAATGACACATAGCACGCGTCAAAAATCAACTTATTGAAGGAAACTTTCGATGAGCGCATAATTTCGCGTACTGGACCTGTGAGTTGGCCTCCAAGATCGCGTGATTTAACACCTTCGGATTATTTTCTGTGGGGATATATGAAGTCGCTAGTATATGCCGATAAACCAGATACAATAGACAACTTTGAAGCGTCGTTATTGCCGATGTACGGTTCCAGCTGCACCGACAAATTGTCGAAAATTGAACTTCCAGATTGCGGTTTATTCAAGCCAGCGCGAAATCATATTTAAACACTAATTACATAAAATTATCTTTCCAATAAAGTTAGTACCATGGCCATTACAACGATTTTTATGTTTTATTTAATTTTAAAGTTATATATCTCTAAAAGAACACCTTTTATATATGAAAAACAATTTTTATTTTATTCTTATAGATATTATTTGTTTTAACGCACATTTAAACGGGTTTCCTTCTGCAGTTGCATATAACTGGTCTAGCGAACAACTTTGAGTAAATATATCGATAAAACAAAATACCTACATATTTCATTTTATGTTATATTATATATAAGTAGATATAATTAAATTATACCATCGTGGTTTTTTAAATCTCTCATTATTATATTTAGTGTTACTTTATTTAGTATCATAAAATTAAATACCAACGGAATTAAAAAAGGAAAGTAAAAGAAAAAAATATACATTGCAATTTTTTTTTTGTATTATATAAGTTGATTTATCAAATTTGTAATGAACTCTTTCATACTTAACATACAGTTTACATTTATTTTTTCAAAGTACGTTCAAAAACCTTTAAACGAAATAATAAATGAAGCTGTTTGAGAGGTGTTTAAACACAAATATCTCCTTCTAACTTTCGTTCTGTCAACACTTGTAAGGAAAAGGTTAAGTTGAGAGGGGAAAGACGGTATCGCTGAAAATGATACTCTCGAATTAGTTTTTTCGTATAAAGGGTCTCATTTCAGCCGCCCGAAGAACTCATTTCACTCACCCAAAGGACTTCCAGTCGAATCCTCGCGTGTCCTTTGTAGATTGATCGCTGGATGGCGAGAATGAGTTTTCTTTGTAATACCCACCACCCTACAAATATAAACCGAAATATTTTTTAATCTTTGTAAATTTCAGATTTATACGAGTGCTTTGTGTATATGTATTTGAGATATTTTAATATTCTACCCTTTAGGTGGATAAAGAAAGTATAACCATTTGAATGAGGTATTTATTTTCTTCGTAACAAGAGATATGACAACTAATTAATATTTATTGTAAAAATTTAAAGATATCTTGTGTCATAAATTTTTTTTTATTTAGGCTAGTGATGGTAAATCATGTGATTGTTTCGATGATTGGTAACTAAGATTTAACTGATAGAGAATTATTTTTTAGTGTAACAGTCTTTGCTCGAAGGATTACAAGTAATCAGTTACCAATCATCGTTACAATCACAGTCACAATGACGGTTTAAATAACGATTTAAAAATCCCTAATGTAGGCATATGGACCAGAATACAACGAGGAGGTTATGCTTTGATTGATCAGGGACGTTTCTATCTTCGCATTTTATTGTTTCACACACCTAGTGCTAATCTGAATAATTAACATATATAATTATACACAATTCAATTGCATTTCCATTAATTACTTTCTGTTTTAAAATATTGTACAACTTTTAAAAAAGCTGCTTGAATTTTTGGTGCAATAAATTCAGAATTTCGACATTATGTCCGAGTCTCATCAGTTACGCAATATGTGCATGGGGTGGCGCAGCTCTTACTTCAATAGATTCTCTAATTAAAGCTCAGAAATGGGTCATCAGAGTAATAAACAAGAGGCCATTTAGACATAACTTCGATGAACTCTTTAAATCCTTTCAAGTTTTGGATAGAAGACAACTGTTTACCAGAGCAATCTTAAAACTATTAAAAAAAAAAAACTTTACTTCCACGATCCGATCCAAAGGAAACCAGGAGCAAAGCCTTAGGATACTATTCAGTGCCAAAATTTAATACCAAATTCGCTCAATGAACTTTTTTATTTTGTGATCCGAGAATATTGAACAAATTGCCACTAGACCTTAAAGGGTCTAAAGTTACTTAACGACTTCTAACCAAAAATAACAAAGTTGTTGCTTGATGTCATGAGGTCATTTGTGCTAACCTAACTACCTACGCATTTTTGTCTCCCACAATTGTATATTACTGATAATAATATTTTTATAACTTTTTTTTCAATATCTTTTTATAACTTCTGATTATATTTTTTTCACATAACTTTTCATGACGTACTTAATGTTATACGTACTTACCACTTAACATTTACAACTTTTAAAAACTGTACAGGTAATTGCTTTAGAACAGATTGTGCCTAGTAAAGCAATTACCTTTATTTTTTCATATGTCCTATTTATGCTACAAAAAAATAAATAAATTAATCATCTGCGATTAAACTAAGTTGTGAAATTATATTTAATAATTCAGAACATAGGACTGTGATATTTTAAATACTAATTAAATGTATTAATTAGAAAGATATACATATAAAATCAATTTTATCGAAAAATATTGTTATTGCGTTACCGGGTATTTGAGATTCCGTAAAAGCAAAGTAGATGGCTTTTAAATAATGTAAGGATAGACACATTAATTTGAAAAAGTGTAACATACAGGTTTGAAAATTTGTCGTCAAAAGTACTGCCGCTGTAGCATAGTCGGATAATGCACCTTCCCCGATTTGAAAAGAGGTTCAGGTTCGAATCCCGGTAGCGCAAAAACAATATTTTTCGATAAAATTGATTTTATATGAATATCTTTTTTATTAATACATTTAATTGGTATTTAAGTTGTGAAATGTATGAAATAATACGAATACAGATCGGTCAGTGTATAAAAAAAGTAAGCCTAAAATTCAGAAAATATATCAATTAAATGTAGCAAGAGTTTTATATGAATGTAGCAAGAATTTTATATTAAATATAGCAAAAAATTTAATTTAATGTAACACACTTTTTATATTAAACCTGTCCATTGGGGAGATTTAAAAGACAGGTGTCCGCAAATTTTCCTGATCTGTACCTTTCAATTCCACAGGTAACAAATGATGAAAATTTGAACCCGACCAACCATGCCTCACGTCACCGGGTGACGGGAATAGATTGGTCCAACTATTAAAATACCATTTTATGTGGAAATAAATTTCCGGATAAGGTTAGAAAAATGGTCCGTCCACCGGCGGTTACTTGCATCAGATTTGTTCGTACGATACGGTGTTCTATATAATTAATGGAACCTTTCGATGTGAAATATTTGATGGGATCGGCCACAAATCTTGAGTTTACTAAGCTGTGGTAAGAGTAATGATTTACCTATTTATTGATCGATAAAGTCACGAATGATAACATATTTATTAGTACTTTTAAAATTGGAAATATTAACTTTTTTATATTTTTTATTTATTTAAATAATTGTTGTTTTTTAAAAATAGATTCTGGTGAAGAAACAATAATATATGTTTTTAGTTAGTAATGACATCTTGAAGAAGAAAATGGTATTTTTCGAAACCGGTAGATGTATTTAAACTCAATTCGGTGGTTGATAAAAGAAAGATAATAAATAAAAAATATATTTATTAGTCAAAATAGTGCCTTTGGAATAATATGGTATTTTGGGGAATGAGATTAAAGAGACGGGGTTAGTTTGGATGAATACAAGATCGATACATATGTTGTACAAATATGGGAATTAAGGTTGTAAATTATTAATGTGCGGGTGTATGCTTGTGAATCAGAAGGATCTGTGTGAGTCGTGGATAACCCAATAATCACGCATCACTCACGTATTCGTGGTTGATGATTGCGGAATATATTGTGTATATATAGAAGCGCGCACTGGTAGTTTATTTGGACCGCTGGACTGGTCGAAACACAGGATGCACAATAATTGAATGACACCTGTCGGTTACTGTCTTCTTAACTTTCCAAAAAAGGGCGGCAATACTCACACACACATATGAAACCCAGTGGTGCCAATCGAAGTAACAAGGCGCGTAAACATACACTTAGTTTATTGTTGAGCTTAGATTGCAGATTTACTGAATTGATTAAGCTGGACAAAGAATAATTAATACGCGAATAGTTACTCGCGATATCGTCTTCTCGATGGCTGCTGGTCACACGTTATTGTTGCCTGGCGTCGGTACCGGATATGGTTATGGCTTTTAGGAGCTCTGTTTTACGTACCGGTATAAGCAAGGTGCGTTCAGGGCCGTCGAATGTGATGATGACAATGGGGGCGATAGACCTTCTCAGTATCATCTGGCTGAGATATTAATCTTCAAAGATCTGAATATTAGTTTTTCGACGGATTTTAGTTCAACGCACATGAGATAATTTTTTACCAAAATGATTTCTAATTTCGGACTTGTAATATTATATAACTCAAATCAACAATGTTGTTCTAAAAATATTATAAGTACTGTGTACTATAATATAACTTTGTTTTCTTTTCTCCAAAATTCCTAGTAAATTTTACGTGTTTGTAATTTGTTTTAAAGAGAAAATTATTGCCAGAATTTTGATACCAAAAAAATCAATTTTGACAAATCTTGTTGTTACAATGTCATTATATGGAAAAACTATCTTTAATGTACAAATTTAAATGCATTATTGCAATTTATTTTAGCCATTCAAAGCAACAAATTGTAACGTACCAAGATAGAGCATAGATACCTTTAATTGTGGTACCATTCCACAGAAATACAGAGAACAAACAAGCAAATATAAAACATGATGGCAATACCGTAACCATTAATGGTGATCGTTATATATTTTACGAAAAATATGGTTAAAAGAGCACGCCGCTGGCGGAGGTGGCTACTTGGTCGATAATTTATAAATGAAAAATAATTTAAAAAATTGTTAAGTTTCGTGGTTATTTAAAAACAATATCGGTATGGAACATAATATTCACCTTGTACAATGATATTAAAGTACAATGTTATATAATACAAATAAAGAACAATATTATATAATATAGATAAAGTACAATGTTATATAATATAGATAAAATACAATAATATATTAAAACATCCGTACAAGTTCAGAAATGCATTTACGGTCAACGATGTATGTATCTATACATGCATTGCACGTTCAAACGACTATGTAAACTAATGCGTGATGATAATGACGTATTTGTTGGTCTACTGGTCAAAATACTCGCCTAGTAATCTGGTGGTCGAGAGTTCTAGTCTCATTCCAGGAGATTACCAAGTTAGTCCTATTTTTTATTCATAACACAAGCGTTCAGCTTTGTTTGAAAATAGTAAGAATACATTTAAATAAAAAACGATTTTCCTTTTAAAATTAACGTGTATTTTGAAAAATCTTTAATGGATGAGATGGGAACGTTCGTTATACACATATACAAAGTATTGTCATTGTATACAGTTGTCTTGCATGCGGTTGCCGTGTGTGCAGTTATCAAGTGTGCAGCTATTTGGTCACGACTATAGATAAACATCATTATTGATAGAAAATCTAAATGAAACATTAATTTCAAATGATATATTAGTACTGACTAATATACTAGCTAAACTTTTTTAAAGGTGAAATTTTAAATTCAATTTAGATAAATCACGATTTGTTAGTCATTTTAAAACTTAAAAATAATACTGATTTAAATTTATTATGTTTTTCATAAAACATGAAAGAGTAGACACATGTTGATTTTCCTCGCCAACTTCACTAAATTGAACATTTAGTGGACTGTATAAAATACACAATTTTGTAACGGTAATACGTCAAAAATATTATTGAAATGTAAATATTCATCATATTGATATTATAATGTGATGTTATTTTGTCATGACATGGGAATTTAATTTGAACAAATCGTTTCACAACCATAAATAAATAATCCAAAATGCGGGAACATCAGTGTTACCAATTGGAAATTTAGCGGCCCTGTTGTGATCGCTCCAGTAAAGCGTGATCGCTGGTGTATTTGTTGTATAATCTCATTAAGTTCGCAAATGCACTCTGAATTGTACATAAAACACGATCACATTCTGGCAACTGAGTTGGTTATCTCAAAATAATCATTAACTTTGACGATAATGTTTTTAGAGAACATCGTAATTAAGATTGAATGTAAAGAGTGTTTTTTTTTTAGAAGTTTGTTTTTAGATCTGTCAACACTTTTTTCCAGCGACAGCCAATTTGACAGCTGATTTGTGCTCAGTTTGGTTCGCCATTCCATCATGAATAGACCTACGCCAGCACTGAGCTTGCAAATTGTGCAAATTTATTTCGAAAATCGTGGTTCAGTTCGCGAGACTTACCGTGCACTATGTCTATTTTGCTGTCAACGTAATCGTCCATCCGAGCAAGTAATTCGAATAACCACGGATTGTTTTCGCACCATGCATACTTTGATAATAAGCATCCTCAGAGAAGTTGTACAGTGCGTACTGATGAAGCCGTTGTTTCTTCAAAAATTATGCCGGCCAGAATATCACAGTCAATGGAGAGTATTATAGATCCATGATTACTGAATTTTTCGTTCCCCAATTGAATGGCATTAATGTGTAAGAACTTTGGTTTCAACAAGAGATGGTGCAATATGCCACACAGCGCGCCACAATCAAATTATCGAAGGAAACATTCGATGAGCGTATAATTTCGCGTAATGGACCTGTGAATTGGCTTCCAAGATCGTGTGATTTAACACTTTTGGAATACTTTCTGTGAGGATATGTGAAGTCGCTAGTCTACTTTGATAAACCAGTGATGAAAGACGACTTGGAAGCCAACATTCTTCTCGTTATTGCCGATATACGGCCCCAGCTGCTCTAAAAAGTGGACTTCCACATTGCGCTTTATTCGAACCAGCCACGGCGCCCAAATGCGCAAAATAATATGCGTAAAATTATCTTTACAATAAAACCAATACGATGGCAATTACCATGATTTTTAAATGGTTTCAAAGATTCAACAAATGGACCGACATTTAAGAAACTAATTACACATTGGATCAAAGAATTAGATAACGAGAACTAACGATGACCAAAACATAAAAAAATGAAATCATTCATTTTTTAGAAGTGTAAACACTACAATAACTACTAATTAAATGTATTCATTATAAAAATATACATATAAAATCAATTTTATCGAAAAATAATGTTTTTGCGCTACCGGGATTCGAACCTGAATCCGGGGAAGGTGCATTACCAAATATGCTACAGCGCCAGTACCTTCCGTGACAAATTTTCGAACCTATATGTTACACTTTTTCAAATTAGTACATCTGTCGTAAATTTAATGAAAATGAATTCATAATTCTGGCGTCTGCTATCGGTTTACTCAAAGATATTTAAGATTCCGTAAAAACAATGTAGATGTCTTTCAAATAATGGAACTACAGATTTATTTTTATATATTTTGACATCCATATTTTTGTATTAACAGCGGTGGATACATAATAAACATACATAATACATAGTTTATTGTGTGGGATAGAGTAGACTTCACTTCTGATATATACAGCGTTGTCCTGGCTACTTTGCTAGACTGAAGTCTGTGTTAAAGTAGCCAGTTTTTTTTTCGTGCTATTGTGGTGTTATTTAGAAATAAAAAGAGAATTACAAATATGCATAAAAACGTAAAAATAAAAAATAAATAAATGGAGTGAGAGTGTTGTAGGACTAGTGAATTATTAGTGAAAGAATTGTATAAATTATATTAAATTGTTGGATATCCATGCTTCTGATTCATCTCTACCTGATTGAATCATATTTGTATAATTTTATTGGAATTTTACGATTTCCAGTTGGTACTGAGTGTATTGTATAGTTTCGGAGCTAGGAACATGTAGAATCTTTGATAAAATGTCGTTGTTGCTCTCGGAACTGGTGTGTAGATGTTCGTTGTTTGTCTTGTGTTATGTCCATGATTTATTACTTGAGGAGAGTTCATTTGAAAAAGTGTAACATACAGGTTCGAAAATTTGTCATGAAAGATAATGCTCCTTCCCTGGATAGGAAATAAAGATCCAGGTTCGAATCCCGATAGCGCCAAAACATTATTTTTCGATAAAATTGATTTTATATGTATATATTTTTAATTAATACATTTAATTAGTATTTAAAACATCATAGACCGTCTGTTTTGAATAATTACAACTTCACAATAAGAATGTGCTCTCCTTAATAATACTACAATAACTTTTAAACAATAGCCCGCTTCTAGTCTGGATCATCTTAGTAAGAAGATATTATTATTAATAACTTAAAATATTGTAAAAAGATAATAATTTTTTTTATTAGATAACGCCTTATTTGAAGATTTAATAATTGATGAGAAAATGTGAAAAAGTGAACAAGGCAAGAGGTCTGGACAGAGTTCTTTGGAATTATATCTTTATGCCTACTCCTGCGGGAAAATTATTTAACGGTAATTTATTTAGTTAGTTCTCACTGGGTTCTTCAAGGACGCAGTTGTAAAAAGCAAAAATATATTCAAACACATTGTTTTCACGTTACCTAACAGATACAGCATTTCGTATGGTACATATAATTGTTGACAAAAAATTCATAATACTATCACAAAATGTTGTTGGTCGATTAAAGGCTACAAAATTTAACGGTAGAAATTTTATTTTCGCTTTCAAATAAATTTATTATGTATTTGTCAAGGATATAAACACACTCAAGAAACATTACGCATCTCTGAACAGAAGAAAGAGAATTACGTAATTTACTTTGAAAAAATAACTGAGAAAATTAATATTCACCAGAGAATAAAAAATACCATTAAGAAAACAGTAAGTGTACCAGTGTTTTTCAAATGGTGTGCCGCGTCCTGCTAGTGTTACCTTATTTTTTTTTAAGTTTTACAACATAACATCAAATTTTCTAACAGCTCCCACTTGTGACAACGATTGGCTGATGTGTTACTAGCTAGGCGCTATTAAGTGATCATTATCTGGCAGCTAATCTACACGGGTATTAGTTTAGTATCAGACAGCGAATTGACCGCTCACACGTTTCGAGCGTATCTCCTATACCTTTCTTCCGACTCTTCACAATAGAAACAAATGGCCCATTAAACTTTTTTTTTTATTTAGAAAAAAACAATTGGATTTGTGTGTAAAACAAGTAATACTTAATTTAAAAAAAATAAATAAATAAACGGTGCTGAAAAACTCATAGGAAATGACACACAACGCTACAGGGCTCAAATTTTAATGTACACCGTTTTCTTTTGGCGATATATCATATATTTTTGACATTTTCCGACGCGGTGTATATGCGATAGAAATCGGGTAAAGTACTTATATTTATGTACAGAGAAAAAATGGTTTATTAAAAGATTTAATACTTTTAAGAATATTTATTTTTAATGTATCGCTTTTGTAGTGTAAATACGTAGTTATATACTTATAACAATGGAAAAATTAACAAAAGCATTCGACTAAGACAAATGTTGGTAATAATATAAAAATACAACTTTAACAGAAATAAACATAAACAAATATAAACGTTCCTAATTTACAAAATTCAAACATTTCGTACATATTTTTTGTGAATACCGTGTTAATAACTAATTTCAAACGACAACTCCTCTCACTGATCAATCAAAACGCTAAGCGACATCAATACACTGTTTCAATATGCATATTCTCACACTAATACAATTGTTCTTTTAAAATGGAAAGAAATATAATTCTAATGCATATTTATTAAACTTTTCTTTATTTTCCACGCCCGTCCTGGTCGTATTCTACCACCGAATTGTCGCGAACTGCATTGTTAGCCGATACCGCGAGCATCGCTGAATTAAGTGAAAACTTTGTTAGTCGTACAGGTTTGACAAAGTTTACGAGTCGCAGTTTGTTTATAGGTAACGTCACGTTTAATAATATTAAGGCTTTCATAATATTATTATGTAGATTCTCTTGTGTGCCATGGGAGTTTGGAAAAGGGTAAAGTGTGCCATTTTGGTAAATATATTGAAAAATACCATCGTCATCATATTAATTAAATTAACAGAAAAAGTTAGCACTACTCCCAATAGAAATAAGGGAGAATTAATCATGTCTAGGGTTAATATTATTATTACACATTTTTATTTAGACTGATTAGAATCTGCTCCAGGCTCTGCCCAATGTTTCCACTTGTCACCACCTCTAGTCTACATATTTTTTTTTCTCTTTATTGTGGCCTTCGCCAATTAAATGTAACTATCTATTACAAGTACATAAAAATGAAATATCATTTTTTAAATATATAAATAATTAACATAAATAAAATAACCATGGAGATTTTATTAATATTAGTACGAGTATTTGGTTTTTGAAATCTAATTAACACATTAACATACTTTTTAAAATTATTTTTACATACATTGCATAACATAGTAACAAGAAGAACATTTATATTTAAAGTAAAAAGTATACAAATGAAAACTGTTAAGTGAAGAATAAATTCAAAAAAATATAACTAAAATAAAAAAAAACAATGTAACATTTCAATTCATATAAAGTATTAATTTAATTTATTAAGAAAATTGTGCGAATATATACATATTATACTTTCACTTTTCTCTTAATTTGAACAATCAATATAACATAACCAAACATAACAGACCAAAAAGAAAAAATAACTAAAATTAATTAAAATAAAATCCAGTCTCGATATCTAAAAAAAAATATTAGTTTCGACGTCTTTCTTGGTCCCCTGTGCTCATTGGCCGATGTGCTGGTTCTATATTGGTGGTTGGACTGTGGTAGATCACACACACAGTGTGACATTCTGTAACTGATGCTTAGTAGGCCGCACACGTGGACGCATGCATCTACGTCACACATAGTTACTAAGATATAATAATTATACTAATACAGTATAGCGGTGTTGGCTTTAATAATCAATTCAACTATAAAATAACTATTATCAGGCAAGTATTTAAATATTATATATACCTAGTCTATTTATTCACTCATTTTACCATGACAAATAGATAATGCAAGGCATCGACCAAAGTTGACATCAAATTTAAGATGCATGTTGATACCATTAGATAATATAATTTCTCTTAGAACATTCGAAAAAAACTATTGTAAAAGAATGCGCTCAGAAGATCTACGATCTTTCAATGTTTTGTTGTGGAGTGGCACAGTATTTTTGTATTTAACTCGAGATAAAAACATAAAATGAATATTAATTCAATATATATAAAACGCACGGGAATGCGAGTCACATGTCAGAAAAATATTTTTTGATCTATTGTATATTGTATAGATTGACAGACGTCAAGCATGAGCCCACGATCGGGCGGGTTTGCTGTCAGTGGGATTTTGAAGTGCTTCATGTAAATCTATTTATGAATAAAGAAAATTGAGGAACGTGGAATCAGATCACAGCACCTTTATATCTAAATGCTAATATATGATAAAAATGTAGCGAAATGTGTCATGACATCGCTTACTTAGTGTTTGGACAGAAGAGTTGGGATGTAGGAAGGGTGGAATAAATTTGGGAGAGGAACAGAAATAGTGAACAGAGGGGCTGATGGACCAACCAGAACCAGAAAGAAATACGACTCACCTGAGAAATGCTCATATAGGTATCATAATTTTACTTGACTGGAGACACAAGTCTTCTGCTTTCAGAACACGTACTCCATTGTTCCGCGTGAAGTACTCTTGTTCATATACTTCGGTAATGGCGCGAAGTATGACACAGCAAACATAAAATGAAAGCACTAATCGGTACGCATGGTAGCGAGAAACCGATTACACACAAACAGTGCACTACCAGCACGGTACACAGCAGGACGATACTTCTCAAGCCAATAATTCGTTCTTAAATGGCTAGAAGAACTTGGTGGCATTCAACCCACCCAATCGTAAACGATTACTATCACTTTACACTTCAACTTGTTCAAACCATAAACAAAGAAACATAGAAACCATAACCATAGAAAAAGTCATTTTCTACTTATAGATCGGTAAGTGAAAGGAATCATTATATCCACGAATAAATTATAAAGATCGAACAATTAGTATTAATTAACAGGTTTTTATCGTACTACCATGCAGGGTATCTATGGATGAAATTTCACCCTCAAATTACACACTGATAACAAACATCGTTTATAAAATTGTTTAAACTTTATCTATTGTATTTTGTTTGAAAATCAGGTTAATTAGTTAATGTACGAGTATAATATATCGGCCAAGTACCATTCCTCTCTATAGCTTAAAATTTCGCCCGCAAATACGTGCTTCAAACTTTGTACCGACAGATGGTAATTTTATGACAGTATTTTTGACGAGTTTTATTGATAGAATAAACTTTTTAATAATTAACCGAACCAGTATACTAAATTTAATCAATTGTATTAAGTTATTAAGTTATCGGGCTTTGTAATATCTCAATTGACTATGAACTATATAAAATGATCGCAATTTAAATGTCTCCCGGCAGCGTAATATTTTAGTTCTTTCATGACATTAATTACATTACTTAAAACATTTTAAATACACATTTATTTATTTGAAAATAAGGGTAGGGTGGGGATGAATGTGTCACTTTTTACAAATTACACTTTTTAATTTTATGTTATATAATACTTAATGTGTGTTCAAGAAGATATATCTAGGACTCATTTAATATACCAAAAACAATTGAAGGGCATTGAGTTTTCTTTTTATTTAAAAATCAATCAGGTTGATCAGATGGATAACCGCATCCGTGGAGCTAAAAGTTCCAGGTAAGGAGGTAAAATCTTTTATTCGTTGTCTTGGAAAACCTGGTGTGCTGATCTATACCCATGTGCTGCCGTCTCAGGATTTTCTGATAACCGATTTATGAATCTCTTCAGTGATATTCTATAAATATTGAATTGTTTAGAAAAGCACGCAAAGATTTATTTTTCCTCATCACCAAATCAGCAGCTTGTTTCATAACGCTGATGGAAGTTTTCCCCCGCTCAGTTTTTCTCTTATACGTCCTCATTATGCTAATAAGAAGAAATAAACGTCAGTGTATACATTCTGTACTAATAGTACCAGGAGTAAAGTAGAAAATGCCACCGCGGCACTTTTAACCCCATACCGAAATATCGAAACATTTATAAATATATATATATATAAGTGAATACGATAACTTACTTGTCATACATAGTAGAATAAAATGTAGTCATAAAATCAAAAATTATGCAATTTTGAAATTAAACTCGCCAACCACAAAAACAAAGTATGGATGCGTATACCTCCGACTAGCACATTTACTCAACTGTCGAAGTGCGAAGCGAGGCAGAAGAGATATCACCACATCACGCGGTATTTACATATAACGTTTATGAGATATTTGCAATGGAACTTTCTTCCCGCGGCACTTTCATTCCCACCCAACCCTACTATAAAATGGAGCATAGAATGACTGTACACAGCCAAAATATATTGAAACTTGCAGAAACTAATCAGAATCATAGACTGGTGGGATAAGATCCTGTGGACTGTATCGAGAATAATATTAATCAGTGGACGCAACCCGAATTGGAAGTCTGAAGCAGATGGATCTGGCTTACCTTGCTTTAAAGTCCTGGATTTAGCGTCGTCTTCACCTCCGGTTGACTAGCACGTTTGTGGTACAGAACCGAGAGAACACTTTACTTCTGGAAGTATTGAATACACTTCCTCTTCGCGGTCCCAGCGTTACGCACGACGCAGATGTAGGACGGCAGAAAAAGGCACAAGATCTTGATAGTTCGATGTCCAAGCGCAATCTGTTCCTCGTCGGTGAAATCGTAAGTAACAGAGCGGGACAGGTATGGATTATTGGATGTACAAAAGGAATAGGGAATGAATATTCGACTTTCGTCAACATAGATTGCTTTTGCTAAGTAGTGTATTAAATAAATAATAAATATTGCCTGGATTAGCACAATTATAATGTATTCATAATAATGATAATTTGAAATGTTATCTTTCAAAGCATTGTGAAGTTTCATTGTAATATAATGTCTTTTGGCCAAGAGAAGTCTCTCATTGTCACTTATTTCCCGAACTCAACTGAAAACTCCCCATTGAATTATGTCGAGATCACGGAGGCATAATAAATTATTGGTGGATCCATCAATTTGGAGGTGTTCTCATATAATGCCCCGGGCGGCGCCGCGGTATGAACCGATTTCGGAGGCAATTAATAAATGACGTCACACGCCCCGAGGCACAAAGTTTTACGGCTGTTATTAAATTAATTAGGCAAGTGGGTCCTGGAGCGTCGGGGCTCATTTGATTACGGCCCCGATGGCCGCCGGAGCGCGTAAATCGCAACCGGATATCTCCGGTGGACAGGTGCTATTACAGGCTGTATTCAGCGATGGTGCACCGAGTCTATCCGGGCTGATGCATTCACCAGATCCACGAGCAGATAATTTGCCGGGTTCGATGCCAGTGCTGTTTAAGTCTACAGCCTGAAGTCACACCATTTGACAAATATCGCCAAGTATTATTACCAATGTTAATCTGTCTTTGTCTTATTGTGGTAAGACCAGAATTAAGTATCTACCAAGAAATCATAGTTTATGATTATTTAAAGTCAAAATAATAGTGTAGTAAAAAGTAGTATCGAAAAATACAAATTTTGTCCTTTTTTGTCATTTTTTATTTCTTGATGCATAAACTTAAATATTATTGATTGATTTGGCAGTTATTTCGTAGTGTAACATTTTAATTAAAAAAAATATATAATTTTAATTTTCACACACGCACATACAATTTTTTGAGTTGTATCATGACTAGTTTGGGGAAGGGCAGTCCTTCCCAAATTGTAATTGTAATTCAAATAAAAAATTGTATTTTTTAAAATAAAACTAAAACTTAAAATTAAATTCCGATCAGTTATGGTTACACCTTAATCAGGAACTGACACGAAAGTAACCACTCGAATAAAAGTTCTGGGTAAGGGTGGATCCTTTTCAGTCACTTGGATTAGTAATGGTTAATTGTTATTTAAACCATTATTGCGACTGCGATTGTGTTTAATTGTAACGATGATTGGAAACTGGTTATTTGTAATTCTTAGAGCAATCACTAGAAAAATGAAATTACAACATTAAAATTTCATACTTTTAAAATTAGCAATATTAACTTGGTGGTTAAGATTCATATTTTTTATTTATTTTCTTAGTTTTATTAACCACAATTGAGTTTAAAAAACATCTACCGGTTTCGGAAAACAAAAAGTGTTTTCCGAAACCGGTAGATGTTTTTTAAACTCAATTGTGGTTAATAAAACTAAGAAAAAAAAAAAAAAAAAATTAAAATTTCAGTTACCAATAATAGTAATACACAGTCACAGTCACAATAACGGTTAACCATCACTGGATATGGAAACACATACACCTCTTTGCATTTACCTAGTTTGTATTACAATATGGTATAATTGGTTGGGGTAGGTCCATTTTTTAATATATTACCAAATCATTTTCAAAAATATAACTTTTCAAATCTTTCTGTGTTTTAAGCACGAATTAATTTTATCAAAAATATGTCTTACTGCAAACACACAAAGTATTATTTAACAATAATGTATCGCTGAGAAGTTGTTGTAGCAATGAACCGAGGTCGGACGGGAACATTACCCAAAATGTACACTAGCACAGCCCTGGACCTTTTCACCTATATAAGACTAACGTAATATTACCCGATTAATTAAGTCATGATTTTGAATTTCATAGATATGACAAAATTCTAAATCATATTGGTGATAAACTTTATGGTATTTCATTATAATTAAATAAAAAAAATTTGTTAAAAATCCATAATTAGAATTTATGATGACCATTAAAACGACAGAAATTTTTTTAAATTTATAATTTACACAAGTTAGTCGATACCTAAATTCGTACGTATTATTTAACATACGAGTATGGAAAGGAGGTTGTGTCTAGATTGCATTTTATAATGTATACAGGTATAATTCTTCTTTGAGAACAAAAACCCCCTATATCTAAAATGATTCAGAAACACTACATTCATTACTTTAAAGATAATTGTTAGACTTCTGAAAAAATTTAATATAATAATGACAAAATTTAATAATTAACATTAAAAAACAGATTATTAAATAATATATTTTTATTGATTTCCCGAAACTTTTTCTAAGGCGTTTACTGTGTTTCAGCAATCATGCATTCGTACGTATTATTTAAAAAATATCTAGGGATAATTATTTTTTCGTATCCCGTTAAGTGACGAAGTGCAAGATTTGCGGATCATAAAAATATTCCACAATGGAAACTCAGGTGGTAGGAGAAGAATGGGATAATCCCAACTTGACTGGAAAGATACCGTAAATAAGGACACATTAGAGCTGCTACAGATTCTGAACTGGAGTCGCTGAGAATTGAAGCAAACGGAGGCGAAATATTCAAATTGGCGACATCCGATTTATAGTCATATTTAAAAAAATACATTTTATGATTTAATTCTCTAGTGAATCCAAAATCATCGTCATTTTTCATCACCGATTTACCTACCGAAATGTTTTTTTGTAATATAATATTTATTTAGACTTTATTGACATACATATTTTTGTCGTAACAGAGGTGAGTATATTATAATACAACATGATAAACATAAGATTTTTTATATTTTTATTTATTTGACATTTTTACAACTTTTTTATAAGATGAATTAAGTATTTTACATTATTAAAATTACGTGTTTTTTTTTCTTACCTCTCCAAAAAAGAGACTAGCTCTTGTGCTTGGTGATACAATTATGATATGAAGATACAATTACATTGCAATTAAATACTCGTAGTTTATTAATGTGTTATTTAAGATCAATAAAAATAGAGATAAAAAAGAAGAAAAATAAATAAAAATGTAGTGGGAGTGTTGTAGAACTAGTGAAGGCACTGTATAATGATTATGTCAGAATGTTGGATAGCCATGCTTCTGATTGCTCTCTACCCGATTGGATCATATATTGGGTCCATATTTGTGTAATCTTGTTGGAGTTGAACGATTTCCAGTTGGTACTGAGTGTGTTGATGTTCGTTGTTTATCTTGTGTTACGTCCATGATTTATTGCTTGGGGTGAGTTGTTGTTAGCATAGAAAAATTGGACGAATCTCAACATAACGATTTGTTTTATGTCTAGAGCATTGTATTCTTTACATATAAGATCTGATGGATATCTAAAGGGACGACCATTTATTACCTTAAGGTATGGGTTATATATAGATAATAAGTATGCGAATAAAGATGGTAATAAAATACTAATTACTCCGATGAAGATCGTGTTGTTTTTGAAGCGTTGATTTATCGAAAAACGTTCAACCAACATGTTTAAGTTCACTCTATTGAACTCTTCGTCAACTTATGACGGAACAAAAATCAAATGATAATTTAGAATATTCAACATACTCGCATATACCAGGTACCACAGAAGATTTTCATAAGAATTAAATAAAAATGTTTTACAAAGAAAATATTTGAAAAAAAGTACTATATTTCTTTATAAATATTGAATTTATTTTTGTCCAATTGGTGAAATCTCTGAAAACATTTTCGACTGCAGATTTAGTATCAGTATTAATAACTCGCTGATAAAATACAAATACAGCACGATACGGTTGATAGTACAGACTTTGTCTATAAAATAGATACGATTAATGGTTGACAGAATACGAGCTGTTCTGATATTTTCGATATTACTGTCGGTAATATTGAATGTAGATTTTGGTTAGTTTACCGGAATTGAATGGTGTAATGACGAGCTTATGGTCTAGTGGTTAATCGCTTCTAGCCAAGTTAATCATATTTTCATTGCGCAAGCGTTCATCTTAGTTTGAAAATATTATGGTAAGAATGTGACACATTTCTCGTTACATTTCTATTTAAAAAAAATAGAGTCTTTAAATGTGTGGAGTATGTATGAAAAGTGTATTGTTGTTATTCCGAATTTGTAAACACGTTTTCGGAGCGTCTTTTTGAATCGACTGGAACCGTTGTCATTGACACACTTCCGCGTCCAAATTTCCATCCATACATTTTCTCATGCTTGTCTTTTCAGTGTGAAATATGACCTTGCATGACCAAATGTGCCAGCAGACGTATCCTTGAATGATAATCGTTCGATTTCGACATCGCGATAGCATTCGCGGTGTGGATCTTTCAGCTTCAGTACACCAGAACTATATTGTTTGTGATTCTGTGATTTGTATGCACAGTGATATTGTTTGTTTGTGCCATGGGTGAACTTGTGATTAAATTGAGATCAGAGATCGGCTCATCCGCGTGCTATTTGCGTGATCTCGGCGGCGACTGCAGGGATTACGGGGGCGTCATATACAAGGCGAGCAGTCCTTCCGAATCCTGTCTCCCCCAAACTCACTGGTCCTTCGATTAGAATCCCTATCTCCTCACCGACCTCATCCTGTACCACGTTTCCCTACTGCCCCCCTGCGCTGCGGTGATTCCGATTTACGACCGGAATTGTCGTATTCCATTCTGCGGGACGTGCGACCCAGAGATTGCACATTTCAGTTATTTTATATTAATTTATATAAACGAGTTTAATTGGAATTTGGAATCTCGCCTTTCGATATTCTATATTTACAGGAATATTTAAAAGTATATAATTCCCTAAAAATGAGTATCCTTCCAAAGTTTAAAACAATTTTTTATTAGCATATGAATGTGTCAATTTTGAACATACTTGACTTTAGAAAAAATTTGCATCAAGTTTGTTGATGTTTAGGAAATTACAAATTTTCTTTCGGAAACATAAAACTACAACTTGTGAACAGGGAAAACAAACAATGTATCTAGCAATCAAGCGAAGACAGACTCGCAACTTTACCTGCAGGTTTTTCATAGTTGTTATTATTGAAAACACTCACTCATCCCGAATAATACTATAGACAAGATTATGATTTTCAAAAAAAGTTTAGTGACCTTAATAATTTTAAGAGACGGCGTTTTTCGCATGTGAACAACCGTATGCTCATTGGTCCGAATTATTAGGTTCTCTTCGCTGTATTTTCCAAATATAAACGGTTGTAAAATGACAGATATTTGTTTTATATTTTTTATTGCCAATATCGCCTAGTGATGTACTCCTCACCAGTTTTCACGAGTTGTAAAAATATCGTCTTCAATGGATTTTCAACGAATGAATCTGTCTATTGTTAATTAATATGAACAACATATTTCTTCAATGTATTTTTAAATGATTGAATCAGAATATTAGTATAAAGACTGAGACATCATCAAGGGATGGTACCAAGAAGTGTAAAAAGTCCACTGCGACGTTCGCCGTAAGAATCAGGTAGATTTCGTATGTATGCGAAAATATGTTTTTTATTTTTTTCTTATGATCTAATACTAACAACCATCATTTCGAAGCGAGATAGTATATCAGGCTGGCTAACAAACAGCATAAATATTTAACAGGTCATTTTTTCAGACGAATTTAAACTACGGTAGTCATCTTGTCCACAAAATCTGTTGTATCCTATGTAAATAATTTCTGCGTTAAATATACATTTTAATTGTTTTTTTTTTTGTTTTACTTTTCATTTAAAAAAAATAATAATTTGATATATTCCATGCTACTTGTGTAACCGCACATATTTTATTTTAATAATGTGATGTCCGGGGCGAGATGTATATGTGTGTGTGTGTGTGAGCGGGGATAAAAGGGTGACGCGCGTGAGGCGCGGTCTCTTTTGCATTACCGTTTGGCTTCGAGACTAGTTAAATACCTTGTACCTTAACTGTATTATTCATGTAATAAAGATGATAATTGTCACCTCAGAGTTTCTCTTGGACCACCGACAATCTACTACGAGGTGTACAACTTGAGACGTACTTCTTACGTAAGAAAGTAATAAATAATTAATTTTGTAAACGCCCATAAAGGCGTGAATACAATAAAAAAAAATTGATATAGATAAGTTCCTATATACTTTTAACGATCTATATGAAATTTTGCATAGTTACTCTTTAGAACCCCGTGCATAATGCAGATACCCTCCACTTAATGATCCAATCCTCTCTCCGAGATATAAATTGTATATTATATTTGATCGCATCCTTTCAAAATTTTGCTCAGATGCACTTTAGAACCTTAAGGTAAATATAATAACGTTCCATCCCCTAACTATCTATTTAAAATCATAATTAAATCTGAATCCCGATCAGCGCGGATAGATAAACGATAATTTTTTAACGGAGGTCTTCTGATCACAATATAAAATCTATTCTGATCATTTCTATAAAAATCTGCCTAACACTCGCTTCTTCTCTTGAGATATAAAGTAAATTCTAACCAATCATAATTCCCTAGAAAGAACTCAGAATTTTTCGGAACTCAGAATCGCGAGATAACAATTTGAAATAAGAAGAATTTCTCGGAAAGCGTCTTCGTCTCCACTAAGGAATGACACCGGTAGCGAGAGACGGAATATTTCACATATAAATCTGTCTCCCAGTGATAATGTTGCCATAAAAAGGGGTATTACCGGTTCGACAAAGGGGGAATGGATGACTTACTGACAGAGTTTTCTCGAGGTGTCAAACCCTTTCGCATCGCGGGGCTACTTTTTAAATATGGGTCTGGCGCGCTGTAATTTACGGCAATTTGAAGAAGCGCAACTGGCTATGGCGTCGACATAAAATATGGATCCCGAAAATAAAAGGTCCGGATTGAGGGGTTTATCGAAAGACGTGGATTTTGTCATGACTCATCGGTAAAACGTAGAACCCGGAGAGAATAAATTCCGGCCGGACTTTGGTCATCATCAATATTGAAAAAGTTTAAGGGCGAAACTTGGCAGGTTGTTGAGATTGGGTTTGTTTTGTTTTTTGTTTATTCACGACGGATTTCGGAAAAGGGATTTCGCTCGTGAACCCTTAAAAAGAAAATGATGGTTATAAAAAATACATTAAATATTTGTCTTCTCAAAAAAGCTTCATCTTATATAATATGAACTATAAAGATTTCTGAAAAGTCTACTATCACCTAAAAATATTAATTTCTTCTTGGTTGCGTACATTATACGTTTATTTTAAATCCATACATTAAATAATATTTTTATCCATTCTGTCGTGAAAATTTTACATGATATTCCCAATGATAAAGTATAAAAAAGGTAAAAATGATAAAAAAAAATTTTTCGTTTCACATTATTTTTTTGTCACAATACATATAAACAAACATAAGGTTTGAAATTATACTTGAAGTCTATAACTCACGGGTAAACACAAACTTGAAAAAATATACTTTTTATTTATAATATAAAACATTTTTATTGCTTGATTTGATTTAGTTGTTCATAATGGCTTCTAAAATCATGCCTGTAAGGGCGGTGTATTAACCGCCAGCATCGCCGTTTTCAGCTGACCGATACCGACACTGGCGACATCTACATCCAGGGTCCGGGCTTTAGTGGAGAGAAGCCGCGCTCAGTCTGACTCGATCGCTCGTCGACGACAGTTCTTCCGTCCCGCAACACATCGAGACTGAGACAGCCAACTGGCTTTGCTAATTCTTTATACTTCGCGCTCCGCTATTTTCTGAACTGTTCCTTTTTTATACCTGACTCGAAAAATAACTCTATATACGAACCGCGCGTTTCAGTCATACCACCAAAAACCACCCCTAAAAGTAAAAATAATATGAGATGGATTGTAATATAAAAGTGACAAAAATAAACTGCTCAAAAAGTTGTATTTTATATCTGACGGTGTATCGTAATTTGAATAACGAGTAGATGCTTACACGGTTAACACTTTCTTTGATGGAATTTGTAAAATAAATTATTTTCTAGGTATTTTGTTTACGTATAATAAAATACTTTCATGAGCAGTCTGTAAAGGGAATAAATTTATTTTGATGGATGGAAAGTTATATATATATATTTTTTTCATTTGAAATGTCGACGTGAACAATAAATAGTGCCACGTATAATGATGCCTTAGCGAAACAAATTAAAATCATAAATAATTTATCTAATAAAGCGTGTTTTTCAAAATGTGTTTCTCGACGGCAAAAATCCCTTCCAAAACAGCCCATTCACAGGGACAGTGAAATTTTAAATAAATATTCAAATTTTCAAATCCTTAGTCAACTACAGGGTCTTCAAAATACATGGCACTCGTTTAATTATCGACGTATTCCGCGAGTGATTATGCTTTTGGTGTTATTGTTATATGTTTTATGAGATTTCAAAGTCAGGAGCGAATGAAGGCGGAATATTAAAAATGTCAGAAAAATCTTATCAATCAGTCTTTATAATGCATCAATATGTGCTATGGATAGTCAAACCAAATTTATACCAATCTTTGAAAATATTTTATATTGTTGATAGTAAATAAATCATTTTAAAGTTTGTGTGTAATAAAAAATAATTTATATAAGTATAACAAAAAAAGTTTTTTAAATTTTTTTTATCTGTTTTTATCATTTATAATTAGATATTTCATGTAAAATTTATAACAGAAATAACCAAAGTTGCTCTAGAATTTATTTTAGAAACTAGCATTCTCGATATCGGGCTGTTGGACTCCTAGCTCTCTCCTTACAGCTGTGAATTATATTAACAGTCTCTTACATATGTATATCTGAATATTTCAGAGTCCTATTATTTTAAAACATAAAAAACAATTTTTTATAAGATTACGTAGTTTAAATGGAAGTCTGCTCTTACTTTAATCCAAATAGATTATTCTACATATATAATACATGACTTTAAAGAAATAGAATATTATTTTTTGACAGCTTTTTTCATTAAATGTCACATAAGATATCAGATGTAGATAACATAGATGAAAAAATTTAGAATGTTGGTGGCGTTTGAGAAAAGAACCTTGATAATTGAGTCGTACAAATATGTAGAATCTCGACTGAATCGCTGTCTTAAGTGTGCTGTGTTTGACAAAGTCGTCAAGTTTTTTTACAATTCAAGTAAGCTCTACTTTGATGCTAATGATTGTTACACGAGCACGGCGTAGCGCAGATTTTTTTTGAATTTCCATTTTCGTTTCTTAATTGATTTGGGTTTGATTTTTTAAATTTATTTTTCTCATCGGTATGCATCGACAATTTTTATGACCACACAGCTTTATTGATGTGCTGTAGTACATATAGTCCTAATTTGGCTATAGTGATACGATTATAATTTTATATATATTCACAATTCTGCTACAGTTTACACAAGGGGGTGAGAAAACTGGATGTAGGGAAGGTGGTAGGAATTTAGTATGGGGACAGAACAATAAGAGCTCAAGGACCAACCGGAAAGTACGACTTACCTGGATTTTTTCTACTGTAGTCATAGCTGTCCTGAAACTTCTTCGATGATTAGCATGAAGCACGGTGTTATCACGTAATAGTGATTGTAAATCTTCAGCACGCACTGCGAAAAACCGTGTACACAATAATAATCTCAGCTCGTAGTACGACATTCACACTTTTTAACAGTTCACAGAAAAAGTCATGCTCTGTGGTAAGAGAGAAGGGGGGGGGGTACTGATAGGTATAATAAACCTAAAGGAGAATCCACACAGGCTCATACATACCGAAGAGTTACAATGATACGATTGTAATTTTACATTGTGCATACGTTCATGATTTGTATGCAATTATACGAAGATTATAAAATTATTTTTAGGATTATGTAAAAAAAAATCTGGTCTTTACCATATGTAAAATAATATAGTGCAGAAAAAAATGCAATATTTAATTTAAAAAAAAGCATCTATCATAATTGTATGAAACATATGACAGCTTGCACTCCCTGGATTTAAACTCCCACGCTGAGGAGATTATTGAAGCATTTCTTTTAAAAATAAAAATAATTAATTTTGTAATAATAATTGAAGACTTGGGAAATCACACCTTGGGGAGCGTCACACGAGAAATAAAGAAGACTTCAACCATGAAAGATTTCATCGGAAATCGGATCAGAAAAGAGAAATGTACTTTTATTTTTCACAGGCAACTACTGGAAAATTATATTCAATGCTGTGTAAAGCAATATAAAGAAATATGAGAGTAATTTTACATTTTTTATGATTTGTAATATTATAGAAGTGTAAAAATTGTAAAATTGTGGTCGTCGTATGATTAGTACATATGTTGTAACATTATTATAATAAGTGCATATTAAAAAATAAATATATATTATTCCAAAACACATAAATCAAATCGGCTTCAATAAAACGTGAATGTATATTTCCTTTAATTGTATTACGATTGAATTTTAAATAATTACCAAATATAGTAACACACAAAAAAGAAATCGATTCATATGTCCAAGTTTCGACTGCACGTCAGAGAATTTTTCTTTCCTTGAATATACATTTTTTAATGTGATGTATATTTGCATTTTATTAAATAGTGATGCATACACAAAATACGTGTCATATTAATATCCTTATTTAACCCATTACCCGCGGGTGACTCATATATAAGTCGCGCCTTTCATGCCCATACAGCGGGTGACTCAAATATGAGACGCCGTGTTTCGCCCGCCGCTAGTGCGTATATACTCGTATGCGCTAAGGAGCGGTGAAAATGGTACCAAAATTATTTGGAATCTTTATCCTACCGAAATTATCAAGGATTATTAGCCATCTTGTAAACAAATACGAAACGATAAAAGTGCTGGTATCATCAAGTATCGCTCAGTTATTTTCAAACTCAGTTTTTGCGTGCAGAATGTAATGCGTTTCAAACTATAGAGTTAAATTTATTGTCAGTATTTAAAAACTTGTAAATAGTGTGCATTAGTCTCAGAAATCAGCGCCCGCGCAGATCACTACTTCATTCTAGTACATATGACCACAAATAGAGCTAGTGTAGCGATGGTGTAAGACACTGTTGTGTTCTCTCATGGATAATTTTGTTAACGTTATTTTGTAATTATGATTATGATTTCTGTATTTATTTATATTCTTGAGGATACTCGAGAACCTTTACTATCGATTTCTTAAAAACAAATCACAAATTTGTTGCATTATCGTAGTGTAAAGTCGTAAATTATAATGCCACCAAAGAGTGCCGCGTATGAAAAATAGGACTAACTTGCTAGTCTCCTGGAACGTGGCTCGAACTTTTAACCACTAGATCATTAGGCGAGTATCTTAACCGCTAGATCACTTCGTTATATCATTGTGTTATATCATTATACTCGTATATATTAGACCTCTCCTGCAATAACATCGCATATAGGATTTTACAAACGTTGATAGATAGATAGATGGAGCGTCGGCTATCTTGAATGATGTACAGTGTTGTTGCAGGAAAGCTCACTTAAAAAAAGTGTTTAATAGTAATTTTATTTATTTTATATGGTTATTTATTATAGCATTCGATACCCAAGAAGATATATAATATTGTGGCATTCATAATTCAGATTTGCCTAAAATATGTTATTGCAGGAGTGGTCGAATATATTGTATTACCTACTTCTAATTTAAATACAACTTAAACTTTTAAACAAATAAAAATTAGGAATTCACCTGTTTCATCAAATTTGATTAATTTATTTAAGTCTAAAACTAACATTGTAATGAACAATCCGCCTAATAGGATATGTAAATAATTTTATACAAAATTCAATGCTATTGATCTTTACAAAGGCTTTGGGTCCAACTTAAAAAATTATGGTGCCGTATTTTTACCGACGGACAGAATAATTTTTATTTATATTTTACTTGATTTGTTTTTTGTTTGATGTGTGTGTTAATTAACAATTGCCTGTTTTATATTTTGTATTTTTTCCCAAATTAACTAATATATTTTCTTTAATAAATTTCAAAAAACATGCAGTATATGTTTTCCCACTAATTTCAAATCTTATTATCTAATTCCTTAATTTATGTGTAGGTCATATTCAATATGAGTTTGTTTGGCTTCAAATAATAAAATACCTTATTATTAAGGAGAACACATTCTTATTGTGAAGTTGTAATTATTCAGAACACCTTCCCCGGATTGGAAAGATATCCAGGTTCAAATCCCGGTAGCAACGTCAATATTTTTCGATAAAATTGATTTTATATGTACATCTTTCTAATAAGTACATTTAATTAGTATTTAAAATATCACAGACTTATGTTCTGAATAATTACTTCACAATAGGAATGCGTTCTCCTTAATAATATAAGTTGTATCAATGTATCCAAAATTTAATAAAAACAAATTGTTAATTCTGGCGTCTGCTATAGGTTTAATTAAAGGTATTTAAGATTCCGTAAAAACAAAGTAAATTGGTTTCAAATAATGGAACGATAGATGTATTAATTTGAAAAGTTTAACATATGGGTTTGAAAATTTGTCGTCAAAAGTACTGTCTGCTGTAGTATAGTTGGTTAATGCATTTCCCCGAATCGGAAAGAGATCCAGGTTCGAATTCCAGTAGCAACAACAATATTTTTCGATAAAATTGATTTTATATGTATATCTTTCTACTTAATACATTTAATTAGTATTTAAAATAAAATACCTCACCTTACAACATGTACTTTATACGAGGTAGGTAGTGGCTAATAGGCTTGCATGCAAATAATATTTCCACTTATTGTTTTTGGTGATGTATATATTAAGCATGTAAGAAATGTTTATATTGATGCATGGTGTAAAATAAAGTTGTTAAATTTTATTTATCGGCACTGAATTAAAAATAACTAATAAAATAAATGTGTATGTTAATATTTCCTAAATATTTTATTGTTATGTACTTATATTTAAAAATGCAAATTTTTAAATAGTTTTAAGATGAAATTTTGATATGGCGGTAATGGTCGCTATGCATCAGTTGTCATTCTGCTCATACAACATACAAATATAGTGAGTAAAGTAAGATTGAGAAAGGATCACTTGGGTGGTTTTGTTATATTAATATTGCTATTATTTAGAAATTTTTTACAATTTTTATAATAAGAGTTAGAACATATACATTTGTAATCTGTAATATTATTTATTATCTAATTGTGTGCTTCTGAAGTGTTCATTTGATTTCTTTTTTAGTTTTTCATATGGAACGGATAAGTGAGGAGAGAATGGCAATAAAGATATACGACGTAAGTGTTGTGGCACCAGAAGTAGAAGACGTCCGCGGAAGACTTAGCACGACCAGGTAAACCAGATACTGAAGGATGGTCCTGTTAGAAGTATCGATACTCAGCGAGTTTGTATGAGAAGATGTATGAATGTGGATGAGGCGAGAATTGTGTGTTAGGACAGAAAAGTGTGGCGCTCTATATTCTCTGCTTACCCCCGCGGGAAATGGCGTGATGGCAAGTAAGTGAGTGAGTAAAAATACAATATTTACGCGAGTTTCGAGGTAAAAATTACACGTACTCGTACCTGCCCCTGAGATACAACGCGGCAACTAGGTAAATTGTCATTCAATTGAGCTTCAATTTCTAAATGATGGTCTCGCACCGAAGAAATACAAAGGTATTTCTCCTTTTATTTAAGAAAACAGATTGGTTAATAATCTATGCTGTTCCCGTACAATCATTATACTATAATTTAAATGTTAAGCTAGCGGACTAGCCATAGTGCCAAATATGCAAACGAATTGTTATCGTTCTATTTTTATTTTACCCGATCGGCCTCTTCTGAAGACCCTGTAGCACGAGATGATGACGCTGTGGAGGTACTTAATAATGGGGATAACAGCCCGTGGAATTTAATAAAAGAGAGCAGTGCTTAATTTTCGAATTATGTCACAAAACCCCTCATTTACTTGTTGATTATTGAGAGATATATATACGGGGTTATGTACAAAATAAAAACGATATAAACATTACTCTATATTATAAACATGGCGGACGATTGGTTGGCTGAATATACTTTTTATTACTAAAATTTTATTGACAATTTTTATATTAGAGTTGATAACAATAAAAATATTGTGATAAATGACATAATATTTTTAATACAAATTAAATGTATTGATTAGAAAGATATACATATAAAATCAATTTTATCGAAAAGTATTGTTGTTGCTACCGGGATTCGAACCTGTATCTCATCCAATCCGGGGAACGTGCATTAACCGATTATGTTATAGCACCACAGTGCATTGACGACGAATGTTCTGAATAACAATAATTACAACTTCACAATAAGAATGTGTTCTCATTAATAATATATAATATTATCTATTAGAAGTTGATCGCTATTTTTTTAATGTGAATGACGTAGGTAGGTACTACCTCTGATAGATGGCAAAAGTGATAGACCTGTAGTTTACCATATTTTTGTGTATTTTAAAGTAGCCAGTTTCGAAATTGGCTACTTTATTTGTATATAATATATTTTTTTGTAAATAAATTATAAGGGCGTAATTAAATAATAATAAAAGTGGAATATTTGTTTTGGTTTTGAAGTTAAATTTGACCAGAAGTGTAACTAACTTACCTTAATCAATTAATTGATATGAATATCACATTCGGGAGTGGCTGTAGGAATCAGATAGATATCGTCTGTGCATGTAAGAAAATTTTGAACATTTTTCTCTATGTCCATGAGTTGTGGATTTTTATAGTTTTTGAAAAGGTGCCATTTTAAAACAAAATGGTGTATCAGGCTGGTTAACAAACTTGAACGAGATATTTATCAAGTCCATATTTCAGAAAAGTTTGATGGAAATTTGACAAGAACTACAAGAGTTGTCGGGTACACAATATCAACTATATCAGTAGATAATATATACATATATAATATATCTTAACAAAGGGTGGTTTCAGGGGTTTTCAAGTCATGATCGATAAAAGTGCTTTGAAATTTTCCGGAAGTTACGTCATGAGACAGTTTCCATTATAACGTAACTAAGTTATGAAGTCCCCATGGTTGTCCTTCGTCACGATAAAATCTTTCGTAATTGTTTAAAAGGGACGCTTTTTACCTGACAATTCAGGTCGTATTTTCTTTATATCGCCATTGTTTAAATACCATTGACATAAAAAATATTTTAGAAATAATATTTTGTTAAAATGTTCGTGAAGATTATGTTAAAGACATGATATAATCTCACACACGTCGATATTGGTTTCATTCTGGAAATTAATCCTCAAACTGCGCGTAAACGAGACCGTACGCGTGAGTAGAGAAAAAGGTCGATCCCGATTGGTTGAATCAGCATTATCTTTATAAAAAATGAGAAGACATTGTTTAAATGAATGACCGGGTGGTGCTCTTGGCGGATATCGTCTATCGTGGACGCGCACCATTAGAAATCGAGATTTTATTTTATTTCCTAGGGTGATCATAAGATGATCTCCCGTTATTGGTGAACAGTGATTGGTGACCCTTTAAAATCATCACGGAAACTTGTATTCGAACAATCAAATATTTTATGACATGTGAAAACTTAAAATGCTGTCAAAGATAAAATTTTGGGTACCGCGTGGATTGTTTCAAAATAATCTCATGGATCTACTGATCATGAAAATATTTCGAGAATTATCATGTACTAGACATAATCGAAGTAAATTTTTGAATATTATTGTAACTGATTATGAGAAATATGTTGTGTAAAATAATGTTACGCGAATGTATAGATATGTATTTACATATAAAGAGTGTTTTTGTTAAAGGTTTGTTTTTCAAATTGGCAACACTTTTTTCAGCGACAGTCAATTTCTGCTCAGTTTGGTTTGCCATTTCATCATGAATAGACTAACACCAGAACAATGCCTGCAAATTGTGCAAATTTATTTCGAAAATCGTGGTTCAGTTCGCGAAACTTACCGTACACTACATTCATTTTATGGTCGACGTAATCGTCCATTCGTGTACCATGCATACTCTAATTAATAATATACATCCGTAGAGATGCTGTATAGTGCACACCGAAGAAGCTGTTGCTGTATTGGAGCGTAGTATTGAGGAGGAATCGAATGAGTCGATTCGCCATCGAGAGCGCTATGGATCCATGATTACTGACTTTTTCATTCCCCAATTGAATGGTATTAGTATGGAAAAGCCATGGTTTCAACAAGATGGCGCAACATGTCACACAGCGCGATCCACAATCAATTTATCGAAGGAAACGTTCGGTGAACGCATAATTTTGGGTAATGGACCTGTGAATTGGCCTCCAAGATCGTGCGATTTAACACCTTTGGATTATTTTCTGTGGAAATATGTAAAGTCGCTAATCTATGCTGATAAACCAGAGACGATAGATGACTTGGAAGCTAATATTCGTCGCGTTATTGCTGATATACGGCCCCATATGCTCCACAAAGTGGTCGAAAATTGGATTTTCAGATGGCGCTTTATTCAAGCCAGCTGCGGCGCCTATGTGTGCGAAATCACATTTAAACACTAATGGTATAAAATTTTCTTTTCAATAAAGTCAATATCATGGACATTACCACGATTTTTATGTGATTTATTTAATTTTAAAGTTCTATACCTCTAAAAAAATATCCTTTATGTTAAGTGCATTTTATATGTTAAGGTTATTGCGATGGTCGACTCGGTTATCAGTTATGAAGAGAGTAGCTATGGACTAACTTATAAAATATATACTGATAAATTTAAAGTTATTATTAAGATGTTTAAAACTTATAACCAGAACGAAGTGTTTGTATATAGTTGATTAAAGTAAATTATTTAAAATATGCAAAATCTTACCAGTTGATAAAAAATTAACACGTAGTATAATATTAGAAGAGTTGATAAATAATGTAAATATGAATACTGACCCTCACCATAGCTATTCTACCAGATCGTCGGGTCGAACCATGAGAGTACCGATCGCGAACAATGTGTACGGTGAGAGAACGAGAGAATGTGTTGTTCCAAGAATATTTAATAAAATCAATAAAAACTTATTAAACATTATGAAAAATAATGAGACCCCAGAGACCACCCTAAAATATAAAGTGAAAAAAAACATCCTTATCTAATTTTTGTTTCCTGTTTTGTATTGTTGTAAAAAAGTTGAAATAAAAATAAAAGATAATTAAAAGAATTGTGATGCAAAAAATTTAAAATTGTGTTAATATTTCTGCAATGTAAAATCTTATTTTACAATCTGGTTTACCGCGACTAAAAAAACCCAACTACTTATTACGATCCCTTATTCACTATGCGAGGCTCTTATAGTTATACCAATAAGATTAAAAAAAAATTTCTTTATATATCAAGTCGATACATTTGCGTAGATAAAACAGCGATAGCGAAAGATTTTCAAAGCTGTATTGTGCATGTTTCGGCCATAACCGAAGTTGAGACATGGCAGAATAGCCCAGAGAATTCATCACGAACACGAAAACTAAGTATCTACTTAGGTAATGAAATGAATAATATTTACGTACTCAGGGGAACTGATATCAGACAAACGGTTTTCTTAAACTATCCCTGTCACGTGACTTCTGTATTAAACAAGATGAATATTTTCAGAGGTAAAAAGTGTTTGTTAACTCGAGTAAAGTGCCTCGGCAGCAATGTAAGGGTAGAGGGTAGTGGGTAGGGACCATAAGGGGTTGTGAAAGCCTAAGACTGTGTAAGGACCGTAAACAAATATCCATTTTAAACATCTTGAGGCTCCAATATACTTTAATGAAGATAAGACAGGTTTCGGGCACTGTACCTTCGGTATAAGTAAACTTCGAGGGCCTCGGGGCTTTGGCTCCGGTTGTCCAATTTTGTACATAATGTATTCGTTTTTCGAAACGATATATGTATGCGGGGTGTACAAACAGACAGACCACAGTAGGGATATATTATTTGTAATATTAATGAATGAAATAATAATCAATATTAACCTTTTAATTACCAACTCTATTTAAAATGGAAGACACCACTAATGGTAAGACTAGGCTTTAAGGGTCTCGACTTAACTATCAAAAGCTAGGACATGTCGTCCACAGATGTCAAAATGATTTAAAAATATGAGTTTGATTCGAGAACTTTACAAGGTCCAAAAGTGGGCATTAACACGATTATAGCTTGGAGTAACATACATACACAGTTTGGTGTGTTAATGCGCTCATGCAATTTGAATAGTTTAACAAGTGCAATAATCATTAATATCGAAAATAGAAAAGTACTCACCGGATAGAGTAAACTATTGAAATCCGACAAATGGAACAAAATTTCTTTATAGAAGTCACGTTACACATCTCTCAAATGACACTATACATGCATACACTGCATCCATAGTGCACCGCTACACAACACTATGCGTTTATAGCTCGCGCCGATCGCACATTCGTCCGACGGAGTGGCTGCGAGAGTAACAGCCAAACGTTTCATCGTCGATAATTTCAATAAACTAATTTTAAAATAATTTACAACTCGCCCGACTTAACTTTATGGGATATATTTTGTATTCAAAAATCAATATTTTGTAAAAAAATAAAAATAATTTTTCTCTTTTATCGTCGCTATAAAGTCAAAAATACCGTCTTTATTTCTCAGTATTATGCAGTGTCTTAAATCACACGGGCTACTCATTCACTCTTTCGTATTGTCCTATGTGCCTCTCAAACCACATGTCCACCAGTGGGACATTTTATATCAATTTATCCCAAGAAGCGGAGATTCATGATTTTTTGTATAAAGGACTAGTTAGTTTATGTATTTTTTTCTCTAATTAAAGATATTAATGCGTAATAACTTAGAAAACTTTAATGTCAGTTAAAATATTACCCCAGTAATAGTTTAATGGAGCAATTAATAATGTTTTTTTTTTTGCAAGATTTACGATCTGAAACGGAATGACCTAAAAAACTGTGAACTTTGCATGACTTGATGACTTGGAGATTATCCTAAGAAAAGTAAAAAACAAGGATGTTATAGTGGGCGGAGCACGTAGAAAGAGCAGATGAGACCAGTAATACACGAGGTTTTCTCTCAAAATCCAGATGAAGAGAAGATGAGCGAAATTAAAATGGATGATATCAAGTACTACAACGTCCAATGACGTCGTTCGTATTAAGATAGATGACATTATTACCCGTGTTCACGATGAGATAATCTCTGTAACAGGTATATACTGCCATGAGATTCTTTGAAGACTTTCGGCTTTTATAGTCCACCTCGTACAATTTTCGTCTCAGAGATTCGTGCACCGGCACTTGTCTTGCGTATTGTAAACGTCAAATGTCAAACTATTGATGTTTCGTTCATAAGCTGCATACACACGAGGAGATAAATTGCTCAGATAAATTTGTAAAAAATATCGATACTAAATAGTAATTTATTTTAGTGATTTATTGTAACAAATATATTTGTCGGTTTATTCGGTACATATGTGCTGAGATAACGTTTTATCATTTAAAAATAAATGATTTATCTGCAATCGTTGATCTTTAGGAATTCCAAAAAAATCTGACATATTACACATAAAAAATGTTGAATGGCAAGAAATTATGTTATCAAAAGTTTTTTTTATACATTTCTTACTTACTTAACATCACGCCGTTTCTCCGCGGGGGTACGCAGAGAGGATAGAGCACCACATTACTCTGTCCCGACACACAATTCTCGCCTCATCCACATTCATACATATTCTCATACAAGCTCGCCGATTGCTGAGGCTTCCAACAGAACTATCCTCCATTATCTGGTTTACCTGGTCGTGCCAAGTCTTCTGCGGACGTCGTCTATTTCTGGCGCCATCAATACTTTCGTCATATATCTTTCTTACTATTCTCTCCTAATTCATCCGTTCCATATGACCAAACCACATAAGTGATCCTTTTTTAATCTTAATCATTATACTTATATCAGCTTTACATTCTTTTCTTCTTTCTTCATTCTTTACTCTCTCATAAATAGATTTGCCACATATACGCCTAAGTGATCTCATTTCCACTACTTTCGTTCCTCTTCTGCCAACACTAGACCTCACTTCCATACATCAGTGTCGGTACCAGGACTCCATTGTGCACTTGTCTAGTCTTGCCTCGGTTAACAAATCCCCGTTAGATATAATTTTATTCAAAGTGCCGTTCACTTTATTCCCTGCGGTCACCTTCCTTTCAACCTTTCCGTTTCTATCAAACATACTTCCCAAATACACAAACTCATCTACTTGTTACAAACGTTCATTAACTACAAGTATTTAGCATGGTGTCTTGCTTTCCTCCGTCTCGAATACCATCACTTTTGACTTGTTAACATTCATCATGCGGTCGCTTTCATTGCATATATCGTACATTCTACTCACTAGACTCTGTAGTTCTTGTTCATTATTCGCCATTAGTACTGCATCATCGGCGAACATTAAACAGCATACAATCAAATCGCCCATTTTAGCTCCTACATTCGTACATTCCAGTTCTTTCATATTTAAAAAAAATATATATATTTATTTATTATTCTGATATAGGTAAGTACAATGATACAATACAATATTTTTTTTCATGCTACACTTCTCTTGAAAGCATATACTTGTGCAGAAAAGTGGAGTGTATATTAATAAAAAGTATTATTTACAATAACTAGCATAAAATAAAATAAATAAATAGCAGTAGCGATAAAAAATATTATAAGTTTCGGGGTACATGTTTAACTTTGAAGCGTTTTTTAATAGCATTGATTATTTATTTATAATCATTAATTTTCCTGATGTTTTCGGGTAAGCTGTTAATTTTTTTCTTCTTAGATACGTATAGTGGTGTTGTGAAAATGATGTATTGATTTTTAAGCATGAAAATACAAATTTAAATCAATAATAAATATATTGTGTAATTCATATAATGTATGCTTTACGTCATTATTTTAATGAACATGATATTAAAATAACTTTATTTTTAATGTGTTCACAATACATACCTTTAAATTCTGGTATAATTCATACAATTATTAATTAATATTAAAATTCATTAATAATTTTGATAATTTTGACCAATTCATCAGTCACCAATATATCGTTCCATCTTAATTTGTATGTCATCATGTTACACAATACAGATAATTTGGACCAATATATCTTTCGATCTTTTAGTTTTAAAGAGAACATTAACCTCCAGATATATCTATAAGATTTGGCAAATAAGAGATAAATTGTTCACATTTGACAGATAAATCTCCCTGTGTATATGCAGCTATAAATTGGGTGAATTTTAATATCTGATGCAGCAATTGAAATAAAATGTTTGTAGTTTAATTTGTTAAAAAATAGTTGTAGGTGTCTTGGTTCTAGGTGACGATTGCGCGCACGAGTCTCAGTTGTGAACACAGTACATAGATTTTTTTTAGCTCCACAAAACCACAAAATAAGCACAAGAATCACAGACCATTAAATAAATAGATATGAAATAAAATGTACATATAAGAGAGGGGTTTAGAACATTAGTTGCGGAACGAGGGGCACTCTACACACATTTTTTTGTGAAAGAATAAATTTGATAGATTATGAGAGTACAAGTAAAAGTATTTACTCTTCGAAATTTAAATTTTTGTGTAAACATGACGTATTTTTTACATTAATACATATTATATTATTTATATTTTTTATTTATTATCTTAGTTTAATAACCACAATTGAGTGTAAAAAACATCTACCGGTTTCGGAAAACACCTTTTCCTTCTTCAGGATATGTCAAAACTAACAAAAAATATAGCATTGTTTTTCTATTTATCCAGAATCTATTTTTAAATTTTTAAAAAGTAAATATAGTACCTAACTCAAATTTTGAGCAGCAATTTGAGTTAGGTACTATATTTACTTTTTAAATAATTGTTGTTGTTTTTTTTTTAAAAAATTTAAAAATAGATTCTGGATAAATAGAAAAACAATGCTATATTTTTAGTTAGTTTTGACATATCCTGAAGAAGGAAAAGGTGTTTTCCGAAACCGGTAGATGTTTTTTAAACTCAATTGTGGTTATTAAACTAAGATAATAAATAAAAAATATGAATCTTAACCACCAAGTTAATATTGCTAATTTTAAAAGTACATATTATATTGTCAGCGTTTAAATGTTTGTTCCAATCGAGTCATATATTTAAAAAAAATCGCCGAGCTATTTGATTGTGTAAGTGGTACTAGGTGATCACGTGGGCGACACCAAAATGAAAATGTCATGTATATGTATTTGGTAGTCTGTGATAAGAATGAAGTAATTTCATTTCAAAAATGAAATAAGAATTGGTCTGCTCAAGTTTAGTGTTTGTATTGCGCCATTCTACGTTTAGCATTCACATACCCGGTTAACTATATCAGACTCTATTACCGCAAAAACACATTAAATTGTGCGTGTTTTGTTGAGTGACGGGTTAACAGTGTTTTTTTCTACCCCCGGCAAAATTAAGTGTTCCCTATTACATGAGTTAACCCGTAAACCCCGTGTGTCCATTAATTTAATTGTTTTAGCCACAGACTACCAGCATACAGACATGAAGTAATGAAAATTCCTTGTTTAAATATTTTCAATTTGGCGTCTCCCATGGGATCATTTTAGTACCACTTACGCAATCAAACAGCTCCGCGACTTTTTTTAAATATATGACTCAATTGAAACGAAAATTTTATGTTTCCACAAATAATATGTATAGAATGCCCCTCATCCCGCAACTAATGTTAAAAACCTCTCTGTACACTGTATTTCATGTCTATTCATTTACTGGTCTGCGGTAGAAGCAGAAAACGGATGATAACAATGTAAAGAGCATCCAGCGGAGATTTTAAAATTGTAATAAAAACAAATAAATAAGTTTATTGTATTTATTTTAGTTTTAACATGTGCGGATTTCACTTTTTAAAGATTATGTCGTTTAAGTGACGTCCACTTCTTGCAATGCACTTTTTAAACTGAACCCTCATTGAGTAAAATTTAAAACGGATGGCATTGAATTACAATATTTATATCTGGGAGAGGGAGTGGGATGGTTCAGTTCGACTAAATGGTGTAGAATATTTACATATAAAATAAAATTTTAATTGTATAAACAATAATATGAAAATAACTCCTCGAGCAATAAATCATGGACACAACATAAGACAAACAACAAACATCTACACACCGGTTCTGAGAGCAACAACGACATTTTATCAAAGATTCTACATGTTCCTAGCTCCGAAACTATACAATACACTCAGTACAACTGGAAATGTACAATTCCTATAAGATTACACAAATATGGACCCAATATATGATTCAATCAGGTAGAGATGAATCAGAAGCATGGATATCCAACAATTTAATATAATTTAAACAATTATTTCACTAATAATTCACTAGTCCTACAACACTCCCACTCCATATATTTTTATTATATTTTTACTTTTTTATTCATATCTGAATTCTCTTTTTATTCCAAATAACACCACAACAGCATGAAAAAAAAATGGGCACTTTAACATAGACTTTAGTCTAGCAAAGTAGCCAGGACAACGCTGTATATTTCAGAGGTGAAGTCTACTCCATCCCACACAATAAACTATGTATTATGTATGTTTATTATGTATCCACCTCTGTTAGTACAAAAATATGGATGTCAAAATATATATAAATAAATAAATAAATATCTACACACATATAATGAAATAATTATCCTTACAGCATTGTTTTAAATACCAGTTAATATGGTTGATCAAATACACAACTGACATTTAATTATTCTGATGTGAGCGTCATTGATTACCGCTCAAAGATTTAACAGATCATTTATAGAATGGTCGGCATCACAGGCGACTGATAGTATTATATTCACGTGCAAGGTACACACCAATAATTTAATGACGCAAATAAAACAGAACGCTGAATATGGTTATAAACCAACGATTTGTGGTAATATTCTTTGTTACCATACATGAAAAAAATAACACTTTTGTCATATTATTCATAAAAAAATAAATATACATATAGGATCAGTTAAGCAGACAGTGATAAACAAATATCACGATAATCTTATCGTCTTTTTAAACAATTTTGGATTTACGTTTCTTTGGTGACGGTGTTCATTCACTGAATCATCTTAAACTAGCAGACTAAATTAAATATAATTAATTATCAAAATAACCATAGTACAACATAACTAATTAATCCAAATACCCAACTAATGACTGACATTATAACGCAACTTACCATTCCTGCACCACAGCGCCATCTGAGAACAAATTGTGTTTACGAGTCTCGCCACCCTAGCGGCGATTGTTATTATTAGCCTGCTTTTAAAAAGTGCGATATGACCGAACGGCTTGTGCCTGGAATGAAATCGACGATAAGTATTCAAATATTTGCCAGTAAGAAGGCTTGAAAATAAATATAATTTTAATACAAATTAAATGTATTAATTAGGAAGATATAGGTATATATAAAATCAATTTTATCGAAAAATATTGTTGTTACTACCAGGATTCGAACCTGGATCTCTTTCAATCCGGGGAATGTTATGCTATATCAACACAGTGGATTGACGACTAAATTTCGAACCTATAGGTTACACTTTTCAAATTAATACATCTATCGTATCAAGATTGGAAGAGATCCAGGTTCGAATCCCGGTAGCAACTACAGTATTTTTCAATAAAATTTGTGTAGGGGAAAAGTAGGGAAACATGGCACAAGATGAGGTCGGTGAGGGGATAGGAGATCTAGTCGAAGGACCAGTGATCTCGGGAACCGAGATTCGGAAGGACTTATCTTACCTTGTATATGATGCCTCCGTAATCCCTGCAGTCGCCGCCAAGATCACACAAAATGGCACGTGGATGAGCCGATCTCCGATCCTAATCGAACATGGCGATGCCGTGAGTTCACCTTAGGCGCACAAATAACAAACAATACGTGATCAAAACACAGTATCATAAAATACAGTGCTGGTGCACAGGAGCTGAAAGGTCCACACCGCGATTGCTATCGTGATGTCGAGATCGAACGAATATCGATTAAGTTGACGTCTGCTAGCATCAAGGTCACATTTTATACTGAAAAGACAAGCATTATGAAATATATGGTCAGGAATTTGGACGTGGAATGTATCAAACATTGGTCGCGCCAAAAGTGTGTACGAATTCGGAATAATTTATTTAAATAGATGTTGAGTTTCTTTCTCATTAAATTGAATTTTTAAAATGGCTATTGGATAAACGTCAACAAACAGATAACAAACAAGTACTTCATTAGGTAGAATAATCTACATATTTATAAGATATACGATACTATAAGTTTGAATAGAATTGGTACTTTGTGCTTTTCTTGCTACTACTTTCTTGCTAATGCCAGCCAAAATTGTGGTATATAGATACTATATACCAAAATTATGACTGATGTTTACCGAATTAGACAAAAAGTGATAAATCTCAGTATTATGTATAAGTATTGAGATTTTTACCTGGAGATATACTGAGAGATTGATAGAAAGAACCTCGAGTACGAGCGCACGATACGACGTTCGATTTGACAACAAAACTACATCTAAAACTTAAAACCATGAATAATAATTTATTCTGTAAAAGTTAAACAAGTAGATGCATTAAATTACTAACATTTATTCCGGCTTAATTGCTGCTTATTTAATGGGGAGATTCAAATTCGTTCAACTGACGAACGGAACATAAGTGTTTAATGTACTGACATTTGACGTTTATGTACAACAGGCGTGAAATAAGTCCCGGAACAATTGGCGAGCTCGAATCTCTGAGACATGATGTATACTCGAGACTACAAAAGCCGAGAGACGTCTCTAAAGATTCTTATGGAAGAAAAATCAATATTTTGATTCTAAAATCTTTTAAAAATTTCTACCGTTATTTTTGCTTCGGACACAACTTATATATCACGTTTTTGACATAAATCTTCTACAGATTATTTTACTATCAACGATTTATTGTTGAAGATGAAAGCAACTTTCATCAGTCATAAAATAAAATTCGTAGAATAGAAAGGCGTCATCAGGATAAAGTACTAATTCCCCGTCCAATCACCAGCCTCAGGAGAGAGAAAGCTTCATCGATCGCTGAAACAATAGTAATGAAAAAGTATGGGATCGTCATTCGAACTCGACGGACTTATTATCAACCCCGGTGAACGAATCTTTTGAATGTAAATAGTATTTGAATTTGAATGGAAATCGTTTAAATTGTGCCGAGCAGAATACAGTTGGTAGATTAAAGAATATATGTACATAGATTTGGGCATGTCGAACGAATGATTATGGAACTACAGTCTAATCAAATAACACGGTTTATTGAAAGTTCACGAGTGTTGAAAGTCACCCAGCATATTTAAAAAAGTACATTTTTTTATTTTTTTAATTAGTATTAAAAATATAATACAATTTGAATAATCAGTGGACATGTATACATATATATTTTAACATTTGTTTCTTCTCTATGAGAGTAAGACTCGTGTATAGAGAAGTAGTATATTCGAGTTAATTTATGTTTCAGTTAGTCTGTGTACATGTTTTTTTACTTCAGTTACAAATTTATAATAGTCCGTAATTTTTCTAATTGTGATGGGGAGATTGTTAAAAAATTTGATACCTTGATAAATATATTGATTTTGAGTTGCGGTATATTTTAGTTTGTGATATTAAAATCTAACTACATTATCTCATGATGATGACATACCATCATTTAAAAAACAGTTTTAATAATAATAAGAACGACCTTACTAAGTTTTGATCAGTTAAGAATATTGTAAAATAAATGTAGATTTAAATCATGAATTGAATATAGTTAAGGAAAGTGAAGTGCAGTGTCAACAGAATAATTTTTATTTACGTATAAAAAGCAATTTAAACATATAACAGCGTTTGTCCTATATAATATATGACATCCTCTATATACTCGTATGCCTTACATCCCTCTACAATTCCGCACGGGTTGCATATTAGTGAAATTCAACACTACGAGTATATTCCAATGAATAAGTTTAAACAAATTTAGTCTTCAAATCTGCCATAATTATTTTTGAATGTGGAACATCGTTGAATATCGGTATCAGGAAAATAAAAGTGTGCAAATATCTACTTACCATACTAGGGTAAGTAACTAATAAAAATGTAGAGATAATGAAATAAATAATAATATGGGCAAAATCAGATGGTTTCTTAAATAAATTAAAATTATAAAAACTATTATTCTCTCGTCATTTGTTATTTACGTCATGGGTTATTTCTACTTTAAATATAAAATAAATAAAAGATTGTTTATTTTAATGTAACGTTTTACCAAACTGGCAGAAGATCGTGATCTTCTGCCAGTTTGGTGGACCGTGGAAACCATCACTACATAACGACAGCCTGCAAAGGTTCATAGGTTTCATAGGTTAAAAAATACATACACTATTTATCGTCTAAATTTTATTCTAAATTAATTTCCATCCCAAACCCTTCCATAAACTCCCTCAGCCTGTATGATCCCTCATCCGATCCCAATCATCTTCGTCCAATTTCACTTCTTTACTCTCTTCTTGACCCTATTAAACAAAATTTATAAAAAAGATTTCTAGAAACTTGCACTGAAAATATAAAAATTTGTAAAAGATTCAATAAAATTAAACAAAAAAGAATGAACAAAATAAAAAAAAGAAGTGTATTATTTAAAAAAAACTTTACCTATTTTTGCTACTACTTTATACAATCATATACGAAGCCAAAATTACCTAATATTAAAAAAAAACTATTTCACCATGTTCCCCGAATAGGAACCCCCAAAAAAATCTTACGCCATTGTTGTTACCTTATATGTCGGAGACAAGAAGGCTCAGCCCTTATCCCTCCCCTCTTTAACAATCGAATCGAGGTTGAAAAATATTTGCGCTGGCTCGAAAAGTGTAACAACGAACAACGTAATAAATTTTACCTAAGAATATAATGCTACCAAATATACTGATCGCTCACCCCTAGATATTGTAACCTAACCTAATGTAACCTGACATGACACAAACTGACATGACATGACCCGACATAAGCCGCATTACCTGACCTAACCTAACCTACCGGAACCTGAGGTGTGCATAACTGCATAATGCATATGAGTACAGAATTTGTTGTAAATTTACATATAGGTGCATTTTTAATACATTTTTGAACCTTTCCCATTGTCGCTTTGTCGTTATATGTAGCGCCTAATTCCAAAACCCCCTAAAACGGATTTTTAGATAATTTTAGTTAAATATGTAGATTTGTAGATTTACATTGTTTCTTGCAAAAGCCAATTAATTCCATGTTCAAAATCAGGGTTCGTTCTAAAATATTTCAAACATAGAGAGTAAGTTGTTATTCCTCCTAAAATGATCAGCCATTCACAACGTTTGTTATTGATCACGTGATCTAAAATCCAGTATAGCTGCCAGAACGGTATATATAGAAAAAATTTTTTACAGAATTGTCTCTTTAAAAAATGTTGATGTAAAAACAAACATTTTGTACATCTGCTTTTTAAAATATACATTTTCATCCATAACTCAAAAACACAAAGTCGTTTTAGGGGGTTTTGGAATTAGGCGCTACATATCTCTTTGTCACTGTCTAGATAATACATTATTTATACACTCACTTGAGTTCAGTAGTCCACATGTTGTTCATTAGAACTTGAGTTTACTAGAGTTCTACTTATCTCTGTAATGAATTTTCTTGATTTATCGATAATGATTGAAGACGGAAAAAGAGTTATACATGCGCAAAGAAATTGCTCTTCAAATCTATACATAGTGACGGCAGATAAAATAAAAGATCTAATTTATTTAAAAACTTTTAAAGCAAAATTAAGACAAACTGTACGTCCCGAAGAAAAGAATAGTAAATAAAAAAATAAAAAAATTACAATTGAAGAAGAGTGAAAAAAAAAATTTTTTTTAATGATATAATTTTTTTAGTGTTAATTTTTTTAATGTATTATTCTTCTTTTCTAATATTTTAAAGTTATTTAAAATAGTGCCTACTCACTAGAAAGGTCTTGTGTCGAGGTGGGCTAGTGTTTAAAGATAATTCAAGTTGTTTATTAATATTTATAAGCATAATTGATAATTTTTTTTTGTGCTCGTCATCAGTACATACCCTTTTTAACATATCGACCCCTTCAACGTTAAGTATCATAAGTAAAAATGTCATTTTTAATCATTATATTATTTCGCATGAATCTATATATATATACTTTTAAAATTAGCAATATTAACTTTGTGGTTAAAATTCATATTTTTTATTTATTATCTTAGTTTTATTAACCACTAATTGAGTTTAAAAAACATCTACCGGTTTCGGAAAATACCTTTTCCTTCTTCAGAATGTCATAAATAACTAAAAATATAGCATTGTTTCTTCACCAGAATCTATTTTTAAATTTTAAATAAAACAACAATTATTTAAAAAAAAAAATTTAGTACCTAACTCAAATTGCTGCTCAATACAAATTTAGTCGAATAATTTTTAGGAAAAAATTTTAGAATAGGACTCGTAGTTAAAATTAGTTAGCTGTTTAGAATTTCCTGATTACTTTTACATGCTTTATTTATCTCCAACGAATCCAAATTATTTAATTTGTGACCTACACCGTTTATATGCAAAATTGACAATCCCAATTTTTTATCAAAACCATCTATCAAATGATTAGAAAATTCCAAACCCAACCCAAATTGAAAACCCACTATTGTTCAAACATCTCAAATGCTCCTTTACTCTTATATTAAAATATCTACCCGTTTTACCAACATAAAATGCAGCACAATCCTTGCAACTAAGTTTATAGACGCCAGAATTGTTAAATTTATCATCTTTGCTTTAGAATTTATGAGTAAATTTCTTATACATTGTGTAAAATGCTGGTCTAATGTCTTATATATTGTGTAAAATGCTGGTCTAATGTCTCGTGGTAGGTGTTTAGATATTTGTTTTGAAAAGTTATTTATGTATAAAATCCTATACCAATTATCATTATTATCATTATGTTTTATCTGTGATTTATATAAAAACTGATTATTATATTCTTTTAATTTATTTTTTAAAATAGTGTCTATCAAACATGTATTATAACCGTTATTAACTGTTTTTTTTTTAATTGTATTCAATTCAATATTGAAATTGGATGTTGACATAGGAATATTGACTAAACGATGTATCATGGAGTAGAAACCTTAATGTTTATGTGATAATGGATGATTAGATTCATTGTGTATGATAGTATCTGTAAAAGTTGGTTTTCTAAAAATTTTGAACTCAATTTTATTATTATTTTTAATCAATGTTAGATCCAAAAAATTTAGGGTAGAATTATTTTCCATTTCTTATTTATGTTTTTTAAACTCAATTAGTGGTTAATAAAACTAAGATAATAAATAAAAAAAAAAAAATAAAAAAATATATATATATATTATTCTATGATGTAGGTACTAATAAACATAATATTAAAAAAAACACAGCCATTTAAAAATGTATCAAATATGTCCTAAATATTAAAATAATTAAAATTGTCATTTTTAACTTCCGATACTTTACGTAGGATGGGTCAATTTCTAAGTTCAATTCTTTAATTCAATTAATTATTAGTTTCTTAAATCTTTCATTTCCATTTTCGGATTGTTGTATAATTTTGTGGAATAAAATTTAATGGTTATCTGCCCAAATGTAGTATTCTGGAGTTTTCAATGAAACTGTCATTTGTCTTTGGATCTTAATTTTTTTTATTGATAAATGGTGAATTAATATATTTATATAATTAATCGATATGTACTGTTACATAGGAAACGCAAATTCTACTATAAATTACAGAGAATGACGAACGAGTGGTCCCATTAAAAAGAGACACTAGGGGCTGTGCGCAAAGAAGTGATTAACTGACTTTAATATGGTTTACTTCACTTTCCTTAAATAAAACGTAAATTACAAAATTTTGACTTACTATGGGATGTGCGATATTAATTTGTCGGTAACCCGGTTGAACGCTTCACACAAAGCACGTTGATATTTTTTAGAATTTTCTTCAGCACAGTTAAGATTAAAAGGATTGTAAATTTGTAAGGACTTAAAGATTTATCCTTGTAAAATCTTATAAAAGGAAAACTCATTCCAGGAATTTACGCGCTCGGCTTAGTTATGAAAGGACTAGAGTGTTTGCTGGTTTTTGAGTTTTTTCCGTCATTCGACGTGGATTATTTTAAGACTCAGATTAACCTGTCTCTTTATAGAGCCTACAATAATCTGCTGTCACGACAAATGCTATCTTTAATGTATTTCCGGGTAGTTTTGATATCATTTCTGTCACACAAAGAACGCGGTAATTTGTCCACATCTCGATGTAATTAAAGAACTAATATAATATTTAGAAATATTGGTCATGTGGAACGGATGAATGACGAGAGAATGGTAAGATACACGTATATATATATATTTATAAATACAACTCACAATCAAAATTATTGTCTCTCCAACTGCACAATTTAAAAAAAAAAAAAATCAAATATCTTGGAGTAATCATCGATAAAAATATTTAATGAAAAGATCAAATTTGTCAAGTTGTTAAAAAGATTAGAAAATGAATATACACATTTTTAAGAATCAGAACATTTTTATCTATAAAAAAATTATACTTATTCAATCCATATTACAATATGTCATCATTAGTTGGGGATCATCTTATAATACCTAGCCTGATTCCAGTAAAAAATGTACGAAAACTTATCATAAAAATAATACTAAAAAAAAAAAGATTATCCGACCAAATTAGTTTTTGAAGAATTCTAAGTACATACATTTTGTGATCTACATAAAAGAAACTCTATTATTCAAATATGAAAAGAAAAAGAAAAATACAATTATATTAATGAAAATCGTACTAGGTTTAAATTTGTATTTTTATACTCAAAAATTAACACATCATTTGCACAGCATAACTATACCCACATTGGAAAAAATAATTTTAACAGCTTACCCAAAAACATCAGGGATATTAATGATAATAAAGAAATAATTAATGCTATTAAAAAACACTTCAAAGTTAAACTTGTACCCCGAAATTTATAATATTTTTATAACGTTGCTGGTAATTAATTGTATTTTATTTTATATTATTATAAGCTAGTTAGACTTGGCATGACCAGGTAAACCAGATCATGAAGGATGGTTCTGTTAGAAGCCACAATAATCGGCGAACTTGTATGAGAAGATGTATGAATGTGGATGAGGCGAGAATTGTGTGTCAAGATAGAAGAGTGAGGCGCTCTATCTTCTCTGCCTACCCCCGCGGGGAAACGGCGTGATTGTAAGTAATTAGTAAATGTTGGTAAATTAATCCAAAATATAATTTTAAGCACGCGTAGTTTGTAAATTTAATTATAGTTGGTTAGTTTTAAAATCTAGTTTTGAGCGATTTTTAAAATTTTTATGATATTAAATCTCGAGGAACTGAAACACCACGTTATTCCTTAACACATTCGTTTATTAAATTTAGACAATTATTGGGTTTATACCCAGCGTTGCCAGGGATTCAAATTTAGTTACAATTGAAGATAGTGGTATATATATATATTAGGTGTACCCATAAATAATCAATTATTTTTAGTGTGGAATGTTTGCTTCAGCTAGCTCTAGAGCGTGAACGTGTTTTATACGCAATATTACAATCCGTGGTCTTGTGACTTGTGACAAGTAAATTATTTTTTTATTATTATTCTGTTGTAAAACGGCGGACAATCAACTAACTGAAGAACATTTACGTCATTGCATGCTGTACGGCTAGTTGATTTGGAGAAAGTCATTGTTTAATGCGCTTGTTGTTGTTGTAGAAGACCCATTTCTCGTCACTAGTAACAAACCTTCGTAAAGATGGATCACTTCTTTCTGAAGAACATTTACGTCATTGCATGCTGTTTCGTTTTCGATCGGGTGTTAATGAAACGGTTGCAATAAAGAAAATTTGTGATGTGTATGGAGACGTATTAAAAGTAAATAAGTGCCAACGTTGGTTTAGAAAATTTTCCGATGGTGATTTTGATTTGTCTGATAGCGATCGAAGTGGGCGTCCAGTAGGGTTTGATAATGACGCTTTAAAAACACTGATGGAAACGAATCCTAAACTGAGTATCCAGGAAATAGCAAACACTCTTCAGGCTACTTGGTCAACGGTTCAAAGACATCTTCACGAAATCGGGAAGGTTTACAGACAGTGTATACGGGTCCCACATCTATTATCGGAGATGAATAAAGATCAACGGCATACAATTTGCACATCTCTTTTGTGCAGAGAAAGAAGTGATCCATTTTTACGAAGGATTGTTACTAGTGACGAGAAATGGGTCTTGTACAACAACAACAAGCGCACTAAACAATGACTTTCTACAAATCAACTAGCCGTACAGCATGCAATGACGTAAATGTTCTTCAGTTAGTTGATTGTCCGCCATTTTACAACAGAGTAATAAAAAAAATTTAATTTACTTGTCACAAGTCACAAGATCACGGATTGTAATATTGCGTATAAAACACGTTCACGCTCTAGAGCTAGACTGAAGCAAACATTTCACAATAAAAATAATTGACTATTTATGGGTACACCTAATATTATGTGCTGGGCCTAAATAATAATGACACAGGAAAATTTGGTAAAAATATTTTCTTCAGAATTATTTGAATAGCGTTCAATATAATACATATAAGGTATGAGGTGGTGGAGTGGCCAGGGGTAGGGGATACAGTGTATATGTCTTGTGCAGGATCCTAAAAAGTAAAATCCTTGTGCAAAATTTGGATTGGATCTGTTAGAGGGTGTAGGGTTATAAAGAGAACAGACAGACAAACATTTAGTTTTATATAAATTAATAAACATTTTTTTATTTCACAGAAGATAGATTAATCATATTATATACATTATTTATATAATAAGAATATTTGTTTTTGTCTGCACAGATTTACGAGTTTAACAGGATAATTTAATATTTTCGTAAAAAGCAATCACTTTGTGGTTTGACATATTAGATAAAATAATACATAATCATTATATGAAACCAAGAATTTTATTACACGCCAACCAGTTTCGCTTAGCTCAAGCTTCGTTAGGGCGTATTTAAAACTAACAATAAATACGATAAGAGTCCACTTATATATACATAAAGAGGGAGATAGAATATAAAATTACATGTGAAACAGGGATAGAGAATACATATATTTGATTATTAAGAATTTATAGTAGTAGGGGTATCAATTCTAATACTAATGGACTAATAAAGCTAATGGATAAATAAAATTATCCATTAGCTCCATATTAGATATGTATTTTTTATAATCAATTTGATATCCATCAACACTATACTTTCCCCTCTCTTAATGTTCCGTCTAACTGTATACGTTATAATTTAATTTAATATTTAATCTTATAATTAACTGAATTTATGATTATAATAAATTTAACATCATTTGATGGTACTATGTTAAATTTATCAATATTTACGGTATATGCTGTTATTATTTATTATATTTTAAAGATATTAAAAAAGGTAAGACTAGATATTGCCCATATACCGCACAGAAGTCATTCAGTTTCCCTCATAGTGGGTAATTCAATAAAAATGAGTTTTGTAAGGAATTTCAAGAATGGTATATACCTATGTATTCGCTCATATGCATCTATACTGTACTTTGCATAACTCCAGCAAAGGAATAAATAATTCAACAACGGATCTTGGTGCACTAAAATTCAAAAAGTTAAGCGATAGATGTGACATGTATGAAAGTTTGGTGAACGAGGTGAACTAAAATAAAATGGGAAACCATATATATATATATACCATATAATAACTTCATTATTACTTATTTTATTACTAAAGGTAACTAAGGAATAGCGAAAATATTTTACTTGTCTTTTAAAGTATTAAGTCATCTAGTCAAACGCATGCCTTATAATAAACATTTACAAAACAAATAAGTTATCTTTCAGAAATATATTTTACCAGACCTACTTATTTACATGAGCAATTGTTTTTCTTTAAACGACATAATTAAATTGAAACTATTCTCTCGTACCTCGGAGATTTTACGATATAGGCTGCTCTACATGTAAAATACAATATACAATGACAGACAGCTTGCTCCGCGCTCAATTATGCACTGTCCTTTATATGAAAGTTTCAATATGTACAAGCTCCCTTATAGTAAGCTAAAAAACGCTAAAATTAATTTCTTTGTATGCACTTTCCTACATCCCTAACAAAATAAGAAAAGCGCCAGTGGATGACAAATTACTAACACAAGTGTTCTACAAATTGCAAATACTGTTAGGCGCAGGCGTTTTATATTATATATAATCTAGATTATGTCCTTACAGATAACTCTAGTTGCTGCACTTGAAATCATGGAACATTTAAATTTATAGGAGTCCACATGGGCTAAATTGTTTAATTATAAATGTAAATATTAATTGTAGTAAACAGGGAGGAAAATCAAATAAAATACCCGAAAGAAAGACAAACACTTACATTTTCAAAGTACCTATCATTTGATACGAGTTAAAACAGATAAATAGCCACTTGTCGTGATTTCGTTTACAGATAGGTATAACGTTTCGCGAATAAGAAAATAATAACATCCCAAGCCAATTAAAAACATATCAAAATTTCCTTGCAAACGTTTCCCATCGAAGAAAACGCAGAGCGGTAAGCACTTTCGTCAAAAACCTTTTTAATATTATGAACGTTTCGTACTCGGAATAGAAGGAGATTTGATAAATGTGGGTTAGCTGGGAAACTGTATTACCATACAGACGTCGTTAGCTATGTTTAATCGCTCGCGAGGAACTCACGAACCAAGAAAACGTTACCTTCGTGGAGTATTGTAAATTATCAACTAGAGAGTATTACAGATGTGACACTATGAATCAGGCGGCTAGTAAAAAGGGCGTATATTTTTAAACTTCTGAAGCAGTATCTTCTTCTTATTCTTCTTTTAAACAGGCAATCCACCCTTCAATAGTGATTTGTCCCATTAATCAAGGTAAAATATTATTTTATAGAAAAAAGTACAACAATATTATAGAATACGGAATATTATATTACAAGCTAATACCATTGTCGTTCAAGAAATTTGTTATTATATAGATTAAATCTGGCGAGTTAAGGGAAAGAAGATGACACAAGTTAACCGGGAATTGAAAATTACCATTGACAAGATCACTGTAAAAAAAACCTGTGATCCGCAATGGACAGGCAAAAAAGATGTGGTCAAGGGTTTCCTCCTCGGCACCACACTCACACATTAGGGAATCTATTATGTTCAATCTGAATAAATGTGAGACTACCTGTCAATGCCCAATTCTCATTCTAGAGATATTTGATATTGTTATTTTGGAGACTTTTCTGTTGGAAAACTAAGGGGTGCGGGGAATATTACGACCCTGATACAACTGAATATTACGGCCCTGATACAACTGAATATTACGACCCTGATACAACTGAATATTACGACACTGATACAACTGAATATTACAACACTGATACAATTGAAAATTATGACACTGATACAACTGAACATTACGACACTGATACAACTGAATATTACGACACTGCATACCATTCTTAGTGAAAATGTTTTTTCAGAGGCTTCACGGGTAAACATGGTGTGTCACGAAATTGCGTTAAAAAGTGCCTAACATTTAAAGACGTTTACAAGTAGAGATGTAATATGTAGGAAAAATCTATGTTAGAGGTATTTAGTATCTTCGTAGGCTACTACGGAAAAACACCTACACCTACACGGAAAAAATATAAAAAAAATACCACCTGAATTTGAAATAAAGTTTAGGGGACGTTTAAAGAGATTTAAACAAAACACAATATGCAAAATGGTAGGGTGGGGAGCGAACCAGAAAAAAAATTTAAGCAGGGGTGGTATGATAGGTACGTAATGTTTTTTTTCAATTTGTTAAAGACATAGTGCTTGTTGATCTAGTGGTAAGACAATCGTCTAATAATCAGTGGTCGGATGTTTGTCTCACGAGATCACCGAGTTAGTCATATTTTCAAAGCACAAGTACTTGACATGCATCTCTATTGTATATTAATTAAAAAAAAAATACTATGGAGAATATATTCTTATTGTGAAGTTGTAATTATTCAAAACATATATACATATACAAATTAAATGTATTGATTAGAAAGATATACATATAAAATCAATTTTATCGAAAAATATTGTGGTTGCTACAGGAATGCCAACCTGGATCTCTTCCAATCCTGGCAACGTGCATTAAGATGGCTTTCAAATAATGGGACGATAGATGTATTGATTTGAAAAGTATATAGGTTCGAAAATTTGTCATCAAAGCAATGTGTTGGTATAGCATAAACGGTTAATGCACGTTCCCCGGCTTGGAAGAGATCCAGGTTTGAATCCCATTAGCAACAATAATGTATTTCGATAAAATTGATTTTATATGTATATCTTTCTAATTAATACATTTAAAAAATATTTTTTATGTCAATCAAAAAGCATTATATGGTTTTTTATAAAAATAACAATGTCTGATAAGGCCATATAGCTGTCGGTAGGGTAGATACCTGAAGTATCACGGTATCGAGTGTCATAAAGCATAAAGTATCGCAGACACGAAGGGATTGGAACAAAATTGGGAGCGTTCATAATAAATCGTAAAAAAATAAAAAAGTACCTACGTAAATATATATTGCGCGAGTAGCAATAAAGCGGTAAAATAAAAAGAAAATAAAAGAAAACTTGGACAGCATGTTCATTGTTCAGGTAGGTTTATCCTCGCGTTTCCCCGCCCGAAGTTCGCTGGAGGTAAATTTAAAAGTTCGGTTGTTCCGCATCTCTGATATACACGACGGCGGCACCGCGAGCACTCCAGCCTGGGTGCAAACTTTTAAGACTGAGGAAGATTGATTGTAACCGATGGATGGCGTAAAATTCGGTTAATTCGGAAGTTTAGCTAAATATATGGCCTGATTTAAGTGCTTTGAAAATAGTTAACACCGCAAAGGCAGCGCGCGGCGGAGCGAAGAACCGCCGTTTGATTGATTATGCTAATTACAATCACAGCGCTCCGATAACAACGAAATCAGATATTATATTTATTTTATCCATCAAATACTCTATGGGGAATATGTGTAATGTTTAATGTGTGTATTCGTAAAAATATTGATGGATCAGAAGGATGTGCTTTATAGTAAATAACCCATCATATTTCATCTATTCCCTCGCATGTTCGTTTGAATTATAAAGCAGAGTATGCGCGCATGTACGTGTGGCCAGAGCAGGTGGAACGAGAAAATTCTAATTACAGTAGGAGATGTGTATTGATGCTTTAAACACAGTTACGGATACAAAGATAAGCAGTAAAAGGTCAACAACGACAAGCGTTGGTTAATAAACTCATCTGGAAGGCTGCTGCGAGAGAAATGACGCGCTAAGGCCGGCTCCCTAGGCAGCTGCGGCGCATTGAATTAGAACCTATTTTTCGGTCGGTACCGATGTGATTTTAGGATTGATGAGAGCCCATTTTTGTACCCAGGTATTTGCAGGATGCATGCAGATTGTTGAGTCGATAGATCTCCATCTTTTACATAAATACATTATTATTTTAAATATATATGCACGGTGAATGGCAACCAAAACACGGTTGCATTTAATAGGGCTTGTAGTATTTTTTAGAACGACAACAACTGCAGATTTAAATACAAATAAAATGAATGAGTTATATTATATAATGTGCCCGAAATCAGGAATCAGTTGACTTTATTACTCTAAATATATAACACATTTTTAAAATTTTTATCTCATGGGCAATAAACCAAACTCCGATCAAAGAAATCGAAATATTAATACAAATAAATTAAAGAGATATTCAAATAAAATCTACCTATCAAAAAATATTTACATTAAATAAAACAATCACTTTAAAACTAATAATAAATACAAAAAGAGTGCACTTATATATACATAAAGAAGGAGGCAATATACAATTACAAGTGAAAGAGAGAGACAGAATACATATACATTTAGACAGAACATCAAGGGATGGGAAAGTACAATGTTGACGGATATTGATTTAAAAGAAAACATACCTAATATGGGGCTAATGGATAAATTAATTTGGATATTAAGAATTGCATTACCATTATTCACTGTCTTTTTTATCTCAAGGGCTTCTGAATTGTTCAACCGGAGTCCAACAAGTTTTATCTCAAGGGCTTCTAAATTGTCCAACCGGGGTCCAACAGGTTTTAATTAATCTAATATGTCAAACCACAAAGTGGTAGCTTTCTACAACAAAAAAAATATTTTGTTGCTACTCGGATAGGAAGAGGGCTAGGTTCGAATCCCGGTAGTAACTAAATATTTTTCGAGAGATAGATTTTTTTTGTATATCTGTCTAATTGATTAATTTAATTTGTGTTAAAATACCACAGCACTATATTTTGAGAATGCAACTGCATAGAAAAAAAGGTGTTTTCTTTAATATCGAAATATTAATATTCAAAACTTGAAAGCCAATCTAAGTTTAATGTCAATGTCAGATGATGCCTTGTTGATAAATTAAATTATAATTGATGTCGTCAAGGGGCATGCAAGAGAATCAGAATTTTTTAAACTAAGTATGTTGACGCAAGTCGAGTACCTACTCCCTGTGCATTCTGACCTTCCAATAAACCTTAATATGCCTTTCCCGCTTTGGCCAACTAATTTCGCCGACGTGGGACCAGATTGCATTCCGACGCCGAGTTGTCAATACATATGTTTATTTTACCGATCGAGAGTAACGCCGTGCGTAATGCCAGGATCACGAAATAGAAGCAGTGTACTTCAAAATCAGTAGTGCAGTGATATCTCCATTCTTAACTACCAAAGTGCGAGTCAACTGGAGGTGAAACTTAAAGTCCAACTAAGGACCGAGATCAAATAACCATTAATTTTAATCGTTACAGTTCAGGGGATCTTATCCCATGAAAGTACTTGTAGGTAAAATATTTTTAGTAAGAAATAAATTATTTCAACTGCAAGCCGAATAGTAAGCGAATATTAATGTAAAGAAATTTGAAAATTGGAAAACTGTGTGCTGCTATACTATAGGTTGATAATGAGTAGCTTGTCGGTGTAGGGGTCAAGACGTTGGCCTAGTGATCTAGTAGTCGGGGGTTCGCACCTCGTTCCGGGACACCAGCAAGTTAGTCCTATTTTCATAGCACAAGCGTTTAGCTTAGTTTTAAAATAGTAAAAATATTCCGTGTACGCATCTCTATTTAAAAAAAAATTGTTCAAAAATCCTTTGTACGCCTTTCGCGCATTTAATGCTCAAACTAGCGTTGAGGCTTCCTGACCAGCCTTGTCAGCATGCTTCCTTGAGACACCCATTTTATAATATTTGTTGCAATAATGTCTCACCTCAGAGTGTTCATTATAATATGATATATTAATTTTTAAGTGACGTACTATCTCTTTGTAAGAGAGAAATCTCATGTTGAGAGATCGTTTATAAAATATTATAAACATAATTAATAACTAAGAGCCCAATATTGTTAAAATACTATTTAAATCAGAGAAATAATAAAACATTTTAATAATAATAAAATAAAAAAATGTAATATGATGTTACATGTACCAAGAAAAAAGTAAGAGCAAGAAATAAAACATTTACATTTTAATGAAAAGTTTTAAATAATAATTTATATTATATATTAATTATCCTTGTGCGTATATATTCTGCTTGATTCACTATATATATATATATATATATATATATATATATATATATATTGATATTCCCCTAGACTCTTTATATATATAAAGAGGGAGAGAGAGTCTAGGGGATTATCAAAGTCTACTTGTATCGAAACTCGTAAAGGAAAAATAAATAAAATATATTATTTTTTATGATAAGCTATTTAATATAATAGGAATGCTAAAGAAAAAATCTTTAGTTGACCATAAATACATTAAAAAAAATTCTTTGTATTTTATGTAACTTACTTCATCCCTCATGGAAGAGAAAAGTTGAAATATTTGACGCCCGCACGTGATGTAGTCATATTTACTAGTGATGGTAAACCGTTACGTGATTGTAACGTTGATTGGTAATTGTGGGAGGTTTATGTTCTAGTGTACCAGTCATTTCTCGAAGAATTATGAATAATCAGTTTACAAACAAATACAGTCACATTAACGGTTTAAGTAACGAAATAACCGTTATTAATATTTACCGTAGGAATTTTTGATCGATGATTTATTGTACATCGTTACAGTAATTCTCGCTGAAGCAAATACACAATAGTAACGTATCTGTCGCCATTCATCTAAGCATCTAAATCTAATTAAACGTAATTCTTCACTATTCAGGAACTCCAAAATGTCCGCCAGTAAATCGGAACGATCCCCTATAAGCGCCACACTGGACACAGATCTGGGCGAGGGGCGGATCGACCGTTTTTATCACGCTGCCGGATAGTGCAATTTTCTATGGGACGAAATCAATGAAGATGTTTCGCAAATGACATCGCTTTTTCACAAAGAAAAGACGACGTCGGATTGGAAACGAGGTACTCGGGAAAACGGACAGGGTATCTGGCAGATGACGGAGAATGAAAGAGGATATTCAAGTATTACAGAACGAATATATTCCGGCCATTTGTCAACTCTGCACACTTTCAACCATATGTTGTATAAAATCCTGAACAGTTTTCAATTTCAAGCCTTGGTTTGTTATAATGCGGTACCAAATAAAGATAAAAGTATTGTTATAAATTATATATTTTTTTATGATCTTTTATATTACTAAAAAGATGGTAATTAAATTAGTGATGGTTAAACTGTTATATAAATTGTCATTGTGACTATGATTGTGCTCAATTCCAATGATGATTGGTTGCTCATTATTTGTAATTTTTCGAGCTGGTACAGTAGTGCACAAACACTGTGTGTAAGTATCTTTCGATAGCTATTTCTTTGGTGCTGGATTTTCTATTAGTAATGTAAGTATGTCACTCAAGAATTAGGTAGATAAACCACTAAGCTGTTTATCTGGACGATCTTCCGACTGCAATCTGGACTTCTCGGTATGCTGGCTGCTCTGCTGATTCTTCTTATGTTGTTCTCGCCGGTCATTCTCCGAAAATTAACCGGTAATTTAGTTATAATTATACAAAATATTCTGTTTAAACCGCTATTTATTAATTATTCTACATGTTTCGATACCTACGATATCATCTTCAGGAAACAATGCATACTGAAATTAAAAATATAAGCATAGATGAAAACAAAATAATAAAATGGTAAATAAGTAAGAATTAATATGAAAACAAATTTATTATTCGTTATTACATATTCACTTTGTATTTTTAATTTCAGCATACATTGTTTCCTGAAGATGATACCATAGATACCGAAACATGTAGAATGATTTATAAATAGTGGTTTAAACAAAGTATTTAGTATAATTATTAATATAAAATGAGGTCACGAAGTAATTTTGCAAATATTGAAGAAGATAATTTAGAGCGCTAGATCTCGCGTGCTCGCCGTTTAATTCCGAACCCGATGGCGACCCGATTTATTCTGGCGTCGCAAGTTAAAATGGAATATCTACGTAAGACCAGTGGTACATACTTCACACCAATCAGGACTGCCAATCGAATCATGTACAACGCGCAAACAAACACACACAGTCACAGTCACAATAACGGTTTACCATTACTAAAATTAATCCACTTTTAATTTAACGAAAATCACAGTAAATAAGTAAAATAGTTTTTACATGATTAAATATAGTATTTTTTATACAACGGCTCTATAAATCGAGTCTTGGCTGAATTTCCTGCCTTCGCGTGCTCCAGTTCTCGGCAACCGTCTTCCAATACGAAATCTGCAGCAGCTCTACTACATTCTCTTTTATGTGGATCTTTGCATCTCTTCAGCGCAGTTAGAGTCTTCTCACTCTTCTCCTACCGCTTTGAATCCAATATGGATTCTTTTAGAAAATCCTTTCGGCGTCTTCTAGACGCATCTTGACCTGATCACTATTGTTTCATGTGCTATACAAATCACCATTGCATTTTATTTTTCAAACTGCCCTATCCTGCAGAGGTTCATAAATTTACCGTGGAAATTTTCTCTTAAAAGTGAACCAACATTTCACTCATCTCAATTGAAGTAATTTAATACATATTAAAAACATTTTTGTTGTAAAATTGCAATTTCAGATGCGACATTTTTATGTGTTCAAATCAAATTACGAATATCAAATCAATCTATCGAAAAACATCTATTCTTATCTTTCGAATTGATTAATTAAATTTAATGAAGTGTTTTAAATTCGAACAATTAAATCGCATTGAGGTGCAAATGAAAATGGTTAGAATGCACAATTATTTAATACAAATTAAATGTATCAATAAGAATACAGAAATATAGAAAAAAAAATTATTTTGGTTGCTACCGGGATTCGAAACAGGATCTTGGATGATCTTGGTTCGAATACCAAAATATTTTATCGATAAATTGTAGAACTTAGAATGCTGACACGATTTCCAGGTTCGAATCCCGGTAATTTAATTTATTTTGTATAATAATATATTTTGAAAAATTACAACTTCATAATAATAATGTGTTCCTCCTTCAAAAGTAAAAAAATATACATCAATGAATATGTTAACCATGTCGAATCTTCATCAAAATTCCAAATTCACAATGAAAATGTGATTTCATTAAAATAAAAATCGAAATATTTTACATCTTGTTTATTGAATAGATTTTTTGGAATATAATTAATTGTCTACTGATAATAATTATTATATAATATGTTACCAAAAATGTATATAAAAATACTGCAGTTAGTAAATTAGTCCGGATATTTTTTAAGAATATAATGACTTGAGAAATACAGTAATTCAGTATATTATTTTTATTCAATACTTTGACAAAACATTAGATGAAATTTTTTTCTGTATTTCTGTCTAATTGATACATTTAATTTGCATTAAAATATCACAGAACTACGTCTTGAAAAAATTGCAACTACACAATAATAATGTAATAATTTGTCACGGAGTTATTACTACCGGAAACACTGGTTTATCTATGAAGTTGCCATCCGTTAATCGTAACACATGTAATTAGACTGCAATCTACCCGAACTAATTGATAATTATGATTGCGTCTATGGAATATCTCAGAACAGGTATATTTATATTGGTAGTGAAAGATAGGCTTGAAATTGTGGATTAAGAGGACATTTAAATAATATTGAACTTTAAACGTGTGTAATTTACCTCGGAAATATTGGTCACCTCGAAGCATTAAGTCTAACGAAAAACGAGCTAGAAAAAGAAGAAAAGTATCGAAAAGTTGTGTATCAATAGTTAGCATTTGATTTCTTGTTTGGATTTGTGAATTCATTACATTTTTTAAATATATCATTCAGTATTTCTGTTATTATTTTATTATATTTTGCATTTTATTTAACATGTATACATGACACGGTAGTTTAAACGGAGCCTACAGTTAGAAGATATCACTAGAAATCGATTTACCTTTTAACTGCCAAATCTATTATATCTATATCTATCAAAAGCTGGAACCTGTTGTTCACAGATGGCTAAATGATATAAAAATACGACTTTAATCCCTGCAAGTTTGCAAGGTCCAAAAATGCGCGTTAACACGCTTATAGCTTGGCAGGACATACCAATATTGGCGTGTTAATGCGCTCATGGTATTTAAAAGGTATACCATGGTATACTATTTTTTTAATTTTTTTATTAAGGGATTTTGACAGCGAAAACATATTGTAATAAACATAATAATTATTTAACATGCGATACTAATAATGAAAATCCAAAAAAAAACATTTGGATACAAAGTATGTTTAGATAAATGAAGCAAAAGGGTGGGGAGGTTGCAACTAACGTTGCGGTAAAGGGAGAGCAACATGAGTTTTTATAGGTATAGTGAGTGGCCAAAGTTTAGATTGTGGTGGTTCATAAGAAGAACCCTTTGAGCTTAGTAGGGCTAATGTTGAACAAGTCAATTTCTGTAAATTTCTCATTATGGTATTTGCATGACCGGTGAATGAATTTTGTATGTAAGATGTTCTACTTCTGGGAATGTGGAAGAGTACGGATTGCCGGGTTGATCTAAATGGCACATGGAGAGATATTAATTTCAATTGGCTGGGACAATCAATGTGGCCTTGCAGTAGTTTGAAGAAAAGTATTATGTCAGCACGTGTTCGTCGATGTTCTAGGGTCTTCATATTGTGGAAGTTTGCTGCATCTAAATACAATTTGACACGTGTAGATATATAAATTTTGTTAAAGGTAATAAAAAATATGTTTTAACTTTTTTGCTGATGGGTTTCTGGTGATGTCTCCTAACCGCAATAACTTCGTTTGGACTACTGTCTCTGATATACCTGAATTATGTTTTTTATTTTCCTGTACTTTATTTTATGTGTACATTACTTATTATCGAAGATCGTACAGGGATCTCAATTTCTTTTAAACAGAATATAAAATACTCTCTTCTAAACCATTTAATTTATTGGAATTTGAATTCATTCATAGTATATTTGAAATTATTTTTGATTAACATTTTTGTATTTTTTTTTAAACATAAATTATTATTTTAAATATATCATGACCACGATAATTTTACGTGTGGATCAAATAATCCTCTACTATTTGGGCCGAATGTGATACTGTAGGTACATAACCGCAGATACCCTTATAAATAATTTAGAACAAAATATACCTAATTTAATGTATTATTGTCCCACCGCAGGACCTTACCGCAAACCCTCCTTCATTCAAATAATCCTTTAAATGTCTTAAAACAAATACACATTTCAACCCTCAATGAAAAAGACTGACACTTTAAAAATATTCATGAAATTATAAAACGTTTTGGCGTATTTTAAAATATCATCAATTAGAATTTCAAATAAGCCGTCGCTCCTCGTTACGCCACCGGAATACCGGGAATTATTTACCCGCAAACATGAAAAACCAAATATCGTTTCAGACATGAATAATCATAATATTTTTTCATATTTCCCAAACAAAATGTCTACCTTACCGGTCAGCGAGCACACTTCGCTCGTCTGGGAATTGTGTTAGGAAATAAAACAAGAAATACATTTTACCACACGCCTGCCGAAACTCTTACAGGGGTACTTGCCGAGGGTTGGGGTTGACATAGGTAAATTTTTAACAGTTTAATCACGATTTATCGCGAAAACGAAACAACACAAAAATGCGCCAATTTGTTGGTATAAAAATATATTCGACTACAGATTGAATAGGAATTTGACCCAGCTTGGCATATTATGTATGTCACCAACACCTACCGGCTGCGCCAATGTGGCAACTTTAGGAAGCATACCATATACGTTCTATCCTCTAATTAAGGACTAATTTCTTAGTACCGATTTAATGTAAGTGAAACTCTATGTTCGGGTGACAATTCAGTTTATTAAAACAACGTATTTACAGTATAAATTACACACTTCGGTTATAAACTAGTTACTCAGGAGGGTCTGTGATGGAAGAGACCTGTTCCCCCAGAGATGGTCTTTTAGAATAATTTACCCCCACCACTTATCTACTCACTCTCCTGATACACACATACATACATACAAAGTGACAGTTCTCACAGTAATAGTCAGTCAGGCTGGCACATCGGACATTCAAAATATAAGTTACTAAATGCGTTATTTTTCATTTATGAATTACTTCTAACGTGTTATGACAAAATAAAAAATGAAGAAATAAAGAAAGAATGTAAAACTGATCTTCGTATGGTGAGTAAGATTAAGAAAGGATTACTTAGGAACGGATGAATGAGGAGAGAATGGTAAGAAAGATATATGGTGCAAGTGTAGATAGCATCAGAAATATAGGACGTCCGCGGCTTAGACTTGGCACTACAAGGTAAACCAGATACTTGATGATGGTCCTGTTAGAAGCCTCAATAATCGGTGAGCTTGTAAAAGAAGATGTATGAATGTGGATGAGAAGAGAATTGTGTGTCAAGACTGAATAGTGTGGCGCTCTATCATCTCTTCCTACCCCCGCAAAGTAAGCAATAATCTGTTCGATATTATTGAAGAGTGCTATTAGTACTAATATTAAACATTAACCAAAAGTTATAAATGAAAAGCGGTCTTACGTTCAAACGTGTGGGATAACAGGTCTTCCATAAAAATATAACGCGAGGGTAGGTAATTACGAAGAGATCGACTGTGACTAATAAAGAAGATCGCGGCAGAACGTTCAGGATCCAAGAGTGAGGAGAAGAGATAGTTTTCACCGGCTGTGTTTCTCTCTCCCGCTCATGCTCATGAGGAACGAAAAGAATTTCAGACTTTTTCGGGAGTTTGTGGGTGTGTGGGTGTTTCGCTGGGAGAGTTTGAGACGGTCAGGTGGGCCATCCGCTCTTTCCCTTCTTGTTAAAAAAAACCCTTAAAGTTTATATCTATAGATCCTGGCTTCCCTTTGCCGGAAGAAACCTTTTTCGGTTTTGTGTATCGTCTTCTTTTTACCGCCATTTGCTGTAACACTCAGTACCTCTTGTGCGTATATTTTATTTATTACTGTTGTGTGCATTTGATTTACTTCTGTTTCACTGAACAAATGTTTTTTTTTTTCGCACTGCATGGATAGTGAATGGTCCTTGGTTGGCAGTCACGTTGTGTTGCACTGCCGCTATATAAAATTACGGCATAGCATGGTTGCCAAGTAGCGTTAAAAAATGCCAACATGGCGGCGAATGTGAAGGACCGATATGGGAGCATTTGCATATAAATCGGTCTTGGGTAATCGGTGGGTCACCATTCACTGCGTGCTGGATAACCGCATTCAGCTTGCCCAGCACGCCATAAGAGAGCAACTCGTGACATGCAAAAATATTAATTTCATACTACATTTTCACATACAAGATTTTTACAACAGTTTGACACTATTTGAGTCATTCATGTAATTTGTTTAAATGATTAAATAAAAGTGTTCTAGAACTGCAACTTCTCAATAAAAATGTGATTTTATTAAAACATGAGGTGATAGTAGATAAATTTAATTCACGAGTAGTCAAACCAAAATCAAATATGTACAATAAATAATTTAGACATTGCGATATGTCTATACAAGTCACAATGACGCAAAATTTTCCTTAACAAAAGAGCCTACTAATTTCGCCTCACGAAACAAAGGAAGAAAATATCGACGGTACGCGTTTCACTCGTTTTCTTTATCTGTCTGTAATTGTTATATCCATCCGAAACCTTCCGACTATAAAAAGGTAATACTTCTCTACACACGGAGAAAATATAAACCGACAAGACACAGTATACATTTTATACGAAAGCGGAATAAATGGAACCAATGATGCTTGCAAACGGCTGATTCTGTATTAAATAAAAATATTTTATTTGATCATCAAACGCAGCTCTGTCGTTTGGAAACTTTACAGCCCGTGTACACGTTGAGGATGCTGTGTAGGTGAATAACTAAACATGTTGTGCCGATGTGGTTTACATAAAATCGAGATGTAGGAAATCATCTGTGAAAACTTTCAGAATCACAAAGAAATGAGATATACGGCAGTACAACAAAACAGTACAGGGTGATTTAAGATTGAGATTTAGATATAAATTTATTCTGTGCATATATTTTTTATATAAATTTGAAATGCTGTTGAATACCTAAGTAATCCTTCATGATCATTATAAATGAATATAAAAAATATTAAACATAAAAAAGTAAATTTCTTTTAAAATTTTACTTCTACAGTTTGTGTTTTTTTTTCTGATATGGTCATCTACAACAACTACAAAAACAAACTGCCAATGAAAATAACAACGATTGAACGATATTTAAGAAGTCATTAAAGTATAAGTTAAAGAATCAGACAAAGAAATATTCAAAAGATGTTAAATTTTTTTAAATATTTAAAAAAATTACCTATCGATGCGTGATAATGTTTTTAATTTTTAAATTTCTGACAATACTAATTGACGTCTATTTGAAAAGTGTATCGCCAGGTCAAAAAGATAACATATCCATCTGATTGGCATACTTCAAATGAAATTGACACTCTATTCCAATATAATTACGCTAGTTTCCTTTAAAATTTTCCTACAGGTGACTTGCAGAATAATATTTGAATATTATTTATAACATAATCTTTAGTATTATTCAAATGAAAGAAAAACTATTTTTTCTTAATTATATTCAAATGAAGAAAAAATCGGTAAACTTACCTAAAACAAAATTAGTGGGAAACGAGTCCTGACGAGTCATTTAATCACGGCGTCATATTTTACCAAACTGATTTTTTGTATTTTAATTTAACAGCTCCTAACAGCCCCTAACAGGCTCTCACAGTTTCTCCTGGAGTAGCAGCATCTTTTTCCCATCAGCTTTTTTCGCCTTCGATAAGTGGAGTAATCTCACCCTGGTAAAATAATTCCGCTTTCATGTAATAAGAATTCAAATATAAAATATTTTTTTGACGCGTCAGCGACTAGATATGAAATAAGCAGAATATTTTACTCTACTCTAGCGGCGTGCGATGAAGGCAACTTTCAAAATTAATGATCTTTCCGTTATATATATTATTAAACTTCTTTTAAAATAATTTCTAGAAAAAATGTTATCTTAGAGCTGTAATTTACATTATTTCATCCTGTAATTAATTCAAACAACGTAGAAGGTTATTTTTGGGGCTGTGTTTAGTAATTTTGGAACCCCGGCACAAATTAAAGTCCTCCTTCCACAAAACATCAACCCTAATTCACTTCATTCGACTAGTACCTAGACGGTTACTTTATTTATTTAAAACAAATTATTAGACGAATCATTTAGAAAAATTTATCTATGGAAAAAATATTTGGTTACGACACAGGGATGTAAACCCGAAACTTTTTCTTGCAGTTGACTGTACGCAGCAAGGTTACGCAGCAATATCAAAAATTATAACTTCAAAATTAAATGTGTTTTTATTATAATAGCTTTATTTATTACTTGGCGTTATAAAACTATAAAATAAATTAAAAATGAAAACCGCTTTTATTGCCATCATTAATACCGGCCTAGTAAGAAGCAATTGGCCATAGCTGATTGCTTTATGTCAGTCAGTATCATTATTTAATTTAATTAGTGATTATTTCAGTGTGGTCCAATCAATCAAAGTTGGTAAGCTACATTGATTAGGTCATGTACAGCGTAAAAAAGTTCAGGAACCAGCAAATAAGATTTTATTAATTAAGGAGAACACATTTTTTCTTTGAAGTTGAATTTCCAGAACATAGTTCTGCAGAATTTTTAAAACAAATTAAATTAATCATTTAGAAATATATACTGAAAAAATCTATTTAGATGGCATCGTAGCAACTAAATAAATTTAATTTTTATGTAAATTTTTATAATAATAAGGTTGTAATTTTTTCAGAACATAGTATATCTCAAAGTAGGTATTCGCAATAAAAATATGATAGCTTTTAAAATGGAACATAAGATGAATCAATTTGAAATGACTGCAATATATATAAGTTCGAAAATTTGTCGATTATTTATAAAGCTGACGTAGTGTAGTTGGATATCGCACTTCCCCTGATAGGAAGAGATCCCGCTTTAAATCCCGGCGGCAGCTTAAATGATTTTTCGACAAATTGAGTTTATTTTATTTTATTTTAATTAAATTTATATTTAAATAAGATTTTGTCTCGTAACCCATAAAGATATAGAAGAAAATCGAGATAGAAACTGTACTGACGAAATATTATCATTGCGGACTTCAATATCATAGGGGAGATCAACTGGCAAGCAGCCACATTAGATAAGAATCTGTGAAAAGATTTTCCAGCAGTGGTCCATTGATGGTCATTATTATTTAATATTTAACATTTAATACACTTTTCTTCTCACATAATTATTAAATGTTGTTTTAATTTAAAAAAACTATTTATTTTTTTAAAGAATATGCTGCATTTATTTTATATTTCTAACCAGATTATAGCAATTGTCGTTTATGGTAATAAGTGTATTCATAAATGTGAGGTCAAGAATCAAAAACAAACATGTCCACTTTACTCGTTTTTGAGTAAAATCCAAAAAAATCATTGTACCACAACTGGCACATTTAGGATCATATTGAACATGATCAGTAACCATAAGTTACGCGACCAAATACTGTTATCTTATTGACTGAAAACACATTTGTCTGGGTTTGAATTAATTATCTAATTATATAACGAGCAAATTTTAAAAGCGTTTTTATACGAAATTAAACAATATTTGTTTAATTTCAATAGGCTAGTCTCGTAGATTGCAGATAGGTGTTGACTATTTACTTTGAATTATTGTTACATCATTAAAATTATAGAATTATCTGACTTCTTACTGGAGGTAGATATGATTTTGGAGAGTGGCGGTGTCTCTTGCGGCGTGGCCCTGGCCTCTTCGGCTGCCAGGTCAAGCTCCGTGTGCCAGTGATCTCTACTCGTCAGAGGTGCTGGCACTCAGGATCATTGAGCGACCTCCGCCTTGCGATACATTTATTAATATTGAATAATATAAACACCGATAATGGCGTTATAACAGTGTGTGATAAATTTTTAAATCAACGGAGTTTTGTAATATTTATGTTGTAATATAAATTATGTATTTTAAAAATTGTTGTATGCATTCAAACCAACGACATTGTTTTAATTTCATTAGCAGTGTGCTATCTTTAACCTTTCTTCGTGTTCCTGGGAATAATTAGGCTACACTGCTTGACAGACACATTTTTTATAATGAAGTTGCAATTTCAGAACACAGTTTTCTAGTATTTAATTAATTAAATAATACCTTTCCTTGCCTGGGGAAATGTGTTACCATTTTTGCTATATCAACCAAACACGTTTTAAATATTTATTATTCCGTTTTTAAAAGCAATCAATTTTATATTGCAATGAATTCCAAATAACTTTGAGAAATACACGCTAGGACTAGTTTAAACTGGACATGTCTGATTTTGATTCTACACCTCACAAATAGACTGTTTTTCAAGTATTTCAAGTATCAGTTTTTCAGGTATTTCTACAAATATAAAAATATGGAGATTGCTGAGATAGCTAAAACTAAGACTACTACAACTAAAGTACCCTTAATGTTCAATTATTTCTCCTTTAAAACTATTTACATGCATTTTTATAAAATTAGCAAAAATACAATATTTTTTTTAAAAATAATCATTGGGGTGACTTTTTAAGTATGTAATTCATCTATTTTTATAGTTTCTTGTAGATTAAGGCATGAAAGTTAAATACGTTTACCTACAGTTCTTTATTCTTTACCAGAGATCTTATTAGTGATATTATTTTTTTACAAAAAAATTTAAGTCACAAGACATTATCGAGTCTTTATCAATTTGTAATATAATATTTTAAATTCATTTAAATACATTTCAAATTAATATAATATTCATAGACTTGGAATTACAATTTCAACTTCAAATTTATAAGTAGTCGATTACTAAATATATTTAACGTGGGCGGATTCCTTGCCCGTTAATATTTTTCGAAATTGTATTATTGTTAGAATGAAAAGTATTAAATAAATAAGACGAAAAATAAGGTTTTTCGTTGTAGTATGAATTATGCGCAATGAACATAAAATAAACATATTTAATGTATTTTAAAGTTTGGCAAATTTACATGAAAGAAAATAAATATAGAAATCCGTTAGTATGCGAATTTACTGGTAATAAGACTCTTCTTGCTACTAAGAACGCGAAATTACTAACGTTCGTGAAGATATAAGTTTCTAAGGTGGTTAGAAAAATGCTGAATGAAAAGGTAATATCGGACATAACGCACATAATTAATTAACTTAACTTCTAATTTTTATTTTTATCGAACGTTTCAATTTGGATATTTACTATGTTGGATGTTTACATTACTTCGTTAGTTTATTTAAGATTCGATTCTGAATAGAGCTTTTTATCTCTGAAAATTGTGAATTTTATATTTACAACCAAATTCATGATCAATTCGGATATTCAATATTATCAGTACATACGAACGGGATTTGACTTAAAGTTGTAGTAAACAGCCTATATTATTAGTACCGTTTTATTTCGACATTTTATTAACCACCTTTTTTTTGCGTTTTTGCTAGTTTCTGGAGACTTTATTTATACCAATTTACGGTAACATAATATATATTATTACATACGCCACTTTTATTTAAAATTCCAATAATTTATAAATTTTCAGAGATCTTTCTTCCTTTTTACTCATGAGTAAATAATGTTTTTTTTATAGTTCACTATACTTTTTAAATATGAAATATATTAGAAATGGTTTTATAAATAAATTAAGCCAAAATGCCAAATTAGTAATATATACATTTTCATAAAATTATCTTAAAATAAAACGCTTTCATAACATCCCGTACATGTATTTATATCCCATACGCAACGTCTTCATTTCGAGAAGTTAAGGAAGAATCACCAACGCGTGACAAATTCTCCATACTTTTCAAAGTAAATCGACCGAAATATATTATGACTATTGAAGCGAATATAACTGTCGACAATTTAACGAAGTTGAAGGATATTTGGATCCTTTTCACGTATTTTTCCTCTCACTTATTTTGTAATAATTTTTGAATATTAATCAATTACTTTTTAAATGAAGCAGTGATTTAATATTAAAGATAATATTTATGTACACGATGGAGAGAATATTTTGCCACACTGATCTGCGAATACTCCAACAATCGTTTAATAACGGAAATTTTCATAGTCTCGCCTTTTGTGTGGTCTTAAATTCAGTGTAGTATTTGGTGTAATTCTTATTCTAGAATATACTTTGTTTCATATTGTGTATCTCGTATAATGTGAAAAAGTAAACAGAAAAGGTGAATCTTGAAAGATTCGGAAGTAAGGGCACCCGTACACAGATGAAACTTTTGTATCAAAACTCGCGTAAAGCATAGTAGACGAGGTAGTGTGGAGCGATTTGTAATTCATTATATCTAGAAATTCTGTGTTCTTGCCTTTTTTCAATTTCCGGGACTCGAGAGTTTTAATTTTCAAGTCCCGGGAATTCCCGAGAATCGAAACCAGGTATTTTGTGTAATTAAAAATAAAATACATTTTATGAAATATTCATAATATCGCACACCTATATTAAAACTAAGACAACTTAAAAAAAAAAAAACAATAATTTTGGGTTATTATTGTATTCGGACACTCTGTAATATACGCAACTAACTTAGCCCCAGTTCTCAAATAATGTCATTTTAGGATACATTTATGACCAAATTTTTTATTTAGTTTTATAACTTTAGTTAACAAAAAATGGAGAAATTTTTATATATTTTTTTGTCTACTGAAAAATGACTTATTGATTTATCTTAGATTTGATCTAGGTATGCGATAATCATATAGTTAGCTATTAAGAATATTTAGTGTAAAAAAAAAATTACGTTTATATTAATTTATTAAAACAAATAAAAACTGTTTGATGAAATATTTATTAAATATGAATTAAATATATTAATTAGAAAGATGTACATATAAAATCAATTTTATCGAAAAATATTGTTGTTGCGCCACCGGGTTTCGAACCTGGATCTCTTTCCTAACCGGGGAAGGTGCATTATCCAACTATGTTCTGAATAATTACAACTTCACAAAGGAATGTGTTCTCCTAATAAGAAATATTTACTGATTCATAATATAGTAGTAGATTTTTAAAAATAAAATCAAGCTTGCATATATATTGAATAAAAAAACATGTACATCTATAAAATTAACAACATAAACAATTTAAAAAAAATTAAAACTAAATAAAGACATGCAAAAAATGAAAAAATATATAGTAAGACAATAACGTATCTATTTGGATAAAGTCAACTGAAATGAATATTTTATTTCAAAAGATAATATGAGTGTATCTTAAAGATAAAACTGCACATTTTACAAGAAAACATAATCCCCTGTTCGAACAAACCGACAAAACCATCTACTTCAGATTTTTTATTAGTTGTAAATATCTGAAGACTTATTTCTCATTAAATGAAAATCTTTATGGCTGACCATGTAAACTATGGAAACTTTCAATTTTTTTTATATACTTACTTACCGGGTTGTCTAGATACAAAATCTCTAGTTGTATCTGATCAACTGATGCATACCGATCTTTAACGTCTAATCTCCGAGATGCGAAAACAATGATTCAATAATGGGCTATAATGTCTGGACTCAGAGATTTCAGTACAAGTTGCGTCATTTTACTCCCAAACTCACAGTAATTACAGACAGTGCGTAATAACTTGCTCCGCGCTCAATTCTGTACTTTTCTTTACGCGCTTTCGAGACTTGTCTCAGAGACATGTCGCAAAGTCATTTGTGCACACATACCGAAGTTTATCCACTGAGGAGTGGATAGTTTCTCATTTGTTTAGTCTTACTTACCCTCGTGTGCTCGGTTATAACAATTCTAAATAATTATTTATACGGATAAAAAACTATTATGTTTGATGCTGCGTATAAATATTTTAAATTTAGACAAAGCGATGCTTAAAATAATATTATCTTATTTAAAAAAAAGTAATTTTTAATGTTTAATGTTGTTCTTTGTAGTTAGACATTTTATCTATTTAATTTGAATAAGTTTTGTATTTAACTCTTGTAGTTTCAAGACGTCCGCTCCGTCCATTGTTTGCGCGTAAATAAAATTTTAATTAAAATTTTCTATGAGATACATCTCACATATTTAGCTAAAATAAATATGTGTTGAGATTACCTGTACGTGGTTGCGGTGTCGTCGTCTTACAGGCAAGGGTTTGAAATATTGTAATTAAAACGGTGTCACCGACGTGAATTTTTTTAACGATCTTACTCTTTCTAGAAAACATTGTAAGAAGTATTTTTGACTATTCATTTTCGTTTCAAATCAGTGTGGCGGTGGCCTCAGTATCCAATTGAATTAACTATGCCGCGGTTAGAGAAGTTTCACTTCAAATACTATACTTAATAAATATCTTAATTTTCTGTGACGTGTTAAACCAGTTTAGATATCAGTGAGACTATAATGTCTGGTCTAATTTTCTTAATAGGACGTTTGGTGTGCATAGTTATACATTTGTATATAGTACCGATATAATGTTATACCATGTTTTATACGCAGGTACTCTTAAAATCACTAAAGCCTAAAAAGTAACGCAATAGCTTTAAGTAAAACGTATTTTAGGCAAATAAATACGTGTTAATAAATTTGGTTTCAAAGAACGGATATCTCTGGGAAAGTTCGTTTGCTGACATTTCGAGAACATTAATTATTATTCCAAGTAGCAAAGGGGAAATGATTACGAAAAAACAAATGAAAACGGGAATTCGTAATTTTTCTAAGTGTTCCATTTTAAAATTCCAGTTAATTTATCTCTCCGTCCGCTAGGGGTCGCGTCTTTAGGGATGCTACGAGCGCCCCCAGCGCACGCATTAGTTGCCGAGAATTAGTTTGATCTGCGGGCGTTCGTGTGTAGGTAAGAGCGTACGCCGTGAAAAGAAGTATAAAATCGTCCGCAACGCTGTAGAGAAACAGGGTGCCTCGAAGATCATTTCGTTATTTTATTGAATTACAAATGTCGATATCTTTAAATGGTCGAGCTAGTAAACTGTTCTGGTTCATATAGTGAAGTTATATTTTCACCAGTATAAATATAAATCACTAACTCAGCCAGTTAAAATGTATCAAACAATTGATTTATAATTTAACTGCTGAAACTGCGTTTGTTTACAAAAGTATGATCCGGTATACGTACGTAGGTCTTGGCTGGTGATCGGTAATGTTATTACTATGATTATTATTGTTAGTGTACTGTATTGTCCATGAATTGGTTCGAAATAATAAAAATACAATTGTTATAAAAGATAAGCACTCTTTTGTTAACTAGACGACAAAATAACTCAAATTGAATACTGTTTTCATATTGTAATTGACATAAACACGTATATTAAGCGAATACAAAACCACGGAAATGGATGTTTCACAACTATCTAGTTGAGAGTTTAAAGCAATATATAATTTCACTAGCGCCTGTCAGTCAGATAATTATATTTTCGCTATTAGAAATATTTATCTTCCGGTGAAAATGTATTTGATAATACTCATTTACAATAACATTCTAGAATATACTATGCAGATATAGTTTTTTCGGTTCATATACGAGATTCTTTCAAAGAATAAAGTATTTTAATATTGTTTATTTAGAGCTGAGAATAAAATTAGTGAATTGAATATAAATTATAGTTCTGCTTTATGTCTTGTAGAATATTTTGAAGAATGCAACGAATATTATTCTTAAGCTCGTTGATCGACTACATATCGTTCGCGTAATGCAGGCCTTTACAAAGTCTCAGTGTAAACGTCTCGAGGCGTTAGATCGAACGATGTCGGAAATCAACAAGACCAGGAAATTGTTTTTCTTGCCCTGTGGCATATAGTGCTGTCTTGTTGAAAGAATATAGCCTCTAAATCCACATTCGCCATTACGAGCCATACAAAGTACGTCAGCATGTTGCTATAGCGTTCACCATTGGCAATTATTATTTCGTCATATTCGTTTTCAAACAATAATAACCTAGTAACAACTCCAACCCAAAAACCACAACATACTGAAAAACTAAACAAACATATTGGTTATTCTTCGTACACTCGAGGATTTTATTGCTTATTGACATATCTATCGAGGTGACAAAATTATCAAAATTAACATATATCGCGTGAGATTCATGGATTTTCGGCGACATTTCATGCGATATTTTTGTTCGAGCGGATATTACAAATACTCACCGACATTTCATAGGATATTTTTGTACGAGTGGATATTACAAATACTCACCGGCATCTATGTATCGGGACGCCTCGAATTCAATAATTATATCACTTGGTACATGATTACGACAAAAAGTAACACGAAGTTTGCAAATCAAATCTAGAACAGAATACGAATATTCGTAAAAGACTCCCTAATAATTTTTTCTAATCTTAAAATGGCAGAAGTCAATTATAATTTTTTTGGGTAAAACAGTTCAAAAATGGTATCAAATTCAAATACCAAAGTTCAAAATGGGACTTTCTTTAATACGTATTTTTTTAATGAAACAAGATTATTTGTTAATAATCTTCGGAAATTTTATTTAGCTTTATAGAAACCATTTCATCTTTCAAAGTGGAGGCTCAAACTGTAGTATTTTATCCCTCTATGATACGCGTGCTGTATTAATTCCGTTTTTTAAGCTAAAAAGGTTTTATTTTTAATTGTTAACTTTGTTTTATTAACCACTTAATGAATTAAAAACGTCTACCGATTTCTAAAAATATCATTTTCTTCTTCAGGATGTCATTAACTAATCAAAAATATGTTTTTTTAAAAATATTTAATGACATCCTGAAGAAGAAAATGATATTTTTAGAAACAAGTAGATGTATTTAATTCATTAAGTGGTTAATAAAACAGTATTAACAATCTAAAATAATGTATTTTAACTACTAAGTTGATTAAAAATATAAAAAGGTTATTGTTAATTTAAAATCATTATTAAAGAAGAACACATTATTATTGTGAAATTGTATATATTCAGAACATAGGTCTGTGATAGCGCACGTTCCCCGGATTAGAAGAGATCCATGATCGAAACCCGGTAGCTACAATAATATTTTTCGATAGAATTGATTTTATATGTATAAGTTTCTAATTAATACATTTAATTTAAAATCATTCTAAAGAACCATTTAATTATTTAATCTTCTTCTTTTAAAAATCTGCATCTGTTTTTTTTTTGCTTTTCACACATCCCTATATTTTGAACTCTGCTTATGATTTGCCTAGTATCTTACCAGATGTTACTTGTTTATCGCCCCTTAGTAAAAGGTTAGGTCGAAAATATTAAAATTTCAAATATTTTAGTTAAATTTTGGAAACCATTGGTAAGACAAAGTGGCACTTCTCTGTACAATCCTACATTGTTAATCATTGAATCAAATTATGTTTCCTATGTGGTCTATCGTATTATTGACGATATCAAGACGGAGGCTGATTTGATTAGGTATTCCCATTAGCACACAATTGATTGAAATTATTCAAATCAATTAGCCTGTAGGCTCAATCTTCCTCCATGTGTGGAGTGACTTTATGGCGAAGCCTTTGAGAGATAATTTGCAGTCCCTCGCTACCCTCTTAGGAGGAGAAGGTATTCCATTAGAATCCCCGCGGTTAGAGGAGCGTCCTGTAGGGCGGAGGAGGTCCTGGAACGCCTGGCAGCTTTGACGAGTTTAATGTCCTCCCAGGACACGGGGATACAGCCCCGCCGCTTAATTCCATTCGGAAGGGTTCAAATTATAGTTTCAGAATATGGACCAAAACTAAATTTTGTTAGTATCTAATTTCAAATTCATATAATTATTACATAGAAGGGTAGGAAGAATAGAGGCACAAAGTTAAAATGAATGTATCATTTGGTAGTCATAGCATTATCCTTTCTTTGTAGGATATGGAAAGATATACGATATTGATAAAGGATATAAAAAAACGTAGGTGTATATGCTGCATTTAATATATTTATAATTAAATATTTCTTTCTCTTTGACGACTACAAAGATACTAAATACTCGTAACAATGTTATTTTATATTATAATTCCCCAGTGAACCTTTATATTATAATTCCCCAATGAACCTTTATAAAATGTTCAAAAATTTTTCTAACATGCTTTTGCTGTAGTTTTATTTTTCACGATTTGAAAGATCTTCCGATAAAACATATTATATATTGGAAATGACGTACAACGTAAAATAACGTAGGTTACAGCCATCCTCCGCTTCGATTTTCTCCGTTAGGTGCGTCCAGAGCACGGGAACAAAGTGCGCATTGTCATGGAAAAGATTTGTTATTAATAAAAAAATCAATTAAAAATACTCAAGGGTGAAAATAATTAAAATATAATATTTATAAATTCATTTAAATATATAACTCAAAAAATAAATAAAATCAAGGTGAAAACATCCCGTTTTCTTGCGTAAGAGGCAGGGTTACTACTAAACTGCCAATGAATGTATAATATATTATACTACACGTGAAAATATGATTTTACAAATATATTTAGTTCTTTATTAAAACTTATTTTTTATAAAGTTGAAATCATATAAATTAAAAAAAATACTTATATCGCACAAGATTGCGAGGTTGTCGCAGTTACGCCAAGTAAATGATTTGATAAAAGACACGAGGTAGTTATTAAAAATATTCTTCCTGTGAATCATCAGCAGAGATAGATTTCGGCAAACAAACAAAGATTGACATTTTTTTGATAAAATACGCCAGGCTGGCGTTCGTCGCTGCCTACTCGCTGGAATACGGTTGGAATAAAATATTAATGAATCGAATGTATTGTTTGTATGCGAAATAAAATAAGGTATTTTGCGGGCGGGAACGCATTCTTGATTCTGTCGGCGTAGTGTTCCTAAAATAACATGTTTCTGTGTTTCATTTCTTTTGACCTCATGATGATGAGGTCAAAAGAAATGAAACACATAATCATCGGCAGTTGAGAGAAGCGGAAGTCGTCGAACTACCCTTATTTTCTTGTAGCTGTACAATTTACTAAAGCATATCCCGCGGATTGGATTATGACGATTCCGGCCATAAATCGGGGAGGGAGGAGTAATGGAAGGAAGGGAACCTGGGTATAACGGATAAGGGTCGATGATGGAACAGGGATTCCAGTCGAGAGACCAGTGATCCCAGTAATCTCGGGGAATCGGGAATCTGAAGGACTGCTCGCCTAACCTTGTGTATGATACGCCTCTGTTACCCCGCAGTCACAGCCGAGATCACACAAACGGCACGTGGATGGGCAGTTCTCCGCTTCCGAATGAAGACGGTGATATCAATAACTTCACAAACATATAACAAACTCTATGTGATCACCAAAACACAAGATTACATGTACACAAACAATACAGTACTGATGCACCGGAGCTGAATAAATCCACACTGCTAATGTTCTCACGATGTCACACTGAAGACAAGCAGTAAGGAAAAAGGATAGGTGTAAATTTGGACCCGAAAGGTGTTAATAATATGGGCCGCGGCCGATTCTCAAGACGCGCCAAAATATATCCATAAATTCAAAATTCCACTTTTCATTTTAAATACAAAGATAGTGTAGGACTTCAGGAGTTGTGTTAGTTAATGTGTCATTGAGGGAAAACCTTCACGAAAATGTAATATTATTATTATAATACAATAACATTTAATAGAATGATTGAATAAATTAGCTTAGTTTAAGAATAGGAAGAATATTGATGTGGCACGTACTCCGCATACGCGTCATTATTTAAAATAAATACATAATAATAATTAATAACATTAATAGATTACATACAATAATATATTCAATTGTATTGATCGTTTGAAGATACACTAGATTAATGTTAAGGATTGTTACACGAGAGACGTAGTTTTGGCTCAACTCGTGCTATCATTAAAACCTCTTTATTTATATTTTTGATCAACAATTCATTGTGTTATGTTACACGCTTTCATAAATTTAATTACTCCCGTAAAAAATTTCTCTGCAGACACGGGCTAGGAATCCTAGTGTCTCATTCTGATTTGTGGCTCTCAGTACAGCGTTTATTTGGATTTCTTATTATATATTAGGTACTATTTATTTATTCATATATATATATATATATATATATTGACATACATATTTTTGTTTTAACAGAGGTGGATACATAATAAACATAAGACATTCTCATAGTTTATTGTATAGGATGGAGTAGACTTCACCTCTGATATATACAGCGTTGTCCTGGCTACTTTGCTAAGTCTGTGTTAAAATAGCTAGTTTTTTTTTCATGCTATTGTGGTGTTATTTATCGACAGGAATAAAAAAATAATTACAAATATGTATAAAAAAGTAAAAATAAAATAAAAATATATGAAGTGGGAGTGTTGTAGGAATAGTGAATTATTAGTGAAGGTATTGTATAAATTATATTAGAATGTTGGATATCCATGCTTCTGATTCATCGCTACCTGATTGAATCATATATTGGGTCCATATTTGTGTAATCTTATTGGAATTATACGATTTCCAGTTGATATTGAGTGTATCGTATAGTTTTGGAGCTTAGAACATGTAGAATCTTTGGTAAAATGTCGTTGTTGCTCTCGGAACTGGTGTGTAGATGTTTGCTGTTTGTCTTGTATTGTGTCCATGATTTATTGCTTGAGGAGAGTTGTTGTTAGTATGGAAATATTGAATGAGTTTCAACATAAAGATTTGTCTTATATCTAGGACATTATATGTAACTATAATGTAACTCTAACTAGCAAATGTGATTTTTGATAAATTATTCATTAAAATAAATATAGATAGATAGTTACATGGCTATAGGATATGATTGGGTCCCAAAATCGAATGTTTTTATTAAATATTCTAATAATTTAAAGCGACTCATTTTTAACAGTAATGACATATTTAATATAATAAAGATACAAATTGTCGTTATATTAATTTCATGAAAAATAGTCAAGTATGTCAAATTTCTTTAAAAAAAAATCACTGAACAACCTTCTAATGTATCACGTATTACTTAGTTTTTTATTTTTTTATAAATGGAACATTGGATTTATTTTATGTTTTACATTATATTTATATTCTATTAATTGCATCCTGTTTTACTCTTTATATAATATTTTTTTTAACTTTTTATATACATTGAACATTGTATTTATATGCTATCTAATCGCATCTTGATTTACTCTTTATGTATATTTATTAGTATATTGAACACTACACTTTGTTTATTACTATACCGGAAGGGCACCGTCTGCTATAATACAGTAAAATACTAGTGCAGCAGGCAGGGTACCCAAATACATGTTTCACTTTACTGCAATGTTATCTGATTATAACAATATAATAACACACTGTACTGTACTATGAATCCAAAAAATAAATAATTATTTTTATTATTATTATTATTATTATCATAATGGATACGAAAAATATTTGATCTGTGTATTTGCCAAGGTATGTAATACAAATCTTAATGTACTCAAATGTCGATCAATATTATAATAACACAATTAATTGTATTAAAGATTTTACTACGAGAGCTGTGTCGTCTGCCTAGGATATTCGTGCACACATTAAAATAAATGTGTAATAATATTTATATTTGTATTATATCTATACGTATAAAGAGTTTTGGAAAAATATTAGAAATTATTAAAAACAATTAAAAATACACGAAATTAATTGGTGAAAATAATGTTTTGATAAAATTACTACCAGTTTTTTGAAGGAAAATTTATCATTTGCAAATTTTTTTCAGTGACATACTTACTTTGATGTAATATAATCAAGGAATGATATCTTTACCAATATAACGTGAATTAATAATTTATTTAATAAAATATCAATGGAATTACTGGACTGGCATGCAATCATATTTAATATAACTATCTAAAGAAAACCTGTAAACGTATAAAAACAAACAAATTAAATGTATCATTAAGAAAGATATACAGATGAAATCAATTTATCAAAAAAATATTTTTGACACGAACCATGAATCGTTCCTATCAGGGGAAGTACGCTGACCTATTACACCACGTCAACATTGTAAGTTAACGACAAATTTTCGAACTTATATGTTGCATTTTCAAATTGATACATCTGTTATTTCATTATTTGAAAGCAATCTACTTTATATTTACGGAAAATCTCAAATACCTTTGAGTAAAATCAGATAGGAGACACCACAATTAAATGAATTAATTAATTCATATTAAATTTTAGAAACATTATTACAACTTATATATTATTAAGGAGAACATACTATTACAGTTTTTCAGAACATACAACTTCACAATAATAATGTGTTCTCCTTAATAATGTTATTGCGTACAAGCATAGATGCCGGAAGAATTCGGGATACGGAAGGAATAGGAACTCACCATTATCCAGATTCTGCACACGTCTCCAAAATGTGGACTGTATATTTATTCACTATTTCGTTTTAGGTTACGACACAGTATAGACGCGACGTTTAAAATTAGTATAATATTGTAATCGTTTAGGTAAACGTTTAACCACACTGGCTCAAGGTCACCAATCGACTGATCGGCGGCGTGCCGGGAATGGGGGGAAAGGACAGTGCATTATTTTCGTTCAAAATAAATATTTATTTACACAAATAACTATATGTCCAAAACAAATGTATATAAACAGACTGAAAGGTGGGGAAATGCAATCAATATGAAGAATATACGAGTGAATAAATTTATAACTCTGAAATTAGTAAAACATATCAGAAATTATTAAAGGTAGCGTGGTAGATATAGAATTTAAAAAAAAAATCATTTGGAGCTTCAGATCGTTACTAAAAATGATTGTAGATACTTTTTTCAAAAGCTGTAATTAAAAAAAAAATGTTTTCAGTAATCTGTACGAGTATTTTAAGTATTGACTGTATTTAGGCAGTGTGTACGTGCTAGCGTAATATTAATAATCACTAAAAAAAATTAACCCTATATAATTTGGTAGACATACATTTTCGTAACAGGGTGTACACTTAGCCACACGTGACCACCCACATTTGTGAAGTAAAACACGTTTAAGTGTTCGCTCCCAAGTGCTTCTCTTACAAAGGAGAGTCCGGAGTAGCGGCCACATTCAGCCTTGCTGTTTTCTTTGTGAATAGTTTTTCTGACGTTTATTATTTCCGCCGAACACAGATGATTGTGTATATTTCGCCAAATTCTATTGGCCGAAGAAAGAGAGTCATTACGGTTTTGGACCGTTTGATGCGGGATTATTTTACGACCAGCGCTCGGTCCATTGTTCGGCAGCGGAGAAAAAAGAGCAAATTTCTGCATCATATTTCATTATTATTCATCAAAACGACTGTCATTATTTTTATAAAAATCATTATCATACTTTTACTTTATTTTATTTCTACTGTTATTATCGTTATGGCACGTTTACACGTAATGGCCTGCGTACACGATGATATCTCAATGAGGCTTTGATATGAGAGTCAATAAAGGTATGTATTATATAATAGGTACTAGAAGTGTCATTCTATATTAATGACGGTGATAATTATATCGTTTTGCGTTAAACTTTGTACTGTTCTTTATGGGCACTCGAGTCAAATCTCTAAAAGAAATATTATCCATGAACACGACCCATTTAAGATTGTCTCGGAAACTCGGCTAGAAAATTGCATAAGTGTGGGGGGGCAGGTGGTGAGAATAAAATGGAAACGTGCGGTTGGTGCAGTCATTTATTGTGACGGAGGATAGAACAGATAGTGCAGAAGATCTGCGCGTGCGTGAAATATAGAGAAGTGAGAACTGCGGAGCGTTGAGGTTGAAGAGTAATAGAGCGAGTCGGCGGTGTTCGGTGTCGGCCTCGCCGGTCTCGAGCGCCGTGGCAGGGCAGCGGAATGGGATATTTGTAGCCAGACTATGGCGGCAGCACTTTGTCGCCGGCTAGGTATTGAATGCGAATGTCCCTGGTATCGATGCCGGCTGGGATCGGCGGTGAATTTGAATCGCTGTCCCCATCAAGTATAGTACAGAGTTGAGCGCGGAGCTTATTACGCAGAGTTAAATGAACAACTAATATATACCGACAAATCGCTGAGGCGAGAGATCTTTGGAAATCTATCGCCTTCACTGTCATCATCACCGCCGATGACCCTGAACGCATCTTGATTATGCAGGTGCGTAAAACAGAGCTTCTGACAGCCGTAAAAAAGCACCCAGTACCGACATCGGGTGCCAATACGAATGCGTCCACAATTGACTCTCGTGAGTAACGAATGATTATTGGGGAATCCACTATTCATACATAAGCAGATTCATCTTTCACTCAATCTGCCAAATCCTTCTGATAAAACATATACCCACACGCACATCCACGATCTCATAACCATAATTCTCATAGATTAAAGTCTCCTGTACACGCGCCATTACATTGTTCACATTATTAAAACACGTTAAATTATACCATTTACAAAAGAGAGGCGAAGGACAAACACCGAACATAATATAACACAGTCCACGCACACTATATCTAAAAAACACAGAATTGCTAATTACACACAAGTAATAGAATTCCCAAATCCAATGAACCAGTATAATTCATTTGCGCAACAACTATTCGCAACCACGTACAACGTAGATCATTGCTCAGTGAAGTGGCAAAGTCTATATTTTGAGTATATTTATCCAGGCCCGGCGACAGGGGAGGATTACGAGAACAACTGTATCAGGCCCCGATATCGAGAGAGGCCTCATAACGTAACAGATAATTAGATTATTTTGTAATAAAAATTTATATGTGAGTAAAGAACGGGGCAATAATGTTTATTATTTACAAGTTTGCAGAAAACATTTTACCGATTGGATTGTTGAACAAATGGTTCATGGACCTTTTACTAGTTACCCCGTGTGATATATAATGCCACTTTGAACATAGGCGGCTCTAAGGTCGTCAAATACAGAGTCCCAATATTTATATTACCGGGTCTGTATTTATCACCAAATTATATTCCAATTATTAGAACGATAAGTAATTAATAAATACAAAAAAAGCGTATTTTAAAAAATCAACAGCATATTGTATTCTTACTTTAAAAAATATATATAACTCACGTTTTATATACTAATTAAATGTATTAATTATGAAGATATATGTGTTTTTTTTTAATAATATATAAGTTGTATCAATGTGTCCAAAATTAATTGTTAATTCTGGCGTCTGCTATGATGGCTTTCAAATAATGGAACGATAGATGTATTAATTTGAAAAAAGTCTAACAAACAGGTTCGAAAGTTTGTCGTCAAAAATAGCATAGTTGGTAATGCACCTTTCCCTGATTAGAAAAGAGATCTAGGTTCGAATCCCAGTAGCGCAAACAATAATATTTTTCGATAAAATAGATTTTATATGTATATCTTTCTAATCAATATATTTAATTCATATTTAACTTGTATTTATATTAATGTTAATCCATAGTGAAGAATAGCTATACAATTTTCTTTACATCACATGAATATAAACAACGTTATTCATTGGAATTATGAGGGTTTGTATAATTTTTTCCACGATTCTAATAATTCTAAGTATTCTGTTTCAATACTAATGTTATTAATCATTTTTGCATCTGCCTAACGTCTTGGTACTAGACATAGATCGGATCCGGTGAATCAGATTTTCTCGTCTATCCTTACATACATACATATATTACATACACTCATTGTACTTAATTTCTCAAATACATAATCTTAACAGATGAAATTTAATACATAGTCATCTCAACCCAGGATTTATTCTCACGCTTAAAAAAATATACATTATCGAAGGTCATGCTCGTGTAAATTAAAATAATATATTACATGTATCAAGATAATAAATTATTTTATGTAGGAAAGAACTGAAAAAATGTCTTTTTTTTTGCTTCCCAAGCGGTTGGTAACATCGGGAACGGATGGCAATATTCCGATTCCAATCTTCGCCTGAGTCGTCTACCGTGCTGAGTATCTTAGATTTATTATGGATAATCTCGTCAGTTAGCGTACAAATATAAATAATGATATCTGTGTAAACGCTGTGGTTAATTTATAAAAAAAAAAAATATTATTCTCAATAAATTTTTAGTATCGTTTCTCAGATCAAAAGGCCACTGTCTTTCTTAGTCTCATTCTGTAAGATTTAAGTTCGTAATCTGTTCGGGATATTTTTAGTAAGTTGTAACATAGATATATTCGTTTCGTTTTCTCCACTCGGTGGCGGAACATCATTTTTTCATACCGTTACTAACTTCACGCACGCGAATATTATATTTAATTTTTAATAAAATGATATTTCAGCTGTCATTTTAATAAAATTTTATTGTGATAGCCCTTTTGTGAAATATTAAATATGTCAAAAATTAATATCGGCCGCGTATAATGTTGTTGTCACACGTCCGCGTCCAAATTCCATTCTCGACCCATTCCTAATGCTTGTCCCTCAGTGTGATTTGGAAACCTGACGCCATCAAGCGTCACTGGATCAATATTGGATAATTGTTTGATCTCGACAACACAATATCATTCGTGTTGTGGACCAATTACCTCCAGTGCAATGGAGCGCTGTTTTATGTGATCTTGTATTGTGATCATATTGTTTGTTGTTTGTGTGTGCCGTGGGTGAACTATAACATCACAGTCTTCAGTCGGGAGCGGCGTCCGTCGACTATCCTCGTGCATGCAGTGTGTGATTTCGGCGGCGCTACCATGGATTTCGGAGGCATCATACTTGAGGTAAGGCGAGCATTACTTCAAAATACCGGTTTCCGGTCCTTCGATAAAATTATTTTTCTCCCATCAACCTCTTCCTATGTCCGTATCCCGACATTCCTTCCCCACCCTGCTGTAATTTCGACTTACAACCAGAATTATCGTAATCCATTCTACGGGACGTGCAATCGGAGATTGCATACAATGCAAACAAGTTTTTTTCAAATAACTCATCACTAAAGATTAAAAGTGAATTCAATACAACAACGTTAGTCGAAAAAGATTATAGCCATAGTAAGGTGAGCCAGCATAGACGATGGCAAAGGTTGCACCCAAAGAAGGGAATGGAAGGGTATCGAAAAATTATGAGCTATTCCCACCAAACCAAACTATTGATTCCATTACTAACTGTTTAGAATTGGTCGAACTGAAGGAAGCAATCGATAGGAAGAAGTCAAAGTTAGCCAATAGAAACACCATCACAACGCCAGATCTTGCAATTCTATGGAGACTCGGCAACAATTGTTGCATCTCGGTTGGGATGCCTTAGAGCATCCACCATAAGGTCCGGAACTTGCACTTTCTGAATATAATTTAGTCCAATTTGTATAGAATTATTTTAATGGTATTAAGTTACCAAACATAAATTCCTATCAAAACCACGTGAATTAGTTTTTGCACAAATTGTAGGAATTCTAGAAGAGGTGAATCCTTCAATTACCTGAAAGATAAAAGGTCATAGATTGAAGTGGGGTATTTATAACTGATTATAAATATTGACAAAAAAATTATTTTAATAACACAGAAGAAACGGAACGAATATACGCTATAACCCAATATATAAATTTCACTGTCCTCGTGTTCAGCAAGGCAGATTGGTGGATCCTCATAATATGACTACTGTTGCTTGATCTGTCAAGGGAGATCGTCCTTCGTGGTCGCGGATCACAAGATTCATTAAAATATGCTGCAACCAACGTGAAGACATAGGAATCGAATTTTTTTTTCACGTTAATCAAAATTGATGTTAAAAGAAATAACAATTACAACAATAGAAAGTCATAAATGGTAAACAGTTCGGTAACGATGGAGCCGATAGATAATCCATTTAAATGTTTAAAATGGAAATGATCTTTATCATGTCTAAAGTCATCCTAGAAAATTGAGTCATAAAGTCATAAACAGTACATAATTTGGTGACGATGCGGCGGCCGGTACATTATTTTGTTCTTCTATGCGAAATATTTTCATGTTAAGTGTATTTTGTTCCAAAGCATTTTGTAGAGACTTGAATATTTTTACATATTAAACGATTTTACTGGAGGCTTGGTGGTGGAATTAAACGCGGGTTTGTGTACAGTACTTTGTTGAGTAAGGAATAGTACAGAAGATAGTGGAATACGAAGAGATAGCGGGTGAGTTGGTGGCGCTCGGTTTCAGTCTGGACTGTCGAAGAACTATCGTAAGCGTGAGCGATCGAACCATACTGAGCGCGGGTTCTCTCCGAAAGCCCTGGTCCCCCGAGTATAGATGTCGTCCGCGTAGTCGATCAGCTGGGGATGGCGACGGTGGTGGCGTATTTGAATCGACGTCCATACGAACATTTTCTATTGTACATAGTAACACGTATTTAATTAAAAAAATATATCGATGTTTATAATATAAGCTTTGCGGTTGAAAATAAATATACTTTGTATGAGCTATTTCGATCATATCGAAGTGATTTGTACAAAGTTTTTTTTTTTAATGAATTAATATTATATCTTCTTGTTCGTAAAGGACATTCCCTTGTCGCTGTATTTCTATAGCCCTTTTGATGGGTCAGATAGAATACTAGCGACTTGAATCGCGCTCAAGCCTTCCCTGATGGTGGGTGGCAGTGCCATCAGATAGCCATACTAGACAGCGGCCAAAAGCGGTACAAACTAGCTAGGCACTAGACGGTGACGTAGCAACGGTATGACTGCAATGTAGAAAGCAAAATAAAATAACATTATGCTCTTAAAATATAGCAATGAACACATCTTTACAAAATAGGTTTTCGTATATTTTAATATTGGGAATATTAATGAAATGTGAAGATTAGGTGAACGAGCATATGTTGAAAGTGATTTACGCTCACTGGCTTCTCAGAATAAAGGATATAGAGGAACGAAGCATTTAACTAACCTTGCATGAAACTTAACTTGAGATCCATGCTACATTACTGACGGCTCAAATCTCGGATCACTTGGAGTCGTAACACTTGAAACACGAAACCGTCTAAACGACCTAACTATCGCGCACTATTTAAACTGTTGAATCTATTGTAAGTTGATAATGGGCTGGTAGCTTAACTTACATGCATTATCAGACCGTGCTGAAGGTTTTGAACATTGAGCTAACTGCTTATGTATTGAGTAGACAATGGAGAAACGAAGAATAGGTAATTCAATATTCAGTTGAAATAGGTGGATTTTTCTTTATAAAGTAGAGAAATATTCTTAATATTTTAAAACTAAGCTTATGCTATGAAAATAGGACTAACTTGCTAGTCTCCTGGAACCAGGCTCAAACCCTTGACCACTAAATCACTAGGATAGCGTCTTAATCATTAGACCAACAAGCTATTCAATTTATGTTACTAATTAATATTGAACCATTTATTATATTTTTATATATCAACAAATTATATTCGTACGTAGTATAAAATCCAATTGTCCTAACAATTGATGCCAAAGAACCAATCGGCTATCACTTGTTGGAATACACCGAAGTTGTGACTACATCATATAGTTATAATATGTTAAATATGAGGTATTCAAGGGTTGAGTATAATGTTAGAAATAAAGTTTATTGGTTATCCCGCATCTGTTGGTCCTGAGAAGAATCCCAACGTTTCGGGTAAATCTCATTACCCGTCTTCAGGGAAGCCTTTTCGGTAAAGTGTTGTTATATAACGATCGAGAAACACGTCTTTTCAGGCCGGCAGTTAAACGCCAAGTGAGATCACTAATTCTCTAATTTTATGATGTGAAATATTTCACTGACAGAACACGCCGCGCATGGACCACTAGTTTTCTACACAAAAGGGCTATTGTATTGATGAGTAAATACTGCTAAGTATTTTATTTCTAGGTATTACTAATTTTGTTATTAAATTATTTTTACATTATTTGAATTATATTTCATAATCTGCGAAAGATGTGAGCTCTTCAAAGAAATCCGCAACTCGATAAATAAATATATTTAAGTGTTTACATACACGGCATGTAATTGGTTTTTAGGTTTGAAATGATTTACTGAAACGAAAGTAACGAAATAAATACAAAATGAATCATTGAATCGGTAGCAAAGACGGAGTTTTTCAATTCGATTATATTCGGTCGTTCTCGAGAAACGAATGTAAATATTGTGTTTTACGAAATGGTCCATATTCCCTTGGAACAGAAATCTTCCGATAAAAAATACATTTTAAATGATGACTTTATAAATTTGACACCACTCTGGGAGGGTTTAAAACATTAACGTCGGGAAAAGAGGGCGCGGAGGCTATGGACAATCTTTCTTAATTTTGATTAAGTTCATTATAAATATTATTCCAGGCCAACGTAAGTACCGTCACTTAGACAAACAAAATTGGCTCTTACGAATGCAAAGGGTTGTTCTCCCAGCGGAGGGATGAAAATGGTAATGTAAGATTGTTTGCACAATACGTACTGCCCTATTTCGCTTAAGCCGGATGTTTTATACTCAATACACCTCGTTCAATTTGTTTTTACGATGTTGGCAATGTCATGCAGTTTGGGTAAGCCGCGAGGGTGGTACCGACATGTTCTCGCAGCGGACAGATTTTTCGGTGAAAATGTTTCAATTTCTTTTAAAGAACCATTCACCACAATTTCTTCGATGAATTCACGATTAAGGGAAACTTTTTTCAATTTTTTTCGATCTTGTCTCTTCAAGGTCGTAAAATTCTAGCAAATTATATCGATTGTCTCGATTATAGAAACAGAACTGTTTACCATCACTACTAAAGATACTCGTATAATTAACATATTAAACGAGAAGAAATTTTGCTTTTATATTTAATATCGACCGATTTCGTTGATTAATACACATTCCGTTCGTTTTATTTATGGTTTTTAATACTGACAACGACAGCTTTCACCTTGATTACGGCTTAGTTTTAGTTTTGTTACTTGTTATTTAAAGCGTTACAAAAATCGAAGATCAAATATATATATATCAAAAAATTTATCTTAAAACTATAATATAATGTAAAATTACAATCTAATATCTATTATAGCTATGATAAGATACAAAGTCATGGAAAGAACTTAGTAATCATCAGTATTTTTTAAAACAAATTAGATGAATCAATTAGAAGATATACGGAAAAAAATCTATCTATTAAAGCTATCTTCCGGGAAGTAAAAGTTCCGGGTTCGTATCCTATTGATAACCTAATATTTTATCGATAGTTAGATTTTGTCCTAAAATTGCAGTTTCTTAAATAATCTTAATTAATCACATCAACTAATTTGTTTCAAATATCGTAGAATTATGTTCCAAAATTACAACATTACAATAAAATGTGTTTACATTAAAATATATAGTTAATTTTTTTTTGCTGAAAAGTATGCATTAAAAAAAATATACATATATTTTTTTTTCGATAGAAATACTACATATTGCGAAGATTCACGTATATGTATTTTACATAGTTTTATATTTAAGATATTTGTGGTTTTGTGTCTTTTATATCTTTAAGTAGTATTATATTTAGGATATTTCTGGTATTGTGTCACACCGCATATAAACTATTGTTCATCAAAACTATTTTTGGAAAATAAAGTTGAGAAGAAAATATTAAAAAATAAGAACTATTTTAAGATGTAATAGACATACAAGTATACTAAATACTAAATTAATGTATTAATTATAAATATATACATATAAAATCAATTTTGTCGAAAAATATTGTTTTTGCGTCACCGGGATACGAACCTGGATCTCTATTTCCAATCCGGGGAAGTGCACTACCATTGTGCTATAACGCTAGTATTTTTCTTGACAAATTTTCGAACCTATATGTTACATTTTTCAAATTAATACACCTGTCGTTCCATTATTTGAAAGCCATCTATCTACATTATTTTTACAGAATCTCAAATACCTTTGAGTAAACCGACTGCAGACGCATCCCGGTGACGCAAAAACAATATTTTTCGACAAAATCGATTTTATATGTATATATTTATAATTAATACATTAATTTAGTATTTAAAATATCACAGACCGTCTGTTCTGAATAATTACAACTTCACAATAAGAATGTGTTTTCCTTAATAATACAAGTATACGTTATATGCTATAAGAACTAACATTAATGACAGTTAAGCAAAAAATTATATAAAATGTTCCAGTATTGATACACAAAAATGGGGTTTTCGACTTCCACAAACAAATATGGCAGGAACACTGAACAGTTTATACTATAAAGACTTCAAATTATTAAATGAACAGCCAGCAAATGTGAAGGAAGCAACTAGTTTCGATAATTTTTGTATGTTAAGTGCAGAATATGTAGTGTCTATGATTAAAAACTGGACATTTTTCGTGTGTTTATTTTCTTTTGTATTTTTAATCTCTTTATACCTAATGTTAATTGATATACAATGTAATTTAATATATTATTTATTTTATATATTAATATATTATTTATTTAAAATGTTTTCTAAAGTGTTGCATACTAGATGTAAAAATATTATATAATTTTTACAACTAAATAAAGAATATATTAACATATTTAAAACATATTTTTTCGGTTGAAATTATTCTTAAAACAAAAATATTTTGAAAATGGTAAAAAAGTTTGAAGTTTCGCACTAACGCAGTATTTGACGGAATAATATCATTAACTTAAAATCATTTTAATGAAATCAGGTTATTATGAATCTAAATTAAAAGTTTTTAGACATAAGCGGGCTGATTAATTTTCTTTCTTTTACTCTTTTTAGAGTGGTCGTGCCCGGTAAAGTCATTCTGCAGGGGAGTTCCGAGCGGACAAGATCTATTGTATTTATGGTGTATTCGTCGGGTGAATTATCGGTGGAAGCCTTCACAGGACCTGTCTAACGCGTGGGTGATCCACCAATCCCCTTTAACTTAAACCACCATCATTCTACCTGATCCTCTAGCCTGGTGATGCTGATGCAGCCAAAGTACTTGAGCATACACGATCATATAATCGATGGTAGACATGCCTAGTTGGATAGTCTGTTTAATCAGACCAAAATATTAGATACTGACATTTTTAGCACAGAAAATAAGATATATTTTTTTAATTTATACACAATATTTTTAAAAATCAAATAAAATTAATCAATTAGAAATATACACAGAAACAATATATTCGCTACAGCAATTGAATATATTTTTAACATATAGACTTTTTCTTTTTAGTTGATTAATCTAATTTATATTAAAATACTACAGAACTATGTTCTGAAAATGCAACTTAACAACGAAAATGTGTTCTCATTAGAACAATGTTTAATTTACTTGAAATATATAATTAAATAAAATAAAATAATGTTCTAGTTTTAATTAATTATTAAAGAAAACGCATTCTTTTTGTGAAGTTGAAATTATTCAGAACATAGGTCTGTGATGTTTTAAATACTAATTTAATGTATTAATTATAAATTTATACATATAAAATCAATTTTTTCGAAAAATATTGTTTTTGCGCTACCGGGATTCGAACCTGGATCTCTATTTACAATCCGGGGAATTATACTACCGATTGTGTTATAGCGCCAGTATTTTTCATGACAAATTTTCGAAATTCTAGTTTTAAACCACTTTACTATGCACATGTACTAAAGTCAACTAGTTTCAGTTGGACTCAACCTTCTTCAGGAGAATATAGTATAGACTAACCTTAGTACAGATATTTTAATATAAAGTTAATAAGACAGAGCAATAGCATATCGGAGTGGGACAGAGTATCAAATAGGGGGTGGGAGAGAAGGGTAGGGATTACATGGAAACAACTATAATATCGGATTATTGGATAGATTTATTTGGTTATTTAGTATCTGGCTATTATTATTGAGGGATTTATTAATTTATGTAACACTTGGGCCCCTGTATTTTTATTAAAAGTATGATTAGAATTAGTAAAGTGCTCGGAAAATTCCGAAAAACCTATATTTGTTAAGCATCTAATATGTTATTTTATTGTAATGCTTACGTTCCTCGATGTTTTGCCTAAAAAGAAATCTGAACAATCGTTACACTTAAGTTTATAGATGCCAGAATGGCTTAGTATGTCTTTACAATTAGTTAAAAGTTTTTCTAAATTATTATTAGTATAGAAAGCTGGCTTTATCTCTTTTGGGAGTTTAGATGTACGTAATTTAGAAAAAATGTATAAAATTTTGCGCCATTAGAGAGCTTGGTTATTAGAATTTATAGCTGGAGAGCCGCTATACAGGAGTTCATTTGTTGCAATATGGCGATGTTTTTTTAATAAAATTCTGTCAATTATAAGTTTGATTGTAGAGAGTTCATTGGAAAAGTTATTATTGGATAATGGAATGATAATAAGGCGGTGGATCATTTAGTAAAAAACAGTGTTTATACGAAATTAGATGGTTGAATGTATTATGGATAATGTTGTCAATAAAAGTAGGTTGATTTTAGTATATGCATACAATAAAGTAGTTTAATACTAAAAAATTATTCAATTTAATTTAATTTTTTTTTTTTTTTTTTTTTTTTTTTAAATAGAGATGCGTACACGGAATACATGTCACATCAATATTCTTACTATTTTCAAACTAAGCTAAATGCTTGTGCTATGAAAATAGGACTAACTTGCTGGTGTCCTGGAACGAGGCGCGAACCCCCGACCACTAGATCACTAGGCCAACGTCTTGACCACTACACCAACAAGCTACTCAAATTATAATTATAATGTCAACACCCTATGTATAGTTTTGTTAATATTGAAATAATTTTGATGGTGTTCAGATTATTACTAGCTAGAAAGATGGTTTATGGATGCGCAAAAATAACATCAATATAAATGTGGTTCCACGGCACACACAAACAATATATACTATGATCACACAAAACACAGTACTGGTGCACATTAAGTGTCCACATCGCAAATGGTATCATGATGTTGAAATCGAACACATATCGCTCAAGTTGACGTCTGTTGACGTCAAGGTCACATTTCACACTAAGGCAAGCAAATCGAAAAGGGGTCGAGGGTAATAACATTGGTCGCGGCTGATATGAAAAGACGCGCTAAAAATATATTAAACGAATTCGAAACACACAGTATATTCAAGTAAACCAGATTTCGGAAGATAATCCTGTTAGAAGCCTCAACTCAAGTGAAGATATGTAGAAGATTGTGGATGAGGCGAGACTTGCGTCAGGGCAGAAAAGTATGGCGTTTTATTATCTCTACTTACTCCTTCGAGGAAACGGCGTGATCGTAATTTAGTCAGTTAGTTACTCACACTTACTAGTACACTATATACGTCAGGTGAGATGTAAGAGATTTAGTAAATCACTAGTATGAACATCGACACCATGCAGCGGTCTCTTCATGTAACTATGGACAGCAACACCTAGAAGGCAAAACTTAATACAGGAATCAATGTCTGCGAATTCTGAATCTGCAGTTAAGTTGTTGGACGTGCACATTGATTCAGATAATTCAATGAGTAAACAAATCAGTAAAACTGTCAGTGGATGCTTTTATCAACTGAGAAAGATTAAAAGTATTTGGAAACATCTTCCTTTTGAGGCAGCCCGTCTACTTATAAACGCATTTGTGGTGTCACGTGTGGATTATTATAGCAGCGCCTATGCTGGCCAGCTAATGTTTTAGCTGGATAGATTACAATCCATTCTACGGATAATATATGGAGTTTCCAAATTCTCTCATATAACATGCCTTTTACATCAGCTACATGGCTCCGATTACATGAAAGAGTTGAATTTAAATTGTGGTGGTTGATGTACAAGGTGACACACAACATGGCGCCTCTGTATCTTCAAGAACCTCGTATCCCAGACAATTTGAATGGTAGACGTAAAACTCACAGTTCAGCCTCTACTTCAGCCACAGGAAGGGTTGTAGAATCGACCAGCCGTTGCCAGAAGCCTAAATTTAGTGAACAGACATTTGCGGTGGCAGGCCCAAAAGCGTAGAACTCTGCACTACGTCATAAGAAACAGTGCATTAGAGACTTTATTTAAGAACAAACTAAAAACGCACCTTTTCTATATTTCATCATTTCCATAAGTGAAAATAACAATTTTTACAGTTTATGTGTAAATCGCCCTTGAGATGAAAGTTTTTACGAAAATGGCGCTATACAAATTATCCATTATTATTATTAACCACTATTTATTATTATTAACATAAATAATGAGACAGTGCGTTACACCAATATTTTAACAAAAAAAAATGTGCGATAATTAAGTAAGAAAATGTATTTTGTAACATTTCATTTCTAAGTTTCAAATATTGTTACGGAAACGCAAACCACGTGATTCTTCAGACCACGTTCGTCGTATCATTATATATATAAAAGTTTCAAGTGATAATTCCTCCCTACCTTAAATAATACAATAATGTAAACCTAACCTAAACTGGCTTAATTTAACTCAACCTAAATTTTCTTCTATTTTCCGCCTTGGGTAGATTAGCAGAGGGCGTAGCCTTATACCGATATTAGATTCCAAAGGAAGTTAAATTATAATATAGTTAAGTAAGTGCAAGAGATTAATTCGAGCTAAAGGTTTACTTATTTTACGCTTCTCGTAGAAATGAGAAATGTCATATATTACAAGTCTCTTATACATCATCGGTGTCGTATTCATATAGTACACCGGTGGGGAATGCACTCAAAGAGCTTCCGCCTTACGATGAAAGCCTTATTATTAGTGTCCCCACCTCTGGTTAAGATGAAATTTATGAAGAGAGAATCCTGCAGCTTTTAACATATATGCTATATTTAAACTGTGATTCGAGAAGGCTTTTCCGATCTACAGATACTAAAATATACACATATTTTGCTACTGATTTGAACTCGGTATAGAGACGATTACATTTTAAAAACATATATTTTGATAATATACGCATTAACATTAATCGACAAATTTTGATTCTTGCATGTAAATTTTTAGGTTATTTTTACCGTTAGAAGCGTTACAATGAATCGATAAAGCACCGGTAATGGAAGGTTTCAGGATCACATTTTAGAGGGAACTATATTTTTTCCATACATTTATTTTTTCTGTATCTTTCTTAGTGACGAATGATTTGTTTTAATTTGTTATAAAATCTAATCTAAAATCGCAACATAGCAACAAATGTGCTTTTATTTTAAAATAAATTAAAAACATTATACTATAGTTGTACACCTACATTATTAAAGTGTTGTCCAATAAATAGTTTTCAATACAAATTAAATGTATTAATTAGAAAAATATATATATGTATATATAAAATCAATTTTATCGAAAAATATTGTTGTTGCTATCGGGATTCGAACCTGGATCTCTGATATATGAAATATATCACATATAATATATGTTCTATATTTTAATTTCTGATAAATTATCAAATTCACTTAATGTTGTGAATTGCATGTGACCGAAACTGTTCATGAAACTGTATTGAATTTTTCGTCTCTAAGAGTAGTTCTAAATGAATACACAATGCGTTGTATTTTACACGGAGATAATACTAAGCAAACTAATGCATCAATCTTTATAACAAATTTCTAGACAATAATATTTTCGTTAGAAGCTGCTTCAGAAAGGCCACACACTGACGCAATATGCAACACGCAATAGGAGCATACTAACACGCAACCAAAGCAATCTAACCTTGTATAAAAACAAATATTACTAATTCAATATTAGCAAAATTACATTGTGGCCCATTTTATATAAATAATACGATGAAACACATTGTTTAGAAATTTTGGGTATAGAAATTATATGAACAAATACTAGGGGTTTACAGTTAAATAGATTTGAAATTTTAGAAGTAAGAAAAAGTGTTAATAGCAAACTAATATTATAAATAACCAAATCTTTTTTGTAAATGGTCACCGTTTAAATTTGTTTTCACAGTAGTTTCTACTTAGTTACCCATTGTTAGAATGCGAAATTACCCAAAACAATATTTTGTTCAAGGATACGTAAGCAATTAGTTGAAGTAAGGGACGGAGGATAATAAACATCGGTATTGTTGAACGCACGATACGGCGTGGGAACGGCTGTAAGGAAACTGGCGTACATGACCATAGTCACGTCGGCAAATGTACCATAAGGGATGCATCACTGTCATGCGTCAGTCTTTCTCCAAATCCCAGCCGGGAGAGATCGATCCATATAAATACGGGATCTAGTTTTCAATTAGAAAATAAAATCAATATCGTCTCTGATATAACAAGCAAGCGTTTTGTAATTTGTGATTCCGGGGAAAATTTAAACTGTGCGCCTCGAGTTTAAGCTTAAACTGTGATGTTCTCTGTGTTTTTTCGTTGATGTAAAAGTATAAATAGGGTCCCGGTGGATCTATATGAAAAAAAGACAATCAACGTAATTTGATGTAGTGAGAATAAATTGTCGCTATCAGGGGAGACGATATCATATACGGCACGCACAAATTACATAAGAACATTGCGTTCAGAGTCCTGGTTTGCCTGGATAATTGGGCATCGTCTGGTGGTCAATCAACTATAAGTCTGAACTCGGTCACCCTACGCTGGCACCACAACTATTGGCCAGACTTCACGTCCAGGTTCCAGGACCATCATCTACATGTGGAAGGCGTCTCTTAAGAGGTAATCCCTTACGTGAGGGACCTTCATAATCTACATCAGACAAGCGCCAACATCAACAATTCTAAGCGCCAACATAGATAACTTTATGCTGGCATGATGGGCACCTAATTAATCTTTATTTAATTGTAAGTATTTTTGAATTGTCTTATTAATAAATAATCAGGTAAAATGCTCATTTTCCACTTTAATACATGCAAGTTACAAAATATAGATAATAAACTTTATTGTAAACGATGACATTTTGTAATTTCATTTCATAACCATTTGACTTCAAAATATTTAAAAAATAACCAGTTAGGCTAGATGCCTCCCCCCTGAACATGAAGCCGAGGCAGAGAAAAATCACCTAACACATTCTTTTGAAGTCTGATCGACAGTTTTAAATGTATCTATTCTATGTATTTTTAAAGTTTATAGCATTAACTTTGTGGTTAGATATAATTAAAAACTTAAACAAATAACCAACTTTGTGTAAACCGCTGTATCTTCGTCAGGATGAACGAGCAACTAACTAATCCTTAAATAAATACGAAAAGAATTTAGCTATCGGACGGGGGCGTGGCCAGTCTCGATGGGAGGGGAGATAAATACATTAGAAAGGGGAATATATTAAAGAAGGGTATTTGTAAGATTTAATTGATTATAAATTATATTTTTTTTGTAATTAAGTGATTTTTGAATTTATAAATTAAAAAAAATCTAATTCGGTGTGCTTTTTTATCTAGTGGTATCACTCGCTTAGTGATCAAGTGAGGCGGGTTCGGGCCTCGTCCTAGTTGACCACCAAGTTACTCCTATTTTCTTAGAACAATAATTGTACAGAGAATTTGATGACGTAGCAAACAAAACAGAACAATTTTATGATAAAATAAATATGTAGCGCCTAATTCCAAAACCCCCTAAAACGATTTTATATGTTTTGAGTTATGAATGAAAACGTATATTTTGAAGGCAAATGTACAAAAAGTTTGCCTTTTTTTTAAAGAGATGATTACATAATGTATAATTTTTTTTTCTGTATATGTAGTTCTGGCAGCCATACTGGATTTTAGATCACGTGATCATCAACAAGCATTGAGATTGGTTGATTTCATTTTAGGGGGAATAGCAACTTATACTCTGTCTGCTTTGTGGCATTTTGGTACTAACCCTGCTTTTGAACATGCAATATCAATGGATTTAAGTGGCTTTTGCGAGAAACAATTTATTCCGCATGTAGCAAACAAAAATGTCTAAAAAACTGCATATTTTACTTTAATTATCCCAAATCCGTTTTAGGGGTTTTTGGAATTAGGCACTACGTATGGCCATCAGACTTCTTATTATATATATTGGCTGCTCATCACAGCCTAAAAATACTTTCAATATATAGTACTACAATGGATAAGAATTATACATTGATACTAACTATATTTAAAAATGAAATTTCAAAGCGAAGATGAGAATATATGGAAGAGAAAAATTAAATTATTAATTAAATACATGCATGAATGTAGAAAACATAGGATCATAATTCATAGTAAAATAATGCAAATAAATGCATAATATATTTAGTTTATGTAACAATTTACAATATAACTTGAATAATATAAAAGTTGTGGGAACGCTTGAAAGTTGTAGCTACCTTTAGACTGATCGGTTCGAAGGTTTCAGGTTGCAGAAGGCCATCGTAATCTTCAAAGTAATACCACCGCCGCAGAGGAGCTGCTCGGTTTATTTTATAGATATTACAGCATATATAAAATATATAATAGCATATATATATATGTAGTGCTGGAGAGATTGGTTAATGATTAAGGTATCAATGATATTTTTCGGTTGTTATTGAACAAATCTAATTATGTGTAATGTTAGATTGAACTATCCCTTCTTCTGTATAAAAATGGTTTTAGTGACGCAAGTGCAATAAATTCACTAATTGAGAATAATTTCATATAACAGTGACATTATAAACATGCAAGAAATAATTCACAAGCAAAATTGAATGGTATATAAAAAAAACACTAAGAAAATAAATAATATAAGGAATAAAACAATATTTTTTAATAAAATAATTCAATCACAATTAAAGTCTATTATTAAAATATCATTTTAGTTATAAACAAGTCAGCTAAATTAAAGTTTTTAATATTTTACAAATTTTTCATTTATTTATTTCTCTATTCTTAATATAAATAGTGCTTACATAAGTAAGACATCAAAAATATCTCAGAACCTGACACTTATCGCACAAATAAATAACAACAGTAATATTTTAAAAATACAAATTAAATGTATTAATTAGAAAGATATGCATATAAAATCAATTTCATCGAAAACTATTGTTGTTACTACCGAGATTTGAACCTGGATCTCTTCCAATCCAGGGAACGTGCATTATCCGATTATGCTATACCAACACAGTAAACGACGACAAATTTTCGAACTTATATTTTACACTTTTCAAATTAATGTATGTATGCAACATGTAATAAGATGTGTTGCTATTGAGATTCGAACCTAGATCTCTTCCTATCCGGGGAAATGCAGTAACCAATTATATTATAATAATTTTTGATAAAATTGATTTTATATGTACATCTTTCTAATTAATAGATTTAATTAGTATTTAAAATATCACAGACCCACGTTCTGAATAATTACAACATCGCAATAATAATGTGTTCTTCTTAATAATAATATTTTACCTCACAGAATTACCTGAAGCTAAACATTAAGATCGTAAACATTCAAATTATACAAATAAAAGATTAGTGATTTCACTTAGCGGTGAACTGCCGGCCGACAGTTTTATGGCTTTAAAGGCATTTTTATACTTTTATGTTGTATATATTTGTATATACATTGCATATATGTATTCTAATCAGAAGATTCTATAATAATACTACATAATTAATTTTAAGAGTGTAAATTAATAATTTGCAATAAATTTTTTAATGTGATTCGTTACATTGGATAAGATTAAATCTGAGATTTCACTCACCCTTAAATTTTCGTATTTAAATATTATAATTTCAGACAAAATATTAAAACTTTTATAAAAAAACGGTCCTTATTATTGAAGTATTGATTATAAAATATAGAAAATACCCTTTTGATACTGATAAATAAGAGAAAAATGTTTTTTTTATGCAGTTACAGAGAACTTGTGAAAGAAGGTACACTCCATCCGGCTTCCGCTCGCATCCCCTGCGGTCACGAGGGTGGCTGGCGGGGGCTATGACGCGGGGGGTGTGAGGATTCGCGGGGGCAACAGCCGGCGCGATTTTTTCCAGGTGGGGGTAATTTATTCAGGTACGTATTCAATGACAATATGTGATGTGGTGTACGTCGTTGCCATGGCAATGGGGCTAGATTCACAAGGTTCTAATTCAATCTTGTGAATAAAAACTTGAAGAAATTTAAAATTTGGATAAAAAAGTACAATTTATATATAACGTAATACATAGTTGATAAAATTTAACTTATAATCACTAATAATTTTTTAAAAGTATTATGTGTCAAAATAATATTCTTTAAATAATTCAGTACCTATTTAATCTTTGCTAATTCCATATTTACAATACAGGTGTATGCAGAATTATTAAAAGTACTAATTAGAAGGTGATTTCTTTGATAAATATTTTCTACGTATAAATGTTTATTTTTAAAGAGAACACATTATTATTGAAAAGTTGCAGTTTTGGTTTGCACATAGTTCTGTAGTATCTTAATTAATTTAAAAAATGGAATAATAAATGTATTAATTTGAAAAAATTGCAGTATATAAGCTCGAAAATTTTTCATCAACTTACTTGGTCGCCGTGATGATCTAGCTTCGAATCACCGTAGCACCTAATTTTTTTTTTCTGTATATCTTACTAGTTGACACATTTAATTTGTAATAAACGTTTATTAAATGAAAACATTGATTTCGCATAACTCTCAGAAAATAGTAATATTTATCGCGCATGAGGTGCAGTGTTTCGTGATATGTTCCAAGTAGGCAAGTTATTTATATAATAGAAAATAGTTAGTTAATATAACTCATTTAAGTTTTACAATTATATTCAACTGTTCCCTTTCAACCGTAATTAAAAACTTGTACCTCAATTATACAAAATAAACTAAGTATTAAATTACTGTCCGTGGAACCGCGTGAATCTAAGTTTGGCGGTAGATATAATTCGTCTGCTGGCTTCGTACTTTCCGAGAGAGCGGCAGTCTGTATTCAGCCGCGCGCCCGGCAGAGCGTTGCCCGCGAATTGCGAACGAGTGTGTTGTGCAAATTGCCAAGCGTCTACTTTAACAGGCGCATCGGACGGAGGGGAGCTTCACTGGTAAGAAAGTTTTTTGTTAACAGTTTTCTTGTATTTTTTTTTTCTATTTGAATCGAGTTTTATATCACAAATACTAGAATGTCGTTTCTGTAATCTCAGCTCCATCGAAAAAAAAGTGAAACGAAAGTTTTTAGAAAGGCAAGATATAATTTGTTTTATAGGAATATCTGACGAGAGTATAAAAGTTTTAGATGGCAATCTAAGTTGACATCCGTTAATAAAAATATCGCGCTTTTGACGTTACTTTGAAAAAATATTATTAAAAACTTTTATCCTTTTCAGTATAATATTCTAAATGTTTTAAACTTACAAAAATATTAAACATATTTTTAAAGTTTCAGATTTTCTGTACTTCCCAAGTTTATGGAAAAATATTTTTAAATGTTAAATGTTATTTAGTGAACTTCATCTTGACGAAATAAATTAAAAACATTTACGTTAAAATTCAGTTTCATCATTTAGATTTTAATCTATTCAAGTGTTTATTTATTATAAGGGTGTGAAGTAAAAAAATACGCGAAATGATCGAGTGAATAACCGTAAAATAAAGGTGTTTATCACGACTTTTTAAGTAGGATTCGGACTTCTGACGTTTGCTATCAAGGGTGTAGGTTTTAAGTACTAGAGATTACTAAACTAAATGTAAATGAGTTCAGACGTTATGCCCTTAATATAGATTATTCTCGGTATCACTCTCCTCTTCTAAGTATTCATTTTTAGCACCACCATCTCGGAAGGATAGTAATAATAACCAAGTTCAAAGTTCAGCTGATTACTTTATGTGGCTTATAAAAATATTATATTATAAATTAAAATAAACCAATATATTATATACGAGTCTTAAAAATTCATTTTAAGCATTTTAGATTATGTATAAAAATGTATGTATTATTTTAAATATTTTAAATTATATTTGATTTTTTTATTGTGTGTAATATGAACTTAATTCAAATTAACTATGGTACTTATTAAAAACGGCGTGTAATAATTATTATCATATACTTGTATTATTGATATTTTTAAATACCGCAATATTATCAGAAAAATATGTTATTTCAACTTATTTCTCTAAATCTATAGCTGTTTTTGTTTTATGGATTGTACATATCTGTCAGTGTAGATTAAATCCAGAAAATATTTTAAACTTACATAGTTAGAATGAAAATTTATTATATATTGATGAATAATGGTTACTTTTTTTAGTATAACTAGATGTCTATATGATGTTAGTAAAATATGAATTTTGGGAAAGTCGTACGAAAAATTTGTTATCCTATTTAGATCAAACTATGCACAATAATGTAATAATATCACATGTGCTCAAACAAAACAAACTTAACTTGAATTTTAAACATACATATCTTGATTTTTTACTTGCCAGGTTAGATATCATGAAATAAGTAATAAAAATCTAATCGAAGTAATGTATCAAAGACCGTAAATTTTTTATTTTATGTACCATTAATAACAGTTCGTATGTTTCTCGTCTAAAGAAAAATAAAGTCATTATCACATATATAATATACATCTCATGTTTTTATAACAAGAAATAATAATATGTATAGCGAAATATGACTGTTCGAGCGTGTAATCAGAACTTCTTTTATGTTTCAATCTTTTCTTATCATTTTACCCGATCTTCTCCACAACTAGGGGTTGAAATACATTTGCCCTTTCTTAAAAATATCTCGATAGAGTTCAACCGTATTAAGTAATTTTTTCAGAAAGTTTGAAAATTCTCTAATAAATTCCACGCAATAAAAATCGTAGATATAATAAATAATTTATCATCTTCTTTGAAAATCTAGAAAAGAAATTGTTTTTATAAGATATGTTAAAAAACAAAATCAGAAGCAGTTGCGAACAGTAGTAATCTTTCGATAAGTACACAGTTATACCAAATATATAAACATAAACTAACGGAAATTCCTTGTTTCAATATTTTCATGTTGGTGTCACTCACTTAACACTTTTAAATATATGACTCGATTGGAACGAAAATTTAAACGCTAACAATATAATATGCATTATTGTAAAAAAAATACATCTTGTTTACACAAAGAATTAATTTTCGAAGAGTAAATACTTTTACTGTTGTATTAATGTGTCATAAATTATCAGATTTATGTTTTCACAAATAATATGTCTAGAATGCCCCTCTTTTACTAATGTTCCAAATCCCTCTCCTATATGTATACTTTATTTCATGTCTATTTATTTACTGGTCTATAAATATAAGCAGTTATAGAAAGATGAAAAAGTAACCAGTCAAAAGATTATTGGATAAATAATTATATTTTGTCCACATATTAACCAAGAAAAAAGCTTTAATATCGGTAAATACACAAAACGTAACGGCTTACGCTCGGTTGTATGATCAGTGGTAAATTTTAACTATAGTAAAATAAAGTTACTTTTCTAACATTTTTTTGCGAAAAGAGATCGTTCGAACGCTGGTAAAAAATATTTACTTATCAAAAGTACATTTCATTAAATGGTAATACTCTCCAATATCCGATTGGAAAATCGTCAATAGTTAGTCAAAAATAAAGAATGCTATTTCAAAAGTCATCTATCACATTGAAACTTTGAAAGATGCAGTATACGGCAATGAATCATTCAATATCCCGATATTTTAGTGATGAGAGTTCGTCCAATGATGACCTCGCTGTTTGATTTATATTGCCGAAGATTTCTCGCCAGCAAAGTGACAGATTTCAAACGCAGGGGTGAATAAAGTCAAAGATAAATCATAAAATTGTATGTATTGCCAATGGTGAACATTTAAAATAAATCAATTTTGGTAAAATTCGCAGGTATTTATACTATGACAGTAGTAAATTTGACGTACGAATAACCAGTAAACGTTTTTTACAACGGGCAACGGTAAAAAGTTACTGTAGTAAAAATTTATTACTGATCCCACAACTGACCCTTAGAGTAAGCAGTAAAACAGATTCAAATCTTGAGAGTGCTATAAATAAGATTACTATCAAATGCATTGTATACTCGTATATTTAGGAAATGTGTATTTTGTTATTGCATTATTTTCAGGCATGAAAAATTAAAGGGAATACTAAACTATATTTCCTTTCTAATTTTTTCCTAAACATATATGTTCGTTGGTGTTTTAAGTCCTTAACACGAGTTTTTTTTCAAAATGTTTATATTGCTACTGTAGTATGTTTTCGCAAGATCATCTTCATTTCTTACGACGACCTAATACGTGCTTATGACTCGATTAATAGCCATATTAATCAATTATTAATAAACTTAAGTGATTTCGAAACATAAACATGGATCGATAGAATCTAAATGAACGAATTGCGCAAATCTCTGGGTCTCACGTCCCGCGGAATAGAATACGAAAATTCCGTTCATAAATCGGAATCAACGCAAGGTATGGGAAGGAAGTAAGAATCCTTGGTACAGCATGAGGTCGGGGAGGGGATAAGGGTTCTAGTTGAAGGACCAATGATCTCGGTAACCGGAATTCGGAAAAAATGCTTGACTTACCTTGCTTATGATGGGTCCGTCACACAAATGGCACGCAGATGAGCAGTTCTCCGCTTCCAATTGAAGACGGCGACATCATAATTTCACCTACGGCACAAACAAACAATAAATAACGCATGATCAAACACAATATCACAAAATACAGTGCTGGTGCACTGGAGCTGACAAATCCACACCGCGAATGCTATCGCGATGTCTCGATCGATCAAATATCGGTTACGTTGATGTCTGCGTCACAATTCACACTGATAAAACGAACATCAGTAAAGGTATGGATGGGAATTTGGATGCGGAAATATGTCAATAACATGGGTGGCGCCCAATTCGAAAGACGCGCCAAAACATTTACGAATTCAGAACAATAGGTTTAAAATACAAATTAAATGTATTAATTAGAAAGATATACATATAAAATCAAATTTATCGAAAAATATTGTCGTTGCTTCCAACCCGGGGAACGTGCATTAACCGATATAACAATATTTTTTGATAAAATTGATTTCATGTGTTTATCTTTCTAATTAATTCATTTAATTTAGTATTTAAAATATCACAGACCTCTGTTCTGAATAATTACAACTTCATAATAATAGTGTGTTCTCCTTAATAAAATATAGGTTTGACTCAATTTTGTCGAATAACATTGAATAGCATCAAACAACGAAATCATAATTTTAGAATATAAAATATTGTTATACACTCATGTCAACGAAAACATACATTAAATTTAAAGACATACAAGAAAACATACATTAAATTGGGTGACCGTAGATTTTTTATCATTTAGCTTGTGGTAGAAGCTCAAATTTTAAAGCTTCGTGGAAAATGAACCTGGGTAGGTAGGTAGGCTTATTTCTGCTATCGTGGTGAGTGCAATTTACTGCCATATACATAAAATGCTTGAAGCCAACGATAAAATGGTTTGAAATTTCAGCAGTTTATATGGCAGCCTTCACAGCGCACTTGCAAACTACAAAATCAGCACATTTAGCTCTGAATGGTAAAGCGAATTGTTGTGTTATGAGATTTTTTAGTTACAGCAGTTAAGTATTTTATTATTAGACCTTTGAATGACATTTTATATAACTTTTATTTACATTGCAATCGATTAATTTCAAATATCGATGCTTGGACGAGGTTAAACTGTTTAAGGATTGAATGAAATTGAATACGTTAAATATATTAAAGTTTTTTTTTTCAACACTACTTGAAATTTGGTTTAGTGTTTTCATAGTTTAATTGTAAATTACAGATAATCAAAATGTAATTACACACAGTTTTACTTCTGTTCGAAAAATGAATTGAGTATCGCCAAGGATATTTTTACATTAATGATTTTATTTATTCCCTCAAGTATTGATATTATCACTAAAGAATATAATTACTCTACACGTCTTGTAAAGTGAATCGTCTACTTCCACTTCCATACCTTCGATCCACAATCAATAAATAAACACTAATAGAAAAAGTACAGTAAATAATTAATTTAACAATTTTATCAGGAGACTATTTTGGAGTTCTAAGCCATTTCTTTAGCCAATTTCAGTATGAAGTGCGATAAATTGTAGAAGTTTTTCTACAAAATATCGCACCCACGAGAAGTGCGCAAATAATTTAAACGGTCTTTGCTAAATTATTACCTTACTAGGTCCGTCAATAACGATAGAAAAAAAGCAATATTTTAAAATTTACACAGAACACTTAGATACCGTCAAATTAAATTATTACTAACCTGTTATTTGCCCAAAAAAAGTCCTAAGCGAAGCAGCGTCATACCACCAATTGGCTCCAAAATTTTTAAAATTTAAAATTCACAGGGTAGGTTTTTCCAAATTTTATTTTTACGAAAAAAAACCATGACAACGTTGGTGTAACTAAAAAAAAATGGGGCTTTTATTTCATCATAAACGTCTATCAACCGCGATTTCGTACGATTTTGAGATAAAAAAAGGAAAAAAATGTTTGAAATTATTATTTATTTTATATTTGTTTTTTTAATTATTTTAATGTGATGCTTAAAACGAAAAGAATATTAGCATTATATATTATAAATCGTACTTATATAGCATTAACACGCATAAAATAATGCCGATGGCCTGCCAATAATGCTGTATTTATAGTAAAACCCCTTTATTTTAATTTTTATTAATAGCTTAAAAATAATATCTTATTCACTTGAATTACTAAGCAACAAAAAATGAAAAATATTGCGAACGTACGTCAAAATCTAACTGACAATTTATTCAAATTGGAACGTTCCAGATACATTAATTCCAACTTATTGCGTTCTTATAATCAGACTCTGCGGTAGTAACGAGCATATCGGGAATGTTTAAAAAGTTGGTAATATCTCCATTAGCAAAAAAGTCACTCTCCGCCATTTTGTAAAAAAAACATTTGTAAATGTAAAAAATAATCAAAGAAGTTTAAAAAAATTGCATAACCATTAAAGAGAACACATTCTCATTGTGAAGTTATAATTATTCAGAGTATACATTAAATTTAATTAGTATTGAAAAAATATATATTAAAAAATATATATTCACATTACACATCGGAGTTATGACCGTTCACGCTAATGGACAATACGGCCTATAACAAAGCGCTCACTGTATTTTTTATAAAAAAAACGCGCTTAATAACTGAAAAAATAAAATCTTATTCACTTTAATTACTTACTAACAAACAAATAAGTATTGCGTAATAAGGGTTCAGTTGCAAATATTTGTTTATTGCAGGATAAATCCTGATAACTCCTCGTACCGGCTGGAATCAAAATGTAACTGACAAGTACTTTCATTTTGAAAAGTTCTGGCATTTTAAAAGTGCGTAATTAGCACGTGCGATGTGTTTGTCATCGATATATAATTATTTATATAATATTATTGAAAATACAGTCATTTGGATAAAGAAGAAATCTGGCAACACAAAATTAACGGCATCTGCGCGCGCTGTCACATGGTGTATCGTAAATAATATGACGTTTATCGCTGTCTCTTTCTCTCTCGGCGATAGTCGACGCGGGGTTTCTCGGGGTTAAGCACATATGAGATTTGTATGTAGGTACCTAATTAGGTTAGGTACGCAAAATTCAGTTATTCATTTTAAATAATGGAACCTCCAGAATGCAATATTTTTCATATCCAGTCAATCAATTCAAAGCACGCGTTCACTGTCCATTATTAAAATGTGACGTACAATCGGTGAGAATGAATATATTTTTGAAGATGTATTATTATATATATTTAATACATCACATAAACTTAATAATATCTTGTAAACTTTTGAAATATGATATTTTTATCAACATATACATAAAACGAGTCATCTGCTAGACACAACAGAAAGCTTAATTACATACAAGAACAATAGTGTCATTGAAAAGTTCTAAAATAAATGCAATTATTAAACAAATAATAAATATCTCATAGAGATGAAGCTATTTACTTATTATATTAAATGGAAAATATATGGAAGTATGAGTAATTACAGGGATTACGATCTGTCTTCGGCTGGCTTAAGTGATTACTTTATATAAATATAACGTTCACCAATTCTCATCCACCAATCTCCATATCTATCAAATTTTTAAAAGTTGTACATGTTGTATGTTAATATGTGAACTCACTTCGAGTACCATTACACTATCGCCATCTATGGACTAAATTTGATAACTCATTTCCCTGAAACAGTATATATGTCACAATGATAATCTATTTTTTTTAAATATTATTTAAAGCAATATTCTTTATCTGTAAAATGTTTTTAACACATTATACTAGAATACGCCTGAAAAATCAATATTTTCTATTTTATAAATTTTATTATTTTGATCAGTTTAATTGCAATTATCGTTGTAAACCTTATAAATGGTTGGCAACTTATTATGCGCTTTCGAGAGCTTTGGTCGGAAAAGGTAAGAAGTGTTGCGGGCGCCTCGGCCAGGAAGTAATTAATTATATTATATTATGACAGTGCACCCAAGTTACGGTGGCTGGCGTACTGCCGACATCATGAGCTCGAGGAAGATAATGGAGAAGAGATCAGAGTGGCGGCGGTTACTTGAGGAGGCCAGAGCTCAACGAACTGTTGCGCCATTAATAATAATTATAAAAGTACACAACACATTGTATTGGATTGTAAAATTTACGAGTAGTAGTTCCATTCTTTAAGTATTTTAAAAATAATTTGTAAATTCAGAAAAAGTTTAACCCATTCTTCGCGGGTGACTTATATATGAGTCGCGCCTTACATGCCCACAGCGCGGGTGACTCAAATATGAGTCGCCGTGTTTCGTCCGCCGCTAGTGGGTACATGCACGCTAAAATTATTTGGAATCTTTATCCTATCGATATCTGATGATATTTGTCAAGGATTATTAGCCATCTTATAAACAAACACGAAATAATAAAAGTCCTCGTATCATCCAGTATCGCTCAGTTTATGCGTGTAGAATGTGGTACGTTTCAAACTATAGTGTTAAATTAAATGTCAGTATTTAAAAACTTGTAAATAATGTGCGTTAGTCTAAGAAATCAGCGCTTGCGCAGATTTACTTTACTCTACTACTTTACTCTAGTACATATGACCATAAATGGCGTTAGTGGATGGTGTAAGGCACTGTTGTATTCTCTCATGGATATTTTGTAAATATGGTTCTGATTTCTGTATTCGTTTATGTTCGTGAAGATACTAGAAAACCTTTCACAAATCACAAATTTGTTGCATTATCTGTACTGTAAAATCGTAAATTATAATGCCACGCTGCACGCGTATGAAAGATGTCATGCATATTTATAAACGCGATCAATGGGTTAAACAATCATGTATTTGCCAATTTTTAACACAAATTAAATGTATTAGTTAGAAAGATATATATATATAAAATAAAATTTATCGAAAAATATTGTTGTTGCTACCGGGATTCGAACCTAGATCTCTTCCGATCCGGAGAACGCGCATTAACCAATTATGCTATGGCACCACAGTGCATTGACGACAAATTTTCGAACTTATGTGTTACACTTTTTAAATTGATACATCTATCGTTCCATTATTTGAAAGTCATCTTGTATATATTATTTACGGAATCTCAAATACCTTTGAATAATCCAGAATTAATAATTAATTTTTATTAAATTTTGTGTACATTGATAAAATTTATATAATATGAAGAATAACAGATTCTTATTACACATAAAATCAATTTATCGAGAAATATTATAATAAATTGGTTATTGCACGTTTCCCGGATTGGAAGAGATCCTGGTTCAAATCCCGGTAGCAATAACAATATTTTTCGATAAAATTGATTATATATATATCTTTTGAATTAATACATTAATTTTGTATTAAAAACATGACAGACCTATGTTCTGAATAATTACAACTTCACAATAAGAATGTGTTTTCCTTAATCATTTGTCAATTTGGTCGATAACCTTTTTACTTCTTTCTGAGAGCTGAAGGATTCCTCTCTTATAGAATTCGTTGGATTTATTAGAGAAAAAATTATTCTAGTAGTTTTGACATTAGCTAAAACTTAGTAAATTTACACCTTTAGAGAGATCTGTAAAGCTCGATACAAATGTTAGTCAGAAGATCATTAATAAAGATTTTTCAAAAAGAAAACCAATGGTAGTCAGAAGGTGCAAGCTCGAACTATATACTGGATGCATTAAATTGATCTCTGTTAAGTCTCTGGATTGAGAGGGACAATGAGGAAAATTGCATATTGAATTCAACGGGATATTATTAAAATGAAAAAAAAAACTGATCAGAAACATTCTTTACGTTGAATTTGCCATCAAGCAGTGTAAACGGATCAAATATTTATAAAAACCCAATAAATACGTACTAATTAACATTTAAATATGTGAAACTAATACCTGATTCATTTTGATATTTTAGTTAACGTCATTTAATTATGAAATATGAGTCTCGTCTTGTCATACTTGGTATAAAATGTAAAGGGCTCGGTGCCAAACTTGCCTAACCCACAATATATAAATTCTGAAATATCGAACACTTTTCGAATCAACATGTTTTGAGATTTTTTTTGTATAAAATAAAAATAAAATTATTTTTAATCATAATACACCGAATTATTTTTAATATCAAAATAATAATGTTGAAATGTTTAGGCATTGTTGTTTTATGTCTTTAAGTAACCTATAATCATGCATTCATTATGTGTTCATACATGTCAATAGCAGTATTAAGTTTTAAGTGCCTTAGGTAACTTTGCTGTAAAATAACATCACAAAAAGGTTGTAAGAGCCTGTCGCCTCCACAATCAGCAACACCACCGACGGCCCCTGAACGCATTTTGCAGATACCTGGGTGTAAAACTACGCCCTCATCAGCCGTTAAAAGACGCCGGTACCGATCGAATAATACACAACAATAATATGCGCCGGCAGCCGCCGGTGAGCCGGGGACAAATTAACTAGAAAACGCTCCTTGTTGTAGACTTCTTACTGCAAATATTTACATTTGTAACTGTATTCGTGCATCAATAAACTTGTGACCACTATGAGTTGTCTTTCTTGTTTCACCTGCTCTGGCCACACCCACGCATAGACCCACACATACACTCCACAATATTATGCTAAAGAACTGTGAGTGCTGAGTGTATTTATTTGAGGGCACCCGGGCGCTCGCACACTACACTTTCTGATTTATAACATATACAATCGTACCCGCACATAACTCAGGTACATATCTCGTAATTTATTTGTCTTTTACAATATCATACATATTTTTTCCCCCAAAAGGTGTTGTTTAAGCAATAAATCATTTTTTTATGGATTAAGTAAATTTGGCACTGAACCCTTCATATGAAAAAAATTTAATTTAAATGTTTCCAGTGAAATTTATAAAATGTTTTCAAAGATTAATGAATGTATTTAAATACATTAGCAATATTTGAATACGTCCAAGAACACACAATTACTGGATTTTTACCTACTGTTATAATTTCTAAAAATAGTTTAAAAAAATCAGATTCTCATAGTGATGACATATATGCTGTTTAAAAAAAGAAGAAAAATGAATTATCAAATTTGGTCCATAGATGGCAATGGTGTAGTGGTACTCGAAGCGGATCCACATACTATAATAACACGTATGCAACTTTAAAATTTTTTAAAAATTTGGAAATTGAAGGGTGAGAATTGGTCAACGTTATATTTATATAAAATGATCACTTAAGCTAACCGAAGACAGGTCGTAAGGCCTATAATTACTCCATATTTTCATATATTTTTCATTAAATATAATAAAAAATAGCTTTGTCTCTATGAGATATCTGATATTTGTTTATTATAATACAAATTAAATTTATCAACTTGAAAGATATAGAAAGGATAAAATTTATCGAAAAAATCTGCAAATTTACAATAATTATGTGTTCTCCATAAAAATGTATTATATTTAAATAAGTTATCCGGGGTGAAGAAATATTCCTATATTACACAACCGTTAGGTATGGTTACAATTTCAAAACGTTATAAAACATCGCCATTTGGAGGATGTTCAGATTGTTTCACATAGCGAGAAATGCAAAGTGCATAATTAATTTTTACAGGCATTATACCGAGCAGAGACGTGGAAACGGCGGTAAGCGCGGGCCTTTGTGAAGTAATCTCAGCTTACTGGGTGACCTGTAAATTGCTCAAAAACGAAATAAAATTTCTCGCTTCAAATTAATGTTTCATCCGTTTTAGCGGTGTGGCAGATTTTTTGAAGCGAAAGAAAAGTATGTTTGTCAGAATATGGTAATATTGTATTCGAATTGTAAGTGAAATAATTAATATTTGTAATGTTTATGTTTGTCCAATCCACAAGACTATGGTATAGTTTTTTTTAAATAGAACTGAACTAACGCAAATTTCTTGTCCAAAAATTTTCATTTTGATGGTATCCACGTGATCACTTTGGTGTCACTCACGCAATCAAAAAGCTCCGCGACTTTTTTTAAAAATATAACTCGATTGGAACGAAAATTTAAACGCTAACAATATAATATGCATTATGGATAAATTTTCATTTTTACAATTTTAAATTTGAGATGATTTCAAGACGAAGTTAATAGTTAAATCGTATATGTACCAGAAAAATAATTAATGATGTTATCTTATACAAGTTTTTTACATTAATATTATGAAATGAGTGTTGTCATTTCAATTAATCTATCGAAAATTAAACAATTTTTCGAAGTATCTAATTCATATATATGAATATGTTTTTAAATCAGACAAAGTACCTTTATGTATTTAGATGATCACTTAAATCAATGTTCTAAATTTAACATTATTATAACAGCTTCATTTATTATTTTGTTTAATATTATCGATTTAAAACGCCATGTTGCCGTTTTGGTGATGTATCTGTTTCATAATTATATACTATAAATGAAACATACAGCTTTGTTTAAAATGCAATAGTGTTAAATATAAACGAAATATTTAATTACGACTTACATAAAAATAACGTACATGAAATGTTTACTTTGTTCAAGAAAACGTTGTTTCCCATTAAAATCAGTAAAAATACATCATTTATGAAGTTTGCTACTAATATTGTGAATAAGTTCAATATTGATTCATACCGTGTGTAAATTATGCTTGAAAATATATGTTTTCGGCATTTTTATATGACCGAAAATTATGACCGCGCGGATTCCAAGACCGTCGCAGTGGCGTATTGAAGTTCCGTTGGACAATTAAAATTATCGTATTTTATAAGATTGAATATATATTATTTAAAACTGATTATTGTATTTTTGATATAAAACTTAGTTTTAAATAGTAGCTGAAGCCTCAATGCGTGTGAGAAAATATAATATATTATTTATAAACGTGTGTTTTTACGAAAAAAAAATTTTTTAAAAACGTCGAAAATTGGTAATTGGTATTGTCTTGTAAATTGAAGTTACTGGTTGAACACTATACATTTTTAACATTTTGTTAATTTGTCACAATTGAGATTTGTTTCGGTAATCTTGGCTTCAAGATTATAAGAAAATATATTTTGTTTATGCAATAATTAATTAAATTTACACAATTTTGTTACACGCGAAAAATGCATCTAAAGGTCGCGGTCTATCTTATAATGCTTGTATTGTCTCAAGTATGGCAATATTCAGTATATTAATTTTAAATGAGTATTTGGGTCCATTCTAAGTATATATAATAGTTTTAAAAAAGTCGAATCTAGAGTATAACTTCTGATATTAATGCATCATAAATAACAACATTTTGAATACATCTAAATAAAAAATATACAAAGATTTAATTTACGAAAAGAAAATACTTTTACTGTAGCACGAATGTGTCATTATCTATTGGATTTATGTTTTATTGTATATTGTACATGATTTATGTGAGTACCGGTTAAAATGTAAGGAAATTATTGAGTATTTAGATTCTTATTTTCACGAAGGAATGTTTCCATTTCTATCTATATTTGTATTTTCGTCATATATGAAATAGATATATACTGCGCATAATGGCTTATGTCTACAGTGATCTCTCATTGAGAATTTGATCTCTTAGAGTAAGTAAAGATACGTGTGTACTGGATGAGTCACTCTAACACGGGATGATGATTCATAGAACGCTTTGTGTTAAATTCTGTACTTACCTTTATCCGACATGAATCTCTGAGAGAAATCTCATTAATCCTATTAATATCATTAATCACACACCACAAATTCCTTGGTCTATGGTTAAAATTGTGAGTAAAAAATATTCAAGCTGTGAAATATTCGATTATTAATGGATCTTTTTAAATACAAATCAATTGTATTAATTAGAAAGATATATATATATATATATATAAAATCGATTTATCGAAAAAATATGGTTGTTGTTTCGGGGATTCGAACCTAGATCTCTTCCTATCCGGGGAAATGCAGTAATCGATTCTAATTTCTAATTAATACTTTTAATTTGTATTAAAAATATCACAGACCTATGTTCTGTAAAAATTGCAACTTTACAATAAGAATATGTTCGTCTTAAAGAAAAATATCTTTTTTAATAACTTTCCATCAAATTGAATGTGAAAATTTATAAAGTATCAATAACATACCGCATTTAATGGATAAATATCCCTTCACTTTGCCACTGTACATGCACTCAATATTTAATATCTCGTTTAATAAATATTTTAATCTTTAAGTGTGTAATAAAAGCTCATATCCTCAGGTGAAAATTTTCACACATCTTCATCAAATATTGAAAAGGTACCCAATATATATATATAGATTTATTGTGAAGATAATATTTAGTGTCACCTTAAAAACCTCAAAGTTTATGATTTCTCTACGATTAACCCGACGTCGTCAAATTTATTAAAATCCAACGACTTCGGGTCTGATGGAAGAGTTTTCACCTAATAATTCTTATAAACTAGGGGGCCATATGGGATCCTGAGGGACCAAAATGGTTTTGAGGGCGACCTCTGGAGAATCGAGGTGCAGAACTAAAGAAAAAATGGAGGGATTTTTTTAAGGCAGCCAAAACTCACCCCGAAATGCAATGTTGATTATGCTATATAAATTTATAATATTTGTTTTCATACGGTTTTCGTACATATATGTAGAAAATAATACCAAAATTCTTGATATTTATTCAATAACAGTTTATTTAAGTTTATTTTTATTTTTATATTCGACAATAAAACAACAATAGTAGAGTTATGCACCCTCAAATAAGAAAGATATTGAATTATGGGGGTGACTTTCACCATTTATACAATACAAGATCAATATAAACTAGATGTAAGAATTTGTTTACAACAAATGAAAAAAGTTAAAAAAAATATACATACATCTATAATAAATAATACAGTATAAAAGTTATCAATGTTGAGAGATTGATCAGATTATAAATAGGGAAATAGGGAAGTCAAATACGTAGTTTAATAATTTTGAAGACTTTTGATCCATTTTATAACTTCTTTTTAGTAAACATTTATATTTGTTGCTAATTTAATTTATATTGGCAGTTGGTTATATACAATAGTTAAGAAGCAATTTATGATGCATGTCTCTGTCCTATTTATAATTTTGACATTTTAAAAGTAACACGTTCATTAGTTTTACTCCTGGTATGATAGTTATGCTGAATTTTTATTTTATCCTCTTTAAAAAATGAAGTAAGGTAGTTTTTTTTTTATCTTTTTAAAATCTTTAAAAACTTGTTTAGTTGGGTAATATCTAGCCTTTTTTAAAATTATTTTTATTATTATCTTTTGAGTTGTAATTATTGGTTTGAGATGTACGGGACAAGTTCCACCCCAACCTAGTATTCCGTATTGTAATATTGATTCAACTAATGCGTGGTATATCATTTTAAGAGTTTGAAAATTACAATAGTATCTAAGTAGAATAAAGATGTACGTAATTTATTATTTAAGAGGGTTGTGTGCTCTTTGAAGTTTAAATTATTATCTAGGTGTAATTAGCCATTCTCTCTAAAAGAAAGAATTAAACTCTAAAAATTATAGTATTTCTACTTTATATAATATAATATCGGTACAAAAAGAGAATATTAATATTTTCACGTAAAAATGTAAAATTCTGTTTATTTTACATTTATTTTTTTGATAGTTTAATCTGATATTTGGTTTACTGAGGCCTGATGTCATAATGACCCTTATACCGCTTCAAAAGCTAACAAGAGCACTTTCAAAAGTATGATTTAAAAATATTTCTGACTTATTTTACGACGGAAAAAATATTATACAAAAACATGAAAGAAATTCGGTCACGTTTTTTTTTAATTACAAAAAAATCCATTGCGTTTGACGAAAATCGAGCATGTATGGGCAGGACATACCTTCTTTAAAAATATATAACCGAATAACGAATTCTGAAAAATATATATATTCTCAAAAATCATTATTTAACAACGACTTTGATTAAAAATCTTGATGTTTTTTGTAAATAGAAGATTAGAAGTGAGATAAATTTGTTTTAAAATTTGCCAAGCGTATTAATTCCAACTGTAGAAACTTTCAAGTTCATATCAAAAGATTTTGACCGTTCCAAGTTCGTATTCGACATTCAAAAATGCAAATGACTATCGCTAATGGTAATGAAGCATTACAGTGACCGTTATTATCGACCGGCTTTGTGATGGGAAGGAACTGAAGAGTTCACATCCAGTTTTGTCTTACCAATTTAGACCTCAGTGCATTTTTGTTAACCTTGTTTAGGTGCTTTAATATTTTTTAAAGTAACTACATTAACAAAACTTAATTGTAATTACCCAATACTAGTATGGAAGTTAGACCCAGAACTGGAAAAAAAGAATGCTAATGTATTCGTACTTAAAGGCAGTAGAAATGCAGTCACGTATAAATGCAGTAGCAGTATGAAATTAATAAAATACCCTGACGGTTCGACTGTGTTAAATAAATAATAAAAAATATAATGTAAGCATGCATATAAATGGAACCTGACCTGATACCTGACATAATATCATTAATTGACATGGCAGTTACTTTGTGGTGCAGCATTTAAATTTTTCACTAAATTGAACTTTGTACTACACACACGTTGAGTTATTTTGTCATTACTACAGTTTCGAGTTGTACAGTTTCTCTTATCATCAGGCATAATTAATAGCAATTCTAAATAACGATAACGAAGGGTTTTTCAGGTGGAAGGGGTTTTTCAGTCGTTAATGGGAATATGGTAACACAGTATGGGGGATACAGCAAAGGTGAAATATTTGGATATTACATATTACTTTAGTTATAACAAAATAAGCGATACTTAATAATTTTTTGTAAGCGGTCAAAAAATCTGATCGTGAATGTGTCCAATTAAAGGTTACCCCACCAACCTGATAGATAGATAGCCAGAGACAGAATAGTGCGTGACAGCCTGATTTATGAGAGATCATTGCCATTATGTGACAAAAACATTCCCAATTCTGCACATTTTTTGAACAATTGTTAAGATATATAATATGTAGGCATTTAAATAATTGCACGAATAAAAAATAAATAATGCTAATAATTCTATTTCATTGATATATTACATGAAATGTACGCTGCCTGTATTAGGTATAGCATATAATATACCTGTTCTGATACCTCATATCCAATCGGAGAGGCGCTAGAAAAGGAGGGAAATTGTGGTATTAATAATAATAATAATATATTTATTCCATAGGAATCGAGTTGTTTATATAAATATAATAAAAACGTATAATATTGTAATTCTTTCGATTCACGTACATCGCACTCGTTTGAGATTGCCAATCGACTGATCGGCGGCGTGCCGAGAGGGGAATGGAAAGGGGGGGGAAGGTACAGTACATTATTTTCGTTCAAAAATAAATATATGTTTACATGAGTGAATATATGTCCCAAACATAAGGTATTTGACGTTTTATGAACGCTTAATTTCGTCCCGTCCATACGGGAGGGATATTATCTAGCCCATTTCCATATTTGAACGTCGCGAACGGGATTTGTTGGCATTATATAAAATATTGTGTATTGCATTCTTGATATGCATATTTGTATTTATTACCTTTGGGGTTGTAATGCTCGACCCTGTTATATAGGGGCTGCCAGAAGGTCGTGAGGTTTCGTGTTGGAGTTGGTAAACATCGCCCCATGCCGTGTCGAAAGATCGTAACCCTATCACGTACGCGAAACGAGTTATGAAAAATCACATGACTTATCAAGTTATCTGCACAAATATCGAAACGACTTATTATTATTGAATGGTCGACTTTTGTAAATATGCACTATTCGCTTCAGGCGCTCAATATCAAAAACTCTGTCCTATTTGCCTTGGACGAATACAAAGGTCGCGTTCCTCGTCTCATCTTTCCGGCGATCATCTTCTTCTTCTTCTTTTAAACAGGCAATCCACCCTTCAAGAGTGATTTGTGCCATTATTCAAGTTAAAACTTTATTTTACAGAAAAAAGTACAATAATATTATAGAACACGAAATATTATATTACAAGTCAATACCATTGTCATTCAAAAAAATGCTATTATATAGATTAAATGTGGCAAGTTAGAGAAAAGAAGATGACATAAGTTAACCGGGAGTTAAAATTAACCATTAACGAGATTACTGAAAAAAAAATCTGTGAGCCGCAATGAACAGGCAAAAAAGATATGGTCAAGAGTTTCCTCCTCGGCACCACGCTCACACATTGGGGAATCTATTAAAGTCAATCTGAATAAATGTGAGGCTACCTAGCAATGCTCAATTCTCATTCCAGAGATATTTGATATTATTGTTTTGGAGAATTTCTTTTTGGAGAACCAGGGAGCGCGGGGAATAGATCTTTGAATTATTTTAAGCCGATTACCCTTATGATTATTTGGATCCATCCATTGTGCAGTCCAGATAGAATTCGTACGTTTTTTTACCATATTAAGTCTGTCATACTTACATACTGTCATACATCATCAGGATATGAAATTGTTGGGGGAAAACTCCGGAAAGAGTGGCCTCCTTGGCCAACCCGGCGATCATAATTTATTTTATATTTTAACATTCATATAATATAATATAATAAAAATCCAATCACGTGGGCTTAATTTTGTAAAAATAATAAATTAAATTTAATTGGTTTTATAAAACGTTAGAAAAAGAAAATCTTCTTATAGCTCTTGGGATTTCGTTCTAATAATAAATTAAATAATTAAGAAATGAAATTAATTGAGATGAATACAATGTATTTTTAATGTTGAAATATTTATAATTTATATTTTCTTAGTTACGTAGTAACAAGTAATTTATTATCATTCTCTTTTTTCGCAATATTTGTGCAAAATTAATTTATTCTATGTCGCCATATTATGTCAAATGTGTTTTGTGTTTAAATTTTTGTTTTTATTCGTTTCCTTATCATGAATGTCATTTATTAGATAATTTGTGTATAAAAATATGTATTTATTAATTAATTAACATTAGAGAACTACTTATTTAATTTAAACAATATTCATCGCGTTTTATAAAGGGTTTTTCAATAGGGACGCTCAAACTTTCTTTCAACAGGGACAAGAAACTACGCCATATTTCTTCAATTTTTTTTGAGGTTAACACTCGTACTTAATTGGCAAATCATTATGGAGCAGTACACACCGGAGCAACGCTTGAAAATTATTCAAATCTACTACCAAAATTCGCGTTCGCTCACCGCAACTTTAAGAGCATTACGACCATTTTATCGTCGTCATCACTTGCCTGCCACATCAACAATTCAACGTTTGGTGAAAAAATTTGAAAGCACATTGTCGCTACACAATATTCCAGTACTAGTGAGATAAAGAAATGCACGAAGTGAGGAAAATATTGCCGCCGCTAGAGCATCTGTTCTTGATGACCCAAATGAGTCACTAACACGACGTTCTCAACAATTGGGCATTTCTGTGACGTCATTGTGGCGAATTTTGAGAAAAAATCTTGGCCTACATCCATACAAGATTCAGTTGACACAAGAACTAAAGCCGCTTGACCATTTGAAGCGTCGCCAATTCCTCAATTGGGCTGCACAACAATTTGAAAATGATGCTGAATTCCATCGAAAAATCATCTTTAGCGACGAAGCTCATTTTTGGCTCAATGGATATGTAAACAAGCAAAATATGCGTTATTGGGCAGGCACCGATCCACACGTGCTTCACGAAATACAATTGCATCCCGGAAAAATCACTATTTGGTGTGGATTACATGCCGGAGGTGTCATTGGACCATATTTTTTTGTTGATGATGCTAATCGTCATGTTACTGTGAATGGTAATCGTTATCGCTCCATGATAACTGATTATTTTTGGCCTCAATTGCAAAGTATGGACTTGGCCAATATGTGGTTTCAACAAGACGGCGCTACCAGTCACACGGCACACGCAACAATTGACTTATTGAAAACCAAATTTGGTGAGCGTGTTATTTCGCGAAATGGACCAGTTCAATGGCTGCCTAGATCATGCGATTTAACACCATTGGACTATTTTGTTTGGGGCTATGTTAAATCTTTGGTCTATACCAACAAGTCGGCGACGTTACAAGAGCTAAGAGAAAATATTGAACGCGAAATTGGTGCGATTCGGGCCGAATTATGTGAAAAAGTGGTGGAAAATTGGATTCAACGATTGGACTTCTGCAAACGTGCCCGCGGTGGTCATGCGAGGGAAATTGAATTTCATAAATAATTGCCACTAAATGTACTTCAAAACATAATAATTTTTTTTTAGATATATTCATTTGTTTTTGTTTTATTTTAAAAAAAAGTTTGAGCGCCCTTAATGAAAAACCCTTTATAAACAGAAGATTCAACCAACCGATGTGGATTAACATGCAGCCTTAATTGAAAAATAGTGTAATAGTAATATTATGTAGAAACCGATATAATAGCTAACTAACTAACTTACCATCACGCAGTTTCCCCGCGGGTAGGCAGAGAGGATAGAGCGCCACGCTCTTGTGTCCTGACATACAATTCTCACCTCATCCACATTCCTACATCTTCTCATACAAGATAGCCGATTATTGAGGCTTCTAACAAGACGATCTTCCAGTATTTGGTTTATCTGATCGTACCAAATCTCCCGCAGACATCCTATATTTCTGGTGCCATAAACACTTGCGTCATATATCCTCCTTACCATTCTCTCCTCATTTATCCGTTCCATATGACCAAACCACCTTAGTGATCCTTTCTTAATATACAAAATATAGGAAATTAAATAATATACAAAACTGATATTGTGGTGATTAGAGACATTACATTTTTGAAGCTAGTATGAAATACTTCAACTATGTGTAACCACATCGTCACAATTCAACATTTTTATTTAAACATAAATTTTATTTAAAAAAATTAAATTTTAAATCGGGTCCCTCGTATTTTTGGTAGATTTAGATACAATATTAACAAATTTAAAAAAAAAAATTTTCCCAATCAAGACCAGAAAACCTTGAAACTACTCTCTCTCAAGTTTATTTATATATGATTTGGGATATAATGGTTTTTGTGAATACGATAACATCTCTAGTTTTTATCATATTTCAATCAAGCTTTTCTGAAAAATTGACTTTGACACAGGTACTTTATATTTTATAACATAAAATAAATGTAAATAAGTTATATCATTAATTGATATGGCGGTTAATATTACATTATAATTTTAATTTTTACAACAAAACTTTATATTATACACACGTTGAATTATTTTCACTACTAGTTTCGAGATGATTAATAATAAACAATCAAATCAAATACAAAAGTATTTAAATTTGTAGAAAATATTTATTAACAACATGACATTCCCTAACACTTCATCTTTACTGTTCATATTCCCGTTAACGAGAGATACCTTTCCCCTTTCTTCTAATCCCGCCCCATTGCTCAAATAGATAGTTGTGAAAATGAAAATCAATAAGTAACACGATGAAAACAATGACAGTAGAAAAATTCGATTTCTTCGAAAACAAGAGACGAGTTTTCCCGAAATTTTTAAAGGGGAAAAATCGCTGATTTTTTATAACGATTATATTTTAAGCGTCAAAAGATCATATTAAGATTATTGCCACTCACAAGAATGTAATAAAAATTGAGAATCAACAATTTTTAATCTCTCAAAGACTTTTCAATACATTTATATCCAATACACGCACCCGCACCCTTGTAGCCTTCGGCGGCGTATGGGGAAGACGTAGATGAAATAAACGATATAGTCTCCAAGGGTAACAACTCGTGACTTTCTCCGTATCGTCACAAACAACCAAAATGAATACGTATAATTATTGAAACAATTTTTTAGGTTATTTTGAATTTGGAAATAATAAATTAATCCAGAAATAATATTTTACATATTCTTAATATTTATATTATTATATTATATAATAATTCAGAATTAATATTTCACATTGCCGGAAATATACATTTGTCATTATTAAGTAAAAAGGACGATGAGTTATATGATAAATAATAAATAACCGTCCGAGGACAAGCGCGAAGGTCGTACATAAAATATCATTTTTAAAATGACCTACCTACAGCACAGCAGCATTACTGTGTTTCAATATTCAAATTTGAGACAATCAACTTGTTTTGTAAAGCTGATGTTAGTATAGTGAGTAAGATTAAGAAAGGATCACTTAGGTTGTTTGGTCATATGGAAAGGATGAATGAGGAGAGAATGGTAAGAAAGATATATGACGCAAGTGTTGATGGAACCAGAAATAGAGGACGTCCGCGGAAGACTTGGTACGACCAGATAAAACAGATAATGGAGGATGGTTCTGTTGAAAACTCAACAATCGGCGAGCTTGTATGACAAGATGTATGAATGTGGATGAGGCGAGAATTGTGTGTCAGGACAGAAAAGTGTGACGCTCTATCCTCTCTCCCTACTCCCACGGGGAAACGGCGTGATGGTAAGTAAGTAAGTAACTTGTTTTCTATTTTAAAAATATTCTTAAGAACAATAAGGTCACGTATCCACCTAATTGGTATATTTAAAAAAAAATTGATGTAACGTTTCAAGTAAGGTTTTTATGAATGTATTTAACTAAATTTATTTAAAAAATTACCTACATACACAACAGCATTATTACAGTGTTCTACGATTCAAATTACCGACAATAGAAACGGACTTGTTTGTTTCATCTGTCGAATGTAACGTATCAGTTTTTTTTTTAAATTTCCCTGCTTGCTGTTCACATAAGAATATTAGGATATTATATCGTCAACATCCACCACAATACGATATAATCAATATTATATCGTATTGTGGCGGATGCTCCAAAAGTTATCACCTCCAATTAGCAACAATTAGCAGGTGTTTTCATGATATTTGTGTAATTTCACTTCAGGTTACGTAATAATATCGATAAAATATATAGTATACAATAAATCTAAATATATTAAACAAAATATAAACTATGGAATATTTTTTACAAAACAAATCTATAAAAATTAATAATTTCTATTAAGGTTTTTATTACAACCGTTGAAATATTGTATTTTTAATGCATTATTAATGTAATTTAAGTTTTTGTGATTTCATTTGAATTATTTATATATTTTGATTTGTGATCTGTTATAAATGAAGGCTTGATAAAGATAAAAACAATATTTTCATGACTATAAAAGAAAAGGAACGAGTTGTTTGTTATTTCTCATAGAAATTCACAAAACAGATAAGAATTATAAGTTCGTTCCTAAAATCTTTCAATGACATGGAAAATAATTATCTTCGAAGTAAGGTTGGTCCTATATATAGATTATTATATAAAATTAAATTTAATTTATGTACTAATATAATATTTAATTAGTTTTTCAACATTGTTATAGAACAATTAACAATTTAAAAGTTTAGAATAGAACCATTGAAACACAATAGAATTTGAATTCGGTGAAATCGCTAATAAACAACATAACATTTCCTAACACTTCACCTTTACAGTCCATATTCTATGACAGTTTTCACAACTAAACTTTGTACTACAAATACGTTGGGTTATTGTCACTATTATAGTTTCGAGATGTACAGTCCTTCTCATCATCAGGTAATAACTAAACGAAATACAGTATTGTAGTATATTCGGTGATTGGTAAGAGGGGGAAAGATTCGGTTGTTAACGGAACGAGACAATTTAATGAACTTATTAAATAAATCGAGGTGTTTAATATTTTTATGAATCTATCTATATATTTGAGTTATATATCTGTTTATCTAGTTAAATTTATATGAAAGTTCTATTATTACCGTTTTTTATCTGTGTAGTTTTTTTAAGTGTTTAAAAATATTTATTGCAGAAAGATAAATCAAAATTATATATATCTACATGAATTAAAATCAAGTTAACTATAATATATAGCTTGTATGTATCGATATAACTTTAAATAAAAGTATATATTACTTAGATTATATGTAACATAGGTACTTAAAAATAAGAACGACGTGTAGCTAATTATTATTGTCGTTAAAATTTTACGATAAATTAACGTCCTAATAAAATAAACTAGTACGTGGTCATAAGGCATGTATTAAAAATGTACTTATTTTAATGATGGAGTTAACTAGTTATAGTGTCCCAACTCTATGAGTCAAAATGAAACCAATTAAATGGAAACATAAAATTTAATACAAAAATCGAATAAAGCTTGTTATACTGGATCAGTTGTTATTATGTTCGATACGTAAGTATTTAATTTATGTTAGTTGATTTGGATATTTATTAACTTAGAATTTCTCTATATTCACATACAAATAACATATTTTTGTTACGTGTTTTAAATATGTTTGATATAAAATTCGTCAATGTTTTTAAGGGGATTTTAAAATTAAATACTTAATTTATCTAATGGTATTCTTAAAACGTATTCTGTAAAGTATGTTTTTGGGTTATGTAGGTTTGATAGACATAATTATATATTATCAATTTTATAATTATATCATTCTGAACGTTCGTGTTATGAAAAATTATTAATTTCTTACTGTTTGACAGTTATTTATTGAGTCAAGAATTTAATTTGTACTACTTTGATCCATCACAAATGGAATTGGAAAAAGCTGGGAATTATGTATCTCAAACAGCACGCACTGTTAGCCAAGCAGAGAGTGAAGGAACCACTTCTGAACGAACAATTTTTCGAGAAATTTGGAGCGGAGACGTATGTCTTCAAGATAAAGAGGGTCGACGATGTCCATTTAACGTTGAAAAATACGAATTGATAGCTTTAGTGGAAGAACAATCAGCAATGATTGATCGAAGAGGATCTACCCTGCTTCATGACAACTTTGTTGATAATTATTGATAACTCGTGATAACTGTTGACACCAAAAAAATTAAATAACAAAGAAGCAAGTTTTATTCAACAAATAAAAATAAGTAGAATTCGTATAGAATCATATAACCCTTACTTTGATAAATAAAGCTTACCTTCTTTAAAATTATGTTCAATTTCGCTGAATTTGAATGTTAAAATATAATAATAATCCGACATTCGAGACCCAAAATGCAAAATAACATTTTTCATTAAATTTCTTGACATCAAAAATAGTTTCTGAATGGTTCATTCGTCATGACGTTAGATATTTCACAAATAAATTAAAATTTTTAAAAGCTTTGTCTATATGCGAGTCTGCTTGAATGCACAATATCAATTTCACGAGTAGACCTCTCTGAAAACAATATTAATATCGTAACATCATTTTTCAGAATCATGTTATAATGCGTTTAAAATAATTGCAAAAAATAGTGCTTTCTCTTGTGTTTGCGGGTGGAGAAAGATATAAATAACTGAAGAAGATTTTCAACGGGGCAAATAATTTTATCTCCATAGTAGTTTAAACAAAGAGTCTTGAAAAAGGTTATCGAAAAATATATCTTTAACCAAACTAAATATTGACGCAAATAACCAATGGAAAAAGCGAATCATCTTGAAAGAAAATAAATAAATAGAAAATAAGTTTGAGATGTTTACAAAATTAGACGTAATAAAAAATATATATAATACCCGAAATAAACAAATAAGCATTTAACTGCTAGACTATAAAATAACAATTCACGTTTCGCATATTGAAAATAAAAGTTTAGATTTATGATAATACTTTTTGAAAAATTTTTAGTTCGAAAAAACTGATACATAATTAAATTTTTCTATCTATCGTTTTATTGTCATGACGATGCTCACATTTTAAACGCGTTTAATAATTTCTCTCTCATAAAGGGTATGTAGTAGTGATGAGAAAAAAATGCTACTCTTGACTCACTGGTGTGATTGTTATTGATATTCGATCATATCAGTGATTGAAAACTGTGACTGTGATCATAGTTACATTACTAATACGCCTGCGCCGCACAATTTCACAATACACAAAATAAATAAATAATCATAATTTTGAGCGTGTTTACTCATATTATTTATAATTCATTTGCGTAAAAAACATAGTCAAGCATATATAAATAATATATATCTAATTTAATATCATCCAAAGAGAATGAAAAACTTTTAAAAAAATGTGAGTTTATTTTTGAGTCAAATTCTCAGAATGTCATAAATGAGTAAAACGTTTTGGCAGAATCTACTAGATGGTGCTAATCACTAATTAAAACGTTATTTCTTCATGAATATTTTCGTTTCATATGCACATTTTCCGAATCATGGTTCACAACCGTATAAAATAAAAAAATAAATCACAAATCACGATTCTCCCGGATATTAAATCACTGATAGTGAGTTGTTACTCAAAGATATCAGTGATTGACTCACGGTTCGTGATTTTGAGCTTATTACTAGTATGTAGGGAATTAATAGAATTATATTTATTTATTTATTAGTAACTATATAATACATATAAAAATTTGTTTGGAGTGCCCGTCTCACTAGAGAATTCTGTGTCGAGACGGGCAATGTTTTACAGTATTATTGATACGTTATATTATGCATGATATTAAGAAAAGAAAAAAAATGGAGTGAATTGTCGCTTTTATTTAAAATACAAATTAGGTGGAATGTCTCAATCCTACAACACATGAAATTACAGCAATCCACATCTATAGACAGGGATTGCTGTAATTGGTATAGCAATGCTGCTACAGCAGTGAACAAAAGATTATTGTGAAATTTTTATTTCAAGGGCATATTTTTTAAATAGATAAAAGAATTACTTTATTACAACTGTCAGAAATTTCAAAATTAAGATTTTATTCTCGATTTGTGAACTGTGAACTGAAATTTGTATACATTTTTGCAAGTAAGTAAAATTGACTATTTTATTCATTTAAACATTGCAAATGATCAAGTTAAGTATGTCTGGCGATGTATAACACTAAATGATTGTTTATAATAACAACAACAATATCTTTACTGTAATGTGATATATTTTGCTTTCTATACTTGTAGGTAATGAATGCTTGGAACAAGTAGATGAGTTTGTGTATTTGGGAAGTATGTTTGATAGAAATGGAAAGGCTGAGAATGATATCGAAAAGAGGGTGACTGCAGGGAATAAAGTGAACGGCGCTTTGATTGGAATTATATCTAACAGTAATTTGTCATCCGATGCAAGACTAGCGGTGCACAATGAAGTCCTGGTACCGACACTGATGTATGGAAGTGAGACCTGGGGCTGGCAGAAGAGGAACAAAAGTAGACAGTGCAGTGGAAATGAGATTATTTAGGCGTGTATGTGGCAAACCTATTTATGACAAAGTAAAGAATAAAGAAATAAGGAAAGAATGTAAAGCTGATGTTAGTATAGTGAGTAAGATTAAGAAAGGATCACTCTGGTAGTTTGGTCATATGGAACGGATGAATGAGGAGAGAATGGTAAGAAAGATATATGACGCAAGTGTTGATGGCATCAGAAACAGAGGACGTCCGCGGAAGACTTGGCACAAACAGATAAACCAGTTAATGGAGGATGGTTCTGTTAGAAGCCTCAATAATCGGCGAGCTTGTATGAGAAGATGTATGAATGTGGATGAGGCAAGAATTGTGTGTCAGGACAGAAGAGTGTGGGGGTCTATCCTCTCTGCCTATTCCCGCGGAGAAACGGCAATGTGGAAGCTTAAGCTTAACTCTATACATGCCTGGTGGATTGAAATCACACCGTAGGTGGGTCTGATGGACCCGTAATTGAATATCATTTTTTTAATATGAAGTAACTTGCTAGAAATGTTAGACATCACATTTTTTATTATTTTTAATATTATATTAGTACGAAATAAATTTAAAAAAAGCTGTTGATTTATTATTAATTTTTATTATTTAAATAAAAATACCACTCACTTTAGGTAACTAAAAATACTTAGGTTTTTAATTAAAAATCTTACGCTTAAGACAGAGTTCAAAATCAGACTTAGATTAATTTAAGGCGCTGATGAACCTACCTAAGATATGTTACGTATTTGGATAACAATGATTATTCAGACATCATTTGAGTGACAATTTTCGGGTCTCTCAGGCCCGCATACACTTTATTTATTATATTATATATGTTATATTTATTTACTTACGGACAATGGTAGGGCCAACAAAGTGACCGCTAGTCTATGACTACCCGCTAGGCGTCTATGACGCTAGGCGATGCTACCCAGGAGCGCGACGCGTTAAGTTTCAAATTTCAAAAAATATCGACAGTTCTTCAAAGTGGTAGGACAGACGTGCTGCCCTAATTGTGCGTTTAAAATCTGCAGTGTTTAATATAGACATTTTTTTTTTACTTCCAACAGCTCTTATTAATGTTAGCATAACCCAACGTAAACAGAACCTAAGTTCACAATTATTAGATTTCAGAAATAGATTTAAGATAACACATTGTATTATTTGGCGTCAGTAAAATATAAAAATTTGGTAGTACAACCGATAGACGGCATTGTCAAAATATTCGAAAATATTACCAAATTGTACTAACTTTTATTTATGCCTCTTTATAAAGTATAAGTTAAGTATAACTGCGATGATGCAGACAGTTCGCGGTGCCTACCTGTGCTCGATAATATCAAGTGAAGAGGGTCGTGAGCCCTGATTAGAAACAACGCCATGACGAGAACCACAATGGGGAATGTTCAAAGATATAACAAAGGATCGGAACATTACCAAATTGACTAAATTTAACTTATCAGATCTCTCAGCTTACCATTAAACTATTTATTGAAAATATAGGAGATCAGAGAGGCTCAAAAAAAATTTTTTTTTTTAAAGGACAACACATTTTTGTTGTAAAGTTGCAAAGAACATAATTCTGTGGTATTGCGTTCGTATTCCGATAGTAATTAAAATATTTTTTGGATAAACTGATTTTTTTCTGTATCATATCTTTTAAGTTGATTAATTTATTTTGTATTAATAACAAAATGATAATATTTGTGTTTTTACATTTGCGCATGCCTTATTAGCACAGTGATGGCGAACCTTTTGGGCTCGGGGGCTTTTGATGTCAATTAATTGATTGGTTATTTCAATTAAGTTGTTGTCGGGGAGACGTTTGGTGGCGGGACATACGTTCTTTGATAACTCTGATATTAGTGAACGCTGGCGTGTCGCCCAAAACGTTGTGGCGTGTCATAGGTTTGCCATCACTGCCGTAGCATGTTAGTTACGTTCTTTTAGAACTACTGATTAATATATATTTTTAAATCGATTTCTTTATTCATATAAAAATCAGATAATAATCCATCATTGTATAATTGTAAATATAATATATTACACAATATTTGTCCAACGTATAGTATCAAAATCCGTGCCGCTATTGGTATAATATATCTAAAGCCTGAAGATTTGTTTTTTCATGTTAGCCTGTCTCTAGCAAACCGGTTTTACTGTATGAATCTTAGAATAATTTGAAACTGAGTAACGTCTTTCCTCTATTGTACTTAAACTCTTCGGCCATGTGAATAAATCATATGGAGAGATTGATATTTTAAAATTAGCTTTCAGAATCTCGCTAATGAAGCCTTTCAGCAAAAGTTCACTTCAATAATGCATCAATAAATCGACGGATCAAGTCATTTGACTTAAAATGACTAATAATAGTCATGATTGCTTTGACATAGGTAAGATGAAAGAATATCTAGCCATAAGCAAAACTAGCGGTACACAACGGAGTTCTGGTACAGACATTGACGTATGGAAGCGAGGCCTAGAGCTCTCAGAAGAGGAACGAAAGTAGACTGAATGCAGTGGAAATGAGATCGCTTAGGCGTATGTGTAGCAGATCCATTTATAACAGAGTAAAGAATGAAGAAATAAGGAAATAATGTAAAGCTGATCTTAGTATAGTGAGTAAGATTAAGAAATGATCACTAAGGTGCTTTGGTCATATGGAACGGATGAATGAGGAGGGAATGATAAAGAAAATATATGACGCAAGTGTTGATGGCACCAGAAATAGAGGACGTCCGCAGAAGATATGGCACGACCAGGTAAACCAGATACCGGAGGATAGTCCTGTTAGAAGCCTCAATAATAGGCGAGGTTGTATGAGGAGATGTATGAATGTGGATGATGCGAGAACTGTGTGTCAGGATAGAAGACTGTGGCGCTCTATGGTCTCTGCCTATCCCCGCGAGGAAACGGCGTGATGGTAAATTAAGTTAGCAGAAGTAAATTGTAATCATTTTCTTCTTCAATATTAGCAAAATTACTTTGTGGCCTCATTTTATATAAATAATTAGACAAAATACTTAGTTAATAGTCACCTTTTAAATATGTTTTCCAATCAATTCTTACTTATTCACCACTTTATAGTTTTGGTTTTATCTATGCTTGTATTTTTAAATGTTTCCTGAAGAAGATACCGTAGGTATTGAAACATGTGAAATAATCAATAAATAGTGGTTTAAGCAAAGTATTTTGTTTAATTATATATCAATTTTTTTTTTGGAAGACTTACTGCGATACCTGTCCTACAATCCTAATTATGTCACACCAGGAGGTAACTTGACGTATTGCCACCGCTTCAACCCCAACCCTTGTCCGCTGTTGACGTGTTTCCAATATTTGTTCATCCCTATGTGCACAATCGATTACGCGCTTTCGCGACTTCCGAATTAGGTTTTATCACAATTCAACCACCGGGACAAACACAAACCGACCGCTGGCTCGCGTATCTCGCCGAGTTCATTTCAGGTTTGCTAATGACGCCTGATGGACCTAATATTATTTGGTTGCCAGTTTTGCGGTTTTATGTAGCCAGGCTTACTTTCAAATGCCAAAAAAATAAAATAGTTTGTTTTAAGTTAAATTATTATTATTTTAAGCGAAACGGATCATTAAAAATGATTAATTAATTAAAAAAAAAATTGCGATTGGTAGATTGTACACAAATCTATTTTATTTTAATCGTAAGTTAGTTAGGCAAATGACACATTAAGATATTCGTATTTAATTACATAAAACGGTATATAAGGCGTTGGATAAGAATAATAAAATGATGTTAATTTTCCTACATCTTAAAATGTTTCACATAGACAAGAAAATAATATGAAAAAGCATACTACGATATAAGAAAAATTCTAAACATAAAAACATTAACATATTGTATCAAATAATATTGTTATATAGGTTTTTACATATTGGTAATGAAACAGAAAATATATCAATGTCGGAGAACAAATCACTGTAAGCTCGGCACATTCCCGCTATAAGAGAGCGTAATAAGTTGTATAATATGTCGGGACAGAAGTGCGTTTGCTACTTTATAATTGTATATTGTGTTAAGAGACGATTAGGCGACTTTCAGATTTTATTATAATAAAAAGTTAAATTATAAATATTATTAAGGAGAACACATTCTTATTGTGAAGTTGTAATTATTCAGAACAGACGGTCTGTGATATTTTAAATACTAATTAAATGTATTAATTAGAAAAATATACATATAAAATGCTTTCAAATAATGGAACGATAGATGTATCAATTTGAAAAGTGTAACAACATATAGGTTTGAAAATTTGTGCTATAAACGTATCAAATGTGATACGTATCAAATGTGATACGTATCAAAAGTGATACGTATCAAAAGTGATACGTATCAAATGTGATACGTATCAAATGTGATATCGTATCAAATGTGATACGTATCAAATGTGATATCGTATCAAATGTGATACGTATCAAATGTGATATCACTGCGCGCGTATCAAATGTGATAACACTGCGCGTGGATGTGATAACAATCGTGTCAGCGGATATTATCATGGAACTGAGATTTAAGCGCTTCTAGGAAATTTCACACTAAGCCATAATCGTTTAGCAAAATTAATGGTTATGCAATTTTTCACCCGATCTTGCTGCATGCAATGCGCTCACAACTTAACTTAACTTAAGGTTTCAGTTTTTCGACCGTTTTGTGGGAGATTTTTTATAGATATTTCATTTTAAATATGATTTAATGAAATAGCATGATGTGCCGTAATGTTTCTGCTAAAAAAATGAAAGATAAAAATTAAAAAATATTACGAATGATGTACATATTTTCACGCATCAACAGACGCCCCTACACAGCCAAAATACAAACATCTACTGAGCATGTGATCTTTTCGTATATGTATTAAGTTAATTCATTAATACGGTAGTACAGGGTGAATATTATGATCTAGACCGATGTTGTTTTTGAATAACTATAAAATAAAACATATTTTTTTAATTTTGTTCTTATTTATCAATTACTTGGTTTATTACAATTATGTATAAAATATTATATTGGCCAAATGGCCATCTCTGGCAGCGGCACAAATACGTGCTCTTTTAACCATATTTTTCATAATATTCTCGCACACTTTGCGTGTTAGTTCAGCAATTTCATTTAGAATATTATCCTGTAGCATCGTAATTATTGTTGGCTTCTTGGCATAGATCTTTCTTTTTATGTACCTCCACAGAAAATAGCAGGGAGCCGTCAGATTAGGTGATCAAAGAGGTCAGTCTTTATCACCACTTCTTGACATTATGCGGCCGGGAAAAATTTCTCGCAAAATTTTAAGCGTAGCTCGGGCTATCCAAGGCACAATCGACCCAATTTCTACACCAATAAGTATTCCTACACATTAGAGATCATCATTATTGGTTACAGCATTCACATTATTATTTGGATAAAATGTTTTAATAACTTCAACACGTCGTTGAAGCCTTAGATGATTCATAATAAAATATAATCAATTACTCTCTACATCTACTAAATGCAAATTAATAAATATTTTCCAAATCAAAATGACGGCCAAACAAAATCGGCCTGGAACATAATATTCACCCTGTATTTTGACAGATACAAATAGCTTTAAAGTATTTGGATATTAATTATTGTAAACCCTTGATTATCGTTTTTCGATTGATAGTACACACTACCTACTGTATCTTTATGGTATTATCTAATGGGCTAAGATATGTGGAATACTTCACAAGACACACAATTGTGAGAAAACATTTTCATACACACACGAAAGTGGTTTTTATAAGACGAAATCATTATTAATAATTTATTATATTTAATTATATAACAAATTACCAGGACTCGTGGTCATCAGCCTTGACATTTAACGGCCTTCAAAATCGATATGTTTTTCAAAGAATAATCTATTTAGTAAAAATATGAAATTTTTAAAAAATTTTTTTTTTTACGTATTCAAAAATTGAACATTTCATCAAAACTACCAAAAATATATTTGAACACTCCCATCCATTCACTGTGATCTTCAAATAAAATGTATTTTGTATTAAAATTTACAACGTAATGCTGTATATTAAACGCTAAAATACAGGTATGTAATTTTCTCATGACAACGAAAATATATCAACTTGGATAGCATAATTCTTTGACACTGTAATAAGATATTTAAAATTTTTCAATTAGGGTAGTCCTCAGTTTTCGTTAATCTAACTAGGTTGAGAATATGCATTATATTATGACAAGAGATATTTGTTAATATTTTATAATATATTACGATTAGGTATATTGTGACATTTCAAATAAACGCACCAAGACCGAGGGTGCCATCTACCGATGCGAGTAGGTGGAGAGGGAGATCGGAGTAAATAGAGGGAACTTCGGTGCGAGCGCCCGAGCTGAAAGGTGCGTGTGGCGCTCCGCCGAAATTATAGTATTGGCGACAGAGATCGACAATTGGAGGATTATTTTCGCGGCAGAACAAGAAATAATTGGGCCTTGTTCTGCCCGTGAAAGTCGTCTAAGAAGGGACTCTCCGCGAGAACGAGCATGCAATGGAGGCGGGACGAGCACTGTCCACGCCGCAACGTCAAGATAGAGCCTTTTGGAAGTCTTCAGAAGTCGAGAGATGTTTTGGTCCGGCCTAGTAGCGATCCGGGACCCTGGCTGCCTCATCATACCATGGCAGCCAAGCGTGTTTCGAGTAACATTTCAACCTCTAACCTAACCATAAACATAGTGTAAGTTTTGTAACCAATACCAGTAGGCAGAGAGGATAGAGCGCCATACTCTTCTGTCCTGACACACAATTCTCGCCTCATTCACATTCATACATCTTCTCATACAAGCTCGCCAATTGTCGAGGCTTGTAACAGAACCATCCTCCGTTAACCGGTTTAACTGGTCGTGCCAAGTCTTCCACGGACGTCCTCTATTTTTGGCGCCATCAAAACTTGATTATATTGGTTAGTTTGAGTGCGATTTTAATTTTGAAAAATTCTACAAGTAGGTGAATATGCAATGTATTTTAAAACATGAAACATTTTTTCTTATTTTTCTTATTTTCCTATCAAAACACTTTTTATAGTTTTATTAATTGTGCTAAGATTTTTTTTTTTATGCAAATTGACAACAGAGTACTGCGTCTCTGATACGTCTGCTGCCGGGCGGTAGCTGTGCGGGTAGGCTAGTCAACTATTAAAGTAATAATAAATTATTTTTTTTAACAGCGGGATTACATTTTTAGATGACTGTACAAACTAATCTCAAATACACATTCAAATAGTTTTGATTTTGTTGCTGGTAGACCAGGTATACTGAAATGTACGTGTTTTTAGATTGTTGTATACTTTGACATATGTCAAGTATATTTATTAAGCAGGGAATCATTGTATTAATTATATATAATACACCAATTTAAAAAATGCAGAGAATTAAAAAGAAAAACAGTTCGATGTAAGAGGATTAAAATAAATAATTCAAAATATTTTTTTTAATGAATCCACAATTTATTAAAGATTTGGATAGTAATGGGATGACTTCAAACTAAAATTCAGTCTAACTAACTTACCATCACACCATTTTCCCGCGAGGGTAGGTAGAGATGATAGAATTCTGACACAATTCTCGCCTCATTCAGCTTTATCTTTCGTTACCGTTCTTGTCCTTTCTATTAATTTTTTTCAAATCAAGCTCAGTAGACTAATTGCCATATAGTTACCACGTTATCCTTTGCTTTAGCAGTCCTGAGAGGCACAATGACAGCCCTTCTCCATTCTAACGAGCTTCACCATGCTGAAAGTCGGTTTAACTTTTCTTAAGAAAACCATTTACAAAAAAAATTATATAACCTAGAAGAGGCGTCAGTTCCATACACTATTGCTCGCGGAAACCTTAAATCAAACACATATATATATATATATATATTGAGTTCTAGATTTTACCACTCAAACAGCTCAAGGATACATTTTTGAGGATCCACTTTTACATAAATAGTTAAGATAGAAAATTATAAACACAGATAACACTTTTAGACTCTATTTTAATCATTTAGGATCGGTTGTGTGATCAGTAGTAAATGCTGATGTTTTGAAGTTTTTACTATAATAATTTTTTACCATCGTCCGTGTTAAAAACGTGTACGGGTTGTTGTATGTCAAATTTACTACTGTCAAAGTCAATCCCGTTTAATAAAGTAGCAATGCGAATAATAATAAATACATACTGATTTGGAACTGTAAATCTGGATCGATAGGATCTAAATGAACGAATTGCACAAACTCCGGGTCGTGCGTCCTGCGGAATGGAATACGATAATTCCGGTCATAAATCGGAATCACCGCAAGGTATGGGAGGTAAGTAGAAAAATCTTGATACAAGATGAGGTCGGTGAGGGGAACAAGGATACGGAAAGACTAATCGCCTTACCTTGCACGTGACGCCTCCATAATCTCTGCAGTCGCCGCCGAGATCACACAAATGGCACGCGGATGAGCTGATCTCCGATCCCAATTGAATACGCTGATGTCACAAGTTCACCCACGGCACACAAATAACAAACAATACATGATCAAAACACAATTTCACAAAATACAGTGCCGGTGCACTGGAGCTACACCGCGAATGTTATCGCGATGTCGAGATCGAACAAATATCGGTCAAGTTGACGTCTGCTAACGTCAAGGTCTCAATTCATACTGACAAGACGAGCATAAGAAAATATATGGATGGGAATTTGGACACGGAAATGTGTTAGTAACAGTAGTTGCGGTTGAATCGAAAGACGCGCCAAAAGTGTATTTCACGAATTTGGAACACATACAATTTTATTCTTTATCTATTGACTTTATTCACCCCTGCGTTCAAAATCTATCATCATCATTGGATGAACTCTCATTACTTGTATGTCATGACACATCTGTGAAGAATCTGTCATTTTTAACTAGCGATTGTCGATATCGGAGAGTAAAATTAATTAACTACTGGATGTACTTTCGAGAAGTAAATATTTTTTACCAATGATTGAATAACCCGTTTTCACAGTTTTTTTACTTTACTTTACCATAATAAAATCTTACCATTGATCACACAACCGGTTCATATCACGCAAACTAAACTTATGTGCTGAATGTGGATTTAATGTAATAACCCTTCGAGATGGTTATTTGCGCAATTAAAATTTTGATTTAAATATTCTGAATTTTATGAACAGGTAAGCTAAAATCTAATTGCCTTATTTTAAAACAGTAAAGTACAAAAATATATCGCATGGATTGCTGAGAAAGCCTACAAATTTGAGACTTCTGACATTATTATCCTTCAAAATTTTTTCAGGTCAAGAAACGCTAGAGGCATTATGCCTTGCACCGGTCGACATGTTGAAACGTCGTAGAGCGCACGTTTAATGCAACGGTTTGGCGTGCACTTGGTTGCAAGTGAAATGAACATTTTAAACTGAATATATCTATCATAAAATACTACCAAAAATTTGGGTTACTGAACAGAATGAGTTGTTTTTGAAAAATTAAAAGTGAATATGAAAGTAGAAAATAAATATGTTCAATTCTATTGTCAGAAATTTGAAAATTTGGAAGCTGTATTTAGGTAGGTAATTATTTTAATTATGCCCATCCTAGATGGGCTGCAAATACTAGCAATCGATATAAAAGATATTGAGCACTATTAAAAAGTATCTGAAATTTGTTTAAAAACTGATTCATTTAAAAATAATACATAAAGCTGTTAAATAAACTAGTTGTTGGTTGGAAATAGAGTCGAGTTAGAGTTTGATGAACAATGTTTTGCACACCACTATTTTGACTATTTAAAAAGCACATTTTGTCTGGTGTCACCTACGAAGAGTCTCTGATGACTGTTGAACGTACGCTATTTGATATTTATTTATTTGTCACCGCTCGGACATCAAATCATCACGCAAACTTCCACTCCAGTTTATTTAATTACTTTGAAAATACCATAAAAATGACGTATAAATGAAATATATAGGTATCTAATTTTATTTATATTTGATAACATATTCATTTTAAACCCCTTTTATCAGATATTCAATAACTAGCTCCCCGCCTACCATAGGTTGAAACTTTTCCATAGGTGGAAACAAAATCGAGCGCGTTGTTATGAACCAGTGCATGGTTGATTTATGGGTTTATGATAAGGCCTTTACCAACCACTGCCGCCAACCCGCGGGTTAACAATCGACACGTATAAATAAATCTGGTCGAATTAACCTCTTTAACGCCAACGTACAAAGGAAATTGAAGTAAAACGTATGTTTGAAAATTATTCCGTATGTAATAGAAAATATGTGTTTACACGAGGGGGTGGGAAAATAAGGGATGTAGGAAGGGTGGTAGGAATTTGGTATAAGGACAGAGCAATAAGGGTTCAAAAACCAACTAGGAAGAACACGACTTACATGAATTTTCTTGCTGTATTCACAACTCTCTTGAACTTCAGCATACTTCTTCAATGTTTAGAACGAAGCACTGTGGTACACAATAGCCTTTTCGCCATGCACTGCGAGAAAACCGAAAATCAATAGCACCAATAACTTTACAATAACTTCAATTCAGTGACGAGCGCGAGCAGTACGTTCACTCTTATTGACAGTTCACAAGTCATAGATAACACAGAAAAAAAGCCGTGCTCTAAGGTAAGAGTAAAGGGAGGAGAGGGGGACAGATAAGTGCAGTAAACCTAATAAAGCATCCACATCGCATACATAAAAACCGAACAATATGACAATGTCATTAATTATAATTAATTGTAATTAACAGTTTTAATTATAATTATGAAGCAAAAACTTTATCTGCATCCCTATAAGATTCATTTAGTTCAAGATCTTACTTGCCACTACTTGCTGAATGCACAATATTGCCGTGATTTTATATTGTATACTGAAATTCTAAAATAAGTCATGAAGAATTTAGTCAAAATAAGTGAATGTGCTCAAGGCCATCATTTAAAAAATATTAATTATATTAATATAATTTTGGAAGTATAAAAGTTTATTTTGTTTTCATTGAAATGTGTTTTATATTTATATTAAAATTTTTTTGTTATATAAACTGTAATATATACATATGAATAAACTTACGGGCCGCTCTATATAAACAATAAATAAAAACGTAGAGAAAACACATAAATACGCTAGTCACAATAACTCAATCTAATAATCTGTGTTGGTTTTGTAATTAACATTCACCTAATGGTATAATAGTTGGACATTCGAGCTTCGTTCCAGGAGATCAACGAGTTAGTCATATTTTTATAGCGCGAGAGTTTGTTTGGCTTATTTTGAAAGTAAGATTATTAATGTGACACGTATTTCGTGTATGCATCACTTTATATTAAAAATAAGTATGTACCAGATACGGGAGAATGGTCCTGTTAGAAACCTCAATAATCGGCGAGCTCGTATGAGAAAATGTATGAATGTGGATGAGGCGAGAACTGTGTGTCGGGACAGCGGAGTGTGGTGCTTTATCCTTTTTGCCTACCCCTGCGGAGAAACGGCGTGATGGTAAGTTAGTTAGTTAATAATTGAAATTATCAAATTGCAGACAAGTATCTAGTAAGACGCTTTATAGTTTATAATAAAAATATATTTACCAATTCTTGAGTAAATGATTCCCACTTCTTTTTAACTTTTTCTAGTATGCCTTAAGGTTACCTTGCATGTTATGAAAAAGGTTTCTGATTTATCAGGGTGAAACTTTTTGTGTGAGGCTCTAATGGAGCCGCGTGTAAAAAAATGCTAATAGGTACACAAGGAAAAAATAAATACAATAAATGCCCCTTCTCATAAATTCGAATAGTAAGGAAAATAAATGAAATTAAATCAATTTCTCGTAGATAGTATAAAACTTTAATCGATCATTTCTTAAATTCTCACTGAATTTCTATGATCGTGTTGAAGTTTCTTGAGAAATATCTTATCATTGTCACCGTTGGTTAAACACAATGTTTCTTATAGTTTAATAGTCAAAATGTCTTATTGTAATATTAATGCTTTAATGATTCAAAAGTTGATGGATCCCTTGCCATTTACAGTAAATACAAGATAATTTTCAGTTGCGTAGCTCATAGCTTATAGACGCAGATTTAAAATTATAAAAAATATTAAATTTTTACTTTCTCAAATGGGAAAATGGGAACATTAGTTTAAAATATCAGTATTGATGGAAAACGCCATCTTCGGAGAATAGTTTGAACTGTATTGAAACTTTTATACAGGAAAAAAATAATAATTTATTATACAATATGATTTTAACACTCGGTAGTCACGCGGACAGCTAGCAGTTAAAAATAAATTCGAAATTTGAATTCTTTCGGTGGACATAACGTGTTATATTGCAGGCGTCGTAAGCTGGCTCCGTGTGTTACCGTACGTAAAAAAAAAAATAATTGTTTTATTTTATTCTCGGAAATAAAATATTTTATATAACTTACTTCAAGTTTTATCGGTTGGCCTTTAATCAAAAGAAATCAATGTGGACGCGCAGAAGATGCTATATTTCGTATGGAAACATTATTGGGTTGGACGAGGTTGATTGAAAAGTTTTAGATAATTCATATTTTTCTGTTTTATATATTTTAATACCGTCCTTTTGTCTACTCGATTTCTACAGAAATTTTGATGATAATTTTTTTTAATAACTCGTTCTAGACATGGTATTATAATTCGATTGAGTTAACATTGTGAGCATTTCAAAAATGTTATTTTTTAAAAATAGAACAACTAATACTGAAGTTATTGAGGAGAACACATTCTTATTGTGAAGTCGTAATTATTCAGAACATAGGTCCGTGTTATTTTTTAAAACACTTATTCAATATATTAGTTAGAAAGATATACAATTTATCGAAAAATATATTGTTTTTGTCACAGGGATTCGAACCTGGATCTCTTTCCAATCCGGGAAAGACGCATTTCTCCGGATTGTTCTAATCCCGGTGGCAACAATATATTTTTCGATAATAAAATTGATTATACATGTATATCTTTCTAATTAATGTATTTAATCAGTATTCAAAAAATTGAATTTATGAGCGACGTAATGTTTTACGCTCACGTCCGCTATTTACTCTACCGCATCAATGATAATGACTGAGGTAGGAGAAGAGGAGCGGAACAATATCAGATAAGTCAGACGAAGGTAATACGTTAGTTAGGAGAAATTCAATTTCTGTCTCGCATTTTTGTTACCAATCTACCATTTACCTTACAAAAATATAAATATAACTTTATTTAGCTGTGTCTTGGTTCAAGTGCACAACCCCCTAATGTACTACTAGCGCATATATAATTCATACAAAACCAACCACGACGCGTGAATTTACATGTTAGTTTGTATTTTCCTTCGCTTGGTCGACCACAGCAGTGGAGCAGTGTACATTTTTTTTTGGTTTTTCTTATAAAAGTTCTCTTCGTAAATTTGTGCTGCGGGGAAACTAACAGGCGAGCAATTCAATTAATCCCTCGCTAGGGGCCTTTTCCAAATATGCAAATTCTCAACTATTTTTGGTAGACCCAGCATTATAGAATTTTTCAGTTGCGCAATTCTCATATCTGCGTGATCGAAAAATATCGAAAATTCAGGATTTTTCTTAGTCGAAAATGTCTCTCAGTTGATTATTTTATATACTAATTAAATGTATTAATTATAAAGATATACATATAAAATAAAATGAATCGAAAAATATTATTGTTGCTATCGGGATTCGAATCCGAATCTCTTTCCAATCCGGGGAAAGTACATTAACCAAATATACTACAGCAGACAGTACTTTTGACGATATATTTTCGAATCCATGTGTTACACTTTTCAAATAAATACATCTATCGTTCCATTATTTAAAAGTCATCTACTTTGTTTTTACGGAATCTCAAATACCTTTGAGTAAACCGATAGCAGACGCCAGAATCAACAATTTATTTTAATTAATTTTCGGACACATTGATAAAACTTATATATTATTAAGGAGAACGCATTCTCACTGTGAAGTTGTAATTATTCAGAACAGACGGTCTGTCATGTTTTTAATACTAATTAAATGTATTAATTTGAAAAGTGTAACACGTGTGTTGGAAAATTTATCGTCAAAAGTACTGTCTGCTGTAGCATAGTTGGTTAGTGTACTTTCCCGGATTGGAAAGAGATCCAGAATCGAATCCCGGTAGTAACAACAATATTTTTCTATAAAATTGATTTATATATTTTTAATTAAAACATTTAATTTGTATTTAAAACATCACAGACCTATTTTCTGAATAATTACAACTTCACAATAATAATGTGTTCTTAATAATTATTTCATAACTTTATGTTTCTATAATAATTGGTGTTTATATTTTTAAGATAATAGTATTAAGACACGATTAAGTAACATTATTATTATTTTTTTCTTCTTGTGCCCTATCCGTTCAACAGACGTTAGCTATCGTGTTGGCTATCATCACTTCGTTTACCGCGGCCAAATCATTTGCTTTAGGTTCTTCAGTCATGATATTCTCCCTTTTCCATGGCGATATCTGACAATAGATTTGTTTGTTTACTCATTTGAAAAAAATGTACCTTCAAAACCAACAGGTTATATATAGTTTAAAAAATAATTTACCGTTCTCTTCAATAAAATGTAATACGTTAAATTTTCATTTGTTAAAAATAGAAAATATCGGTTATATTTATAGGTTTAGTGAATAGATACTTACAAGAATAACAATATTTTATGATAATTATACTCCTGTTGAAGGTTTCTTTAAATATATACATAACAATGTAATAATAGAATACAACGTACTAAAAATATTTAGTATTTTGACAGATAATATAAAACGTGACTCAGAGAGAGTGATCTTATACTAATGTGAATTATTTATGTGAATATTTATGCGGTTAAACGTGTGTTAACGTGTAATATATATTAAAACTTTTTTTCTTAATCTTTATTGTAATTTAATAGGACTGTATCGAATATTGCTACGTATGTTTACAGACTAAATAAAGTACACGATATACATATAATATGTGCCAAAACCAAATTTAGGTTGAAGCTTAATACTAATATAAGCTCTTAGATTTGATGCAAATACAGTATAATAATATAAATCAGAATTGATAACATAATAGGAAACATTTTTAAAACTAAAAATAATATTTTAAAATTCCATCCATCTAGAATTCTTTTATTTTATGACCTCATGTGACTCAAGTTCACGAGTTTACTACAGACCGCGATCCGTTCTTTGTGTCATTGTGGTCCAATATGTTGGGCACTCCCTGTGACCTGTCGGATCTTCTCAAAACTAACACTCGACACAATTAAAGAAATGGCGTGTGTGTAGTACAAAGTGAAAATAAAAATGATATATTTGCACTTGGCGATGTTACATTTATTTAATTTAATCAATCAATGATATTAAAATTTGTGTTATTTGTTATACATACATTTATGAAGAAGAATTCTATAGTACTGATATACTGTAGGTAGACAATTATTTAAATGAGGTCCTATGTATGTTTGCGTCTGTCCTAGGATGGGTTTTAAATACAAGTAAAATATAGAAAATCGTATTTGATGGCAACTAACAGTAATGAATACCCTCTCGTGGTTAATTAGAAAATACCTTTTCCGACTGCTATTAGAGAATCTGCCTCCTCAATCCTTTAAATGAATGCGTGATCTAATTTTACAGCGAATTATTTAGAAACTCAATTATTTTAGATACCTTAAAATATATTGTCGGATCCGAAGGTCAGGAGATCCGAGGAGTGTTACGTGAGACGCCCAAAACACAACTCTAAATCAGGAACTGTCACAAACTTTTATCTTTCGAACTGAATTACAGTAAATAAGGAAAAGCCAAATTTGGCGGAAACTCAAATAATGAAGCTCACACGTGATCAGCAGTAACAAAGCCTTCAGACACTACACCAACAGTGCAGATACCTAAAAGCGAGATTAGATAAGTTTCTGCTGTGAAAATTCCGCTCACACACTTCTGCCATAAATCAGTATTCTGCTTTCTCGCACATGCGATGCTATCTTGTGTCAAGGCGTGACCTATTTCATATATTTAAGGTGTTGTATGTAGACCAAGAAATAGAATGAAGGAGAGCGATCTGGCTGTTCAGTTAACCATACTATACTAAAGAAAGTAAAACAAACTAAATGTTATTCAAGTCCGGACCACCAGTATATAGCATATTCTAGGATCAGAACAATTTTTTTATAAAATTCTGAAAACGTCTCCAGAGTGATAAAAAAGGTAGAACATGTCATCACTATTATATTATAATATTTTTCTCATTTCTGTTCATTCATGTCGCATAAAAAAATAAAACAAACATATAATATCGCATTCTATTATGCGAAAGTGTGCAGTTTTTATGCTGCAAAACATTAGCAATCTTTTAGATTAAATTAAATTATAAAAATAATTTGATTTATAATAGTACAAGCAAATTAACAAACTTTTGAATCACGCTGTATTGAACTACATCTATAACAGTTAACTAAAAATTCTTTAAATTCTTTGAACACATTATACGTCAAAGTGAGAAATGTATAGAAAATGAGTTTATCCTGGGGACAACATCGGGCCGAAGAAGACTTGGAAAAGTACCCCAGCGGTGGATAGATACGTTGCATTTGGCTGGAGAGACTCGAGAGAAAGAAGATGTATAACGACCCGAATCTCATCTGATGGAGGTCGCTATATAATACTTTTAAAATATAATACTTATAATAACTATATAATACTTTTAAAATTAGCAATACTAACTTTAAAATTCATGTTTTTTATTTATTATCTTTGTTTTATTAACCACTTAATTGAGTTTAAATACATCTACCGGTTTCGAAAAATACAATTTTCTTCTTCAGGATGTCATAACTAACTAAAAACATGTATTATTGTTTCTTTACCAGAATCTATTTTAAAAAAAACAACAATTATTTAAAAAATAAATTTAGTACCTAACTCAAATTGTTTTAGAATTTTAGAATGGAACTCGTAGTTAAATTTAATTGGTTGTTTATAATTTTTTGATTAGTTTTACACGCTTTATTTATCTCCAACGTTTCCAAATTATTTAATTTGTGACCATCACCGTTTGTATGCAAAATTGACAATCCCAGTTTTTTATCAAAACCATGACCATTTTCTATCAAATGATTAGAAAATTCTGAAAACCCACTATTGTTCAAACATCTCAAATGCTTCCTTACTCTTATATTAAAATTTCTACCCGTTTTACCAATATAAAATGCAGCACAATCCTTGCAACTAAGTTTATAGACACCAGAGTTGTTAAATTTATCATCTTCATCTTTAGAATTTATGAGTAAATTTCCTATACTATTATTTGTATAAAATGCCGGTCTAATGTTTCGTGGTAGGTGTTTAGATATTTGATTCGAAAAGTTATTTGTGTATAGAATTCTACGCCGATAATCATTATTATAATTATGTTTTATCTGTGATTTATACAAAAATTGATACATAAGTATATATAATATAAAAAAAATGCTTTAATATAAAAAATATCAAAATTTTCATTTTACTTTAACTGTTCGCCTCAATTTATTTTAAAAATTCTACAGATTTTTTTAAAAGGAGGATTTATAGTTTATTTATTTATCGGCACTGAACTGAATTGAAATCTTGATTCGTAACTATATGTAGTTTTTAATGTACCTGTTTGTCTTGTACCCGAGCTCAACTTAGGTTAAAAATATTTTAAATATGCGTGGAATGTTATCTCAGCGGAATTTGCGCAGCAGAATTTGTGGCAGATTCGGAACACATTATATTAATTTATTTTCTTTTCCTTGGGTATACAACTGTCGTAATGAACCAGTTTTCCCTGAGATTTAAGTTATAAATACTTATTTAGTTATACGGTATTAGGGGCGTAATATTCTGCCCGACCCGAATAAATTTAAGTAAATACGCTCACGAAAACTGTTTAGTTCATTGAAATTAAGCGAAAGAGGTCTGAGAGAGTGTACCGTAATTTGATTTAGCACGTGTAACTTAATTTGTGAGATTAATTTTGCAGGCTGAAGTAATCAAAGTTTGTGTACAGTGACGGTTCAAAGACGGCTACAATATTGTATACAATTTCAAGATGTTTTATTAATTCTGTTTCGAATTTATTAGAAAAGTTACAATGATTTAACAAGTCTCAGAAGTTCAGGGGTTTGATGTTTGAGTACAACATTTTAGAAAACGAGCTTGATGCTACAATGCTTCGAGTTCACGCGAAATATTTATTTAATATTATTTTCATTACTTAAGTCATTTCAAATACGTATTGAAAAAAAACTTTTAAACTACAGTCATTTTATTAGATAGTCGCAAAAAAGAAATTAATAATTTTGTAAATAAAAATATAATATATATAGCAAGTAATAAAATATTATTTTTAACATTATTATTGAGAAGTTGCATGGTTTTTTGGTATAAAATACAAATAAAATGAATCAACTATAAATATATATATAAAATATATTCGATTGCTATAGCAAAATGGTGAACGCGCTTCCCCGAATAGGAAGAGGTCCAGGCTCGAATCCCAGTAGCAGCTAAATATTTTTTTTATAGATATATTTTTTTTTGTATTTATTTATAGTTGATTCATTTAATTTGTATAATAAAATGTATATTTTAACTTATACATAGTCGGTAGTATGACAAATGGGTCTTTTGAAAAAATTAAATTTTTATTTTTTTTATTTTTATTAGTTTTACTGCCATATTAATATGTTTTTGGTGCTGTATTAATCAATTATAATTAATAAAGGTATTTATGCCATCCCGTGTTAACGGTTTTTTCAATAATTCTCTTTGTCATAGTACAACCGATATATATATTTGTATTAATGCAGAAAAAACACTGTTGCGAAAATGCTCAGAAATTTTAATTAGCACAGTTTAAAAAAAATATTACTCATTAAATTTGTAATAAATTAAAAACATCACTTTATTTTTTTTTATTTTATAAAAATGATTCTAATTTTTTGGGATAAGATAGGAAGAAAACGAGGCTGGAAAATTGTAGTAAATTCTTTGATTTATAATATATGATAGTGAGCATTAAAAAATTGAATACTTTAGAATATATCGTGCGGTGGGGACCATCGGTTGAGATCATTAATTATTTATTGCACTATTTACATATTAAAAAATTAATAATAATGAAGTGAAAATATATTTTTCTTATATTACCTATCGTAAGACTAGCTAACAGACTATAGTGTAGCTTTGAGGGATTGAAGTATTCATATTTGAACCTAAAGGTCGTGGATTCGTGCTGGCAGGATAGCAGTCAGGTTGAATTGATTTGAAATTAGTAAAACTTCGGACATATTTTTATGTTAACGTCTTTATTGACCAAATAATTAGGCACACTAATAGTTATTAATGAAAACGTATTTAAATGTACTAGTGAAATTAAATGACAATATTAATTACTGTTCGTTAATAGACAAAAAAATAAATTATAATTTGAATGGTCTATGGGAATATAATTATAAAACACATTAATAACTTTACTGTTGGAAAAATTGAAAAATATCTAACAGAATTTATTTTTGTTCGGTCGTGTAATTATGTTAAACTTTATAAATATCAAATAATCTATATTTTATATTCTCTGAAAACCGCGAGTAACCCGTATGACGTATGCGAAAATACAAATTTTTGTTCAGTTATTGAATTAAAAAAAAATATATTTGTAAATAAATAGCGCGTGCATCGGAACAAAAACGATTAATGAAGCATTAACAAATATTTAGATTAATGAAGCATTAACAATAGATAACAAGAAGATTAAATCGGAAGAAAAACGATTAATCGGAACAAAAACGATTAATGAAGCAGTCACTACCTAGTACATATGAATTATTTATGGATATGAAATTTCAAATGGGCGAACGATGGATTAAGTATCACGATAAGATCGGATAGTGTTGTATCCTTGCTTAGTAGTTGTTTGTCTGTTTGTTTGGGTGGGTAAATATGGGATACAAGAAGGGTGGAAGGAATTAAGAAGAGCGGACAAGGTGCGGCTGAAAGACCACCGAGAACACGACCCACCTGTGAAACGCTTCTTTCGGTATTTGAATATTCTTCCACTGGATCCACAGGTATTCTGGCTCCAGGACACCAACTCTGATGCTCAGCACAAGGTACACTTGGACATACTCTTTCGGTGATAGCTCGAAAGTATCAAACAGTACCATGCATAATGGCAAGATGTACAGCATTAAATCGGTTCACACGGTAGCGAGAAACTGATTACACACGAACAGTACACCATCCGCCCCACATAGCAGGGTGATTATTAATAATTACACAACTTATTGGACCACCGGTAAACGATGACCTGACAGTTCGAAGATATAACTTTAACCCAAAACCACAGAGAACACACCGTAGAAATTATCGTGTTCTGGTGATAGGGTGAAGAAGTAATGGGTAAGAACTGGACAAAAATCACAGATGTCTACATGCGCTCGCACGGTGACCGGCGATCCATGAGTAAAAGTTTTTTTAAATCTTATGAGAGTTGTGGAAAATTATTAACACAGATTAGATTGTGATCAGATCTAATATAAGCATAACAGTAACATAAAATTTATTTATTTTCTGTTTAACAAAATAATAATTTGAAGTGTGATATGAATAAATGTCAGAGAGTTCCCCAGCGGATAAGACAGACAAGCAAACGATGGTATTTTGAAGTAACGTTTCAGTAAATTGATACAAATATAAAACAGAGCCCCAATCAACATTCTGTGTTCGGAAGATTGGAATTTTTGTGATGAAACTAGAAACATGAAAAGCATTTAGTCTGTCAGAGGCACCTCACTCGCCGTAGTTAATTATTCCACGCCCTACCTGAGAATTTGGGCTGTGATCTTTGTTTAAAGTCAACAGGGGAGGATTCCTCCGTGATTAATTATCCCTTTTGTAAATTAAATAAGTTAATGAAACGTGTGTAAAAGTACCTCCAATTTATTGAATAAAATTATATTTATTATTGTGTAATGTAATAATAATATTACTTTTAGATCGCTATTCGAAGAAGAAATAAACCCGGTTCAATTTTATTATTATTATAGATGTTGGGTCATCTTATAAATAATACGGTTTATACAATTACATGAACTACAAGTCTGAGGGGGGTGGGATAAGCTAACTGCATAAGGTAAATTTATTACCCGCTATAAAAACAGTTATAGTTACTTATTCTTAATACAAATTTTGAAGAACGCAGTTCGATTTTAACACTTATTTATGAAGTGACAAAAGAACATATTTGGCATATTTTGCTTTATGAGTTATATAAAGACAACAGCACAACGAAAAGTGCGAGAAATATTGATGTAGTACATGAGGATCAGACAGTAAGCGTAAGCCAGTGCCAACGGTGGTTCCTGAAATTTCGAGCCGAAAACCACAGCCAAGAAAACGAGCCTCGTCGTAGAATTCAACGAGAACGTCCTCCAAACTCTGATAGAACAAAATTTATCGTAACTAGTAGAAAAGTTATTATTTGTTCATTAAACCATTCATTGACACCTGCGTGCTATCGGAAAAGTCAGCAAATTGGGTCAATGGGCTGCTCACAAACTTTCAGAGTCCAATCGCGTGCAGAGAGTGAATGTATGCTCTTCTATGCGTCTCAGAAATGAAAGATGCCCCATCCACCATATTCGCCGGACATTGCCCCATCTAATTATCATTTATTCCGCAGTCTTCAAAATCATTAGGATGTATTCATCACGGACAAGTGAATTTTGGAAGAAGAGCCTTGCAAGTCCATCAGAAAGATGGAAGAGCATTGTGAAAAAGAAAGAGACTATATTTTACATTAAAAACGTTGTTTATCTTAATTTTGAAAAATAAAAAAGGAAAAAAAACCGCAATATTTATAGGATTATCCAATAAAATCGAACCTCACAGATTCCAGTTGTACTGGTGGTAGATATCAAGATGAAAAATCTATATTTCATATTTAACAAAACATTTTATTTTAGACACGCTAAACGATTGATATTTTATTAAATATTAATATAAATTTAAACCCTATCATGGCGTAAACGATATAATAGTGGAAATGAGATAGTTTAGGCGTATGTGTGGCAGATTCATTTATGACAGAGTAAAAAATGAATAAATAAGAAAATAATGTAAAGCTGATCTTAATATAGTGAGTAAGATTAAAAAGGGATCACTAAGGTGATTTGGTCATATGGAATGGATGAATGGGGAGAGAATGGTAAGGAAGATATATGACGCAAGTGTTAATGACACCAGAAATAGAGGACATCCGCGGGAGACTTGGCACGACCAGGTAAACAAGATACTGGAGGATGATTCTGCTAGAAACCTCAATAATCGGCGAGCTTGTATAAGATGTATAAATGTGGATGAGATATATAAATGTGGATGAGCTTGTATAAGATGTATAAGTCTGGAGAACTGTCTGTCAAGATAGAAGAGTGTGGCGCTCTATCCTCTTTGCCTACCTCCGCGGGGAAACGGCGTGATGGTAAGTTAGTTAAGTTAATTAGTCAAAAATGCTATACGTATTTTTTTTCTCTATTGGTAAGTATTTCATATAATTCTCGGCTTTCAAGATGACCAATTCTGATAAATGTCATGTGCCATAAACATTATTTCATCAGCTACGTTCGGACTAAAGAACAACGATTCTATGATGAGCACGTTTTTATTATAATTTTATATACACTACTTAAGTTTTTCGCAATTCTTACAATTGGCAACATATTATATTAATTTACACAATTATTGATAACTAATTAAATGTATTAATTAGAAATATATTCATATAAAACCAATTTAATCTAAAAATATTAGTGTTGCGCCACCGATCGAACCTGGATCTCTTTCGAAACCGGGAAAGGTGCATTATGCTACAGCGACATTATTTTTGACGACATATTTTCGAACCTATGTGTTACACTTTTTCAAATTAATACATCTATCGTTCCATTATTTGAAAGCCATCTACTTTATTTTTACGGAATCTCAAATACCTTTGTGCAAACCGATAGAAGACACCAGAATTAACAATTCATTTTTATTAAATTTTTGAACACATTGATACAACTTATATATTATTAAGGGAACACTCTTATTGTGAAGTTGTAATTATTCAGAACAGACGGTCTGTGATAATTTAAATACTAACTAAATGTATTAATTAGAAAGATATACATATAAAATAATTTTTATCGAAAAATATTGTCGTTGCGCCACCGAAATTCAAATCTTTTTCCAAACCGGCGAAGGTGTATTATTCAATTATGCTACAACTATAATAATTAATAATAATTACAACTTCACAATATGTTCTCTTAATAATAATTGATAAACTCATTTATTTCAATTTCTTTACTTAAACCACTTTCACAATAATGGGCACATATATAAACACAGCTGATACTGGGGTCTCTCCAGCCAGATGCAAAGCATGCAAAGCTTTTCCAGGTCTTCTCCTCTCCTTCTCCTCTTTTAGCCTGTCACTTGGACGCATAATGTGGCCGAAGAAATGGAAGAATCTTTTGTTCACTGCTGCACACAGGGTTTGCTGTGGTTGTATTTGTTGTAGGATTGAGGAATTCCTGCATCATGCTGTCCACGGGATACATAACATCCCTATCCAGCAATACATTTCGAAGGCGTGTATTTTATGCTGTCACTATTGTGAACTGTCCAAGTATCCGCTGAACACATGAAGATTGGAATAACAAGAGTGTGAACCGACATTTTAGTTGCTTGCTTGATGCCACTGTCTTTCCATATTTTCGTATATTGGTTCATAGCAAGTTTAATACATCAGACTTTACCCCCTCTTAAATTCCTACAGTTCATTATCCCTAAAAAACAAATCACCTTTGTATAAAGTTCTCATCCGTCTTATAATCACTAACGCGAGTCCCATCTGGGGTTCAAGTAAGACAAAATTTTTAGAATCCAAACAAAACTACATCCTTGAATTACGAACTCACCCTGGTTTGTCAGAAACTCAGTCATTCACAGAGACTCAAACATACCCTCACTCAAACGACACATACATGATTTATCTTCTAAATTAATTTCCATCCAAAACACCTCCATAAATTCCCTCGACCTATATGATCCCTCATCCGGTCCTCAACATTTTCGTCCCATTTTACTTTTTTATCCTATTCTTGACCCTATTAAACATAGTTTATAAAAAACGTCACTAACACAAAAATATGTAAAAAATACAAAATCAAATAAAAAAAAAAGAATTAACAAAATATAAAAATAAAATATATATTTTATAAAACACTTTACCCATTTTTGCTATTATTTTATAAAATTATACACAAAGTTAAAATAAAACAATATCATCATGTTTCCCGAATAGGGTCCCCCTAAAAATTTTACGCCATTGTTGTTATCTCATATGTCGGAGACAAGAGGGCTCAGCCCTTATTCCTCCCCCCCTTAACAATCGAATCAGTGAGCAAGTTTAAGGGCCGTGTTCACGAAAGGAGACAATTTCAGAGATTTAGTTGAGATACATCTCAATACCGTGTATACGTGAGACAAAAACGTACGTTTTATGGACAGTGAGATTTGATATGTGAACATAAACGTCACCTAAAACTACCATAGATACCTACAACTATCTATTCTGAAAGTTAGATATAAGTCATATTAACATTAACATAATGTGTTAAATTATAAACAATTGCTGAGATTCAAAATCACCCAAATCTCGAATATGACAATATGACAATGACACACCATGGAAGCAAAATCCGTATCTCAGAGATTGTTTTGAGTCAAAAATCTCATAAAAATCTCTGCCGTGGATACAAGCTATCAACAAGTGATATGCGTTTTCGAATTTCCTGTTCACTGGTACAAAAGTACAGTAAAAAAAAAACGATAAGTATGAACAATAAATACATCGGAAAAAACTGACATTAACAGTACTTGCAGTTTGCAAATAATGATCGTTTTAATACCCACCTCTCCGGGAATCAGGTGCACAACAACATCAGGAAAACAAAGACAACATTGGTGAGAGAATTACTGACGGAAACAACTGCTTTGTACTCCAAACTCTAGATCTTATTAAGGGATCATGACCGACCCGACGATTCACAATAGGGTCTCAGTATCGATTGCCTCTAGCGAAACTTTGAAAGTGCGCAAAAATGGATTGCGAAAGGAGGAACGCTACGACCAGCAAGCAAGTGTGATAGATAATGTGTTTGTTAATTGAAATCAATACAACTGTCAATATTGAAATTATAATTTGTAAAAAAAAAAAAGAAACAGTCTATCCAATTAGACAGATATTCTTTGAATGATTTAAATACTTAATTTACCATTCCGACTATATGATGCGACATACAATTATGAAGCAGCTTGGAATCTAGCAAAATAAATCGGTTTGTGTCTTGGTTAAATAAAAATCAATAGCTGACCAGCCGGCGATTTTTGTCTGACGTTTTAGCCGTGGCTGGTTACACAAAACTCGTTAGTATATCCATATTTATATCACCATACGCGAAATTAAAGATTGGTATAGATTAAAATCAATTCAAGATTCAGATATATGTAATAAATAACAAGTAATGCCTGGGGACACTCTGAGCTAATTCAGTAAGAACAAGCAAATATATTATAAACCTTTACCACGTATTTTCAGAGTTTCGTAGGATATAAGAGTATTACAATTGTTCATGTAATGAATCTTTATCTCATTATTTATAAGGATTCAATTTTTCAAAAGCAATAGATGTCCAATGAACTCACATTATTTTCCTGAAAAAATATACAGGGTGACCCAAAAAAAGTAAGAACATTTCGTAAAATGTGATATAATTATATCAAAATTAGTTTAACTATATCAATAATAGCTTAAACAGTTTACTAATTTTTTTCTTACCTATTTACCTATATCACGTTTTATTTCGAGAATTTCTGGTCACCGGCTTTGATTATTAATTTTCCCATTGTTTATATTTGTTTTTTTCAAATTATTGCCCAGAATGACAAAAATCACTGCAGAAGACCATATTCTGATCAAAAATTTGTGAATTGAAAAATATTGGGGTGCTAGGAAATGATTAAATAGTTTCAAAACAAAGCCTGGAGTACAACTAGACATTACAGCAGGACGGAGCTCCATCTCACATAGCCAGAAATACAATCGACTTTCTTTGTCGTGAGAATGTTAATTTCATTGAGCCAGGCATATGGCCACCGAAGAGCCCAGATTTAAACCCAGTAGATTACGCAATATGGCGATGTTTTGATGATTTCTGATTAGCTAAATATTGTGCAAAATAAATAATATTAAGAATTATAATTAATTATATTATGTTTTGAAAAAACTCATGTGTTACGAGATGTTCTCACTTTTTTTGGGCCACCTGTATATACTATGTATATATATATATATAAACTACTTTTTTTTGTAATGACTACATTTTTGAAAAAATGAGAGAAAACTAGCCGAGAATGATAGCCAAAAATATAAATATATATTTAACGTAAGAAATATCATTTATTATATATATAAGAAATATATATAAATATATATTTAACGTAAGAAATATCATTTTAAGAATTAGATTTTCACGATCTTAATAATATTTCTAGAAATCAAAAATAACATTTATTTTAAAAGCTTTTTGATACTACTTTTAAAATTAACAATATTAACTTTGTGGTTAAAATTCATATTTTTTATTTATTATCTTAGTTTTATTAACCACTAATTGACGGTTAATTAGTGGTTAATAAAACTAAGATAATAAATAAAAAATTTGAATTTTATAAATAAAAAATATACTTTTTGATACTGTTCATTTACTAGTAATTCATTTATAATAAAATAACTAAATATTTATATGAAAATTTACCAATAGTCATCAGCAATATTTAAATGTCTGACTATAATTAACAAAACTAAATTAATACAAATGACGTGAATTACCTTTACATTAGGTTTTGATAATTTGCTTTAGCTTAAATAATGTTGATCCCGAAAATTTATTTATGGTAAGAAATTAATTATTCTTTTAAAACACAAGTGTATTATATTATGTATTTGTATATATACATATTACTAGTGATCCGCGGCCGGCGTTGCCTTTCGTTGGCATTCAACTTAAGTATATAGCGGAAAGTATTTGAGAGACATCCTTCAGTACGACAAATTTGTAACCACGTCAACTGAAGAAAGAAGAAAAAGACAGTCGAAGAAAATATTCATGAGCTGAGTTGCGTGAATGAAGTGAATAAGAGAACATAGTTACAACAGTAAGAAGAAGAATGAAAATAAATGATTGATGCAAAGAGTACCATTACATTGATGATAAAATAAAATCAAAGTGCGACGTGTTGACAAAACCCACATAAATATTATACTTTATTGGATGTACGTAATATATACAAAACAACCTTTCCAATTCCGATTTCATATTCATCCCCATTTCCAATGTGATCACATCTTTATAAGACTTCTCGCATCACTGGAGAGATATGCAAAACCACTGAAGCTTGTATGATAAGGAATGAGGCAGGCATACAGTCAGGAAATACTTTATGAGAAATGCATCCAATCATCGCGATTCTCATTCATTGCATTGAAATGCATCCAATAATTGCATTCATTTATGATCTGAAAGCACAGTACAGGATCTAATTAGTGGTTACTTCGTCTCAAAGCAATAATCTTTTCCTTCATTCTTTAGTCGGGTAATTTAATTGATTTAATATTAAGCGCCCACGTGCAAATACAAATATGCGCCCTCGAGTTATAAGTGAGCGGCGGTCCCTCAGAAAGTGATTCGAGATTTTAAAATATACATAACAGGTACGTACACACTACTGAAACATCTAAACTTTTATTAGGATCAAGCCACCAAAGTATAAAAAAAATCTCAAAAAAAGGGCCCTGGGGTATAAATCAGTGCAGCCTAATAGATTATAAATATGCGGTTTTAATTTCTCAAATTTAGCGGCACCTTTAGGTCCTTTGTGCTACTGTGCGCCGACGGCGCAGACTTGTACAAATGTACGTACCAAATTCTCATAAGAGTACGCAAATAAGATATAACGTCATATATATCCTTTGCAATCTCTTACTTCTTTTATTTTTATACATCGTCTTACACGATCGATACCTTCCTTTAAAATTCAATATATTTATTCTTTCAAGATCTTTCGTGGACTTACTTTTGTAAAACCTAGTCTATTGGTTCACTCGCTTTTCATTATTTTCGTATTTCTTATTCTATCATTCATCTTCAATCTTTCTAAGTATTCTTCTCGCTTTAATGTTGCGTTCATTAATTTTTTTCCCATTTCGGCATTATTAATAATATTATAAATAATGCCGAAATGATGAACACCATACGATCAAATCTGTTTTTATTAAATTTAAACAAAAAAATAATAATTCAGTACCAGGGGCGCACGAGATGAAGTTGAACAAGGAAGCACGAGTTAATTTATTCGACTTAATATTGAAATTACATTCGTTACCAAGAATGAGAAAATAAAGTATTTCTTACTTCTCGGAGAATGAGAATATCGAGCTGCAAATTCCCATACCCATTAGCCAAAAATATTTTGATTATCGGATTTTATAATGAGGCTAACAACATACTCAATTTTCTCAAAGATTGTTTTTTTTAAAGATTAAATGTAATTTATTCGATTTGGACCATTAGAAAGATTAGGTACAATTAGCAGTAAAAAATAAACGAAATATTTTTATATTTTTCAGTTTTTTTAAGCAGTTTCGTAGAAGGTTAATGAATTAGTTACTTTAAGCATTTTCTTGCTAGATTTATAACTCCTTCATTCAAATGCCCTTAAGTAAGCTGATTGAAAATTGACAAATTTGGAAACATAATTTTGTCTTAATATTAAGGTAACGTACAGTGTAAATTTAAATTTAAGATCTAAGTAGAATTAATGAAACTACCATTCACAACAATGAATAGTTTATCTTATAATAAAGTATACAAAAAAAACTTTTTTTGATTTATCAAAAATATACTTCAAATAACGTAAAAAGTTATAATTATCATTAAAATATGTATACACATACACACAATATATACATATATAAATATAATTTATGTAGGAGGCCTTATGTATATGGTATTGCATAACTATAAGAAATATGTTGTTTTTACTTCATGTGTTTAAATCAAAAAATGTTAAAAAATAACGTATTGTGTAATACAATATTATGAATTTAAATAAATGAATGAATACATGTATGGAATATAATGTAAATAATACAATAAGCGAAATTTAAAATAAAAGTACTTTCGAAACTCGAGATTTATCTTTTACAGAAAGCAAGCGTCCCAAAAAAGTATTGAATTATATTATGCAAAATTTAATTTTAAGATCAACTGTAATAAACATTGTCGAGTCAATATTCATATGTCACAATCTAATTTCAATATGAAATTAAATATCATTAAACAAATAGCATATTATAATAAGTACAATACAGAATTAATACACGATTTAAAAAAATGAATTAAAATAATATATTACTAGTCACTTTTTATATAGCTTACAGATAAAACATAGAAATATTAATGATTATTGGTGTAAGATTTTATTCATAAACAATTTTCCGAATCAAATATCACAACACATTTTGTACAAAAACAGGTCAAAATTTTAACATAAAAGTTTAAGAGCATTTAAGATGTTTAACTAGTAACTAATGATTTTTCGGAATTTTCCAAACATTTATTAGAAAATTATCAAAATGATTTACATATAAACAATGTTGATCTTAAATATAATAAATATGAATTAAATATATTAAGTAGAAAAATATATTTAATTCATATTTAAAATATCACAGACCTATGTTCTGAATTATATAGAATAACGTGACGTATATGGTTTTAGTTATTCTGTTCTGAATTATACAGAATAACGTGACGTATATGGTTTTAGTTATTTAATTTAACATCCTGATGTAGAAAATGGTATGTTCCGAAACCGGTTGGTGTATTAAAATAACTCATTAAGTGGTTTAAAACAAAGTTAAATAATCTATATTAAAATGAACGTAAACCATAAAGTACAATTTGCAAATATTCAAAATATAAAATTATTTAATGAAAAATCTCCCAGTAATAAGTCTCGGTAGATATATCTTTAATATCTTTTTCCAGGAGATTAGAAGACTTTAAGGTCGAAGATAATATATCTAAATAGGTTATAAAAAAATGGATTTTAATATTAAATTATATATCTCATTTAATATTTTTTTATGTTTGAAAAGGCGGGAGGTTATATTATATTTTGGTTGTATTTTTTGTTAAATCTCCTTTTATCATTTTGTATAACTCAAGATGGGCGGTTTTCGCAGGTTTCATGAATCTGGAAATCCCTCCTTTATTCAGAGATACTTCTCTTACGGGGTAAACTGCACCCTTGTGAATATTAACACAAAGAATTCCTTAAACAGGGCGATAAGAAGGGAAGCTAATAGCCGGCCCATGAGTGTACTCATTGGCTAGGCGATTTGGATTCTCCCGAATATTCAATCTAGATAAAGTACCCAACTTCACAATTTAACTTTAACTCAGAAAATAGGGAATATATAAGTAATGATTTTATAGACAATTATACTGACTCATTATACGCTCAGGTTCTATTTGTTGCTATATTATACAGGCTTATGAACATTATGAATATATTCTATGTGAGAGAAAGGTGTCCAGCGGAAAAATTTCAATATTAAATTCTAATTGCTCTTAAACCATCAGGGTGAAGTAAGTAGGAAGGGTATTGTTCGATGTTTGTGATTTGCGGATTTGTCAGTCGCAATGAGTCACTGGTCGGGAGAGCACAACGCGTTCGTGGTTGAGCAATATTTAAAGTGCGGTGATTTATTGGTTCGTGTGCCTCGCGATTTCTGTACTCACTTTAATATTCGACGATTAAGTGATGGGTTAAGTACACAAATTATCTGGTGTTGAGTTCAAAAGTTCAGACAAGGAGGGACAATGGTTAATCAAATTCCTCCGGGACCGTCAACGTCAGCAGCGACGACAGAACATGTGGCTCAAGTTCGACGTGAAATTATGCGCAATCTGCGTAAATCTATAAGGAAGATTGAAGCCTGTACTGGAATAAAAAAATCAACAGTGCACGTTATTTTGAAAAAAATACTACAGTTTCATCCATAGAAACTGCTAATCGTGCAATTACTCAACGAAAATGGCTATTCTTTCCTTAAAACCTTAGCGAAAACGATGTTGGAACATTTTGAAACAGCACGAACGCTTGGAAACATATTGTTTACTGACGAAGCACATTTTCATATCGATGGTTATGTTAACGAACAGAACATTATCCAAAAACGACAGTGAGGTGTGCAATTTCTACCCGAGGGATAATTAGCCCTTATTTTTTTAACCAGCGACAGACAGTCACTGCTGACGTGTATTGCCGAATGATCGACAATTTTTTGGTACCGCAACTGCAGCTGTTTTCCGGGTTCAATAACAGAAAACAATTTCAGCAAGACGGGGCCACTCCATACACAGCTAGAGTTTCAATGGAGAAGTTGAAGGAAATTTTTCCCAATAAATTAATCAGAAAGTACGGAGACATATCCTGGGCACCTCGGTCACCGGACCTCTCACACCGTGCGACTTTTTTTTGTGGGGACACCTTAAATCGAGAGTTTATAGCAACAATCCTCGAACAATTCAGGCTATACAAGAAATATACGCTTTGCTCTCGCATGTTCGTAAATTTAAGAGTCCAATTGCAAGATTGTCTTGAGAGAAACGGACGGCATTTAGACGATATTGTTTATAAAACGTAAAATCCGCATCGTTGAACTCCATTTTTATAAATAAAACATGAGAATAACTTTGTACTTTTTTTTATTTATTTAATATTAAACTTGAAAATTTTCTGCAGGACACCTTTACATAGATACTTATTAGTATTATGAAATTTAAAGTTTAAAAATCTTTAAAAACTAAACTAGTTTTTCGTTGGAAAAGAAACGCGTGCGTTATGGTGAACACGCGCGTTCTAAGTGAAACCTTTTTGCACTTAAATATTTTGTAATTTGATGTCAGTCATCCTAAATTTTATTTTGATTTTATGTTTACTAGAATATTTCTTTTACATTTCTAATTTGTTAATTTTTTTTTAACAAACAGAGAATGCATATAATGCTTTCAGCATACTTTCCTTCTGAAAAATTGCTGTTGCACTAGTTGGAACCAGTATTATAATGGCCACTTAAAAATTGAAGATTTCCAGTTATTAAAACTTACTTCCATTTATTTTCAAGGCGTGAAATTGCCGCAGAAGTAAATCAATTTAGAAATTTTATAAACACCATAAATAAAATAAAATAATTATTTCTGTCCGAAAGTTCACAGAAATTGATATCAACCGTAATTTAAGATGCAATAAATTAGCTCTAATTAATTTGAATGTCAAAAAAACGTGGCAAAATGAGTACTGGGCGCCACGGCAATTAAACGAAACCTTTCTTATTACGTTGGATTGTAATAATTTACGGTTTTTTAATTTGTTCCAAACGATTCGGACGTGCAATTAGGGTTGTATGTTGGGGTTATCAGGGTAGTCGATCCACGGGGCGTAATCTGCCATTCCGTCCACTCGATTTGTACACGTAACAACCTTGAATAATGCTCACTTACTATGTAAATCCCCTCCGGATCCCCAAACAATGGGTGTTCGGCGAACTCGGCAAAGTCCGCCACGCGAAACCCTCATAAATAAGTAAAGCACGTGTGCCGGGAAGGAATTTTCATTCTGTTGAAAGGCGATGTATGTTTAAAAGTGATATTTTTAATGCCGGGTCCCTTCTGGACTTGGAAGTGCCTTGTGATGAGGCCGACGCGGAGGACGCTGACACAGTCGTCTTTTATCGTCTTCTTAGTGATGGCCAAATTACATCTTCAGGTTGTAGTGGACCTAAATTTGGCTGGGATAGTTGAAAAGTACTTACCGGGCCGAACAATATAACGTTCATTTTTTGTCGTAAAACGGGACTTTCAAATACAAATAAAGTATTTTGGAGGGAGAAGCAGAATATACTGTTACGGTGCGATCCAGTTCTGGCGGACAGAACGCCAGACCGTACCGTCACTGGCTAAGCTCAGTTTGTGAGTGTGAGTGTTGAGTGGTACGTCGGACGAGTGGAAATGGAACGACTAATGCAAAACACTATTTCACATAATATATAATTTAATTTAAGTTCTACAATATATGCCCGACAAACATGATATCACAATTAGAGTTCTAAATCTTCTTCACATTTCATTGTTCTTTCCGCAGAATGAGGAGAACACTTTTAGTTACGAATTATCACGATAGCTATGTTTAATTACGAGTTTGAGGAATTACTGCCATGATAATTGACTTCCATAGAGTGATATGTGATTGCCGTGGTTTCGGATGCCACTCGGCAGGACCAAAATTTATCTCGCCTTTCGTGAGGTTTCCAAAGGATGACATTTTGCACCGCTCTCAGTGGGATCGCCGTCTCATTCAGCCGCCGCCCGCTGGCAGTTTCCACGCCAATTCTGGCTGAGGGGTCTCTCCAACACGCGGGTGGATCAAGGCCCATATTTTCTCGATCCACCGCGTCTAACAAAAACTTTATTTCTGCATGTTTGTCCGTCGCCATTGCTCAGCGAAGTGCACGGTGCGCGCTACGCTGGACCCATGCGGAAGTACCCTTGTTCTCGTCTGTACTTAGAGAGCCAGTTCTCTTCATTGGTCGAGTGTGTTGTAAGGCCGTGTTTCCACGGTACCTGTGTGCGCTTCCAGTGGTGTACTTTCTATATTGCCAGATAAAATCGGACGTTAGTTGCGTTTCGAATGCCAAATGTTCTTGTATCTATTGTAAATGAGCTTGTATCACCGCTGGGACGGTACAATACATTGCATTATCTTTGAATCTTCTAAGACCATCACATGTCTCGTGACGAGACTTGGATCATGGAATCCATGCACTTGATAGTTTTCAATATCTTGTTTTTTCTTTAATTGTTGATTCTTAACATGTTATTTATTTTTTCAATTTTTCTAATTTATTAACCATTAAAGAGTGTATTATGTAATTTGTTATTCCCGTAATTATCTTATATTGTTTTTAGATTGCATCTAAATGAGAGTAGGACTAACTATTATGGTCATTTAACGATTATTTAAACATTTTTTATTTTGAATTGTGTATTTAAATCATTTTAAGATTAACTATGTATAACTGAGTACACATTTGTTTGCGTTAATTGGTCACGTTAGATTTTACTATGGTTGACCACATCCCCTTTTTAAAATAAAAAAAGATGTTTTCAATACTGAAAATTTGATTTTATGGAAAGACTAGCCGTTAAGCGGCCACTATCTTGCAATAATCAATTGATTATAGCTAATACAGGTATGTAGAATAAAATAATGTTCAAGTCATTTAAATAATTCTTTAGTCGAGTAAGTAATATATGTATGTAAATATTGCCAATTAATATTTTAAAATATATATTTTTAATTAGTCTGTATTTGAATATATAAATAAAACGTAACAATAAAGAACGGTTTATCGACCACATTATAAATTTTTTTTTTTCAATTTTACCTAAATACTAACAGAAAAGCGCTTAAAATGAAAGATAATAAATATAAGAAGAACACATTCTTATTGTGAAGTTGTAATTATTCAGAACATAGGTCTGTGATATTTTAAATATGAATTAAATATATTAATTAGAAAGATACACATATAAAATAAATTTTAATTTTTGGATAATTTCACTCTAATTAATATATTTAATTCATATTTGATAATAAATATTGCTGATAATTAATAAAGTTAAAAATTTTAAAGCGCTGTGTAAGAAAAAAATGCCAAATGAAAGAGATTGCGACCAAAGTAACTTTATTGACAATTTTATAGACTCAATAAGCTGCAGGTCCGTAGTTGAAGAATTGCAAGTCCCCGAGAATATGAAAACTTTTCAAGTAATTTAAGAAAACTTTGTTTGCGATCGAAGAGAAATCCAATCAAAATTTTCTCAATAAAATTCAAGAATGAAAGAAAGACTTATGCAAGGGGACTGTGTAATTTTGACAGTTAATTATTCATCCGCGTATCATATTTTACACTGCATATAAAAAAAAATTTCAAAACTGATAAAGACGCGATGAAAAATATTTGAACATTCAAAGTTTCAGGAAATTAAAATTAGTGTTTATATAAAAAAAATCGTAAAATAACTATTGAAATTGGAAACCGCGATATTTTTGGTGATTATCCTAGAACTGATGGGGACTTAAAGAATGTTGTTTAACCAAATTCTGTCATTGGCATGCGATCTACCTCATGCCCATTATATATAATGCCTTGATAAGTCAGATGAATTAATAATAGATATTTAACAACATCGCTAACAATTAAGGTATAAAGGATTCTGAACTCTTATTCAAGTTTACTAACTAAATATTTCACTATTGCCTCGGGTGTTGGAAAATGATTTTGTGCAATATTTTTCTTTTCTGATACACAACTCTCGCCTCATCTACATTCACAAATCTTCTCATATATGTTAGAAGCCTTAGATAACGTGCTTGTGTGGCATATCGACAACACTCTAGTAACCGAGTGATCAGAGATTCCTATTATATATAAAAGCACAAACGCCTAACTTAGTTTGAAAATAATGATGCAATTTAATAAAATATTTCTCAGCGTTGATTCACATTCCTTATGTTCATCTCTGCATATTGCAACACTCAAGATTTAAAATATCTACACAACAAGATTTAAAAAACATATTAATATAATTCATTGATTCAAATATCGCTTGCTACAAACAATTATTCATGGGAAAATAGAAGGATAACGGTGGATTAATAGGAATAAACTGTCCTGGTTGCTTGCCAGGTTAGCCTGGAAGCTTATGGAAGTAGATAGGTCAAAGAACTGTTTCAAGTTACCAATGACTGACATCCTGTTTGAACAAATTGTGAATTCTATCTGTGGTCCCGCAACTTATGACGTCTATGTCTGAACGCGGATATCATATCAGAAAAAGAAATATAAATAGACAAAATATAAGCCAATAAAATAATTACAACATTTTTTTTAGTTCTAAAACTATTAATATTTCTGGTTATTCAATCAACTAACTTTTATTTTAATTGAGATTAAGTTAGATTTTACTGACAGATGAATCTGTCTCTTTTAGCACCAATTTTCATCTAGTTAAGAAGGCAGTGAACATCTCTTACTAAGGAGAACACATTATTATTATGATGTTGCAATTAGTTCAGTTGCATATCATTCTCATTCATGTATTTAATTTGTATTAACCCTTCCCAAACCATGCAGTAATACAAGTCTACCATCATAATTAAACCTGTAATACATCGGTAAATACAACATAAAATTCATATTTTAGATAATCCTAAAGAAAATATTAGCGCTTAGGAATGGCTAGTGAAACGAATTATGAAAAGGGAATCGTACAAAAACAATTATTTTTTCCATTCAATCCGTTGTAAAATTAATACGTTGGTAAAAATACCATTTTTGATATGAAGACAGAGATCACACACTATTTTCACAGTGAAAAGAACAACAAATATACAAATATAATTGTCTCTTTCTCATTAATTAAACGAAAAGAGATAAGAAGGAAAGACATATTATATAGGACTTAATGAATGCTTTAAATTATGTTATTAACCTTTTTTATTAAATTTAATGCTAGAGCATATTTAGATATTTAGAGTAAATATAGATATTTAGAGTAAATTCGTGCCATTAAAGGCATTTAAGCTAAAAAGAAATCTTTTTTTGTAACTGTTATTTACGGTAACACGAGTTGACAACATGGCTGAGTTCGGGTATTTTATATCATGGTATGGTAAAGGTTAAAACATCTCTGACATTATGTACATATATTATCGTATCAGAAAGGCTAAATTAAACATTTGAAATTATGCATTCATCTGGATCAAAAATGTATAGATTACTATGGTGTCTTATCTCGATAAACAAAGTTGATTATTCATAGTTGAATTTAAAGGTCGTAAACTACAATTATTTTTCTGACAATCCAATATCCTACAAAATAAACGATGCTCTCGTTATAAATATTTTAAAGATGTAATTGAAATGGAACATGTTAAAAACGTATTATTATTGAAGTAACTACCATACTATTGGTGATTTCATCAATAGAGTACGATAGAGTTTACGGTACCGAGACGCATCCCTCTCCTGCACACACCGCCTTCCCGGATTTCGCGTGATTACTTTTCCAAGTTTCTTGCCAAAGTTGAGGCCGCTCTGGAAGTTTTTCTCCTACATTTAATATTGAAGTTTCACACCGCCGTTATGTTGCCGGCATATCATACCTCGGAACTTCCATCGAACAGGGATTAAGTATCGCCGTGAACCAGAGCCTGATGGAAAATAAATTCCCCCTCGAGCATCTAGATGTGTCCCCGTCCCTTGTGTGGGTGTATTCTGCATATTGAAAAGACTCCAGAAGTAGGAAGCACTTCTATAGTTCACGGAAAATTCGCGCCCACCTTACAATATAATACTAATTTAATATTCAGATTCTGCTGACATGGAAAATTACTAAATGATCTATTTTAGATGTATATAACGTCAAATTTGTAGTAAGATATATTTAGTATGGATATTAAAATTGACACGATTTAAAAATATTCGATATCATAACTGGAAAGAACATATATTAAACCTAGAACGCATAAGAAAACTAATTTACTTTTTTAAAAGAATACGATGTATAATTGACTACAAACTCTTAAGATCGGTATACTTTGCACTCTGCTACTTCTTAATTAATTATGGTATTTTAGTTTGGGAAGGAGCAGCAAAAAAAATATTAGAATCGGCTAAAAGAGCACAAAAGACAATTCTTAGGATAATAAATGAACGTCCCTTTAGATAGCCATCAGATCTTATAATTAAAAAATACATAATGCATACATATGTCCTAGACATAAGACAAATCTTTATGTCGAAACTCGTCCAATTTTCGTAAAATTGTGTAAAGTGATCACTTAAACCAGCCGATGATAGGTCGTAAGCCCTGTAATACCCTAGACTTCCATACTTCCCATGTAAAAATAATAGATTCATCTCTGTGAGACATCTATGTCTTAATGAAATTCCTCCAGGGGATAAAATCCCAGAAATAAGTTCCTGTAAATATTTGGACATACTAAAAATATTATTTATATTCAATTGTTTTCAGTTTAGATTTCTTTTCCATCATTAGGATGATAAAAAAACTAACTAAAATCATGTGTCAACATGTTTTTATGTTTTTAAATTTAATTTTTTTTAAAATATGGTTTTAAAAATATAGTTTATCATTAAAATGAACCACAACATGTTTACGTTTTAAATATTAAAAAGATAGACAATGTGTTATACAAACTGTAGAAAAAAGCCTACAATCTACAATAATATTTCGTCGATATTTTTACATAAAATAATATATTTTGTGTGTATACAAAACTTACGTGCTGATTTAAAAAAATAAAACTAGACAGTTTCGCCACGTAGCTAACGCCACGGAACCGACCGCCGGGGTTCAAAGCGGATAGCGAAAACTAGAGGCGGAGCCTTCATTTTCTATGAAAAAGGTTCTTTTCATTTTTTTGTGAGGAAATAGTAGCGTGGCTGAACCGTGATTGATGTTCCTAACTGGAGCCTGGCCTTATTTAGCGCTTGCATTCAATCAAAATATTCCTTTCACTCGTTTCTGTAATGTATCATAAAATATAATCTTTTTGTCGTGGACTTTTTGATTTCCTTTCAGAATAACTTTGAAAAATAACACAGCGTGACTTACGGGCAATTTGTTAATTCTAGCGGAAGTACAAAATTGCATAATGCATTACATGTCGAAATACAAGCAAGTGACGTATAACCGTCTCCGAATTCAGTACAACAACTCACACAGAATACTGTTCGGATTGGCGCGTTATTGTAGCGTATCTACAATGTTTGCCAAAGGCCGTATACATGGATTCGTTCCGCTTCTAAGACATCGAGTTGCTGGCATAAAGCGGCGGTTGGAGCTCAGTACTAACTCTCTGGGGCAAGCGGCGCTCTCATGGAAAGCTGGTTCCCTGACCAGAGAATGGCAGCGCTTACAAAATAGCTACATATACAACAATGGCCGTGATTGAAGTAGTTATATATGTAATAATTATACTTTGTGTGTGTGTGAACTTTTTACTTTTTATTAACTTTTAAAATTTTGTATTTATTAATATTTTCCTTGGTTTTCTTTTTCATAGCATTATGTTTATTTCATAACCTTTAATGTATAACATAATATGTATTATCTCTATGGCGAATCGGGTTAAAAAAAACCTGATCACGCTGGAATAAACACATTATTATTATTATTAATATTATTATTATTACACGCTCCCGTTGGGTTAAGTTAATATTGATATATTGATCGCCTTAAAATACAAGAAAATTGGAATACATTTTTATGCTTATTACACTCATAATGCAAATAAATATGAATTAATGTTTTATAGCATCTACATCGGTCTACGGTGAGTGAGGACCGCGATTACCATACATTCTTGCCCTCTTGACTATGCTTCTCCACTTTTCACGGCATCCTGCAGACCTTAAGAGAAGTGCCTGTTGCCTTTTCCACTTGGTCGGTCCAACGGGCGGGGGATGTTCCTCTTCCTCTTCGTCTTTCGACGTGGCCCACCACAACAAGCTTCTTCAAACTATCGTTTTTTCTCGCAAGATGCTCAAAAATTGAAAGATTCATCTAAGGAAAATGGTTGAGAGTAGTGACGAGCTTAAAATCACGAACTGTGAGTCAATCACTGATATATTTGAGTCACACTCACTATCAGTGATTGAATATCTGGGAAAATCGTGATTCATTATTTTAATTTTATTTATATTTGGTTGTGAATCGTGATTCGGCGCATATAATATGAATTGAAAATATTCATAAAGAAATGACATCATAATTCGTGATAAGCACCATCTAGTAGATTCTGAAAAACAAACTTATTTTTAAGGGTTTTCATTCGCTTTGTGATAATATTAAATTATATATGTATATCATGTATATTATTTATTTAAGCTAGAGTATGTTTTTTTACGTAAATGAAGTTTGAATAAAATATGTAAATACGCTCACATTTATGTTTTTTTTATTTATTTCGTGTATTATGATATCGTGCGGTGCATGCGTTTTAGTGATGAAACTGTGATCACAGTCACAGTTTTTTAATCACTGATATTATCGAATATTAATCACAATCACACCAGTGAGTCAAGAGCAGTTTTTCTTATCACTAGTTGAGAGTCTATCTTTGATGTTTAATCCGTTCAGAATGGAGACATTCGTGTGTCTTAATTCCTGGATCGCAACTACCCTCGTCAGTGATTTTGGTTGCATCGACCGTGTACCTGAGATTAGAAATCCTTATGCCTCCAATTTTTACTCCACCATTCCAGTTTTAGAGTGCATTTCTCATAATTTATGTTAAAAAGATCTGGAGACAATAAACATCATTGTATGACTCCTTTTTGCGCTTTAATATTATAGTAATATCCAAATATAGATTGCAAATGAAATGCACAAGGTGTCCTTGGATTCTAATCTTACCAACTACTTTCGTACATTTCACGCAGCCAAATAATTTTTTATAGTCGATGAAGCATAACACGACTGGCGATAGGAACTATCTGTTTTTCTTCACAAGTTGGCAAATGTTAAGTATCTACTCTCGAGTCCCTTTACTCTTTGCAAAGCTATATGTTTTTGGGGTATCTGTCAGCTTATGTTGTTTTTAAGGAATGTATAAGAAGGATATTTAATAATATGAAGGAACATATTTTTGTTTGAAGTTGAAATCGCAGAACACCGTTCTGTGGTATTTTAATACAAAAATACCACAAAAAAAGAAATACCTCTCTTAGCGTGTATTACTCAAAGGTATTTGGGATTTATCGCAATATAAAGTTGATTGATTTTAAAAATGGAATAATAGCCTATATCAATTTTAAAGAGTTACATCATATAAGTTAAAATTTTTTTCGATAACGCACTTTTGTATGTGTTGCCTGTGTTATTAGTAGTATTATTTTTTTTTTGCTGTCAATCAATTCTACTATTCTTATTATTTTTAAGTTCCTACTTTAAATTTTAGTTATAATATGCACATACATTTTATATATTTTTTAAAGTTAAAACTTATTTTTAAATATGAGGCGGTATTCCAAGATCAAGACTTGCCTAAGTGGGAAATTGCCATAATATTATTGTTATGGCGAAAAAATTATGTGTACCTACTCAAAAATAATATATAAGTGCTTCGAATTGAAGTACACTAGAAATAAAATATTAAATAAAATAACAATCACTTTGTATGAAACCACGAAATGCATTATACGTCAACCGGTTTCGCTTACCTCAAGCTTCATCAGGACGTATTTGAAACTAATTATAAATACAAAAAGAGTGCACTTATATATGCATAAAGAAGGAGATAGAATATAAAATTAGATATGTATGAAAGAGATAGAATACATATACAGATAGATGGAACATTAAGGGAGGGGAAAATACAGCGTAGATGGATATTTCCCCTTCCTTAATGATCCGTCTTTCTGTATATGTATTCTGTCTCTCTCTTTCGAATATGATTTTATATTCTGTCTTTCTTGTTGTTATTTTATTTAATATAATATGTTAAATCACAAAGTGATTGCTTTCTATGAAAATAGTAATAAAATATTTTCCTTTGACTATACCTTAAAAGCTTCAAAACAAAGGCCAAAGATCTCTGAGTAACTCTAGACTGTAAACTTAAACTCGACAAATATATCGATTTAATAGTATTCAGTTTCGTTCGGTGTAGATATAAACAATTCAAATGAGTAAACGCTAAGAATATCCCGTGAATTTCTTATGTTTTCAGTATTTTGGAGTATTTATCTCAGGTGTAGAATTCTAGGTACCCAATCCTCAATGTAAATTACATGGAAAAATACAAGAGGTGTAGCAAATCTAAATCTAACGATTCCCAAAATCATTAATAAGTATGGATCGTAGACAACGAAATTTGTTTTTCCTACAATTAAAAATAAACTAACTGGGTTTTTACAAAAGAGCACGCTTTCTCCCAATTTAGAAAAAAATATTTAAAAATTGTCTTTTTGATAATAATCTGTCTGATTAATTGTTATGTTTTTGAGTTCATTAAATGTAACAAATGGATATAAATGTACCTGTAGACAAACGTCTATCAAAACGTTTTGTGGGTCTAGTGTTAATTAAAAAAAATAAAATAAAATAAATATAATAAAAAAATAAATAAATTTAAAATCCGTTTTAAGACGTCATTTAAATATAATACAACCATAATATATACATATATATATATATATTCTTATCAGATTTAGAACAGATTTTTCTGAATAATTGATTCTGATAAATTTATTATCTTGATCCGCCTTCTTTTATCAAAATGATGTCTGTTCAAAAATATTAAAAAAATTATAACTCCGTTAATATTGGTCAAAGGAAAAAAACATACTTCCAAACCAACCTTGTGTCCGATGACAGAATACATTTTTTAGTTGTAGAAATTTAGAATATCCATGAAGGGGCAGGTTTTGCACCTGTCTACCACTTGAACTATGTACATATCGGTGGCAGAATCTTGTCTCATGTTGTTATCTTTTATGTGCGATATATTTGTCGTTAATTATCTACTTTATTTCTATTTATGTATTCGTAATCATATGATTGATCTTTCATTGTGTATATAATCAATTAGCTCGTCCAATTATGTTAGGAATATTAATTATTTTTGACAGATTCATACATATATAATATTATAATTTTCAATGGATTCAAATTTATTTTAACAACAAAAAATAGTTTCAAACTCGCTTAATGACGATTTTAATATTGTTAGTAGAGTGGTTACATTATATACCAAGTTTGTATATTGAAACAAATGAAATTCAGATCAAAGCTACCTTTAAAAGCAATTCCTAGCTATTTTGTTTGAAAATTCAGTTTGACCTTTGGAACTTTAGGAATCAACAATAATCGAGTATTTATATAATGTGTATATACTTGTGCATATATTTATGTATCTAAAGACAAAAATAACCGAAGATATTATTTTTGACGAATTTTTCTAATAAATACTGAATTACGGTAGGTACACATTAAAATCATATTATCGTTAAACTTCTTCATCAAAAATATCATGTCAGCAGATACGAGTATATTTAAACATAAAAAGAAAAAAAGTATTGATAAGAATTCTACAATAAATGAGAATAAAGATACTAATAAGAACGAATGAAGCATCACTTGAAAAAGTTGGTTTGGTAAAATTAAAAAATGAAATTTTTAATCTTTTATTACATAATTACGTAAATAGGTTATAAATATTTAATTATATTAAAATTTATTTTTTTAATATTCCTTAAGCTATGTATTGTTTTTATATTATAATGAAAATTATTTCGTGGTAAGAAATATCTTATAAATTCATATTTAAGTTTCAAACTTCAATTTGTAACAAAATTTGAGTACCGACCGACCGAGATTTACATTTTCCTCCAAGAATATTTGAGGCAGTCACTTCTGTAGAGAGAGATACATAATTAATTATTATTTCCTCATGGACAGCTCAGTCCCGGAAGCGGAGTATCAATAATATCGCATTCCAGGAATTTTAATTTGAAAATTTTCTCGATAAGACTTAAATTAATAAATTTACAAGCACCGCTGTAAGAAGGCTGGGCATTATATGCTTACATTTCAAATTTCAGCTATTTAAATAAATAATAAAATAATGAAATGATTTTAATAGTTCTATTATTACTTGATCTTTACACCCTGACTCGCACCCTTCTAAAACATCTCGCACTAGAAAAATATGTTCATTCAAATTAAATCCATCGAAAAGAAAGATATACAGATAAAACCAATTTATTGAAAAAATATTTTTGTTGCTTCCCGGAATCGAACCACGACCCCTTCCTATCCGGGGAAATGCACTAATTTATTACACCACGTCAACATTGTAAATTAACGACAAATTTTCAAACTTATATGTAGCACTTTGAATGTGATACATCTGTTATTCCATTATTTGAGAGTAATCTACTTTATACTTACTTTCAAATAATAATTATGTGTTTATCCAGTAAATTAAAATTGGACTGACTTACGTAAAATGCATATAATTTTTGTAATTTTAATATTTATTAAAAAAATATAATATTTCTTGAAAGTGTACTTTGTCAACATTTTAAAAATCTATGTATGGAAAATAACATAATTTAAATGACCTCCATTTTCTTGTTGACAAATAATTGCTCTTTCTAAAGTATTTCGCATTGTATTACGCAACGTTTATGTCTCCAAATTTGTTATTTCTGCACGTTATATTTTGTTAAAGCTCCTGAATTGTTGCCGGTTTATTCATATAAACTCGGCCTTTTAAGTAGCTCCACAAAAATAAATCGGGCACCGTCAAATCTGGGGAACGAGGAGGTCAAGCAAACTCTGCATTTTTCTAAATTAGCCGGTCACCGAAAATAGATCGTCGCGAAACATAATAAAATTAAATAATTTTAGCGCGCTCTTGTATTGGGTATGTAACCATTATAAACTTTCATAAATACTTTATTATCTGTAAAAAAATAGGTAATTAAAAATAAACTACCAAAGTTATACATTTTTAAAAACGGTCAACCCAAGTTGGCCCACGCTCGATAATAAGGGATATTGTTTTTTTAAGTTGGATAACGATCGATTGAATCTAATACGATTTTCACCAATATCATACTCTAAATCGTAAGTGCTCACAAATCTCCATTATAATATAAACAATACCCTACATCCTGTGATTTATTTATCCCGTAGAGACAACTTTAATTTCTCTGTTTGTAACAGCACTTTACTTGATGAAGGTTAACAAAAGTTCTCACACCTGGGTTATTGAATATTACATTATTTGACTATTCGAATATTTAAAATTTGGGAAAATCAAGAGTTTAAAAATTATATAAATTAATTTACAGGCTTTAAATATTTAAAAATATTTAATGACTAATGTTTACAATTTGTTTTAGGACTGGCGTTAAATTTTCATTGATATGAGCAGCATTTTTTTTGTTTGTTTAATCCCTTGAAGAGTTAAAATAAATAGTTTGTCGTGTCAATTATTATACACACAAGAAAATCTTTAAAAACATTAAAATTATGTAGTTAAGTGATTATTAAATTAAATTATTATCTATGTAATATTAGTATCAGAAACATTAATGTTTTCCAGTTCTAATATTAAAAATTGAACAAATAAGATAATATTGAAGAACGGTCCTCTCAAAAGCTTTAATAACCAATGAGCTTATATAAGAAGGTGTATGAAAGTAAACAAGGCAAGAGCGGTAAACCATAACAGATTTTCTCTGCCTATTTCTTAGGAAAAACGGCGTGATGATAAATTAGTTAGCCAAAACTTAATTATCTTTAAACAACCTTTTCCCGGTTGTAATTGCCTTGTACGTACAAGTAAAATAATTGTACAATGTGAATAAGTGAAAAAAAGGGAAACCCTCGCAGTCCCCCCCGCCACGCGGTAGACACGCCCCTGCTAACTCTTACTTCAATGATAGAATAAAAGTAATGGTATGGTTTTAAACGTACACATTTTTACTACCCCACCTAATTACATGGAGTAAGTTTATTACCGATGGCAACCTCTACGCGCGGTGGCAAGAAAACTAACTTGATATAAATCTATGTTTTAGAAATGTAACACATTTTTTCTCTCCCGAAAATAAACATTGATACTTGGGTGCACTCAAAATTGAATGGCAACTGTTGCTTTGAAATTAAATGCTTTTGAAAATAGCACGCTTTATTTTAAATTTTTTTTATTTTTTATTTTTTTTAATTATTATTAAAAATATTATACAATTTTGAATAATCAACGGATATATATATACACATTTGTTTCATCTCTATGAGAGTAAGACTTGTGTACATAAATTTAAATTTTTTAATTAATATTAAAAATATAATACAATTTTGAATAATCAGTGGATATATATAATCACATTTGTTACTTCTGTATGAGAGTAAGACTCGTGTATAGAGGAGGAGTATATACGAGTTAATTTATGTTTCAGTTAGTCTGTGTACATATTTTTTTTACTTCAGTTACAAATTTATGATAGTCCGTAATTTTTCTAATTTTTTTTTTTTTTTTTTTTTTTTTAAATAGAGATGCGTACACGGAATACATGTCACATCAATATTCTTACTATTTTCAAACTAAGCTAAATGCTTGTGCTATGAAAATAGGACTAACTTGCTGGTGTCCTGGAACGAGGCGCGAACCCCCGACCACTAGATCACTAGGCCAACGTCTTGACCACTACACCAACAAGCTACTCAAATTGTGTTAGGGAGATTGTTAAAAAATTTGATGCCTTGATAAATATATTGATTTTGAGTTGCGATATATTTTAGCTTTAGGATATCAATTTGATCTCTACATCTTGTAAATCTGAATTCGTTTCTAAAATTTAATTGAGTTTTAATTTTGAAAATTTGAATTATTATTTTTTTTTGTATATCTATATGTATTATTTTTGGTACTTTAAAATTTGTGAAAAGTTGTATACTTGGATACTCTATTTTTTTAAATAAATTTTATTATCATTTTTGAGTGATATTTAATTTTGACATGTGAGTCTAAAAATGTATTTTATTTGTGAGATTAGTAATATATTCTTTCCATTTGAGATTGTTATCTATTATGATTCCAAGGTACTTGATTTAATTTTAATATGAATTTCAGTGTTTTGTTTCTGTTAAATAGCAAATCGTAGAAAGTATGTTTTATCGGTATTAATTGATAGTAAGTTTTCATCCGTCCATTTTTTTATGGTATTAACATCCTCAGTTGCCGATATATTAGCGTCAATCCAAGTTTTATCTATTGATTAATTTTATCAACGGATTGACTCTGATTGAAAGACCTCTAATATGATTTTTGTAGCTTTACATTGTAATGTAAAAACATTTAAAGGAGAAAATTGTGTTACCGAACATACTTTTTTTATTTATAATGAAAACACATTTTCGTTGTAAAGTTGCTATTTTATGTGATATTCTTAATATAATACAAATTAAATTAATCAACTAAAAAGATGTACTGAAAAAATATATTTATCGAAAAAATATTTTTATGCTACCGAAATATCCTAGTTAATTACTAAATGGTTAAGTTAGTTCATACTGACCTTACAGTCACTGAGAATTTCTCATTCACTGATTATAAATTATTTTTTCACCATTGAAAAAAGGTTATACTGAACAAATAATCGTATTTACCAATAAATGATTAATTTGTGTTATTAATTTATAACAATTTATTTATGTTGATCATTTCAGTTTTCGCATTATTATTAAGCCACAGAAGGCAGGAATCAAAAACGAATTATTACATAGATGATATGGTACCTACAGTAAATGAAATTCTGAAAAAACTATTAATAAAACTTGAATTAATTTGACTAATGGACTAACCATAAAATATACAGTATTTTTTATTTATGCAGAAAATTGTTTCGTTGTGGTGTATTTGCACGGTACTTTCCTCGAATCCACCTGCATTTTCAAAAGGTCAACAAACGGTCAGTTGACATTGCATATTTATCCTGAGAATGTCTGTTATTTGTATAATGAATATATTAGTCTCCGTGGGAAATATTCATGCATATATTTTTAATTTTAATCTACGTTATTTGTGTTATGTTGTGTTATGTGTTGTGTTGTATATATGGTAGAATGCGTTAGGAAAATGATACACAATTTTGCCTCATCATTCAGTCCTGATATAATTTTGGTATTTTTCTTCATCCTTTGTGATTCCCTGATTTTTCTGGAGTTTGGTGTACAATATTATGAGCCCGTTTCTTCCGATCTTGGGCCTTTTTGATCGCAGCGATAAAAGAGGACCCTGTTTGAGGGACTCTTCTATTTGAGGGCAATATAAAGCAATATATTTCTTCTAACTTTTAATGCAGTTTTTTTTCCACATAGATTTAACATACTAGATTTATTTATTTACAGATAATACTAATTATTTTGATGTAATTTATCATTCAAAATCAGTGTTAGATACAAAATCAGTTGCTTTTGCATGCGGCTGTCCAATAGCTTCGCTATTCTGTAATTTAAATGGCCGCCAGTATGGGAACTAGATTATTTTTGAAAAAAAATATTGAATTAATTTTGTGTTTTTATCTAGATTAAAGACATTATCATTCAAAAAAATAAGTATATTAATAGATGTATTATTGTACAAGCACCTACTAGATTTTCATATTTTTCTCCACATAAAATACTATGGAGTTTTCTGAGTTTACAACTAGAATCCTCATTTGGTTAATCCATCTCGTAAGAGACTGTCCTTTTGCTCACTTTTACTTAACTATGGCTGTGATTATTAGTATCTTTAAATTATTGTTTTTCTTTTTATCAAAGTATGTAAGAATCTTTTTCCTCCATGATGTCGAAAGTAAAGACTTTCGACAACTAACGACAGCGATGATGGTTCATTTTTGGAGGATAGACAGACATTAGTGCGCCTCGCGGTCTGCGGGATACCTAGTTTCTGTCTCCAGCACCACATATCGAAAGCATCCGGCATGCTAATTTTGAAATTGCACCTTGAAACTGATCCAAAATATTAATTCTAAATATTTCGGAATCTCGGAATCTGAGATTCGCAAAATTTGGTGAGAGCGCCTCCGGGTTAAGGCAACATTGTCCAGAGAAATTGGAATATTGGGATAAAACAATATAAATCGGGGGTGTTTGTGTTAAAGGTAGAATTATTTGGTAAAAATAATTCTGAAGAAAAGCAGCAAAATGACTCTGAAAAGATGTATAAATGTGGACAAGGCAAATGTTGTGTCGTTCAATCAATTTTTTTATGAATAGCGGAGATGAAATAGGTACTGCGGAATAATATTCTAAAATGTGTAATATAATAATTTATTTCTTTTTTCACATTAAAGAACTGTATTATTGTATACCAATGTTTACCATGGACCCTCAATAAAAGGTGACTAATTAAGGTTGTTTTCACAGCAGTTTCTAATTAGTTACCCACCGCTTATACTTTTGTTTTTATCTATGGTTGTTTATTTTAATTTTAATATACATTGTTTTCCGAAAAAGATACCATCAATATCGAAACATGTCGATTTATCAATAAATAGTGGTTTCAATAAAGTTTTTTTACATATGGTTATTTATATAATACGTGGCCACAAAGTAATTTGGTTAATATTAAAGAAGTAATATAGTATGAATTAAAATATAAAATATTAATAACATATGATTAAAATAGCAAACAAAAAAATATAAAAATACGTTGATGTATGATAACTCAAATAGAACCTACGTGTAAAATTCACAGAAGTTACGTTGTTTAAAACGTGATAATATTTGTTCATGAAAAGCGAGCGTGTATGCTCAAACATATAACATTAGGTTTATTTCCAACGCTATGTTGAAGTTTTCATAATTTTAAAATCATATATTATTCTAATTGATAACCCGACTTTTAGACGTTGACAAATTATAGTAAAAATAATTATACAAAATACTTTGTTTAAACAATTATTTATTAAATATGAGTTAAATATATTAATTAGAAAGATGTATATATATAAAATCAATTTTATCGAAAAATATTGTTGTTGCGCCATCTGGATTCGAACCTGAATCTCTTTCCTAACCGGGGAAGGTGCATTATTCAACTATGCTACTGCGACAATATTTTTGGCGACAAATTTTCGAACCTTTGTGTTATATTTTTTGATATTAATACATTTAATCGTTCCATTATTTGAAAGAGCCTTATTTTTCGACGTCAGAATTATCAATTCATTTTTATTAAATTTTGGACACAATGATACAATTTTATTATTGGGAGAACACATTCTTATAACAATCTTATCACAATAAGAATGTGTTCTTCTAATAACTATTTATTAATTATTCTACATGTTTCGATACCTATCGTATCATCTCCGGGGAACAATGTATACTGAAATTAAAAATACAAGCATAGATAAAAACAAAACTATAAAGTGGCGAATAAGTAAGAACTAATATGAAAACAAATTACAAATTGCAAAGAGGATTTGGTTATTTATAATATTAAGCTTGCTATTAACACTTTTTCTTGTTTCTAAAATTTCAAATTTATCTAACTGTAATTTAAAGAATGAATTTTTTAATAGTTTTGCTTTACTATTAAAATATATTCTCTTCTGGAAAATATATGTAGATGATGTTTTATGTATTTGGACTGAAACTGAAAGACAACTTAATACATTTCTCGATTTATTAAACAAACTCTACAAAAAGATTAAATTTATCATAGAAGTAGGTAAAAATTTTAGCATAATTTTTTTGTATTTAAACATTTCTATAATTAAAAATAAACTAGAAATAAACATTTTTCATAAAGATATTTATACTAGCATGGTAATACATAATACTTATAATCATCCGTTTTATCAAAAATTATCAGCTTTTCATTCCATGCTTAGTAGATTAGTTAATGTTCTTTTATCCATAGATAACTTCAACATATAATTAAACAAATTGCAATTAATAATGGTTATAATAATAAATTAATAGATAATTTGTTAAACAAAAAAAAATGTTTTTTAATTTCAATATACATTGTCTTCTGAAGATGATACAATAGGTATCGAAACATGTGGAATAATTAATAAATAATGATTTAAACAAAGTATTATATATATATAATTATTAATATAAAATGAGGCCACTAAGTAATTTTGCAAATATTAAAGAAGAAAGTATACTATTATTAAGGAGAACACATTCTTATTGTGAAGTTGTAATTATTCAAAACATAGGTCCGTGATATTTTTGATACAAATTAAATATATTAATTTTAATTTTATCGAAAAATATTTTTGTTGCTACCGGGATTCGAACCTGGATCTCTTCCAATCCGGGGAACGTGCATTAACCGATTATGCTATAGGAAGCCAAATTTTATAACCTACATGTCACACTTTTAAAATTAATATATTTATCGTTCTATTATTTGAAAGCCATCTTCTTTATTTTTACTGAATCTCAATTACCTGATTTTACAGAAAAACTATAAAGCACTAAAAATCTCTCGAAACATCGGTATATAATTTACATATATAACATATTGGTTCACTATTCAGCCTTCTGATAATAAATAATTTAAATTTATTTAAAAAAAATTACAAATAACCATTATTAAGATAATTAGGAATGTTACAGAATACATTTTTTATATGTTTAAAAATTAGAAACACTTTAAAAAATATATAAATAAAAATAATGTTACATATTGATTGTGGACAAGAGTAAACGAGATATTGAAAACGACAATACAGGTACAGAAGTGCCCATTTTATGAAGAAAATATCTATGTTATTGGTAATGGACGAGATTTCGTTATAGTAATTAAATAATCTGCACAGATGAGAGAAATTACCTAGATTGGTATTATAAAACTAAGAGTGAAATAAAGTTAGAGATCTCATTGAACAGGGATACTTAAGTCTAAAATATTTTTCGAGACATGTTTAACTGGAGAAAACCGTATTAAAATCGGTTAAGGTGGTTTTTAGACGATGGACAAAAATGTCATACGGTTATATGGAACGGATGACTGATGAGAAAATGGTAAGGAGAATATTTGTACTTCGTATGAAAATATATATGAATTGTTGATGGTACCACAAATAAAGGACGTCTGCGGAAGACTTGGCACGGTCAGGTTGGTTGGGTTGCCTCAAAAGAACAACAGTTTTTTTGGTGTGGCATTCACAAGTTGTCAAAGAGATGGGAAAAATGTATAGCTAGCGATGGGTAATACTTTGAATAAAATATTTTGTATAATTTTAATACAATAAACGTGCATTTTCTATACAAAAAATTCCGATTTCATATTTACATACCGAAGTATGTAAATATGAAACAATGACTTTTAGATGAGAATGAATATAAAATTAAAAAAAAAACCGTAGATGGTGACAGCGTAGTTGGTAATAAATAATTGAAAGGTTTTAAGATGATAACATATATATACATATATACAACTTCCTAAAATTTGATAGATGTGGTAGCATAGGTTAACAGGTGAACGTTTCATTGTGTAAAGTGAACACTTAAGTCAGCCGATGACAGGTCGCAAACCCTGTAATGCCCAAGACTTCCATACTTACCTTCCCATGTAAAATAAAAATAATAGCTTCGTCTCTGTCAGACGTCTATATCTTGAAAACATCGTTTTGTTTTAAAATTTATAACGTGAGAAATGTATAAACTGTCAGATAATATTCAAAAACTGTGACAAAATATTTTTTATGCTGCATTTTTCAAAATGTCAATTGATCGCTTTTTCTAATAGCCAATAGTTTTGGAGGCACTGCATAGAAGTCGTTATTAGTGTTGGTGGCCCGGCATTGCATAAGATTTTGTTAAATTAGTTAAAAAAAAAAATTAAATAAAATATTCTAATAGTATCAGGACTAGTGATTGCAATCCGGACATCCGGAGTTCGAAAATCGGCAGTTTTTACAGTGAATCAGTATTCAGATTTTTTACATATGAAATCCGGATTATACAATTGTTTTGTCATTCATTTAAATTAGAATTTGGTGGTATTTTAATTATCAAGGTGATTAGATTGATTAGTTAGTTAGGACTCCTATCTTAGGAGCGTTTACCTCTTAAATTAAAGTTCCTAATATGTAGGTATAATATTCACTCACCTCTTTTCATCACATTTCCAAAGAATAAAAATAACAATGTAAATATAAAAAAAAAACATTTTTTTATGGCGTTTTGATCAGAAACTATTTTCACTCCCGAGACATTGTGCACTACAGCACATTGGCCAGAAACCATTCTCACTCCCGAGACAATTAGCAGAAAACTAAGAAAATCCCTTAAGACCGTTATAGGAAGATGTCGTTGAAAAGTCTTAATTGTACATTTGCGAAATTCCGCGCTGGCTTATGAAGGTTCTTGGGAGTTTTCCTGGGAATTCCCCCTTCTCGTATTCGAAGGCTTTTGCACGACAAACTCCGCAGTTAGGGTGGCCATCTAATTGAATTGGTAGGTCAAGTCATCGTGTTAGGGTTGCCCAACGTACTGCGTCAGTGCACATTTTTATTTTTATCAGTTAGCACTTTTATTGATTCTCAAAATTAATATCTTTTCACAGGCATGGCTCATTTTATAGTGTAATTTAAATAATTTTAATAGAGTAATTTAAAAGGAATGAAAGAGAGATAGAAATATATACTATATATAAATACTAATTAAATATCACGGACCTATGTTCTGAATAATTACAACCTCACAATAAGAACGTGTTCTCCTTAATAAAATTCATATATTTAAAAAAATTTCTGATACAAGATATTTAGGTTGCAAAATTTTATTAGTTATTTTGTGTCGAATTATTTCATCGGTAATTCTCTTTTAAATGAATCTCTCAGAACATCCCTTCCCAGTGGTTAACACTTGCAGAATAAATGGAAGGGTACGTGGTTCGAGAATATACATTTACTGCCACAAGCATCAATTAGTGATGTTATTACATAAATAGAGTGATGTTATTATATAAATAGGAGTGACAATTTGCGATACAATAAGCGGGAGAAAGGACAATATACGTAAATTTGAGTCACACTCTCCTAGATCTCATGTCAGTCTGCTGGTCTACCCAGCATTTTCTATCACGAGATCCATACCCTAATAAAATTGCGGAAAAGTCCGATCTCTGAGAGTCAGTCAAAGTATGTATGTACTGGATGTATCAATCTAATCCGGGAGCAAAATACATGCGATGGTGCAATGAATACTGACCTTTATCTGCTTTCGAGACAAATCTCTGAGAGAAATCTCATCCGCTGATACGCGCCATTTAATATACATGTATGGATTTATCAAAAACAATATTTATATGAAACGAATAAAAAAATAAAAAAAATATTTAATTTTGTTTGCCTATCCCTGTAGAGAAGCGGGGGTGGGGTCAATGCCGATAAGACACGCATAGGATGACGCTTGAGGTTGATATATTACATAGATTAAACCGTTAACAGGAGATTTATATTTTTATTTTAGTTCAACTTCTTTGACATATCCGGTTATTGTTTATTTATTTGAAATACTTTTACACTCACATTTTTGGGGCTAATAAATTTAAAGTTTCAGACGTAAATATATCGGTATTAAATTTTTTAAAACTACTAATACAAATATCTTACGTCGGCTCTAGTATTTTTTATGTTAAACTAATATTGGTGGATTAATTTATCTTAAAAATAGATTTGACTTATCTATTATTATATAAAGTGGCGTCAGAGTTGTATATGTGAATAAAAATATTATTAACTTTTACTTAGAATTTATATTTTTTATTAAAAAATTTATTTAAAAATATATAAATACGTATTTTAGATTATAAATATCTCCAAATTTATTGTCGGACGAATTTCATTACATGGAGCTTACCTCGATTGATCAGACCATAAAATCGAGTACACATAAATTATCAAATAAAGGTCTAACAATATCGTTTGAAATTGGTGAAAAAACTAATGTCGGGAAAAACATTTTGTAATATATTACACGTTTACTCATTTTGTGTGATACACTCAAGGTATTACATATAAATGGAATGTCTCATAGAAGTGCACGTTAACCTTTTCGTCACTTAGCGGTCAGAACTTCCGTATGGTCAGAAGCGGGGTATAGAAACACCCCAGATCATATTCATACAAACGATAGTAAAAAGTTAATGACGGGCGATGTAGTCCCAACCGCCTCGCATCTCTTGTCCGAATGCCGCGAGTCACGATAAGCGATATAGCTGTCTCCTTCGTTCGCATTTGTGGTACGGGGCTACCCAGTGCATTAGTTAGAGTGAAACAAATAATAAGCACAATAAATTAAAGATAAGACACAGGGGTATGGTATCGATATGCGCAGGTGTATGTACCGCGCAAAGATCACTGGACCGAAAATAAATGAAATATTATGCGCTTAGAAATTTGAAAAACAAAAAATTATAAAATTTTCGTCACTATTTTCTTGAAGATTACAAAAAATAAGAATGAAATCGTTTTTATAATTATTGAGTTATCGAGTTTAAAGCGATTTGTAGGGAATGTGAATACCCAGCTTCGGGAAGGCAAGGTTTATGAAGTATTCAATGACTGGTTTGAGGCTTACTAATATTCCATTATAGTAGTGATCGAAAACTGTGACTGTGGTATTACGTTTAGGTACAGTTTAGAGTAATGGTTCACCATTACACGAAAATTAAAACATTGTTTTGACATGGCAACTACACATTTTACACGCACCCTTTTTAGGTGTGAACATTTTCAGAATCGAGAGTGGATGCGATGCAAAGTTGCAAATGCAAGCTATTCATTTACTGAATTTCTGCCAGACTGTGACCAAGTTTTACGACTGCAACATATAAATGTGACATCAATCCTCCCCGTTTGGGGATTTTTGGTTGGAGTGTATGATTTCTACAGCTTTTCTCTGGCTGCCTTCTGAATTTAATGTGATAACGAGTCTCACGTCAAATTGTACAGGTATGGCTCTGGTATGATGATACCGAAGCCAACCAATGATGGTATTTTGATGATAATGATGATGACTCAATGTAATAACATAAAAATGTAATTATGTCGAATCAAAATGAGAGTAAACAACTCTCAAAACGATTCAGGATATGGTGTAAATAACAAAAAAAAATGTTTACTGAGTTACTTGATCACTATTAGTGATCAATCTGTAATATCTTTGATTTTGCATCACGGATATATTTCATAATTATACCAGCTATTAATAATTCAGTATAATCAGTATGTTTTGAGATAATAAATCAGTGATTGTGACTTAGAAATATCGATGATTGTCAAACTCTTTGCACTATTATTTTATTTAACAGTTATATTTTCCTTTGGCACGTATTAAATCACACTTTACAACGAACTTAAAAACATTCTTAAAACATGGATTTTGTAGTGAAATCGTAAATGTGTTTCTCACTACAATCGTGGAATACTAGATAAAGAAAGTGAATACCTATATATATTATGTACTTGTGAAAATATTTCTGTATTTTATTTTACATAACAAGGGAAAATGAAATTGTGTTCAGTAAATCAAACCACTTCTGTTTGAATAATGCGGGTAAAAAGTGGAAACAAAAACAAAACCGAGAATAAAACGGAATCTTTCCTGAAAATCCCATTTCATGCTCAGTTCTGCTCCCCGAAAGAGAAATAGAAAATTTGCCGCCGCTTTTTGTTGTCCGGTTCCGGGAACTTTTATCAAACCATTCATTTATTGTGCCACGAATTTTAGTAGCGGTTTTGTGCCAGCCACGGTACTTAGGCGCGGTACTCGGCGACGTGAAATGTACACTAATATGTGTACAAATAGAAATTGAGGTAATTTAATCAGTATGCAATATAAATACAATACTTAGGTACGTAATAGATAAAAGACGCGAATATATTTATTTTTTGTTGTTTTTTATAATAGTCCCTTAGCCCTCTCTAAAATAATAATTGATTCTATTCCAGCACTTCAGAAGTGCCAAAGTATCGGCCGTATTTTGATAATAAACTATCTATATTAAATAAATGATTTGAGTAGCTTGTTGATTAAGATGCTGGCTTAATGATCTAGTGGTCCGGGGTTCGAGTCTTGTTCATATGCATTCCATTTTTTATTTATATGGTTGTATATACTGAGGTGTATGCATCCGTCATCACCATGTCGGTCCCCTATCGTTGATGATCACGATCTTTATGAACTCAGACTCATTTTACTTTGCTCCTCCACTCGGCACTCTCGGTATCTTGCAGATCTTGGAGATGTCACTAGAGAAGTACTTATTTATTACTTTATACACGTGGTCGGTCCAACGGGTAGAGAATTTTCCTTTTCCTGCTCGTCCTTCGACGTAGCCCACCGCAACAGGCTTCTCCAAGATATCTCTTTTTTTCGCAGGATATCCAGAAAATTAAAGGATTAAGATTGGTCGAGAGTCTATCGTTGATGTTCAACTATTGTAAAATGGAGACATTCGTGGGTATCATCATTAATGGTATGCATAGCACTTGTCTCCGGTACTATATCTCAATAGAATCAATTCGTCTTCTCTTCCTTGCCTTCAGGGTCCACGATTCAACACCATATAAAAATATAGAATGCACTAGAGACTATATAAATATATAGTGATATTAATACCGTAATACTCTGACAAACTTTTTTTTCCAGTGGCGTATTCTAGTAGCCAACGCAGTCCATGCGTTGAATAGAAAAATTCCGCGCTGTATAATGCATCTGGTATAGATACTTTTCTCAGCGCCAATATGCACAAATAATTTTTAACATTCACCGCAGCAAGAAATGGAATTAATAGATTATGAATAATTATAAATAACAATAGAATTAAATAGATTGAAAAATCATTTCTCGAAAACACGTTAAAACATTATCGATGTATATAAAAGTAGAAAAAGTAGTAAAAGTGAAAATCGTCTTAAAGATTTTTTTCAGTAATGTTCAGATAGTGCACGTAAATACCTAATACATTGTCATTTTTCATAAAATAGAGAATATTATAAAAGACGAGAAACCAATTCTGTTCTTATTATTTAAGATACCATGTTTACGATGTAGAACTTAATATTATTATTTATTAAATACAATACATATACAGGGGTTCCTTTCCATTTTGCATCGTGTTTTTTAAATTCTTTAGTTTCGCCGCTGTCTTTTTGTACTATTTTCTTTTTTATATCATGGAATCGTTGACTTTAGTTTAAATAACTAAGTGAATAAAAATGTAAGGCCCTAATCACTAGGTGAATGTCAACCACTAGATCAACAAGCTACTTGAATTCCCAATAAAGATTTATTTCAGCGTCTGAAAATTTTTACTTTGTCTCTTCTTATCCTACTTCCATCCTTTTGACTTTATTTTGGGCAGTACAATAAGCCTTAGAAGTTTGTCGGGATGGTAGAATTACACGGAAAAAAAATTGAAACACTAAATTTTGCGTCACGCCATTTGTTTTAATATGTCAGTGGTTAGTAAAAACTTTTTTACCCGGTTGACTACCCAAGGATGTAAACGCTCAAAAAGTGAATCTTATGCCTGCTAAGTATGTATTTTTTTAAAAGTTTCAAAGTATTTTTTTATTTTTTGGTGTAGTTAGTTGGGATGAATTAAAAATGTTTGTTCTGGGTAGTTAATTATACATTTTGTATTTACACTGTGTATATTCACGAAAGAGTAAAGAATGAACATATTAAGATAGATTGTAAATAAAATATCATGTATTGCACAGAATTAGGTGATCGCCACAGTACACCAATTAAATGGAATGATAAGACACGAATTATAATTACGTATTTTAAAGATATAATCTTTGGCGTGACGCTGGTGAGACGTGAAATAGATTTCGGTAAACAAAGATCATTTTTAATAAAACATGCCACGGCGGCGCCCGTCACTGTCAACTTGCTAATACGATGGAAAAAATATGAAGAAATGAATGTGTTGTTTGTAACTGAAATAAAACAAGATATTCTGCGGTATTCTAGTTTCTGTCGCCGTTGTTTACCTAGAGTAAACATAATTTCTTCCGACCTCATAATTATCATAATTATAACAACGGCGATCCGCGCTTGTCTACATTTCTTGTTTTCTGTACGGAGCAGATCGTATAGATGATTTGATCAAGTGGAACAGATAAGTGAGACGAGGATTGTAAGAGAGATATGCGACGCGAGTGTCGACGGCACCTGATATAGAGGACGTCCGCGGAAGACCAGGTAAACCAGACGCTGAAAGATGCCTCTGTTAAATTCTCAACAGTCAACATGTGCATGTATAAAAATATGTATGAATGTGGATTAGGCGAGAGTTGTGTATCAGGATAGAAGAGTGTGGCGCTCTATCCTCTCTGCCTACCTCCACGAGGATACAGCGTAATGGTAACTGAGGCAGTTAGTTAACAAATAAGATAAATTACTTAGAAAAATATACAGGAAATATCTATCTGCCGAAATAATATATAATAATTGCCACCAATTATGGTAACACTGCAAAATGTTGTCTGATTCTATGCTACTTTATGAGTGAGATATCTATTTCTTCGCGTTGAAAGCGAACGTCTTTTTAATTACAATGTTTCTCAAATATCTTTTTAGTAGATCTTGCAAGGTGGCGTGAGGATTTTCAGTCCATTTTATAGATGTTAAATATTTAACGGTACTTAATTTATTAATTTTAAATAAAATCACATTTTATTTGTGAAGTTACGACTTTTCAGAAGATCGTTAAAACCAATTACAAAGGAATTAAAGTTAGCTTATTAAATTAGTTTGTTTGCAACAAGTAATACTAATAAGAAACGTGTAGATGTGGAGTTGTAAATGATCCACAAAACAAGTTCTTTAAACATTTTGATTATTATTACAAAACTTTTAATGTGTACATTTTATAAAGGAATGGAAATATTACCCAACTTTCAGGTTTATGTTGCCATACAGGTAAAGTATGCTCCGTATTTAATATACAGTTGCAGTTGCCAGATTAGAGAATACATTTTAGTATAATAACCCACTACTGAAACCAAAACTTCCGCACAGAGAGAGAACCTGTCGAAACTCCACTAGCTTGTGAGGTGGAATGAAAGTACAGGATGGGCCAAAATTTTCACTTTACAATTTAAAAGTTGAATAACTATTTAAATTTTCATTATTTTTTTTATTTATTTGTCTTTTAAATAATATTTTATAAAATACGAAGTTTTTTAAAAATTAAGGTTTGCATTTGCGCATATAAAAATAGTGTTTATTTACAAGATATTATTTTTATGTAAGAATGTAAAAAAATCTCCACGATACATACAATACACTTATTTTATTTTTAATGTGTAAAGTAAGTTTTGTTCACCTTGTATGTGTACACAGAATACATGTTACATCAATATTCTTACTATGTTCTATCTAAGCTAAACGCTTGTACTTTGAAAATAGGACTAACTAGCTTACTAGGCCAGCGTTTTAACCACTAGACCAAAAAGCTACTCAAGCTACTAAATTAGATTCATGAACCAGTTCTTGATTATGGTTGTGGTTCTGTTAGAAACATATCACACTTCATTTTAGATTTTAGAAAACTATATGGACTATTATTTGGTAGGTTGGTAGATTATTTGGTTTCCATCAGTGTCGGTACCAGGATTCCATTTTGCACCGCTAGTCTTGCCTCGGTTGACAAATTTCCGTTAGATATAATTCCATTCAAAGCGCCGTTTACTTTATTTCCTGCAGTCACCCTCCTTTCGATATCATTCTCAGCCTCTCCGTTTCTATCAAACATACTTCCCAAATACACAAACTCATCTACTTGTTCCAAACATTCATTAACTACAAGTATTTTGCATGGTGTCTTGCTTTCCTCCTTCTCGAATACCATCACTTTCGACTTGTTAACATTCATCATGAGGTCGCTTTCCTTGCATACATCGTACATTCTACTCACCAGATTCTGTAGTTCTTGTTCATTATTCGCCATTAGTACTGCATCATCGGCGTACAATAAACAGCATACAATAAAATCGCCCATTTTTGCTCCTACATTCATACATTTTAGTTCTTTCACACATTTATCCATATACAAGTTGAACATCCATATATAAGTTTACTATTCACCCCGTAATCAGAGAGTACTTTCCATAACTTTTCTCTTATAACTCTATCATATGCTTTTTGTAGATCTACGAAGGCACAAAAACTTTTTCGCCAAAAACTTTTCCGTCATCACTCGTAGAGAAAAGATCTGATACATGCATCCTCTTCCACCCACAAATGCCCCTTGCATGCCCCATACTTTTTCTTTCGTCACCATTCTTGCTCTTTCTATTAAAATTCTTCCATACAGTTTATCTACAGAGCTCAGTAGACTAATAGCCCTATAGTTACCACATTTCATTTTCGACCCTTTGCTTTTGTAAAGAGGCATGATAACAGCCCTCCTCCAATCTAACGGGGTGTGGCTCTCTTCCAAACATTGATTGAAGAGCGTATGAAGCCACAAGATAACTAATGGGCCACCAGCCTTGATATACTCTGCAGCAACGTTATCATACCCCACAGCCTTACCATTCTTCATATGTTTTATTGCACACTTTATTTCTTCCATACTTATTGCATTTATATCGTTTTCCTCATTCATACTTACCCCAGAGAACCTCTCAGGTGCTTCCTCATTTGCATTCTCTACACTTTCATATGTTTCCTGGAAATATTTCATCCATCTATCTTTTATTTCATCCTCATTCGATAACATCTCTCCATTTACTGACTTAATAGCTTTCATACTACTGCTTTCAGCACCACATCGAGATTTTTTGACCGCCTTCCAGAAGAATTATATATTATCCTGAAAATTCTCAGTCATTTTCACCCCTTCTTCTCTTTTCAGCCGCTCTTTCCTTTCTTTCACACCAGATTTAACTTTTTCCTTACAGAAATTGTACAGGACTTTTGCTCTCGTATATTCATCCCCATTTACTGTCAACAGATAGCGCCACGCATTCTTCTTTTCTTTCACAAGTTCCTTTATGCCATCGTCCCACCATGCATCACCTTTCTTTTTTCCTTGGGTAGCTATCCCACAGGTTTCTTTCGCTAATTCGCATAAAGTAACCTTAATGTATTCGCATGCATTGTCTATATTCAGATCACTCGCTCCTTGTTCAATCAGTTTTTAACACACTTTCCTTTCAAATTTTTCTCTGACATCATCCCTTTGCAGATTCTCAATTCTGACTCTAGATGGTGCCGATACTATTTTTTTCATGGACCGCCATCCTTGGAATAAAATTATTCTTGAAACAACGAGGAAATGGTCAGTTTCCATCTCGGCGCCCTGAAACACTCGAGTATCAACAGTAGCGGATCTCAGTCTAGAGTCAACTACCATAAAATCAATCCTCGACCTTTCATTTTCTCTCTCCCAAGTGTACTGGTGGATTTCTTTGTGATTAAAAAAGGTGTTTGAGATAAAAAGGTTCCATTCCAAGCATACTTCAAGTAGACTTTTTTCCATTTCCATTCATCTTTTTGTCACCGTACACACCAATGGCTGACTCAAAACCATCCCTTCGAGTCCCCACCCAACCATTCAAATCGCCTGCTAAAATTATTCTTTCATTATTCCGTTTTACATTCATTACATCCCTTACATTCGTCCAAAATTCATCTTTTATTTCATCATTTTCTGAGTTAACGGGAGCATAACCTACGACTAAAAATACACTCGTAATTCAAATTTTAAAACGGATCCACATAAGCCTAGCACTGACAAGCTCATATTCTCTCATACATTCTATCATTCTTTTCAAGAGCAACGCTGCAACACCTTGACACGCCCGGTTCTCCTCTGTCATTGTGCTCCATCTCTCCTTTTCCTTTCTTCATGCTCTCACTAATGCACAATATATCCAGATTCTTTTTATTCATACTATCACACAGTTCATTCATCTTTCTGTCCATTCCTCCTCTAATATTCCACATACCTACTCTGCACTCCGTCCTCCTCTTCGCGCCACCACAGGAACCGCGGCATAATGGGGGGCGAGCCTCATTGCTACCTATCGGCATGTCCTCGCGACCTTATACTAATTTAAAAAAAAAAAAAAAAACATTATCAGTCATCTTTCAACATTATTCTTTCATTCGATCCACTAGATAATTACGACAACTTAATTATAACATCAAATATAACAATAAGTCTAAACAATTTACACTAGATTAACATAAAATATCACGTAGCTAAAAATACACTAAATGGTTATTTTTTGTATGGATATTCTAACAGCAGCACGTCTCTTGATTAGTTTAGGCCAGGTAGACTTCATGTTTTTAAATTGAAGTTGGTGATATTATAGACACTGTTTTGTCTAAAGATGGCCGCACAGTTGCGCACTGCGCACTGCGCAAATATGTTGAGATCTCTTTTTGGTTATGGCGGTGCGCTGATGAACTTACGGTAGTTTAATAGTTATTTTGAAGGATAATTGGTTGAAATTCATTCATTCAATTGGTAGTCCCTGCCACGGGTCACTATATTTATATATACACCCATTCGATTATATTTACATATACACAATTGATTTCAATAAAAGTTCAATAATGTTTAGCCCGCCAAAGGTAAAGTAGTTCCAAAAAATCACTATTTTTTAAAATTTAATTCTTGTTTCCAGGCCCACATAATTTTTGAAAACGCCTTCAGATAGAGCAGAGCGTTTCCTATCTGGATGTATATGACTCTTTAGCACAAAGTATATAATAGTCTAGAAAATACGGTTTAAAAATTTTAATGGAAAAGTCACTAGCTAAATAAAAATTGTCATATCCCTGAACATATTCAACTTACAGTTTTCCTGTACACATCACATTATAGTCCGTGGGCTGGCACACACACTCGTAGTTAGATATAGTTCATTAATATTCTTATTCGCACTACAGCATAGTTCAAAATAGTACGGGAGAAAAAAATTTACTCCGCCATACCACCAAACACTCATTCCCGAGGTTAATACCAGGAGTACTGAGACAAGAAATACTCAGAAAGACGCGAAAAACACTCTCAATCAGGTATTTCTAAAAAAAAATAAGATCGGAGCAAAATTGCACAAGTTATATGAAATCTAAGCGGGAGCAATACAGAACATGACCGAACGGCTCGGCGCCATCATATTCCACCGTATAATAGCTTCGTCTCTGAGATATCTATATTAACCTATTTTAGATACTGTATCTCAATTATTAAGGAAGATTTAAATCATAAATTAGAATTTCCGACCATAAAGCATTTTACTGACGGGAAAACGTAGGGGATATTAAAGGAAAGATAATATAGTGGTTTTAAATACTTATAATAAAAGTTACTTTCTGAACATTTTCTATGACAGCAAAAGCACACTGGCCCAAATATTGTGTCATCCACCACATGTAATTAATTTTTTTTCCCCGAACTTTTTTTTGACTCACTAAACTGTAGGGTTACGCGGAACACTATTTGGGATACGCTGCTCTAAAGGTAACCGTGCGTGTTGTGAAAAAGGTTTTTGATTTATTCGGGTAAAATTCTCTGTGTGGAACTCTAAGGCAAGCGTGTTAAAAAATTGAAGTTCAATACGAATGCTTAAATGGACTATTGATGTGTTATGTAAGTGTTTTTTAAGGGTGTTTTATAATATACTTGGGTAGAGTAACATTGTTTTAATAATTTTTGAATAATTATCTAAAGTAATTTTTATATTATCTTTGTTAGCGCCGTTTAATGTACTCACTCACAAGCATATATTCTATGTTCGCGATTATCAAAATTGAACATGCATATATCCTTGCATTTTTTTTTCCTAACGCCACGAGGAAGAAAAGAAGAGTTTGCTGCAATCATCACTCCTGCACGAGCTCAGTGTGCGTTTAGAACTGTTTACATTTGTAACCTTATGGATTAACTACCATCGCATAATAATTAACCGCTAACGCATTAAATCTATACCAACTTTAATTCCCGCTAATACTTAAAAACAATTTTTCACGCGAGTGTTAACAGTGCTTGTTATACATATGCTAAATCGCTTGTCTTGTGGTTGGAAAAGAGAGAAACAATTGAATCAGCATATAGCATCAGGCAGACAGAAAAAGTAAGCGCCGTCCTTTCTCTTCCTAATTATTTCCACCAATCTTCCTTTATATTCGTTTGATGCATCCAATTACTCATATTAACATAATTTTTTTATTCGCGTGTTCTTTATTTTAAAAATTTCTAAGAAAGGTATTAAGTTAAAAATTGTTAAAAAAAAATATAGATATCCGAATTATTTTATTGTGACAAAAAGTTGAAACATTGAGGATACATCATAAAATTCTAGAAAAAAGGGAGAATGTGTCAAGCACGCGTGATTTATGTGCCACTTCACCTTACATTGATTCTATCTCAATATTTTTTATGGGTCTATATGATTTGATTGGATGAAAGAGAATTTTATTTTGGAAAGGTTCATTCTCTGTTTTTTTTTTTTTGCGTTATTTAAAATCAGTTTACTGCGAACTCATCGATCTGATACCAAGACCTTGGAATGAAAATGTATCATCTGACATTATGGTCAAAATTGACCAGTATTAAACATATATCTTGAAACTGTGTTACAAACGTTTCCTAGTATGTAAGAAGATAACAAAAAAACAATGTCTTATTTTAGTAGCAATTATAATATTATATAATAACACACTTGAAATCAGAAATCAGTTTATTTTTTAACATTAATTTATTTAGTTAAATTTTTAAGTAAAAATGTCATGTCACGTCTGTCGAAGAAATTAATAAAAATTTTTGCTTAATATCTCAGTTTGATGAAAATGTCATAAATAACTTCTTACGTACTGCTTGACATACATGAAGCGACAATGCACTCTTTCACGTTGAATAGTCACTACTGCCTAGAATATACTCTCCTATCACAGAACAGTAAAAGGGTAGGAACGGAGTCAGCGGTGCAAATAGATACGTAATAGATCCGTGATGCACTTTTATCGAAATGTGTTACACAACCCGCGGACAGCACGATACACTAATGCCTTAATTCTGCAAAAAATACAACCACAGCGACTCTTATTATCAACAAAAATTCAAGCAATCTTTACTCACATTATACGTTAAAGTGATGTCAATAATGACACGAAGAAAGAAGGTGTTCCGTGCAGGAAACAAGAATGTAGACAAGGGTGGTTCGCCGATCTCAGCTTCCCTTAACCGGCGATGAAGATGAGGATTATGAGGTCGAAAGAAATGAAACACAAAAGATGTTCAATATAGGCACACTAAATCGAGAAGAATGGCTTCCGCCAGTAGAATACTCTGTTTTTATTAAAATTCTTAACAATACGTGTAGTCATATTTGCAAGTACCTACACGGCGACAGGCCGCCGCTTGTGACGTTTTACTAAGACGTCATTGTTTTCCTAAAATCTATCCTACGGGTATTTTGGCACCACGTCGATGATTACACCTTTAAATTATACGTGTCATATCATATAAATTATATGGCGCCTCCTCGGCGTGTAATTCTGTGCGATACAGAATGAAAATAAATTTTAATTGTAAAACTTAGAAATTTTGCCATTAAAATTCAATTCTTTTATTTTTACGATTTTTAAACTGCGCTAAATGCTTGTTCTATGAAAATAGGACTAATTTGGTGGTCTCCTGAAACAAGGCGCGAACCCTGGATCATTAGATACATTAGACCAACAAGCTATTCCATGCATTGGATAACTTTCGAACCCGTCTTGCACGTGTAGACATTCAGCCACGTGATTGAATAATAAAAAATGAAACAGTGGAGAAACGTTCTTGGGAGAGTGCTTCTCAACTTCCTCTGTCCCTTCTGGTGGTTGATTTTTCTTCCAAGTTGTCGTATAAGTTTTTGGCAGGGCTACGTGACCGGTGAATAGAAGGTCGTACTTTTGTTTGGAACACGGGAAAAAGACATCTGATAAAATTATATCTGAAGTGCTCGCATTAGGGTTTGAATGAAAATCAGTAAGTACTTGTTTTATGAACTTTTCTTTGAGACTCGCTTCGTATCGGGGGGGTGGAGTTCTCGCCATTAGCGGAAAAGTGTTGAGCGAGAAGTGAGAAAACGATTAAAACTTGTAAAAGAGACGCAGACAGGAGTCGCAATATCAGATTTTATAATTTAAATAACGACTTTCTGTTGACTAGCAATCCACCCCTGGCGTTGCTCGAGATTCAGATATAAATATAAATACTAATAAAATGTATTAATTAGAAAGATATACATATAATATCAATTTTATAGAAAAATATTGTTGGTGCGCTACCGGAATTCAAACCTGGATCTCTTTCTAAACCGGGGACGGTGCATTATCCAACTATGCTATAACGACAGTACTTTTGACGGCAAATTTTCGAACCTATATGTTAAATTTTTCAAATTATTACATCTATCGTTCCAATATTTTTCGATAAAATTGATTTTATATGTACATCTTCCTAATTAATACATGTAATTAGTATTTAAAATATCACAGACCTATGTTCTGATTAATTACAATTTCACAATAAGCTCTCCTCTCTCCTTAATAATATAAATATAAATTTAAAATAGGTTATTAAGTTGTCGGAGTGCCTCTGTTTTAAGCAGACCCTAAATAGTAACAATGTATGCAATATTTGGTCCAGGCGCGAAGAAGGTATGATGTTCGGGGAGATAGGGCAGGGTGACCATATATTTTTCAGGGTTCTAGACTGCAACTAAGCAAATGTAGGATAGACTACTCCCAAAATAAGTAATACACATTAATATTATTGCTAGGGGGTGGGGCACATAGTACGAAGGGGAAAGATGCCTATGTTTTGCGAAAGATCTTAAATAATAACTGTGCAACATTTGATTTGGATTGGTCAGTATGGGATATATATAATATATTATAATATCGAAGGTATGATTTTTTTTTCTGTCTCATGATAATAATTGGTGCGCTGATATTTTCATGCTTGGTGCATATTTATATTCATATTTTAATGCTTGGTGCATATTTAAATTTATTGCAAAAAAATATAATTATAATACAAAGAGTATGCAGATTTCTATCGCAAAAACAAGTTTATTTTTCTGCAAAGATTTATAATAGCTGTTATTCAATAAAGTAACAAAATTAAAAATATGCACAGTAAAAATAACAAATAATATGTACATACGGAATTATTCTTTCAATATTTCTGTTATATAATGTTTCTCAATTTAATCTGAAATATTTTCTTGTTTTCTTCTGAAATGCAACTTTTTGTGCAATATGTTTACATATAAATAATGTTTTATACTATTGTAAATTGTGCCTATCTCATTACAGCTTTAAAAAATATTATAATTTTAATAATACCTTCACATTGTAATTTATGGTAATCACAATTTTATTTCAATTTGATTTATTGTATTTGTATTACAACTTGAATTAGTAGAATTTTAAAATTTATAATAAGAAAAATATTACACTTTTCATTATATTAAGTTATTCTATATACTATTTAGATGAACTAGAATATACCAGTTTCCAAAAAAATTATAACGGTAATGGATTTTTAGTCTTCATCAAATAGATTCAATACTTTCTATCTATTTATAAAACGTATTAAAAAATTGAAAGATATTTTACTCAAATATTATTACGTACCTATGTACACAAAATATCTAGAAAATATTTTATCTAGAAAATAACGCAGAGTTCACATATGCAGGGTTGTGTCAATAACAAGTTATCGATATTGCCAATAGTATTTATAATTCAATTTCAGAAATCTTGATACAAACGTTCCATACCATCGCATGTTTAAGTTACAATTCGCGAGTTCAATAGATTCGTTAACTATTCAGTAACAAAGGCTGACAGGTGACAGTCAGCTGCTCGATCGGGAGAACCTTTGATTTATATAGGTCAGCTAATGAAATATTATAAATTCATGAATTACTAGCAGTTTAAAAGAATAATTATTTATTAATTATTAGAAAAGTAAACAGTAGTATAACTGAAAAATTGTATCTCAGTACAGTAAATATACTGTATACGTATTGCAAAGTGATTGTAATTTTTTTTAATTCTCGAGATTGAGAAATCTTTTTTTTAGCAATTTTGAGAATCTCGAGAATTATATATTTTTATTTAATATTCTCGAGAAACCTCGTGAAAATCGAGTATTTTCAATATATAACAGTTCAAGAAATATCGTACATTAATTTTTAGGAATATTTTCAATTGAATACTGAAATAATACAAGGCTAAACTTTTATATTTTTTATAAATGGTTCACAAATAATACACATGAAAAATTATACAACAAAAAATAATATTTACAAAAATAGATCACGAATTACTATTTATAAGAAGACTAATATTATGATATTATTTTAAAGAATAATGATCGACAAATTTATTGAAGAATTTATTCTTCAAGAAGAAAGCTGGAAACATTAGCACATAACCTCCGATGATAAAAAATGTCAATAACAGTGTTGCCAGCATAATAATATATTTGAGTACGAAAATATTAAATATAAGATGAAGAGTCTGGATATACTAAGCATGAGTTACATATTAGAAAAAAATTTAGTCTGTAAATCATTCATGTGTCAGCTAAATTGTTGTACGTACCACCTCTTGCACGCGTGCTCTAGGTTTGCCACCACAGGTATAGACGAACACAAGACTCGTGCATGACATGCGAATTACGATATTTCGGACAATGATTTAATTTAGAATGCAACATATAAATATGTGAAAAATTCACAATGTTCTTGAGATTCTTATAAATAATTTCACGAGAAACAAGATTCTCGAAATTTGAAAATAATAATTTTCGAGAAAAGATAATTCTCGCGTCGAGAATTCTCGATCACTACCTCTAGTATTGTATATAAGATATAAGAAAATCAAATTGGTACAAGTGTTTCGTGGTTTTATCCGTTAAATAGTAAGACTCAAATAGGTACAAGTGCCTCGTGGTTTTATTCATTAAATAATAGGGATCAAATAGGTACAAGTGCCTCGTGGTTTTATTCATTAAATAATAGGGATCAAATAGGTACAAGTGCCTCGTGGTTTTATTCATTAAATAATAGGGATCAAATAGGTACAAGTGCCTCGTGGTTTTATTCATTAAATAATAGGGATCAAATAGGTACAAGTGCCTCGTGGTTTTATTCATTAAATAATAGGGATCAAATTGGTATCTTTAAATAACTGAAAACAAATTCTTGTTTTCTATTACAGCAATTTTAGCTTTGCGGCGCCGTCTGGTCCCTGACCAGACATTGTCTCCGTATTCTGATGTCGTATTTTTCGGACAATATGACGCACCGGACTATAAGACGCACCCGGTATTTTTAATGAGACAATATTTTATTAAACAAAATTATTATTACCATAACGTGAATCAGCAGCATTCATTTTCACTCATTTCAGTACTGTCACTCATCTTGTTTTAATAGGTATGGAAAAAATATGATATATATAGTAAATATAATACGTGAGTAATGTAATAAAATTAAAGGCATGCTTGGAGGAATAAGTTGCATATTTATTTATGGTAATTCTTCTCACGGCAAGTTTATGTTTCGGGTTCGAGTTCTGGCGATTGTCATATTTTTTTTCGATAGGTCTATGCTATGCTTGAAAGATGAAACAGAAATAATAATATTTTTCAATCTCCTTGTCATCATTATCATCATCAATACAAGCCATTTTCTATCCACTACTGGATGAAAGACTTTTCTAGTAACTCTCACTAATCTCTGTTCTTTGTTATGCGCTCCGACGTATTTCTGTAGAATATGGCGATTTTGTCAGTTCATTAACATGATTGATTATCGAGCCAACAAAGCTGTTCATTATAATTTTGATATGTTGTGAAGGGTGAGATGGGGGTCTCACACCTTTATCTACAGCTTTGGCCAAGAGCATGAGATTGTGGATTACCTTCATCAAAATTACTTACTCACCATTTTTCAAAAAAAAAAAAAAAAATTGTCTCCATCACTAGTGGAAACGAATTATTTGATATGAATTTTTATTGTAAATGAGAAGATTGGTCATAATTTTTTTTTTAATTCTACAGTAATGGATTACGTTTGAAATTATATATATTCAAGCAACCTTGGGTTCAAAGAGAATAGGTAGAATAAGTCGTTCATCCTTCGAAATTTAGACTGGGGTCCATATAAGATTAATTCGTCCGTCCTGAAGATTTTTCCAGAATGTTGACGAGACTCAAGGTAATGGATATCAAGCAACCTGTGCCTCCAATTTGGCCACTCATACGCAACGTGGTCACTATAACTTTTTCTCAGCCTTGCAGCCAGAGGTCTGGTGCGGCCACCGCCGCTCACCCGCTGTTACTCGTCTTCCCGCACAGATTCGGAGATGTCCGCCATCTTATTTTTCGCATCGCTCCTACTGGTCGAGGCGAGTGACGTAACGTCTTGTGTAACGTCATAACGTTTATCTTCTGATAGCTTAAATACTCGCCATTATTTATGGAAATGCATTTCTCCTCGCAGTTTAGTTACCTGAATAAATTTTCGAGAGTAACCGTAAATAATTTCAGTAAGATTGTATCACCTGTCGGACAACTTTGTAGTTGATACGGAATCTACGAGATGGCTTATGAATATTAACGGATTCTGTTCCTTGTTTAAATTACAAGACATTACATTAATATTCATACTTCAAAGCGAAGTTTTGCTATTTGTGATATATCCCGTAGAATACTTTTATTATTAATTGCCGATTTTATATTCCGTTTCGGGGCCCGTTCCTGTCCGTTAAAGCCGTTGCTTTTTTGTGACTTTTTCCGTTCGGTCAAAGCCGAAAAACAAATACCGGCGATCGGTTCTAATTGGGTTTTTATGCACGCAGTTTCAGGCCGCCGGAGGAAGGCGACTTGATTTATATGGCTTGTTTTTACGTCCGCCATAATGAAATTTTAATTTGGGAATAGGTACGACGATTTTATTTACTTTGAGAGGAAACTGTTTAAGAATTGAAATATATTGAATTTGTAAACTGTTACATGTGAATGTATGAATATAAACGGGATATGCGTTTTCAGTTTTTAAATTTAAATATTTACATTAAGCAAAGGTGCTAAAATGTTAGTTTTATTATTATTATTTATTTTCGATTAAACAAAATTTAAATTATGTTTAAAGATGAGAAAGAAATCGAAAGGAAGGTGACTGCAGGGAAACGTCGCTTTGAATGGAATTATAGCTAATGGAAATTCGTCAACTGAGGCTAGACTAGCGGTTAACAATGGAGTCCTGGAATCGACACTGATGTATGGAAGCGAGACTTAGAGCTGGTAGAAGAGAAACGAAATTAGATTGAATGCAGTGGAAATGAGATCACTTAAGCGTATATGTGGTAAATCCATTTATGACAGAGCAAAGAATGAAGAAAAAAGGAAAAAATGTAAAATTGGTGCTAGTATAGTGAGTAAGATTAAGAGTGGATCATTTAGGTGGTTTGGTCGTATAGAACGGATGAATGAAGAGAGCATGATAATAAAGATACATGGCGCAAGTGTTGATGGCACCAGAAATTAAGGACGTCCGCGAAAGACTTGGCACGACCAGGTAAACCAGATACTAGAAGATGATTCTGTTAAAATCCACAATAACCGGTGAGCTTGTAAGAGAAGATGTATGAATGTGGATGAGGTGAGAATTATGTATAAGGACAGAAGAGTGTGGCGCTATATCCTCTCTGCCTGAAAAACGGCGTTGGTATGTAAGTAAATTATATTTTATATTAAACTGGCGGACCGTCCCCAGCGTTGTCAGGGATTTGGGTTAGGGTGGGGGAGAGGACTGTTTTACGACCTCATGTCATTGTTTGCCTACTTCTCACAGGTGTATCTTAACGTTAACCAACCCCACCTACCCCTACGTCTTGGTCATCATCTTGTATATGAGAGATTTGATCGTGTTACGGCACTCGTCTCTCGCTACATATCCCGCACATTGCAGTCCCCTTGCATCTTACTTGGAATATTTGGGAAGGCGTACCGATTCCAATTTTTTTACCTTTTCCGTTCTTTGGTTATGTAATAACATGTTAGGTGGTAAAACTAGCGCTAGCATAACACTTTATTCGAAAAATTTTGAACCCGCATTCTTGCGTTAAAGTGAGAGCGATTGTGCAGTTTAACCCTTAAATTCTGCGATAACTTTGTCGACACCAATTTATTTAAAACAGATTAATGAGCGTTTTATGATTTTATCCTGCTACTGATTTCTCTTTTGATTCCTTGCAATGAAAATATTAAAATTATTGATCAGTTCATTAGGTTAGCTATACAAATTCTACTTTCGTTCATTAGACAAAGCTGCACATCACATGTTCGATTAATTTTAATTAATGGCCTGCAGTGTATTAATAGACATTTCCATTTTTCTAACAATTAATATGAATATTGATATGAAGGGATGCCAACAATCTTTTATGCTTTAATACATATTTATTTATATTGACACTACTGACGAATATTTTGTTTTGTTGAGAACCAGAGGATGATTATTTTTAGGAGGAATATCCTTATATTACAATTACCACTCTACAAGCGTTTTACATTATTCAATAATCCTTTTTCTACGTTGACATTTTCTCATTCAAGATATTTTATTATAGTTGACGAGCCTATTTAATGGAAACCTTACAATGTTAAATAAAGTTATGTTATTAACCCTTTATCTTTATTAAAACGCATCTGTTTAAAGAAAATATAATATAATCTGTACTGTTTGTAAAATAAAAGTAATATACAATATAATAATATTTATGCAGGAGCACACCGAAAGAGTATCTAGTGGAAAATTTTCAAGTTTAATACTAAATGAAATAAAAAACTACAACGTTATTCTCATATTTTATTTAAACAAAATGGAGTTAACGATGCGAATTTTATGTTTTATAAATAATATCGTCTAAATTCCGTCCATTTTTCTCAAGACAATCTTGCAATCGGACTCTTAAATTTACGAACAAGCGTGAGCAAAGTATTGGTTCAATGGCAGCAACTTCAAGGGGGATATTTTTTTGTAGGGCCTGAATTGTTCAAGGATTGTTACTGTAAACTTTTGGCTTAAGGTATTTCCAGAAAAAAAATCACACGGTGTTAGGTCCGGTGACCGAGTTACCCAGGGTATGTTTCCGTACTTGCAGATTAATTTATTTGGAAAAATTCCCCTCAACTTCTCCATTGAAATTCTAGCAGTGTGTGGAGTGCCCCCATCTTGCTGAAATTGTGTTATGTTATTGAACCCGGGAAACACCTACAGTTGCGGTACCAAAAACTCGTCGATCATTTGGCAATACACGTCAGCAGTGACGGTCTCTCGCTGGTTAAAAAAATAAGGGCCAATTATCCCTCGGGCAGAAATTGCACACCACATTGTCATTGTTGGACAATGCAAACGTTTTTGATGGCGTTCTCTTGGGTTGTCGGGGCACCAGTATCTCATGTTCTGTTTATTAACATAGCCATCGATATGAAAATATGATTTTTCAGTAAACAATATGTTTTCAAGCGTTTGTGCTGTTCCAAAACGTTCTAGCATCATTCTCGCTGAGGTTTCACGTAAAGAATAATCTATTAAGGAAAACACATTCTTATTGTGAAGTTGTAATTATTCAGAACATAGGTCTGTAATATTTTAAATACTAAATTAATGTATTAATTATAAATATATACATTAATTTAGTATTTAAAGAATAATCATTTTCGTTGAGAAACTGCACGATTTACAGTTTGTTTGGATGAAACTGATCTTAAAATGATGAAATTTGATCTTTTTTTTATTAGTTAGGAAACTAAAATATTTATTTATTGATCTAGACAAGACTATTTCCATCAGAATTACGATTAAAAAAATAGAATTAAAATTATATTTTTTTGCATGAATTTCAAATTGGTCTCGAATATAAAGCTTCAGTGAAAGAAAACTAAAGCCCATCTTGCTTTACTGTAACTTTTACCCCTTCAAGCACCTCGATAACTATTTACGGTAAAACCTTCAATAACATCGAAGCAGCGAAAAATGTCTACAACCTGAATTTTATTCTACAAGCATACATATATACGCCTGTAATTTGCTGGAAAATGCATAGAATCAAATAGCTCTCACTAATTTAAAAGTTATATTTAATTGAAATTTTAGGTTAAAAGGAGTCATTATTTTTGGAACAACCTAATATATATGTATATTTTAACTCGTTTTGTTACAGAGCGATTTTTTGCAACTTTATTCGGTCAAACATGGCATACCTTACCTTATGTTTATAATGTATTTTTAATTTATAAGGGTATAAAATAAATCACCCCAATGCGATCATGGGTCAGCCAAACATTATTAAATAAAGAAATCGATGAATTTTCATGTTAATTAAAAAACATACCTTCACTCACAGAAAAACCTTCTCTATTCGCGAATAGAAGTACAATTTATATTTAATTGTGAATTATTTATTGATCTGAGATATTTGCGATTGATACATTTTTTGAAACTGTTAAACCATAAAAATCACTAATTCGTTGTTTTGATACATATTTTATAGTTAAGCCACCATATTCGTGTTAAATGTTATCAAAAATCGTATGATTTTTTCGCGACAAGCGCAATATTTTTTTCACTGCTCAGTTTTTCGATGTTTTATTTCCGGAAAAATATTCAATACGCTGGGGAAATAAAATAAAAATCGGTTCGGCTATTGTTGAATTTTAAGGTAACATACATACAGAAAAGAGACAAATATGTATTTAGAGATTACCTCACATAGCATCTGATTTACGATATTCAGCCAGAAACACTATCCGTTGGATAATTATTAGTTTACTTCTTCAATATTAGCAAAATTACTTTGTGGCCACATATTATATAAATAATAAGATAAAACACTTTGTTTAAACCACTATTTATTGATAAATCGACATGTTTCGATATCTATGATATATAACAGTGTATATTAAAATTAAAAATACAAGTATAGATTAAAACAAAACGATACTTATGTTTTTTATCTATGTTTGTATTTTTAATTTTAGCATAAATTGTTTCCTGATGAAGATACCATAGGTATCGAAACTTTTTGATTTATCAATCAACAAAGTGCTTTATCTTATTATTTATATAATTATTACTTAATTTAATTATCATTTGAGTGCTAGGCTTTGTTTTTAATGAGTAGGTTGTCGGTGTAGTGGTCAAGACGCTGGCCTAGTGATCCAGTGGTCAGGAGTTCGCGTCTCGTTCCAGGACACCAGCAAGTTAGTTCTAATTTCATAGTACAAGAGTTTAGCTTAGTTTGAAAATAGTTAAAATATTCATATGCCGTGTATTCCGTGTACGCATCTCTATTTTTATTAAATAAAAAATGTGTAAATATTTTAGCTCGTCTGAAGTAATCTCGAAAAAGTGACAAAAATACGTCATATTCATTACCGTAGTTCTATACATTTTATTCAATTGAACGTTTGACAATTTTTAACACATCGTTGATATAAGCCGTCCTTGATATAAGATGTCCTTGATATAAGACAAATCTTTATGTTGAGACTCGTTCAATATTTCTATACTAACAACAACTCTCCTCAAGCAATAAATCATGGACACAACACAAGACAAACAACAAACATCTACACACCAGTTCCGAGAGCAACAACGACATTTTATCAAAGATTCTACATGTTCCTAGCTCTGAATACACTCAATACCAAGTGGAAATCGTACAATTCCTATAAGATTACACAAATATGGACCCAATATATGATTCAATCAGGTAGAGTTGAATCAGAAGCATGGATATCCAACAATTTAATATAATTTATACAATTCTTTCACTAATAATTCACTAGTTTTACAACACTCCTACTACATATATTTTTATTTTATTTTTACTTTTTTATTCATATTTGAATTCTCTTTTTATTCCAAATAACACCACAACAGCACGAAAAAAAAAACTGGCTATATCAGAGGTGAAGTCTACTCCACCCCACACAATAAACTATGTATTATGTATGTTTATTATGTATCCACCTCTGTTAGTACAAAAATATGGATGTCAAAATATATATAAATAAATTAATAAATAGTAAATAGTTGGTGTAAGTCCAATAGCGCGAAAGAACCATTTGTCAAAATGTTCGAGAGGGACAAAAACGGCTTGCTTCTTTAGTAGGGATAGTTTATTCGCAGCATTGACTTCAGCCAACTGCAAGCAGTCTATTGATCAATTTTAAAATTTGAATGCGCCAATCAATGCGACGTGTGTTCAACAGTAAGCCCCAAAAAACGTGTTTTGAAATGATCGACTCGTACGCGGTATTGAATTTACGTAGACGATATTTGAAAAGCTACAAAACTTACGTGTTTGATAATTAATGTTTATCCATTTACGTCCAAGTAGGTAAGTAAATAACTAATATTTGAATTTAGTATCTACACAGTACCTACCTAAAAAGTTGAATTAAAAAAAATGACATTACTACCTATACAAAGTATAAAATTGAAGCAAATTTTAATGGTTTCTCTGTAGCTTTTTAGCTAAATGAAATTTTTAATTATATCCTTGTCAATGAACTGTACTCGTAAAATATACACACACGTAGGTTTAGGTTTAGGTACTGGATTTTTTATTTTTTCGATATCGAAGCACTTATTAATTTATCATTTATAGATAGCTCATGCCTAATTGAATCGCACTGTCAATTTTATCCGTCAAATAACTATAATCACAACATAACTAGAAGTGGAGGAAGTATTTCTAAATGTCAATGTTCAGAAAAAACGATTTAACTTTTACAACAAGTATAATATAAATAATAATTATGTTACAACAATGGCAAAAATACGGCACACACAATCTGACGCACGTTTTTCACAAATTTATTTTAATGTGTTACAATTTTTTGTATTTTCAACTTCTATAAACACCGAGTATTAATTAAAACGGGTAAACAGAAAACGATTCTTGAATATAAATGTGATTCATGTATTTTTTTATTTTCATCTGTTTTGTAGATGTTATCTACGTATTTTTATGTAAATAAAATTAAATATTAATACTTAATGTTAACACAAAAAATCGACATAATATTTTTAAATGATAATTTGGCGCCACAGCTTACTAGGAGAGTTAAAATGGCATTGCACTCGTTTAGGACGTAGGAAATTCCGTCAATTATACGTATATGGCACTTCCGTAATATATTAGATTTCAAATAGACTTTGGAATGCCTGGTAGTGATCCCGGTACCGGTAAAGAAACAAGCCGCGTGAGTGTATATAAATATTACGAAATGTTACGCGCTATTTATAACGCAGTTTACGTGACAATTTTTATTAAGAAGTCCGCTGAAAAATATTCTACGCTAAAATGAAGGGTAACCTGTTGAATAATGTATAATATGATAAATAGATATTACGGAGTAGCAAAAAACGAATTTAAATTGATAATTTTTTTGCCCTTGATTTTTGAAACATTGCGTTGATTAGAAGGCTCTGTTTGTGAATATTACAGCATATTCTACTTAGAAATGGTATTATATATACGAGTATATATATATATATTTTTTTTTCATAATACCTACTGCGTTATTATATGCAAATGTGAAGTCCAAAAGGGTATTTTAAAATTATATTACTGTTCTTAACGTTCCTACTTTAAATTTATTTAACAGAACGGGCAGTTTTAAGCCATTAAAATTCCTCCAAATCAGTAAATTCTAGCGTGGTAGAAAGGTTACTGAAAGAAAAATAACTGTACAACTTTGAGTGGATGAAAGGCAGGCAGAGGTCAAAAAGGAAGACGTGTATGGAAAAAGAGTAGGGGAGCGGACGTGGAAGTGGATTCGAGAAATTGTTTCAGAAAAATATGAAAGAAGGAGGAGGAGAGTGCTGAAGGTTAAAAAACACCCGAAGATTGAAATAGTGGAAAATATTTTTCAGCAACGTATATACGAATATGTGATATAATTTCGTAACTTATATAAGTTACTCACGGCTTGTCTCGATAAGAATCTTATTAGTAACATGATAAAAAAAATTAACTTTCAAAAATATTTTTCTATTCTAAAAATATACACAGAAATGAGACTTTTTAAAATTGAAAAACAGTTTATTTAATATTATGAAAATAATATAGATTATTAATCATTTTACTGACTGAACTGTAAAAAAAAACCGTGTTTTATAAAATGTTACTAGACATTATTTCAATAAAATTATTTAGTTTGGAGAACACAAAGATGGAACCGCACAGAACACGATGATACAAACAATATTAGAATCAAAATATTGTAAATGCCACCCTACAAAATCTCACTTCTGATTTTTGTTTAACATTTTTTGAAACTTTATATATGTTCTTTTTATTAGATATTTAAACATATAAATAATTTGACACAATATCATGCAACAATATAGTTTCATACACGACATACGAATTTTGATTTTGAAAAATAAGAAACATTATTATGAAAATTAAAACTTAAAATTTATACAAATGAAAAGGTCATTCATAATCATTCAATACCAAGTTAAACCAATGATGTCTCACGTGTATTAAAATATATTCTGTTCTGCTTTTAATATATATATATATATATATATAAGTACGTTTAATGCAATGCCTCAAATAATGCATAATTTGAATCTTTATTGAAGGTTTTTTCTCGAATCGTCATTTTTATTATATTAAATTAAATACTTTACTACTATATAGATTGCTGATTAAAATTACACAGAATTAATTAATTAATTATGTAGGTAGGTATCTAAAATAAGCATTCACTAATATTAATACAATATATGCACCTTACCATGTCCATTTATGATCTCCAATCAAAATAATATAATAGCATCCATTGCACACCACAGATTAAATTATAAAAATGCACTTGTTTAGAAAGTGATAAAATCAAAGTAATAATAACATTTAAAAGTATCAGTATTCGTATATTTTTTTAAATTTTAGTAGATTCCTATTATACGATACACTGCAATAATACTGAGTCCTATTTCGTCACTGCTGCGTGCTGTGGTAGGTATTAAATATTTCACAATATATTTTACGCGCAAGTGCCACGCGACGTGTTGTGACGTCAGCATATTGTCGCCCTTTTTGATAGTCGATTTTTCAAGTCTCGCACGCGGTGGAGATGACAGATCTTTCTCGACGCTTGAGACATTTTTCTCTCCAATCTTGTAACCGATTTTACATGTTTGTGATGTGACGTAATTCTAGTGAAATAATAAATAATAATAATGTTAAAAAACCATTGTGAAAATATTTTAAAATTGGCGCTTAAATTAGAGAATAAAATAAAATTTATTAATAGTGAATATGCAAATCGCAGGCTGGTCTACGAGTAGTCAGGTAATATTACCGTTTCATTAAAATTTGTTTTTTGCTTTATTAATTTATTTATATGGTAGGTAGTATTAATATGTATGAATTTAATATTATGTTCCATGACGACAAAATTAATTGAATTTATAATATTTGAAGCCTAAAACTTAGTGGTTAGACATTTCAATAATTAACACAAGATAACTTTGTATAGAGTTTTATTGTTGCAATATCCAACACGTAACATTTTTTGCTGATTATTAAAAGTAAAACTAAACATAAAATGTTCTTCTTAGATTTAGTTTTATTCAACCTTGACGAAGAAGTCGATCTTAAACTAAACCGAATGGTGTTAAACAATGAAATTCAATTGGTAATTTACAAACTTATTTCGTGTTAACTATAGGTATTAATTTTTATTATCCTTTAGGAATATTGGATGTACTCAAAATTAATTAAAATCGTTATTGTACAAACTCTACTACATATAATATATTAGCATTTCTCCTAACGAAATATGTAATGAATTTATAATATTTATATTCCTATGTTTTTATGTAAAATAAAATTCTTAATTTTAATTTTTATAATACAAGAAGAAATACATTATATAACAATTAATTATCTAACCAAAAATACATTTAAATTATTTATCATTTTGGTGCAATATACCATAGATCTGAAACGTTCTTCAACCTAACCATTTGTAGAAGTCTAATAGGAATGTGTTTGTTAAAACAAATTATACTTTATATTTAAAATATTAAGTTTTATATGACATTTTTTATGTAAATAAATGAAAATGTTTAATAAGCCAAGCAAACTGTCAACTTTTCATAATACGTATTTTTTATGTAACAACAAATAATAGTTTATTATTTTGATACGAAATTTACTTGAAGTATGTTTTGTATGAACTCCCAATTCTTAAGCTTCTGAGATAGTATACATACATTATTAATTAAATAACTTAATTTATTTAGGTGGAGTACATAAATAATTTCTTTTTTTATCAGACATTTATCTTGCTTTCATAAAATAACAAAGCGATATGAATTTATTATATATTTACCGCTATTATGTATGATATTCTTCCATATTACTGGCAGTTTATCAATTCCTTCCTCATAAAATTTGGTAGGTTTGGACTTAATTAACTTGCTCTTCAGTATTGAAGGTTTTTCCGTTCAAAACGTTCTGCAAGAAACAAAAAAGGTGGTTGTCTGTCGGAACAAGATCCGGGGAATATAGTGGATGTGGTAAAATAGACCATTCAAGCTCAAAAAGCTTGCATCGTTAAATTTGAATTCAACAACTCGTGATAGATTATAAATACCTCGATGATCATATACACACAAAAAAATCTCCTTTCCATGAATGTTTACTTTCGTATCTGATAGGGTGCCCGATAGATTATTAGTCCTTCACCATATACACTGCATATTTTTTCAGCTGTTGCCATAGCATTATTGCCTTCCCACTATTCCCAAAACATCACATAACAAATATGCACTTTTTGAGTCTCCATTTTAAGGGTTAGGAACAAAACTTTAATGTAACGTGCACCACACAAATCAATTGTCAAAATATTAACAGAACACTTATATATTTAGTGAAAGCAAAAACTCGTTTGTATCATTGACTCTTAGTGAGTAAATACAAGTAATAGATTATACCTATCTGCACTGGAAGTTATGACTCGATCTGATATTAATGATGATAAAATGATTTTTTAAAATTAACATTATCATCATTATGAGACATTTCATCCACTTCTGGATAAATACTTCATCATAAACAATCTACCAATCTTCGCCATGTAACTCCCACTGCTCCAAAAATAAGGATTGGAAAAATGCAGTGGTCAAAAATATCTCTCTTAAGACACAATGGCATATAAGACCACATTTATCATATTTCTATACATATTATATATTAACTTAGATCAAACATGATCAAACATCAAACTACTACATAATTAATCAATATAATAAATAATATGATTTTTTAAATTTAGTTTGTATTGAAATGACGCTCATTAATTTGATTTTACTTTTCATACAAACTGTAATTTCCCCCCCTTTCATACAAACTGTAATTTCCTCCCACTTTCATACAAACTGTAATTTCCTCCCACTTTCATACAAACTGTAATTTCCTCCCACTATCATACAAACTGTAATTTCTCCCATTCTCATATGAAATATACTATTACAGCAACGTAAATTGTAAATACCTACCTACAATGCTTCCGAGACTTGAAGCTTGGAAACTTAATAACAAACATTTAATAGGTATAAATATTGGATAAAGTGAACAAAGAGTATAGAGTTATCTGGGAAATATTACACACTCAGTGTTTAATGGGGTAATGTGTGTGATTATTTATTCAAATCCGAAACACACATCTTATCTTTCGCAAAGTTTGGAACTTTTGCCAAGTCGGCAACAATCAGTGCTGCCAGGTCGCCTGGAAAATAGCCCCAATAAACTTGTGTCGTACTTTTGCGCCCTTTTGGCGAGAATTACAAAACGAGAACATCAACATGTAGTTTAATTGAATTAATTAAGATTTTCATACACTGTAGTGAATTTTTCAAGTGGAAGATTTTTCATTTATATTCTGATACATAACGTAACATAATTAAATAAATGATATAAAAATAATTGTTTACTTTGAAATAAATGTAAATATACATTAATGTATTTTAATGCCAGTTGGACTGCGGTAGTTATTTTATAGTTTTAATCAATTATCTACAAATAGGAAATAAAAATAATAAAATAATTTTATGATGATCATAAAGGAATTATTATTATTATTAATAATAATAATAATAATAATAATAATAATGTGTTTATTCCAGTGTTATAGGGTTTTTTTAAGACCCGATTCGCCGTATGCATATTATATAATACATTAAAGTTCACACATATATATAAATATAAACAAAATATAAATATTACATATTTAAATACTTCAGTCACGGACATTATTGTATCTGTATCTATTCTGTAGGCGTTGCCATTTTCTGGTCGGGGAACCAGCTTTCTATGAGAGCGCCGCTTGCAGCAGAGAGTTGATGCTGAGCTCCAGCCGCAGCTTTATGCCCGCAACTCGATGTCTCAAAAGCGGAGAAAATCTATGTATACGGCCTTTGGTAAACATTGTAGATGCGCTACAATAACGCGCCAATCCGAACAGTATTCTGTATGAGTTGTTGTACTGAATTCGGAGACGGTTGTACGTCACTTGCTTGTATTTCAACCAGTGCTCGCGAGTATACATACTGGTGAATAACAATTTAAACAAGATCCTCTTCACCTCCTTACTGCATCATGCAGTCTATGCTCAACTATACAGCACCAAAACCTCAGATATTATGCTGTGTTAAATTGGTGATCTAGGGATAGTATTTGAATCGGGGAGCCTTAATAAAACATACTCTATATTAAAGGCACGTTTCTAAATAGTTGCCGAAGTTGCACAACTAATAATATTTTGTAATTATAACGGTTAACGTTACAATTAATTTTACAATTTTCAGAGCATAGTTTTGACTTAAAACATACTTTTAAAAATGCAGTAACATTATATTTTTCAATATCCGAAATTGTTTAAACATAATTTAAATGGAATAAAATTACTTGACAAAAGAAAAATAGTTTGTGGACAAATTCAATACCTGGAAATTATTAACTAGTAATAAAATATACCTTACATCAATATTATTACTAATTTTGAACAAAGTTATGTGTTTGTGCTTTGAAAATATGATTGACTTGTTGGTTTCCCTTGACGAAGTTCGAACCCTTGACCACTATTCACTATCTTACTGCTATATTAACAAACACTAAATAAGTATTTGCATTTCTTTAGTTTATTACTCGATTTTAATGTTTTAGTTCTTAATTATTCGTTAAGTAATAATAAGTAACTACTAATTTAATGTATTAATTATACATATAAAATCAATTTTGTCGAAAAATATTGTAATCCGGGAAAGTACTCTACCAATTGTGTTATAGAGCCAGTATTTTTCATGACAAATTTTCGAATTTATATGTTACACTTTTTCAAATTAATACATCTGACAAAATTGATTTTATTAGTATTTAAAACATCACAGACCTATGTTCTGAATAATTACAACTTCACAATAAGAATGTGTTCTCCTTAGTAATAAGTATCTAGTTGAATTATTTATAATATAATAAAACAAAGATAATGAATAAAAAATAAAAAAAATTAAAAATGAATTGGTTTGAGAATAGGCAACATATATCTGAAAAAGTAGATAGTAAAGTAAAAGAATGCGCAATATGTAAAACTATCAAAATTGTAATAATATACGAAAAAAAAATCTCTTAAGCTACATTTTCAGTTTTCTTTATATTTGAGAACCGTGTTGTAATCAAACCTTTGTTTGTTGAACGCAGGGGCGTACACAGTCGCACAGGGCGGCTGTAAAATTTTGGCTCAGAAATTACCCCCGCCCCGGGGGTCGCGCGGGGTAGGCCGCGGTGCGGGGGGTTCCACGTACGGCGCTGCCTTCCGGAGATTTATTATTTCAAATTAAACTTTGTACGCAGCGTAGGATTATTTATGAACAGAGAAAATTGCATTTGGCCATTTTTCACAATCTTTACGTGCAGTGTCAGGGCGATCGTGATCACGGTCTCAGCTCAAAAGGCATGAACAATAAATATACTTTCCCTTGCAACGTTTCTGAAAGGCGTTAAGATATTTTTAGGAATTTTATTGGAGCATGTAGAAAATAAATACCACCTGTATTATATTATATATACTGTCGTTATTAAGACATGTGATTTGTTTTAACAATTTTATATAAACCGAAAAACTAAACCGACTAAATGTCTTAGTCCTAGATGCTTGTATGTCGGTTCATTATTACAATTAACTAATAGCTGGCTAGCTTCGCGGCCAACTGTGGCAGCTACGCAGCCAATAGTGACCGTATAATCTATACGTCAATATTGCTTTAACAATGTGCACTAGGTACGTAGTGGACCTTGTCTTTATTTATCGTAAGAAAAAAAAAAATAGTAATATGTACACCTAGAGCTATCTTAAATTGATCTGATTATCGTCAAAATGTTATTAAAATCATAAATACGAAGAATATAGTGAACTAGAAGAAATGAAATAATATGAGTAGTAAAGTCTCAAGTGAATGTGATATTTTGAGTAAAAAAATTTGAACTTCAATGCAAAAATTATAAATTCTTCTGACACAAATAATCTCTATTGGTGACCTTAACGAGTCCACGCAAACACTAACCACTAAAGTCACCTAAAATATTCTACTGTATCCTCGATTCATAGGATAACGTAAGAATATGATTTTATATTCTATATACCTACTTGATTATTTTTTTTAAAGAATTTCAATGTCCAACTGTCGGTTTTGGGTGGGACCTCTCCTGCAATGAATCGCCAGAATATCAATTGGCGTATCCAGTAACCTTTAATAGTTTAGAGGCAATTGATGAGCGGGTTTATGCGTCATCCCTTTTATATAACGCGTCGCTGGGGCCCAAAAAATGTCATCGCAAAAAAAACGGGGTCGTGCGAAATCAGGGTTCAAGAAAATCAACGTTCACTGACCCAATGTTAACCTAATATCCTAAAACATCCCTAGTTTCGCCCTTTGTGACTTGTTTTTTTGCACGTTTGTAAGAAAATTACTATTGATACAAAGAATTCTTAAAGTGAATTGTAATTCTTTAACTTGTTGCAGCAGAAATACAGGCATATATTATTTTGTTGTATACTTTTTTAATGAACAAAACAACTAATTAAAACATTCAACGTATTAGCTATCATCATAAACAGTTGATTTGTAAAAAAAATATTAATACATTTTGTAGAGAGTTTTAAAATATACATGTACTATTTAAAAAAATACATGTACAATATCATCATCACGCTATATTCGATTTTGCGTTAAGCTGAGGCATGTAATAACGAAGTTTTATTGTGTAATATACTATATACAGCTAGTTATTTAAACTTCGTACAATTTTGAGTAAAAAATGGTATAACGCTTTGTGAAAAATATGAATAGTTAATGAAAATTTGAACCTAACATGACCTAACCAGAAACATATTGTTCCGAATGTTTAAAATAACTCTATTTATAACTCAGTTTCGTGAAAAGTGCTTTTATTATTATACGGCAGTATATATAATATTATATATAGGTATACATATATTAAAATTGTCACTGTAAATCAAGTTTACTGACCTGTGACTTTGGGAGTTCATCCTTCATCCCGGGAGACCAACAAGTTAGTCCGTTTTTTATGGCACACACGAGCTTAAGTTAGTTTGAAAAATAGGTCGAAGATTGATGTGACACCTATTTAATGTACGCATCTCTACTTAAAAAAGGCTTCGAGGGGTGGCAATATCCAAACGAGACAAGCGGTTTTACATATTCAATAAATATACTCGCTTACAAATGAATAATAAAATTATTAGGAGAACACATTTTTATTGTGAAGTTGTAATTATTCAAAATATAGGTCTGTGATATTTTAAACATTAATTAAATGTATTCATTAGAAAGATATACATATAAAATCAATTTCATCGAAAGATTATGTTGTTTTGCCACCGGGATTCGAACCTGGATCTCTTTCCAAACCGGGGAAGGTGCATTATTCAACTATGCTACAGCGACACTATTTTTGACGACGCAACAAACTAAATATTGAAAATTTAGTGAATTTAATGACAATTAAATCGCATATATTGCAAGAAAAAAGATTGACTTGAATGAAGTGTATATGAGGTTTGGATTAATCGTATAGAGTAAACTAGTAAAATAGTATAAACATAAAATTGTAAAAAGAAAATTATAAATTAGATTTATATTTGAAGGATTATTACATTTTTATAGAATAAATTAAAATACTAACTATTATAATATGACATTGTAGTTTATAAAAATTATGTGCGCTTGCGCATTAGTTGATTTGGCTCGCTCAGCCTTTCGGTTTTCCGAAACCGTTTTATCTTATAGAGGAAACGTTGCCTACAACTATTTTTTAAAAAATGTTAAAAAAATATTTATTTAAACAAAGTCACCCAACGGACGAATGGAACATCAACAATGAACGGATTAACATTTAACTGACCTTTGACGTACAACCGGTGTTTAATAAGTTGCTAGTCTGATTTTGTGCCAACACCAGTTTTTGTCATAGTTAACATTACGCAGTTCTCTCACATATAAAAATCATTTGTATTTAATTTGTAATAGTAAACAAAATTTGAAAGTATAAATAAATGTATGATATTGAACCGAACACATTTAGAGGAAGAGAAGCTGCGTACGAATGAAACTGAATTTACACATAATACTTCTACTTTTTATCAGCCATTTTCTGTCCACGATTGAACATAGGCTTGTTGCAATAGTCCCATTTGTTTCTCGTATCCAGTGCCGCCCCGCTATCTTTACAGTGTCATCCTTCCATCTAGCACAAAGTCTTCCCCCCGATTTCTTCTGCCCATGTAGTTACTTCTTGGATTCAACTGTTATGCTATCGCCCCAAAGCTCACAATTTCAAATTAATACACGTGTAGCGTTTAATTCCAAAACCCCTTAAAACGGATTTCGGATAATTTGAGTTAAATATGCAGTTTTGTATATTTTTTTATCAGCTACACGCAGAACACAAAACCCATTAATATTCCATGCTCCAAATCAAAGTTTGTTCCGAAATACCCTAAAGCAGATAGAGTATAAGTTGATATTCTCCCCAAAATGAAATCAGCCAATCCCAATGCTTGTTTATGATCACGTGATCTAAAATCCAGTATGACTGTTAGAACAATATACACAGAAAAAAAATCATATTACAGAATTGTCTCCTTAAAAAGTTCTCATGTAAAAACAAACATATTGCGCATTTGCTTTTTAAAATGTACGTTTTCATTCATAACTCTCGAAAATTCGTTTTAGGCGTTTTGAAATTAGGCGCTATACGTATTAACTCAAATAAACAACGTCATGACCCGTGTCTACGGTTGAGATTTATTTCTGAGATTTGTCTCAAAAGCAGGTAAAGTATAAGTTTTACAAATCATTGTCGTACGTGTTCACTCCCAGATTAAAATGGTGCATCCAGTGCATACGGTATTTTTTGTCTTTTTGCTATTTCATGTCAGTACTGATATATAGTGGTCTCAATCATGTAAGCTCGTAATCCATCCCAGTTCTGGGTCGTCTTCACAACTAACTCCAGGGTATCTCCAGCCAGATTCAACGTATCTATCTATCTTCCAGGTTTTCTTTTATCTAAAATTGTGCCTAGGATCCTCTCCTCTTCTAGTTTGTAACTTTGGCGCATAAGGTAGACGAAGAATTGGAAGAATATTTTGATACGTAAATACATATTTATTTGCTGATGGCCCGTGTCCGCGATGATCTCTCAATGAGAGTTTGATATCGGAGTGTCGGTAAAGATACGTGAGTATACGATATGTCATTTTGATTGGTGAACAAAACACATGCGGTAATTATTCATAAATGGCTTCACGCTGAACTCTGTAGTGTTCTTTACACGCACTCGAGTCGAATCTTCTAAACAGATATTTTGTGATGAATTTTCGTCTTCGTGAATGACTATTTTGAATGAAATTTGCCTGCCCTTTTGCGGGTGAGAGATTTCACTTGAATTTATTTATTCTTAATATAGTGAATTTATATATATATATATAAATATAAAGTATTCAGAGCTTTATTTTGCAGTAGGGGAGGAATGGGAACAGTGAGACACAAAAATTGAAAATCAAATTACAATTTTAAAAAATATATATGTTATTATAATACTTTATGGTAACAATGTATAATATGCATAAGTATGTGCAAACTGGTACAATCATATTTTATAATACATTCTTTAATTAAAAAAAAAAGAAAATATTTCACTGTACATTTTTAATAGTGGGAACAGCGAGACAGTGTCTGAAATCCTAGCAAACATCAAAAGCAAAACTGATCTCAAATAAAATAGCAGATTGTTGTTGTTTTGCCTTGCCATGTATTGTAAGGTCAGGCAATAATATTTTTATACATTTTTTGTCAATAAAAGAAATATCAAGAGCTAGATGCATTACTCGCGTCTCACTGTTTTCAATTACAGACATTTTTACAAAATGACTCCAAACATCCACAGCTGACAGCAACCGTTCAGCTAAGGAGTTTTTGTGTTGCGGAAAGTCAATACTCTTGAGTGGTTAATCAAAAAATTTGTATATATTTGATAGTCTATTTCAAATTCACTACTTAAATACGGTAAAAATTTACTTTTCTATCCTCTGAACACTAATATACAGATAACTAAATCACAAAAACAGTATTAAGGCTACAATATAAAAATCCACAGAGTAAATAATAATAGTTACCAACACCTGAACTAAAACACTGAACACAGTAGGTACCAACACCTGAAACTAAAAATTCCTAGATAAAACTAATGTCTCACTGTTTACACTTCTTCCCTACTGATAGTTTTTTTCTTTTCTCCTTCTCCTTTTCCTTCATTAGCTAATAATATAATGCTGCTGTAGTAGTTGAAGTGAGGAATAACAACAGAGTTGTGTACTATTTTACAAGACTCAGTACTAATGAATTTTCTCATTCTTCTAAGAAGGCAGATTTTTTAGCAACCTTTTTAGTCACATATCTAGTATTTTCCGAAAAGTTCTATTTTTAATGTATTATGACACCCAAATATTTTTTCCAGTCACTTCCTTCAGACTTTCACCATTTGTGATAATTACTGGTGTAATTTGTATTTTTTTAATTTGCAATGTTTAAGAGAGATTTGGAATATGATTTGCAGGGCGAGGGGCGTTCTACAACACATCCTATAGATTATGACACATTTGTGCAACGATAAAAGTATTTACTCTTCGAAAATTAAATCTTTGTGCGAACAAAATGTATTTTTTACATTAATGCATATTATATTGTCAGCGTTTAAATTTGTGATCATTTAGGTGCCTCTAAAGAAAATTTAGGGACAAGGAATTTGCGTAAGTTCAAGTCAATTTATTTGGTGGTCTGTGGGCTATATTACTATATTATTTAAGTCAAACAATAAAAGTATTTACTCTTCGAAAATTAAATCTTTGTTTGAAAAAAATGTATTTTTTACATTAATGCGTATTATATTGTCAGCGTTTAAATTTGTGATCATTTGGGTGCCTCCAAAGAAAATTTAGGGACAAGGAATTTGCGTTAGTTCAAGTCAATTTATTTGGTGATCTGTGGGCTATATTGCTGTATTATTTAAGTCATAGCTTAATTCATTCAGTGTAGTCGTATAATTTTTCGAAACTCGTTAGTAACATATTGATTTAAGCCGTACATTGGTTGCTTCTTTATTCGAATTTTGATTCGTATGAAGTCATGTTTCATCACTGCCTCCCACTCCGTTTGTTATTTTCCTCGTACACTCACGAAATACTGCGGCTATACGAGCGTGCGTGAGCGCACGAATAAAACCGAGCCCATTCATTGGACGATCTTCAATGTATCTGAATTAGCTGAAAAGGATCGCGCACGTTTTCGAAGAAATCACGGTTCGGGCGCACATTTATATACAGTTAAACGATGAAAATAATCTAAATCCTACATATTAAATAGCTTTACATCCGTCAACGTCCATACGTGTCGCGTATAAACAAAACTATGCGACATAAATATTTTAATTCAAATTAAATTAATAAACCTGAAAGAAAAAATATTTTAGTTGCTACCAGTATTCAAACCTGGACCTTTTACTATCCGGAGAAATGAGTTATTCAATTGTGCTATATCAACTAAGTAGTTTTACGATAAATTTTAGAACAAATATTCTATAAAAATAAATATACAATAACTTCATACAATTTTGAGCAAAAAAATGGTATAAAGTTTTGTGATAATATGAATATTTAAGAAACGTTGGACAATCATTGAAATGGGTAATTTATATCGATTATAAATTCGTCTCTTTTAATGCAAGTAAAACGAAATGATTTAAGCGTTGTGATAAATTACGACAAATTTTAGAACTTATATTTTATAGTTCTTTTAACAATGTAGGTAATTGCGTAAAAAAATTAAAAAATGTATTTTAGTTCAATATTTTTTTAACTGTATGATAAACATACACGCCGAAGAAAATGCATCGGAGAAAATTCAAATTTTAAGTTCAGAACTTAAATTTAATAAATTGAGTTTGCGACGTTAATAATAGATAATTTTCCAAAGGAAAGAAGCGTTGCACGCTAACGAGGAACTGACAAGGTGCCCAAGTATTAAAGCAGGTGGAATAGATCCAGGTTCGAATCCCGGTAGCATCAACAATATTTTTCGATAAAATTGATTTTATATGTATATCTTTCTAATTGCTACATTTAATATGTATTTATAAAAATATTACAGACCTATGTTCTGAATAATTCCAACTTCACAATGAGAATGTGTTCTCCTTAATTATTATAACATATTATTAATGCTTTTATATTTTTTAAATTTAATAATTATCTTAAACAGATGTACTTATTAACAATAAGCAAGTATGCGATGTTAAGAGATTTATGTCACAAAGTAATCATATTTACCAAATATAACAAAGTTTGAAGAGCGACTTTCTTACTCTTCTCTTTCTATCCCTAACCAAACAAACTACAGTACACAAAAAGCACATTTCATCTCCCACAAATGTATAAAATAAAATAAAATAAATGGGTCTTGCGTAGACAAACTTTGTCATTTCATGTTCCATAAATACTAAATGAATCGGTTTTATTTATGTAACATAAGCTTTGCGTTTTAATGTTTTTTAAGTCAGTAAATATTAGTTTAGGAAATAACAAACTACAGACCTCATCCTAACAGACTAGTTATTATTATTTCCAAAGCATTATACAATATATAAATTTATTTTTAAAATACTATATATATATGTGTAGTTGTTTTTTGTACGGCTTATGCGTGTATTTATGGTATATGATATAATAAATAATATATAATTGAATGATATTTTCCGCTTTTTTATGCTGGAAATATACCATTAGTTTTTGTTTATATTTTCACAAAAAAAAACTCCCTTATTATCCTGTAAATAATGTTCACTAGAAGTAGCGGCCGTAAACAGGGATGAAATCCTTGCTGAACACCCCGACTCCATTTACCAAATTACTTTATTATGTGATTACTTTAATATACGCCTGTGTAAAGGATACAAAATAAAAATATTTTCTTAAGCGACACGTTTCAAAATATTAATATAGGCAACGCTTTTAAGTGGAATACATCTTAGTTCCAAAAAGGTTTATCTAATAATTTTTTATGCTTTTATACCTAACCTAACCTAACCAATTTTCATTTAATAAATGAGATTCGCAGATGGTTGGGAATTAATTTTTTTTAAGAAAGACAAGTAATTTTTAAATGAAAATAAGATTAAATTGGTAATGATTTGACTCCCGTGACGAGGGTCAAACTCCCAATCTCTCGCTCACTGGGCAAACACGTCAGGTTTATTATTAACACTCACAGTTCTTGCACAATTATTTGAAATGAACAACTATCTGAAAAGAAACTCCTTGAACCCGTCTGAAGAGTTTCTATAAGTACCCAATAATCTCTTTGACAACTGGCGCCACTGCATAGAAGGTTATCTATGGTTTTCGATACGAATGCTGTGTTTCAATAATGCTGGTTATTTTTTCAAATAGGTACTCACTTCTATTATCTACTCTATGTATTTATTCTAGGATATCACCTAAATATTTCCCAAGTTTATTCGCTATCGTCTTGAAGACTAATCTATTTTCTTCTATTTTTTTCAAATTGTCGTTATTTCGTTTCCCATTCGTCTAACTGATTTTCGTCATCTCCTTCAGCACCACATTTTGAAAACTTCCAGTCAAGGCTTCGATGAAAGTTGGTGTGCCAGGTTTGAGAATTTTTATTTATTACATTGAGGCTTATTAACATCTGCTATGCCACGATCTTCTAGATATTCTGACACTAATGTATATGACCTACCATATTCCCAGGACCGGTTTATAAGTTCAGGGCTTCTTTTTCGGTTTTACTCTTACGCCGCCTGCTTGGCATTTTTGCTGTTCGATAGCGCCCTACACACAATGACAAAGTGATAACGCGCAGCCGTCTACAATAAAGCTTGCTTTCATTGTACTCGACCTATTTTTTATTGTCACTTTATTAGAGAAAAGGAAATACACAAATCAGTACGAACAAATATGATTACATGACATAGTAAAGTATCAGAAAATAGAATAGTTATTATATATACAATGTAGATAGAGTAAACAAAGAAAAACAGAAAGGTTACATGTTAGTTTCATATTTAGCGTATTAATAAGATACAAACCACAAGGTTGGAGAGCAGGAGAGATGTTCGAATACTTCCATCCAGGGAAAAAGATGGTACAAAAAAGGAAAACAAATAAGAGATGGATATTTATGTACTATATTGGCTTCGTTTTCTTGAAAAAGTTGGAATTAAATTGTTCTGATTGATGTACAAGGCGATACATAACATGGTGCCTCTGTAACTTCAAGAACTCTGCACTCGAGACAACTTTCAGGTCAGCCTGTTTAGTGAACGGGCATTTGCGGTGGCAAGCTCAAAAACGTGGATCTTTTTGCACTCCGTCATTAGGAACAAAATCATATCCTTATTTTCAAATAACATTTTAAAATTTTTACACACACACACACACATTAACTGAATTATATATTTTTCATGTTCAAATATTTAATCATTTTCTTCTTTGTTTTGTTATTTACATTATTACGTTATTTATATCTTTGAAAATAATACATTTAATTTGTATTTAAAATATCACAAACCTATGTTTTGAATAATTACAACTTCACAATAAGAATGTATTCTCCTTAATAACATATAAGTTGTATTAATGTGTTCAAAATTTGATAAAAATGAATTGTTAATTCTGGCGTATCCTATCGGATTACTCAAAGATATTTGAGATTCCGTAAAAACAAAGAAGATGGATTTATTATAAGATTTCAAATAATGGAACGTTAGATGTATCAATTTTAAAAGTGTAACAAATACGTTCGAAAATTTGTCGTCAATGTATTGTGTTGGTGTAGCATAATCGGTTAATGCACGTTTTTTGAATTGGAAGAGATCCAGGTTTGAATCCCGGTAGCAACAAGAATATGATATGAAGCCCATGAATGAATGAAATAAAATATTGTGGACTAGGTCTGTTACATCCTGTAAATGTTGTATATTTTTTCGAAAGATTGATTTTTTATTTATACCTTTCTAAGTAATTTATCTACTTTCTTTTAACTTTACTATAACATGATTTATAATCATGTTAATGAAAATTACTTTATATTATATGAATATGCTAACTAGGTGCAGGATACTTTTAGTTTATTGACATCTTATCTATTTTTTTCCCTTGTTATATATCATTTATAAAAAAAAAAAGTTGTTTATAGAACCTCAATAATAACTATGTAAAAGGCAATCCTTGCCGTAAAACTGTCATGCAGTTTGGCAAAAAATAAAATTATAATGTATGTACATATATGTAATAAAGTTGAAATTAAAAATAAATAATAATAATAAATAATGTAGGACTAAACAGTGCGAAAAGTACCCTTCAGGTGAAATTTTTTACAAAAGTTAACCAATTTTATTATTATAATATAAAAAATCTATCTGTAACATTGTAGAACTTCTGATACCTTGTACCTTCAATAACAGCGGCAGTTTAGAAAGAAGTATACGTATAACATTGGTCGGCAAGTACAACTCTCGTTTCTTTGAATAAAATACATTTATTCTAGAATTTATTTGTTCGGAGCAATCCTCGCCCCACCCCACAAAAATGTCCTCCAAGCACCATTTTGTATAACACAAAGGAAACAATGAAAAACGATTGAAAAAATAATTTTAGGACTCATCTGCTGGACAGACTCGCGGGTGATGGAATATTAATGGAGTCTTTGTTGAGCTTTCTTCATATTATTTTTAAACGTCGTCTAAGACAAGAGTGACACACGTCAGTTAGCCCCTTCCATTGATATTTAATATATATGTATATAGTCCTTTAATCACATAAGAAGGTACTTCTCATGTGGCTTGCTCGCTATTAGGATACAATGGTACGAACAATACACGATGTGAAACAATTCTATCTAATAGCCGACAAAATTATATTGATACAAGTGATGTCATCTCTGTTGAACCGGATCACCGAATAATATAACCGTATTTACTAAAACATATATTTAAAAAAATTGTTTCTTAATCAAGCGATTGGAATTAATTTGACGTTATACATGCGTGCTATTCAATTCCTCAAGAAACTGCAACTTTTTAATTTAATTCAAATCGTTCATAAATGTTTTATAAACTTAACTTGTTCGTAATAATGTTGGATTATTACTAACATACCACATCAGTCGATTTCGTAAATTCCCACCAATTATTGATATTACTTTTAAAATAAGCAATATTAACTTAGTGGTTAAAATTCATATTTTTTAAATTTATTATCTTTGTTTTATTAACCACTTAATTGAGTTTAAATACATCTATCGGTTTCGAAAAATACCATTTTCTTCTTCAAGATGACATAACTAACCAAAAACATATTATTGTTTCTTTACCAGAATCTATTTAAAAAAACAACAATTATTTAAAAAATTAATTTAGTACCTAACTCAAATTATTACTTAATTTTACACGCTTTATTTATCTCCAACGATTCCAAATTATTTCATTTGTGACGAACACCGTTTATATACAAAATTGACAATTCCAATTTTTTATCAAAACCATGACCATTTTCTATCAAATGATTAGCAAATTCTGAAAACCCACTATTGTTCAAACATTTCAAATGCTCCCGTACTCTTATATTAAAATTTCTACCCGTTTTACCAATGTAAATTTAAATTCAATTAAGTGGTTAATAAAACAAAGATAATAAATAAAAATAAAAGAATTATTGATATATGTAAAATTATATCTTAAAAAAAGAATTCAATCTATCGCTGACGTTGTCGAAACTGTTTTTTCATTGTAAGTCGGTCTAAACCAACCATCGTATAAAATTTTGTAAAATGTATTTTACGAACATAAATCTCGACAAGTTAGTTCCTACCATACGACTCAAGGTTAAAATCGGATTGAACTATTGTCATTATGTTTTTTTCATAACAAACATCAACATTTTTCCTAATTTTAAAATATGCTAAGCGCTTATGCTATGGAAATGTACTACCATAGTGGTCTCTTGGGACAAGACTCACACCCCCGGTCACTTGGTCACTAAGAGTATCACATCCCTAGACTAAACTAGCTCGTATTTATTTACACACGTGTTATGTTATCTACGTTAGTTAAAATAAATAATAATAAATATTATATTCGTACATATTACATAAACTTTTCAAAATTTCATATACTTAGGGATGAAAAACTTCAATAGCCTCCCTACAGAAATGAAAGAGATAAAGGATATAAAATAACTAAAAAAGAAATTAAATAAAAACTTCAGAAGCGCACAATTAGATAATAAATATTATGATTGATTGCAAATATATAACTTCTAACTCTATATAAATTATTACAGTGCAAGTCCCTCTTCAAGCACCAGAGCTAGTCTCTTTTTTGGAGAGGTAAGCGATTCACAAAATATGTAACTTTAGTTATGTAACAGATTCAAATAACTCGTGTATTATAAATATAAAGTCGTAAAAATTTCAAAATAATAAAAAAAACTATGGAGAAAGAATAACAACCATAAAAAGAAATTGAATATGACATTGAATCGGCAATCTAATCATACATTTGTACATTTTTAAACAATATATATAAATGGCTCAATCAGAACTGATGATATCATATTGTATTGAAATTTTTTTATGTAATTTTAAATACTTTAAAATCTTTTAAATAACTGCTCCATAAGCCACAAAAGTTGTATATAATTGTTGACTTATTATAACGTTGTATTGTAAAACAAATTATTATATTATGTAATTATCAAGATTTAAAACAAATAAGATTAATCACTTAGAAAGATTCACAAGAAAAAACAATCGAAAAAATATATTTAGATGCAACTGGGACTTTTTGCCGAGAGAATGCGTTACCATTACACTATATTATTCATCTATAAATTTTACGACAAATTTACACTTTATTTGTTATTGACTATTTAAATATCAAATATTACAAAACTGTGTTCCAAAATTGTAACATTACAATGAAAATGTGATTTCATGATTGATGATGAAAGTTCATTTAATATCAAATTTATGAGAAGAATATCGCAGCGAAACACATTACGTTAGATATACAAAAAATATCTACATGTCTTCAAATACGTCTTACCCCAGGGATATTATTATCAATGCCGAATATTTGATGAGACAGAATATTGGCCGAACATTGAAGTCGTCACATCCCTTATAGATCACGAACAAGTTCGTATTACAACCCCTCGGGCCAGGATTATTATTACCGTCACTATTATACAAATAATATTATTGTTTACCGCAGCCCGAAGTTGTGAGATTAAGGCAATTCGGCTTTAACAGACACCGTGCTTTGTTTTAATAGGATTATTTTGGTTTACGATATCCGAAATGTTTTGCAAATTTAGTGACATAATTTTTTATTTTTATTTTCATTGCAAACCTGTGTTATATAGTATAATAATATTTTTAACATTATTAATCATGATAAAAAAAGTAAGGTTAGACATTTTCAAATGAATTTATATATATATTTTAAGGAGAACACATAGTTCTATGGTATTTTAATACAAATTAAATGTATCAATTAGAAAGATATACAGAAAAAACCATTTATCAAAAAAATACTTTGGTTGCTACCGTTATTCGAATTAGGATCTTTTCTTATCCGGGGAAGTACATTACCATTACGCCACATTAACCGTGTAAGTTGGCGACAAATTTATACATCTATTATTCCATTCTTTAAATGTTATTTCCCCGGATAGGAAAAGATCCTGGTTCGAAACCTGGTAACGACCGAAATACTCGTAATTAGATTTTTTCTGTACATCTTTCTAATTCATACATTTAATATGTATTGAAGTTATATAATTATCTTTGTAGGTTTATGTTAATAATACGAAATTAATTATTGTAGTTTAATAAATAGATGGAAAAATATTATTAGCTCATATTTATACAGCCCACAGATAAATCAAAATAATTATTGACGTAGAATTTTTTTTATAAATATATTTTTCAATAAAATATAAATTAAACCAGCATTTTATACAAATAATAATATAAAAAAAAAACCAACAAATTCAAAAGACAAAGATGATAAACCTAACAATTCTGACATTCTTATAAACTTATGGCCCGTATCCACGATGATATCTCAATGAGATTTTGATCTCTGAGAGTCTGCAAAGGTACGTGTGTACTAGATGCTTCGTTCTAATTCGTGATGCGATCTATAAATCGTCATTCCATATGTTGGGATCGTGCTGAATTCTATACCGTTCTTTAGGCGAACTCGAGTCGAATTTCCAAGAAAAATTTCTTCCTTGAATACGGTTGGTTTGGAAAGATAGGTTTAATTTTTCATATAATAAAAATATATTATACTATTGATAAATATTTTAGATTATCAGTTTTATATGTAAACAATAATAGTCTTAAATTAGCAATATTAAAGAAAGGTGAAGCGTGTAAAAATAATTAAAATATCATAAATAATTAACTAGATTTAATTAATCTCAAAAATGTTTTCAATAATTTCGTATCTTTTATCATTTTCCCAAATGTTTCATAATACTAAATTAAAATTTATACAATTATTATTATTTATTATTATTTAAAAATTAATTTTTGAAACCTAATACTATGTTTGGGTTTAGTTGTTGTACAATATTATATAGTACTGTACCTTAATATGATAAAAAAATACAGTATATTTTTTATAATAAAGAATAAATAAGAAAATGCACTTAAAATACTTTTTAGACTTTTAATGAAGTTGTAAAATTTTTACTATATTGCATTTACTTACATATTATGTATTGCAACATTAAAAAAATATTTTTAAATAGGTATTTTAAATTGATATTTTATACAGTGTGTAAGTTCACAAGATATTAGATGTGAAAATCTTTTAAAATCTTGGACAAAAATGTTCAAGGCGTATGCTTAAAATGTCTACCGTTTAAAAAATATTTGCATTTTGTCAAGGGATTTGATTAATTCCTTTACTGAAAACAATAGCAGGGTCGGAGGAATGGGTCTCCAACTCATCAAAATTAAATTAATTTGGGGTTCTCTAAAATTTTCGCCTATACATCAGACAATTTAATTGTATTTTGTTGAAATTATATCACTAATATATTTTAAACAAGATTTTTTCGTGTTAGTTGATTATTCTGTTGAAAATTGAATTGAATGAATATACTGCTAAAAACACAAAAATTGGGTTTCAATTATTTCAAAAATTGGACAAAATTTACACGAAAATTTTCGACACAGAAATTAGACAAATATTGCGGATAGAAAAATATTCACGGATTAATTGAATTACTGAAAAATAAACACTATAGTAAATTAATAGATTATAACTATACACTGTATCAATGAGAACTGTCCCGAAGAAAGTTGCCGTAATTTCAAATAGATTGTCTGGCTTATGTGGTCAAGTTAAGAGGTGACCCATCTTTGACAACAAAAGTCTGGAACTCTAGTGGCCACTAGTGAACCATTAGATAACCACAAGCGGTCATCCAAGTTTTCCCTATGTATTTATTTGTAGGCCGCAACCACTTTAGTTAAGTTTGAAAGTATCAGATTGTGTTCGTATGGTCTGTTCCTGAATGCTTTGCATCGTAATAGCGGGTGATTTCGAAATCAGTTCCTGTGTTGAAAAATGACTGATAATAATATTTTTGAAATTTTTAATAAATTCGAAATCTTTAATATTAGACAAATATACGCTAATACTACTCTCAAATACATATTAAAACAACTCAAAATATAATTTCCACACGGACAAATACAAATAACCTACAAACCCCAAGAGCACATACTACATTTGGTGAAAGGAACTACAAATATTTTGGACCTGAACTATTTAATAGAATGCTAAAAGACTTAAATCAATTGAATTGTCCCAAGAACGTGAAACTATATATTAAAACTTGGATTCGTAATATGGGTAGAGCCAGTATTGGCGCACTCACCCAAACATATTGACTCATATCTATATTAATTATTGCTACAAAGTGATCCAAAAATTAAGTCCATTTTAAAATTGTTCTTCATGTATACCTTTTATATAGTAATAAATGTAATTCTATCTACTTGTAATTCTAATTAATTGAACAATTACTTGTAAACTATGCCCATCTCGACATAGAATTTCTCTAGTGAGACGGGCACAGTCCAAGGAGATTTTTACGTAGTATTATATAGTAACAAATAAAATAAATAAATAAATGTACACGGTACATGATAATTCGATCGGCGGATGAAATATTTTTAAGAAACGTTCATTTTGAATATTAATCGAGTGGTAAAACGATAAACATTAAAGGTAAAATATTACTTCACATTAGGTAAGTCAAAAAAAAATTCAAGATAAAATATGTAAACAAGATTGAAAAATTAACGTTAATCATCCATTAAACAAATGCCATTATTTTATTTGATATCAAAATATTTAACGACAAAGTGTTTTAATGAGTTGATAAATTTTCTTGCATCGGTGTTCGTATATAATAAATATTTATCATTTCAGAGACTAAAGAAATTTTTTTGTAATAAAATTTACATTATTTTGGTGCTCATTTGCATAGTATCCTTAAAATGTTAAGATAGATAACTATCTTGAATAAAGACTGAGAAATTATCAACGAGTCAGAAATATTTATGAGAAGAATTTGTTTTCTTACAATGATACGTATTATATAGTATGTATATTATTTCGTTTTAATTCTACATACGCTAATATCAACACGTTCATACAAAATATTAATCTAACTTTTTATAAAAAAAAAACATCTCAATTCAGTGAATACAGTTAGTAACTCGTTTGAGAAGCATATTTATACAGCTAAATGATAGTTGCAACTACGCGAAACGGAATTGAGTTGAAAAAAAAAATTTTAAAAACTGCTAAAATTTATATATTTTTTTACCTTGAAACCATACCTCAAATGATATAACATTAGTTAATCATCCAATGCGATCATAATAATTCGAGGAAGAACCTATGGAACTGATTTCTAAAATATACAGTTATATATTGTTTTCAGTATATAATTTAACCTCCATTACTTAAAATAATAGAGAACTACTAAAATTACATTTACGAAAATATGTGTTCTGTATTCGTAATTGTATTTTTATAGGTTAACACATATATTCAATGACTTGAAACTAAATTATTATTAAATAAAATAATGTTTTTAGTTTTAAACCACTTCATTATGCACATATACTAAAGTCAACTGGTTTCAGTTGGACCCAACCTTCTTCAGTACAATATAGTATATAGACTTACCTATGTATAGATATTTAAATAGGAGGTTAAGAAGATAGAGAAACAGTGTATCAGGTAAGGGATGGGAGAGAAGGGTAGGGATTAAACGGAAACAGCTTTAGTATCGGACTATTAGATAGATTTATTTGTTTATTTAGTATGTGGCTATTATTACTGAGTGATTTATTAATTTTAAATACTTCTAAATTATTAAGTCGTAATCCTATTTCATTTTTATATAAGACTAGTGCCCCTTTATTTTCATTAAAAGTAGGTGAGTAGTATATGTGCATAATAAAGTGGTTTAAAATAAAAACATTATTTTATTTTATTATAATATTAAACCACAACGTGGTTGCTTTCTTTAAAAAATATTATTGTTAAATGTTATATTCCCTCACCCAATTCAGAATGCATTGTACCTTCAGATCGACTGGTTTGTTTTGGGTTCGTCAAATTCGTCGAGATTTAGAGAGAAAGTGTCTTCGTGCGATAATTTCATGTTAGATCACTAGTTCAGTATATATCCGTCCCTCAGATCGACTTGTTCGTTTTTTGTACTTGTAAACTTAATCGAGAATCGGAGTGAAAGTGTCATATAGTGCTGCGATTTTTATGTTTTGTGGACGGTGAATTTCATCAGAGTTTTGGCGTGGAAATTTTGTTCATTGGGGTGAACTTCAGCTGGTGATGGCGTGTTAAGTGTAAGCTGTCCTCCTTATCCCGTAAGCCACCCTAGTCCGGTATCGAAGGATTCCCGCATTCTCTATTTTAAATTCCTTATTATATTCCCTACTCTTTCTAACTGTTCATCCACCCATTTTCTCAGTCTAATCCATCTCGTTCGACTCCATCTTCATCACCACCACTGTGGTCGGCGACTTGCGTCGATCACAATGGGTTAAAATAAAATTCACCAGAATTACGAGACTAGAAGTAATATCATTAGTAAAAAAAGTTAGTCTGCAATATTTATAAAATGTATGTATATTATATATATATATATATATATATTTTTTTTTTTTTTTTAATTATTTAACTTTGTTTATTAGTAATTTAAAAAAATATAAATTTTTCTAAAAGAAAATTATAATAATTTTGTATCAACTCAATTTTTCACATCTTTCATCATCGTAACAATTTAAGTTAAGTACTAGATTTATTTTTAAATAATAATTATTTTAATTTAAAATGAAAAAAAGAGAGTTTTTAAAACATTATAATAACGTGACATACATGTTCTTGGTTAGTTAATTTGACATCCTGAAGAAGGAAATGGTCTTTTCCGAAACCGGTTGGTGTTTTAAAATTACTCATTAAGTGGTTATTATAAATAAAGTTAAATAATCTATAAAAAAAAAATTGATCAAATAAACCACAAAGTTACTTACTTACTTACCATCACGCCGTTTCCCCGTGGGGGTAGGCAGAGAGGATAGAGCGCCACACTCTTCTGTCCTGACACACAATTCTTGCCTCATCCACATTCATACATCTTGTCATACAAGCTCGCCGATTGTTGAGGCTTGTAACAGAACCATCCTCTATTATCTGGTTTATCTGGTCGTGCCAAGTCTTTCGCGGACGTCCTCTATTTCTGGTTCCATCAACACTTGCGTCATATATCTTTCTTACTATTCTCTCTTCATTCAATTTGCTAATATTAAAAATATTATATACTCTTTTATATTTTGTAATTTTTGTACAATTGCTAAACAAATTATTTCATCATAAAACATTACATTTAATCAATTTAGTCAATTCAAGATCGTAATTTATTTTAATATCAAAATTGCTCCTGTAAATTCAGGCGTCTCTTAGTTAATCGTCTTTATCACTTTTCTGAGGTTGTCGCTCCATCAAGTTTGGGAATGGCTAACACTTCATCTACAGCCTTCACTCCTCGAACTTACTTCCTCATCATTCAGAGCCGATATATTTTTTTGGCTACCTTGGTTCTCAAACGAATTTGTAAGAAAGGTACTCGATCTCTGAGATATTCTAAGGACAATACTGTATATTGTTATTTGGAAAACTTTTAATTTATGTAGGAATGAGAGTCCACGTCTCGGCTTTGTGAGTACTAGGTGTACGTCCTGGTTGAAGGCTTTAGTTTTCAAATAATGTTTCTTATTTAGGGGTAAGGAAAATAATGTTGATAAAATTTTTTCATATACAGAGAGCGGCATGTGTGATGTTATAGTGAATACATTACGGTGTTGGTATTGAATTGTTCCATTGTTCAATTATTGATTATAAATTATACATAAGTGTTGAAAAATTTCTTAATTATTTTTTCATTAATCATTAAGGAACTGTTCTTATATATTGGTTAATTCGGATTAAGTAACTTTGCATGAATTTTATGTAATTAATAAAAAATCGAATATTTTAATAATAATATTAATAATAATAATAATTCATTTTTTGATTCATTGTACAGTATAGTGTGTTATTATATTGTTGTAACCAGGTAACATTGCAGTAAAATGAAACATGTATTTCAGTACCCTGCCTGCTACACTAGTATTTTACTGTATTATAGCAGATAGTGCCCTTCCGGTACAGTAATAAACAAAGTGTAGTGTTCAATATACTAATAAATATACATAAAGAGTAAATCAAGATGCGATTAGATAGGATATAAATACAATGTTCAATGTATATAAAAAGTAAGAAAATATTATATAAAGAGTAAAACAGGATGCTATTATATAATGTAAAACTTAAAATAAAAGCAATGTTTCATTTATAAAAAATTAAAAAACTAAGTAAAGTAAGAGTAAATAAGTAAATAACATACAAACTTATATAAAATTGTAATGCTCAATATAAAACAATTGAAAAAAGTTCAGTTGAATTGTATACCAGCACAACTACACAGAAGAAAAATGCAACATTCAATACATAGATACTGTTGTTGTTCATTAACTAGTAATAATGACTTTTTATTAGCGAAGTAAGGATATTTTATAACACATCACCCCTAAATAATCAAGTAAACAAAATATTCCACTGAAAAATTGTAAAGCACGAATTAAAAATTGTTAAAATTTAGTTGTGTTAAAACTTTCTGGTTTAAAAAGTGAATGTACTGGCGCTGTCTAGCGGGATTCGTTCTAAGTTAAATATAAAAATGATAACAGTAAGCGAATCAATGTATAAAATAATATTTATATAAACAGTTAATCAAGTTGAAACGAAAGATTTAAATAATTTGTTTAGTTCTTATTACTCTAACGAATGTAAATGATTTTTCCGAAACAGGTTGGTTTAATATAAAACTCATGTTTTTATACACAAAGATACATGTATAAATTTATTGCTAAAAATACCCTTAACAAAACTAGAATCTGTTTATTTTAAAAATATCTTTAACAAAACTAGAATCTGTTTATTTTAAAAATATCCCTAACAAAACTAGAATCTGTTTATTTTAAAAGCAATTTATTTTGAGCGATAAATTTACACTAATCGTTTAAGACCTTATTGTTTCTGTTCGTATATTAAATCCTCATTAAGTCTTAATTATTCAAACTTTAAAGGATATTGGATGGAGAAACAAAGATACGGGATCTAAGGCTCTAAACTCAAAATACACGTTTTTAATGATGCCCAGTAAGTAATTATTAATTAATAAGTGACGAGTATTGATTTTAATTCTTATCACAAGAAATCATCGATTAGATTTCAGAAAATCAGAACAATTAAATTAATTTATTTCGTTTTTGTTAATTAACGACGGTAAATTTCAAGCCCTACTGAGTAAGGGGTAGAAATTTCTCTATTTCGTTTTTCAAATATAAATAAATATCTAGCTTTGTGGTTAACGTTTTCTTTGTAGGTAAATTTGAAAGGAAACTAAAAACTTGGACACTTTCTTTGAAATAATAATTAAATTTATATTATATATAACTTTCTGGTTCTAAACTTGTAATCGGAATGTTTTTAAAATACTTTTTATATTTTATAAAAACAATATTTTGATAAATGTTGACAATAAAAAATATCGATTAATGTTTTATAGCTGCAATTAATCGCGAAGGTTTTTAAATAAGTAAAATCAAACTGAAACGAGATTGTCATTTTTATCAAAATGAAATGAAGTGAAGTGATCATAAATTCAGATAAAGTCCAGATAATACGGAATCCACAAAAATGACAGCTTCTGGGAGACGTTCGTCAAATTAAACAAAATGTGGTGTTCAAATGAGATATTTTAAATGTAAATCAACATTAATCAAGAACTATCCAGACATTTTTATTTGACTCATCTATTTTTTTTATTAAAACTTCCCAAGGCAGGCTAACTCCTATATACGTATAATAGAATTACAAATCAATTAGTTTCTTAAAGATTGACACAACATCTTAGAATGAGCTAACGCCTAGTTACTAGGGGCGTGCAGTGCACACAAGCAAAAAGCTGTGCATTACTGAAAATTATGGGAAACAAATATAAATTAAATGATTGGATTAACATAAAAGGAAACATTATTTTACAATTTGCTCCATCTGGGTACCAGTAAAGGCTTTAATTGTTTAATTAAAAAAACTACCACGAAAACTCACCGCTGTACCCATAGTGATTTTGTGCATTCGGCGCAATGAGCTATTCACATTACACTGTTCTATCTTTAAGCCAGTGAATTACTCAAGTCATATAATTAGCTATTTACTGAATTGAAAATTCTTTTCGGCTGATCCGTTTTGTATGGAGTCGTTACCTACGCTATTTTTTAACAGAATAACATTAGAGAGGCTTACAACTTAGTGCAAATCATTGAAGTGTCTATTTCCTCTTTTATTAATTCGCGAATTATACTATCTTGCTGTTTTTAACATCTTGATTTCATGGCTGGTATTTGCGTTTGAGGTGCATTTGGTGCACAAATTTGTTTTTGCTTTAGGAAAAACAAAAATCAATTGGAAGAACTATTTCCTACGTTAACCTTTAATAAAAATAATTATTTCGTTTAGTTATTACGTGAAGAATTTTCAAAAAATAAAAGAATCATGTTCAGTCATAAAAAATGTTCTTAATAACGTTCATACATTTTTTATATTGATTTTTATATGGGTAAGAAGGTATTGTTTTACGTTAAAATTTAAATTTTAATAACTCTATTAATAGTACTCTAAAATAACAAATAAATACATGGTAGGGTCGTATAAACGACGGATTCATTTTGTCTAAAGACGTTGGTTAAACGAAAATATATTACATATGATTGTATAATATCATTGGTAACAGCATACCCAAAATCTATATCTACTGCACGCCACTGCTAGTTACTAATAATATATTACAAGTAGGGAATCCAATTCTGAGCTAAAATTGCAATTCCGGGATTTCGGGATTCGATTTTCTTGATTCTGGGATCAGTCAAGGGATTAAACTAACATAATAATTAATGTTATATTTATATATCAAAGATTAAAGAAATAAATATTAATTATTTATAAGATATTATTTTTATAATTAAAATTTAAAAAAGTATGTATGGAATCTTTGAACAAAAAATATGATAGGTGGGTACATAGTTATTCAAGATCGATAATTTTTATATTATTGATAATAAATTGTTTACAATAACAACAAACTATAGTGTTTTATTATTTAGTCTTAATTTTAATTTTGTTATTATATTAATCTTTAGATTCATAAATATGAGTCCTGTAAACTGGACCGGGATCCTGGAGTTGGATTCCCTAGTATGTGCGTGTTTTTAATTAACTGCTGCAGGAAAAGTAATAGGAAGCTTCATTAGAATCAACAAAAATAATTTTATTTAAAACATAGATTATGACTTTCTTAAATAGTAACTATCTACAGATGTCGCGTGAAATATTGCAAGCCATAAATTTTGATCCAGAATAAGTAATCTTATTTTTGAATTATTGATACTTTAGGGCTTACGAACTGAAAGAAATTTTCATTTCTCACTTGCGACTTCTTGGGTAGCGGAATTTTAAGATTAATGGCAGAGATGGAGGGGAGAGGTTACAATGTAGAAATTTAAGAACCTGCTTTTATTGCTCTGCAAGGTCTTAATGGTGAGTATTGAAGTGGATAATAATCAGGACATTGCAACCAAACCCAACAATTTGCTTTTCTGGCAGCGTTTTTGACCAGCTATCACGATAACTTCCACATCCAAAATAAACACATTATCAATGATAGATAATCTCTTCTGTAGCAAAAGAAAAATAAAGAACCATTAAACCACCGCGTTTAATTAATAATACATATTTTCATATTGGAAATTTTATGTTCCGTATTGATTACTGTATTTTATGTTGAATATATTAAAATAGTACTTTATTTAATACTATTTATCAATTTATTCGTAATTTTTGAACATATTTTTTAATACTTGAAATTAAAATTAACATAATTTAAAAAAAAGTAATATAATTAATATAATTCTTAATTTACCATAAACTATACTGGTTTATTTCATCTAATTATTTGATTACTGTAATGTCTGTGGATTTAAGATCGAGTGACAGGCGCATGCACTTTCGACTTAAATGTATGCGTGTATGCAATGAGCATAAAGATGCCTGTCGGGGGAGCATGTATAATAAGAACCAGCAATTGACTTCAGCTTCTTTTCGCTCCGCGTCACTCTTCGAATGTAGATCTTAGATAATTTGTAATATTGTCAGTTAGGAATAAATATTCTTAATTGTCATATTGTACACATCATGTTCAATCTGCACTGAGTGTCCGGCACAATCGGCCGACACACTCCTCACGGGATCCGATCATCAAAATATGGTCAGTCTGATCCTGAAGGTATATAGTGGATTACTTCGGGTGGCCTCGTATAATTTTCGTGTAGATCTCCGACCGCTGGCCGAGCGGTCGGCATAATGGCCAACCTTCTCTACCCGCAGCCAGTACGCGTCTGATCGCACCTAGCTCTACGTTCCCGTAGCAATATTTCCATAGATAAAAATTGATACCGGTGATACCAACAAATAATTCTCAAAACCCAAATATTTTAATGTTTTTATAAATTCAACATTTTAACATGACGTGACGAAAATTTATTTCATTACAATATATATATATACATATTTTGCTGTTTGCAAGACTTTTTAGAGGTCGAATTATAAACTTAACATGGAAAATATATCGAAGATTATAATATAAATAATAACTATTTAAAGAATTGCGGGGGTGGGATTTAGAAAGGAAGTCGCAAAGTGTGGTTGGTGGTGAGGGCCGGCGGGGGGCGGAAGACGTAAGGCCTGGTGCAGGAAGTTTATAAATTACGCGACTGGAAATCGTGCGTGGGCCGGAAATCGCAAGCCTTTAAGAATATACAACTAGTTCGCCTCTTCGAATTGGTGTAAATATTTTATTTGTCATTAATAGTGGTCAGTCAGAAAATGTAAGTAGGATTCCATTATCCGCTTCGTCACGCTCGTTTGCTGTGTTTAACTTTATGCCATTAACAATTGATATATTTAAATCAAATTTATTTTATTAGTAACTATATAATACTATGTAAAAATCTGTTTGGACTGTGCCCGTCTCACTAGAGAAATTCTGTGTCGAGACGGGAATAGTTAACAAGCAATTGTTCAATTAATTAGAATTACAAGTAGATAAAATTACATTTATTACTATATAAAATAACAATTTTAAAATGGACTTAATTTTTGGATCACTTTGTAGCAATAATTAATATAGGTATGAGTCAATATGTTTGGGTGAGTGCAGCAATACTGGCTTAACCCATATTACGAATCCAAGTTTTAATATATAGTTTCATGTTCTTGGGACTAAAATGTGCACCAATACTGGCTCTACCCATATTATGAATCCAAGTTTTAATATATAGTTTCATGTTCTTGGGAATTAAAATATTCATAGCTAGTAAGTAATTAATACAAATTTCGAAGTGCAAAGCGGCGATTGCTTTAAATATGTAAAGATACGTATATCAAAAAATGTAATGGAAACTGTGACATATATCAATATGTATATTTAAATATTGGGTCATCTAATAAGTTTTGGTGTTATTTTTTAAAATGTTATTCTCGCTATTTTGTTTTTTTGTTACAAAAAATTATTTATTTTTATTTTATTTATTAGACTTTATTGACATACATGTTTTTGTGGTAACAGAGGTAAATATATTATAATATAACATGATAAACATATGATACAATTATGTTGCAATTAAATATATACTCGCAGTTTATTGTGTGGGATGGAGTAGAATCCACCTCTGATATATGCAGAATTGTCCTAGCTATTTTGCTAGACCGCCGTCTGTGTTAAAGTAGCCAGTTTTTTTCGTGCTGTTGTGGTGTTATTTAATTCAAGAAAGATAAAGATTCGACAAGAATAAAAATAAAAATAGAGAAAAAAAATGTACTGAGACTTTTGTAGAACTGGTGAATTATTAATGAAAACATTTTTTCTGCTCTATAACGTAAGTGTCGTTGTTTTCCTGTATCTTATAGTTTTTTTAAATATTTGGGCTTAAGTAATAGAGTATTGATTTGAGAAAAATTAACATTTTCGAAACACACTTCAACTAGAAAATTCTTCGCTCCACCATTTTCAGGTATAACCGCTTTAAATTTAACAACGAAAATGACATCAGAAATTGGCTCCATTAATAATTTAACTATTTTGATACCAGACCAGGCGATTTATAAAGAAAAGGTATTGAAAAATTGGTTGAAAAATGGGATAAAGTCCTGAATAATAATGGATAATACATCACTGATTGAAATATTGTAATTTATGATAAAAAAAAAAGATTTTATAATAAATAATATAACAAAACCGCTAAAACTTTAGAGAACCCAATGCAAGACAAAAAGTTCAATAATCTGCGTTTCTATTACGTCAGATCTTATGAAGATTTTGTTAATTATGAAGAGATCTTTCATTAAAAGAGATATGGACACGCGGTGTCTAAAACTTAGTTTAAATAAAACGTATTTTTAGCGAGTAAAAATTAATAGAAGCTTGAAAACTTTAGAAATGTGGTGCTGAAGGAGAATGAAGAAATTTAATTGGACGGAAAGGAAACGACATATTGGAAGAATTAGAAGAAAATAGATTTATCCCGAGACGACAGCGAATAGACTCGGATGTTTTTTCGGATCATATCCTCCGAAATCACCAATTGTAATCACAGTTAAAAGGAAATATAGAAGGAAAAAAAAATTAGTCTGGAGTGTAGTAGATGCAGAAACCACTGAAAAACGAAAGATGTGACACATGATAGTGATCTAAGAAATATAAGAAACGAAACTAAATTAAGTAACTAAAAGAACTAAAGCTGAAAATAATAGTCTTATATGGGTGGGTAAGATGGACAGAAATAAGAAAATACACTTTAAATATTATAAAATCAGACACTCCGATTAACATTTGAATTGGTGAAAGTGAGTAACCAATGACGCACCCGATTTTTTTAAAACTATACGGCATATTCAAGTAATTCAATGTTCTGAAGTCCAGACGACAGGAATGAGAATGACCTCATGAGTGAGAGACTGTTCACGTGTGAGGTGAGCTTTGAATGTAAGAAATAATGCAAAAATATTGCACCTGGCCAGATGGGTTAAAGTATCTTAAGACTGGGACTAGTCACGAAATGGGCCTTGGTTCTTAATGGTACTGCGTAACATCAACAGAATAGTAGAATTAATAATATTTCAAGAAATATCAATGATATTTTGTTAAAAGTTTTCTATAAAACACCTTTTTTGACGTTAAGGTAACTGTAAGGGGTAGTAGTATAAAGAATTAAAGGAAAGAAAAATAGAATTTACAAAAATGAAGATGAATTTTTTAGATTGATTTTAGAACTTTACGACAGAAACCAAATTTCTTTTATTTAGCAATCAAAATTAATGACTTGATGATTTTAAAATGTTAAAGAGAATTTCGCATCAACGCGATAATGACGTGCTTGTTTAGTCTAGTAGCAGTAAGACACTCGTTTGGTGATCTAGTGTATGGGAGTTTCAGATTTATCCCGGGAAACCTACAAGTTAGTCCTATTTTCAAAGTAAAAGCGTTTGACTTTGTTTGAAAATAGTAAGAATATTCATGTGACATATATTTCACGGGGGCTCTTATGCATTTGATAAAATTGATGAAATAAAATTTATAGGTTTTGCATTCTATACAATAAATAAATTAATTTAATTAATCGTGCGTATTGGGAAAAATATTTATGTTCGAAAAATTGTGGTTTACTTTGATATACATCGGTTAAAATTATGCACATAAAATGCAATTATGATTTAGTAATGTTTATTGCTTTTTAAATATCAGAAGCATGTTAAAATAAACGACTCGGCTTTGACTGTATGTCGATCTCTGAAGCTACTGCACTATAGGCACAAGAGTTTCTACTTTAATGCGTTTGTATATTAATTTTTATAGTGTAAGGAGTAAACAGAAAGGATTAAATGCCACATTTTTTTGTCATTATGGGTCGTATTCACGAATGAGATTTTTAAGAGATTTTCGTTCCGAAATAGACAGAAATTGTGCTCTTATGAAATTCTTTAGAGACAACACTAAATCTCAAAAATGTAAGTATCGCCATTTGTTTCGCACCTCACTTCACTTCGAATGTCGGTCCATATTCCTTCTGTAGTAGTTAAAACAGAATAAATTAATCTAACTGAACTAATCTAGAAGAACTGTTTATCTAACTTGTAAAAATTTCAACACTACATGTATCAATACCAAGATGTCTCTTCTTGGCATCTTCGGAGCTGGTAGATCGTCCCAGAATAAGACTTAATGATGGCAGATTGGGTCTTGATGATGATTATGATAAAGTCTCTCTCTACTTCGGTCGATATGCTCATGCTTTCTGTCGTTCTCAGGGTTCAGGTTTCGATCTCATACAGAGCTATGGAGAACCAATCGCACTTTTACGACGATAAAGTATATTCTTGAGAAAGAAAACTAAAGTGAGTATGTGGATACAGTCCATCCATCAGTCGCTTTCCCTTTGATAAATTTTCTTTACACGCCGATGTGACACGAATTTTTACAACTTTATATTGCCATCTGACAATTTATGAAAGTGAACCGGTTTTATTAAAAGTCGGAAAGTGTTTTCGGGAATATTTTTTTCGAAAAGTAAAGGTCTCGTAGGAGATTTATTGGGGCCGCTTGTAGAATCCGGCCAGTGCACGGGGGGCGAAGGGGAAGTGCGCGCCGCGACATCCGAAGTCAAATAACGTTAAATTGATTTATTAAACGTTGTTTATTTTACACTCTCAACGAAAAACGGTTTTGTGCCCTAGGTACGAATGAATGACCACCCAGGACGAAACTTGAATCAAATAATCTTTTATATATATCAACTAATCAACACATGTTTATAAACAAGAATATATTAAATTAAGCCTTAAATTAATTACATCTTATCGGTAAAAATTCAACAATTATCCGGAGTTACTTTAAGTGGGTTACGGATATACCAGAAATGTAAAAAAAATCTGCTTATTTTAAATAACATTATAAGTAATATTTATATTAAAATGTAAAAAAAAATCATTCGACTACGTACCAGGAAATTAAATTTATTGTTTCGGAGGTAAGTAAGTAGAACTCTTTAATTATATATATGAAAATAAAAACACTTGTTTTTTTAGTTCTACTCATTTAATTTCCGTGAGACTTTAAGTACTTAAAATTATATAGCCACCCACCCCCTTTTTAATAGATTTAATAAATAAATACAAGTTGTTGAATTTAAAATGGTTAGATAGATAATGCCGTCATAAGGCGAAACGCGTTTTACAGAAATTATACGAGTAGAACTAAAAACAAGTGCTTTTGTTTACAGAAAATTAAACTAGCAAAATTTATTCTTTGTTTCAAAAAAATTTAATAATCCCGCAAATTATTAGTTTAGTGGTTACTTTTGGTTTAGGGTTTATTTTTGATGCAAGCATATGGAAGCATCACGTAAAATTGTAAATTTTAATAATTAATGTAATTAAATGGATTGGAAGAGATCCAGGCTTGAATCCCGGTAGCAACAACAATATTTTTCGATAAAATAGATTTTTTTTTTTACGTTTAATTAGTATTTAAAATATCACAGACCTATGTTCTGAATAATTACAACTTCGCAATAATGTGTTCTCTTTAATAATTAATGCATTGTTTATGTTCGTATTTTATATGCTCAATTTTACATTTTTTATCTGATAGTAAATATTTACGTAGGATAATTTTTATATTTAATTTTCCGATTTATAAAATTTAGTCTAAAAATAATAAATATTCATTAGATTAGACATCTTCGTTAAATACGCATAAATCTTATCAACATTAGGTGGTGGGATAAGATCCCATGGACTATAATCTAGAATGGTTTTAAATATTTGACGCAACCCGGAATGGAAGTTTGAAGGAAACTAAGGTAAATGGATATGGCTTATCTTGCTTTGAAGTCCTGGGTTGGGCGTCGATTGCACCTCCGGTTGACGAGCACGTTTATTATGCCGAACCGAGATCTCTATGACGGCACTTCCAAAACGGATTCACTTCCTCTGCGCGGTCCAAGCGATAGGCGCGGCGTGAGTGTAGGGCGGCAGGAAGAAGCACAAAAAAACTTAATGTTTCGTGGTCAGGTATAAAATGATTGGATGGATGAAAGAGGACAGGGAATGAGTATTCGACTTGCGTCAACACTAGGTTTATATAACATGTTAATCTTCGAAGTAACTAATTTAACTGTCAGTAGGCGTGTGTCTTACTGCTGGATCAGACAGAAATTTGACTATGTTATTCATAAATAACAAGTATAGATGAACAATCTGTTCAGTATAATGTTGTCTTGTATATCAAAAAGTACCAGCCACCCGCTCCTTACCTTTCATATCGTCTTACCTTTCTTAGACTATCAGCTATTCAAAACATCCACTGTTATCTAGTTATTGATGCTTTTGGCGCTACGAAGTAATCGTGATTTATTTGCATATTGATATCGCTTAACCCGTTAAACACCGCACATTTTTTAAAGTCCAGACGTAATATTAAAATTAACGCAATAGTACCAATACAATGAACATTAATATAACCTTAACTTATACATTGCATTTGTATGTCATTTAACTGAATTTTGAATTACTCTTTTTTAAAATTAATTTTATTGCTTTAATTATAAATGCACTAAATACTAAACTGAAAAGGCACTGTCTGCTGTAATACACTAAAATACTATAGACATGATACTACTATGTTACTAAATGAAGTATTTTACTTTGCTGCCAAAATGCTCAGTAATGTTGGTCCTTTCTATATATAACAATGTAGCATACTCAAATATGAAACTAAATATATATATATATATAATACAAATTAAATGTATTAATTAGATATGCTCTTATATAAAGAAAATTAAAGTATTTTCTTTTACTAATACTTATCTTTTATATATTTAGTCAGTTTCATTTTAAATCTATTCAATTTCTCTTCCTTTCTTATGTTTTCTGGCATTTCATTAAAAAATTTCTTCACACCATAAATCATTGATTTCCGAGATTTGGCCTTCCTCCTAAATGGCAGTCTCAGTCTATCCCTTCCCCTTGTACGATGCTCGTGCTCATGCTGATTTGCATCTATTTTTCGTGTGAATTTCGCTGATACTTCCTTATTGATGATTTTGTAAATAAATACCATTGTATTAAAATATATTTTCAGCTTAAAGGTCATCATATTCAGATCTTTCAGCATTGTACTGATCCGAGTATATCTATTTTTTCTCAGTATTATTCTCAATATCAAATGTGTATAATAATCTTATTTGTACTTCAGTATCATCATTGTCCGAAGATTCAATCTGTTAAATATTTTCGAATATATCTCTCAATTCACACTATTTAACATAAAATTAATATAATAATAATGTATCTAAATTCAAATAACAATTTCAGAAAATACTGGTCGCATGTCAATCTTTAAATTTGTTAGTTTAATAACGGTTTACTTCATCGCTGCTCATATTATCGCAAATATATAAACATATTTTCTTAATGTATATTTTATAAGTCTTTACTTTAATTCGTTCTTTTTCATTCCCAAGTTTCAGTACAGACACTTAAAACTCATTATTTATAACCGTGACGCCTAACTATGAAAGGTTCTAGAATGTACAAGATTAACCTAGATAGAAGTGAACCGGGATGACTATTATTATAAGTTAAATTTAAAAAAAAATAAAACAAATATTTTTTTTATATTACACGCAAAAAATTGTAATAAATATTTTCATAAATTTAAATAATTTAAAAATATTTTTTTTAAACTACTAAAAATAATTTTATGTTTGGGTTTAGTTTTTATTAGCGTGATCAAGATAGTTGATTTTATATATAAAATTATTTAAACGGTAATTTTAATTAAATATGTCGCCTTTTGTATTCAGATATTATTTATGTCTGATTTTAATGACATTTTTAATTGAATTGCAATAAAATCGTACTGTTTATCGATTAATTAAAATAATTATACCATTACTGTCAGCCAAAATAAACAGTATAAATAAAATTTTAAATTATCTTTCTTTTTGATCAAAATTTTTTGTCATTCGAAATTCTTGAAAAAGTATGGAAGCAAATTTATTTATTTGCTTTAAAATTATTTTTCTCGATAACTTTTCATGAGGTCATCTTTTATTTATTCTTCTTACCTAACTTGTTACTTCACTGCTTCGGGTGTTGGTGGCGTGATTTCAAGTAAATAAATATTCAGGTATTTCAGAGGACGAAAAAAAGGTTGAAGCGAAGTAAAAAAAATATAACTTTCATGGGGTTAAGTTTGGACTCATATAATGTGAAGTTTTTCACGGCAGCGATATGGAACGGAGGTGCGCAAGCCCGCGGGCGTGACCCGAATCTCGATCCTTGCTCCTCTTCCGAGTACGGCAATGAATTTTGTGTTAGAAGAACTAATTTAATCCATCGGGTTCTAATAGTGTTAAATAGACGCAAATGCAGAGCAAATCATTCCGCCACAGCGGCACTTAGTTTTAACTTATTATAAATGTTAAAATACGTATAAAACACAGAGTTTTTATGCAAAGAGTCCAAGACACAGTAGTTTAAACGGAGCCTACAGTTAGAGAACATCTCTAGCAACCAGTTAGGTATCAAATAGGGTTATTCGAAAATTGGTTTAAAAGTATTCGATCTTTAGATCTAAATCTCAACACGCGTTCATGGTATAGAGATGTATCTCAATTAAATCTCTGATATTATCTCATCGTGTCTCCCTCCATGGACGTGGCCTTAACTCTGCATTGTACTTTGGCAGCAAAATTTCATTCTTTTACACCCACATTAAGAATATGTGTAAGAATACATTTATTTCCGTACACTTAGTTATTATGGGCCCATCTATTCGTTGTATTAACAAATCAAAACGCAATTTTCTATTCTATATTGCTTTTATCTGGTAAAACGGGAATAGTTACATATTGCTTTTACGTTCATGTACACAAGAGATGCTTTAGATCAGGGAAAGAGAACCTAAATTTTGTTCGCAGAACGTGATGTGAGTAGAATTTAAAAAAAATATAAATTTAATAAGAATAACATCTCTTTTTATATTGTCCTCTTCATGGACGAACACGGTGGACTTCTAGTATACGAATATGATATCTGTTTGGTATTTATGACAGGACCTTATTGCCGGTCGCTGTGAGCGTATGTGGATGCTCCTTTAGGTTTACTATACCTATCAGTTTCCCCCACTCTTCTTATCTTAGTCTTTGACTTTTGAACTATCAAGAAGTGAACATCTCACTTATCTGGTTTTGTACAGTTACTGTTGCAATGTGTTCGGTTTTCTCACAATGCGTACCGAAGATTTACAATTACTATTGGGCGAAATACAGTGTTTTATGCTACTCATCGAAGAAGTTTTCTGAAGTTCAGGAGAGCTGTGAGTACAGCAAGAAAATCCAGGTAAGTCGTGCTTACTGGTTGGTCCCTGAGCCCTTATTTTTCTGTTCCTATACCTTCTTATCACTCTTCCAACATTACGTTTCCCCACCCTATGTGTAAACAGAGTCGAAAAATATGATTTGCGATTTGCAATTCTATTGCTTCTGCAAATTATGAACATTTAATTATATTGCAGGGAATATTGGTTATCGATGAAGTATAAATTATTGTGTCAGTCTTTTATTGTGACTTGCATTGTGGGGCTTCTAATAAATTACGTGTTATTATATGACTAATTATAATCCGACTCTTATTAAAATGACTGTGGAATCAAGAGCAAATTGATAATTGTATTGGGAAGAATAATTTCAGCTTAATTAAAAAAATAATACATTTTCCGTTTTGTGTCTTCTGTTATAAAAAGTTGTGACACGGAACTTAAATGTATAACGTCACATTGAAATGAAAAAAAAAGCTTCCAGTAAATTCCTTAAAAATCAGGTTCATTTTGCCTGTTTGTAAATGTATATTAAAATTTTTTATTTAGGTCTAATATGAACTGAGTTACGAATTTGTATTTTTTTAAACAGCATCGGATAGTGCATAAGAAGAAGAATATGGAAAGTTTTTCTTTATTCTTCTAAAAATAATATTAAAGAATTGTCATAGAATTTTTAATGTTTTTAAACATCTGCCATTTTGAAACAAGAAAGCAGATAAATCTAGTTAATAACGAGATATTTACTTAAAAACTGGCCTCTTGTCATTTTCTAAAGTTATGTGATATTTCTATTAAAATCTACCTACATTATTTATTTTCATTTTTGAAATTAAAAATTGTTTGACCCACTTATGAAAAAGGTTTTTCATCGGTGCCTTGGGTCATGATGCTTTCAATTTTATCTGTTGAGATATTGTGTAAGGCAAGAGGGTACGAAATTTGTGAGAGGAATTGTAACCTGGCTATTCAGGAGTGGTTATTAAACAAAGCAAACATATAATCAAATAATGTACTGAATAGTGGTCTCCTAAGATTAAATTACAACAAAATATGAATTTTACAACACCTAGAGTTTGTCATTATAAAATAATTTATGAAAAACCTTTACATGTCTTGTTACATATGAAAACTTTTTAAATGATTTTTTTATATATAGAAAACATTTTATTATTGTGAAGTTGAAGTTTTTTCAGAACATAGTTATATGGTATTTTAATATAAATTAAATGTATCAATTAGAAAGATATACAGAAAAAATAATTTATCGAAAAATATTTTAGTTGCTACTGAGATTCTTTCGCATTGTAGGGGGGCTCATATCCCCTTAGGGCGGGTGTATAGTAGGATGGGAGAGGGGCCGAAGGTTAAGGTTATACAGAGCTACTCGTTTTCTGAAAACTCTGAAATTGAAATCTGAAAAACGCTACCGAACGAATGTCACTTCAATATTCTTATTATTTTTTAAATTAAGCAACATTGTATAGAACTAACTTGATGGTCTCTTGAACGAGATTCCGGTTCAGAGAACCCCAACCACTCGGTCACTAGCCAAGAAACTTACTGCTAGACTAAATAAGCTCGTAACTTACCAATACTTTTTCCATCTAATTTCGTTATTAAATATATGAATTACATCTTTACTTAAATAATATTTAATAAACAAAAGGAATAATTGAATTGCAAGAAAGAAAGATTACATAAAATACACGAAAAGAGCTTAAACAATAATATTATTTTTATTTAAGAAATCCATATTTACAATATATTGGTTTACAATTTAAATATTAAAACTACGATGTATTATATTATAAAACATTTTTTTAAATTCAAAAACAAAATATTTCCAATATACGTATTATAATTTACATAATTCTATATTATCATTTTTTATTTACTCGAGACTTCCATACATACAATAAATTGGTTTACAGTTAAATATTATTACTAACGTTTTTTTAGAACCCTGGATGTTGCTTTTTAACTAGCATTCCTGAGCTTCCATTTTTAAAACCTCTAAAATTTAAATATCGTAAATTTTTTAGTACACCCAGTGAAAAAATATGTTACTTACAAAATGAAGATATATCTACGTATGTAAATATTTATTCAGCGTATTATAAATACCCGTTTCATATTACATTTTTTTAAAATTTTGTTTCAGGTGCAACCATTTTCTTGAGTTTAGCTGATGGATCAAGTACCATCGACCTGAGGAAGTTTTGCTAGTCACCGGTAAGATCTCTATAATTATAAAATTTGATTTTAATCATATTATTTATTAATGTAAGAAGATTGGTTTATAAATTCCCATACCACTTCATTCTAAACCATATGCATGAAGTATTTAAAACCTTAAACAGTTTTTGAACGATTTTCTCACTCACTAATAAAGTATACCAATAACGAATTTATTATTACTAGTGTTTAAAATCCATCATAAAATGGGTTCCAAAGTCTTATATTTAATATAATTTAAACCTATCTACAGTATGTGTTCCATATTCGTAGAACACACTTTTGGCGCGATTTTTAATATCGGCCGCGCATAATGTTATTGTCACATGTTCCTCGACCCATTATCCTATTGCTTGCTCTCAGTGTGAATTAGAAGCTTGACGCCATCGGACGTCACTGAGTCAATATTGTTCTGTTTGATCTCGACAACGCGATACCAATCGCGGTGTGGACAATTACCTCCAGTGAAGTGGAGCACTGTTTTGTGTGATCTAGTGTTGTGATCATATTGTTTGTTGTTTGTGTGTGCCGTTGGTGAACTGTGACATCACCGTATTCAGTCGGGAGCGGAGATCGTCGATTATCTTCGTGCATGCAGTGTGTGATTTCGGTGACGCCAGCAGGGATTTCTGAGGTGACACATTTGAGGTAAGGCAAGCATATCTTTTAAATCCCGGTTCCACAATATCACTAGTCCTTCAAAAAATCAGTATTCCCCCTATCAACCTTTTTCTTTACCCGTCTCCCGAAATTACTTCCTCACCTTGCGGTAATTTAGACTTACAACCGGAATTATCGTAATCCGTTCCACGGGACGTGCAACTCGGAGATTGCACAGGATGTACAATAGCAATAATTAAATTTTTTTAAATTTCTAATAATACAAAGAACTTGTTTTCTGTTACATCAAAATCATATATATTAAATGAATACATCACATAAATGTAATAAATCAATTTCGTTTCAAATATTCCTACGTATGGATACACTAATATGCATCGGATATATTATATTATATAAAAAATTAAAATACAGTGAAATTTTTTGCCGGCCCCTCGGTATACACATATCATTCCCTCAGGAGTAAAAAAATATCTCATGCAATTTATTCTATCGTTCAATATTTCTATTTCTACCCCAGTACCTGGGTGGTTGCGAATGGAGCGCACGATCGCGTTATCGTCTCCTCTGCTGTATCTAGAGTTTTGGGGAACCAATTTTAAAATACAAAACTCTTTTTTCTTTTGTCAAGTTGAACAAATATAATAAAATTATTTAATTTAAATACAAATTATAAAATGTATATAAGTCTTACTTAGAACGCTGGCGTTAATCACATAGGTAATTAGATTGTGTAGGTACCGCATTATAATAATTAAACCACTACTTATGTCGCACACAAGTGAAAATATTAAAAAAATTATATGATCATATTTATTCGACAATATGTGTCATAGCTAACATCTTACAAGACCACATAAATTACAGGATATACTGTTCTACATGCACAAAAATATTAAAAAGAGTTATCGTCAATCACTATTTGCTATGATCACGAGGGCAGGTTGATAAATTCGCAGCCTTAAAAAAACATACCAGATGGTCTCAATTTATAATATTTATCAATAATTTGAACCTTTTTATTACTACTGGCAACATCTGACATTATTGGAACTACTTTAACTTACTGTATTTGACATTTTTGAGAAAATTGATTACTGCTCTATGTGATTAAATATTTTTAATTAAGCCTATTTTTAAAAGGATGTTATAAATACTGTTGAAGTCTGGTCCTATATATCGTGATTAAAAGGTGGACAAAATGTTTTGACTCTCGTAGTGGTAAGTCATCAATTTTACTAATTCAAGAAAACATGACCAGTCATGAATTTGGTTTTGCAGATAGATACATTATAGTTATTGAATTGAATTGATGGAATTTATCTTAACTACGGAATTTCAATTGTATAACCTTTTTGTTCGGTGGGTGCTAAGGTTTTGGACATTTTGTGGCACGATTTGTGACTATGCATGACACCTGAATTCATTAAATGTCTAAAGAATAATAGTTGCAAGGAAACAAGACCATAATGTTTGGTCAGCCGGTAAAATGATGGAATCAGTTTTATGGCATTATAATGCGTGCATGCACAATTATTACATTCACTCGAACAACCTCATACGTCATAAATCAATTAAGGGAAGAAATCAAAAAGAAAAATTTGGATTTATGACAAAATCAGTTATTTTTTTGAGTCAGTTCACACGGCGGCAGTTGTAGTGGTAATGCAATTAATTAAATCATTATTGTGACTGTGATTGTGTTCGATTGTAACGATTATTGGTAACTGAATATTCGTAATTCGGTTTACTAGAAGCCTAACTTTCAACAGTTAAATCACAGTAACAATAACGGTTTGCCATCACTAATGCCAATGGCTTCCAATAAATGAGTATCTGCTTTATTCACCCGATATGGTATTGTGATATTGTACTTCTACTAATCTGTCTTCGCATATTTTTTTTTGACTCAAATAACGATATCATAGAGCTGCATACTGAAGACTTTGACGAATCCTTCTATGAAATTGAGATATTTGAAGCATCGTTGGGAAAAGTACATTCTGCTTCATAGAGAATTTAAAATTTTAAAAAAACCTACCATACTCGAGTAAATATTTTCTTGTCTTGGAATTTTCGGCATGTCCTAGTATGATATACAATAATTTCATATTGAAATAGAGATATAAATAATTCTACCATAGAACAAAACAGTACGTAAGCCTATAACAATATATAACGTTTGAAATCAATACTTTTTCAATTACTTTGGGAACGGATCTAATCCGAACCGTCCATATAGCTCGCAATCTTATCAAATTTACTTACATTTTTATTGACGTTATTATTAAAGTTGTATTATTATTTAAGTGAAAATTAAAATATAATACGCAATATGTTTTCCATTTAATTTGAATAAAGAAACGCAAAAATATAATTAAAAATAGAATAATACATGACCAATTATATGAAAACTGCAGAATATAAGTTACAAATTTGTCGAAAATGTAAATTGTTAACGGGATGTTATGGTAGCGCGTTTCCCTGGATAAAAAAAGTTCTGAGTTCATATCTCGGTAGCAACCAAATATTTTTTCTATTGATACATCTTTCTTATTGATTAATTTACTTTGTTATAAAAATATCGAAGAACTATGATCCTATAATACAACGTCATAATAAAAAATATTTTCATTAATAAAATATAATAGGTTAGTAAGCTTCTTGATAGGTATTTACTTAATTTTTTTGTTAGTTTAGTTTATAATACATATAGCTTAGTTTATCTAGGTCCAACCCAATAACATATGTATAGTGTATAGCTTATGGAGGTATATAAGGTTATGTATACTATTACATGAGTTTCTCATGTACAAATAATCTTGTAATTTTGAGCCAGCGCTGTGTTTGATTGTTTCAAGATAAAAATAAATTAAAATTGTATCTATGTAACCTTTGTTTAAACCACTATGTTATTTTTAAGTCAATCGGTTTCGATATTAACGTATCTACGTACTAACGTTAGTGCCGAAACCGGTTGACGTAAAAAATAACACAGTGGTTTAAACGAATTATGTTAAATATGATTACAATTTTAATGTTAATAGCACAACATTCGATAAAATTGTTTTTATATGTATATATTTCTAATTAACACATTTAATTTTTGTTTATTTTATTTATTTACATATGAATATGTCGGTTAAGTAGGTCATACCGATACAAGAATAATTATATTTGAAATCATATTTTCTAATAATATTGTGTATCCACCTTCCGGTATGGAATTAATGTATCGTCAAAATTGTTTTATTTGCAAACTATAAAAAATAATGAAACATAGGAGATGTGATGTGTGTTATAAATCATAGATGTCTCTAGCACATCATTCTGAATTGCCGAACAGTAGAAAAGTGTTAATATAACATATAAATAAATTTTATCGCTTTGTAAAATTGATGTACATTACTGCTCGAAAAAGGGTAGATTGAAATTTCGTATTTAATTGTAACAAAAAGTTATGTTGGTCAGGTCATACGGTGAATACGGAAACTAATAAATCTTGTCGGTGTAGAAGCGGTAACGGCGCCACGTTCTGATTTTACAGCTTTAGGGCCCAGTTTTACAAGGCATCTATTTAAAGGCACATAAATATGTCTACGTTATTTTATTTACAACCTTTACTGTCGATATAGTCAATTCAAAATGATTGAAAAAAATTTATCAAGGAGAACACATTCTTATTGGAAACATATGTAATCAAACACTGTACATCCACTAAAATACATGAACATACATACATAAATAAATATATTTATAATGTATGTGGTTAACCGAAACTAAACTGTGTTAGTCAGTAGATTAATAGTTACAAAATAAAAAAATAGATTTATGAAAATAATGTACACTTTTATGAGCGGGTATATGTACTCATAATATATGTAGTGTTTGTTAAATAGCGTCAAAAAAATAACAAGACTACAATTTTTTTTGTATATTCTTACACAATCCTTTAACATTTGAGTCGTTTACTTTCAAACCCCTCGATAATCAAAAATGTATATTTGAATGCAGTTTTACGAGAAAGAAATTATACTTGCAATTGGTTCAAATACAGTACCAAAAATAATAATTTAAGTAATAAGTAATAAACAAACAAAAACATGTTTATTAAAGAGAACTCATTCTTATTGTGAAGTTGTAATTATTCAAGACATAGGTCAGCGATATTTTAAATACTAATCAAATGTATTAATTAGAAAGATATACATATAAAATCAATTTTATCGAAAAATTTAACAAAAATGAATTATTGATTCTGGCATGTACTATCGGTGTACTCCAAAGGTATTTGAGATTCCGTAAAAATAATGTAGATGGCTATCAAATAATGGAACGATAGATGTATTAATTTGAAAAAGTGGAACATGTAGGTTTGAAAATTTGTCGTCAAAAGTACTGTCGCTGTAGCATAGTTGGATATTGCACCTTCCCCGGTTTAGAAAGAGATCCAAGTTCGAATCTCGGTAGCGCAACAATAATATTTTTCTATAAAATTGATTTCATATGTATATCTTTCTAATTAATACATTTAATTAAAATTTGTAAGTAAATTTATTTTCTGTTTTCATTTTCTTTTCATTCAAGAGGGCTAATTGCAATAATTGTTAATAAATAATAATCATTTTGTAATCAATTTATCGAATAATTATTTTGATCGCCACCGGAATTCGAACCGGGAACTTTGCCTGTCCTACTAAACGCGCTGGCCATGTTAACCTAGTAAGTTACATCAGTTATTCTATTTATAAGAAATACACTTTATACGGAGTGTAATAGACCTAGTCCACAATATTTTATGGGTGGATACCTGACTAAATTAAGAGTCTGAAATATTTAAGAAATATGTGCAAATTCTGCACGTTCTGGAAAATATGACTGAAATATTTACAAAATCATAGCTTTAAATCGACGTACTTCGAAATAAATATTTGAGAAATTTGTCTATTCAGGTCTTAAATTATCTAATAAAATAGTCTGGCTGCTCATAATTCGATGAGTTTTATTTTTTTATATTCAACATATAATTCGGAACCAATAAAATATTTCGCATAATAAATCACATAATTATGATTTTTTTTAAATGCTTATATCTCTGACATGGTTGAGTTTACGCCCACATAAAGTATTATAGACTGAGTATATTACAGCCTGTATAACGGAGAATCTATAATTCCTTGATTATATTATACTTGATTGTGTCTTTCTAATTGATACATTTACTCTTAATATGAATTTTAAAAAACACAGAAATCTGTTCTGAAAAATTTCAACTTCACAATAATAATGTGCTACTGAAGAAGACATGCAATAATTATAAAATAATAAAGTTTGGAGAACTGTATTAAGAAAAAATACATAAACTCGGATCATAAACAATGCCGAAAGATCTTTAAACAGAAAACATATTTTAATGTATGGTGTTTATTTTTAAAATATTCATTAAACAAATATTGGCAGAATTTTAAGAAAAATTGAGGAAAATTAGCACAAATATCACACAGGAGGAAGACAGAACGAAACTTCCATTCAAAAAGAAAGCTAAATCTTAGAAATCGATTATGTACAGTGTGATGAAGATTTTTAATGAAATGCCAGAGGGCATAAGTAAGGAAGAGAAATTAAATAAATTTAAAATTAAACTCGATAAACAAGTGGAAGATAAGTTAAGATTTAAAAGGGGAGAAATGTATATTTATAAATGTTTATATTGCAGCATATAAATAAACTAGTAATAAATAAAAAATTCTTTAATTTTTTAATTCCAACCGGTTTCAGATCGTATCGGTCTAGTCTCGTGAGTTCGCGTAGTGTAGGTGCATGCTACAAAACAGCTTTTATTCTTTCTCTCAATCGAATTAAGTGATAAAACGACGACACAATAGATTATTAAAACTTTATTTCAAATACCAGTGTCTAACCGTAATGCTTCAAAAATTATTGATTTGGTACTTACATATGTTAAAAAAAATATTTGTACTAAACACAAGTTTTTCAGTTATATCACGACGAGTTTCGAGAAGAGCAGTCCTTCCCGAAACTAATCATCATACAATTCAAAAAATTATGTATGTGTTGTGTACTACAAAGTAAAAAATAAATGTATATATTTTAAAAATGAAAGGAAAACACATTATTTTTCATTATTAAGGAAAACACATTCTTATTGTGAAGTTGTAATTATTCAGAACATAGGTCTGTGATATTTTAAATACTAAATTAATGTATTAATTATAAATATATACATATAAAATCAATTTTGCCGAAAAATATTGTTTTATATATCCCGGTGACGCTAAATATATATTTATAATTAATACATTAATTTAGTATTTAAAATATCACAGACCTATGTTCTGAATAATTACAACTTCACAATATTGTTTTAGCGTCACCGGGATTTAAAAAATATTGTTTTAGCGTCACCGGGATATATAAAACAATATTTTTCGGCAAAATTGATTTTATATATATATATTTATAATTAATGCATTAATTTAGTATTTTACATTATTTTTCAATAATTTTCTTGGAAATTCACCTTAAAAATATAAATTTTTTATATAAATGTGTAGAAAATATTCTCTGTCTTCGTAAGTAGACCGAAGTCTGTATTAAAAGCGACAAGATCCTATATATTCTAATAACTCGTGTTCACGTATGAGATTTTCAACCCTATGAGACAGCGATTATGCTGCTATAAGTTTCTTTGGAGACTCTCGACTTTCGTAGTCCACCGTGTAAACGCCAAGTCTCAGAAATTCGCACCTCGCTTCACGCTTATTGTACGTCAAACGATAAATATCATTCCATTGATGTTCCGTTCATTAGTTGGGTGAATTTGAATTTCTTCAGCGGCAGCTAAAGCGGAATAAGTATTTGAGATTTAATACCTTTGTTTATCTCATTATCCAGCATAAATGCTCGTAAGTGTCTGTCGTGTGCATGAAATTTTCTGGATACTATAATTCATTGTTAATGTTCTTATAAGGAAAATAAATGAGAGAAAACATAGAAAATGAGCGAACTGTAGTGTTAAATATAACGTACTTAGAATGATTTCACTGAAATATATATGAATTTTATTAATATCCCCTTTAATATTGACAGAAGAAAGAATAACGCGTCACGTCATTAGTCTTGTATTCGATCATATTGTATTGGGAACTTCCCCTAACTAGACATGACAACACAATTATGGTGGCCGGCTCCCGAGGGAATTATATTAGTTCCCTCTTTCTTGTGAACTTAGCCATAGAAATAAAATTGGAAATATTGCAAGATAGCCGCTGTTTCAGTTATTGAATATGTTGAATCACGTAGGATTATTTTTTAAATATTTTATTTAAGAATATTATAAAATAATGTATTAGAATAATAATTATTAAAACATATTTGAATAAATATGATAAAAGCATTGTTGTAGAAGTGCCGAAAACACCGTTTTCCGGGCTGGCTGTTCCTACTTACGTTATATAAGAACCTTGTTTTACTCTTGTAGTTTATAAACATATTAAATATTAATAATTCAAGATATATTGACTGGATATGCTGGACTGAGAGAATTACAAATGAGGAAGTTCAGAGGAGAGTGCAGGAAAAGGGGTCCATAATAAACGCTATAGAAAATAACAGAGAAATGCCTAGACAAAAATACTGAACGACGCGAGCGATACTGGATTTAGGACGCAGGCTACAGCAAGTCTTCATATTTTAATAAACCTTTAACCTAAAAGACGCTTATCTCATTATAAAGGGTGTTGGCAACACTTTTTCTAGCGATAGTCAATTTGACAGCTGAATGATGGTTTGTGCTCAGTTTGGTTTGCCAATTCACTATTAATAAACTTACGCCAAAATAACATTTATTTCGAAAATTGTGGTTCAGTTCACGAAACTTACTATGCGCTACGTCCATTTTACGGTCGATATAATCGTCCATCCGTGCAAATAATTTGAATAACTATGGATCGTTTTCGCACCATGCATACTCTAATTGCAGAAACATCCTACAGTGCGCACCGAAGAATTTGTTGCTGCAGTGGAGCGTAGTATTGAGGAGAACCCGAATTCGCCATCGTGCACAACAATTGAAGCTGTGTCTATCCACTTTATGGAAGAATCTTGGTATACAAGCTTACAAGATCCAACTCGTGCACACAGCGCGCGCCACAAACAATTTATTGAAGGAAACATTCGAAGAACGGGTAATTTCGCGTAATTGACCTGTGAATTGGCCTCCAAGATTGTGTGAACCTTTGGATTATTTTCTGTGGGTATATGTGAACTCGTTGTTCTACGCCGATAAACCAGACATGATACGCAGACAAACCGACATGGAAGCCAACATTCGTCGCGTTATTGCCGATATACGTCCCCAACTGGTCCAAAAAGTGTTCGAAAATTGGACTTCCAGATTGAGCTTTATTCGAGCAGCAGCGGCGCCCATATGCGCGAAATAATATTGAAATATTATTGGCATAAAATTATCTTTCCAATAAAGCCAAGCTAATGGCCATTACCACGATTTTTGTGTTTTATTTCATTTTAAAGTTCTATACCTCTAAAAAAACACTCTTTACAAAGTATAGAGCTTATTGTCGTTGCATTTACGCCAGATGATATATACTGGATGCAGATCTATGTTGTGCAATCTCATCTGTTCATCTTGTCACAGCCTTCTGAAATTTATTTGATGTCCAGCTATTTGTGGCTACTATTAAGCCCTACTATTATTTGGTTAATTTTTCAATTTTTTGAGTATCTTGCGAGAAGGGATGATAGCTTGGAGAGGCTTGTTAGGGTGGTTCACTTTAAAAAATGATGAAGAAGAGGAAAAAGAAGATTTCACGCTCGTTAGACCGACCAAGTGGATAAGGCAACGGGCACTTCTCTGGTAACCGCCAAGAGGGTGGGAGTTCACGGAGATCGAGATCCTCAGTCATGATTATGATGATGATTATTTAATCATTTAATCAGTCTCTTCACCGGTTACATCTTAACCGCTACTGTAGAGTTGCTAGAGTTTTTGATCCACATTTTATCGCGGACCATATTCAACATTGAATTGATTTTCAGCCTGTTATATAGTCAAATGCATTTTAAAAATATTGACATAATGCAATACGACTGATCAATCTTCAGCACAAGTAAAGCCCAGTGAGGCTGGTATTAAAATAATTGCGTGTAAAAAAATATCGAGAGAAGATTAAACAAATTTTTACCACTATCGCGTGCGTCAAGGATGTATGTAAGGATGACCCTAATTGAATTTTTTATATTGACATTTAGATTACCAACGGTGCTCAATACGAGGATATAGAAAGTCTATCAACATAAAACTCTCAATTATTTGTGTATTTTTTTTACATCAATACTTTTTTGGAATTGTGAATACAATTCAATTACCCTACAATGTACTTTTTTTTTTTAACAAAACACAATTTATTCTTGTATATATTAGAATAAATAAATATTTTATATGAAATTATTCAGTCTTGAAATAATATTTCCATCGGTGTATTCTCACGAGTTTATTATTGAATTTCATATATTTTTAATGAATCTCATGTTACGGCCTCGTGGATCTGGATTATTATCTATATTTTAAAAATAATCGACAGAGAATTAATTATTGACAAGTAAAATAAAATACACTAATTATTATTTACCATCCTTTGTTTATTTAAAAAAAATCTCATCTTTGAAAGTCGCTCAAAAGAATTTATTTCCTTCATTTATTCACCTAATTTTGAAGATGTTATTTACTTCATTAGGACATGGCCTATCGATGTATTGCAGCTCGAGTTAGAAGACTAGCGGTGCACAATTGAGTCCTGGTATCGACACTGACGTATGGAAGTTAGGCCTGGAGCTGGCAGAAGAAGAACGAAAGTAGACTGAATGCAGTGGAAATGAAATCGCTTAGGCGTATATGCGGCATATACATTTATGATAGAGTAAAGAATGAAGAAATAAAGAAAGAATGTAAAGATGATCTTAGTGTAGTGAACAAGATTAAGAAAGGATCACTTAGGCAGTTTAGTCATATGGAATGGATAAATGAGGAGAGAATGGTAAGAAAGATGTATGACGAAAGTGTTGATGGTACCAGAAATAAACGACATCCGCGAAAGGCTTGGCTCGACCAGGAAAACCAGATGCTGGAGGATGGTTCTGTTAGAAGCCTCAATGATCGACTAGATTGTGTAATAAAAAGATGTATACATGTCGATGAAGTGAGATTTGTATGTCAGGACAGAATAGTGTGGTGCTCTATTCTCTCTGCATACCCACGTGGGGAAACGGCGTGATGGTAAATTAGTTAGCTAGCTCAAATGGTGCTTATGGTAATGCGACCTTTTAAGAAATGAAAAGAATCTCGGAAATTTTACTTTTAATTCTCGGAAATTTTTAAAAGTATTTATTAGGGTGTGGGTCTCTCGATGGGGGTTGTTGGTATGGACGATGCCAGGAAGAACAGTGGCTAGAGAGACTTAACGGAGCATTCTACTGGCTCTCACTCGCACCTCTTGTGACCTGGACAAGGTGAGTTCTGTGACTACAACACATAAATGAGACGTCTACCCTCTCCTTTTAGGGGTGCATGATGTCTATAGATTCTCTCTGGCTGCCTTCTGAATTTAATGTAACGATAATAATAATGACGAGCCTCACGTTAAATTGTACAGATATGGCTCTGGTATGATGATATCGGAGCCAACCTATTATGGTAATAACATTTAATAACTGAATTTAATAAAAAAAAAAGTATTATTGACGAATCGAAACGAGAGTAAACAACTCTCAATACGATTTAGAATAGGGTGTAAATAAATATCGTAGTGTGCTTATGGTTTAGTAGTTAAACCACTCGCTTAGTGGTCGGGGGTTCGAGCTTCGTTTCTGGGGGCCATCAAGCTAGTCCTATTTTCATAGCACGTCCGCGCTTAGTTAGTTTGAAAAAAGTAAGAAAATAGATGTGAAATGTATTTCGTGTACTCATCTCTATTTAAAAAGAAAATAGACATAAATACTATATTATAAAGTACGTATTCATAAAATATTAAGATTATATACGATTATGTGGACTGGATACTACTCACTACAACCAGCTTTACGTAAAGATACACGATAAACCTAGCGATCTGAATATTCAAATAAGGAAATCCTATTACCGTGGCTTAAAGACCTACTTATCAGAAATTGATAAGAGAATTCGAATTTCAGTATATTTTCTTCGGTACATTTTAATATATTTATTTGAAACTATAGCTGTCCATGCCTGGCGTTGGGAATGGGAGGAGGGCAATGCCTCTGTTTTGCGTATATCCTAAATAGTAAGGATGTATGTATGCTAAATTTGGTCCAGGCAGGGAAAGGGTAATAAGTCTATGAGGTGGGGTGACTATATTTTCCTCAATGGAAAAGAGAAAAATTTGGAACGAGTGGCATTCAATATAATATACATTTATATCGGTGATGGAGAGACCAGAAGGGAATGTTTTTATTCATAGACTAGACAGATTGACATGAATACATTCAATTTTATTTCGAAAGCGTGTATTTTTTAGAGGTTTTTTTTCTGAATTGACAACATTTTTTCCAGCGAATTAGTTACTCAATTTTGTTTGCCGTTTCACCATGAATAGACTGACGCCAGAACAACGCTCACTAATTGTGGAAATTTATTTCGAAAATCGTGGCTCACTTCGCGAAACTTACCGTGCGCTACGTCCATTTTACGGTCGATATAATCGTCCATCCGAGCAAGTAATTCTAATAACCTTGAATTTTTTCGCACCATGCATACTCTAATTGATAATATGCATCTGTAGAAACATCGTACAGTGCTCACTTCAAAAATGATGTCGGCCGAACGTTGCAATCATTGGAGAGCGATCTATAGATCCATGATTACTAACTTTTTCGTTCCCCAATTAATGTAGAAGAGCTGTAGTTTCAACAAGACGGCGCAACATGTCACACAGCGCGCGCCACAATCAATGTATTAGAGAAAATTTTCGATGAGCGCATAATTTCGCGTGATGGACTCGTGAATTGGTCTTCAAGATCGTGTGATTTAACACATTCGGTTTAATTTCTGTGGGTATATGTGGAAATTGCTAGTCTACGTCGATAAACCAGAGATAAATGACTTGGAAGCCAACAATGTTAGCGTTATTGCCGATATACGGCTCCAGCTGCTCCAAAAAGTTGTCGAAAATTGGACATCCAGATTGCGCTTTTTTCAAGCCAGCCGCGACGCCCATATGCATGAAATCATATTTAAACACTATTGGGATAAAATTATCTTTCCAATAAAGCGAATACCATGGGCATTATTACGATTTTTATGTATTTTATTTCATTTTAAAGTTCTATATCTCTAAAATAGAAGCCTTTATATAAAGATTGTGCAATCTGCAACCAAATATTCACTTGAGTTTACTTTATAAATTAAGGTCCTAGTTATAGGTCTCTACGCGAGCTTAATAATCATAATGTATGTAGTAAATGTTATATTAAAATGTTATAGATATAGTCATATGAAAGATAAATCTGTTTACTATTATTAAAAAATATTGTTTTTTTTAAATTTATTTATTTATCTCTATTATTATTTGACGATATTATCTAGGAATGGGCTTCACATGCCTGAACACATTAAACGTAATTCATAGAATTATTATTAAAATTACATATAAGTTTCTTTAAATAATACACCTATGTTAAATTTTAAGAGGGTAGCGATGGTTGATGGAGAATTTATTTATTTATTTTTAATCAAGTTTATACATAAGAATATATATATTCATATTTACATAGTTATTGATTAGTCATAGATTTCTAAGATCTAGCCTTCTTCCTAAATGGTAATCTCTCTCTCTGGTATAATGCTCGTGCTCATATTGATTTGCTTAAATTTTCTTTATAAATTCTGCCGATTTCAAAAATTAACGCCATGACTTTGAAAAATGCTTTCCGTTTAAAGGTCATCATATTAAGATCTTTCAGCTTTCAAAGCTTTATATAGCAGTACTGATAATTATTGCATTTCTTCATCGTTAGCAAAAAATAAAATGCTGCTGCAGAAGTTTATAATGAGGAATAATAATAGTTTATAATGAGGAATAATAATAGTTTATAATGAGGAATAATAATAGTTTGTGGTGGTCTGTCGCCTCCATACTCAGCATTACCGCCAAAGACCCCTGAGCACACTTCACAGTTATTTGTAGCAGGGCTCACAACAGCCATAAAACGCGGCTGGTACCGACGACAATAGCATCAATAGCACACCCTTTTAATATGAACACATAAAAAGTCAAGACTTCAGACTCTACACCAATGAGTGAGGAGCCTGTGCACGTGTGTTAAGTTAAATTATACTGTTTAATTATTATTTAAACTTGTTAATTATCTTTACACTTAATTATTTGAACGTGTATTATCCTTACAAATTTAAAATAGTTTATTATAAATTTCTCAAGATCAAATATTGCATCATATTTTGTTACTTGCACTTTTTATTTTTTCCTTCTTTTATTTTTTTACTTATTCTAAATTTATAGTTGATAAACTAATTATTTATAATACGATCGTTGAATGAAAATGTGAAATGTTTGTCTCAGCACGGGCAAAGCCCAGTGAGGTAGATATTAAAATACGAAATTTACTTACAACGTAGGATAAATGAAAAAATAATGTACGCCGTTAACCACTCGGGAGCCACTTCTCTCGCGGGTACCTTATAGTCTAGGTCACTGATAAACGTTTCTCTATGTAAACTTTTTATTGTATATTTTCTAACTGTAACTGTGTTCAAACAACAATAAACTTCTGCTTCACACACACCCACACACCCCCACACACACCCACACACCCCCACACGCACCCACACGCACCCACACACACCCACATACTCGAACATACCCACACATACCCGAACACACCCACACACACCCACACACACCCACACACCCCCACACACCCCACACACCCCCACACACACCCACACACACCCACACACACCCACACACACCCACACACACCCACACACACCCACACATACCCACACACACCCACACACACCCACACACACTCCACGATCATATTCAAAAGAACACTTCAGCACTGGGTGAGACACATAATATTCTGATTCGTCTCTTCTTTCTTTTCGTCTCCCTGAAAGTTGTATACTATTTTACAACACTAATGAATATTTGACATTATAATTAAAACATTTTGATGTATCTTAATTATTAATTTTCAGATTTACAATGTAACCTGTAAGACGATATATAATGATTTTCAGGTAGCAATTATTATTGTTGGTATATATGAATTTATGTGCCAATGTTCGCATTGGCCAGATCTTGATGTACGTCGGTATGGTGATGCTATGTACATCTCTAACCGTGTATACCTGCAGGCTGATAATATTGTGCCCGAGGCATTGGTGTAGTAACTACTATTCTTCTGCAGTTAATGCTCGTATTGAGAATATAGAGAATACTGTAAGATTAGTTCAACAGTAGGACTTCATTTGTGATAATAAATAACAGACTGTAAGCAGTACACAAGGGTCCGATATATTAATTAGTATCGGATTACTAAACGACTGTCGATATTATCGATCCGTTCAATATTAGCGTAATTTAGTCATGAAAACAGGTATATGTATTTGTAAATATGAATTAAATATATTAATTAGAAAGATATACATATAAAATCAATTTTATCGAAAAATATTGTTGTTGCGCCACCGGGATTCGAACCTGGATCTCTTTCTTAATTGGGGAAGGGGCATTATCATTATTAAGGTACAGACCAATGTTCTGAATAAATACAACTTCACAATAAGAATGCGTTCTCCTAATATATATATATATTTATTTATTTATTTGATATTTTTACAATTTTTTTATAACATGAATTAAGTATTTAAATTACATGTTTTTTTTTCGCTTTCCTCTCCAAAAAAGAGAATAGCTCTTGTGCTTGTGTTACATTATAATAATTTTATATAATATTTTATATTTATTCTTTATTTGTATGCTTCTGAAGTGTTCTGTAATATTGTTTATTTTCTAATTATATGTTTCTGAAGTGTTCATTTTTTTTTCTAAACTCTTTTATATCTTTTATTTCTTTAATTTGTGTAGGGTGGCTATTGAAATTTTTTATTGGTACATAAAATTTTGCTGATAATGCTTGGTGTTACATTAGGGATTTTAAAGTTAGTTTTAAGCCTTAATGATGTGCTTGTTTCAAATTTTACAATGTTATTTTCTTTAATTAATTGATTAATTGAGATTTTTTTGTAAATTTGTTCTATTTTGGGAACTGGGAATGTTGCAAAATGTGTTAATGTTGAAAAAGTTGATTTTAAAAAAAATATTACTTCGATGATTGTTCTCTGTATTATTTTTACCGAGCTCATTATATTATTGTATGCTCCTCCCCACCTAATTATTTCATACTGAAGTAGTGAATGAATAATAGCAAAATATACAATTTTAAAATTATTTATACTTAAAATGTTTCTTAATCTTACGAATACATTTTATTCTTCTTTTCACTAAATCGCTAATGTGAATGTGCCATTTTAAATGTTCATCATTTATACCGTATTGTCAAGTGATAAGTGTTGTCAAGAGATTAGTTTAAAAATCACATTTTCTTGGTAAAGTTGAAGATATAGATACAAATCTATCTTCATAAGAAAAGGTGTGTGTTCACGGGTGAGATTTTTGTCGGAGATTCGTCCCGAAAGTGGGAAATGTATAGTCGTTCTATGAATCATTATCGCATTATTTCGCTTTAGAATTTATTTAATTATTAATTTAACATAAATTTTTTATATATAAATTTATTATATCAGAAGTGAACATACAATGATATAATACACATATTAATTTACTGTATGGGATATGCCTCTGATATATAAAGTATTACTATCTGTGAGGACTGAAAGATATTATCCCACAAGAGCAAACAAGCTTAAAATAGTTCCAAGAATGAAAATTATTTTTGGTCGAAGATTATTCACCTTTCAAGCTTCCAGAATATACAATCAAATTGGAAATAAAATTAGAACTTTAACTGACATTAAGGCTTTTAAAAGGGATGTTTCAAATTGGTTGTTGAAATTAGGAAGAGCGGATACAGAGAGTAAACTGTTTTACATAATGAAATAATTCTTATAACTACTTTCATGTATTTTGATCTTGCATGTACCTTATATGTGCTTACATCATATTGTTTTGCACTTTGGTATTTTATTTTTCTCTATATTCTTTTTTATATATATATTTTTAAAAATATTTTCACGTTCGCTTGCCTTGTATGTTACGTATTTGATTTTATTGTGTTTTGCTTTCAATGAGTTTTGGTTTTGTAAAATGTATTTGTTTACCAATTTGCCCTAATATAGGCTTGTCTAGTTGGGCAATGCATTTTAAAATGTGTGTGAAATATATGTTAACAAACTGTCTTTTGAGTATGAGTATATATAGGGTCTTTCAATGAGGACGCTCAATTTTAAAATGTAAGTTAAACAGATTGTGTGTGAGATATTCACTCAATTTTTCTTTCATTTGAAAGTATATTTTATGGCATTATGTGTGGAATATAACGTTGTTCGAATATCCGCTGCGGTTTTGTTCGGTGGCAGGTTTGGGAGGTCCAATTTTCTATGACTTTATCGCATAAATCTGGCTAAATTTGCTGAATGGCGTTTGTTATGTTGACTTTGAGGGGGTCAATCTTTTGCGGCTTATTCGTAAAGACTTGCGATTTAAGATAGCCTCAAAGAAAGAAGTCTAAAGGCGTTAAATCGCACGATCTCTGTGGCCAGTTCACGTCACCGCCGCGCGAGATAACCGTGCCCTCAAATCGCTCGTGACTTTGATAATAAAATTTGATGATTTACACACGTTGTTCAACCTTCCGTGGTGATTTGCCGTATACTACTTAACAATTGACAATAAATTTGACAGATGTCACTTTAACATGGCTGCTATAACCTAACAAATTTTGAGCGTCCCTATTAAAAGACCCTATATATCGAGTCCGTGTTTTTTTAGTTTTTCCAGTCAGTGTTAAGTGTGTTGTACAGTATCTGAGCTAAAAATATATAGAAATGTTGAGAGAGTGTCGTTGTTGCTCTTGGAATAGGTGTGTAGATGTTTATTCGTTGTCTTGTGTTGGACCATGATTTATTACTAAGGGTGAGTTATTGTTTGAATGGAAATATTGTAGATTAGAATAACACATCCAGTATCTTAAATAACTCACAGATCAAAATCTCATTGAGAGATCACCGTGGATATAGGCCATTTTATGGGCTGTTCATTTTCTAATGTTTTTAAATGTACTTATATATTTATAAATCAGAAGCGTACGAAAAAATTGTTATATCTTTAGATTGATTTTATAAATTTATTAGAATTTAAGTAAAGGTGTTTATATTCATTTTATTTTATTGAGAAATTTTGACAGTGTTAACTTAATATAACTAACATAATAAATATTTAACGTGTGATACTATTTATAAAAATGTACAGAAATGTTTAGATGCAGAAGATAAATAAAAAAGAAAAATGATGGAGAAAGGGTAGGAAGGTTGCAATTATTGTTGCGGTAAAGGGAGAGCAAGATGTGTTTATAGGTAGAATGATTGACCAAAATTGAGATTGTGGTGGTTCATAAAAATAACCCTTTTAGGCGTAGTAAGGCTAATGTTGAAAAAGTCAATTTCTGTAAATTTCTCATAAATGAAAGGTTATAGTTTTCATAATATATTTATTATTCACACGTTAGTTATATTTATTTTTAAAATGCAATAGTTATTATAGTAATAAACAACAAATATTACAAAGTTGAACATTAAAAATAAACGTAATACTATGTGAATATATTATTTGAGAATATATAATTTAAATTTAGACGGCCTCTATTAGGATCGAACTTTCAATCTCTGTTGCTTCCTGACCACTATATACTAGTCTCCTCTTCTTTGTTACCTTAGCCAGTTATAGCCTTGGTCACATCTATCATCATGAAGTCTAGCTGCCGAAAATACGGTAGATATTATTAGCCATCGTTTGACTCGATTAATTGTATTTTGATACGTTTTTGGAAATATGCTTTTTGTTAGAGTGATCTTTACATGCTGTCATTAATCCCATAGTTAAGGACCTCAGATTTTTGGGGGGTAGGGAAGATGGATAAAAAAATCACAATAATTTGTAGTTGGCGTGTAAATTTTTCATCCGTGTATTTTTTTCCATGACGAAAAATAAATACGACAACTTCACGTTGTAGAAAAAAAATAATAATGTACAAAAAAATATGAATAGGTGTTTTCGTCAATTAAAATAATTATCTTTAAAGAAATAAAACCATGTTACTTTACATTAAACAATTATACTAGTACAGCCGCTTTGCAATGTTGATCCGAAACATCCCGAAATCGTTTCTGGACATTGGGTCACGCACATTAAATTAGGGACAATAGGTACTTGTTTGCCGGGATGCCTAAATGCCCTTACCTATAGTATTTTCCTGATTCAAATTCGTCGTGATTCATTGCCGTCTCTAGCTGACCGAAGACACAGGCGACATCTACACCCAGGGACCAGTCTTCTCACCTCGCCTCGCCTCGCCTCGACGAGTCTTACTATTCTTTCTGAAATGTTTTTCTAATACCTTACTTAATAAATGACCATACAAAAATCTTCACAAATATATACTTGTTGCAATTGAACACCATCCTTCAAAATTATATAATTGGCTCCACGTGCGGAAAAATAATTAATTTTTAAATTGCACTGTTTAAAAATGTATTATGAATTCATTAAGTTATTAAAGGTCTCGCTTGGGCACTATCCTTGACAAACTCTCAGCCAACGCGTCCTTCGTTTCCGGATACTGCCCACCTTGTATGCCCTCGACTATATTGTCTGTGACGTACACGGTCTAAATAAATATGATAATATTCTCTTTGATATCTCCACAATATTCTTCTCATGAAAGCTTTTACCTAACTCTGAAATATATTTGCATGTTAATATCACATGTTGTCATGATGCATTATTAAAGTTTTTCTTGTACAATTTTATTTACGTAATATGCTGTATGCTATAATGAAATATTTTAGCATCATATGAACATATTATCGATACTAGAAACTTGAACACACGTCATAGTTTAGGCAGTACCATGCTGAACTTACTGATCACTGATGATAACTTATGTTGAATTCTTCAAAATATTCTACGAATATCATTGACTGATTTGGTAGTTACTTTGTGGTTAGTTATTAAAAATTCGTCATTATGTTCAAATTTTAGTATTTCCTCGAAAATTTGACTTACTCTTTTTAAGTCATTGTACAAAAACGTATGAGAAAGCTGGCATGTCGTTGGCAGAATCTAGTTTTCATTTTTGATACAGTAAATTGTAGCGTGTTGTTTCTTGTATCATGACAATGATTTATGATAATAAAATTTGTGATGTCTCGAAGAAAATATTGTTTCAAAGCTAGTCGTTTGACACAGTGAGCAAAGTGCACTCTCAGAATAAGAAATGTCAGATGGATATATACATAGGGTCTTTTATATAAAATACGTAAGACGAATTTTATATAAAATTGTCCAATTTAATTCAATTACGTATTTTTCGCTTACGACCGACGTTATAATTATGCACGATTTTAATTAAGGGCCATAGTCCTGGATTGTGTCTGACTGTGCTATTCAGCTACAGTTGTACGATTTCGGAATCAAATCACTCAGTCGTTGAGATTCTTCCAGCGACTTAGTATTCGGGGAGTGTCACCAAAGGACCCTAAATCAATATGGACGCCTACTCTTGCTATTAGCAGCGAGGGTGGAGAGCAGGGGTGTAAAGGTAGTTCCTTCAATGGGCTTCGTTGGTAAATAATAATTAATGTCGAATTTCTGTGGGCCGCATTACAAATTGAGGAACAAAGCATTGTTGGAAAGATTCTATCGTCGTTAGCAATACATTTGTGATAGTTCATTCGCTATTTTAAAATAAAAAGTTTACAATACATATTTCGTTTAAATTGTTATCAATTATTTAAAAAAAATGTTGTTATATTATTTTTTCTCATATTTGTTACTATTTAGTATGGATAATTAATTTATTATCCATATACAAGGTGCAATTTTTTTAACAGTATTTTAAACTAAATTAATTTTATGCACCTTAAAATAAGAAGAATGATCGTGAATTACTACAGGGGTGGTTTAGACCTTATGATAAGATAAGGTAAACTTTGACCATACGTAAAGGTGACCATAAAATAATATATAATAATATACTTGTTACAAATAAATTGTTATAGTTTACAATTTAGTATAAGTGTTTTTAAAAAAATTCACATCTTAGCTATACCTCAAATAAATTCTAATTTTGTAGAAGTGTGTTATCACTTACATTTTATAATTCATATTAAAGCATAAAATTATCTCATTAACTCACAACTTTCTCATTAACAGTAGATTTGACAATTGACAAAATTTTCAAATTTGATTATTTCCTAAAAAATAGAATATACAGGATGTCTCGTAGATAGTTGTCCAAACTTCAAGAATAAGTAAATCAAGTAATTTAGAACGAAAAATATTCTTGATAATTTGTCGATTTTCTCTCTGTCTGATGAATTATTATTAACTTTCTATTTTTTTAATTTTTTAAAAGTTAAGTATTATGTCATACATTCCATATATGAGAATTCGATGACCTCAGTATATACTGACCCACTGATCTTGAATTTGCAGGGTGGAAAAAATACAAGATAAAAAATGCCGAGATTGACAACATTTTTTTAAAAATTGTAAAACGTAATGAAAGATCGTTTATTTTTTTTTCAATTATTAACCTTGCACTCGTTGAATAGAAAAGATGTAAAAACGTGAAATTAAATAAAAAAGACAATTTTTTCTGCGTCAAGATTTAATTGTGAAAAGGATCATCTAAAATTTGTGAAAGTATTATGCTCATTAGCTTACAGATTACGTATATAGTTACTGTCGGATGGTTGTTTAATTTGTGTTGTCAAATCGGGAGTCATTTTTTAAATTATACAAAGCGCATTTTAAATAAATATCTAATTAAAATATGCTTTGATAAAAACAAGGCAGTCAACATGAAGCTAAATATAGAGTATTCTTAAATTGTAGGTTCCCCAAAATCAGAATCATATATACGTACTCTGAATTACTATACTGGTATGGTAGTTTATGCAATATTACAAAAAAAAAAACAAGATCTTTGATCAAATAATTACTTTTTTAATGTAAATAAACGAGAGTTGAGTCAGTACTGCTTTACCGCACAGCGCAAACTAACATAAATTTGTATCTGAAAGAATCTTTTAAGTACAGGAAACTTTTACCACGTGCTGATATCAGCAACACGGTAGTTTTTTTATTATTTAAAAGCGCATCTTTTCGTTTTTTGAAAATAAATAAGTACCTATGTAGTTGTTGAAATAAAAATAATATTCACTTAATTTAAAAAAAATTATATCGAAAATTGAATTACACAGACGTGCGAAAACAGACTTTTTTTCGAAGTAAATACATTTTCAAAGAAAAAATCTTTACCCTTCAATTCAATGACACAACATCTGAAAAATGAATACGCTAAGTTCGAGGAGATTTTTATGTACGACGTAATAAATAAAAAATTTCTAATATTTTTAACCTACTTACTCGCTGTATGAGCATTTCTTTAACCTTAATATAAAATACAATATCTCCTTTTAGTAAATGGATCTACTTAAATTATAATATTTTTTATATATTAAAATATTTTTCGTTCTATAGATATTTAAAAATATAAATAAAAATGTTTACAATACTTTCCTACATACGTTGTAAAATATAAACATCCATCCAATATTACGTTTCGCCATATAATTTTAATACGCGAAGTAAAAAGGGACCAAGACTGCTTATCGCCGTCATGAATGCCGTCATGTCACTTACGATAAAGAACATCCGTTACTAAGCGCGAATAATTTCGCGCTGACGTTCACACATATCTAACAATGATTCTAAAATATGGAGGCGCGCAAGTCGTATTTTAACATACATTTTAATAAACAGCATACAATGTTTTCATATTTACAATAAATCGTATTTATGTTACTTTTACGAATTGTGATGAACCATTTTTAATTAAACATTTAAGTTCAGTTTTTAATTTTAATCTTATTTGCATTTTAATATAATTAACTTAAAATATAGAATTATTCATTCCATATAAAATTATATTTTTATATATGGTTTTATTTAAATTACATAAATTGCATATAAAATGATATTTTTAATCATTAAGGAAAACACATTCTTATTGTGAAGTTGTAATTATTCAGAACATAGGTCTGTGATATTTTAAATACTAAATTAATGTTTTAATTATAAATATATACATATAAAATCAAAAATTGATTTTATATGTATATATTTATAATTAATACATTAATTTAGTATTTAAAATATTTTTAATCGTCTAATTTAAATAAATGATGATTTTGTAATTATTTATACCCATGTAACTTTGTGTAAAAGATATTTACGTGGGATTTTTGTGTAAACATTATTTTTAATGCACGTTGATGTGCATTAGTATTATATTCCGTGCGACATTTGTTCTTTCGATTGCTAAATATTACATGTTTAGAAGTACGTACATACATACCGATCTATATTTTCGATTAAGCTATTTACATTTTTTTTTAAATCATTTTTGGTGATTTAGAGTGCTTGCGTTTATTTAAAAATTCTTATGAACTTCATTAATATACGCAATATTTAAATTAAGTTTGTTCGGTGGACGAGTGAGCGAACCACCGTTTTAAGTCAGCGGAAGTCGAGAGCTCGGTAAGCTACGTAAGTACCTTTATATGTGCATATGTATTTATGAGGGCATACTTAGGTAAGGTAAATCAGTTGATTTAACATTTTAGTGCAGTGATTTAAATAGTGTTGTATTTTGAGTGTTTTATCAATTAATTAATCAGCGAATCAATTTATAAAATTTGACGTGAATTACTTTAATGGTAGTAAAACATTTTACAAAAGATAAGTAAGAAATATTGAAAAAAAAATGCTAACTTTGAAGTCACATAACTCCTTTACCGGTACATTTTTTACCAAAGTGTAAATAATATTTTCTGTTCAAAATCGAATTAAGAAGACTCCCCCGAAGTTTTTGCTACAAGCTATGAGACACCCGGTATACGTAATTAAGACTTTACTCATATCACTTTCAGACATTTTTTTAATGAAATAAAATACATTTATAACAAATAATAAAATGCAACTTACCTTAAAGTTTTCAAAATGATAGCACCATGTCACACTCACAAAAAAAAATGTCGAGTTACATGATTATAAAATTTGTAAATACATTACACTTTTAATGCGACGATCAATTGTAAAATGTCATTTATGTCGAAAAATAAGAGTGACAGTCTTATTTTTGTAATTCAAAATAAAAATGTCAATTACTGGGACAGTGGCAACATTAAACATATTCTGAATCAAAATTTTGGTACAATGAAATTGATATTTGTTTAACATAACATTGCAAATATTCTATCAGTTATTACTTACATGTTTGGTGTACCTTAAACACAATGTAAATAGTTTACATTCACAATAATTCGGTGCAATAGTGCGAACCCAGCCACATTGTTAATGCAAATACTATAACAGTATATAATACTATTGTTATATATTATTATTGTAGGTATTATAAACACGAAGATGATTTAATTTACACACCCTGTAGTATTAGGCATAATATGATTATAAAAGAAATCTTTATTTTTCCTTCATTATTTATACAATGATTCATTTTAATGCTCGTGAAATAGCAGCGGGCTATATTTTGTTTAACACCTATGGTTACATTTAATGGAAATTTATTTCTGAGGCCAGGTACACCATATAGTAGAGGTGATAGTTTAAATATTATTAACATGAAAACATATTAATATAAAATTTACTGAGAACACTAAAAACTTAACATATTCTTTATAAAAAGCAGCATTTAAAAAAGGATTTTAACGATGGTGGTACATATGTTACAGTGAATGTGTATTACCATTGAAGTTGTATTTTCACTTTAGTTTTACTCGTAATACATTTGCACTACTGCTATTGCTAGCGAAAATATAATTGATAGACGCTAGTGAAATTATACTAAACTTCCAATTTGACAGTAATGAAATGTTTGCAATTAAAATACGTGTATGTAAATACGAAAAAAGTATTTATCTAGTAGTGCTTATTTTTGATAAAAATCCTATTTTTATGTTTTAGAATACACTTACAATACAATTTTACCGATATATTTTAATATAAAAGTTCTAAAACTAACACTAAAATAACATAAACATAACCGATAATAATATAATATTTCCCCGTCTGTTTCTACGACTTTCTAGACGTCTTGGACGCAGTGTCATTATGGCTGTATTGTGCTTGATGATTAAACGGCCAGGTCTGCGAGACGCGAAAAAGACAGAAATGAACGTGTTTTTAATATCTCTAGGTTAAGATTACTTAACATTTTTTCTTTTATATATTAAATAGCATTTTTACAGTAAATAAATATATATCAAATTGAAGTAAAATGTTTTCAACAATGTAGCGAAAACTTACGAATTTTTACTAATGGCAAATTTAATTATTGTCTATTGACTTTATTATCTACGTTATGCTTTTGACGTTTCTTATTGAATTTTGACATAAGTAAATCAAACGTGTTTCTAATATCTCTAGATTTAAGATAACTTAAATGTTTTCTCTTTTATGTATTCAAAAACAATACGTAAACATATAATATTCAATTTGAAATATAACGAGTAAGAAAAAACATACATGACATCTGTCATCTTTCTTATCTTTATTGTCTATTCTATACCATAGGATTTCCACAATATTAAAAAAACAATTGCCGCTTATCAGCAAGCAATCGACGATAGCCGACGAAACCCTGACCGTGCAGCGGTCACACAGCAGTAAGCAAGTCAATTGCTTATTAGTTAATAATTATAATACAATAATAACATAACTTATTATACCAGATCGTCTGTTTGTGGACAAATATAGTTTCACTGATATCATGCAGTGAAATTATAATTAAATTATTAGATATTTATATTTATACCAGTGAAAATATGTCTGCTGTGTCTAAAACGGAAAAGTATTCAACTAATGCATATTTCCAATGTTCATATATGGCTGTGAAATTTCGACTTTCAACGAAAGATAGGTCTAAAAACTTGATAACATAAAGGGACACGGAAAGATGTATGTTGGGCGTCACACGAACAGACAGGAAATGAAACGTGTGGATAAAAGAACAGATAAGAGTGATTGATATAATTGAATTCACAAAGAAAATTAAATAGCGTCGCAGGCTACATTGTCGCTAGGAAAACAGACAATTGTTGGACAAATACAGTTATCTAATGGGAAAAAAGTATGTACTACAAATAAGTACCCGGGAAAAGTAAAAGGATGACAGGTCGTCTGAAATCTCGTTAGATTGACGAATTCGTCAAATCGGAGCGAATAACAATGAACAGAGAAAAGTGGGAGACATCTAGGGAGGCCTTTATCCAGCAGTGGACAAAAACGGCTGATAATGATGATGATAATAATCTTGTACATCGCCCTATTTTTAATGATTCCTTTAAAATCATTCTTCATCACCTTCATGGTCGTATGCCACACGTGTCACATGGGGATTCTGTATCGTGACAACCTGGGAATAAATTCCACGGAATCCCACGATTTCTTGCCGTCTCGAGTCCCTGGAATTAAAAAAAAATAACGCAAGACTTGATATTTTTGATATTCATTTTAAATAAGTTAAGTTAATTAATTAACTGAATCAACTAGAAAGAGATATGTATATATATATAAAATGTGTAAAAAAAATTTTAAAATCGTGTCAAATTTTGACGACACAAAATTGAGATGAGATGATATTATTTGAAAAAGGTTATTAGCGAAATTCAGTTCGTCATTTTCTCAAAATATATACGTTATAGCCTTCCGATGTGTTTCTTTATTAATTGGTTTATTTTTGTATATTTAAAAAAAAGTTTGTATTTTGTATAATAATTTTTATTGATGTATTGTATTTTGTAATCAATTTATAAATGTAAGATTAATTTCAATAAAATGCTAATAATTATTATTTTAACAAACAATTTTTATTCCATTTGATACGAATACTTGAAGCTACTGTACATAATACACATGAATATTTATTAAAGTTCTTGATCTCCATTTCCGGGAATTCCCGGGACTTGAATATTTTGACTCATGTCACGTCAATATCTTTACTATTTTCAGACTAAGCTAAGCGCTTGTGCAACTAATGAGTACTAATTTGGTGATTTCTCGAGACGGAGCACGAACTCACGACAACTTGATCAGCAGGCGAATACCTTACAACAGGCACGTCATTATTACGCAATATAGTTATGTAATACGGTTTTCTCCGAAAAAATTAGCATTATGTATAGTATATTTGAATCCACTTTTCTATAACGTTGTACCACGTACCATAGTCGTAGGCAGTATCCTTTACGTTTAAAACGTTAGAGATACGCAATTTTAGTGTTCTGTAGAGTAATTAATAATTTGAATAATTCAGAGCATTCTGCTGAAGTAACTCGTTTTAATTATGTTGGTAATAATGAACACTATATTAAAATTTGATTTCAAGGTAGACTAAACGAGTAAGTAAATGTGAACTTTATAATTTGGCATAGCCGAGAGAACCCGGAAAATGAACATAGCGACAGTCGCCGAGATTGGCGAGAATAGTCGGCCCGTGGGGTGTGTGGGTGGGGGGTGGGAATTAAGTGTAGGGAAATGGAATTCCCCGCAGCATAACTCTACTCCGCAAAACTCAATTATACGCGATCTTGGATTAGGGACAATTGAAACTTTTCAATTTGCAGACGGCGGGGAGATCTACCACCTGCGGCCATCTTGTAACTCGGTCCGTATTGTGACTGCCGTTATGACATTATTATGAACTACGCACACGGCATCACCCCAGATGCCGCGCGGTTAGCCTTCTAACGCCACGTTGCAAATCTATTTCGATCGAGAGTTCAGTTAATGAAATAACATGCAGGGTTCTTCTAACATATCATTTAAAAATATCCAGAATAATATTACGTTTCTCCATCTACATCTGTGACTCTCTAGGTTCTGGCTTTAGTAGTGTCATTACGGCTGTATAGTGCGTGTTTAAATGGCCAGGTCTGTAAAAAACGAACGTGTTTTAAATATATACGGGTTGAGATTACTTAAATACATTATTTTTATATATTAAATAACAGTACATACGTAAATATGTATTCAATTTATTAACATATTGAAAACATATTTTAACGAAATTGTATATTGACATCTGTCATTTTATTTTTCTGTCTATGGTAAGGAAGAAATCTTATCATATAAATTGTCTATCCACGATTCTTATGTCATTTTTGTCAGTTTTGACTTACAAAGATGGAATAATTTTAACTACATAGACATTTTATTTACATGAGGTTTGTTTGGGGAAAGCTCTATCATTGAAATACAGATTTTATTAAGACCTATTTGCAATGCGGTCAAAATAGTCGCCCGCAGGAACTAGCAGTAATCAGCGATAGCCGATGAGACCCTGACCACTCAGCGGTATCAATGGACGCGTAGCGACCACTATCGGCACCCGCGGAGCTTAGCAGTAAGCAATCGGCGACAACCGAAATTCTAAAATGAAATCCTTTTTTTCTTAATTTTTCATATATGTAAAATATGCTTTAGTCATCGGTTAAAGAAAACGTAGTATCAAGCACAAAAAACAAACATTTCCGACATATTATTTTCTTTGAGTTTAACCGAGTTCAGGCATTATAAAACGGCTATGCAAGAGGTCAGTTTGAAGGTTATTCCTTATCCGTCCTATTCTCTTGATTTTGCTCCATCATTTTTAATACTTTTCTCTTTATTTTCAACAATCTCTTAAGAATCTCTTTTAATAACGACGCTGTTCTTCAAAATTGACTTCATCTTTAAATCAATGGATTTTTTAGGCGTAAAATTGGAAAACTGCCAGAACGTCAACACGAACGAGTCAATCGTAAACAATACAAGAGAATTGATGTGATTAATAGACGGTGATTAACATTTGAATATTTATTTATTCTTAATACAGTGCAAACGTAAGTATTTTTATATATGCTGTAATATAAACAAGATCTAAATCGTTCTATTTTACTACACCTCTTTCACATATTTGTTTAGTTTCATTTTGAATCTATGTAGTTTCTTCTCCTTTCTCATGTTTTCTGGCATTTCATCAAAAATCTTCATTGCACTGTATATTATCGATTTCTGAGATTTAGCCTTCTTCCTGAATGGCAGTCTTGGTCCATCTTTTCCTCTTGTTTGATATTCGCGTACATGTTGATTTGTCACATTTTTTTTTATAAATTCTGCCGATAATTTTTTAGTGAGGATTTTATATAAAATTACACGTGAAAGAGAGAGACAGAATACATATACAGTTAGATAGAACATCAAGGGAGTCATAATATAAGATTATATGCGAAAGAGAGAGATAGAATACATATACAGATTTACGTAACATTAAGGGAAGGGAAAATGCAATGTTGATGGATATTAAATTGAATTTAAAGGAAACATACCTAGTATGGGGTAATGGATAAATTAATTTAATTATTAATAATTGACGTACCACTATTTACTACTTTTTTTATTTTGAGGGGCTTTAAATTATCCAACCGGAGACCAAACCCGTTTTTATGATAGATATTGACACTGATAATGGTATTTTTCAATAATATGGTTGGAAAATTCTGAGAAACCGCATTTAAGATGTTCTTTGACACGAATATTGACATTACGAGCAGTTTTGTCTATATAGAATGAGAGACAGTTATTACAAAATAATTTGTATATACCCGAGTGGTTTAAATTATCTTTATCTTTCGAGTTTATTAAAAATTTTCCTATTCAGATCTTTCATCATATTCAGATCTTTCAAAATTGCACTGATTCGAGTACATCTATTATTTCTGAGTATTATTCTTAAAGCTTCACTTTGCAACACTGACAATTGTTGCATTTCTTCTTCATTAGCCAAAAACAAAATGCTGCTACAAAATGCAGAGTAGTTGATGTGAGGAATAATAACAGAGTTTTGTATTACTGTATTTTACAAGACTCGGTACTAATGAATTTCTGGTCGTCATATAAGATTTTAAACGACACAGTTTTTCGTTTATGTTTTGACGTTAACATCACGCGAATGACCTACATTCATGGGCTGACGCTTTTCGCCTCTCTGTAGTTTACCGTGCGCAGATAGACGTAACATATCCTAGGGCATGTAGTTGATCACATGGCAAATATTTACCTTCGGGGTCCTTTCAATGCTAATCATTGAACCTTTGGACCGCTGTCCGCCCGTCTGCCCGTCGCGATTGAACATTAAGTATCTATCAATGTGGTCAATATGCGTGTCAGCAATTAATAAACGCGTATATCAAACGTGACAGTTACCGCTCAGGACTGAAAATTCCAATTCGGAATAATTCATTAAAGGCGAGTGAGCAGAAGGCGGGTAATTTTGGAAGAAAACTATCGGACCAGCGACCACGTATCTTTGATAGGTACACATCTAAGGTAATGTAATTATCACTAAGCCGGTAACCACTCAGTAGGTTAACGCTTTACACTGAAATGGGTTTGAATATGTTAATATCTTGTGGACGATCTTTTAGATTTCCTCAACAGAAATAATTCTTCTTATACTTCTGTCGGTACTGAAATGGTAACAGGTTATATCTGTCTTTTAATAGGAGGGCAAAAACACAGTTTTGAAATCTATTGGGTTAAAGATCATTGAAGATAATTTCGAAAGTATTTTTGATAGGTATATAAAAAAAATACAATTGTCTCTCCAATACAACCCTTTCGTATTTTTAAAAATTATACAGATATTTTGGAACAACTTTTAAGAGATACTTAAAAATGACAAAGTCTGCATATGGAGTAAAGACCCAGTCCACGATATTTATTGGTGGATAACTGACTAAATTACGAGACAAAAACGTTTAAGGAACATGTGCCTCATTTCAACCATGTTAGAGATATAAGTATTTAAAAAAAATTGTAATTATCGATTATTTTGATTAATTTAAATATTTTAATAATTTAAATGTATTAATTAGAAAGATATACATAAATAATCAATTTTATTGGAATTCGAACCTGGATCTCTTTCCAATTCGGGAAAGGTGCATGATTCACCAATGCTACAGCAGACAGTACCTTTGTTGACAAATTTTCGAATTTGAAAATATCTCAGATCTATGTTCTAAATAATTACAACTTCACAATAACAAATTATTCTCCTTAATAAAATATTTTATTGATTCCAAAAATTAAAGATCATCGAATTTCGAGCGGTGAGACTATTTTTTGTTAGAACCTGAACCAAAGATATAGATTAATAATGGATAAATTTCGCAAATATTTATTTCGAAGTGCATAGACTGAAGGCTTAACATGATTTTGTAAAATTTTCAAATAATAATGCTTTCCGTAACGGTGTAGAATTTACACATACTTCTTGAACACTTTCGACTAGTAATTTAGTCAGGTATTCATCCACCCATAGAATATTGTGGACTAGGTCTGTTACATCCTGTATATTTTTTTGCCAATACTGTATCAATGTTCGTTGAACCACCGAGTGCTTAGACTGCTGTTAACGGCTACCATACGGCAGCAATTTTTTCTGTCGTATGGTTCTTCTTCCACTTGGAGGCTTTTTCTTGAGTGGCGAACCAGTTACCTCGAAATTATTAACCCATTTTTGTTACTTGGGCAAATGGGATATATAAAAATGAAAATTTTGTTGTTATTAAAATATCATTATTTTTGAAATAGCTTTTGACAGCAAACGCCATTGAGATCGACTCTAGCTCTCCACGGTAACCAATAAATGATTGGAGCGTACGAGTACACCCTTTTTTCCTACCCGACCCGGTATACCAAAGAGGGTTGATAATTTCAGTAAACCTCAACTTCAAGATATGTCAACTGTTATTAAAAGTTTATCAACAAATATCCTAAAAATTACAACGTGATTATTAAACACTCGGAAATATACTGAAACGTAGATATTAACGATCACGTAATGTTTCTACTTGATTATTTCAAAACCGTCATCTGTCAATGTCAACATAATCAGTTATAGCGACACGATTATCTCAAACAATATTAAATTTGAGTACGTCGCAATTGACGAACCGTTAAATGTTATATATAATAATAACAGTCATAACGTGATTGTTAAGATACCGTAGAGGGTTGGTGATATTTGAGAATAGGCATGAATATTCAGTATCTGGTCTACCTGACCTTAGATGTTAGAAGCTTCAACATTCAACGTGCGTGCATGAGAATATTTATAAAATTTAACGAGGCTAGAGTGGCATTTCAGGACAGAAGAGTGTAGTGATCTATTCTCTCTTTCTACCAGTGGTGTAACTACAAAAATGGGTCACAATGCAAAATTTAAAAAAAGGACCCCTGTGTATATATTGTATACAATATATACAAATATTAGTACTGCATGGTACTAATAAAGGAAAATAATGAACTTATGTTTCATTTAGTATAACTATAATCTTCACATTTTTATGAAAAATATACTTTTTATGCATTCATTGGTTCGTTTTACCGAGATATTCACTTTGCGGCATATATATTTTTTTCGCTAACGATATATACATTAAGTTAGTTAGATGGGCCTGAAATATGTTTCATATATATATATATATATATATATATATATATATTTGTTTATCCATATAATATCTCTTACGGGTCCCGAAATCGAAGCTTTCATGTTTGTTAATGATATAACTTCTTTATTCAAATCGCTTTGGCCAGAAATCTCAACCCCCAAGTATTTAAATTAGGATACATGTTCTACTGAAATATCACCAGCTACCAATTAGCATATTATCGGGTTGTGCCTTCAAATATGCATAACTGCAGCAGCCCCGAAAGTGGTTCACACTGATCGATAGTTTCCTGGAGATTACGTGCACTGTGTATTTTGAGAAAATAACAGGTTGTTGAAGACATACGTTTAATTATAACAAACATGAGATAAATAATGAATAAGCAGAAACAGAAATATAAACTGATTGTGTATTTTGTGGTTGTGTGGGATCAGAAAGATTAGATGTATTAATGATGTGATAATCCGATCTAAGACTTGGCGTATCACTCTCATTATAAGGTGATAACTTAACAAAATACAGTATTGTAGTCTATTCGGGCAATGGTGCAGAACTAGAAAAGATGGGAGGGGTATCAGTCGTTAACGGGAATATGGACAGTAAAAGCGAAGTATTAGGGAATGTTATGTTGTGTATTAATGTTTTCTCCGAATTTAAATTCTTTTATATTTTGACGGTTTCTACTATTACTATCGAAATAGTGGTTTGTTTCTATTGTGTAAGTTTATTATGAAGGTTATAATTTAATTATTATGAAGGTTATAATTTAAGTTAAGGTTTGTAAGTTCCGAGAAGTTGTTGTTTACAGTGATGTTCTTTTATTCTCGTATTTAAATTCCTCGCGGTTTCACCTATATATTTTTTATCGCAATTTCAACAAGTTATTTAATATATTCCACTTTTTCTGATATATTAATTTTTATTTTTGAATTAAGTAGAATTCTTCCGATGTTGTTGGTGTAAAAAGTTGGTATTATATGGAAAAGAAAATTATTAGTCATTTTATAGGAAATTGAACCAGTCCACAATATTTTTCTCTAATAAGTATTTTCGGTGGAGTTAGTTTTATGTCCTGAGTACAAATATGTTCCCGTAAGTTCTTTTTTTTTAATTTTTGTTTTTAGCATTTTATCAATTAACTCGCCATTAGTACTGCATCATCAGCGTACAATAAACAGCATACAATCAAATCGCCCATTTTTGCTCCTACATTCATACATTTTAGTTCTTTCACACATTTATCCATATACAATTATCGGCGAGCTTGTATGACAAGATGTATGAATGTGGATGAGGCGAGAATTGTATGTCAGGACAGAAGAGTGTGGCGCTCTATCCTCTCTGCCTACCCCCACGGGGAAACGGCGTGATGGTAAGTAAGTAGTAAGTAAGTAAGTAAGTATCAATTAACTCGCGATTATATCCATAATTAATTGCAATTTGAAGTATTACTTTTAATTCGCGACTATAATTAGTGGGATTTTAATCAATCAGTTTAGCAGGATGTGGAAGCTGGTCGTTTTGTGTGCATGGCAATGAGACGACGATGCAGGAATCACCCGAAACCTCCCCCCTCTTTTCAAGTCTCGCCCCATTGCCCGAATAGACTGTATTTAGTTTAGTTATCACCTTATTATGAGAGGGACTGCTCATCTCGAAACTGCAGTGAAAATAACCCATCGTGTTTGTAATACAAGGTTTAGTAGTGAAAATTTAAATAATGTAGTTATTATTAAGGAGAACACAATCTTATTGTGAAGTTGTAATTATTCAGAACATAGGTCTGTGAAGTTTTAAATACTAATTTAATGTATTAATTATAAATATATACATATAAAATCAATTCCGTCGAATAATATTACGCCAGTATTTTTCATGACAAATTTTTGAACCTATATGTTACACTTTTTCAAGTTAATACATCTGTCGTTCCATTATTTGAAAGCCATCTACATTGGCGCTATAACACATTCCGGTAGCGCAAAAACAATATTTTTCGATAAAATTGATTTTATACATATATATATATTTATAATTAATACATTAAATTAGTATTTAAGGTAGTTATTCATTTTAATACAAAATATTGACATGAAAGATTGGATAAATTTGGTTATCTTAGTTACTCGATGAGTGTTTTACTATTACACCACGCAACTATGTAGTTGAGCACGTAGTTGGTATATCTATTATAGATTTGGAAAAAAAATGTGAAGTTTGGGATATAAAACAAAAGCTGCTCTGGACGAGCAGTGAAATTGAATTATTTTCAAGACTTTCTTGGAAATTTTTCAGAAATTTGTAAAGAATGTATAAATCACGATCTCGTGATTGTTCTCTGTTTAGAGAGTATATTCTTCGTAGCTATTGAATTGTAATCGCATTCTATATATAATTGAAATTTCTGAAAAATTTATTTCAAACCTTTTCTATTTTATTTATGTTCGCCGGGGAGACAAGAATTCCATACTTTGAACATGATTAATATTGTTTAATATTATAACTAAATTAACCGTTAGTGAAAAGCAAACATTATTATTGTTTAGACAATTTACCGAAATATTTGTTATGTTAACAGATAAATCATTAGTTAAAAAATTGTTTGTTTTTATTTTTTTTATTTATTATCTTAGTTTAATAACCACAATTGAGTTTAAAAAATATCTACCGGTTTCGGAAAACACCTTTTCCTTCTTCAGGATATGTCAAAACTAACTAAAAATATAGCATTGTTTTTATATGTATCCAGAATCTATTTTTAAATTTTTTAAAAAAACAACAATTATTTAAAAAGTAAATTTAGTACCTAACTCAAATTGCTGTTCAATACTCAATTAAATGGTACTAAATTTACATTTTAAATAATTGTTGTTTTTTTAAAAAATTTAAAAATAGATTCTGGATAAATAGAAAAACAATGCTATATTTTTAGTTAGTTTTGACATATCCTGAAGAAGGAAAAGGTGTTTTCCGAAACCGGTAGATGTTTTTTAAACTCAATTGTGGTTATTAAACTAAGATAATAAATAAAAAAAAATATGAATCTTAACCACCAAGTTAATATTGCTAATTTTAAAAGTATGTTTGTTTTTACTTATAAAACTTCTATTTTGATTTTATATGCGCGTATTTGAACCCCTGCATTAAAAAGTACGACTAATTTTAAACATCTGCCTATGACATTTTTAAGGGACTCATGTAACTAAGGTCATATTTATCAAAAACATAATTTCAGTTTATAAATCTAGAATATAACCAATATTAAATCATTTTGAAATTTGTAAGCACTATGTTATTAGGTGAAACGAATCAATACATTTATAGTAGGGATTCATTTTTTTACTACATCACAAGATAATAGTTTCGTATATAGTTAGACAGGGCGATCATATACAGTATGTATAAATTAAATATATAATTATACACCTAGTTAGAGTATTTAAATATGGAAAGCAGTAAATGATTTTCATAACAAAATGTAATAAATACACAACGATATAATTTGAGTATTCGAAAATATTTTTTTAACAACTTTTTGTATTTGGGTATTTGAGATTTTCATAACAAAAGGTGATAGCTTTTAAATTAAAAATAATAGATTTATTAATTTCATAGAACTACAGCATATAAGTTCGAAAATTACTATTTTGGTGTAGTGTAATCGGTTAACGCATTTTCTCAGGATAGTAAAGGATCCAGCTTCGAATTGAGTCGAGGCAGAGAGAAGCTATAGAAATCATACACCCCCAAAAGGGGAGGGTAGACGTCACATTTACGTGTTGCAGTCGCAGTACTCGGTCATAGTCGGGCTGAAATTCGCCCTATCCTGGTCGCAAGAGGTATGAAGGAGAGCCAGTAGAATGTTCTGTTAGGTCTCTTTAGCTACTGCTCTTCCCGGCATCGTCCATCCCAGCAACCCCCAGTGGAAGACCCGCACCACCTTAAAAAAGTTCCGGAAATGTCCGAGATCCTTTTCATTTCTTAATAGATCATCATTCCGGGGGATCCGATGTCCCTTTTCTTCTAATCTCGCAATCATGATATATACACTATATATTATAATACTACGATTTCCAACTATATAATACACTATACATATACCGCCGTAAAACTGACACGCAGTTTGGCAAAAAATATAATTATAATGAATATAGAAACATATTAGGTAGATATAAGTCGGAAGCAGTGCTGTCTAACACTATCTAAAATGATATTTTTTAAAAGAATTAATAACATATTTATGAAATATTTTATGATATATTTTAAAATATTTATTAAAAAATGACATCCAAACTGGACAAAAACAAACTGGTTACTTTATATAAATAATGACAGTATAGTGAAGTAGTCAGGACAAGGCTATGATAATCAAAGGTGTCCGATCAACTGCAATCCACACAAAATATAATTTGTAATCTCAAATTGCGACTTATTTCTAATGAATAATATATTTTATTTTATTATTCTTATTGTAGTTACGAAACTAAGTAGTTGAAAATGAATTTTCTATTTTTCCTGAAAATATTCTAATATACCTTGTGGTATACGGTCCACCTGTTAGGTGAGGCTGGACGTTCCTTACCGGCTAGACAGGGCAGAGCATGAAATTAACGTGAGTTCGATTCGCGATTTAGATCACTTACCTCTTCCTTCATCTGCTGGTCATCATCAGAGGAATATGTAATTGTATCTGAAATATGAAGTGTGGCATGTAGGTAAGAAGAGAAGTTTCCAGAATGAAAACGGACTTTAAGATAGTATACACTGGTCAAATCGTAAGGAAACTTATCTGACAATTCTATTAATTACAGCCTAAAGTTACTCCCATGTCTATGCCATAATAAACTGTCCAATTTCAAAATAAAATTAGATCGTAGAAAAAATCATTCGTAATGAATCGCTTACGTTTTCGGGTTATCCTTCCCAATCCGGGTCCATGGCAGCTCCTGGGATCCGAGATACAATACTCAGTATGCCAATCCTTCCATATTTTCCAGTTCCTAAATCTGCCAAGGCGTTCAAAATCTCGACAGATGGGTTCACTAAGATCGCAGCCATTTACCACAAGACAGTAGCAACCTCTAGTGCAATATCCAATGTTGCTCAAGCCAGTAGCGCAATTCAGTAAAAATAATATGACCTCGCCGACTCGACGTGGTTATACCACGGTTTGAATACTCTAGTAGTGACTTGAACGGCGGCACCGCTACTCCGAGTGCCCGGCATAGCCGATTCGCTCTTCGCGGTGGCTCGTGCGTGTCTCTCAAGTAAGAGCCAAAGTGAACCTCTAACCGCGGACGCCTGCCGCCATCGCATAGATTCAAAATTTCATAGATAATAAAATTATTTTTACAAGTGCGTGACGATACTTTGTAATGTCACAACTTATGAATATATCTAATAATGACTTATATCAAAGTATTGTGTCTCATGATAACTGTTATGAAATGAGAATGTTAATTATGAAATTATAAAGCATTAAATTACAATTTAATGTAAATGTTTTCCACAATAAAATTAAATATTGTAGTTTCTTTGAATAGTTCGATTTAAAAATATAAATTTTATTTTTAATATTTTTTATCCTCATAATGGGATGATTTTTAACTAGAGTAATTATTTACCTACTCAGATAGATGCCATACTAACAATAAATTTCCACAGTGAGTTATTATTGATAATGTATTAAATAAAAGTAGTCTTTTTTAAAAATGTACGCAGGGGTAAATAATGCGTGTAAGCCTCAGTGATTCATCAACGTCAGGATTTTTATGGAGAGTTGTTTCATTTCTGTTCAGGAGAGGTATAAAGCTGTAATAATGTTGTTTAAAGTGGTATTTTTTTCCATTATTCAACAAAATAATCATAAAAGAGAGCTTATGTACTTACGAAAGTACTTAATTCATTATTAAACGTTGTTTAAAATAATTTTTAATTTAAGTTAATATTAAAACTATTAATCATTAAGTTAATATAAATTAATTTTTAACTTTGTTTTTAAAAACCACTTTTAGTTATTTATGTTCAACAACTGGTTTCAGAAAATACCTTTTCTTTCATTAGGATGATAGAAACACTAACTAAAATCATGTGTCAAAATATTCTTGTTTTCAAATTGTATTTTTAAAAAAAAACTTAATAAACCATCAATAAACCACGACGTGTTTGAGTTAAATATTTAAATATGTATATTTCATAACTTAACATACTTTAATACAACTAATATATATTTTATGGAGAACACATTATTATTTGCGAAGTTGTAGTTTTTTCAGAACATAGTACAATACAAATTAAATATTTATTTATTGCGAGTATTTCTCAAAGGTATTCGCAATACAAAGGTGATTGCTGTTAAATAAATGGATTGTAAGATGTATCAATTTGAAATAGCTGCAATATGTAAATTTGAAAATTTCTCAACTATTTACGAGGCTGACGCAGTGGCACTTCTCCGGATAGGAAGAGATCCTGGTTCAAATCTTGGTGGCAGCTAAATTTTTTTTTCGATAAATTGAATATATCTGTATGTATATCTTTCTAATAGATGCATTAAATTTGTATTAAAATATCACAGAACAATGCTCTGAAAAAATTACAATTTCACAAATAATAAAGTGTTCTTTTTAAAATATACATTTATACTTGTTTACATAATATAACATTAGTAATCGATTGAATATACCCCTATTGTGGTTTTTATAAATAATAATCATAAAATAATAATTCGGTGAATATAAATAATATTTAAAATCAAGCGACTTTTAATTATATTTAATCATGTTTATGTTTAAAAATTACATAGATTTTCTCATAATTCGCAAATAAGGTTTTGTTCAGTGATCCGCAAGGATGCAGAGGAGTGGATGGGCCCGAAGATAACGGTTTGACAGTGTGGTAGTAGACTATCAGGGGATGATAAACTAAAAGAAGGATGTCACAGATATAAGGGAATGACATCAAATTGTGATGATGGTGTGAAGCTATTATATTATAAATATAAATTCTTGAAATTTTTAACAGTATTTTAATTAACAATTGAGTATTTTATAGGATAAAGAAAATCACTGTACAAGCTATCGTTAAGATGCTTATTGTCTTACATTAACGATAGTTATATACACACTTTAAATACTTGGAATACCTGCTGCCAGTATTTACTTCAGTACTTAACCGTGTTTAGGTGTGATGTGGGAGAAGATGTCAGATCACAAATAGATTTACTCATCTGTCATTTATCTCCATAGACATATTACTTAGGTCATACTTTTAATAAAACACTTTTATAAAGATGTCTGTCGGAGAAAAAAGGATGACACCATACCTTTTAGACATTTTGTTGGATATCTTCATTTTTTTCAGAAAGGTATATACAAGGTGTAAGATATACACAGGGGTACCTAGTCCACAATATTTTATCGGTGGATACCTGATTAAATTACTAGTCTAAAATGTTCAGGGAATATGTTAAAATTCTGCAAATATTATAAAGGAAAACAATTGTTTGTTGTGAAGTTATATTTTCAGTACATAGTTCTGTGGTATTTAATACAAATTAAATACCACAAAATCTATTCATTTAAAAATATTATTGTTTGAAATTTTTACAAAATAAAGTTAAGTTTTAAGACTACGTACTTCGAAATAAATATTTGCGAAATGTATTCATTATTAATCTATATCTTTGCTTTAGGCCCTAAATCATCTAACAAAAAAAAAATCTGGCAGCTCGAAATTCGATGACCTTTAATTTTGTGTATTCAATATATAATTTGAAATCAATAAAATATTTAAATTAATTGAAATTATCGCATAATTACGTTTTGTTATAAATGCTTATATAATATTTCTGACATGGTTGAGATTAGGCACATATTCCTTGAACATTTTCGACTCGTTATTTAGTCAAGTATCCACTCATAAAATATTGTGGACTAGGTCTGTTACACTCTGTATATAATATACATATGCTGTTACTTTGCTTATATATTATTTTATTTTGATATTTTGACTTCCCGCTTATAAGGGGTACGGTAATAAGATATGAAGTTTTGATGTGGGTATTGTTTTGGAAACAATTTCCCTCGCCGGAGTGAGAAGGGAAACGGCCCAACCGTTACCACAATAAGAACAATAGGAAATAATAAAACATAATATTTGTGATATCAACAACGTTTTATTCCTGTGCAACTAAACCTTAATTCCTGGAAATCTACCGATAAAACAATGAGTCTGGCAATTATGTATATGCATTTAAAAAGTCTATTGTACCTAAAGGCTTTCGGAAAATTAATGCAAATAAATACATTGTAAAATGTACAGCCCTAAATTTTAAAATGATAATAATTTGTCTTAAATCAATAATAATTTATATCTCACTCGAAGCAACAAATAAATTAAATATTATATTTAGAAAGAGAATAATTCTAAAACGAAACAATTTATGCACGTTAGTGAATAAGTATTTATTATTAACTAGGGATTCTGTATCGAGACAATCCGGAAATTCCATGGTTTTTTGCTGTCTCGAGTCCGGGGACTTAAAAAATAACCCTAGACTCGAGACTGTTAATTTTTTTAAATATTATTCATTTTCACAAGTTGAGTTAATTCTACTATCCATTGTCTTACACCAGGTCCTAGAAAATGGAAAGTTTCCATAGTTTACGTGGTGAGCCATAAAGATTTTCATTAAGAAGAAATTAGTCCAAAGACAACTAAAATAATATACTGAAATTTTTTTTTTTAATTGAATGGTTTTGTCGGTTCGTTCAAACAGGGGATTATGTTTCATTATAAAATGTGTATTTATTTTAAATTCATGTAATTTTTTTAAACAATATTTTGTATGGGATGTAATTATTTGAAAACTTTATTAGGGGACTTTAGTTGACTTTGGCAAACACTCGTACATAAGTTGTTGTCTTCTGACATTTTTTATTAAATGTTATTTTATTTTATTTTTTAAATTGTTTGTGTTTTGAAATTTTTATAGATGAATGTGTTTTTGTATTCAATATATACGTAAATATAATTTCATTTAAAAAAACTACTACCGTACTAAGAAATAAAAAATATTTGATCAAAACAGTTTTTATTTTTTTATAAAAATATTTTTTTTTACACAGATTATTCTTAATAGCGTACTGATGTACATCATGCAAATATGAATATTCATTAAAATATTTTTTCTTTTTAATTAAATCAAATTCATGGTCGAGACCATGAATTTGATTTAATTAAAAAGTCGTTGTCGTCGTAGTTTAATTAAAAAGTTAGTCGTTAAAAATGTCGTTGGAACCCACACACTTGCACTGCGATGAATCCCAAATACCTTTGAGTAATAAAATAGATTGCTTATAAAAATGGAATAACAGTTGTATCAATTTTAAAGAACCACTGAATATAAGTTCAAAATTTGTCGTAAACGCCGTTTCTACGTGGGGATAGGCATAGAGGACAGAGCGCTACACTCTTCTGTCATGATACACACTTCTCGCGTCATCAAAATTCATACATATTCTTATACAAGCTCGCCGATTATTGAAACTCCTAACAGGATCATCTTCCAGTATCTGATTTACCTGGTCATGCCAAGTCGTCCGCGGACGTCCTCTATTTCTTGTGCCATCAACATTTGCGTCATATATCTTTGTAACTATTCTCTTCTCATTCATCCAATATGACCAAACCACTTAAGTGATTTTTTTTTAATCTCACTAACTATGCTAAGATCAGTTTTACATTTTCTCCTTATTTATTCATTATTTACTGTCATAAATGGATCTGCCACATATTCGCCTAAGTGATTTCATTTTTACTGCATTCAGTCTACTTTCGTTCGTTCTATAGTGGAATTGCCAAACGCATTTACTTGGATAGGAAAAGGTCCAGGTTATTTTTTGAAAATACCACAAAACTACGCTCTGAAATTGAAACTTCGTAACAAAAATGTGTTCTCCTTAAAAATATAAAATATGTATCTATATCTATCTATAAATATAATATGTAAACGATAATAAATGAAAATATAAATTTAAAATTGTATTTATATTTCACTTTGTATAAACCACTGTGTCGTTTTCACGTGTCGTTCACACGTTGTAGGCCAGTCTTGACGAAGATGCGTCAGTATCGAAACCGGTGGACGTAAAAACAACACAGTGGTTTATACAATGTTAAATATAAATACAGTTTTTAATTATGTCTACAAACATCAAGTGCTATTATTACGCCACTAAGCACTTACATTAAAGTATTGACTTTTTTAGATATTAAAACAATACAATAAAAGTTCTTACCAACTGTAAATTAAGCTAAACATTTATATTTAACTTGATTGTTTTAAATGAATTGAATATCTCTTGTTTATGATTTCAAAAAAGTTTCTTTGTTCAAGAGTCTTAGTCTTCAAACTAAGATTCATGGCCCACGGCGGGGTGATGAACACTGTCCAATTATTCGGAGAGTTGCCAAAAGTAGATAGGGAATCAAAGAGAGAAAGAAATTGGTTATCCGAGCGCGAATTCAAAGTTTGATTGAATGATATAAAAACAGCGTGAAATCCCCCCCAAGTCTCTATTTAACAAAAGTCATTGCGTCCTTCAAAGTACTGCCTTAATTTTCTTTTTAAGTTTGCCTGCTAAATCGTGTCCTGCACGATTATCGATAACGATTGACATCCTGAGCACTTTTAACTCCGCTTCGTCGCCGTCTTTGTACTTTGAAAGATAAAAAGCTTTTTAAGAAACCTGATAAATCCTTTGATAGCCGTAAATGCTCTTCCGATTAAAAAAAATCGACACGCTGAGAAGATTTTCAAAGAACATTTATTTACTTATATTTCGTACTAATGTTAAGTTCACGTTGCATTAGTGAGTACTATTTGAGAAATTCTAAGAATATCTTTTCATTTATTTTATAGCCAGTAAGGACACCTAATGGTTACCTATCGTTTTAAGGAATTCAGTTTAATAAACCGTCGGAGATAAGATGATATAAATCTCAGAAACTTAGTCGAGATAAATCATAGTGCCGTGTACACTTGCTGAGATATCTGGAAATAAATTGAGAGATGACCGGCTGAGATTGATAGAACTGTCCCGTACACGTGGCGTTCGATTTGACAGTGAGACTTCACACGTGCGCATGAATGACATCTAAAATCATATTAACAATTTATTCTGAAATGTTAGACAATAAACATTTATCTTGTATTAACTAATACAGATGAGATTCAAATTTAACTAATAAAATCAAATAATGAATATTTTTTTTTTTAACCAAAATATGGATTATTATTATTATTCATTTATATCAGAAGTTATACACTAGATTTGACTTTTTTAAAACTATCACTTAGACAGGATCTTTACATTAATGTAAAAATAAAAAACTGAATATTATTTGACATAATTTAAAAAATGCATGTATAGAACGCCACACTTTTCTGTCCTGACACACACTTCTCGCGTCATCAACATTTATACATCTTCTAATACAAGCACACCGGTTATTGTGGCTTCTAATTGGACCATCTTCCAGTATTTGGTTTACCTGGTCATGCCAAGTATTTCGCAGACGTCCTCTATTTCTGGTGCCATCAACACTTACGTCAGTTATCTTTCTTACCATTCTCTCCTCATTTATCCGTTCCATATGACCATAATCTTACTCACTTGACATTCTTTCTTTATTTCTTCATTTTTTACCATGTCATAAACGGATTTGTCACATATACGCCTATGTGATCTCATTTTTACTGCATTCAGTCTACTTTCGTTCCTCTTCTGTCAGCTTCAGGCTTCATTTGAATACATCAGTGTCGGTACCAGGATTTCATTGTGAACCGCTAGCCTTGCCTCGGTTGACAAGTCTCCATTAGATGTCATTCAATTCAAAGCGCCGTTCACTTTATTCCCTGCAGTCGATTTGCAGTCTTTTCGATATCTCTCTGTCATTTCCTTTCCATCAAACTTACTTTCAAATACACAAACTCATCTACTTGTTCCAAACATTCATTACCTACAAGTATTTTGCACGTTGTCTCGCTTTACTCCTTCTCGAATACCGTCAATTTCGACTTGTTGATATTCATAATAAGGTCGCTTTCCTTGCATACGTCGTACACGTTAAATGAGTGTTAATTTATATTGCATCTCAAATAAATAATACTTTGTATTTTTCGTTTTAGCGATACAAGACAGTTAAATATAAATCTAATGAAATTAAGAGTGCTAAAATAGAATACTTATCAGCAGAAGGTTATCCCATCTACGCACTAAGAACTATATACTCAGAGTGCCTTCTCTGTAATAATTACTGACATATTTTATCTTTCCCTAATAATGAATTAAATATAGTAATTTCGTGTTGGGAAAAGTTTCAAAACGGTGAACTTCCCTTTCTCATCTACCGTTAAAGCAGAAAGCATATAATATATCATACGAACCTTTTCATAAGAATTGATATACCTCCAACAAGCAAGAAATGATCTTATATGCGGATTTCTTAAAATAAAATTTCAAATAATGCAGATATGTTAAGCACACATCCGTAAAAATAATATATTTACGAAAAAAAAATTAATAACATTTTTACTTTTTCTAAAAAGTCTTTACATATTTTTAAATATATTATTGTGATTTCAGCCGAGCATATTTTTTTTATCTGTTTTTTGAAAGTTTTTACATATACAGGGTGAATATTATGTTCCGGGGCAATTTCGTTGGGCCGCCATTTTGGTTTGGCAGACATTTGTTAGTTCGCATTTAGTAGTCGATTACTAATTATTATGGAGCATCTAATGCCTTAACAACGTGTTGAAGTTATTAAAACATTTTATCTAAATAATCGTTCAATTGTGAATACACGAAGAAAGTTGCGCTATTTTTTAATGTTCATCACGTGCCAGGCAAGTCAACCATTTAACGTGTAGTGAATAATTTCAAAACTATGTGTATCGGCAGATGAACCGAAGATGGAACGTACGTACGTTATAAAATATTGATGCAGTGAGAAGGAGTGTTCGTGAACGTGCTGGCACATCTTCTTGAGGTCGTGCACAAGAATTGGGAATGTCTCAAGGTACTTTGTTAAAATAACTCAAGAAAGATTTGCATTGCTACCTGTATACAGAAAAATGAATATATGCACCGACGAAATTGGAGTGCACATGTTTTGCTGCTCAATATTGATGAGCCCGACATTTAGAAAAAATCGTCATAAGCGACAAAGCTTATTTCAGTTTTGTTAATAAACAAAACAGCCATTATTAGAGTACTGAAAATCTTTAATTAATACACTGACGACCTTTATACACAGTTACTGTACGTGCCCTATTTTTTTCAGGATGCAAGAGGTAACCATTAACGGTGATCGCTATCGTCCAGTGTTGGAAAACTTCTTGTCGGTCGAATTGAATCGATTAAGCATGCAAAACATGTAGTTTCAACAGGATGGTACCACCTCATACACGGCCAGAGCTACGCTTCAATTTTTGTGAGATTTTTCCCGGCCGCATAATGTTAAAAAGTGGATTTGATGGCTATAGACTATTTTCTGTAAAGGTTTATGAAAAACCACTACGCCATTAAGTCAACAATAATTCCGATGCTACAGGATAATATTTGAAATGCAATCGCTATAATAATACGGGAGGTGTGTGCAAATGTAATGATACAATTGGGTTAAAAGAGCACGCACTTGTGCCGCTGCCAGAGGCGGCCAAATGATCGGTTGATGTCATATTCCATACATAATTGTAATTAAGTCAACAATAATTCCGATGCTACAAGATAATATTTGAAATGCAATCGCTAAAATAATACGGGAGGTGTGTGCAAATGTAATGATACAATTGGGTTAAAAGAGCACGCACTTGTGCCGCTGCCAGAGGCGGCCAAATGATCGGTTGATGTCATATTCCATACATAATTGTAATTAAGTCAACAATAATTCCGATGCTACAAGATAATATTTGAAATGCAATCGCTAAAATAATACGGGAGGTGTGTGCAAATGTAATGATACAATTGGGTTAAAAGAGCACGCACTTGTGCCGCTGCCAGAGGCGGCCAAATGATCGGTTGATGTCATATTCCATACATAATTGTAATAAACCAAATAATCAATATATAAAAACCAAATTAAAATATTGTGTTTCTTTTCTTAGTTATTCAAAAATAATAACTTCTGTATTTCGCTGTAAATTCTATTGTTTGTGGAATTTTCCTAGCATTTTGATATTTTCTATACATTCTTACTAATAATATATATATATTAATAACTGAAGATCACAGCATTCTGAATTACGTCGTTTTTTTTTTTAATTCTCTTTATATAAATGTCTTAAAACTATATATTTCTGTAACTGTGTAAATGTTATGTAATAACTGTGAAAAGAAAGCAATTAATTGAACCAAAACTAATATTTAAATAATAAGATTAAGCACCTTGTTTAAACCACTATTTATTGATAAATCAATATGTTTCGATACCTATGGTATCTTCTTCAGGAAACAATGTAAACTAAAATTAAAAATGCAAGCATAGATGAAAACAAAACTATAAAAGTATAAGTGATTAGTAACTAATTATGAACCACTGTGAAAAAAAACACGAAAGGTGATTATTTGAAAAAAGGATTTGGTCATTTATAATATTTAATTTGCTATTACCACTTTTTACCCCTAGAATTTACATGTATAATTTAAAAACCTTTGTTAATGTCAAAATAATGGTTTGTTTCCAAAAAGTGATTGGAGAATTCAGAATAGTTGTTGCCATTTATAAAAAAAAACAGAAAAAAACAAAAATTCTATGACCCATAGAGCCAATTCAGTCATCTTATTCCATATATTCTTCTGAATGTGAAATGACTCATTTTAGTTATTTTTGAAACTACACAACTAGTAAACTACACAATCTTCTTTCTCCTTAACTTTCCTCCACAAACAAAGTAAATGCTACAAGTATGAGTAAAGTTGTAATCAGTCCATACTATGTTTCACTGTAACATTTCTAAGCATACCACAAAATAAATGTTTAATAGTAATAAGTAATATATCGATAATTAAGTATATTTTCATACTATTTATTTCACTGCTAATATCGTTTCTTTTTTAACAAACAAGAAAACAGAAGTGGTTCGCCGATCTCAGCTTCTCTCAACCGGCGATGATGATGATGAAGATAATGAGGTCGAATGAAATGAAACACAAAAGATGTTCAATATAAACACACTACGGTGACAAAATGGAGATGCCTGCTGCAGTAGAATACTTGTATTTTTATTCAAATTCATTACAATACAAACAGTCATTTTGCAAGTACATACGTAAAACGCCCGCCGCTTGAGACGTTCTTCTAAGACGACTTTATTTTCCTAAATCTATCCTATGGGTTTTTTTACGCCACACCTATGACTACATCTTGAAGTTATTAACAAGAGTCTTATCGTATTAATTAATACGGTGCCTGCTCGGAGAGAAATTCCTGTGCGATACATACGGATTTAAAAAAATTAAGAATACAGTGAAACCTGTTAGATTGAACACCTTCTCTGAATGAACACCTCTCTACATTATATATATTGAATGCACACACAGCTATTTTCTCACTAATTCACCTTTTCTGAATGAACACCTCTTTACTTTGAACATTGAACATTGAGAATAGTATTTATCTCTTTATTACACACTGTTAGAATGAACATTAAATAATTTTAGACAAGATAAATATTATAAGAAATTGTCCCCCTTTACCTTTAGCTTCTGATAAACACCATTATCACAAAAAATCCAGCTAGTGATAAACTGCCTACTTTGTTCTATACTGTAATCTCCTCCGTTTTCAGCGTTCCTGGTAACGTTAGATTGCTCGTCACATTTCCTGTTTGCCTATATGTAGAACGCTAACATTGGATATGTTTAGACTAGCTTTCGACACTGAATTCATTTTTGATATTTTGAAAAACATGTCATCAACATCTAAGAAAAGAAAGTACAATGAAGTGATTTTAGCAGACAAAATCACAGCTATAAAGGATTTAAACAATGGAATGTCTGTCAGGGATTGTGCCAAAAAAAAATCTGTTTCTGTTGGCACTATTGTGAACTGGAAAAAGCAAGAAAACATTACAACAGCAGCTTTTGAAAACCAAGATCTTTCAAAAAAACGACCATCAAGAGTTGCTGGTGAATCAAAATTACTTGACCAAAGAGTTTTTGACTGGTTTGCTGCTGCACGTGCTCGCCATATACCTGTGTCTGGGCCAACAATACAAGGCAAAGCATTACTTGTGAACATTTAAATTAATAAAAAAAATAATTTTTAGGATAAATTGATTTATAACTATTTGAATTTGAAAAATGAATTTGGTAACTATTCAGACTTAATAAAGATTTGGGATATTTTGAAAATTAACATACCGACGAGGAAAACTGACAAACTTCAATATATCGTGGTGGCTAAATATTGTAACTCTATTGGCTTAATGCGGATTTAAGCAAATTTGAAAATAAATTAGAATAGATATGGAATAATTTAATTTTGGTACGTAAAATCTGATTTAAAATAATAAGGGATTTTTAGATATTTAAGCAGTTTTGTTAATAAAACATATTTTTCTGCTTTTTCCATATTTTATTTCGGCCGTTATTTCAAAGTAGATTTTTGTAGTACAAAGTAGACAAACTTTTGATATAAAACTTCTCAATTCGATTCTTCGTTAACTATAAACGATATTATTTTAAAGCGTGATATATTTATATATAATAAAAAAAAATCCGGAAAAATGAAACAATAATTTTAATGAAATTAATTTTATTTTTTCAATACTAGCAAAATTACTTTGTGGCCATATATTATATAAATAATAAAACAAAATAATTTGTCTAAACCACTATTTATTGATTATTCAACACGTTTCGATACTTATGGTATCTTCTACAGGAAACAATGCATACATAAATTAAAAATACAAGCATATATAAAAACAAAACTATAACGTGGTGGGTAAATAAATAGGAACTAATATAAAAAACAAATTTAAAATGTGACAATTTGCAAAAAGTATTTGGTTATTTATAATAAAATTACTTCCTAATTAGTAACCCACGTCTAATTATTTAAATGAATTTTAGGTTGCACGTATACACAATTTGAACGAAATTTATTTAATGAAACTTTGCCTTCGAGTTTTTGAAATGATTCTGCTCGGTGTAAAATATGAAATAACTAATTAATGATAGTTTCCGTACTGTCCTTGAGTGAGTTTTAGGAGTAAATGTTCATTCCCATTCACACATCCTTTAATTCTTGGACGATGATTATTTAAATTTCCAAACAAATGAAGTACGCCGCCAAGTGGTAAACTTTGGAATTATAAAAAAATGTACGCTGAATATTTTTCAAAAGCGCGCAACTTTAATTTAGTAATCATTTTTTCACATCTTTCTTTCAAGCGACAAATTATATATATTCATCTTTTTACCACTTGGTAGAACGAATGCCTCGTCGATGACTCGATACTGTGCAATGTGTAACTTTTATTTTTAAACAGGTGTATTGCGATAATTTTATTCATTACCTGCTTTACGTTGGAAGTACTGACCTATTTTTTCAAAAATTATCCTAAAGGGAGAAGAATGAATCGTATTACGCAATGTTGTTGAAGGCCTTTTTTTCTCCAGATTGTATTTCAAGTCTTTCATCCTTTAACGTCTCTCAAAAGCCTTTGTGTATAGATTTGACAACTGAAAATTGTATTTGTCGTTACCACAGACTGATTATCTCTCGGAAAATATGCGATGAAAAGCATATTTTTCTCATGTTTTTCTATAAATTTATCCTATTTTACAAATACGATCTGGTTTGGTTATAATTGTATTACTTTTGAATTTAACTATAATATTTAGCATTCGCCAAACCGCAATACAATTTTCCGGCAAGCAAACATAAGACAAGGTGAGATTAGGTTGGATATGCTTATAATACAACTCAGCATTTGAAAAAATGCAAACAATGATGAGGAAATGAAAACAGTGGTGTAACTACGCTAATGCAGCCAATGCGGTGTATTAGGGCCTATGTCAGATAGAGGTCCAAAAGATCCGCGCTCTATAATAATTTTAGTATCAATAATTCTCTCAGCGTTATGGAGTAATCATTTTTAAAACCCACTAAAGCAAGAAATGGAAAATAAAGTTTTTAAACAATAATTTTTTATTAAGGAAAACACATTCTTATTGTGAAGTTGTAATTATTCAGAACATAGGTCTGTGATATTTTAAATATTAAATTAATGTATTAATTATAAATATATACATATAAAATCAATTTTGTCGAAAAATATTGTTTTAGCGTCACCGGGATTCGAACCTGTCCAAAATTTAATAAAAATGAATTGATAATTCTAGCGTCTGCAAATCGGTTTACTCAAAGGTATTTGAGATTCTGTAAAAATAATGTAGATGGCTTTCAAATAATGGAACGACAGGTGTATTAATCTGAAAAATGTAACATATAGTTTCGAAAATTTGTCAAGAAAAATACTGGCGTTATAGCACAAAGATAGTGCACTTCCCCGGATTGGAAATGAAGATCCAGTTTCGAATCCCGGTGACGCTAAAACAATATTTTTCGACAAAATTGATTTTATACGATTTTTTCAAAACCATTATTGATATATATACAGTAATACCCCACTAATATATCTGGTTAGAAACCAGACCATCGCATGCAGAAGACAAGAAATTAATCGCGTTATTACAATTTAATAGATAAAACCGCGTAATATTTAATATTCTTATATATTATACACAATACATATACAGGGGGCCCTTTTTACTATTTTTAATTGGGGCCCAATTTTTTAGTTATGACACTGAATGTAAGATTTGGTTTGGTTTGGTTAGGTTAGTTTAGTACACCATGGATTCATAATCTCTTGGAAGATATGTGTATATAATATAGGCATGAAAAAGCACATTTTTCCACAGATTTACTTTAGATTTGTTCCATTTTACATTTACAGTTAGGTTGAGTAAGGTCAATAAATATAATACAAATTAAATTAATCAACTAGAAAGAATCTATTTATCGAATAAATATTTAGTTGCTATCGGGATTCAAACCTGAACCTCTTTCTACTAATACAACAGAACTATCTTCTGAAAATGCTAATTCACAACAAAAACTTGTTCTTAAAAATATATAAATTGTATCAAAGTTTATCCAAATTTAATAAAACTGATTAATTATTAAATTCTGACGTCTCTTAGCATATTTTACTCGAAGGTATTTGAGATACACCAAATTATAATACATATTAATTAATCATTTAGAAAGATGTACAGAAAAAATCTATCAAAAAAATATTTAATTGCTAAATATTATCGCGGTAGCAACTAAATATTCATTAATTTGTATTAAATATCACAGAACCATGTTCTTAAAATCCAATATCACAATAAAAAAGTGTTTTCTTTAAAAATGAATGAATATAGCTTATTACCGTGAATCGATTACCCCATGAAACACAATATGTATCCTTTTGCTCTGAAAAAACAAAATTTTCTCAAGTTTTTCTTTAAATCTATCATATTTACACATTCACTGTTGAAAATGAAAATATATGTCAGACTTTTATTTAATTAATACGTAGGCACAGCTTAAATTCCGCTGACACGTCACCCTCGCTCAGATCTGGGTCTGTTCGCGTGTTACTTTACACATGTAACAACATAATCCGGTATCTACATTTGTGTACATTGCAAGATTTAGACGTAGCACGTAACAATGCTTCGGTGAAAACAATACGGCGTTGAGTACGGTATTAAGTGCTCGCTCGCAATAGAATGAGACACCGCGCGCGTAGGTAGTCGCATTAGTACTTCGCGTAACTTAACTAAACAGCCTACCTGAGTGTACGCTCACTCTCATGTTTCGGCCGTTGTAGGGCGCGCGCGTCATTGCTTATTTCAGGCAATGATAGTTTTACCAGGAATGTCTAATCACAAGCGATACATTTATTATAAGATTGACACGTGGATAAAACAAGTGGACTGAATTGATCAAGAAATTATATCAACAAGAGCAAGTGAACAAAATCCCTTATGTAACGTACAAAACAATCACGTAACGTATATGTTATGTAACGTATAAATATATACGTATAAAATCAATTTTGTCGAAAAATATTGTTTTTGCGTCACCGGGATTCGAACCTGGATCTCTATTTCTAATCTGGGGAAGTACACTACCAATTGTGTTATAACGCCAGTATTTTTCATGACAAATTTTCGAACCTATATGTTACATTTTTCAAATTGATACACCTGTCGTTCGCATGACCTATGTTCTGAATAATTACAACTTCACATTAAGAATGTGTTTTCCTTAATACGACGTACTATACCTCGTACTATATTTCTGTTTTACGTAATCTTTTTTGGTGCAATAAATCTGAAAATGGTTGATTTTTTAAATGGTGGATTCCTGTATGTATATTATATATCAAAGGTACTGCGAATAATATAAGTACTTAATAACAATGTAATTGTAATAAATTTATCATATTATATTATAATATTTTATATTCATGTATGTCACAACAAAAAAATGTATGTCAATAAGGTCTATCTATCTATCTAACTTACAAATGTTAGTTGAAAATTCGGATATGTATTTATTCTTCTTATACGATTATACGGATAAATATTTATTGTTTTATTACTACGAATTTACTCATTTTTAAATGTCTAATAATAATAATAATACTAATTATGTAATTATTTATAATGTATTCTACAAATTATTAAACGTATATTTATTTCTAAGCGAGAGTAACCCGGTGAGATATATATATATATATATATATATATATATATATATATATTCATTTGGAAGTACAAAAATTCATATCTAAAAAATAAGCAAACAATAATATATATATATATATCATTGTTTGCTTATTTTTTAGATATTAATTTTTGTACTTCCAAATGAATATATCTGTTATTCCATTATTCGAAAGCAAATTACTTTATGTTTAGGGAAAATCTCAAACACCTTTGAATATAATCCCCGATTGGAGTAGCCAGAATTAAATAAATTAATTAACTTTTAAATTACATTTTGAGAACATTAATACGACTTGTATATTATTAAAGAGAACATATTATTATTGTGATGTTGCAGTTTTTTTGAATAATAATACTTTCTGGTTCGAATCCGGGTGGCGTACCGTATTGCGCCGTACCGATGATGGTTTACTGAGAGATTGTCACGGGTTGGCCGCTACGTGTATGGTAAAAAGTCGAGTTTCGGTTAACTTGTCATGTCTACCTGAACAGGTATACCTGTCAGGTACACAGTTGCGTGTATAGCCGGCTTAAAAGTTTTCGAATTAAATTATTAAAATAGTTATAGTGTTCACATAAACACATGTCGAAAGCTGCGCTAAGAGACTGCAATAGACACTATTTCTACAAAATCGTGAAATGTGTAGATTGAGCGCATGTCTAAAGTGAAAGAACTTGATAAAAAATCTCATTTAGTATGTGTAAAATAATAAAAAACGTATTTTATAAATTGAATTAGATTTGATGTTAAGATCAACATTTAAAGTGCTGTCAATGAATCGTAAAATAACGTTGTATTGAGAGTATGCGCATATCTGGCTACTTTAACACTCTTCAGTCTGGCAGTCTTCTCCATCCCACACAATAAACTACGAGTATACACTTAATTGAAATATAATTGTATCTGATGTGTATCATGTTATATTATAATATATTCACCTCTGTTACAACAAGAACATGTATGTCAATAAAGCATGCGCAAAATCATATTGAAACACTAATAGCATAAAATTATCTTTCTAATAAAGCTAATACTGTGGCCATTACCACGATTTTTATGTTTTATTTAATTTTAAAGTTCTGTACATCTAAAAAAATACGCTTTATCATATTAGTGTATTTTATATACTCATTTTAATGTATTAATTAAAAATATATACATATAAAATCAATTTTGTTGAAAAATATTGTTTTTACGCTACCGGGAATCGAACCTGGATCTCTTTTTAGGTGCATTATCCAACTATGCTACAGCAACAATATTTTTAGCGAGAAATTAATATTTTTTAAATATATTATATTTGTTTTATTAACCACTTAATTGAGTTTAAATACATCTACCATACAGTATTTAAACTCAATTAAGTGGTTACTAAAACAAAGATAATAAATAAAAAAAATATGAATTTTAACCACAAAGTTAATATTGCTAATTTTAAAAGTATAACAAATTAATACATTAAAATTAGTATTTAAAACATCACAGACCTATGTTTTGAATAATTACAACTTCAATATCAAAGTGTTCTCCTTAATAATATAAGTCCAATTGTCCATTGTGTCCAAAATTTAATAAAAATGAATTGATAATTCTGGCGTCTACAGTCGGTTTACTCAAAGGTATTTGAGATTTCGTAAGAACAATGTAGATGGCTTTCAAATAATGGAACGACAGATGTATTAATTTGAAAAAGTGTAACATATAGGTTCGAAAATTTGTCATGAAAAATACTGGCGCTATAACAATTGATTTTATATGTATATATTTATAATTAATACATTAAAATTAGTATTTAAGAGATCACAAACCATCTGTTCTGAATAATTAAAACTTCACAATAAGAACGTGCTCCCCTTAATAAAAAGATTTTTTTTAAAAACGGTTTTAATCAATGTTTTCAATTCTATTTTACTTTTGCCTTCATCTATTCAAAAGTTTTACCATTTCTGCAGATTGTGGTTTGAGAAAACAAATGTCAAAATTTATGTTTAATACTCTGGGCGTGTGTTGTTCCAGAATACCGCTTGAAAGGTCACCTCGCCGATTCACGGAGCGTTGTCCGGAAGGTTTATGGAAATGGAAAAATGTAATTCAGTGTTGGAATATAAACTCAACAGATGTTTCACATATAAAAATTCCAATTAAAAATTATGAGTGTTGTGGTACATTAATTTATGTTATGTGTTGCGAGATTTTATTATTTTGTATTTTAATTTATAAACCTAATGCAAGTAGTATTCATTTGGGGGGCGACGGTCCATCGTGTTAGCGAATGATCTCATTTCTTCTGCCTTCCCTTAGATCATCAATTTTTTCATGGTGTTCTCATGTCCCCATGTCAATGACATGGAGAAATACCTAAGAATTCAAAGCTGCGTAGACGCTACTACTCGATGTCTAATGAAAAATCGCCGATATAACATTACATGTTATTTCGATTATATATAAATAAAATACGATTATATATATATTGTCACGTTACAAATCACGTACCTATGGACGCTGTATTAGAATTTAGAAATGTAGTTGTAGCATTGTAAAATCTCCGCGCTAATCGGATGCAAGGAGCGGTCTCCTGGAGGCAAACGGAGGAAGCCAGTGGCAGATAGACTTCGGACACGGGACAGCAGCAAGAGGTGCGCCGCTCGGCGGCTCACCGGAACGTGGAAAAAAATCATATTTGCGACGAGATGGCATCTCGATGCGGTGAATCAGGAAATTGATAAGAGCCTTGATTCACCATCGAACAGGAAACATCCCCTGGAAGAATGGAGATAGATTCCCAGATTCCAAGCTGGCAGCAAGGTGGACCAGTATAGGTTCCGCGATTAGGGATTCAACATGGCGTGCCCGTCTGCATATTGGAGCTATGAGGTGAAATTCCTGCTCTGAGGTAACCATCTGTAGAACGGCCTTCACCGCTATCTCCTATGAAGAGAATCGTAAAGTTTGAGTGTGAATTCGTTCGTATCAAAGTGACTCCAAGTCATGAACATTGAAGGTGCCAATTTTTCTATGCAAGAATTTTAGTCGAGAATGGGAAATAAGTAACTCTATTCGTTTATTATATTTTGTCGGGTCAAGTCAATTTTGTGAAAAAAATAAAGAAGTTTTTTTAATTATAATTTTATATGTAAAATTGGTCGAGCATTTACTGGTCCATTCCCTCCCGTCCAACAAAATATCCGGCACCGCACCCAGATTGAGCTGGTGGGTGGTAATGCTTTCTGGCGTTCGATCCGCTAGAGCTGGAAAGCACTGTTACAATACACACACATACACACACACACATATATAATATATGTATAGTCGTATTTTAAATATAATCCTATTTTTATTGTAAAATTGCAATAAAACAAGTAAAATGAATTAATAAGAAATATGGAAAGTAAAACAGATTTTAGTATTCCCAAATGTAATAAAGAGAACTGATTTAATTCTGGCGTCTTCTAGCGTATATTACTCAAAAGTTTGCGGGATTCAATGCAAAATAAATTTGATTGCTTTTAAATATAAAAAAACGGAATAACACATTTTTCATTTATAAAGACTACAAAATACTCATAAGTCTCAAATTTGTCGGAAACTTACTGGTAGTAACCACATGTTTTTCGATTGACAGATTTTTTTATACATCTTCTAATTGATTAATTTAATTTTTTCTATATATTAATGACGAATTATTTCGAGGCTCATTTCAATGTATCAAGGACGGAGAGAGGCTCCACAATATCGTAGAATCATCAGTATGTCGTTTTCTATAATTGGAAATGCTATTGTTCCAATGTTCCAAAATAATTATATTCTTACATATTACATAAATAGTAGAACTACTTTAACCAATTAAAAGGAGTATTATTTTTTTATCACCAGAATTTTTTTTAATGTATTCATATATTCAGCTGGTTTCTACATTCAGAATATCAAAATATAATATTACACGTGAGTAACAAATTACCTTTTTTCAGTCATAAATTATTAATTGACATATTTTATGTATGTATCAAGTTTTACTTTGAATATAGCTTATTATGTAATACTTATTGCCTTGCAAAGGTAAATAGGCGTTTTCCCGCTTTGGATATTTTAAAAATATAACAATGGTACGGATAAAGGTTAAAGGCGAAGGATGGTCAGAACTGGTTTCTGGGAAGGTTGTTAGTTGGGGAGAAATATGTATCATAGAAAATACTATATTTTCTCGAATTTAGTATAATTTTCTTTATATCGTAAATAAAAGTTGTAATCAATATAATTGCGTGTTTTTATATTCCACGTACGTAGGTATATTTTAATACACATATTTTCTTTCTTCCTTTCAAATAATGTGCAGATACAAATATAGGTTAAAATAAATTAAAATTTGAATTCGCAATATGGGTAGATCTAGTATTGATGCATTCACCCAAACGTATTGATCAATCTTATAATATTTATTGTTGTAAATTTCTTCAAAATCTTTTTTTTAATTTCTACCTTATAATTGTTATATATGCATTCGAACCTTGATTGACGCAAGTCGAATATTCATTCCCTGTCCCTTTCGTCCAATAATCTGTACCTGTCCCGCTCTGGCCAACTCATTTCTTGCGATTTCGCCGACGGGGGGAGAGATTGCGCTTAGACATCGAACTATCAAGATCTTGTGCCTTTATCTCTTCCGTTCTACATTCGCGCCGTGCGTAATGCTGGGACCGCAAAGAGGAAGTGTATTCAATAGTTTCGGAAGTGCAGTGATCTCTCGGCTCGGCACAACAAACGTGCTTGTCAACCGGATGTAAAGACGACGCTCAACCCAGGACTTTAAAGCAAGGTAGGCCAGATCTATCTGCCGTTATGTTCCTTCAGACTTCCAATTCGGGTTGTGTCAACTGATTAATATTAAACTTGATACAGCGCACGGGATCTTATCCCACCAACCTTATCTCAATTTATATATGGAGGTTGGTTCATTCTTACATTAGCATACTTGTAACTGATTACTTTGTACACTTCCTTGTAAACTGTGTCTGTCTCGACACATATTATTCTAGTGAGACGGGCACAGTCTAATCTTAATTGTATAAATGTCTCATGTCAATAAAATATATAGGAGCGAGAAGACGTGACCTGATTTAATGATTTTTATTATACGCATATGAAGTAGCGTTGGTGATTTACAATATCTTGTGACTAGGATGTACGATGTATGCACGAAAAATGATCTTATGAGGTATGCTCGTAAGTCGAAAACCATGGTGTTCGAAAGTCTAAATATATATTCAATGGTTATGCTCTTCTATCTTGGCCAACTACTTTCACCGTATTCTGTTTTATATATATTCTCATCCAAGGTTACGGCAGCAAAAACAATATTGGCGTCGTCCAAAAGAGCACAAAAGACAATTCTGTGGGTAATAAATGGTCGTCCCTTTAGGTATCACAAAACAAATGTTGAGATTTGTCCAATATTTTCATGCTAACAACAACTCAGCCCAAGCAATAAATCATGACTACAACACAAGACAAACAATGAACATCTACAGGCCAGTTTCGAGAGCAATAACGACGTTATATCAAACATTCTACATATTCTTAGCCCCGAAAGTGTACAACACACTCAGCACCAACTGGAAATAGTTTACTTCCAATAAGATTACACAAATATGGACCCAATATATGATCCAATTGGGTAGAGATCAATCAGAAGCATCGCTATCCAACATTTTAACATAATCGAGTAGCTTGTTGGTGTGGTGGTCAAGACGTTGGCCTAGTGATCTAGTGGTCTGGGGTTCGCGCCTCGTTCCAGGACACCAGCAAGTTAGTCCTATTTTCATAGCACAAGCATTTAGCTTAGTTTAAAAATAGTAAGAATATTGATGTGACCGTGATTCCGTGTACGCATCTCTATTTAAAAAAAAAATATCATAATACAGTGCCTACACTAATAATTTGCTAGTTCCACAACACTCTCACTATATGTTTTTTCTCTATTTTTATTTTTATTCCTGTCGAATCTTATCTTTCTTGTATTAAATAGCACCACAACAGCATGGAAAAAACTGGCTACTTTAACACAAACGGCAGTCTAGAAAAGTAGCCAGACCAATGCTGTATATATCAGAGATGGAGTCTACTCCATCCCACACAATAAACTACAAGTATATACTTAATTGCAATATAATTGTGTCTGATGTGTATCATGTTATATTATAATATATTCACCTGTGTAACAACAAAAACATGTAAGTCAATAAAATTTAATAAATAAATAAATAAATTATATGTAATTTGTAAATAAAACAATTGCATTGTACAAATGTACATTGAGCATTTAGTAAATTGATTGCAGTTTTAGTAACAAAAAAATTGGTTAGATTAGCAGCACACTACGCAATCTAGTTTTGATACCAATAATAAAACGATGAAGTAATTGGAGATTGATAAAATCAGATTGGAAGATGGCCAGTAAGAAGTTTCTGTAGGCGATAACCGTGGAGGAGAATATATATAAAATAGATTTCTGCGAGAGTAGTAGACCAGAAGAGAAGAGCATAACCATCTATTCTACCTGTCTGCTTACTCTGTGGCAAAATGGTATTGCAGTAAGTTTATTAGTTATTATAAAAAAAACTAGTCTTAATACTATGCGGATGAATATTATACAGTTATGGCTTTGGTACGATCATATCAGAGCCAATCTATATCCGTAAATGATTAAATATAATAAATATATATATATATATATGTTGGCTAATTATGCCTTATTTATTATGATGTATTCTAAAAATATTTTCTACAAAGATTCTGTTAATTATTGCACGCGTTGCTTTGTTGAGTGGAATTGAATCGGGGGTGCACAACTCTCATAACGATTCAGGGATAGGGTTTGAGGTTTCCTTCATATACATTATATGAATAAATTAATAAATGCATTCATTTTACAATTAAAGTTATAATTTCTCTTTACTTCTATATGGCGCGAAAGCTTGATGAAAAATATTGAAGCCTTAGAAATATAGATGCACAGGTGGGTGGTCAAAGTCTCCTTGCATTGACTAATGAAAAAACTCTAAGAAAATCAAAGTAAAAAATAAAGAATACTAAAAATAATCCATAAATAATTTTATAAAAACTAGAATACCTCGATCGTGTTAAGAAAATAAATAAGTAAATATCGCAAACTACAACTTATCACGCAGCAGAAAATTTGTAGACAAATATGTTGTGACAGTAGACGGTCTTTCTGGGTCGATTTAGTGATTAGTATCCTCTATTTCAGTGCGTGGAAACGGGTCGCAGAGAAGATTCCAATAAAATAAGGCTGTACAATTAATCGGAACTAGGAGATCCCAACCTAGTTTTCAGTATTTATAAATCCCAGAATTAATGTAATCCCGATTTAAATAATTAAAGTTATTTTACGCTCAAAGTCTTGTTGTTCGTTCGGGCACACTATTCATAATAATAAAATCGTTTCACATTATAATAAATTAAATTAGACAATCTTGCATTATTTGGTATGCTTGACTTTCACGCACCATTGAGGTCATCGAGTCACAATTCATTGTATTATTACAGTGGTAATGTCAGAGCTCATGCATTAGCTAACTCCGCAGCCCCCAGAATGTTTTATTTGGGAAATGAATATGCGGAGGTAGTCGATATTTTTGCTGTAAATTTAACTCTTTATAGAAAGGACTACATTATTACAATTTTTTGTGTCTCAACTCAGTGTTGACGGATAAATTATTTTTACTTCACTTTTTATATTTATTTTTAATTTTGATTATGAAAAAGCATGCTGACATTATATATTTTTTTCTTTGTGTATTGCGCTTCTAATAAAATTTTCTGTTATTTTACAAATTATGTTAATTAATGCCTGAATAGGGCGTGTATAATAATATTAATAAATAAATATTTACGTTTTTTTTGTTTAAAGATTCATCACTTACTTACCTACTTAAATATAAATTTCTTACGTAGACAATACATGTTATATGTAAATGTAAAATTAACGAACAAATAGGTATTTTTTAATTCTGGAACTGATCCCGAGATCTCGGGATTGCAATTTTGGCTCTTTATTGAATTTACTATTCGGAACCACTCATAATTGGAACGATTTTATTAATGAAACAATTTAAATGGTTTCTTATGATCGATGTCGATATTAATATGCATATTTTTGCGATGGATATACTCGTACATGTATTATCTGTCACGTCATTGAAAAATCTGTCATATAGTCTGCTTACTTTATGGTGAAAAATATAATAATTTTTATCACGTCGACTAAATTTGTATTTTGGATTAAAACAAATATTTTTAAATAATTAGTCTATTTTTAATATATTTTTAGATGATGGAATTCTTTTGGACATTTCAAGCACATTTTATTTTCTAATTTAGAGTCGAAAATGAATGTTTTCAGGAATTTCATCTTACTGTATAACTTTTATTACTTATATTCTCTACCTTTATTAATTTATATTATATTTACTGTATTAGTAAGTATTTTTCTGGATTTTTTCGAACCTCATAGACCCTTGTCTTCTTACCATTGCTTACGTTTTTTTTAATATTGTATATATGCGATTTTTATACAATCGGCCAACAAAATTAGCAAAACATGATATCGATGCAGCCTTAAAAATATATTTTAATTTTTCGTCTCAGAGATTTGTCGGTGTGTCGCATAGCAACGCAAAGCAAATGTACAACGAAAACTATCCACGTCGCATGGCAAAGTAAAACAAATAAAATTTGTTGGTAATTCAAATGGAAGTATGCGGTTGTCATGTAGAATAAAGTAAATTCTGGTAGAAACAATAATATGTTTTCCTTAAATTGATTTTATATTATTTTATTAAAGTAAATAATTTTGCTTTTATATTTTCCGTGATTTTTTAAAATTAATGAAAGTGTAAACATAATTAATTAAATATTTTTATTTCTTTTCGTTGTTTCTATAAATCTTTTTCTAAAAATTATATTTTTTATAAACCTTGGTAGTCGTAGTAGGTAATTTTGTGGTACGCGTACATGGATGAGACTTTGATTTCTTATCTCAGAGGTTTATTGGTGTATTGTATAGCAACGTAAAACAATTATACATTGGCTACTGTACGCGTTGCATGGAAATAAAAATAATATGTGGTTAAATCAAGTGAAAGTGTTAATCAAATAAAGTAAATAATTTTGCTATTGCTTGTACGTGATTTTTAAAATAAATTAAAGTTGTAAAAATTGCTAATTTCTTTAGAACTTTGATCTCGAGTCTCAGATATTATAGGTATGTATCAGTTGAGTAATTCTAAACCGTGTAGAAAATAGATGCTCCAAAGAATTACTGTTCGCTTCTCGTTCAACTCTATAACCACTGTCCATTACGCGCTTTCTAGATAAGTTTCCTAGATAAGTCTCATTCGTGTATATGTAACCACAATAAAACTCTACGGTCAACGATCTAGGTTTCATGGATGAAATTAAGTTCGCTACCATATTCCCCACTTGTTGGTCGGTTATCTAAGTGATGTGTTTGTAAAACATTCTGAATATTAATCTAGAGGAGTTAATTGGATTGGCAAAGTTAATCTCGAGCAGAACGAGTTACTTAGACGAGGGACGTTATTGAATTTTAAACTTAAAATGGAGAAGAGGCATTTAATCTCATTGTTGATACGGCTTGGCTACAAAAAGTTTTGTGTGGGGGTGGTATTGTATTTAGATTGAAAAGTTAACAAAGAAAAATACTCGAGAGATAATTTTAATTACGTAAACTTAAGGAATAATATTAAAAAGTTTTTATTTCACTAAAGGGTTGAAAGGATAAACTGATTTCCAATTATTATTTATTTTGTTTTATTATTTTAAATATTAAATGTACATACAAATTTCAGTAAAGTGATAAATACAACCTGATAAACCGATTCTTTATATTAATATAGTGAGTAGAATTGGAGGAATATATGTTTTTTTTAATAATAATCCTAATTTAAGGGTTAGATTTAGATAAACGCTTCACAATTCACACGTTAGTTTTAATATTTTGATTTTATGTAGAAATAAGATAGCTTTCCCGGAAAAGAGACAATAAAATTTATTATATCAAAGCATCGTGTGCTGTTGGGTGTGGGGTAAGAATTTTTCCTACTACGGGAAAAAAATAATCATAATAACATTACAGAACACACTTTTATGGCAGTATAATAAATTTTTATACGATACAAAAAATATCCAAAGAAGAGAATTTAATGGGCTCTTTTACGATAGTATTGCCTTAGTAAGTTAAATGATTTCACAAAGAATCGTTAACATCTGAGAATTCGTATGTAAGTAAAAATATTGTAAAAATAAATTTTATTTAAACGATATGGGGATTAATTTTATTGGAAGAATTATTTAAAGTCTCCGAACGAGGTTCCTGAACAGTCTGAATCACATATTTTGCTAAGCGAAAATAAATATATTTTGTATAGTAGAAATCAAACCAAGAGTAGTGACCGTAGTCCAGAATAATATTTCGTAAAACGTATTTTTAACCATAATATGTTCCGTGGCTCACAGATAAGACGCCACCTAAAATATATTTGATAATTTTTTGTAAATAAAGTGGTTCGTATTTTAGTTAAATTAAAATGGCAGTCCAGCGATTTGATTCCGCGCTTCCAGATTTCTGATTTTTGTATCTGGATATTTACGATTGTTATATTACGATTAAGGTATACAACATCATACGTTGGCACATGATATGCGTACTTGCGTTTCTACGGTAATATAATATAATATAAAATTTAGAGCAAAACTTTTTATAGTAAAGTAATATGACCAGTGGTCCGAGATGCAGGAAATATTTGATGGAATCGTTAATTTTTTGTACATAATGAAAAGTTATAGATATAAGATTTTGCGGTCCATCTATGATTTCGTATTTGTTGGACGAACGTTAAGAAGAAGAAGACTGTTAAGAGCCTGTTGCCGTTGAATGAATTGGACTGAATACCGCAGAATACCAAGATTGACGATGCTCGATTCAAGCTGGATTACCATTGAAGAAAATTAATGAATTATATTGCACTAATAATAAGTTGCAAGTAATACTGAATATATTGCATATATACGTATTTAATTTTAAGTTTTCGCGAGCCCTATGTGATGTTGAAAATTAGCGAATATTTGTTAAAAAAATACTATTATTTAAGAGATTAATTTTGAATTTAGAAGAAATCGTGATCACTGAAAGCCTGTATGATAATATAAATAAATGCTCTATAATATTTCTCAACTGTAAAAATGTTATTGATACCATATCTTCCGTATTGCAAACTTCATAAAAATGGAGAAAACTAGGTACCATAGACCTAACTTGGAAGAGACACCAGTTTAATATACATGTATATGTTTAATATTTACCCAAATTATTAATTGTCTAACAAATAATTACCTAACTGAGATAATTGAGTTTCGTTTGATTGCGTTATGTGAGAAATGTTATGTAAATGGTAATCACATTTATAATTATTCAGATATGTATATAAACCTACATTGCGCACACATATATATTGTACCGATATAAATACGTTAGTATAATTAAATTATTTAAAATCATTTAAATAATTCGGTTAAAATAGTTTTTTGTAAAAGTAAAAGTTTTTTGTTACTAAACGGTGAATATTATGTTCCAGGCCGATTTTATTTGACTGCTATTTTGATTTGGAATACATTTAGCAGTTTATATTTAGTAATTGTAGATAATAGTTAATTACAATTTATTATAAAGTACCTAACGTCTTAGTAACGTGTTAAAGTTATTAAAACATTTTATCTAAATAATAATGGCAATTCTGTAACCATCAATGGTGATTGCTATCGTTACATGTTTAAAAATTTATTGGTGGCTCAATCGGGTTGATTGGGCCTGCAAAACGTGTGATTTCGACAGGACGATGCCATCTCATACACAGCTAGAGCCTTAAAATATTCGTGATTTCAACTATTCGAATATCGATTAGTTAATGATAATATATTAGAATATTCGAATATATTCGTAAAATTTTGAAGAAAGGAATAATTTACTTCGGATACAGAAATATTTCAAATGTTTCTCCAAAAATGTAAGATTCGTGATTAATAATTTGCAGAACTCGAACTCTTCGTGGAGATAAAGAGGAGTCAGTATTCTCTCGATAACTGACAAAATTTTAGATATTTTTATAATTTCATTATACACACCCCACGTGCAAGTTTATTTTTATTATTTTGTTTATAACTTCTTGTTAGTCGACTCAAGTATTTATGAAAGCTAAATACTAAAGAATAATAGAAAGCTGACTCCATCGTTGACAAAACAGTGTATTATAAGTGCTTGTTGTCATAAAACCATAAAGATAAGCAGAAGACTTAAAAAAAAAGTCAAATGCAAAAGATGTCCAACAAAGGCGCTTACATCTTTATTGTCCGACTTCCATATAGCCGATAGCGGTATTTCTGGAGAAAAAAATCGTATACCTGAATGAATGAATGAATGAATGAATGAATGCTTGCGTATGACTTCCAGAGTTCGTAAACCTTTGTTTCGTTTAGAAAAATATTAAAAATCTAATGATATAAATATGAGCGAATACTTTTTAAAATATTCGAATAACGAATACTTAAAACAAACGAATATATTCGGGGTTCGAATATTTGAATATTCGGATTGGAGGCTGTGTGACACAGTTCAAGGCTGTGTGAAATATTTTTCCCGGCCGCGTAATATCAAAAAGTGGTGATATCGATTGGTCTCCTCGATCATCTCATTTGATGGCTCCGGACTATTTTTGTGACAGTACTTGTACAATTTTGATGCTACAGGATTTGAAATGAATTTGCTGAAATAACATGCGAAGTGCGCGAGAATATTATGTGAAAAATATGGTTAATAGAGCACGCATTTATACCACTGCCAGAGGTGACTATTAGGCCAATGTCACATTTGATAAATAATTGTAATATACCACGCAATTGATAAATAATAACCAAATTAAAAAAATGTGTTTTATTTTGTAGTTATTTAAAAACAACATTGGCCTGGAACATATTATTCACCTTGTGAATAATGTATTTTTCGTGCTATTAACATTATACCAACAACATATGTACGTGAAATTGTTCTACAAAATGAAATATTGCTGTAGTACTTATCAAGTCTAAACGATTCGCTGTTTCTAAGAAATAAAATCGTTGGCACATAAAATTGTAAACCCACAAATAGACAGTCATAAAAAAATATGTTACAATAAAACAAATAAAAATATTTGTGTGTTTTTTTTCACTATCGTAAAATATTTTTATATTTATCAATGCTTTTATTTTATATTTATCAATGCCAATTAATATTCATGTACATTAAGCTGTAGGTGACAGCGGTTCAAATTCACCGTCGTTCTCAGCCGGCATCAACACCAACGACTTCTGCATTCAATACTTATCCGGCAGCAAAGTGCTACCGACACAGTCTGGCCCGATCGCTCACCGACGACTCACCATCCATTCCGCTGGCCCGCCACGGCGCTCGAGGCCGACGGGACCGACACCGAATACCGCCGATTCGGTCCAATATTCTTCAACCTATACGCTTCGCATTTCTAACTTCTCTATATTTCATTTTTACACGTATATCTTCTGTACTCTCTGTTCTATCCTCTGTCACAATAAATAACTCTACACCCAACTACACGTTCCATTCATTCTCACCACCTACCCCCACAAATACATATTTTTTTTAGAGGTTTGTTTTTTGAATTGACAATACTTTTTCCAGCGACAGCCAATTAGACAGCTGATAGCTGATTTGTGCTTAGTTTAGTTTTCCATATCACCATGAATAGACTTGCTCCAGAACAACGCTTGCAAATTGAATAAATTTGTTTCGAAAATCGTAGTTCAATTCGCGAAACTTACCGTGCGATACTTCCATTTTACTGACGACATAATTGTACATCCTAGGAAGTAATTCGAATAATCATGAATCGTTTTCGCACCACGCATACTCTAATTAATAATATGCATCTGCAGAGATATCGTACAGTGGCCACCGAAGAAGCTGTTGCTACAGTGGAGCGTAATATTTAGGAAGACCCAAACGATGCCGGTCAGAATGTTACAGTAAATGGAAAGCGCTATAAATCCATGATTACTGACTTTTTCGTTCTCCAATTGAATTGCATTAATATGGAAGAACTATGGGTTCAACAAGATGGTGCAACATGCAATACAGTGCACGCCACAATCAATTTATTGAAAGAAACATTCCATGAGCACATAATTTCGCGTAATGGACCTGTGAATTGGCCTCCAAAATCGTGCGATTTAGCATCTTTGAATTATTTTCTGTAGCAGAATATGATGTCTCTAGTCTACGCCGATAAACCACAGACGTTAGACGAATTGGATGTCAATGTTTTTCGTGTTATCGCCGATATACGTCTCCAGCTGTTCCAAAAAGTGGTCGAAAATTGGACATCCAGATCTTGTTTAATTTGAACTACCCGCGATATCCATATGCGCGAAATCATATTTAGACACTAATAGCATAAAATATAAAATTCTAATATAGCTAATACCATGGCCATTACCACAATTTTTATGTTTTATTTCATTTTAAAGTTGTATACCTCTAAAAAAACACACCTTTATAATATATTGTTGATGAGAAAAATAGACATAGAATAGGAAAATAAAATTACGATAAATACAGAACGGTTTAAATATGTATCCGAATCAATTGGAGTAGCTTGTTGGTGTAGTGGTCAAGACGTTGGCCTAGTGATCTAGTGGTCGGGGGTTCGCGCCTCGTTCCAGGACACCAGCAAGTTTGTCCTATTTTCATAGCACAAGCATTTAGCTTAGTTTGAAAATAGTAAGAATATTGATGTGACATGTATTCCGTGTATGCATCTCTATTTAAAAAAATAAAAAAGTTACACTAATTTCTTAATACATCGTCAAAATATTTCATTTATATTTGAGGATACTAGTTGCAATGTCAGCAACCTCCACATATTTTTATTTGGAGAAAATCAATTTGCAATTTTCATTATGAATGATAATTCCTATAATCTGGTTTAAATACAACACCTTCTTCCAAAAACAAACTAGTTCCCACACTGGTGGCAATTAAAATTTTAGTAGAGAAAACTGCTGTTAGTCGAATCCTAATATAATTGGCGGCGGGCAAAAGGAGCTGATTTTGTATAGTACACCGATTTTGAATGACGACTTTAGATCAAAAAGAGCTAAGTTTATTTTTTAATAAATTAATGCAATGCGTAAAAACTATATGAGAAAACAACTGCATTAAAAGTTAGAAAAAAAAAATAGAGGTTGCTGATTTTGTAACTACTACTCTCATTGAAATTTTATGTCGAAATTTTGTTAATTATGTATACCTACTCACAATGTATATATGTTTAATGCCTAGATGAATACCTTTATATTTATTTCCCTTATCATTCTCCTAGTTAACTTATTAATTCCTCTCATTCTAGATGAAAATGGCGCCCGTACAGGAATAAGTTCCCGCCCGCCAATCACGAGCGCTCCTCCAAAGTTGCCGGGTAAGTTATTCACCGATCATGTTGGCCTGTTAGTCAGGTGACAGGCACACGACGGCATCCCTGTTCCGGCCATTAAAGTTTCTTTAAATATTCAGAAGGCGAGGCAAAAATAATAATACTTAATCTCTTCTAGAAATAAAAAATACGCAGGTACATGCATGAGCGATCAAATTATACGGATTAATACAAGCAGAGAAAATAGACCAGCACTTCTTTACCTTCCTTTACTTAACATTGGCAGCTCTTTACACTTTTAATGTTTTTAATCTGTAATTTAATCGATTTAGTCACAAGGCTCATCAGTCCGACAATCTTTTCATTTGTCCTGCCAGAACCATATTAATGTACAGTATGTCCCAAATGTATTTTTCATTATGGTTCATTTACTGCACTAGCGTAACGAGACGGAGAGGGGCGGGAGTATGCCGATCGCTAGCCGTGTCCTTGGGAATTTAGTCGCTATGGAACGTGTTCGTTTTCGTGTCGCTATGAACCAGGTGTTCGTGAAATTTTCCCTGGAAAATTGATATCCCGACGAGGTGATATAAACTAGCCTCCACGTAGCCTCGACTTGACACCAATTGACTTTTTTCCTATGGGGCTACCTTAAGTCAAAGGTGTACAGTAACAATCCTCTCTCTCTCTCTCTCTCTAGACCAATAAAAAGAAAATATTTGAGAAGAAATGGCAGTGATCACGGAGAATACGTGCTTTCTCAGCAGTTCTCAGAAATTTTTCTCCCGTTTAGAAGAGTGCCAGCGAAGTAACGGATCACATTTAGTAAACATAATTTTTAAGAGATAAATTCCCTGAGACCGTGCTTAAATGCAAAATATTTTATTTTTTATTAAACCCACCCATTTTTTTATTATAAAAAAGACTTGAAACATTTTGTATATACTTATTTATACAATGCTACAATACATTTTGCATGGTTACTCTTTAGGACTCTGTACAAAATACAGGCATAATTCCCTGTCCCTTTGGACGTCCAACCCTCTCTTCTATATAAATGTATTTTATACTGAATGCCATCTACTCCAAATTATGCACAGTTTCACTTTAGAACCCTGCGTAAAACATGGAGTCTCAATCGTTGCGGATGGCCAGGTTCCTATTGATGTATATGAGCAACGTACGTCCAAATGTAATCCTGGCATGTGTCTCAATTTTTTATTTTTTATTACACCTTTGCACATAATAAAAGTAAACGTAGAAATATATAACTCATTTTTATGTCAACTATTATTGACATAAAGACGCTGTGTACATATAAGTATTATATGTTACACGAACACTGTGCAATCCAAAAACGAAATTGAGCCCTATGCCTTTGGCGTAATAATTTTATATTTCCATACGAATAGTATGAACTTAAAACTTTATGATACTAGGTTTACAGATCGGTACATTATTTCGACCTTGTTATTTTGTATTGCACAAATATTAACATGGTTTTTTATATTGTGTTTAATGGCTTTCTGGTATTGAGAATCATTTTTTATATAAAGTATAATATATAATAATATTTTAGTATAGAGATCTGTGAGTGATATTATACTATTCGTAATTACTATTCTTACCTGTAAAACTGCGTTTAACATTCAGTTCAAATATCTATTTTATTTATACTTACATACGTATTTTCTTTATTGAGTATAGTATTTCTTTATAAAACCTATTAAGGCTTCCCTTTCAAAAATAATTTATATTACCGCGTTTTCTACTAAAATATGTGTTTTTATTATTCATTTATTTCAGAAGTTATACAAATTTTTTTTTTTTTTTTTGAACTATTACTTAGATAAGACTTTTAAATTAATGTAAAATTAATAAACTGAATGTTATTTTCAATAATTAGGAAAATACGAGCATTATACGAAAGATCGCGACCATTCAATTTATTTTCCACGTGCCACCAAATTGTCTTAATTAAAAAAATTCTTGCATATAAGAAATCTATTTTCTTATAATCTAAAGCCAAAATTACGTAAACAAATCTGAATCGAAACAAATTAACAAAAAGTTAAAAATGAATAGAGTTATAAACCATTTAATTTGTAGTACATATGATCAATTTTCGACGTTTTTTAAACACATGTTAGTTAATACAAGTTATTTAATGGCATGCCCAGGTAAACCAGATACTGGAAGATGGTATAATTAGAAGCCAAAATAACTGGCGTGCTTGTATAAGAAGATGTATGAATGTTGATGACGCGAGAAGTGTGTGTCAGGACAGAAAAGTGTGGTGTTCTATACTTGTATTTTCTTAATTATACCAAATAACATTCAGTTTATTAATTTTACATTAATGTAAAAGTCCTATCTAAGTAATAGTTTTAAAAAAGTCAAATCTAGTGTACAACTTCTGATATAAATGAATAATAAAAACTCACATTTTCGTAAAAAACGCGGATATATGAATTACTTTTGAAAGCACGCCCTTAAGTCCTTCATTGTTGAAAATGATGAGTGAACCAGAACATAACGAAATACCTAGGACTCAGCATAGATACGATACCTCAAATGGATTATACATGTAGAGAGAATAATTGAATTAAAGATCAAACAGACTGGCTTGTTCCACAGAATACACTAATGCATACTAAACTATATAAATATATGAGGTTATGTCAAGAGTCAAGTAGGACACACGATACTGTTCTGGTAAACCGGAAATAAAATAAACTTAAGAATACAATAGAATATTGAAAATGATTTGCAATCTGAACTATTTGATATCGACTGAAACAGTCTATCAAACAATACAGCTGCTCAATATCAATAATATAACAAAGATTGAAACTCTAAAACTTATACACAAGTTTAATACTACCGCATCAATACAGCTAGAATAAAGAGAGATTAATCGTTAATTAATCGCAAAGGATTACAATTATGTAGTGACTTATAATAGATAAAATGATTAATTAAAAAAAATAAGTGACAAATATACTCAGATATACAAAGACGTAAAAAACATAAATAACCAATTTTTTAAAAATTTCTTAATGTCATCATTTACATTTTCATCTATTTTCTATCCACTGGTTGATGAAGGCCTCCCCAAGTGTCTCGTGCTTTCTCTCTTCATTATTATTTGTTGCTACGTACTTCCGCAGAATTTGATGATTTCATCTGTCCAGCGAGTTTTAAAAGGAATTTTAGTGCATAATGAAGGGTTTTAATGTTATACGCATTTTTGTTATTTTTTATAGCTCTTTAAAAAAAAAAATGCTTGTCTTCATGTTCTCAATATATCTATTTTTAGTAGAAGTATTTTTTCAAGTATTTTTTTAAAGTGTAAATAAATTCAACAAATTTCAGATTTTTTTTCTCTCTCGTCGAAGTGAAATCTCTTTGTTCGGTGTTTTGCTCAATTCAATGTTCTCTTTTCATTGTATGAGACATCGATTTACATGCCCTCCGGGAGGTGATTTGGAACTGGTGGTTGACTGAAAACCAATCAAAGTTCTCGGATGCTTTAAATACTGTACCTGTACACTCTGAACGAGATGAGCGAGATTTAGTTTCTCGAAAACAGCGGGGATCAAATCAACTTATAAAGTGTATCTAAAAGGAGATGTTTCTGTCAAAATATCTTTAAAACTTTTTATGCTTTTAAAATATTTAAGCAATTAATTGGATAGCTCTTTATAATTTTTTCATGCTTATTAGTACTTTGGATACTGTGACGAAAAAATCTAAGCGAAATGTATTTACCTATCAGCGAGCCTTTGAAAATCAGTTTACAAACATTTATAAATCTAAATATTATATAAACATGAGAACATAACTTCTCCTTAACTTTGAACATTTTATCAAGTGATTCAATCCAAAACATCTGCTTTTATAATACCGTCAAGAAAATTCCCCGCCCTGGGCAATTTTACAAAGCTTTTTATCGTAATAACTTTTTTATGCATAATAATAATTAATCTTTAAAATTTTCCGCCAGAGGAAATTTTACGACGCGAAATGAGAAAAGAATCTGATTGTTGCGCACATGTCCCGAGTGCCGAGTGAAGAATATCAAAACGTGATTACCGAGATGTCAGAACAGGGTAGACTGGGCGGGCTTCAAAGTAAATTTAATTATGATTGAAAGGGTGTTTGTTTGTGGGGTATGTTCACATTCTCATTAAAAGGAAAAACTCTTTTATTTTTCATTTTGTTTTTGTGACGCGACAGATATTGAGTGTATATAAAAATTGATTTGAACTTTTTTACAAACAATATTTTGACTGGTGAAAGTGTTGATGGGTGCCATGCACGTAAAATTAACCATTACATATTCTGGCAGTGTTCTGGCGCTGTGTGTGTTTATATATTTTAATTGATAGTAGTCAAATTGGTCTATTTGTTGGATTACTGCATTTTTTGCAAAGATCACCAACAAGTATGCATTGAAGACAATAGAATTTGTTTTTCCGACAATAAAAAATAAACTGCCTGGGCCTTTACAAAAGAGCACGCTTTCTCCTAATTTTGAAGAAATCATTAAAAAATGACTCATAGAAAATAATCTGCTTTACCTGTAAGAATGATATGCATTGTATAAACGGCGAGTGATTAATTGTTATGTTTCTGAGCTTATTAAATGTAACAAATTGATATATGTTTTTTGGGTAGTTAAAAAAAAAAAATTTCCACGCAAATTACCTAACTACCTTACCATCACACCATTTTTCCGCGCTAAACAGCGTGTAGGAAGTGAGGATAGAGCACCCCACTCTTTTGTCCTGATATACAATTCTCACCTCATTCACAGTCATGTATGGTCATTGCTTGAACGTGCTTTCCACGCATGCCAATCGACTGTTGAAGTTTCTAACAGTACCATCTTCCAGTATCTAGTTTACCTGATCACGCCAACTCTTCCACGAACGTCGTTTCTCATGATTTAATCACGTAAACAACTCTATATTATCCTACTAACTATGCGAATATCAGATATGATAATTCCTAATTTCTTGTTACTATATCATTAATGGATTTATCACATTACGCCTGAGTGACTTCATTTAAACTGCATTCAGTCTACTTTCATATTATACCTTAGAATATATTGTCAAGTGAATTATATTTATGAGTATCTCTTTATTTTTAATGTAATATTTATTTGATGACATACATATTTTTGTTCTAACAGAGGTGAATATATTATAACATAAGACACAATTAATACTCGTGGTTTATTGTGTGGGATGGAGTAGACTTCACCTCCGATATATACAGCGTTGTCCTGGCTACTTTGCTAGAGACTGAAGTCTGTGTTAAAGTAGCCAGTTTTTTTTCGTGCTGTTGTGGTGTTATTTAAATCATCGACAAGAATAAAAAGAGAAATAAAAAAAATATATATATAAAAAATATATAGTGGGAGTGTTGTGGGATCAGTGAATTATTAGGGTAGGTATTGTATAAATTGTTAGAATGTTGGATAGACATGCTTCTGATTCATCTCTACCTTATTGGATTATATATTGGGTTCATATTTGTGTAATCTTATTGTAATTAAACAATTTCTAGTTGGTACTGAGTATGTTGTATAGTTAAGGAGCTAAGAACATGTAGAATCTTTGATAAAATGTCGTTGCTGCTCTCGGAACTGGTGTGTAGATGTTTGTTGTTTGTCTTATGTTGTGTCCATGATTTATTGCTTGGGGTGAGTTGTTGTTAGCATGAAAATATTGAACGAGTCTCAACATAAGGATTTGTCTTATATCTAGGACATTGTACTCTTTAAATATAAGATTTGATGGATATCTAAAGGGTCGACCAACTATTACCTTGAGAATTGTTTTTTTGTGCTTTTTTAGCCGACTCCAATATTGTTTTTGCTGCTCCTCTCCAAACTAAAATAGCATAATTAATTAAGGAGTAGCAGAGTGCAAAGTACACCGATCTTAAGAGTTTGTAGTTAACTATACAACGTTTCCTTTAAAAAAGTAAATTAGTTTTCTTATGCGTTTAGCTAGGTTCGATATGTTTTCTTTCCAGTTAAGATGATCATCGATCAGTACTTCCAGATGTCGAATAATTTTAACTCGTGTCAATTTTTCACATTGGCATGAAGAAGCCGTGTTCTTGTTTGTTTTGCAGTCATGTACGATGAGTGTAGGACTTTGGTGTGGTGTTGTTCTTTCATAATACAGAAACATACATATTTAGATATTTTTGTAATTAAGTGATAGGAGGTTCGTATTAAACCATTTTTTCGCCTTGTTCAAACCATCCTGTGCACGAGTATTAACTTCTTCCCAAGACATACCCTTAAAGAAAACCACGGTATCATCCGCAAAAATGATTATTTTTCCATTTTTTAAAGTCGTATTACAAAAGTCGTTAATATATACAAGAAATAATATAGGGCCTAAAATGCTTCCCTGTGGAACACCGTGTGTTGTCAATGATGGATTGCTGTATTTTTCATTATTTCGGACAATTTGACGTCTATTTGTTAAGTAGTTCTTAAACCACTTGTATGCTGTGCCCCTTACTCCTATGTTTTAAAGTTTTTTTTAGCAATTGTAGATGCGGTACGGTGTCAAATGCTTTCGCAAGATCAAAAAAAATCCCCATGCATTTATTGCCCTTGTCCAGGTTCGAGACGATATATTCCACGAGAGACATAAGGGCATCTTCTGTATTGTGTTTCGATCGGAAACCAAATTGTTGATTGAATAGAATGTTATTTACGTCTAAGAATTTGAGGAACCTCCGTTTAACAATTTTTTCTAGAATTTTTGAAAAAAACACTTCAAAAGGTCATTTTTATTCCGGTGCGAGTTTGTATATCATTTTAATGGAATTTTTTTCAGTATAAGACGTAGGACGTTACAAAATACTTAGTTAATATTCGTTGCGTATTCGTGATGATCTATTTTATGCAGCGTGCATATATTATTTACGTTTTGAATATTTTTGTTTTTAATGGTATTGGTAGGTTTATTGATTTTTACGATTGCATTTCCAAACTCCTCGTTCTCGTGGCTCATCAGTAACTACCAGATATTCTGGTGATGGTCCTTGAAATGGGATTCAAAAAGTCAGGAGGCTGTAGATATATCGTAGAATTATTTAAAAAAACAAATTATACAATTAAAGATTACAAATTTATCAGTCTATTTTAGAACATGTTTAATGGCTGAAATCCTGTAGAAGTCATATATGTTACATGTAGAATATAATCAAATCCAACATTATGCATGATGTTAAAATGCTTGATTTTGCTAGTAACAAAATTTTAAAAAATACAAACCATTAAAATGTACATTGCACATTACTTTTTTTACAAAATAAACAAGATCAGGGAATCAGCTATTAAACATATAATTATATTTAGAGAGGGATGATGTATCCGATATTTCTAACCTTTTTTAAAATCAAAGAGATATTATATTATAAAAGTTGAAGTAAATATGAGTTTATCCATATTCATTTGATATTTTGATTCTTCTATTGCGTGTATTGTTTGAAGGGAGTGTCTCGATTACTTCCTATAGAAGAATATTCCCCTGTATGGCCGCCCCCCCTGCGGTTAGATTGAGATGGAAGATATTGACGGAGGAGGAGTAAATCTGATTTGCAAGCAGCCGCTTGAAGAGGAGTGTTCCCAAAGCGAGACGAAGAACGTATTATCTCGTCCAATTTCACGAGATAGCGGCACGTTTATCAGCACGAGTTTAAATTTTTAATGTTTATAGCCTACAAACGAAGATATAGAGATATCAAAACGTGACGACGTTAAATTTTATCAAAGTGGTTCATACGAAAATTTTACATTTAAAAAGTACAAATTAAAAGAGTATCTTTGTTTATTTATTTTATTTATTAATATAGTGTTAATTTTATAAATATAGTGAAGAGTTTTATGTCATTACAGACATATATTATTGATGAATATCATCAGTTTTTGCACACATTTAAATAACAATCATTGTTTCATTCTGCATATAATTTAAAATCAACTAAATCATTTATTTATTTCTTAGCTTGATAAATATATATTTGTAATTTTATATTTTGTTTGCCGAAATTTGTTTTTTGTAATATTTTACAAACTTTTTATTTATGCAATTAATATCTTAATTATAGTAACAATATAAGGTAAAATTTATTGTCTACTCTCATAGTACAAAACAAACACATAAAACAGAAGCATGCGTAATACGTGTCACATGAATATTATTAGCTAAACGTTTGTGCTATGGAAATAAAACTATCTTGCTGATCTCCTGGAATGAGGCTTGAACCCTCGACCACTGGATCATTAGGTGAGTATCTTGACCACTAGACCAACAACCTACTCATTCCATTGTCTGGAATTCCGGATCGGGTCACTCCACTGAAAGTATTAGTATCGTAGGGTTTGATTAGGAATAAGACTAGCTTTATGGTCTCCTGGAATAATGTTAAGTGAATGTATTAACCACAAAAGCAACAAGCACGTCTACATGTAAAAGTAAACGTCACGTTTAAAATATAATATATTGATGTGGGTAAGAAGAATAATGATGTCAACAGATGATATTATGGAAAGAGTCAAATGAATATAACTAGACTAAATAAATCCAGAGGGAGGAATGAAAGAGATCTAGGTCCAGCAGTGAATTTCGACAGGTTGATAAAAATGAAAAATACCCGTGTCAAATATCAACTATTTTTCCATTCAAATAATCTAAATATAGTTGATAAGGAGTTACAATACAGAAATTACGTTTGTTCTGGAGCACATTCGTTACCATATTGAGTAAAAAAAATACATGCTACGTGTTATTAATATTCTTCTATTTTCAATCTAAACTAAGAGCTTATTAAGACTAACTTATTTATGAGTAGTATCTAAACTTCAGACAACACAAGCACGTCAAGCAAACTCTATAAGTTTACGTATAAATTTGATTATATTGGGTTATCCCATAAGTAATGCGGTTTTTTCAATTATATGAATTAAAATTCGAACGAGGGTGGTATCAACTACTTGCATTAGGTAAAATTAGTACCTGTTATAGTAGCAAGTAGTAATTAATTCTTAGTAAAAGTTTTGAATAGTTTAGAATAGAATAGAACAGTAACAGGAAGTTCGATTTTAACAGTTATTTTTTCAAAGCTATAATGCTAGTGACAAAGCTATAATGATAGCTATAATGGAAGTGACAAGGACATCATATTTTGCTTTATGAGATCAATAAAAACAATAATGCAACGGAGAGTTCGAGGAATATTAATGCAGTTATGGGGATCGGACAATAAGCGTAAGCCAGTGTCAAAGGTGGTTCCAGAAATTTTGAGTCGAAAAATACAGCCTAGGAGACGAGGCTCGTCCTGGAAAATCTGTAAAGCTCGACGAGGACGTCCTGCAAACCCTAGTAGAAAAAATCCCATCATAACTGTTAAGGAAGCTTGGATTTGGTTATTCAAATATTTATCGACACCTGCGTGCCATCTAAAAAGTCAGGAAATTGGGTCAATGCGTTCCTCAGGAACAATCAGAGTCTAATCGCGTGTAGAGTCACGCGTCACATCTCAGGAATGAACCATTTTATGGAAACGATGCCCCACCCACCATATTCGCCAGACAGTGCCCTATCTGATTATAATTTATTCCGCAACTTTCAAAAAATGGAAAAAGTATGAATTCTGTAGATGATGTCGGAACAGTACTGGAGGGGCATTCATCACGGACATGTGAATTTTGGAAGAGGAGCCTTGCAAGTCTACTAAAAAGATAGAAAAGAATTGTAGAAAATAAAAGAGAGTATATTTTAGATAAAAAAATAACTTTGTTTATCTTAATTTTGAATATAAAATATTTTGAGTATAAAAATACCGCATTATTTATGGGGTGACTTAACATGTATATTTTGTTATAAATATTTCCGGTGGTCAAATCTGTGGTCGATTGCAAGTAGGCTGGGTGTTGTAATTATTTATCTTTATCAAGATTGTAAAAATCACAAATATATTAATTTCTTCATATATTAGAATTAGAAGTTCATTAAAACTACAGCAAATATATTAATACGATTTTAAAAATATATTGTGAAATTTTTTTGGGAGGGTGTTAATGATTTATGTATGTTAGCACATTTTTAAATTATTTTATATTCCCTCAAGAAGGCGCAAATAATTATTAATAATATGATGGGCCTGGAAAAATATTTCCTCCTAGATGGTTCCTCAGTTTCAGAGAAAGAACTATTGTAATAAAAAGAAATAAAGTACTATATAGACAAAAAAAAAACCATTTTACTTGTTTCTTACATATGTATCATACCGCTTCTGCATAGAATATGTTCTTTCTTTGATTAAACCAATTCAGTGTTCATAAAATATATATAAAATATACGATACTTGCCTCGTATCGTACTATCTTTGTGCAGATGGTGTTTTTTCTTACACAATTTTTCATTTTTAGATATCTTACACGGGGAGCCTCCGATAAAATATTTTCAACGTAAAAATCTTTACGAAACTAAAAAATTATAGCATCCGTGCATTGATTATGATTTATTCTACATATTTCTTTCTCATCGGAATTTTCAAAGATTCTACATATTTGTTACAACATTATTATCTACTCAATCAAGTCTACTCGTGAATCTCTTATAAAATGTAACAATATTTTCTAAAGTTCTATTATTATTTAGTTTTGTGATACGTTTTGCATGTGAAGCCGCAAAAAAAAGTTATTCTTTGTTAAAATTTCTACAATTTAATTAATCTGTTATATAATCTATTATAAAGCACACAAAACAATTCTCAAGGTAATAATTGGTCGTCTCTTTATATATCCATCAGATCTTATATTTAAAATGAGTACAATATCCTTGATATAAGACAAATCTTTATGTTGAGACTCGTTCAATATTTCCATACTAACAACAACTCTCTCCAAGCAATAAATCATGGACACAACACAAGACAAACAACAAACATCTACACACCAGTTCCGAGAGCAACAACGACATTTTATCAAAGATTCTACATGTTCCTAGCTCCGAAACTATACAATACACTCAGTACCAACTGGAAATCGTATAATTCCTATAAGATTACACAAATATGGACCCAATATATAATTCAGTCAGGTAGAGATGAATCAGAAGCATGGATGTATACAATTATTTTACTAATAACTCACTTGTCCTACAACACTCCCACTCCATATATTTTTATTTTATTTTTACTTCTTTATTCATATTTGATTTCATTTTTATTCCAAATAACACCACAACAGCACGAAAAAAAAACTGGCTACTTTAAACACAGAATTTAGTCAAGCAAAGTAGCCAGGACAACGCTTTATATATCAGAGGTGAAGTCTACTCCATCCCACACAGTAAACTATGTATTATGTATGTTTATTATGTATCCACCTCTGTTAGTACAAAATATATATAAATAAATAAATTATGTGGGCATATATTATGTATAATATACAACTTTATGTGGCGTGGTTTTACATTACGATACACTTTCAGTTCTGAAGTCTTGAATCATGATACATTTCCATGCACGTACCTTAGTGCTGAAGAGTCGCCATGGTATTATGGCTCGATTCAATAATTTCATATTTAAAAGCAAAAAAAGCTGCATTTAAGAAACGTGCTGGTTGCGGACGATAATTTAGTCATCTGACATCAACAAGAATGAAGGAACAAAACAGAAGACGAACCGCTAATTAAACTTAATTGTTTATCTCAACCTTCCGACGGGGAATTATAATTTCATTTTGTACCGCCTTTTGACATCGAGTGCAGAATAACATTCTTTAGTTAATAATAATTCATTGGTTTATACTATTATAGGATGCTACGGATATTAACGTACAACATACGATTTTGCTGTGTGGTAATATATTAACAGTCAACGGATTTATATTCGTGGGATTCTCTATAATAAAACATAATTTAGTATTGAAATGATGGTCTAGTCGTAAAAACAAATACTTGATGCACTAATATTGCGGCTACACTAATTTGTACAATTAATATAAAATATAACCACATCGGCTTTATACAATATTTACTGCTCGACAAGATGATATCGTTAAATTGACTGGTAGGTTCGTACTCGCAGGTGATCACCAATATACACGGCTTGACCACCTTGCACCGATTGTTGGTCGTAAATCCTATCCCCACATGTCCCCAGCGTAGATTTTGGAAGGACAACAAGGAAACGGGCGTCCAAGTGAAACTTCTTCGCGTATTCTTATTTTGTGTATTTTTACTTATTTAAAACGATCGATACTATAATAATTTGTTTTTTAGAATTGATTTTTATTTGTTTTTTCAGACCGATGAAAAAATAATTGATTTTTAAAAATCAGTTCTTTAGATCTCAATAAACAGCGCGGTGAAAGAAATTTAACATTGTTTTTTTATAAGTCGAGCTGAAACAGTTTATCCGTCATTATTAACGATTTAAAAAGTTTCAATAATATTATTAGAATTCACAGCACTCGAAACGATAACGCGTCATGCGCTCCACTTTCGCTCGGGACACATTTATGCGAATAAAATATTATATTTTGTGACGCATTTTTGTCTCCACTGATGAGTTTTTTATAGTGGCATCGGCAAAGAAGTTTGGCTTCAAAATGGTTTAAGGTAGTGGTTCCCTAAGTGTACGTGGCGACACCCCGGGGTAGTACTTCAGAACAAAATTACAACTATATAAAAAAAAGGAAATGAAGACTGTAGTAAAGATTGTTGTCGTATGCTGTAGTTCCAATGAAGTTGATTTTTTTCTCGACTTCAAATCTGTAAGAGCATTTATTACACCTTATCAACTGGTTTGAACAATACTTTCAAATACATAATATCGACAAGTCCACACAAGTACACAGAGAGACCAAAACACATTCGCGTGGTGCGCTGTGGAAAAATCCCAAACTGAAAATGTTTGAAAACCGCCGGTTTAAGGTATCCCTTACGACATCTGAACAATGGATGTAATAATCTTGACTGATATTATTTATTTCATGAAACATACGAGGATCAGGATGTTTTAAAATCAAATTAGTGTCTCCATTAATATTAATATTTTTCATTAAAAGTTTGAAGGAAAAACGTTAATCTACGCAAGCTGTTACCAACTCGGTCTTCAAGTATTGGCGACTGATTTGTTTGATCAGAGCCCCGCCAGATCGAATTATAACTCAATCAATCTTTCCCTCTAGAGAGGAGCGACGCAAGGGAGCCTTTCGCAGTTTCTTGTTTTACCAACCTGATTGGGTAACGATGTTGGCTAATCTAACGTGACCCCAGCTCGTAAAACAGTGTAAAACCTGACAAAAATAATTTCCTTACGAAATATGCTATCTACCTGGAATTCCAGAAGCTTCGAAGGCAATCTGCATGGTTCCGCAATATCACACAAATAAATTTATTACCAAAAAAAGGGAGGTAGTCTAACCAATCAGCTTAACCAATTAACGCAAATATGATATTTCTGGATCAGTATTCTGCGACAATGCGTTAACCTTAAAATTTAAAAAAAAATGAGGTTTAATTAGATTCTTAAAAGAAAAGTTATATTTTTCATATGTAAAAAAATTAAGCAGCTTAAGCATTTACGAACCACAATAAGTTAGCCAATAATCGTCCAAAATAATAAAACTATAAATCTTTCACGTCAAATAATCTTAGTTTAGGTTGAGTAAGAAGACTATTCATCTGATTATGTCTTTGTTTTAAGGCCTTGCGCGCATTGCGGTTTTTTATCGCAATGTACAAAACCGCGCACCATCACGCACTGCGATTATAAACAGCGTATTTTCAGTTTAGTATCAAAATGGGCTTCTGAACGACAGCTTGTTGTGCTGTATCTCTGGTTAACAGAAATAGAAAATAAAGCTGAAATCATAAATACTGGGTTCACCCTTTGACCAATGATACCAAAAGGGTTATTTCTATAAACTGTACCATAATAATAATTATGCACATATGAATAATTATGCTATTAACTCGCCAATATCGCGGATGCATCGTATTAGTAACAAGTTGAATTTCTTTGACATTTTTCGTTGCAGGAGCATACCTCAACTGGAGAAATATTTACACGTAAATTAACTTTGTTTTTATTTATTTTTTTATATTATATTTAAAGTGTTATATTGAAATGTTAATTAAAAACGTACTGTTATATTAAATTTTGTATTCTTATGTAAAAGCCCACAAGGTCGTTGAAGGAAATACAAAATAATAAAATATGAGAGAACATCTCGATAAGTTTTTAAAATTATTATAGAATGTCAAAAAATAGTTTTAACAAACTTTTAGTATCCATATATTACGTTCTAGGAGATAACACTTTTCAAATCAATATCACCAAAATAACGTTTATGTGTTACTATGAGGTTAGAAAATAACAACTTATTATGCATGCTAGGCCTAATTCAATACCATTTATACTATCTTATATAATAACAATTGTATTAATCTATCCGCGATTCTTACAATATTCACCAAAAATGTCATTCTCATGTCAGTTTTGACAACTATTGTGTCTGTGTTAATATCCTGGTTAAGATGTATAATTGTAAGTAGATTTAAAAGAAAGAAACGTTACTTTGGTGTATTTTTTTTTTAATTGAACATATGTTTGTGTAAAATTATGTAAACTCATAATAAATGTTATAAAAAAAGAAAACATTTAAGTATGTAATCTTAACCTAGAGATGTTAAAACACGTTCGACATACATACACAAGACACACGATGTCGCAGTTTTGGTATTTTTCTTACTGGCAATGACACTAACATAGTATACATCATCATTAAAAACGTGCCAAGGATAAATCATTTTCAAAAATTAGCTGTGGTGACACCTGTTTATTTAATTATCTATCAAAGAACAAAATGTTCTTTAAAAATAGCGACTTTATTAGTAAATTGAATTTAAAATAAATTAAGATACATCACATAGAAAAATACACAGAAAAAATCTATCTGTCGAAAAAATATATCTCCGGGACTCAAATCCAGTGCTTTCCTACTATATAAAGTTATATATCCAGTACAATTACCAACAATATAAAGTTCCGAGTTCGAATCCTATTGTGGACACTATATTTTTGATAGAATTTATCTAATATTATAGCACAAACAAAATTTCATTAAAAATTATTTTTTTGAATTTAGTATGTATAACACAATAATAACGTAGGTACTTATTTATATAATATAGTAAATTACGAAAAGTTTTAACTGAAATTTTTGAATTTTAAAAGAAAGCTAACGCGTTATGGCTTGACATTATAATTAATAATAATAGGTATATTATAACTTTATACTAATTAAGTGGTTTAAAACAAAATATTACATTATTATTTAATTATATCATATTTGAGTTTCAAAATGATGAATATTATAGTCGTCGTCATATAAAATTGTGTTTTTATATATATCTAATATTATTCGAAGTGTTTCAAATATTAGAAATCAGAACGATGCATAGGATCGAATAATAAAATCGAATTGAAATACAATCAGAATGGAAAAAAGTTTTTTGTATTTGATATTTTCCATATCACCCTGTACAAGCTCACTTATGGACGTTATCCGTGTTTAAATGTATTTTTTTGTTTCATTATCTAATAGTGCCTACCTAATAGGATGGATTAGACAAATTTCTCTATAAGTTGTAGATGTCGGTTAATAAGACAAAAATATGACGTCAGCTATACCGGAATCTTTATTGCCGACACGAGTGCGATGGATACATATATTAAAACAGATAGATAGAGATAGTAAGTGGTATTATTTCGACATGACATTTCAATACTACATTATTTTCCTTTCTTGCAATCCATGAATAGGTAAATACGAAACCTTTCATAATGAATGAGGAAATAATGAGACACGAGATACTTGTCTAAAAATAGATCCTTTGTATAATATTTAATTCAAACAGAGATTAGCAGTGAATTACCTGGTATGAGAAATTATCCAATACGATACATTTTTGTGAATTGTTATTGTTTACACAAGGAGGTGGTGAAACGAAATGTAAGGGTGGTAGGAATTTGTTATTGGGATAGGACAGTAAACGTTCAAGGACCAACAAGGAAGCACGAATTAACTTCTTCGCCGATTCGCACGAATACCTGTGTATCACTTACAGTAGTAATTGTAATATTCGGCACGCACAACCAGAAACCGAGTATACAATAATAATTCATGTCAGTGTGACGAGTTTGTAGAATGACATTCATACTTCTTGACAGTTTAAAGTCATAGATAACACAAAAAAAGTCGTACTCTAAGGTATAGGGTATTGGGGAAGGGGAAACAGATGGGTCAACCTAAATAAGCATACACACACGCGCACGGAGACTGGTGATCTGGTACTGTCATAAACACCGAACAGTTATATTAAGCAAGTGATTTATTGCGGTTATCAGCCTTTTTCTATCCACTTTTAAAAAAAGGCCTCCCCAAGTATTTCCCACTATTCTCTCCTGATGTCTCCATTGCTATTCGCTGTCATGTATTTTCGTAGAGTTTGATGATTTCATCAGTCCAGCGTGTTTAGGGGAAAATATATATAATGTTCAATGTGCGTATTTGTAAAAATGTTGACGAATCAGAAGGATGTGCTTTAGCTTGAGTAAATGAATGCCACATTATATTTCACCCATTCGTTGCATGTTTGTTTGAATTATAATGCGGAGTGTGCGTGCGGGTGTATATGTGTGCCAGAGCAGATTGAACAATAAAATTAATGCTTTTTGATGCTTTAAATATGATTAAGTTATGTTTGTTAGTAAACTAGTCGAGAAGATGGCTGCGAGAGAAATGACGACACGCTAGGACCGGCACGTTGTGTTGTTGTCTGTTGGGGGTCGGTACCAGGCGTATTTTTAAGGTTGATGAGAGCCCCTTTCAGCCAATTTTTTTTGACATGCTTCCTGCGATATACGTATAATACGATTATCGACATATTTAATCTGGGTTCCATTAATATTTATTTTAACGGCAAGTAAATGTGTTTTTGTGATAACCCTACAGAACTTTTCTCTGTGTTTTAATTGTCAGAAATTTTCAACTCTACGCCAGACATCGTATCAATATCAATTAACGTGGGATTGACAGTCCTAAATGCGTACAGCGATTTTTGGTTCGTTATTTTAAATTATATACAATTGTGCGAGTGTGTTTGATTTGTGAAGTTTAAAATATTTTAAAAAGCTAATTAATTATGTGGTAATATGAATAATTTTCACATATCTAGAGACTTAATTGATTTTTTATTAATGTTATTTATTGTCATTCAACATTAAAGAACAACATTGCATTAAACCAATCTAAAAAAAAAACTTAATGTAAAAAAACAGATCGAAAAATTATTTTGTTTTCATTCAGTAAGATGAAAAGGCAATGATTATATTTAATAGGTATTTTGGTACATAAAGTTAAAACAATATAATATATCAAATGTGAGCATGAGATGAGTTAATTATCTTTCTTTTCGTAGAAGATTTATTTAATATTGAATAAGTTTTTATTAATAAATATCGATACATAAAGTATTTTTATAAATAAACGTTTGTATTTTTAATACGCGCCTCACTGAGCTTCGCTGGTGGTTAATATTTTACAATATTGATGGATAGAAGTGAAACGAATTGATTTTATATAGGTATAGATACTAATTAAAACAAAAACAATGAATTATTTTAAGTAATTATTTCTAAATAATTATTTATAAATGAATTATTCATAAGTATAAATAGATTACTGGATTATAAGGGAGAATACATTCTTCTTGTGACGTTGTAATTATTCAGAACATAGGTAATTGAGATTCCGTAAAAATAAGATAAATGGTTCTTTCAAATAATGGAACGATTAAATATATTAATATTAAAAAGGTAACATACAGGTTCGACAATTTGTCGCTAAAAATATTGTTGCTGTAGCACAGTTAGATAATGCACCTTCCCCCGTTTGGAAAGAGATCCAGGTTCGAATTCTGATGGCGCTACAATAATATTTTTTGATAAAATTGACTTTATATGTATATCTTTTTAATTAATAAATTTAATTCATATTTAACAATACTGGATAGTTAATCCCTTAGTTTTATGTAAATATAATAATATAACGTTTCAGTTTCTGCTGCTACCGGAACCTATCTGCTGGTAAACTGCTCTCCCATCTGGGCTTTATCGGCCTTATTAGCTCCGTCAGAATTGTTCTGTACATCACTTCAGTGGTCCGTGATTTTACAATCAATTGATTATAAATTTACGTTTAGTTATAGATATGATTAAGCCAAATTTATTATTTTTAATTGTGTTCTTATTATTTCCACGTGATTATTATTTCCACTTATTATTTCCACGTGATTATTATTTCCACTTATTATTTCCACATCATTATTTTTTCCACTTAATATTTCCACGTGATTATTTTAAAGCAGTGTTTATTTTTATTTGCCGAAAATATTTTTACAATTTAGTTCCAATGATAATACATTGATAATTATGCATAAACTGTTTGTGTTTTACTGTTTAATTTTGCAGAACTCAAATTAAATTACATTAGTTTTAATATTGTACCTAATTTTACTCAATTATAATTTTTATTTATTATTTACGATTTTAATTTGGGTACAAATATGATATGTCAATAGTTTTTCGTATTTTTTTTTCAATTATATAAAAAAGTGAAGTTTATTATAATAAAAATAATAAAAAATTTCCTCTTTCTCTCTTTTCTGTGACTATTTCTTTACTTCATACGTTTTTTCTTTATTTGTTTCTGATAGTAATTAATTAAATTTCTTTTCTGTTAAATTACATAATATATTAACATTTATAAACTAATAGTATAATCGTGATTGAATAATTGTGATAAATTAATATTATTTTTCATATCATTTATTAACGTAAAATATGACGAAGAAGTATTAAAAGGTCACTAAATCTAATTAAGTTATATGAATTTACAGCACTTAAAAATACATATTATCCCAAATTTAGCGAATCACACTTAAAAATATCACACTTAAAACAAAACTGGCGTATCACATTTACAATACATATTATCCCAATACTAGCGCTTCATTATCATATAATATACACCACAGACCAAGTAGTGATATTTTGTTGACAATGTATAAATTAATTTAATTAAGGTAATTTAGGCTTTACTTCGTTTGTCATCTTCAGTATCCTAAGTCTGACGTTTCCTGTAGACTAAAATGAACATGCATTGTATAAGAGTTTGTAAAGATGTTAAATCTACAAACAAGCTACTCAGAAGTAGGTTGAATATTTAACATAAGATTTATTTAAGTATATAGTATATATTAACTAAATCCTTTTAGAAAAACGAAAAACAAACTGTATTCATACTAATAAAGTAAATTGTTTTGTTCTTTTTTAAATTATAAAATTTAAAATAATAATGTAATGTTCGTTGAGGGTAATATTAATATATAAGGCGTCCAGCGAAAAAATTTCAGTAATTGCTCGTAAACCATCAGGGTGAGGTAATTTGGAGGGGTATTGTTCGGAGTGCGTGTTTTGCTGATTTGCCAGTCGCAATGAGTCACTGGTCGGGAGCGCACCGTGCGTTACGGTTGAGGAATATTTAAAGTGAGGTGATTCATTGGTTCGTGCGCGTCGCGCTTTTTGTACTCACTTTAATATTCTATTAGTGATGGGCTGAGCACGCAACTTATCTGGTGTTATGTTCAAAAGTTTAGACAAGAAGGGATAATAGTTAACCAAACTCCTCCGGGACCGTCAACGTCATCAGCGACGCCTGAACATGTGGCTCAAGTTCGACGTCAAATTATGCGCAATTCCCGTAAATTGATAAGGAAGATTTCTGTCTTTACTGGAATACAAAAATCAACAATGTACGTTATTTAAAAAAAAAACTATAGTTTCACCCACACAAACTGCAGTACCCTGGGAACCTCGGTCACCGGTCCTTACACCGTGCGACTTTTTCTTTGCAGGGATACCTAAGTCGAGAATTTACAGCAAAAATCCTCGAACAATTCAGGCCCTACAAGAAAATATCCGCCGCGAAGTTGCTGTCATTGAAACAACGTTTTGCTCCTGCGTATTCGCAAATTTAAGAGTTCGATTGCGAGAGTCTCTTGAGAGAAATTTGAAAATAAAACGTAAAATAAGCATTGTTCAACTCCATTTTTTGCAAATAAAATATGAGAATAACATTGTAGTTGTTTCTTAAATTTAATATTAAACTTGAAAATTTTTCACTGAACACCCTTTACAAATATAATATAATAAACATTTTTAGGATATCTTACATATACTAATATAATTTACTTATATCTGTCCATCTGTACTTACATATGTAATAGCAAAATTAAACAAACGTAATACGCTGTCAATTATATCACACGAAAGTGTTCGGTTATCGCGCCAATCAAAGAAATTTGTTTTGCGATTATTTGGTTTATTTTTAAAATGAAGTAAGGTAATAATTTTTTTTTTATTTGCCGTCATTATTCAAATCGTTCACAATATGAATATCATCCCTGACTACGATCTGTTATGGGTCCTGGTCTCTTTAAGAATGCACCTCTGCTGGTCCCTGCATTGCACAGCTTCCCGACAATTGTTGACCCCGAAAATTGATTTATTGCTTTATTAACATTGTACTCCTTTGGGTCTATCTAATATCTTCAGGTATATATAGGAAATTTCTATACGATGTATCCATCGAAGCCTCCCTAATTTTGAAGAATTTCGTAACTTTCAGCTCAACATATAGGTCGTAAAGTTCTCGGTTATATCGTTTAAACTTTACTCTGTGTTATTTGATAACTAAGAAAATTTTCTAAAGGATTCCGTCTTTCAAAACACAAACCATATCCAGTGTTGCTTCTTCTTTCGTTATTATTATTCAGGTTTCTGACGCATGGCTAAGTGAGATAATGAGAGTTTTATACAGCACTAACGTTAATTTTCCACTTTGAACATCATGCTCGGCATTAGTTATTTTTTAGACCAAAGTAGCAACTCACTTTTTACATATTTTTATCTCTTCGTTAGTTTTATTTGTCTGTTAATCCGATCCTCGGTATGTAAATTTATTAGCAGTCTCAAAGGAGTAACTAACGGCTGTAATATTTTATACAATTTAAGAATAGTAAATAAAAATGATGTAGTTGGATATGTTGATATTCTGCAATAATTTGTTAACAAAATTGAAAAAAAATTACCTACCTATTCTTGTACGAAAAAAAATCATATCCTTTATTTACAAAAATATTTTTGATACCACAATAACGTTAACCAATAATCGTCCAAAGAAACTTAAAGTGATGTGATATTAGTTTAAAAATGTAAAGGTGTTTTTTTTTTTTTTTATATATGTATTCTATTTATTTTTATTTTTTAATTAAAACTAGACCCACAAAACATCTTGATATTTTGATAAATTTAATAAAATCAAAATATAACAATTAATTAGTCACAGTTCAAACAATTTATTTCATTCTTACAGGTAAGACAGGTTATTACCGATAAGCCTGTTTTTATCATTTCTTCCAAATTGAGAGAAAGTATACTCTTTTGTAAAAACCCAGGTAGTTTATTTTTTGTTGTAGGAACAACGAATTATATTGTCCTTGATCTATACTTATTGGTGATTTTGGAATTGTTAAATTCAGATTAGCTACGCCTCTTGTATTTTTTCCGTATGAAACCACCTTATTTAGAGCATTGTTGTTATAATTTTCTTTATCAAAAGAAGCAGTAATACCCCGTGTACAGGAATAACGTTTACAGAAGAATATAACAATTTTAGATTATGCCTCAATTAACACAAGATCGTAGTAAAACGCTACAGCTAAGGGTTAAACCTAACTTTGAGTTTAACCCTGAGCCGATTTTCGCTCACATGGAAACGTCGCTATTGTAAGTACCTGAAGGGAAGGTCATATTGAGTAGGGTGGTCATTAATAAATAAAACCACCGTAGTAAAAAAAAAAACAAATGAATTTTTAATGCAATTGTCAAAAACCCAAACACAAAGTTACCGATTTAAATTTTAAAAAATAAAATAAAACTTTCAAATCGGTCGAGCTTTGTTATTCCCCACCTGTTTTACGATTTCGCTTGATTTATTGACGTGTCTTCAGCCATTCTTCCAAGAACTTGGCGTCTCCTTATTTAATCTCATTTTGATTTATGGAAACTCCATCTGACACATCTTATCACAAAGTAAAAAGTTTAACACTTAATTTTTAGTCGATATCTCTTTGTTTCGTGGTGCCTTGATTCCAGGTAAAGCAATTAGCGCTATCTGCAGGGAATATTGATTGCTTGGATATAGCTGGAAATGAGATGGTTGTTAAGTAAATTGAGGTTAATTGATGTCCTTAATAAATCATTGTTTTTACACAAATGAAAAATCAGTTGGGAGATAAATGTTTTTGTAACTGCGGATTCGGGTCATTAGGTGATCGAAAGTTGATTTGTACGCGAGATACACTTGATTTATTTTGAAACCATTTTGAAAGCTAGGCGTACAGATATTGATATACTTCAATACCATTTAACGCTTTGTAAAACAACTACCTCAAATTAATATCAGTGTGGAGTGAGCTTGGCCATGTTGATTTTCAGTATAACATAAAAACAAATAATAGATATCTCATAAAGACGAAGCAATTTTTTATAATATTTAATGGAAAAATATGGAAGTATTACAGGGCTTACGTAAGTAATTACAGGGCTTACGACCTATCTTCGATTAGCTTAAGTGAAAACTTTATACAAATATGACGTACACCATTCTCACCCATTAATTAATCTCCATATCAATCAAACTTTAATTAGATTTTTATTGTTACATATATGCTGTTTCAGAGAAAAGAATATCAAATTTAGTCCATAGATGGCGATAGTGTAGTGGTACTCGAAATGCTTCCACATATTAACATATATACAACTTCCAAAAATTTGATAGATATGGAGATTGATTAATGGGTGAGAATGGAGAACGTGAATATTTGTGTAAAGGGATCACTTAAGCCGCAAGCCCTGTAATTACCCATATTTTCATATTTTCCCCTTAAATTAATTAAAATACAGCTTCGTCTCTATGAAATATCTATTAATTGTCTTATAACAGTGTCTTTGTAGGTGAAAATCTAGTAATTGTGTGTTCTTGAACATATATAAATATTACTTTTAAAATTAGCAATTTGTGGTTAAAATTCATATTTTTTATTCATTATATTTGTTTTATTAACCACTGAATTGAGTTTAAATACATCTACCGGTTTTGATAAATACCATTTTCTTCTTCAGGATGTCATAACTAACTAAAAATATATATTATTGTTCCTTCACCAGAATCTATTTTAAAAAAAAACAACAATTATTTAAAAAATAAATTTAGTACCTAACTCAAATTGTTGAAGAAGAAAATGTATTTAAACTCAATTCAGTGGTTAATAAAACAAAGATAATAAATAAAAAATATATATAAATATTGCTAACATAAAAATTTTTTTGAGCAAAAAGTATTATATTGTATAATAAAATTGTAAACATTATAGATAAGAGATTTCCCGTTTGAATTGACTGTCACTAACATGGAGTTTATATCCGGAACGAAACCGAAGGAACCATTGACAAAGAAGACTCTCTTCCGATCGGCATCGTGAGATGGCAGATCGATACTGTACGTCTAAAACCAGATACATGATGTATTTATTGTATTTTGCTGAAACTTTTTTTAGCAGAGTTGGTTTTGTTATGTTTGTAAATAAATTAACATTATATCGGTTCGATAGTCATCAAATTACGTTAAAGATACGTGATGGAAATCAATCATTATCAATTCCACCGTTGTCCATTACCATTGTCTCTCAATTATTCGCAAAGGGACTGATATGCAGGGTTGAGCAAATGTTTGGGATAATTTTATTATCTCGTAAATAAGCATTTCAATAAAAAAATCGAGTTTGAGGGAGTGAATTGTTATTACTAAAATAAATAAATAATATTCTAAATGACCACGTGTGAATGTTTGGGCCTCACATCAAGAAGTATCATTTTAATACAACGCATTATATTTTCAAAGTGTCAGTATTCATAATTAAATGTAAAGTATAAGCATTATATATTTAACGTATATTACAATACTGGAAAATATCCGCCACCACTTGACCTATAACCTTTTCGCACAAATGCGGCTCTTTTGTGGTCTGTCGTTAATAATGTATCAAGTTTCGTTTTTAAGCTGTTAAATTGTTTATGGATTATTGACATAGGCCCTTCTTTTCTCGAAACCCCAGAGAAATAAGTCCAAAGGCGTGATATCACCCAATTTTGGTCGCCAAGAATGACACGGAAACTTTGCGTGCAATTGCATTGTATCTCGCTATGTGGCAGGTTGCGCTTTTTAGCTAAAAACATACATTTTTATTATCTATGCCGTCTAATTCATCGCATTAAAAATTTTTTATTAGGGTGGAAGGCACCATAGGCCATCTGGCGATTCTACCACCGAGCCGGCCGAGTCCGACGCGATGTATCGGACACCCGCTAGGGGATTATACTGCTACGCTGCCGGGCGCGGGGAACGAGAGATTCATTCTATTTTAGTGTAACTTATCTCAGTACTTATATTTATTATTTACCTTTAAATAGATCAGACGAGAATAAATCAGCAACACAAAACACACACATATATATATCACATCCTGACAGTCGATCCTTTGTTACCAATATCGCCAGTACGTTTTTGAAAGCGTATTATTATACATAGTAATGTTGTAATACTTAAACATAAAAATAAATGCGCAAATGTTAATAATCACATTATTCTGTATCTACTATACACTGTGTATTAAGACTATCACGGGCACCTTGACTCAGAGTCAGAAATCAGATAATTGAAAATCAATATTTCCAACATGACAAAGTGCTTTTCCACATATTTTGTTCCGCACCTAAAATAACACACATCATTTAACGCGAGTATATTTTCATTGTTACGTGTTGCAAAGTTTAGTGTCGTTAATCATTCGAGCAAGTGCTCCAAATATAAAATAAAATTCGCATCAGTGGGTAGTTTCAACACAATCCTGTCTGAAATTATAATTTACGCTATGTACAGGTTCATAAAATAAATTCTTCCCACCAACACGAGACTGTCCCATATCTCAAAAATAATACTTTCACCCGAAAATTACCCGAATAAAATATTCTCAGACAAAATTTAGCGTATATTGTAAGAGTCTTAAAGTTTTCCATGATTTATGCATTTATAACTTTTTTAAACGGTGACACTAACTTTGCAACACAGATTTTAAAAAATATTTTTTTTTTTTGACGTCGTTTGAATAATTGTCGGTTGCGGTAAAAAAACTTTAACTAAATGCCGTTTACATGTTATTAATAATTTTCTTTGAAAAATATATTTGAATTGAAACGGTAATGAGAACTTTATGAACAATTTATTTTCGAAGAGTTTTTAACATAAAGAACACACTGTATAAAACTTTCACTATGATTGTGTGTAAATTGTTTTTTAATGATATTTACTATTATTTATTTAAGGGACGGATGACCCAGATATACACGCAATTTCAGATTTATATGAATGGATGTATATGTTCATTCCTTAGATCTAGGAAAGTCCACCGACTGCAACTCACCGATGGAAAGTTCATCGACAACAATTCACCGACTGGAAAATTTACCGACCTGCAATTAGTTGAAACGAAACTTTACCGATTCTGCAAATGATGGCCGATGATTTATTAATTAAAAATCACGAAATGTGAAAAACTTTTTTTAAGCACATTCATTTATTTCATGTCAATGAATACGTAGTGAATCGATTTTTTAAATAACAGAATAAGCGACATAAATTTGTTTATTCTTGCATTAATACAAATGTATAAAAAAGATAAAGAACTTTATAATGCTTTTAAAATTAGCAACATTAACTTTGTGGTTAAAATTCATATTTTTTATTTATAAAACAAAGATAATAAATAAAAAATAACTTTATAATGAAATAAAACATAAAAAAATCGTGGTAATGGCCATGGTATTAGCTTTATTGAAAATACAATTTAATACCATAAGTGTTTAAATATGATTTCGCGCATACGAGTGCCGCGGCTGGCTCGAGTAAAACGCAATCTGAAACTTCAATTTTCGACCAATTTTTGGAGCAGCTGCGACCGTATATCGGCAATAACATGACGAATCGTCTCTGGTTTATCGGCGTAGACTAGCGACTTCACATAAATAATCTAAAGGTGTTAAATCACACTATCTTGGAGGCCAATTCACAGATCCATTACGCGAAATTATGCACTCATCGAATGTTTCCTTCAATAAATTGATGTTGCGTCGTCTTGTAGAAACCACAGGGCTTCCACATTAATGCCATTTAATTGAGAAACGAAAAAGTCAGTAATTGTGGATCTATTGCTGTGCACAATGGCGAATCGACTGATTTGGGTCTTCCTCAATACTACGCTCCACTGCAGCAACAGCTTCTTTGGTGTGCACTGTATGACGTCTCGGCAGATGCGTACTTTCAATTAGAGTATGCGTGGTGCAAAAACAATCCATGGTTATTAGAATTACTTGGTCGGATGGACCGTAAAATGGATGTAGTGCATGGTAAGTTTCGCATATACATATATACAACTTCCAAAAATTTGATAGATGTGGTAGTATGGATAAATAGGTGAACATTTCATCGTGTAAAGTGGTCACTTTAATCAGCTGATGACAGATAGTAAGCCTCGTAATACCCAAGACTGCCATACTTCCCATTTAAATAAAAATAATGACTTCCTCTCTGTATCTACATATGTGCATCTATATCTATTTTATTATCGGTGGACACACACAATTTAAACATATGTTCGATGCGCTTGTAACGATAAAATTATTGTCAAATATTTTTATTATTGTCACCTTTTTTGTCCTCTCACCTGGCCCACTTCCCAGTCAGTACTACCATTTTCGCCTGTTGTTTCTATTGATAATGTGTGTTGGGACGTGTACTGGAATTGTCATTCGTTATTGTGATCAGTGTGATTTGTGATCATTTGGACGTACTCAACAGACTATTTGTGTGGATGGTGGATACACCGGAGTAAGCTGTCGTTGTAGTTAAAATTGGGTGAAATTCAGAAGAATATGAGGGACGGCGTCATCGTCAGGAGAGTCAAACTGTTTTCGTCAGTCAGCATAAGTCTATTCCACTATTATCGAAAGATTCCTTCATCATTTCTCATTCCATTTCCTTGTTTCATCCATCTATCCATCCCCATTCCATATTCCCATTCCACCACCTCCATTATGACCGGCGACTCGCGTCGGTCATAATTATGATATTGGTACCATATGTACAGTTGCCTTAAGCGTTGTTTGTACTTTGTTTAAAATTAATCTAACTAAGCGACTAAATTATATACAACACTGTGCACATATGAAGCACATTAAAATATCGCAGAGCAAATAAATAATGTTCATTTAACAATTAACAAATCGAAATATAATACTTGCACTCTGGACTTCCAGAACTATTGCCATAGATTTTTTAGCCAGGATATTTTCCATCTTTCAGAGTCTCGTCTGCTATCAATTTTGTCTGATATTTTTCTGGATGTCTCATGATATGACCACAATATTATATTTAAACGGTCAGCAAAATATTGAGGTTTTCGTTAACTCTAAAATATTTTCTGCCGGCAAATATAGTCCGTTGAGCCGCCACTTGTCGTCAGCAAGTAGAACAAGATTGATCGGCAAATAATGTCATATTAGGCAGCTCTAAAGGTATTTCTGGAGCTACTAAATATCTTTGAAGCAATATAAGTAATAAAGAGGCAAATCGTGGGTCTGATATAAAAAAAATATTGGTAAGCTGTTAAATTAATTTAATTCTGCTAAACTTAACCTTACCTTATGGATATTATTTTGTTGCTGATCAATTTTATAATCCTGCTGACCAAGTAATAACTTTGATTCATTAATATTTATTTTGAATACGCGTAAATATTAAGCTGACTAAAGATGTGTTTATTTGCTGATAAAATTTAGTTTGTTTGCTAACCACGTATTGAGCCTGATATTTTTGCACTGCCAACAAAAATATAGTATGATGTCCAAATGATTTAATTACTGTTTTTTTTTGTTAACCCAATATTTAAATGGCGAATTGTTTAATAGTTTCTCATATTATAATTTCCTGGTATTTATGGTTTTGAGGATTTATTGTTATTTCATTTGCATCCGAATTAATATATTAACATTAGTGGCCGCTATCCTGCTGATTTTTAGTAGTCGTCTATAGATCTGAGATTTTGTAGTCGTCTATATATTATATGTTAAGGTATGCACCTCTCGGGCCACACTGTACTTTGCGATGGTCTACTCGGTTATCAATTATGAAGTGAGTAGTTATGGACTACCATATAAACCATATACTTATAAAATTAAATATTAAATAACAAAACAAACTATTCGTATAAAAATGACTATTACAAATAATTTACAATACGCAAAATATTCAAATTAGTTGACAAAAAAGTAATATATAATATAATTTTAGAAGAGATGATAAACAATATAAATATGAATATTGATTCTCACTATAGGTATTCTACTAAACGAAATCAAGCCTGGGTACTATAGTAATTTGACTTCTATTAAAAATAAAATTAAGATAAAATAATATATAAATTTATGATTATAATTTGAAATGTCAGTGTTGGGATGTTTTCAAAATTTTTTGATATTATTTAGGATTGAAATCTCCCCTAAATACTTGGTGTGTCTTTTTAATAACAGAGCTCGCTGACAGCGTATGACGCTTTATAATTCTTACGGATTTATTAAATTGTATACCTACGCACGTGTTAAATAATTACGCTCTTGAAGTTTGTTGATTTATGAACGAGGCGCTGTATATATATTTGCAGTCGTATATTAACTCCAGGGTCGAAGCCCTCTCGCCCTGTAATAGGGAGAGCTCTCTGTGGGAACATGATAAACGTTCTAATTAAGGGTGGTGGAATCTTTGTATCTTGAAATTCATGAGCGCCTCTGAGAACACCGCACATGAACTGGTATTACTTTAGTCTCCAAGATATGGTGCGGATAGAATCAATCAAAATAAAACTAATTAAAACGAATGATATATATGTAAACTTATGAATCACACGTAGAGTTTTTATTAGTATATTATATAACTATTAGAATGGGCTAACGACACAGACGTTGTACTCTCTACTCTTTAATTTGATGATGGATGCAATCATTATTAATGTTAGCATTACTGACTGTATTAACTACAATATATCGCAGATGTATGTTTACGGTAATGATTTAGTTATTACGAGTCGATCTAAACAAATAATGACCGACCATGCTGCAAACCTCAAAAATAAAGAGGAAAAAATTGGACTGCATGTAAACGCCTCAAAACGAAGTAAATGGTCAGTACGCGTGAACAAGAGGCACTCTAAGATGTTTACATAGGTCGCCATGTATATAATGAGGTTGATAATTAACTTGAACAACGGAAGAATTAAAAATTCACCTTCTAGTTGGAAACATAACTTTTTAAATACTGAATAAAAGAATAGTTTCTGAACGCAAAGTACTGAGAATTATTTTACAGAAAAATGAACCACGAGCTCGAAAACTTAATTGAGAATTATAAGATTATGTAGGTCCTAAAGACTGCTATGGGCTGGCCGTATTGAGAATATATCAGATGACAGCATACCAAAGAGCACGACCAAGTGGATACCCAAGTGGAAGCGACTTAGAGGCAAATCAAGGAAAAGGTGGGGTTAGTGTAGGAAAGAGGACAGGAGCAGGTTGGGAAAGTCGGAGAACTGGAGAAGAATAGAACCAAATCCCACTATCGTAGCGTGTAAAAAAAAGAAGAAGAGTTAGAAAAAAACTTCCATTGCGCTGCTTTTTAGTGAAAAATTTACTTTGATTTAGTTATCAATAAATGAAAGGTATGAAGTCGAGAACCAAAATTTCGATGAATCGATCCGGTATTCTTCACACTGGTATTCTCCATAGTTCTGAATGAAAATAAAACATGGATCCTGTAAAGAATATAAAGTTTTCTCAATGTTGGCGTCATTTGTTGTCTCCATTCATCAGGAACTCTCTACTGAAAGAAAATTCTTCAGAACATGCCGGTACAGCACTAGACCGTCAAGTTTCCGAAGTAAAGCAGACTGAAGAAGCACAATGCTCTAACACGAAAAAGTTGAATTCATTAAAAGTAAGATTACGTTGTGAAAAAGTAAGACTTCATTTTAAAAATAAATCATTATTTAAAGAAATCCTGATCGGCCACTACCGAAAAATAAGAAAATCCTTACGCCTTAAAATGGCTTATTAGCTCTACTGAAGTTACTAATGTTAATGAGCGAAAAATATTATATTGTTCATAACGTCAGTTCTAACTTTTAAATTTAAAAAATTAAACTGTTTTTATTTTAATTCATAGTCTAATAAAAAATTGAAATATTAAATCTATTTTCAAGATTTTTTTTATTTTCTACATGGCTTTCTCCAGTTGAACTAAAGTGAGTATCGTGCATACACTAATCAAAGTATTATCCTCAACCTTGTCAAAGTAAAGAATGTTTACAAATAAAATATAATATAAATAAATATATCACGCGAAGATTTTTCGCGTATATATATATATATATATTTTTTTTTTTTATTTTTTTTATTTTTTTTACGTAAGATCCTCTCGTGTCATAGCGTATTACTTGCTTTTAGCTAGTCGTCCTCGGCACACCTGCAGAAATAAGTGAAATACAAAATACAAGAAGATAAAGAAAATAATATTTATAGTACATTTTAAAGATGAGAATATATATACATATAGAAATATGGTTTTCTCATATATTGCATGTACCGTGAGTGATTTGGAAATATGCATTTCGCTCAGCATCTCAGCAGTCATCTGATATATTATAAACAAAATTCTTTATTCAACACCTGGGAATCACACCCCCTCCCCCTATACACACACATATGAATATTCAATACATATTTACACAACTACATACATATTATTGCGTGTACATATATATTTAATTTTAAAATATAAATATATATATGAAATCAAACACGCTTAGCGTCTCCTATCGGATTACTCAAAGGTATTTGAGATTCCGTAAAAATAAAGAAAATGGCTTTCAAATAATGAAATGATTGAAATGTGTAACATACTCGTATAAGTTCGAAAATTTGTCCTCAATGCACTCTGTTGGTGTAGCGTAATCGGTTGGTGCATTTTCCCTGGATAGGAAGAAATCCAAGTTCGAAACCCGGTAGCAACAATATTTTTCTATAAAATTGATTTTATATGCATATCTATCTAATTAATACATTTAATTTGTATTTAACAAAATATCACAGACCTATGTTCTGAATAATAACAACTGCTATGAGAATGTGTTCTCCTTAATTATATGATATTATCACAAAATTAAAGAAGAATGAATAATGTTTTTAAGCTTTATGAAAATGTTATTTTAAACAAAAATTCTTGATTAAAAATGAAACAAAAATTTTAATTTACTTTTGAAATCATTCTACTTTCCACATTATACTAGTTTAATTTTCTGGTTTAAAATATCTGATGGTGGTATCTCATTTTCCAATCGTGTATGCAAACGCCGCGTAAGGGGACCTTCCTGAGCTGGGCACTCTCTGGATGCTGGCTTCATGTTTGCTTACGAGCTGATGACGGTCCCAAGAAAGCTCGAAAGTCAACACGTGCGATTTGTTAGGGAGACACTCGAGCTGTGTATACATCCGGTTGACATAAAAAAGACTAACAAAAGCGCACGATTAACATCTGCATAGGGTTGAAATAAATATAATTATGCGAGTATTTTATGTACATATTAATTAACAAAATAAATCAAGCACAGTTTTTTTTGTTCTCTTTAATTTTTCAAATAATTGAACGATCGTTTCGCCTGTCTAGGCCATTATCAACTGATAAAACAAAGAACAGTGTGGTGAGCTTACATACTAATTTTGTTACATAGTTGGGTATTACATATTAGGTGATTATTATCACACATTAATGTTGGGAAATAACAAAACTTACATGTTTAACTATCATTACCACAAAATATCTTAACATTATCCAAAAAAATCGTGTTTGATTTATTGTATTGATTAATAATGGAGTTCTATAAAGTGAATACTGTCTGAATTCAAAAAACAAAAGAATTATACAAATTCGTATTGTTCACCAGTAACAAATAATACACGGCGTTATTATTTTTTATAAAACAAATTTTAAAACCGGTCAAATAGATACATATATTCTAATACAAATAAAATGAATCGATTAGATAAATATACAGAAAAAATCTATCTATCGAAAAATTATTAAGATGCTACCGGGATTCGAACATGGACGTCTTCCTATCTGGAAAAGCGCGTTCTTAGATTTCGCTATAGCGAACAAATGCTTTATCAACAAATTTTGAACCTATATTCTGTAATATTTCGAATTGATATATCTATTATTCCATTTTTAAAAGCAATCCAATGTATATTACGGAGAATCGCAAACACCTTTGAGTAAAACCCGATAGAAGACGCCAGAAAAAAATAAAGGAATCCATTTTATTAAATTTTGAAACTTATATACTAAGGGAACACATTTTTTGCTGTGAAGTTGCATTTTCAGAACATAGTTATGGTATTTTAACACAAATAAAAATAATCAATTAGAACGATATACAGAAATAATCTATCTATTTGTGCAACTTAACAGCAAAAAATGTCTTCTCCTTAGGTATATTCTTATATTTTATTATTACGTACACAACATAATTCCGATTTTCAAAATGTTTTTTAGATGCCAGTTTTGTGAATCTTCATTTGATTTTGTTGAATTTCAATATAATAAACGCGGTAGAGAGATGTGTGTTGGTATATGTAAATCAGGTAGAGAAGGTTCAGGTTGTAGGTTCTCCTCCAATAAATAAAAACGCAGGTTGTCCCTATACGGTAGATTTATCGAAGCCGATATGCGTTATAAGTACGTGTAGATTTACAATCAATGTGTTGCTCACGTGTTATTTAGTCAGCTTATGTAGTTATGAATATGTAACGTTATGTATATAAAAAATAATTTATTTAATTATCCATATGTACTGCTTATGAACCTGCGCATTGGAGCGTTTACATAGTAAATAGTCCAGGTGTTTTTTTTAATAAGGCGTGAACGAGTACATTTTATATATTTACGTGTAATACGCGTAAATTTTATATATTTTTACTAAAATATTTATAATACTTTTAAAATTAGCAATATTAACTTGGTGGTTAAAATTCATATTTTTTTTATTTATTATCTTAGTTTTATTAACCACAATTGAGTTTAAAAAACATCTACCGGTTTCGGAAAATACCTTTCCCTAAAAATTATTCGACTAAATTTGTATTGAGCAGCAATTTGAGTTAAGTACTAAAATTTTTTTTTAAATAATTGTGGTTTTTTTAAAAAATTTAAAAATAGATTCTGGTGAAGAAACAATGCTATATTTTTAGTTAGTTATGACATCCTGAAGAAGGGAAAGGTATTTTCCGAAACTGGTAGATGTTTTTTAAACTCAATTGTGGTTAATAAAACTATAATAATAAATAAAAAATAATATATTTATTTTGAATATAATTAAAATCAGTCCACTTTGTTTAAATACCAATTTATTTTTGCCACCACCAACCACACCCTGAAGAAGGAACGGTTGTTCCGAACCGGTAGCAAAAATAAAGTGAATTGTTTTTAATTATATTTATAATTAATTACCACAAAGTTATAGCGAAATACAACAGTATATTTATTTTGATTTAAATATGGTTCCGAATGCACATTTTTCATGTATATGGATGAATGTAATTTGTGGACATGACCCTGTGGTTCTAATCTGTCAGGTTTATATTATATTATTTTTCAAGCTATTTTGAAAAATTAATCTCGTCTATTCGTTAACGTTCGATCGGTCATCTTACTTTAAAATAGCGCCTGCTAAAAAATAAATCTTAACTCCGTTAATAACGGTTAAAAAAGAAAAAAAAAATTCTCATTCTTTTTCTTACGTTATTGATCTACTTTTTTTTTTAGAAATTTGCAACTCTATTAAAAAAAGTAAAAACATACTTTAACGCGACGAAAAAATCTGCTTGACTCTTGTCTTTAAATATTGTGTCATCGTACAATATCTTTAACCTCTAAAAATAAATATTTCACTCCAGCTTGCCAACTCAGTAAGTTGATTGGTACTAGATTTATGACAAATTGTATCTATATTTAACTTTGTTTAGATCACTATATGTCAACCGGTATATTTTTCGTCATTGATTCGTCATATATTTCCTATTTCAATGCTCCAAACAAATTTTTATATGTATTATATAGTTACAAATAAATAAATAAACTTGTCAATCACCTTCCTCGCCTACGCCCCGTGATGGATGTCGTTTAAATTTTATGGAATAGTTCAGTTGGACGTCAGTCCTGACGAAGATACGTTAACCGTTAACGTAAGGTACGTCTAAACCGGTTGACGTATACCGTATGCTAAATAAATCAGTAGTATAAAAAAAGTTAAATATAGATATAATTTATTGTTAATTTATATCATCACAAAGTTAACGCCACAATCATCAACAGTACTAGATTTATGAACTGAATTTATTTTATTTTAAGACCTCCATTTTGTAAGAATTTATTTTCTGTAATAGTTATGTCCGCGTACTTTAAAAAAGTTGATATTTTTTACGTAAAGTTTTTATAATTAAAATGTTTTATGTTTTGTTTGGATCAATTCATTAACTTTTTTTTTCTCTCTCTCTTTTATCAGTTTCGCTCACTACATATCGCGCACCGCTCCTAAAGACTTATATGTATCTTCTTAGTGGTACTCATATACATTGACGTAATTACTCGTTGAAACATTAAATAATTAAATAATTGAAAAATCAGCGCCTAGATGCCGCTGACGTGGAAATTTTTTTGAATATGGAATCAATAAATTGGCATCTAAACGAAAACAAGTAACATGAACCCCCATTCAATAATGTTTTATAATTTTTTTTAAATAAAAATTTCAATTACAATAGATAAACAGCATTTATTTATAAATCAACTCAATAATTTAATTGATAGATTCGAAAAGGTTGTTTAAATTTGTTAAACAAAATAATTTATAAGTAGCTAGTTAGATACATGCAATACTCAAAAGTCTCCAATGAACTTCCTAGGAAAGATTTGACTGGAAAAGATACGAATTTACATGGCTGAATTAACACAATTCTGCCTTCCTGAACAGATTGACTTGCAGACATCATGTGATCAGATATCAAACTCTGGAAAATTGCCAAGATTTTTCAAACGTTCAAAGTTCAAATATGCTGCTACGTTTTCTTCACAAGAGGTTCTGGTAACCACCCTCATGTGCAATTTGGCGGTTCCCGAAACAAATTGAGTACCTAGTTAGGGCAAACAAAGAAAAAAGTAGTTACGTGCAGTGGGGTAGTGGGCCAGGGCGCCATTTTGACTATTCTTTTGAAATGTAACTAACATTTCAAGTATATTTAAAAACATTTAGATACATAATAATAATTTTGTGCAGCAGATGGGTATTACAAAAATGCAAAAAATATATAGGATCGGACCATTCACAAAACGTGAAAAGAAGAAGTTTATATGTTTTTCTGTTAAGAATTAAATCATCTAGACGCGCAGCATCCCATTCTTTTAACCAATGACCACATGCACTTGGAGACAGCTTAAATATATGAATTCAACTTAAATAAACATGTATTTTTGACATATGCATGGTTTTACCGTTTACAAAATAAAAATTATTGTTTTGTTAACATTTGAATTACAAATATTAATATTTTTTTAATATAACGAAAAAGAAGGAAGGGTTAAAATCAAGTACTGCCTTGGCACTTTTTAATTTACACCATGTGCACATTTAATTTATTGCTGAACTGTTAACAATGGATAGGAGTCAGAACGTAAAGTACATAGCGAATGATGTCAACAAGTCACAGACGAGTGAACGCGCCTAAAGTCTGAAAGAATTATTTTCTGCATTTGTGGAGACCCTTTCTTTAGTAAAGAGTTTTTGAAGAATGTTCGTCTCGGAGTTCAAAATATTCGCAGCATATGTCGAGTATGCTGCTTTCTTTCCTTCTTAGGGTCCATGTTTCGACGCCGTACAGAGATATGGAGATTAGTGGATCGCATCTTAGGTGCCAGAAACAGAGGAACAGAAAAAAATAACAACAAATTCCGCTTCTCCTGGGTCCCTCAATCACCTCCGGATGGAGTGGACTGTTTGGATTTATATCACTATTTCGTCAAAGGTTGACACAGACTCACGGAACCTTCGAGGTTGACAACAGCGTTTAACCGTTTCGAGTCAAGTCCGCCGATCTACTGAACATTCGCTAGTGGTGGGGAAAAGAGACATATCCTGGGCACCTCGTTCACCGGACCTTATTGTGGGGATACCTTAAGTCGAGAGTTCACAGCAATAATCCTCGAACAAAATTCAGGCCCTGCAAGAAAATATCCGCCGTGAAGTTGCTGCCATTGAAGCGACGTTTTGCTCTCGCGTATTCGCAAATTTAACAGTCCGATTGCAAGGGTGTCTTGAGAGAAGTGGACGGCATTTAGACGATATTATTTATAAAAAGTAAAATCCGCATCGTTAAACTCCATTTTGTATAAATAAAAAACGGGAATAACATTGTAGTTTTTATTTTATTTAATGTTAAACTTGAAAATTTTCCGCTGAACATCCTTTATTATGAAATAATTCTTACAACTGCATTTAATGTATTCTACTGACTGCATTATAATTTTAATCTTGCATACTTTCCGTCACCTTGTACGTGCTTACATTATATTTATACATATTGTATTGCACATTAGTATTTTTACTCTCACGTTTTACATATTTTCACGTTTACTTGCCTTGTATGTTTAATTTTCTATTTAATTGTGTTTTGCTTCATATTCAATGAGTTATTTGGTTTTGTGAAATATAATTTGTTTGCCAATTTGCCCTGAGACAGGCTTGCCTAGTTGGGCAATGTATTTTAAAATCTGCGTAAAATATTTGTAACAAACTGTCTTTTTTTAGCTGTACAATACTTATATATTATATGTGTCTAAATAAAAATAAAAATTAATGCATAATTCACAACCAAAAAAATCTAATCTCCAGTCCTATCTTAAATATGTTCCCTTTCACCATATTATCTGTCTCTTTCACTCCCCCCAGTCACCCATTCCCCACGTTAACACCTGACACTCGTGGTTTCGAAACTGGTTGGTGATAATAAAAATAACGTCAATTTAAAAAAAATATATTTAGATACAATTACTTCTTCGTAGTGGTCAAGGATAAAAGTTCTCTGTATTTTTTCATACGGATTACAACAAATACACGATTAATATGTAATCTTTGGTCCAGTTAAATTATAGCCAAGTAGCTGAAAGTTATTATTATATATAGTGCATCTATAATAGTTACAGGTGTGCCTGAGGGAGCTCTTATTATATTATTAAAGATTATTTATTAACTCCCTTATTTTGAGACGTTTTGATACGTTTTATGGTGATTTATAATGTGTAATATGTACCGTGTGTATTGTAACGGATTACGAATATCGGAAAAAATACAAGAGCGATAAAAATGCTTTCAAAGAAGTTACAAGATTTTTTTGCAATTTCCGGAATGAACCTTTCATTCCACACATGATTATTGGTTACAATTCCTTGCGAAGGTTTTTCTGACTGTAAACGTCGACAAGTAAAGGAAGTTTCGTAATGGCGGCTAACACGCTAAACTTATTATTGCCTTTTTTCCAATTTACACCGACGGTGAGTTGTGAAATGTGCTAAGTGTTCACTTTATAGATTGGGTAGTGCAACTTTGAAACATTTCACTATTCAGCAGTTAAGATTCAAAATAGATTTTAATTCAAGGTTCAATTTCAGTAAAAGTTTTCCTTCTTATTAGAGAAATATTTATTCTACAAATAATGAGAAACACACTTTAAAAAAAGGCAAATTAAATGTATTAATTAGAAAGATATACATATAAAATCAATTTTATCGAAAAATATTGGATCTCTTCCAATTCGGGGAACGTGCATTAATCGAATAATAATGGAACGATAGATGTATCAATTTGAAAAGCGTAACATATAAGTTCGTAAATTTGTCGTCAATGCACTGTGTTGGTGTAGCATAATCGGTTAATATGAAGAGATTCAGGTTCAAATTTCGGTAGCAACAACAATATTTTTGGATAAAATTGATTTCATATGTACATATTTCTAATTAATACATTAAATTAGTATTTAAAATATCACAGACCGTCTGTTCTGAATAATTACAACTTCATAATAAAAATGTGTTCTCCTTAATAAACACACTTTGTTTAAAACCACTATTTATTTATTGATACAAGCATAGATAAAAACTAAATTATAAAAGTGTAAGTGGTGGGTAACTAATTATAAACTACTGTGAAAATACATTTAAAAGGTGACTTGCATGTATTTGCAAGAAGGATTTGGTTATTTATAATATTTAATTAGCTAGTAAACCTCATCTTTTAAATTTAATCGAAATTTTTTCACGGTAGTTCTTAATTAGTTACCGCCACTTATACTTGTATAGTTTTGTTTTTATCTGTACATGTTATATGTTACATCAGAATCTAACCTATAATAGTGTTGTAAAAAATTGATCTTTCCTTGTGTAAATCTTTAGAAATTTTTCGAAGTACAGAAATTGTAAAATAATACTTTTATATTTTTTTAAAACGTTGTTTGTAAATTTTTAAATCAAATTATTTTTGTTATACGGTCTACAGCATCTACCATTTTTAAAAATTCTGACAAAATAATATTTTTCAATATAATCCTCATTATCCTTTTTTCAATTCTTTTTGAATGTAACGTTGCGCTGGCATTTTTTTTATCTCAATTATCCAACGAGATACAGTTTTTATTACGTTTTTATTTACACCCCAGTAAAGGAAATTTATGTTGGCTTTTGATTCGTAAATAATTGACACCCCCTATTTTCTCGTTGGCAATTACGATTCCGGCTTAAAATATGGCAAAATAGCCTACTTCAAAATGCTAACTGTTATTTGCGAGTACAGTGTCACCTTAATTAGTTTAAATGCTAAGGCCCGTATTTGTAAATGAGATTATTATAATAATTTTGACTCGGAACAATCTTTGAGATAGGAATTATTCTCCCGTGAGATTGTTTGGAGACAACTCTTAACTTTTGTAGTCTACCGTGTATACACCAAGTCCCAGGGATTTGCTATCTTGCACTTCACTCCATGCTTGTACATCAAAAGCGTTGGAGTGTTCCTGCACTTGTTATATGGGTTGTCGAGTGAAGGTAAGGCGCGAAATAACGAATCTCTGTGACTTGTTTTGTATATGGTGACCTAAGTGCAGTTATTACGCATTTAGTGCTTATCGCGAGTGCATTTAAACCAATTAAATCTGCCAGTTTTAATTGACAGATGAATAAATATGTCACATGGAACACGAAGTGAGATAGGCAAAACTCTGTACTCGCTGCAACCAATGAGAAACGCCGCAAGTATTTTCATAATCGCCTTTTATTGATAATTGTATCGAAATGACTTATAGTACGTTTTCAGTGTATACATCGTACGTAAAGGTCCAATAAATAGACTATGTAACAATTAATTTTTTATTACAATAAGCTACAATTTCGTATAATGTATATCACTTGTATGTCAAACAACTAAGCCGATTGACCGCAAGCAAAGAGATGCGCGCACTCCTGCGCGCCGTTTTCATAGCCACACATACACGCACCGGCGGTGTGGCACTCATACACACATACACACATACACACACAACTATACCATCCCAAGGACATCACAATAACGTTCCACCGATTGCCTACAAACAGGAATAGATAAGTTGATGTATTGTAACCAGTAACGGGTGTAGAACCATATTAACAGACCACAATTTACTGAATTTATGGATTATTCCGCGTTTGTCACCCGGCAGCGGCGTTGGCATGTATCACTGTACGCAACCTAGAACCTACTATATTAAGCTCCGAACAGAGTCCTGTGCATAAACCGGAAAAGGCTACAAAGTAACGGAGAGCTCCAGTCGTCTCGGACCACCCTTGCCATTGGCTCAAGTTCTCCATTATTCCATGAGTGCACGTGAGAGGTACTGTGTAATATCACCTTCACCTTAAACAATAGCCAACGCACAGGCTTCTGCCCTGGCAAACTCAATTGTTTCGAGAATAGGACTCCTCAGCCACACTCGGACTCACAATTGTCAACTAAGGCAGACGTTATCTTCGTATTGAGGGACCACCGAAAAAGAAAAAGACATCAAACGTCAAAATAAATGTTATTCCATTGACAATTAATGCTCCGTTCATCAGTTGGGTGAATTTGAATCTCCCCAACAGTAGTTAAAGCGGAGCCTTCTGTTTGTTTAACTTTTCAATTTAAGAGCTAAATTTTTATCTCTTTCTACTAATCTCTTGCTGGTATCTGAATTTATATCCGGATTAAAATTAACACGTATAAATTGTAGCAACTGAAACTAATCTCAATAATTTTTTTGAGATGTAATATATCTCATGGTGTCTCGTTCCGTAGACACGAGCCATTACACCAGCTACATGCACGTTGCAAATAAATCGGTAAATGGATATTAATATTTAGTATTGCAATACTGATAAATAATATTATCTAGGTATATTATCACGCACTTACAAATCGATTAAATTTAAAATATTATAAATTTATTTATTTAAAATGTGATGACATATTTGCAGAGTTAATTGAATGTATGATTTATTATTTTAAAGGACATAAAGCTTACCTTCTCCGACTCGCAAGCAGCTCTTGAATCCTTCTTTGGTAATTATGAAAGTTTAGCTAGACAATGAGATAATCTGTTCCATCAGAAGATGTCCATTTAATTTGGACAGCAACAATAAATAGGTGTCATTCGTTTTGATTCCTGCACATAAGGGAATTCATGGAAATGAATGTGCTGATAAATCGGCCCAGGAGGTCACTCTTTTCGGAGTTTTCCTTGATCAATTTATATATCCCGATGTATGACAGACTTAATATGGTAAAAAAAATACGAATTCTATTTGGACTGCAGAATGAATGGATCCAAATAATCATAAGGGTAATCGGCTTAAAATAATTCAATGATTTATTTCCCGCACTCCCTGGTTCTGATAAAAGGAAAGTTTCCAAAAGAACAATATCTAATATCTCTAGAATGAGAATTGGGCATTGCCAGGTAGCCTCACATTTATTCAGATTGAACTTAATAGATTCCCCAATGTGTGAGTGTGGTGCCGAGGAGGAAACCCTTGACAATATCTTTTTTGGCTGTCCGTTGCGGTTTACAGGTTTTTTTTACGGTAATCTCGTCAATGGTAATTTTTCAGCTCCCGGTTAACTTGTATCATCTTCTTTCCCTTAACTCACCGCACTTAATATATATAATAGCAAATTTCTTGAACGACAACGGTATTGACTTGTAATACAATATTTCTTACTCTTATATTATTTTAAATACTAAATTAATGTATTAATTATAAATATATACATATAAAATCAATTTCGTCGAAAAATATTGTTTTAGCGTCACCGGGATTCGAACCTGGATCTTCATTTCCAATCCGGGGAAGTGCACTACCTTTGTGCTATAACGCCAGTATTTTTCTTGACAAATTTTCGATACTATATGTTACATTTTTCAAATTAATACACCTACTGGCGTTATAGCACAAAGGTAGTGCACTTCCCTGGATTGGAAATGAAGATCCAGGTTCGAATCCCGGTGACGCTAAAACAATATTTTTCGACAAAATTGATTTTATATGTATATATTTATAATTAATACATTAATTTAGTATTTAAAATATCACAGACCTATGTTCTGAATAATTACAACTTCACAATAAGAATGTGTTTTCCTTAATAATCTTATATTATTGTCCTCTTTTCTATAAAATAAAGTTTTGACTTGATTAATGGCACAAATCACTCTTGAAGAGTGGATTGCTTATTTAAAAGAAGAAGAAGAAATACCTTTTAAGTTAACTCGGTTAATAATTATTAACGTTGAGTTATATGTGTACCTAATTGATTATTGAAATAAAAATATTGCTTGTTTTAAGAGAAATTAATCGTTAAGAATTTGTTGACAACCATTGGTAAAGATTTGCGGAAGTATATTTTTAAAATTTATAATGAATATTACTAAGTGCTTGTTAACGCATCCTCTGCGGTGTTGAATCAGATTTGACCCGGGTGTTTGTAAAAATATGCATTACGCTACAAATATTCGTTTAATGCTGTTTTCCTTCTAGCTAATCTGTTATTAAATATTTCCAAATAATTTGAGATACAAATAAATGTTATTGGACGAGATTCGCTAAAAAATCAGTCGCTTTTACGGGATTGAATCATAGCGTTTACACCGAAATATATATTGTCAACATTTTGAGCAGGTAGACAAAGATACCAGGAATACGTCCATATATTTGTTTTGACTTATATTTGTCTGGCAGCCCCTAGGCAATACCAGTAATATAACTATTTGAGGGACGTTGCGCTTACCTGTAAGTTTTATGACACTACCTGTTCGAGTTCCAACGAGAAGATAGCATGCTCAGTGGATGTTTGTATTTTGGCTGTGTTTATTGATGCGTGAGAATATGTATATTATTCGTAATATTTTTTAATTTTTAACTTTAATTTTTTAGCAGAAACATTACGACACATCATGCTATTTCATTAAATCACATTTAAAATAAAATATCAATGAAAAATCTCCCACAAAACCGTTGAAAAACCGAAAACTTGATATTGGTCTAAAATAACCCACCACCGCCGGACGTGTTTGGTTTTGACCCATCGGGATGTAAGTGTTAATGAAAGTATTGTCAAAAAATACAAAAAAGAGGGTGCACGCTTAATTTATTAACTTATTTAATTTTTTAACGCAAATTGTATTTTTAATTTTTAGAAAAAAGGTAACCGGGCAGTAAGTGTTAACCTAGTGGTAAGACACTCGTCTAGTGATCAAGTGCTTGAAGATTTGGGAGTCGTCCCGGGAGCCTAACCAGTTAGTCTTTCATGCGGAGTTTGAAAATAGTGAGGATATTTATATGGCGTGTATTCCATATACGCATCTCTACTTAAAAAATCAATTGAAATGTGATGATTTTGAAATGCATTTAGCATGGATATTAAGAACTTTAACCTTATAATTGTTAAATAAGTTTTGAGATACATATTTGTATTACAAAAGGATGTGGGGCGATTTTGGTGCAATGTATGCATAGTCCTTTAATGAGTCAAGGATAAAATAGAAAGAGTACAGAAAAGATAACGGAGCGCGATCTCAGTCCCGCTTGTTGCTCGACTGCCGCGTGAGACTCGTCGTGGCGGATCGGAACTTGTAATAAACTCTGCTTGGACCCTGGATGCGGATGTCACTCGCATTGTTGGTCTGAATATTGACTGTGGATTTGAATCAGCACACTTACATGCAGATGCCAAAAACGGGCAACAAAAATGTATTCGCAGAGTTTTCGCAACCTATAATCGATACTCTAAAACATCACTTGTTTGCACACATTTAACAATATCCCGGTGCAAATAACGTATATTTATTAATGAAACGGAAAGTATATTGATAACGTAACAAGCCTTTCTGTAGCTGGCAACATCCTTCTCAACGTTTGAGCAGGGCTAGGGTTGATGATATAAGCCGAACCTCTGTGATATTCTCTGTACTCGCCTTTAAGCCCACCGAGAAGTTGGGATCTGACATGACAGGTCAAATAACAACTGTCAGTTATCTTATGAGATAATTACTGCGGCCACTGCTTCAGTCAGATATGAAATCTAATAATTGCTGACGGGAAATTTACTAATTATTAATATATCAATTTAAATCTATAATTTTTTGGGTAGGTACCCAATGTAAGAAATTAACTATCTTATTTTAAAACTAAAATAAATTATACTTATTATGTGTTGAATTAAATATATAGCATGAGGACTCTTTTAATGAGTAGTATATTATAAAAAACAAAAAACCTATTATTAGGAGAACACATTCTTATTGTGAAGTTGTAATTACAATTTATATATATATATAACGTTCACCAATTCTCACCCCTCAATCTCCTCATTTATCAAAATTTTGAAAGTTATAAAATAGTATGTGGACTCGCTTCGAGTACCACTGCACCATCGCCATCTATAGACCAAATCTGATAATTCATTTTACCCTTTTTTTAAACAGTATATATGTTATACTATGAGAATCGGATTTTTTGAAATTATTTTTACATTGTGAGATTTGGTGAACGTTATATACATATATATATATATATATATATATATATATATAAAGTGATCACTTAAGCCAGGCGAAGATAGGTCGTAAGACCTGTAATTACCCCATACTTCCATGTATATTTTTCGTTAAATATAATAAAAAATAATTTTATCTTTATTTCTCTCACTAGAGAAATTCTGTGTCGATACGGGCATAGTTTACAAGCAATTGTTCAATTAATTAGAATTACAAGTAAATAGAATTACATTTATTACTATATAAAAGGCGTACATGAAGAACAATTTTAAAATGGACTTAATTTTTGGATCACTTTATAGCAATTATTAATATAGGTATGAGTCAATATGTTTGTGTGAGTGCACCGATACTGGCTCTATCCATATTACGATTCCAAGTTTTAATATATGGTTTCATGTTTTTGGGACAATTCAATTGATTTAAAGTCTTTTAGCATTCTATTAAATAATTTAGGTCCAAAATATTTGTAGTTCCTTTGACCAAATGCAGTATATGCTCTTGGGGTTTGTAGGTTATTTGTATTTTTCCGTGGGAAAATTATGTTTCGAAGTGTTTTAAAATGTGTCTATTTGTATTTATATATGTATTTTGTGAGATATCTGATATTTGTATAGTAAAGTATTTATTTAAAGTTGTACATTCGCGGTATTGAATGGCTAACGATGATTTATTTCTGCAAATCGCAATGTATTTAGTAAAAACGAGTAGTAATATTATCATCTTCCATTAAAGTTCTGAAAACGCTTACTTTAATACACCTAATGACTCTCACCATACATCAGAATGAAAGAAACGCGTTCGCAATACAATGATATTTTCTCTCCGTCGTAATGGCTCACACGGAGTTAGTATTATGTTATTTTCACCGGCGTTCTCGCCACACCTTCATAATTTATAGCTTTTGTCCGGCAACAAAAAGTCTTGGAGGGTGAAGAAATAAAAATGATTACTGGAAGAGGGGCTGTATTAGGGCTAAGCCCGAAATCCGCGCGCCTTGAACCGAATCCCTGACTTCTAAACAGAATGACGACAGTGATCGCGCAATATGCTAACTAGAGAATGGAATATCGGAGAAGCAAGGATGAGGACAGGTGTGGGGTCTAAATAAATAATGTATCCAGAGGCGTGCAGTGCACTCAAGCAAAAAAGCTGTGCATTACTAAAAATTCTGTGGAACGAATATAAATTAAATAATTGGATTAACATAAACGGAAACATTATTTTACAATTAGCGCCATCTGTGCACCGGTAGAGACTTTAATTGCTTAGTTTTAAAAATTACCACAACTCACCCATGGCTCTCTCGTGTATTCGCCGCATCGAGCTATTTACTGAATTAAAAAAAAATTTCGGTTGATTCGTTTTATCGGTGCTTATGCTGTTTTTTAATAGAACATCATTAGAAAGGGTTACAAATCATTGAAGTGTCAACTTTCTCTTTTACTAATTCGCGAATTTTACTATCTTACTATTTTTAACATGTTGATTTCATGATTGTTCTTTAAATTTGGTGCATGGATTGGTTTTTTATTTGAGAAAAATAAAAAGTAATTGACAGAACTGTTTCCTACGTTAATCTTTAATATAAATAATTATTTACTATACTTATTAGGTGAAAGTTTTTCAACAATAAATTAATCATGTTCAGTCATAGAAAACGTTCTTAAAAACGTCCATACATTTTTTATATGGGTAAGAATTTAATATTTTACATTAAAATTTAAACTTTAAAAACACTATTAATAGTACTCTAAAATTACAAATAAATACATGGTAAGGTCGTATAAACGACGGATTTATTTTGTCTAAAGACGTTGGTTAAACGAAAGTACATATATTGTATTACATATATTATACATGATTGTATAATATCATTGGTAACAGAATAACCTATATCTATACTATACTGCACGACACTGAATGCATCATATATTAAAAATAACAGACGCGTAAGATACGGATATTACATATTATAATTTCTTTGTTTAGTTATATAGATCCTTGATAAGATGACTGACCCAACTGACTAAGAAGCATACCATCAGTGGTTACTTATATACACGTGTACAAAATTCGTTATTATACGTCTCTCTATTATCTCGCACCATGAAGATATAACTCAATGAGGAAAATTGATTTGATGTCTGAATTTGAATTTAAACAGAAAATGTGATTGTTATTCTTCTTTTTTTTTTCTTTTTTTTATTAATATTAAAAATATAATACAATTTCAATAATCAGTGGATGTATATTTCAATATTTGTTTCTTCTCTATGAGAGTGAGACTCGTGTATAGAGAAGGAGTATATTCGAGTTAATTTACGTTTCAGTTAGTCTGCGTACATATTTTTTTTACTTCAGTTACAAATTTATGATAGTCCGTAATTTTTCTAATTGTGATGGGGAGATTGTTAAAAAATTTGATGCCTTGATAAATATATTGATTTTGAGTTGCGGTATTTTTTAGTTTTGGGATATCAATTTGATCTCTATATCTTGTAGATCGGATCATCAATTTTAATAGTATAAACACACTTATGTATATAGAATTTATTTTATGTACGTACGAGTATATAAATAGATTTTTAAAAGAAAATACATTTTTGTTGTGAAGCTTCTTTTTCAGAACCTAGTTCCGTGATATTTTAATAAAAATAAATTAACGAATCAATTAAAAAGATATACAAAAAAATCTTTCTATCGAAAAAATACGCATGAATATCGAAAAGGAATAGATCTAGATTAGTATCCCGGTAGCAACTAAAATATTTTTTCGGTAAATATTTGTTCTGTACATCTTTCTAGTTGATTTATTTTAATTTGTATTAAAATACCACATAACTATTTTATGAAATACTGTAACTTCACAATAATAATGTGTTTTCCAATAAAAATATAAAATAAACTTCGTATTTAACCTTCACCATACCGTGATATAAAATACTCGCACGCAGCCATGATGTCAACTGTGTTACCGTAAGAAATAAGAGTTATATTTACATTTAAAATGTGTAAAAATGATTTTGAAAAATGGTTAATGTCATAAATTTACTTTAAGTGTTGAGCATTAAATATTAAAAAAATATGTAATATTATAATTCGGAGCATTCATCAGCTTCCATATAGGAGATCGCATTGTATAATATAACCTTCCTTTTTATCTATCTTTATTTAATTAGTGAGAAAGAGACACCATTATATTCGTATGTTTGTTATTGTTTTCAGTGTGAAATTAATGTGTGATTTCTTTCTGTCTTACCACAAATGGTATTTTTGTCAACGTATTAATTCTACAATGGAATGAATTAGAAATAATTATTTTTGCAGGATTCGCCTTACATAATTAATTTTTCACTAGTCATTTCTAATCGTAAATATTTTCCTTTAAATTAACTATGAAAATTAACCATTAAAATATGAAGTATATGTTGCGTATATTTACCGAAATATTACAGAATTAGAGCGGTAGATCTGTGTTACTACTTACTGCATGGTTTGGGAAGGGTTAACCACATGAGTTTTAAATTAAAAACTAATTAATTTTTTACCACTCTAATTTAAAAAAATATGTTTTTCAAAACCGGCTGATTTTTAATGCATAATTAAATACAAAATTAATTGTATACATTTTGTTAAATTTTTATCTTCTTTTAAAAGCATTTTTGTATATAAATAATAATATAAAATTGTCAATCATTACATCTCTGTATTTCAAAACGAGAAAATAATTTATTTGAAAGTTTGAAATCTTGCCAAGAAGTGATTAATTGGCGAAACATATTAATGAGAATGATAAATTATTGAATGCTCTGCCATTTGAAGAAATCTCAAAGAACAATCTAAATAATTTCCGTACCTAAATTGGATGAAAATGTGACATTTAATTGCCACAACTTATAAAATCTGTTAAGCTTAATGTCACTCAATGTTCAAACTTTGATTACTTGAGTGATTCAATTACATCTGAACGTTTATCCGAGCGGGTAAAAATTGTTGGACATAAATCATTGTTTACAATGTAAAAATGTTCATAAAACATAAATACTTAAATATATTATGTAGGTGTAGGTCGATATTCTTAAGAGAGATGAAAATCTTTGAGACACTTTAGAAAATTATATTTCTGAATCTTTGCTTTTATTCTGAGAAAAAAATAATATTTTGTTTATTACTCTATTTTACCTAATGGCCAAAGACCTTTCGCGTTATCGAATTTCCCATACTTAGTCCAAACCGCACTTGCAAAACATAAAAACCCAGTGCTAAGCAACATCGAACAACCTCAACAAAGAGTATAGAGAATTTATAACGCAGCTTTTTTTTCTCGGTCGGAAAAGAATGCAACTTTTTTACGTCACGTCACGAGTTCCTAACCCTTAATTCGTTTCGGCGAGAATAAAGAAGCTTAAGAATGGTTTCATTTTGAGGGGCTCTTTTCAGTAAAGATCCGTCGCGAGCAAATCGCCGGACATAACGAGATTTCTGGGTCATTATGCCCGCATTGTTTGCGAAAATAATGCACAGGTGAGGCGAGATTCGGGGTCGAAAGGAGACGCAAGGGAGAGAGAGAGAGAGAGAGAGAGAGAGAGAAAGAGAGATGGGAAAACCGCAAGTGGCAAATAATGGCAGTGACATCTGTCACGCCGTGCTGGTGACACGGGCCCCCTGAATGTTGCGAGGCGATAAGCAGGCAGTCGGATTTGGTTAACTCCGCTCAAATGAAGATTGTAACATTTAATTTGACTCAGTGAGTCAAATATTTGATATAAACACGCCTGCGGTGTTTACGTAATATACGCCAAACGTATTCCTAAATCCGCCCAAAGGCGCAAACCTTTAATTGCAAAATTTCCACACATTGAAATATGACATTATTGGAATTCGCGTTATAATTATTGACTAGGATCTCTATTTCTCACTCATATCAACATCATTTGTATCATACTTTTGTATAAGAAAACGCTAATATAAGCTTTTCACAAGTACGGGAGTACAATATTTCAATAAATTATAGAATTATCTCGTGCGGTATGTTTATGCAATCAATTTTTGAAACACTCTGTGACACAAATCACGTGGGCGTTGGTTATCTATTGACGAATATTTTCTTTAAGTTGGGTGATTGTGGGCTGGTTCATCATTTATTAATATTTAAATTGATCTTGATATTGCCATAGCATCAGAACAGATAAGCCTGGATCTTCTTGTACAGACTTGTTAATTTGCGCAACATTCTATTCAATTCTCCTGCTCCGTGGCCGCCCTGTTTTCATCTTATTTAGCGTTAAACCGGTCTCCTTGAACTTCCTGAGCTACGGTTTAATTGATATTGATTCACACTGTGTAATCGGTAGTGATCGCGAAACAGGCCCCTAACAATCACAAAAGAATAGTTGTTTTTGTAAAGTTGTTTTACGCAAAACGCGCGATGTTCTTCTGTGAAACAATCCATTGCAACTAAATTTCTAAGGATCAAACTCCCGTGCGCTGTCACCCGCATGTCTTTTCTTCGCGCGGTTTCTGCGCAGAGGCGATTTAAAATGTACGAAAACTTATGACCTACCCATATAAAAGTCTAACTATTGGGAATGCAGCGCCAAATTGAAAAAAAAACGTTTAAAAACACCATTCTAAAATTGACTTATTAATAATATTATTTGTACTAAACATTTACATCAAGTTGGATTTATAAACGTTGTATCACATCAGGCCACGAGCGAAACAACTCAGACGCTCTTTCCGACCTTACAGAGACGTGATCAAGCACAAAATGGCTGACCTACAGGTGTCTTACGTGGATAAAAGCTTTTTTTGCATTTAGATTTTTTATTATTATTCCGTGATTGTGGTAAGGTATCAATACTAACACATATATCATGTTCTGACAGCCATCGTTCTTTAAGTGATGAGATTTAGAAATTAATATTTTGTGTCTAAAATATTATAATATCAGAATTTTTACTGTTCCTAATACTAAAATATTTTTCTTTAATATACATATAGTAACATGTTTGTTCATTTTAGGTTGTAAAAGTTACTAATATACTTATATCTAGAAGGATCAATTGACGTGCTGCTTTGAAGATATAAAACTAATATCGCGTATCCGGGTTCAATAATTGTTTCACTAAATAAATAAATCAAAGCATACGTGTGACGAGTTTTTAAGTTTACATGAAATTAATGTAGTATGCAGTCAAGCTGTTAGCTTAGAAATCAGTTAAAAATGTACGCACAATTTTGGCTGAATGCATTGCAATTATACTCAAGAATTCTTATATTTTTCTCTTCACTTTATGCAGTCTGCATGTGGTCTTAGTGGTAACGGAAGTAATAGGCCACTAAAATACAACAAAAATATGGACACATAAGTAGGTGACGCCAACACAAATATATATAAAAGATAAAACAGGTCTCAACACCTGCTACCCATATAAAATGAAATATAACATAACAAGGCTTGTCTAGTGGTATAATTTTTTACTACCTGAAATCAGTCGGCCAGGTCACTTTACGATTTTAGTAATAATCAAAACCTATTTATTAATATTGAAAATATTATTTATCATCAAACAATCGGATGTTGCCATCACAGTGCAACCTAATAAATAACACAAATAAATTCTCAATTCTCAAAATAAAATAAAATGTATTGTTATTCAATTTCGTAAAGTACCGTTCGGCTACTAACATAACTTTTGATCGTAACGTTTGATGGTTAACTGCGATATCTGCCGGTTGGAAAATGACGTTACATCAAAGGGCTCCAATAAACTATAGCAACGGAACACAATTGGACAATGTGTTATGCGTTTGTACCAAATCAAAATCTCAAAAGTTTTAATATGAATTTATCAATACAAAATGATTTTCCTATCAAAATAATAATTTTCGTGTACACCTTAAGATAATTACACATATCATTGCAATCTGATTATATCGATTGTATATTACTTCTTAAGGTGGATTTCATTTTAAAAACTAACTAGAAAACTTTTTCATTATCATCGTAATACGATCGACGTTAGTTACAAATATAAAAAAAACCATGTAAATATTTGTTAAAATTAATTATAATAATTATACTTAATCACAAAATTAACGCTATTAACAATTTTTTTTAACGTTTCTTATTTTATTTTATTTTAATTTTATTTTATTAAGGGATTTTGACAGTGAAAACATATTGTAATAAACACCATAATTATTTAACATGCGATACTAATAATGAAAATCCACAAAAAAATATTTGGATACAAAGTATGTTTAGATGAAAGAAGGAGAAGGGTGGGGAGGTTACAACTAACGTTGCGGTAAAGGAAGTGCAACATGAGTTTTTATAGGTATAGTGAATGGCCAAAGTTTAGATTGTGGTGGTTCATAAAAATAACCTTTTGAGCTTAGTAAGGCTAATGTTGAACAAGTCAATTTCTGTAAAATTCTCATTATTGTATTTGTATGACCGGTGAATGAATGAATTTTGTATGTAAGATGTTCTACTTCTGAGGATGTGGAAGAGTACGGGTTGCAATCATATATATACTTATATAACAGTTATAATTCGTTTTAATACTTTGCGACCAAAACAGCGCTTTTTTTACTCCCATTGAGAGACATTAACTTGTTTTTAAAAATGAATCGTAATTGTATATTTTGGAATCAAAAACAGTTGAGAAATTGGAACATTCAGTTGTCCATAAAAAGTTTTCTTTCGAGTTATTTCTCGAGTGTCCCTTCTATCGTATATTTTTTGTTCTATTTTACGACTTGTATTGGGCTTGCAAAAGTTTGCCAATATTGATCTTTATAAAGTTGTTTGTATAGTTCGCGAGGAGTAGATTTTCAATGGTTTTCCAAAGTAAGAGATTTTTTTATAAATATGTAACTTTTTTGCAATTTAAAAATTAAAGATTCATGTTGCTGAGTATTAATGGGGTGATCTGATAAGCGAAATATACCGAGAGCGACTGGTGAGCTCCGGTAAAAATCAGTACTTACATTCTCCGAATTCAGTACAACTCATACAGAATACTGTTCGGATTGGCGCGTTATTGTAGCGCATCTACAATGTTTACCAAATGCCGTATACATGGATTCGTTCCGCTTCTAAGACATCGAGTTGCTGGCATAAAGCGGCGGCTGGAGCTCAGCACCAACTCTCTGGTGAAAGCGGCGCTCTCATGGAAAGCTGGTTCCCTGACCAGAGAATGGCAGCGCTTACAAAATAGCTACATATACAACAATGGCCGTGACTAAAGTAGTTATATATGTAATAATTATATATGTGTGAAGTTTTTACTTTTTATTAAGTTTTAATTTTTTTTTTTTTTGTATTTATTAATATTTTCCTTGGTTTTCTTTTTCACAGAATATTTATTTCATAACCTTTAATGTATAACTTAATATGTATTATCTTATGGCGAAACAGGTTTAAAAAAAAAAACCTGATCACGCTGGAATAAACACATTATTATTATTATTATTATTATTGTGTGAGTCATTCATTCATTTAAATATTATACAGTAAAGAATTTTTCATTTAATATGTAGATAACACTGACTCTGTACACTGATTTGTTTGACGCACACCCTTAAATATAGATATGGATATTAATGAACGTTTCTAGAAGCTTTGGCAATTGATAAACATGTAAAAGAAGTATGAAAATGAACAACACAAGAATGTCATGTTAAAAGAGTGTATTTTTACATCTTCTTTGTCTAATTATAAGTTAGGTTACGTCTTCATTTAGACATAGTTTTAAATATTCTATTGATATAATTAGTATTTGAGGTTTAACATTCTAACCTTACGTAATCAAATTGTGTAAGAAGCGTGAGAATAATGTCTCTAAACCGAAAAAACCTTCGACACATTACTTTCTTTGTATAAAAACAATTGAACAAATGGTTGCGCCTCCCCGTAACATTTGTCCACAGTTGTAATAAACCCACTTAAGTGTTTTCACGAGATTATACAACTGCTTTTACACCAATGTCTCCTAAACTCTGACAATGTCTGAAAATTATTACTATATCGACTGTGGATACAAATGGGATGTGTTGGGCCCACAATTATAACGTTTTACAGGAGACGAACAAAACTTTGTTTATACGTTATGTGTTAACATAATAAACGTGTTGTATTTTATTATTAAAGTAATTAAAAACTCATCAAAAAATCGATGTACATGCGTACGTACTTGTATTTACGGAATACAATCCTAGGATCCCATCCCAATTTACAGTATTAATGAATCCCGGGATTAGTGTGTGTAATCCCGAAGCATTCGAGATTAATATTTTGAATTAATTCCGAGCTACCAAAATTAGATCTAGACTAACTAAATGATGAAATTTTTGATGATTTGCTGTTTAAATTCAAAGTTGTTTTACCTTAAAATTATTATATATCGAGATTTCTTACTTACTTTAATATCTTACATACATAAATTGTATTATATATTAACTTTGTTTTTAAACTATTTTTATGTGTTACGGAAAGTACCTTTTCCTGCATCAAGATCACAACGTAAAGTTTGTATTAAATATTACAAATATTGTATTATATTTAGTTTTTTAGCATTAATGAGCAAATTGTCATTTTCTAGTTTCGGGATTATCATATTTGAATCTCAAAATCCTAGCATTACAATTTTGGCTCGGGATTGGGTTCCCGAAATGAGGGTTACATCCTTTTGCCTTCCACATTCGATATAATGCTATTGAAACATGATAAATCTGTGATAAACATGTACCGACGTGCTTGTTGGTCCAATGGTAAAACGCAAGTGATCATGAGGTCGAGGTCGGGTCTCGTCCCCGGAGACCAGCAAAATAATCCAATTTTTATAGCATAAGTGTATAGCTTAGTTTTAAGAAAGACCTTTTTAAGAAGAAGAATAATATTGATATGACACGTGTTCTGTAAAACTTTAGTTTGATTTTAATTAAACTTTACTTATTTGACAAAATTCACTGGAATAAATGGCAGCTCCTCTCCACATCGTTTGACCGCAAAGTAAGCCACACCACGAGTAGTATTAAAGTTTATTTTACTATTTAGCTAAAACACTTTTCCTTTACTTTAGAATCCTCGGCACGCATGATTTCTCGTTAGAAACCTGGAGCAGGGAAAGCTCTCCCGTCGTCTGTCGGCAGTTTCCTAATGGTGTCCCGTTTTTTATCCCCAAAAACCCTTTGCGTGGGTTTCGTGGTTCATCAAGAATATAAAAAAAGCAAACGCACGGAAATAAATCAAGACGCGAATTCTGTGATTACGTGAATGTATGTTGAATGAAAAAGTAAAAATAATAGGAAATGAAAATCTGTTTATTTGAGTGATTTTGTATATTCACGTATAGTATTTAAAATAAACAAGCGTTTTATTACACTTATTACTATATTTCTTAACACCTAGTAGAAATTTTTGGCATACGCGAATATTCTGTAGATTGCCGATATACTTCACGATCTAACTCATTGAAATAATCTAATGAATGCTGCGTATAGAGCGGATTTTTTTTTTTTAATATAGTGATAAAACATTATTACACCCAAAGACTCGAGCATTCGGCACCCTAGCACTAAAAAATTTTACGTGTAATAAAATTGTAGAAATTGTGCAATCTATGGGTCGCACGTCCCGCGGAATGGAATACGACAATTCCGGTTGTAAATCGGATTCACCGCAGGGTAGGGGAGGGAAGTAGAGAAACGTGGTACAGGATGAGATTGGTGAGGGGATAGGGATTTCGGGGAACTGGGAGTCGGAAAGACTGCTCACCTTACTATGATGCATATGATGCCTCTGTAATCCCTGAAGTTGCCCCCGAAATCACACAAACGGCACGCGGATGGGCAGATCTCCGATCCCAATTGAATACGGCGATGTCACAAGTTCACCCACGGCACAAACAAACAATATTATTCTGCATACAAATCATAGGATCACAAACAATACAGTGCTGGTGCATTGAAGCTAAAAGGTCTACACCGCGAATGCTATGACGATGTCGAGATCGAACAAATATTGATCAAGTTGACATCTGCCGGCGTCGAAAAGACGAACATGAGGAAATTTATGGATGAGAATTTGGACGCGGAAATGTGTCAATAACAACGGTCGCGAAAAGACGCGCCAAAAGCCTGCTTACGAATTCAGAACAATGATTAAAATTCCAAACAAATGATTTAAGAATTAAGGGTATGAATTCACAATCCCGATTGAGGTAAAATAATGTATTTTTTCTGTTCAAAAAATCAATTTTATCCAGTGACCTGACTAAATAACACCAATTATTTAGATTGCAAATGTTGGCAGATTGACGGAGTAATTGTGTGTAATATATTTTATTATATATTTCACGAGTATATGGTTCTTAATGTACCATTCGATGCTTAAGAAGAGTGGCATTCATGACTCCGATATATCGACGAGTCATTTTTTTTTTAAATTTCTTTTTTTTTCGTATAAATATTAATAACTTTTCAGGAGAGCTAAAAAACTTTATATTACTTTCAGTATTGCTCTGTTCTTATTTTATTTACATTTTTATACTTTCTTGGAATTAACGCAAGTGCTAAATTTTGTTTTTTTTTTTAAATACAAACCAAACGATTTGATCTGGAAATAAGTTCAGAGATCAGCTTGAGATTGGTAGAAAGTTACAAAAACCCAAATTCTTGTACCTACACGACGTTAGATTTGCAGCGAGAGTCGATACGCGCGCGAAAACGTAACCTAAAACCATCAATACCTACAATTATTTATTTTTAAACGTTAGAAAAATAGAAAGCGTTAAATTAAAAACTGACAAGTGGAACATTAATGATCGATGGACTGACATTTGACGTTTGACGCACAACAATTTTAAAGTAAGTCATGCGACTTATGTGTATCGATCGAGAGTTGTCTCCAAACAATCTCATGGGAGCCTAATTCCTGTGGACGAGTCATAAGAATTGAATCTGTTATTTTATAATCAGACCATAAAAATTAACAAACACAAAAGTATAAAATCATAAATAATCTTGTTGAAAAATTACATAAATTTAAGAGAAAGAACATTATTTTAAAACTCCAACGTTTTATATATATATATATATATATATATATATATATATATATATATATATATATATATATAAAAATTGAACAACTCATATTGTTTTACAAAATTCGAGATGAGACATTCATTATTTTTATACGAATCGCTATAAATCATCAATCAAAATTTAATTCTCCACATACGAAAACAATGCAACATTTATCCCTTCGAAGGTACCGAGGTACGTAATGTTTTATGCGAAAAATATTTTTAATCGAACACCTTTGTGTGTAATCCCCGAACACAAAAACAAAGAAGAATTACCCACGGATTCAAACAGAAGAACGAAAAACATTTTCTGTTTCGTGAAATATTGGTGGCTTTTCCGGTAACATAGCGGAAGAGTGGGAACGATCTGAAACACCCTGTTGTCTCAGGGTTGTCGCACTAAAATTAAAAAATTAGATACATATTTAAATGTACGTATATATTACTATTATATATGATTTTCAAAAATCATATTCCTGCGTATGACGAAAAGTGTTGAGTCTATGCATACTCACATACGGTTGCGAAATATGGGCTCTCAGCAAAACAGAGTTTAAAATAATTAGAGTTATGTGAAGAGATTGAAAAAGAAATGTATGGATAAGAGATAATGTAATGAACAAGCCTCATTGTTCGGAGAACGAACAATCGCTGGACGTAGGCAGTTATCCAGTGGTACCCGAAGGAATCACGAGGCCGACAGGCTGCTCTAAAATTCTCGGTATTGACGTAATCGTCAAATTCTGCTGAGATACTTGGCAGCGAATAACGAAAAAAATAAAATACGAGGCCTTCATCCAACAATGGATAAAAAATTACTTATAATATGAGTGCCAATTTCTCCTATATTCCGCCAATTTTTCCATATTACTCACAATGCTCCGACAATTTTTTCTTCGTGAATATTAAATAAAATTATTATTTATCCATTGTTTTTTTTGCATCTTGAAATATGACTCGCCCATCGCCGTTTATATTTTTTAGCTGTCACAATGACATCCTTCACATCTCGGTCTGTACTCCAGCCGCGTGTTTCATCTAGTGATTATCAGAATACGTCATCATATTATGTCGTCAAAAGCTACTAAAAAGGGTTGAGCAGGTCTGGTCAGGTGTCACTATCGTATTATGAAAGGATAGGAAAAATGCTTTTTAGGGGTTACCACTATAGGGTTTTTAGTGGTTAATGTTTTTGTAGACTCGTTAAGGTCACTAATAGAGATTATTTGTCACAAGGATCTGTACGGTGAGAATCGAGACCCCTGTATCTCTTCGCTTTTCCTGTATGCTTATGAAATGTCAAGACTTATTATGATTTGTGTTTGCGTATACAGATGGGGTGAAATGAAATAGTACTTACTGGTTGGCGTTTATTTAAAGATTGAATTTACAATGATTGTTATATTACAAAGTATAAGATAGACGTGGTATACTAGAGATGATTCCGAAGTGTGAGTATCCGAGAAGCTGTCCATAAAAAGAATGGTCGGTTCCACCTTTCTTCGGACCGGTTGCGGCGCGGGGTATTGCTGTCTGGTTTGGTGGGTACTAGTCGGATTGTATGGCTAGATGGCTAGTAGTAGAGGTATAGACACTTTGATTGTGGTGGTCTTTTCTATTAAACACATAATGATAAATATTTTATATGATCACTCGGTTTTCTAAATACTATGATTTTTATTCATTTCATCTTCAACCTCAGAAGACCTACTTCTACTGTCAGTATTTTTTTGGACACTGCAACCCATTGTATACCAAGCCTTTATTTGTACAAGTTCTACGCATGATTTTTCGGGTATCTTTGAGGTAACCCACTGGGCGTCTTCCTTCTGGGATCGCTGAAAAAATCCGTTGACTTAATCTTTCTGCCAGTATTTTGATTACATGCCCGAGTGTGCTCATCTAGTATAGAAATTCTTTATGAAAAGAAGCGAGGGTTCCTTACCGAAGTTTTTTAATTGTAAAGCTTCTCACTCCGTCTCATAATGTCACCCCTACTTTCAGAAACCTTATCCAGAAGCTTGGAATTTTTATTACTTATTATTACATATTATTAAAAAACAATATTTTTATAGTTTAATTTTTATTCTAGAAAGTTGTGGATAGTTCAAAGACATCCTGCAATAATAAAGAACGAAATAGTACTGGAACTGGTATATCAACCGGAATTTTTCTATTGCCGATCTAGACTGCATTATCAATTACGCTATAGTGACTATATAGATTATTCTCAAACTTCATATATGTAATTATGTTTACTTGATGTTCTAACTATAGTTTTATAGACAACATGTTACAGCGTAATCCATGTAAATTGAAAAATGATTTATTAAAGCGGAGAGAGATATTATTATAGATTACAACTGGCGTAAATATAACTTCAAATCATTATTGGTAATTTTTTTATCAACTGCTGGATGAAGACCTTCCCAAATATCTCCCACTTTTCTTTGTCCATTTTTATTCTGCAGAGTTGATTTTCATCTAACTAGCGGGTTTTAGGACGGCTTGCCGGCCTTTTAATTTTATTTCTGGTACTACTGAATGACTGCATTCGTTCAACAACTATTTGTGATCCGAGCGATGAGGTCTGTCCATTGCCATTTTATTTTATTCGTGTATTCAATGATTGATAACCTATGTATGTTTTATTATAAACACGTTTCTTTTCTTGTCTCTGTGTGATGCTTAACATACATCTTTCCATCTCATCTTTTATTGAGAGTCTGCGTTGCGCAGCAATACTCTCGAAAATTTGTTCAGAGAACTAGAGTGGGAGGAGAATGGTATGTATGTGTTGACGCGAGTCGAATACTCATTCTCTGTCCCCTTTCGTCCATCCAATAATCTAATCCTGTCCCGCTCTGGCCGATTTATTACTTGCAATTTCGCCGACGGGACCACAGAGGACGATCGCTATCCGATAGCGAAGCATTAAGTACTTGTGTTCTTTCTTCTGCCGTCCCACACCCACCATAATACCTAGTTTGATATCTCGGTTCGGCATAATAAACGTGCTCGTCAACCGGAGGTGAAGACGACGCCCAACATAGGACTTCAAAGCAAGGTAGGCCAGATCCATCTGCCCTTATGTTCCTTCAGACTTCCATTTCGGGTTGCATCAACTACTTAAAGTTTTTCTAGATACAGTCCACGGGATCTTATTCCACCAGTATGTTTTTCAGATGATATTGTTCCAGATGATCTTCAAAACAGTCAGTAGGAGAGCAAGATTGAAGATTAATATCTCGAAGATATATTAAGCAATAAATGCTGTAAAAGTATGACATCTAAAAACACCAAAATATGAATCATTACGAATTTCAAATAATAACTTCTCTGAATTTTCAAATCGACTAATAGATTTTTTTTTTTATCAAAAATTATGCAGAATCCATTATAATTCATTCATTATTTGAGAATGGTAATTAATAGTTAAAATTTTAGTTGCAAATGAATGATAAAATAATGCAAAATTGCATTGTATCGTTTCTTTAATAGCTACCTAAAATATATTTCGCGAGCACATGAGCAAATCAAAGTAGTTTAACAGACCGGTGATAGGTACGTTGGTATATTATTTTATTTACGATCTAGTCATCCTGGTGGTGGTCTAGTCATTAGCGCAACACCACTGGGATTATTCATTCGTTCGCTTGTCTCGAGAACGTCATTTCCTTCCACGTGATTGACCAACAGATGTTTTCAAACGAGTCTTCCAAAATGGCCTCTAAATTAATTTCTACGATTGCTTCAAGTTCTCAGATTTTTATTAGGTTTTCATTTCATTAAAAAGTTTCGCACTTTGTTGAAATTATTTTACACGACCACGCAGAAATGTGTGAATAGTGGCAATTTGTTGGAAATTGATTTGTTAAAATTTCCAAAGCAACATTAAGGCAGACAGTTTGTCAATTATGTTGGAGTCGTGAAAGAATTTCAAAGTTTTTGCTTCAGAGTTGAAATTTGTGTCTTTGAAAGCACTTTTTTGTTATTCATATTATGTAATTTTTTTCAACTTTACTTGACGAACTTGAGACGTGTTCCATCACGACGTACATGGCACAGTGGTGGCACTTTAATTTATTTATTTTTAAATATATTAAATAAAAATTTGCTTCTAAACACATTGAGTTTAATTTAATACATCAACCGGTTCCAGAAAATACCATTTCCTTCATCAGGATATCAGATAAACTAACTAGAATTTTAAATGTTTGCATGTTGAACATAAATATTCTATAAAATATTAGTTATACAAAAAAATAATCTAGTACCTAACTTAAATCGTTACGATAACGAAAGATGTGAAAATTGACTTAATAATACAAAATTATTATTAAAAAATCTAGGAAAAATTTATTGTAGTTAAATTTAGTTGGTTTTTATGATATTTTGGTTAATTTTACACGCTTTACTTATTTTTAATAATTCTAAATTATTCAATTTAATACCAACATTGTTTATGTGTAAAACAGATCATCCCAAATTGTTATTAAAAGTATGATGATTTAATAACAATAAATAATCAGAAAATTCTGAAAAACCATTAATTTATTATAATACATTTTTTTTATAACAAATAATTTAGAAATAATAATTAAAAATGAGTGATTACGTTGAGAATCTCCAATTACTCGTGCGAAAAGAAGAGATTTTTCTTGGAGATACGATTCGACAGTGCATAAAATACAGTAGTTTTTTTTGCATACGCGTATCAGGTTTTTTATATGCTCAAAAAAAATATTTTTCATTGCACTCTTAAGCTTCTATCCTACTACTATGCGATTTGGAAAAATACTCATAGTCAATTTATATGAGACTAACTAATATTATATGATTGCCATGTTAGTAAACCACCAATTATAATGTTTTTCGTTAAATAAAAATTGTTCGTGATGACACCAAAATAATTACTGTGTACAGCGTTGTAGTTTATATCGTAGGTATATTATTGTTAATTAACATGTCGAAATTTTTGTATACGATTACAATTATAATAACACAAATTAAATTAATCAACTAGTCTTATACACAGAACAATTTTCTGAATATACAAATTCACAACAAAAATATGTTTTCTTTAATATTATAATAACGATAATTCTCGTATATATAATGAAGTTATAAATATACGAGAATTATCGTTATTATAATATTAAGGAAAACATATTTTTGTTGTGAATTTGGTGTTGTGAATGTTGTGAATACTGGTGTATAGTTATCCTGGATATCACATTGTTCACATGGTTACCTTGAAAATCCTTCTTCATTCTTCCAAGTAGAATGTTAATTCTATCGTTTATTTTATTTATTCAAAATATTATCATAAAATTGACTTTGAACTATGCTGGTCTTACTAGAATATTCTGTGTTGATACGGCATCGTTTACAAATCGATATTTAAATTATTTGTTTCAAATTATAATCGAGTAATATGGTACAATATAATTTACAGAAATAATTTAAATTTAACAGTGATAATGAAAAGATTATTTAAAAATAATTTTCATATAAATTTTATTACAAGAAATTAATGAGGCACGAGAAGTAATTAATACTATTTAATCATTTAAGAAGTTTATAATGACACAAGGTTATAATGCTGAAGTTCTTCAGCGCGTGCCTTCTCGCAAGGACAATAAAGTAATATAAATACATTGTCTTAGTTTAATACCAATTAATGTTCGTATGTTCTAGTATCTAATAATAACTGGCCTTAATATTATGGCACCCATTTATCCTTCCTCTGGATTACAAGTTACGGGTCTAGTTAGCTGTACCTTAAAATTGAAGTATTAAGGATTCAAGGCTTAATTTTCTGGTAGTATATATGGCACAATGATTTCATTTAAATTTAAATCTCTTTCGTTTATTAAAGATGGTATTAAGATTATAGTTTTTTTTTGTTTTGTTGACACATCACCTTTTTTATTTTTTGGGCAATATCTGCCGAATTTCAGATATATTTTAAGAAAATATTTTAAATAATCACTTTTTAAATAAGTATTATGATAATGATAATTGTTTTTTCTACCGGGATTTGAACCTGTATCTCTTTCTATCTGGGGAATGTGCATTAACCGATTATACTATACCAACACAGTGCATTGACGATAAATTTTCGAACTTATGTGTTACACTTTTCAAATTGATACATCTATCGTTCCATTATTTGAAAGTCATCTTATTTATTTTTACAGAATCTCAAATATCTTTGAGTAATCCGATAGGAGATGCCAGAATTAATAATTAATTTTTATCACAGACCTGTATTTTGAAAAAGGACAACTTCATATTAAGAATGTGTTCTCCCTAATAATGATATGAATATAACTTAGATTTATCCAATTTTGAAAATGATAGTGACGTTGTAGACAGCTGTATGATATGATGGGTGTGCTTTTAGTACGCGCGTATAAGACGATGCTGAACTGTCTGCGGCGTAACTCAGTGCCGTCTTTCTGGCGTCTCGGGCGCGTGCCGCGTCCGCTAAGGGTGAATATTGCCATTAAAAATGACTGCAGTGGGCCACATCTTGTCCCCCAGCACATTAAACGGGGATGATTTACATTTATATAAGACACGGAAATATGCAAAGCGATCTGGAGGCGTCGGGCGCTAAGTTCCGTATCCAGAGACGCTTGAGGCCGTTACAGAAACCCGAAGGGTCTCCATCGAGATTTAGAACATTTTTGTAATTTCTAATGTAAGTATTATACAGGGTATAACAGATCTAGTCCATAATATTTTATGGGCGGATACTTGACTAAATTACGAGTAGAAAATGTTCAAGGATAGATTAGAATACTGATAGATTATTGTGTTTCGTTAATGTTATCTTTATTTTATTACACTAATTATAAACAAGAAAAAATACAAGAGGCGTAGTTAATCTGAATTTAACAATTTCCAAAATCACCAATAAGGACAATTTGTTTTTCCTACAACAAAAAATAAAATACCCTGGTTTTTACAAATGAGTACTCTTTCTCCCAATTTAGAAGAAATGATAAAAAAAATGGCTTATCGATAATAACCTGTCTTACCTGTGAGAATTAAATTAATTAATTAAACTGTGACTGATTAGTTATGTTTTTAATTATATTATTAAATGTAACAAAATGGTTATTATCCAATAAATTCAATACGTATAGGGCTGGGATACTTGAATCCAATTATTTCTTACATTTACAGAGTTTCAAGCATTACAAAAAAAATCTGGGTGATAGTAAATTAGTTAATTAATTTATATTATAACAGTTAATTATACTAAAATAATATTTATTAAAGCTGACAAACGTTTGCTCCGAAATAGATCGACATCATAATAAAAAAATAACAGCAGTATTTACGAGTAAATAGTTATAGTAACTTATAGTTTAATAATTAAAAATCTTACCTTGTAACTTCGAAGATTTAATATACGTTTTAATTATGTAATGCGTGTTTGGCTGCGAAATATGGACTCGCAATTAAAGCGATGTTCAAAAACATACAAAAATGCAATGAGGCATCGAGAAATGTATGTTAGGCATCATAAACAGGAATATGAGAAAAATTGTGTAGATAAAATAACAGACAGGAGTAGTTGATATAATTGAAAACTCTCGGTGGATGGACAAATATTAGATACCAGTCAACCAGATGTATCCGAGGAAAATCGAGAGGCTGATAGGGTGTCATAAAGCCAACTGGACTGACAAATTTATTAAATTAAAAGGAAATACCTTGCAGCCAATAACAATAGATAGAGAAAAATGGGAGACACTTGGAGCGATTTTCATCCAGTAGTGGATAAAAAACGGCTGGTAGTGATAATGCTGCCGATTAATATGAATCTCTGCTAAATGTAGGTATGAGAATAATACTCGAAAAATATAGATACACTCAGATCAGTGCAATGCTAAAAGATCTTAATATGGTGACCTTTAAGAAGAAAAAATATTTCAATGTTAATGTATCTATTTTTAAAATCCTCACTAAAAAATTATCGGCAAAATTTACAAGAAAAATTGATGCAAATCAACATGAGCACGAACATCATACTAGAGGTAGAGATAGACTGAGACTGTTATTCAGGAAGAAGGTGTGAAGGTACAGTGGTATGAAGATTTTCGATGAAATGCCAGATGATGTAGGAAAGGAGGAGAAACTACATAGATTTAAAATAAAACTAAGCAAATATATGCAAGATAAGTTAAGGTATAAAACAGTGATGGCAAACCTTTTTGAGAAGTCACTAAGTCAGTGGCGTCACTTGGAAAGGGGGAGGGGAGGATGGTTAAAAACTACTTTTTTTTGGTTCTCACTTTTAAAATCCTCTAAAAAATTTACGTTTCCTTTTTGTTTTACAACTTTTACTTTTGCAAGTAAAGAGTAAAAAATAAAGGTCGACGTCAAAAAATTGATACAAATGTGGTGATACCATTAATTACCGCACCAGGTGACTCCATGCCCAGTCGGCAGTCGCCTCTGCACTGAATATTTGAATGAAATTCATTCAAAACATTATGAAATATGATTTATTAATAGATGTAGTGATACGTCGTGGGCCGTCATCCGAGGATGGAATCCAGCGCACAGCGCAACTTTATTTCTATTAATAGATTTTACAAAATTCATTGAAGAAAACAATTTTTCACATGAATATGTGGATCCGAACATCGTTAAAAGAACATTAGGAAGTTTCTTCGTTGATATAAAATTATTTGGTAAAGAATCCCATACGATCAATATAATATTTTCAATTTTTTTCTTCTACTTCAGAAATCAAGTTTTCAATTTTATTTTTAAACACACTATGCTGTTTTTAAATTCAACTAATTCCATTTCTAAATCATGGAAACCTAGCCACATAAATTCGGTTAGCTTTATTGTTTCAAATTCCGTTTTGTATGGATATAAAATAAAGTGAAATGTATTTTCCAAATTTTTAAATTGATTAAATCTCTTCTCAAAAGCTTGTTTTATTTCTTGTGGTATCATTAAATATTTTTAATTTCATTTTCTTAAACGTCAAGGGTATTTTCAAAAATTATTGAGTTTTGAAAATGTTTTTGTAATTAATTGTAATTGTAATTAAAATATTTCGACATTTTCATTTCCAAATCCTTAGTGAAAGTGCCAAGTTTCGTCATAAATATTTTAATATTTTCAAACATCATTAAAACAATTTGTTAATTTTCTTGAAATTTTTTATTCACTTCATTAAAATGCTGAGTGATGTCTCATAAAAAGATTAAATCATTTAACCAATCTTTATTTGATAATTTGTCAAAACTATTATTTTTTTCATTCAATCATTCAACCAGCATAATTTCTTCTGATAAATTGCTGAGTGATGTCGCATAAAAACATTAAATCATTTAACCAATCTATATTTGATAATTTGTCAAAACTATTGTTTTTTTCATTCAATCATTCAACCAGCATAATTTCTTCTGATAAATTGCTGAGTGATGTCGCATAAAAACATTAAATCATTTAACCAATCTATATTTGATAATTTGTCAAAACTATTGTTTTTTTCATTCAATCATTCAACCAGCATAATTTCTTCTGATAAATTGCTGAGTGATGTCGCATAAAAACATTAAATCATTTAACCAATCTATATTTGATAATTCGTCAAAACTATTGTTTTTTTCATTCAATCATTCAACCAGCATAATTTCTTCTGATAAATTGCTGAGTGATGTCGCATAAAAACATTAAATCATTTAACCAATCTATATTTGATAATTCGTCAAAACTATTGTTTTTTTCATTCAATCATTCAACCAGCATAATTTCTTCTGATAAATTGCTGAGTGATGTCGCATAAAAACATTAAATCATTTAACCAATCTATATTTGATAATTCGTCAAAACTATTGTTTTTTTCATTCAATCATTCAACCAGCATAATTTCTTCTGATAAATTGCTGAGTGATGTCGCATAAAAACATTAAATCATTTAACCAATCTATATTTGATAATTCGTCAAAACTATTGTTTTTTTCATTCAAACATTCAACCAGCATAATTTCTTCTGATAAATTGCTGAGTGATGTCGCATAAAAACATTAAATCATTTAACCAATCTATATTTGATAATTCGTCAAAACTATTGTTTTTTTCATTCAATCATTCAACCAGCATAATTTCTTCTGATAAATTGCTGAGTGATGTCGCATAAAAACATTAAATCATTTAACCAATCTATATTTGATAATTCGTCAAAACTATTGTTTTTTTCATTCAATCATTCAACCAGCATAATTTCTTCTGATAAATTGCTGAGTGATGTCGCATAAAAACATTAAATCATTTAACCAATCTATATTTGATAATTCGTCAAAACTATTGTTTTTTTCATTCAATCATTCAACCAGCATAATTTCTTCTGATAAATTGCTGAGTGATGTCGCATAAAAACATTAAATCATTTAACCAATCTATATTTGATAATTCGTCAAAACTATTGTTTTTTTCATTCAATCAGCATAATTTCTTACAATAAAATGACAAACCGATTAAGAACTTGACCGTAATTGAGCCATCTAATATTGTTGTATGTCAAAATTCCTCAATTTTCTCTAGTAATTGTGCAAACTGTCGTTTATTAAGATCTCTTGTATTTACAAAGTTGATGACTTTTATTATAACTGGCCATTACATTGGAAAATGTTTTTAAACCTTGCTTCGCACATAGAACTTACTGGTGTATTATAAAATAATATTCAATTAGAGAATATGCAATATTTTGCTTACGACACTGGATAAAACCAATATTTTTCCCCACCATATTGGATGAACCGTCTGTTGTTACAGAAACAATTTTCTGTAGGTCAATATCCATTTCTTTAAATGAAATATCAAATTCTTTAAAAATATCAAGACCGATATACTTTCCTTTCAACGTTATTACTTTCATTAGCTCTTCATTCATTATATTGCCTGATTTATATTGAGCAAAAACTGCTAATTGTGCATAACCATTTACATCATTACTTTTATCTAAAGCAATTTAAAACATTTCTGTATAATTTAGGTCATTATGTACTTGCGAACAAATATTTCTTTCTAATTCTATTACTCGATATTTAATTGTATTGTGATTTATTGGTAATTCATTTATAAGCTTTGTAATAAAGTTTTTTTTTTTTAAATCTGCAAACAAAGTAGCATTACATTCTAAAAATGCTTGTTCTACAAACTTTTCTTCTAAAAGAGGTTTCCTGTGGCGGGCAATGCAATGAGTAACTTGAAAACTAGCAGCTGTAATGTTATTTTTTGGAATCAAAAAAGTTTTTAAAAAACTGCTTTGTAAATAATTCTCTTTTTTCTTTTGTAAAAAGTATGTTCTTCTTTCTTCATCTGTTGAAAGGCCAAGATTAGAATCCAACTTTTCAAATTACGTTGTATGTACGTGAAGTGACTTTTTCGTTACAAATTACACACACAGTCGTTTTATTCTTTTCAATCACACAATATTTATGAAACCATTATAGGTGTGGCCTGTATATAGATATGGCCTGGAACTTGTGTCATTTTTCATTTTTTTAACTACCTACATAGTGCAGGGCTACAACTAAAAGTATTTATATTTAGAATACAATAATTTGAGAAGAAATTTCTTATCAACGTACTTGATATACATATATATATAGAATGGGGAGATGTACCACCTCGGGGATGTACCAGTGCTGAACTAAATAGCAGTCTTGTCGTAAGCGTCTAGAAGTGTTTAATAATTCAACATTATTATTATTTTTTATGTAGATGAGAAACTTTAATAATAAAAAATAATAATAATGTTGAATTATTAAACACTTCTAGACGCTTACGAAAAGACTGCCATTTAGTTCAGCACTGCTACATCCCCGAGGTGTTACATCTCCCCGTTCTAAGAAGCAACGAATATATATGCGCGTCAAGTTTATGACTAACTGTCATGAGTCATACACGCTTCGCGAAAAAAGAACGAAACACAAAGTTTTACGACCATGTACATCATACACAGGTGCAGTGATACGTTAGAAAATCAGCTAACCAATGTCCACTTGCGAATATTTTTTATAAATTTGATATTAGATATATACACATATACTTTATTTTTTTAATATTTTTGATTGTCTGTTTTCTCTTTTATGATATAAAAAATAAGTTTATAAAAATTAACGCGGGGTTCATTTAAAAAGCTTGCGTGGGTCAGTGTATGAATCGCAGATCATAGGTTCACCATAACTGGTATAAAGGAACATTTTGTTATATATATATACAGCTTAATATTTACAATGTATTAAGAACAAATAAATAAGTATAATTTTAAATACACTTAAAAAATGATGCCTACTTACACAATCGCACAAACAATATCCGACCCTTTTTAGAAAGTACTTCAACGAGTTCTCAGTAATTGCGTAGAGGGTATTCTAATCGTCGCTCAGTAATTGCTGACTAGGTATTCCAATCTCTTTTGACTGACTCGTAACCGCGGTGTCATTAATTTTTATATTTTCTTTACTTCTGGAAGATTCTATGGTCAGCAACAGCTTGGGAAAATGCTCTATAATTTTATTTCTTATGTTGGTTATTCAAAAATTTCCGTCGAAATACATAGAATTCTTTAAACGATCGGCATATAATATTTTCTGTTTTTTTTTCTGATATCATAACCGTGCCAAAAAGTTTGTCTAGATTTTACGTCTTGATTATCCAGTCGAATATCAGGACACTCCAATTTTGATGGCAAAAACGTATGACAAAATCCATGTTAGTCGTAATTTCCTAGCACAAACGTTTATGTGTACTTTAAAGATAGTACAGAAAGAAATATACATTAAATACAAGATGAATTCAAACTGTAAATTCGGATCGATAGGATCTAAATGAACGAATTGCGCAATCCCCGAATCGCACGTCCCGCGGAATGGAATACGATAATTCCAGTCGTAAATCGGAATCACCGCGGAGTAGAAAAGGGATGTAGGGAATCTTTGGTACAGAATGAGGTCGGTAAGAGAATAAGGGTTCTAGCCGAAGGACCAGTCAATTTCGGGGAACCGGGATTCGAAAGGACTGCTCGCCTTACCTTGTATATGACGCCTCCGTAATTCCTGCAGTCATCGCCGAGATCACACAATTGTACACGGACGAGCCTATCTCCGATTCCAATTGAATACGGCGATGTCACAAGTTCAACCATGGCACACAAGCAACAAACGTGATCAAAACACAATATCACAAAATACAGTGCTGGTGCACTGGAGCTGAAAAGTCCACACCGCGAATGCTATCGCGATGTCGAGATCGAACAAACATCGGTCAAGTTAGCGTCTGCTGGTGTCAAGGTCACAATTCACACTAAAAAAACGAGCATTAGGAAATATATGGATGGGAATTTGGACGTGGAAATGTGTCAATAACAGTGGTTGCGGCTGAATCGAAAGACGCGCCAAATGTATGTTTTACGGATTTGGAACACAAGATATTTCATTTTCACATCTTTATTAGGTATAAATCAAATATTTTTTATGGATATTTACGTAAAACGTATTGTATTCTTTTATTAAAAAATCGTGTAAATCCTTTAAATCACAGTAGAACAAACGTTTCCCGGATAGGAAGAGATCCAGGTTCAAATCCCGCTAGCAACAAAAATATTTTTTGATAAAATTATTTTTACTTGTATTATTTTTCTAATTAATACATTTAAATAGTATTTAAAAAGAAATAACAGACCCATGTTCTAAATAATTACAACTTCACAATAAGAATGTGTTCTCCATAATAAATATATCCTAATTTGGAACATCATTAACAAACAACCGTCCACGCAAAAATAATCTAGTCCGGTGAAAATTAGATTCTATTTACAATCAATGACAAACATGTCCCCCTCATCCAATCACAGACAGTAAATATAGTCACATGACTGACAGTCCCAATCAGCACCTACTACGGATTAAATGTCATTTTCGTAGGCTATTCTCGTCTCGTGTGATAAATTGTCGTTTCCTGAAACCAAACATTTTATTGATTTGATGTTGTACACCGTGAATAAATAGTATCAGTTAATCTTCTTAAACCGTATTGTAGATTTCCTATCGAGAAAGAAACAATCTCACCTAGAATATACGTCGAATTATCACTCGAATATACGTTCAGGCAAATAGAATAAAAGAAATGAGTATGAATGACGAGTATTTAAATAAATTCTTCAATATTTGCAAAATTCCTTTGTGGCCTCATTTTTTATTAATATTTATACAAAAATACTTTGTTTAAATCACTATTTATTAATTATTCTACATGTTTCGATACTTATGGTATCTGCTTCAGGAAACAATGTATACTGAAATTAAAAATACAAATATATATATACATTGTTTCCTGAAGAAGATACCATAGGTATCGAAACATATAAAATAATTAATAAATAGTGGCTTAAACAAAGTATTTTAGTATAATTATTAATTTAAATCAATATTTGAAATGTCCAAGAACACACAATTAGTTGATTTTCACCTACAAAGGCACTGTTATTAAAAGAAATAATAGATATCTCATAAAGATGAAGCTATTTTTTTTACTATATTGAATGGAAATATGTGGAAGTATATGTAATTACAGGGCTTACGACATGTCTTCAGCTGGCTTAAGTGATCTCTTTATATTCATTCGCAACCATTAATCAATCTCTATATCTATTAAATTTTTGAAACTTGTATATATTTTAATATGTGGAAACACTTTGAGTACCACCACTTTATTGCCATATATGAACTAAATTTAATAAATATAATAAAAAAGAGCTTCGTCTCTATGAGATATCTGTTATTTGTTTAGTATTAAAATCATTTACATTTTGCAGATGATTATATGATCAGCTCTAATAATCCAGATGACCTTCAGAACAGAATGTAGGAATATTTGATGTGCTGATAAAATAGATTATGAGATATCAGAAGGTTATGTGTAAGTGTCTGAGTGCCCCAAATAAATTTACACCTGGCGTTCAGCTGTTCATTTGAATTACAACGTGAATGCTGCCAGAGCAGGTTGACATTGTTATTCTGTTATGGATACAAGTATTTTTTATTTTATTTATTTATTTAATTCTTAACATAGTGCATACATAAGCACTTCTTATGTATGCTCTAATATATACAAGATTAAAGTATTTTATTTTATTAAAACTTATCTTTTATATAATTAGTCAGTTTCATTTTAAATCTATTCAATTTCTCTTCCTTTCTTATGTTTTCTGGCATTTCATTTAAAAATTTCATCGCACGCATCATCGATTTCTGAGATTTGGCCTTCTATCCCTTCCCCTTGTCCGATTCTCGTGCTCATGTTGATTTGCATCAATTTTTTGTGTGAATTTCGCTGACATTTTCTTATTGATGATTTTGTAAATAAATACCATTATATTAAAATATATTTTCAGCTTAAAGGTCATCATATTCAGATCTTTCAGCATTGCACTGATCCGAGTATATCTATTTTTTCTGAGTATTATTCTCATAGCTATAAGCGGTAAATATTCTAAAACGTGAAGCGCTGGTTAAGGAACTCGTCTGAAAGGTGGCCGCGAGAGAAATCAGGCGCCAGCGGCGCCTTGCTAGGCGGCTGCGTGCGCGTTATATTGTTGTTTGTTTTTCAGTCGGTACCGGCATGATTGGATAGCATATGGTACAATCGAAGTCTTTAAGGTGATATAGAATACATAACTGTTTTTACAATGTAAAAAAACGGTATAATCAACGCGTTAAATAATATTTTCCTCTCCTTGTAGAGAGATACAAGAAACTGTGAGCACATATTATACTCACACGTAAGTGTGATAAATGATTATTAAGAATAAATAATGTTCGTTCAGAAATGAGAAATTACAAGACGTGAAATGAAAAAGGAAGAAAAATTTTTTGATAAAATGTTATTTGTAAAGTATTTATAAAGTGAATTTTGATACAATATTTGTCAGAATAAAAATACCGCTTTATCTTCCGACCGTCCTAGGATGGGAATTTTTTTATCGTGTGCTCAATGATGAGAGTCGTGCTCCTCTGACATATGTGAAACGTGGTGCGCTATATGTCTCCTTTCCTCCCGTTCTTGATTTATGTGAATCTTTGCGTTTAAAAATAACTCTGTTAACTCTTTTATTTGGTCTATCCATCTTGCAAAAGACCGTCCTGATCATAAGCTTCTAGAGACTTTCATAGTATCTTCTGGAAACACGTACAAAGTATAAGAGAATCCTTTTCCTGTATAATATAAATATTTGTAAGCCTCGCGGTCCACGAAATGCGCAGCATCCGCTACTAGCACCATATCTAGAGGACATCTTTAAGCATCATATTGATTATGTATAATTGTGAGTCGCTCGGATGAAGCGACTGATGTTTAATGTTATGTATATCAGAAAGATTTTTAAAGTAAAGACCGAGGGCCCTAATCCTCTTCGAATGCTCACGCATGTATATGAATGCCGCAGTGTATATTAATGTTACGGAGCGTGTTAGTGTGGCAGCTAGAGTAGGTTGATAAAATGAAACATGACTTAAAATCGGTTGCGTTTATTGTCGAATGATGCATAAATAAATGTAAACTGTTTGCGTGTTAAATTGTAAGTAAAAGTTTGCGAGTAGTGAAGCTCACTTGAGCCATCCGAGAAGATAGCAAGGGGAAAAGTGATTGCTTCAGCTGGCTTCTCGGACCAATTGCGTCGCGATATATTGTCGTCTGAATTTTGTCGGTATTCGCCAGCGTGGAATGGCTATTATATGTTTGTTTACATTGTCAGGTCTGTGACCTGCGAGCACACATTTAATATATTCCCTTCCTTCTCCCTCAATGTCCATGTTTCCTTCCCTTACAGTGCTATGGAGAATACCAGAGATTTTCAGAGGCGGATTTTGTTAGGTTGTTTTCTCCATATCATTGTTTAATTGGTCATAGCTAATTTTTCAATTCTAATTTGTCGTTAAATTTCTGCTTTACATCCTCCATATTTTGAAATAAAATACCTAGGTACCTACATATAATTCGCCAACCTCATCGTAGTCCAGTAATATTTTTTCCTTGTAAGAGTTTCAAATCGATCAACGATGAGGACTTTTGTTTTGACCTGAGGACGGGGGTTAAACACTAGTTTATATAAGAAAAAGTAAACAATGTATCCCATATAAATTCAATTCTTAAAGACAAATCATTTCAAATACAAATTAAATGAATTAATCAGAAAGATGTAGGTACAGAAAAATCTATCTATAGCTAAAATATTTTTATCTCTGTAGCAACCCTAATCAAATATTTTTTATTTCTGTATTTATTTCTAATTGATTAATTAAAATTGTATTAAAAATACAACAACTTGAATGTTGTGGAGTTGTAATTCATTAGCAACTTCACAACAAAATGTGTTCTCATTAAAAAAACAAATCATTTATTAGTTCAGTATAATAAGTACGAATAAAATACAATTTATTTAGAACTTTCATTTATTCAAATTTTAATGTATCTACATATATTAAAAAATATGTAAATGTTACAAGATCAACTTTACTCTTGCACGAGATAATCACACTGCTCACCCAAAACCGGGCTAGAATTATGATAAGTCTGAGGAGATTATGGAGTCGGTATCACGAATGTATCAAGTAATGAAGATGACGGAACCACTAACACCATTTTGGTACCACCATTAAATCAATTTTGAACGCAGCTTTGAATGCTGACAGAGATGTCGATTTAAGTGTCATAGAAATTAAATATTTCTCTGAAGGCATACTTACTAAATACGCCACGTTAAACTGTGAAAAAAACTGACGCGAAATTCTGTTGTTGAAAAAGTTGTTCTTGTTCTGAAATATGCTTTTTATAAGTGGGTGTATTATTGGAGGGTGTTTAGTGTTTTGATGAATTACCGTGAGAACAAAAATCGTTCATGTGAACTGCGAAAATGATCTCATTATTTAAAAAATTCTAAGACACGAAACAGTCACCGGCTTAATCATTATTTAAACGTTGTGAATTTGGAATAAGGGAATATTCAACTAGTCGAAATGAATCGATCTAATGTATTGTTATGGTGCGTTCTGGCTCATGCGGATAGGACGCCAGGGCATCAATACTGGCTAGACAGTGGTTGACATGAGAATGTGGGTTCGGCTGGAATAGACTCTTGGGCACTTACCTTCAGCTGACGTCCTTTCTTTCACTTGTGATAAATTTATAGTATTGTGTAATTCAGACTAGGAATCAAAGCTACTAACCATAAAAAGGTTAATTTACAATACTATTGTTTAATAAAAAATATAATAAATATCAAGTTATTGATTTCTCCTTCTGGCATCTGTACACAAATCATGACTAGAATGTGGAACAATAATAAACCTAATATTGTGACCACGATTCCTGTGGCAAGCCTCTCGGATAGGACGCAAAGTAAATCATCACTGTAAGATTGCTCCCACCCTCACGGTGGTGCACTGTTGTTCTCTCTCGATGTTACAACTAAGTTAAAATGATAGTCACGTAACCTCGAAATCCGTGCGCCGTAACTACTGCACACCCTTCATCCTCCTTCGTATGGAATCGTGACCAAACGAAGACTGCCTTCCATCGCACATTCCAGCTACCCGTGATGCCAACTCCAGATAAGAACCGGGTGTCCTTAGCCCGGGGCCCGAAAAAAGAAATTGACATTTCCTGTTATTTCCTCGATCGTGTACGAATGGATCCGCGACCGCGGCCACGCAAAGCGCCGCCTCGTGCGTCTCCCTGAACTCAAGTCGCTGTGAGCCGAGAGGTCCCGCGCGGCGGTACCGATCGAACTTATATCTGATTCAGTGTTCACCTCATATAAACGTGGCGAGTTGTAAAAATTAAACTTGAGGGATTAGATTCTGACATGATAATATATGCGCATACTCTCAACCATTTGCCTGAGACGCATCCTTGAAATATTTGGGTATTTTGTAAGAAGAGAAGATAACTTGGAGAAGCTTGTTGTGATGGGTCATGTCGAAGAACAAAGAGAAAGAGAAAGATTCCTCATTCGTTGGATCGACCAAGTGGAAAGGCAACAGGCATTTCTCTAGTGACAGTCCTAAGATCTGTAGGATGCTGAAAAAAGTAGAGAAGCATATTCAAGAGGGTGAGAGTTCATGGAGATTACATGAAAGATATAAATACTAGTAACAATAATATTATATATGTATGAATTACATTTTACAAAAGACATGACAAAAAATTAACTCCAATGTCGGGAAAGTTGGATGAACTTTGATTTTAATATTCGACCCACTTGAGTTACTAAAAAATAACACACGCTAAAATAAATTACCAGAAAACTGATGAGCAAAAAACGCTGTCAGAATGGATTAATACATTTCCGCAAAAACAAATAATTACAGCCGCTTGAAATAAAGCGACTAAGCCAACCAGATCATTGCTGCTTAGTTTTTGTCCAAGAGGATTACGATATTATGAACTTTAGTAAAATCCTTGATTAAATCGTTTTTTTTTTGAACTGTTGGAAACCTCAAATATGTAATTTATGTAATATATTCGCGAATCTAGTGGTCATTAAATTTTTATATGCTTAAAAAATATATGTACTGATGTCACGTACTCTTTATTAAATTATTGCATTTTTTCTGGAACATAATAAAAGTAAATAAGTTCTTAAAAAATTTCGCTTCTGGGAAATATTAGATGATTTATTAGTACTAAGCCTTGTAAAATAGTGTACTACTATTTTAGTATTCCTCATATAAACTACTATAGTAGCATTTTATGTTCTGTTAAAGCAGTACAATACTGAAAGACCTTAATTTAAACAGAAAATATATTTCAATGTTATAGCGTTTATTCAGTTACTAAACAAACATGAGTACGACCATCATACAAGAGATAGAATGAGCCAGCCATTCGGGAAGAAGGCTGTATCTCAGAAGTCAGTGATGTACAGTGCGATAAAGATTTTCAATGAAATACCGAATGATATCAGAAAGGGAGAATTGCATTAATTTAAAATTAAACTAAGATTAGTTATATAGTAAAAAGAGAAAAATTAATATTGTTCATATTAGAACATATACACATATGTACGTGTACTTTATTATGAATAAATAAATAATTTATGTTATGTTAATAAAATAATGGTGTTTGATTCTTTCAGTTGATTCACATGAACCTGATTACTGAATACGATAACACGTTCCCGTCCTCCATTCGCTACCTTCCACCACACACTGTCACAAGGGTACAGGGTCAATGACGGATATGGATTAAGTAATACATTTGTTAAACATATTCGTCTTTATAAATTGTGGTCGCATGAGAATTTTAGGTAGGTGCCAGTGACAAGGTTAAAAATTATTATTTCTCTATTTAGGTGGTATTGCCATTTTTTAAATTCTGAATACCTTTTTTGTGATAATTTGACGAAATATAAAAAGTTTATACAATTTCAAAGAGATTTTTAATTTAAATCTGATCAAATGAAACGAAATATTGAATTTTTCGAATAGATAGAATTGAAAGTGATTTCATTTGGAACGGGCTGAGCCGGTAAAAAAGTCCAAATTTACTGAAATCGAAATTTATGCTAAGGCACTTTCAATGGATCGCAGCTTTGACCCTAATTATTTAGGAAACCTTTTTTCGACGAACTTAAAAGCCCTTGTATATTATGGGCACCTCCCGTATAAATAAATGGAGGTACATTTAGGATGAATTGATATATTTCATAGGAAGTACTTCAATCGTTCAAATGCAGGGTCTTCGAGGTTTCTATTATGTAGGATTGAATTACTTTTAGAAATGAGGAGTTAACTATTCTTTTTTTTAAAAACACATTATACAGGCTCTAAAGAAGTAATATATTAATTATTATAATAAAGGGTTTTTTTAGAGGTTTAAAAAATTAAAATGATATAAAAATCGTTGTAATGGCTATGGTATTGGCTTTATTTGAAAGATAATTTTATGCCAATAGTGTTTAAATATGATTTCGCGCACATGAGCGCTACGACTGGCTCGAATAAAGCGCAATCTGGAAGTTCAATTTTCGACCATTTTTTGGAGCAGCTGGGAATTTATATGAACAATAACGTGACGAATGTTGGCTTCCAAGTCAGCTATCGTCTCTGGTTTATCGGCGTAGACTAGCGACTTCATATAAATAATCCAAAAGTGTCGCACGATCTTGGACATCAATTCACAGGTCCATTACGCGAAATTATGGGCTTAACGAATGTTTCATTCAATAAATTGATTGTGGCGCGCACTGTTTACACGAGCTGGCACTTGTAAGCTCATAAACCAAGATTTTCCATAAAGTGGATGGACACAGCTCCAATCACTGTGCACGATGGTGAATCGACTCATTTGGCTCCTCTTCTATATGCTCGACTGCAGAAACAGCTTCTTCGGTGGGCATTATACGACGTCACTGCGGATGCGTATTATCAATTAGAGTATGCGTGGTGTGAAAACGATCCATGGGTATTTGAATTACTCGCTCGGATGGACGATTATGTCGACCGAGTAATGGACGTAGCGCACGGTGATTTTCGAAATAAATTTGCAAGCATTGTTCTGACGTAAGTCTATTCATGGTGAAATGGCAAACCAAACTGAGTACAAATCAGCTGTCAGCTGTCAAATTGGCTGTTGCTAGAAAAATTCGAAAAACAAACCTCTAAAAAAAAAACACTTCGTCGTACAGTGCGGCCGTTTTAAGTATTTTAGATATTTTAATAACCACTCGATTGATAAAACGCATCTACCACCATTGACAGCAACTAGGCCGACAGCTGATTGAATACGATTTAATTTAAATATAAACAGCATTACCTTAAGCCACGAGTAGCTCTACTGTGAGTTTGAGCAGTGAATAAATCAGATTTACATAAATTAAATGTAATATAGGGTGTCCAAACAAACAATTAGGTTTATTATGTTTTTTTTAGTTTTACCATGTAAAAATAATAGTGATCTGAGAATTTTACTTTCATGTCGTATAAGTTAAGTTCACATCTGCAATGCACTCTTAATGTTAACAAATACACGAGAAAAAAATGCTGGATTAATGGCGGCGATTTCACACTGGATGTTTTCTTGTAGGGCACGTATTGTTCGAGAATTATTACTGTACAAAAAATCATAAGGCGTTAAATCTGGTAGCCGAGGTGGCCAGGGTATGTCACAGTACTTGCTTATTAACTTTCTTGGAAAAATTGCTAGACCCTAGCAGTGTGTGGAGTTGCCGCGTCTTGTTGAAACTACGTTCTGTTGTTGTATCTGGAAACATTTGCAATTACGGCACCAAAAGCTCATCAATCATACGGCAATAAACCGCAGAAGTGACAGTTTGTCTCTGGTAAAAAATATATAAAAATTCCCACTGGATACCTTATATAATCAATCATTTATATCAAAAGGTTAAATACCTTGCATTACGCAACAGGCGTAACATTTTTTAAACTTTTTTTAAATCAATTTTTCAGTACTGTACATGCAGCTATTCCACTTAATATACTGATCATTATACGCGATGTAAAACGTATATTTTAACCGTGAGTTTGACTGATTGTGAGATGTAACGATTATTGGTAACTGATTATTACTATTCATTATTTGGTAAACAATCATTGATACACTAAAAAATAAATTTCTAACCTGTTAAATCTAAGTTATTAGTCAACATTACTAAGAATCACCAATCACGTAATCACAATCACAATAACAGATTAGCCATCACTAATTATTGTTACAAACACATCGGTGGCATTCATTTTAAAACTTATTAACTACATACCTACGAGACTAATCTATAAAGTAAAGATTTTTTATCTTTAAAAAAAGAAAATATTTTATTATGCATTTTTTTATTTTTTTAAACACACTTAATTTATTTCTTAACATAATCATATCTTACGTTTAAGCTTTTGTGATATCTGTTTATGAGTTTTAAATTCCGCTGTATTAGTCATCCACTGCTTGTCCATTTTGCCAATTGTTAAATGCAAGCTGCAATTCATTATAATCTCCTAAAAAAGAAAAACCTGAAACTCTAAGCATAGAAAAAATGTGAAAATCGCTCAATGCGAGGTCCGGAAAACCTCCCACTTAAATCTGCCCAAAACTTTGGTAGGCAGTTTTAGGCATAAATAATAATTTAGTACGAGGTTAATATCTTAAGCATTTAATTAAATACACAAATTGTGAGAGTAAAAAAAAATAATAAAGAACCGTCTATTAAAAATTTCTATCGATGAGATAAAAAGTTTTCGAGGAAATTTTCTCGGTTTATATAAATACCAGAAAAAAGAAAAGAGATACTGTAAAATGTATCTGAAATTTTAATTAACAAATAATATCGCAAACATTTTAACGATAGTAATCTTATTTTCCCCCGAAAAATATTTTCAGATTTAATTGTTTTAAATGAAATATTAGTCAGTTACGTAAGGTTTAATATTTACCTTAATTTATTTTCTCCGAATAAAATTTAAACCGCACTTAAATATCTCCGTTAGGGATACAAAATTCTTAAAACAACCATCTGATTATACAATTACTTAAAATATTATATGAAATGTACTTTCCATTAAAACTTCCGTTTAGGGCTTCCGAAAGCTTAAAGGATGGAGAAACTAAATTGAATTTTTGATCTTCTAATCTCGTTTAACAAAATGGTTAAATTAAATTACGTGTAAAACGATTTTCGGTGTAATACAAGGACTGAAGGGAATATTAGTGATGAAAGTCCGCCATGGAAATGGAAGCAACAAAGTATGAAAATATTCTGTAGCCTTACGTAAACCAACAATTTTTTTCTATCTTTCCTTAGGTCGTAAATATAAAAATAATTCTTAGCGCAACTTCATCGCTTTATAAAAATGAATTGCCCCAACTTCTGCTGTGGTATTCGCGAGCATTGTTTCCGCCTGATCAAACTGGAACCCTACATTTATTAATTGAAAAATTTATTACAAATTTCTTTGAACACAAAAAAATATTGATTTAATTTATAAATATGGTATAAAAATAATTATCAAGCATTTTTTTTTTCAACATAATCGGTCTACTGAGTACCTGTGGATAAAAAATTAGAGCTTCATCAGATTTAAAGCATTAAAAATTAATTACTAATGATAGTAATAGAAAAATATTAATATAAAATCAATTTTATATAAAAATATTGTTGATGCGCCACCAGAATTCGAACCTGGATCTCTTTTCAAACCGGGGAAGGTGCAATATCCAACTATGCTACAGCGACAGTACTTTTGATGACAAATTTTCGAACTTATTTATTAAGGAGAACACATTCTTATTGTGAAGTTATAATTATTCAGAACATAGATTTATGATATTTTATTAATTTTATCATTAATGACCTAATGTTGGGTAGTTTAAAATAGATAAAAAATATTACTTATGTATTGAGAAATAAATCTTGTTTTACTATTAAACTTATACGAATATTTTTAAAATCCGCCAAACGTTATCCTTTTTCCTACGATTTTTTATCTACTAATATCATAATCGATTTTTTTTAAATTGAAAGACGCACATGGAATACGTGTCATATCGATATTCTTATTATTTTAAACTAAGTTAAACGCTTGTAATATGATAACTTGATGGCCTCTTGGAATGAGACTCGAACCCCTAACCACTAGATCACCAGACGAGTATCGTTAGCACTAGACCACACGCACGTCAGTTTTATCTATGAGCAATGTCTCAATTTGTTTTTACGAACGTTAGAAATTGATTTTTCATTAAGTTTGTTAAAATACAGTATGAGATTGTATCAGATATGTGTGTGTTAGTCTTCAGGAGTATCCACTGTTTAAAAAAATGTATTATGTATGTGTTAATAAAAAAAAAATACATTTTGCTTCTGAATGCCTGAATATGTCGCATTCGAGTACACGATAAAATATTTAACTGCATAGCTCTGGCACTTTGAGCGTCTATGGCATACAATAGACAATAATATCACATGTATGGTATCTTTTTTCAATTCCAACACGGCCAATAGAGTGCGTCTTCGTTTCAAGACTTTAGGTATCGCTGAAAATTTCATTTTTATTATTTGCAAGTGAAATTACTGTTATCACAAATAATTGCTTAAGTACTACTACATCCTAATGACCAATCAATATATATTCGATGGGTTTTATTGGCAAGGAGATGATGAAGAGGTCTTCTTCGTGGTTCTCCACGATCTCCTCCAACACAAAGGATTGTAAATGTATAAATTTGTACGTATTGTACTTACTTACGTTTATTATAATACAATCACTACCATGGGTAAGGGAAAGATTTGCATCCCAATTCCGACTGACCAACCAACCTGGTAACCAACATCTGTAGCCAATATATAAATAAAGCCTAACAGTCACGATAGACTCGCCAACCCTACCTTCAGACATGAAATTAGGTTAGTCATAGTAATATTTGTAACAATAAATTACGTATAATATATACATATAATAATAAAAATAATCATCATTACAATCCAGTACAAGTCAATATTATCAGTTCAACGGTTCAGAGGCGAAGGATCGTGCCGACCGCGGCGCGATACCTTTATCTCTTTCACGTGCGTTATTATTGTCAACGTTTTGCATTCGTTTCATAGATACATCACATTTATAATAATAAAAACGATTAATCTCGAGTACGAAAAATTGAGGGTGGTTATAGAGGAGCTTATGATAATAAGAAGGTACATCATTAGAAACCGTTCAAAAACATATTTTTTATTATATATCACGATAGTTTGTCATACCCAATTAATTATTTAATGATGTCCGCTTGAAAAACTGCACATTTATTTTAGTATTTGTACTCGCATGTAGAAAATATTTCAGAAAAATAAAGCAACAAAGAAATAGCTGATGTAATTGTACCTTTCAGACAAACAAGATTATCCCAAAGGCAGTCATCTTATATTGGACCAAAGTCTTTACATCTCTCGACTAAAAACATGAAAGATGCATGTATTGTTTCTAGTTTTAAAAGAAAATAAAATAAATAAAAACAAACCACCGAAAATAAATATAGGAAAGTGGTCTAGGTCACGTTTCATTAGTTTAGAGATATTTAAAGGTTTCCAAAATAAATATTTTTATATTATATTTATATTATTTATTTAGTCTACTAGATTTATAATTTATTTCAACATATAAATGTTTTATGTAAAGAAATAAAAAAAATTGGTTTCAATGACTTATTATTATCAAAATAAACACTAGCGGAATACCATTGAACGTCATAACAATACACAATTTTTAGCATTTTCATCATATTATAATTATTAATATCATATATGTAGATATATCGATAAACTAATTTTTTTAAATTTCTTGACTTGGACCACTTTCATAATAATGGGCACATAAATTATTACTTTTAAAATTAGCAATATTAAATTTGTGGTTAAAATTCATATTTTTTATTTATCTTTGTTTTATTAACCACTGAATTGAGTTTAAATACATCTACCGCTTAAATACATCTGGAGATAAATAAAGCATGTAAAACTAATCAAAAAATTATAAACAACTAACTAAATTTAACTACGAGTCCCATTCTAAATTTTTTTCCTAAAAATTATTCGACTGAATTTGTATTAGGTAACAATTTGTGTTAGGTACTAAATTTTTTTTTGAATAATTGTTGTTTTTTTAAAAATAGATTCTGGTGAAGAAACAATAATATATGTTTTTAGTTAGTTATGACCTCCTGAAGAAGAAAATGGTATTTTTCGAAACCGGTAGACGTATTTAAACTCAATTCAGTGGTCAATAAAACAAAGCATAAATTATTATGTATATTTTATTTTCAATATTCGTGTATTTTTCATTTGTAAATAAAACATAAAAACATATTTGGTTAACGCTTATTATCACAATGTGAAAATATTATTAAAATTGTAATGGTATATAACGGGTGTATGGTGGATGTATTCTCTCCATGGTTTGGGATGATACCTGGAGATTAAAATTTTCTCTAAAGTTTCTCATTTCGCAGAACAAAACAAAGTTTTTGAAAATCGCACGCGGTTAAAGCTCACGTAAACTTAATCGCTCGATAGATTACCTCTAGAGCTTCCAAATTTACTCACCCTCCTTCGCTATTGTGAAATACTTACCACTATGCTATTCTACTATGATACGCCCACAACAATACACTACTACACGGCATTATTCATTTCGGCGTACCCTCAGGTCTGTGCCGCCAGACACTCGACAGGTGCCCTACAACAGAGCCTTACGCATTTGTACGTTGACGTTCTGCGAAGCTTTTTTTACAAAATAAATTGCGTATTTTTTTTGTAAAACTATAACATTTCATGCACATAATTTCGAATATTTTATTTATTTATAGAAATCATAATCACTGAAGATTAGAATCAATTCAATTGTTATTATTTCACATTAAAGAACTATGGTAATCAAATGCAATGCTTGCCATGCGTCTTTATTAAAAAATATCAATTAAAATTGTATTTTTAAAAAAAAGTTATGTTAACAACATAATCCGTCCCCCTCACCGTTAGCGTTAAAAATGAGCAAGTAAAACAAATTGAAAACTATTAACTCCTAAAAAATAGAATCAAAATAAGAATAAATGATAATGGCAAAATAAGCTTTCGCCGAAAATAATATAAATACTCATATAATAATTAAACAAAAAAAACGAAAAAGCAATTCATCATAACATGAAACATAGACAATTAACTAGAGTGTTACGTACGTAACAAATGCTGTATTTCTGTTATATTTTCAGGTGCTGTTTTTTTCAATCATCATATGATTTTAATTGACTAATAATGATTGTAGAGAGATGCGTCGTGATGGTTGAGTATTAAGATTCCAGAATACACTCCGTCAATTAAAACTCAGATTGTTACACGTTATATTTATTCTAGAGAACTGCTGCTATATAAAATTTATAGTGCTCTTACATAGATTCATAGATTACGTGCTATTAGCTGGCGAACGTGACATAAATATGCCGTTTTACCGTACCTAAGAATATGTACGGTATAACGTGACAATTCGGTCGCGAGTACAACATGCAGATGTTCTTTTTTAGCCGTTAAATGAGTCACATAATATAGTTTGTATTAGTTCGTTTGTAGGTAGATACACTATGTACATGAATTCTTGGATAATATTAAACACGTTCGTAATTCCGAGATTGAGAAATAGGTCGAAAGTATTTGAGATATGGTACTGGAGAAAAAGAAGGGGAATATGGGAACCGAGTGGAAAAGGAAGAGAGTCATATTTATTATTCTTCTTCAGCGGTCCCTCTTACGAGAATGATGCCATAACAGTGATTGTTTAGTATGTAGATGATATTGCACTGTACCACCCACACGCACTCTTGGAATAATTGAGAGTTCGGTCCAATGGCAAGGGTGGTTCGAGACGACTGGAGCTTTCCATTATTTTGCAGCCTTTTCCGTCTATGCACAGGGGTTTGTACAGACAACAGTCATATTTATTATAGGTACCTAAATAAACGATTTTGTTTACTTGACAGGCTAAATATCATCAAGTATGTATTCATCGTAACGATTGACTTCATAATTATATAAACAATAGAGTTAATTTATGGAATATTTTAATTGAGACATAAATACCTTTGTTTGTTGGTGAAAACAGGTTTGTTACATATAATATTACGCGAAATTTTTCATTGTACATAATAAAATAATAAAAATAATATTCCGGATTCCGACAAAAAAAATCGTATGAAGAAATCGATAAATATTTATTAGATGACGAAAATGAAGTGAAAGTTTTTCTGACGGCATTATTATGGATATTTTTTAAAAAACTTTAATCTAAATTTCTGAGGATCGACATCCTTGAAGATTCGTTATTTCGCGAGGGCCAAAACTTTGCAGACTTTTAATGGCGTCCCCCGGGAAAAAAACACCCTCTCCCCAAAGATAAGTTTTAGTTTGCGAAGTAAAAGAAAATAAAATTAAAAATAATTATAATTCAAAGAAAGTTCCTTTACGGGGGAAATTATATCTCGATAGAAATAGAAGGCATTTATTTATATGACTTATTTCGGCTTATTTCAAATATTGTATATTTTAAGCAGTTACTTAAAATGTATATTATTTACGAATACAAAGGCGCTTTATAGATATAGGGGTAGTGCGTAAACAAATTTTTGTATTGATTTTTTTGGTGAGGATTAAAAATAATTATGTAATTTAAGAAAGAATCGCTTAGATGGTTTGGTCATATGAAACGAATGAATGAGGAGAGAATGGTAAGAAAGATATATGACGCAAGTGTTGGTGGCACCAGAAATAGAGTTCTTAGAGTGAAAGGGAGGCAATATTCTACTAGAGGGTGACTGCAGGAAATAAAATAAACGGCGCTTTGAATAGAATTATATCTAACAGGAACCTGTCAATTGAGGCAAGACTAGCGGTACACAATGGAGTCCTGGTACCGACAACGATGTATGGAAGTGAGGCCTGGAGGACTGAATACAGTGGAATTGAGATCACTCAGGCGTATATGTAGCAGATATATTTATGACAGAGAGTAGAAGGAAGAAATAAAAAAAGAATGTAAAGCTGATCTTAGTATAGTAAGTAAGATTAAGAAAGGATCACTATGGTGGTTAGGTCATATGGAACGGATACATGAGGAGAGATATATGACAGAAGTGTTGATGGTTTTGTCATTTGGAATGTAAGAAAGATTCATGATGCAAGTGTTGATGGCACCACAAGTAGAGTACGTCCACGGAAGACTTGGTACATCCAGATGGAGGACGGTTCTGTTAGAAGCCTCAACAATCGGCGAGCTTGTATGAGAACATCTATGAATGTGGATGAGGTGAGAATTGTGTGTCAAGACAGACAAGTGTGGCGCTCTATCCTCTCTGCCCACCCCTACAGGGAAACGGTGTGATGGTAAGTAAGTAATAAGGTTATTGAATTTTTTTATCAACCGTAATAAGGACTTCATATTGTCTCAAAACACAATAACAAGTATTGACGAAAGCATTTAATCACTATTCAAAATTAACCAAATACATTAAATTGATGAGTGACATAAACAGTTAATAATCATCTTCATGCACCTTTGCTACTAGTTTTTATGTTCACTATGGGTACTTTGAAGTCAATAGATAAAATACATAATTTAATCTAAAAATTATTATCAAAAAAATGTCAGTTAATATTTAGAAAGGGTTGGGATTTTATACATCCTCATATACTGCTTGAACATATTCAACACAAATTGCGAAAAGGATCCACCTTTTAAATATTGCAATAATAATATATTTTGACCTGTATATTTTCTTAAAATTATTACATGATAATATTATTCCATTCCCATTACTGCGGGTGAATGTCAAAATAACGACCTCCATATTATTAAATTAATTAATTAAAATATGTTTTTAAGCGCAATAATTTTTCAATACATTTTCTATTACGCAAATTTCCTCTGTCGTGCAAAATGGTATGGATGATTTTAAAATGAAATAATACTTATTTGCACACTGATTTTTATTGAAATAACACTAACTGTTATCGGATCTATGTTAAATTTTACCTCATTAAATTCAATTTGTACCATTAAATGATTTATGCACGATTGCATATAATTAATGTGATAATATCAGAACAATACTGTCATTTATAAAACACGCAAAACACGAGCTCCGATCGAGATTGAAATCAGTTTAAATAAATGATTTTGTATTATATTTTCATTAATTGAAGTATCACGGAAGTTGACAGACAGTTTATTTATAAAAATTATAATACTAACGTTGGTCGATAGATTATAGGTTTATTTTTATCTTAGCTTCAGCTTTGGTCAAATTGTGATAAATTTAATGAACTTTTCTCTACGAATTAACTGTTTACGAGCGTAGAAATAAAATGAATTAAATAGATGTGAAATAAAATTATTACGGGATTTATGATGCGGTAATGGCGGCAATACTTCATTTTCAGGAAATAGTATAATACATTGCCAGATGTCGTGAACTTACTTCCGGTCTAACGAAAACAGTAATTTTCCAAGACAAACGATTTTCGCAGTTTAAATATCATTATTACGATAGATGTCTAGGCGCTCAATATGACAACGAATTACGTAAATTTAAAAGTTTATTTATAATTTTTCCATAATTTGAACTTGTTTTATAGAATTTCTTTTCAACTTCTTCAGTCTTTATTTAGAAATCAAGCTTTAAAAGTAAAAATAATGATTTACAACTCCCAGTGTATCTGCCTACTACTAATACTAATGACGCGTGTACACGGATGAGATTTCTCTCGGAGATTTCTCTCGAAGGCACGTAAAGGACAGTGCGAAGCGAGCTATGGATCATTTCCGCGTGTATTTTATGCGCGAAGTAGAATTACGCGATCAATACATATAGCACTATACCGACTCTCGAGATCAAAGTTCATCCATAGATACACAGTATAAGGGTGCGTAATATAAAGTCCTCGTGTAAATCAATAAATATCGATTACTCCAATCTGCTATATTTAAATGGTACAAAAGACAACACTTCAATGTCTTCACCATCATCGTTATCATCATCAGCCTTTGTTTATCTATCTTCTATTGGATGTAGGCTTCCCTTTAGTAATTTTCTTTGTGTTCAACCCATCTCAGCTAACATGTTGCCCGCCACTCGCACTTAAGGACTATCAAATGCAGATTTTATGATCTATTGGCAAATTTGTGTGTTTCATACGCGATCTATCAGAGATATTCCAGCCCTTTCAATTAGTCTTTGGGAAACTTATTTGCGTATGCTATTGACGGTGAGGGTCTACGTCACCACGTCACCATCTACGACACCATGCGCCGCGTATAGTCTTTAGAGAGAGATTTAATTTCTCGCATCTCCTATCAAATAATGGAACGATAGATGTATTATCCTGTGTATTGTTTTCTGGTCTAATCTGCCGTGTATATCTGACCTTTCTGGTAGACGTTTCGGATCCCATTGCAGGGTCCATCATCAAGGTTGATATGATGCATGACTGTTGTGGATAAATACTGGCTTGCAGTACAGTGTCGAAATCAGGGTCTGTTGTTTACTCTGAACAGCTTTGAAAATCTAAAAACATTTTTGATAGATGTACGAGTATTAATTTGAAAAGTGTGACATATAGATTCGAAAATTTGTCGTCAAAGCACTCTGTTGGTATAGCAATTGTTAATCGGTTAATACACTTTCCTTGGAATGGAAGAGATCCAGGTTCGAATTCCAGTAGCAACATTAATATTTTTAGATAAAATTGATTTTATATTCTAATTAATACATTTAATTTATATTTTTAATAATATGTCCCTTGTACATTATATTAAAGCAGTTATTTGTGAAATACGATTTATTGAATAAAATTACCTAAATTAAAGGCAGGTTTTCTGAATCGGAGAAAATAATTCAAAGACCGGCCATGACATTTTGTGATCAGGTCGAGCTGACGATCCGTGGAAGATTTTCCTTGATCTTATCCAAAAAAGGTTAGACAGAGTTAAATGAAGTCCCTTGACTAATCAAGTGATCGCTTTCTGTCGCCGCGCACTCCATCAAGTCTGGGGGGATGTTTTTTAGGGAAGAAATGTACATGATCGGGTCTTGCCAAACTACCCATTTTATTGGCAGATAAGCAAAATTGTTCAAGGGATGGTAAACGAGTTGAGATATTTGAAAAAAAATTGTATTGTTTTTGTTAAACGTTTTAGTGTATCCAAACAAATTTAGGTATATATTTTTATTTTTATATATTATTATATCTATATTTATATTTTTATATTTCACCGTTTTAATTAATTTGCTAAAATATTAAAATTGTTCATTTTTGTTATTTAATAAAATAGATATTCGTACACGGAATATATATCACATCAATATTCTTACCATTTTCAAACTATAAAAATAAGACTAACTTGCTGGTCTCCTGGAATGAGGCTCGAACCCCCGACCACTAGATTACTAGGCTAGTGTCTTAATCATTGGATCAATAAGCACGTCAATTATGTGCAATTAATACTTTATAGACTGGCATCTACATATATTATATTGACAAATATTAGGCCGCAAACATTAACATCTGGTGTCGCTTTGACATTGTGACTAAGAAAGTGCTTTATAAACAGCACAGACAAGAAAAGATGATAGATGTCAATGTACTTGGCAGTCGTCTCGTACGATTTCGCTAACATATGGTTTTTTTTACTCGTAATAAAGACAATGTACACTTCATTTCAAATTGAATACGTACTATTATATAAAAGAGAAAACATTTAAGTAATCTTAACCAAACTTTCCCCTGCTCGCGCCTCAGAGACATTAACCAAGCACTTTACAGCCATAACAAGACTATTATTATAGTCCAAATACAATACATAGTCATAGATAAAAGATTTATTATTAATCTTTTTAGGTAAACAACAATATAAACGTTTTTTCGGACAAAGCAGTTACAATTTTTTTTTTTTTTTAAACCCTCAGATAAAAGAGACGCACGCACTCCTGCGCGCCGTTTTTATAGCCACACATACCCACACCGGCGGTGCGGCACACATACACACACCATCCCAAGGACATCACATATATTTTTTTAAATTTTATTTTAAAGAAACAAACAATAAATAAATTGGGTACATGTCCAGAAACAATTTAAATTTTGAAATTTCTGATAGTATGACCGAAGTCATTTGTTTTTCTATTTGAAAAACGTAACAGAACAAAAATATCACAAACGTATATATTGTGTATTTCAAAGAAAATTAACATTTCACTCCATGTTTTCTTTCAAATATGTCTAAACCTTAGAAAGTGTTAGACACGAATGTGGATTTTAATTTATACGTTCTATTGATATCTCAATAAATATATATGTATATACCACATTACGTATATTATACTTCTACTTGTATTTATTTACACATATGTATACAAAGTATACGAAATATCTATATATAGAAGATATATTGTAACTTAACAAAGGGCGCGCCCGAGGGCGGCGGATGGGGGAACGGCCAATAGATAATATTGGTTAGCTGCAAATATAATAAATAAGCTGTCGTGGAATAAACGTGGCGCGTTTAACACATGATAGGCGTAGGACTTGACACCCTTATGTCACGCAATAGGTCACATGTCCGTAGACGAGCACATGTGAGGGTGAATTGTGCCACAACAAAAACACAGCCATTATAGAAACTGAAAGTTGAATGGACAGAATATCGTAGAGTTTATTTGTACCTACTAACACTGAAATTTTAATCTAGCTGATTTATATTGCATCACGTGCTGACTTACTACTTCTCTTCAAACTACTGCAAGGCCATATTGATTGTCCCAACCAATTGGAATTAATATCTCTCCATGTGCCATCTAGATCAACCCGGCAATCCGTACTCTTCCACATTCCCAGAAGTAGAATATCTTACATACAAAATTCATTCATTTACCGGTCATGCAAATATCATAATGAGAAATTGACAGAAATTGACTTGTCCAACATTGGCCTTACTGCGCTTAAAGGGTTCTTTTTATGAACCACCCCTATCTCAATTTTGACTAATCATTCTACCTACAAACAAGTCTTGTTCTCTCTTTACCGCAACAATAGTTGCAACCTCAAGACCCCTTTTCCCTCTTTTTTATCTTTTTATTTATCTTGTACACCTAAACACACTTACGTAAGTAAACATTTACGTGGAATTTCATAAATAGTATCACATGTTAAATATTTATTATGTTAATTATTATAATAAGTTTTTAAACTGTCAAAATCTCTCAATATAATAAAAAAAATTAAAAAAAACACTTTGGAGCGACTAAATAAACATCGAGACAAGACCCAAGGTATGTGTTATTTTTATTATACTTTCATCATGTTTGCTTGACCTAAATTCTTTCTGATATTTGGAATCGTAGTAACTGATTAAGTTAGTGGTCAACTTGAATCAACTATTCGGCATTCTTAAGACCGCCGTCATACCAGTATTATTCGTAACCATCGTTTTGGTAACTTCGCCGCTGACCGGCACATGTGTATCCTTAAACAGGGCGAGAGAGGTATACCGAGACACAAACGTGTTGAGTTATATTATGTTTTCTGCCTAGGTAAAATGACGTCGATAGTTGTACAGAATAGTAAATGGAAAGACAGTTATTTTAATTTGAAAGAGTCAAGAGATGTCAAGAGATATTGTAACTGACCAAGTACTATGTACATATATTCTCTATCCACTTCTAAGTAACAGACGTATCGAATCGGTATTCATGGTTTTCAAAATCAGTAAACTTTTATTTTATATAAATTGATTTGTTTTGCATGCGATGTTTTGCAGAAACACTAAAGAGAATATTTTATCACGATTTTTTCCGAAAATTATGAAAACAAAGTATCGTGCGAATTTTCAAAAATTTAGCTCTATAAATATATTGAATACATACCTGCAAAGGAGTAGCTCCCGCACATTTAAAAGACGAGCTATAAAGGTGTCGGAATAAATATATATTTTCATTAAAACTCTGATTGTTATTCAAGTCCCGGCAAGCAAACATATAAAACCGGTGCGTGTTTTGAAACATTCGCGTTGGCTTGGAAGAAGCAGATGTCTCCATCTCCCTAAGTAAAAAATATGTGTATACACGTCTACCTTTCGTAGCTGGGAAAATGTATGGAGTATAATACTACATCATTTAAACAAAGAAAACACTTGCCTTTTTTAATGTGTACACACCACGCCTTTTCTCTTTGCACATTTTAATCATACAGTTAAACAGCTGCTCCTCATGCGTTTGTTTATATTAGAGGTTGTAAATAATGAGAAGACATTAATTACACTTTTAACATTTTTGGAAAAATAATATTTCACACACCGTTTTCTAACATGCCCAAGTAAAGATAAAAATATTTTTAACGTTTGACATAATCTATTAGTATTTTTAAAAAACGTAAAAAAAAAATTCCATTTCAAATCTGTTGAGCTCTGTGTGATTTACGACGAACCGTATTGTTGACGTAATCTCACTATTAATTACGCATAGTTGATAATATTATGACACTAAACGTGGTTGCGATTGTCGGCAAAAATGGGAATAGTGCGCCTCGATTCAAAATTTTCGATCAGTATTCAAGATTCAAGATCAGAAATTTTTAATTTATTCAAATATCACCAGACCATGAATTTCAATTCAAAATAAACATAATGTATTTTTATCTCCTGGTAAAACCCTATACCGCCTGTGCCAATTTGTTGTGGCTTGTCTACCAGATGCGTCCACTGTTGGGGTTGGATGTGGTGACGAGAATAATACGCTGTTTGTACAATGTAACAATTTACAGTATTTATTCCCGACTGATAAACACTGGACAACAAAATGTTTCCGAAAAAATAAGAACTGATTTTGGATATTTTAAACCATTAACTAAATTGTAAAAAAATTGCTGGCACCGAAATGAAGTGTTGCCCAGTGTAATATTACAAATTATCTTAGATCTATATTTATCTAGGCGCAAAGCGAAAGGAGGCCGAGCTCGGTTGCCGGTTCTTCGTATACATGCTCCCTTGAGGGGCGTCTTCGTGCTCACTATATACACACAAACGTTTGACCCGAACGCGCATGCGCCTGTCACTCGATCATCAATCCATAGACATTACAATTATGATGACCTTAAGAAGTTTAATAACATTAAAAACTAACAAAGGATGAGGACGATATCGATCATACATATGTATATAAAGGGTTTTTCAATAGGTACGCTCAAACTTTCTTTCAACAGGGACAAGAAACTACGCCATATTTCTTCAATTTTTTTGAGGTTAACACTCGTACTTAGTTGGCAAATCATCAAGCAAACAAGCAAAATATGCATTATTGGGCAGGCACCAATCCACACGTGCTTCACGAAACACAATTGCATCCCGGAAAAATCACTGTTTGGTGTGGATTACATGCTGGAGGTGTCATTGGACCATATTTTTTTGTTGATGATGCTAATCGTCATGTTACTGTGAATGGTAATCGTTATCGCTCCATGATAACTGATTATTTTTGGCCTCAATTGCAAGGTATGGACTTGGCCAATATGTGGTTTCAACAAGACGGCGCTACCAGTCACACGGCACACGCAACAATTGACTTATTGAAAACCAAATTTGGTGAGCGTGTTATTTCGCGAAATGGACCAGTTCAATGGCCGCCTAGATCATGCGATTTAACACCATTGGACTATTTTCTTTGGGGCTATGTTAAATCTTTGGTTTATACCAACAAGCCGGTGACGTTACAAGGGCTAAGAGAAAATATTGAACGCAAAATTGGTGCGATTCGGGCCGAATTATGTGAAAAAGTGGTGGAAAATTGGATTCAACGATTGGACTTCTGCAAACGTGCCCGCGGTGGTCATGCGAGGGAAATTGAATTTCATACATAATTGCCACTAAATGTACTTCAAAACATAATAAAATTTTTTTAGAAATATTCATTCGTTTTTGTTTTATTTTAAAAAAAAGTTTGAGCGCCCTTAATGAAAAACCCTTTACAAACGTACTGGTAGGATATAATTTGGTTTTAGTAATAACGCATATAAAATAATTATGATTATTATAATCATTTATAAATCATAATTCTCTTGGCGACAAAATATTATAATACGTCTAGGCACGCGGAAGATCTTTGGACCATGAAAATATCCTCAAAAATTGGTTAAACAATGAAGAGTGAGCTGATTCGGAGAAAATGGAATGAATTATAAATAATATAGGATATTTGATACTTATAATATAATATATTTTGTCATTAGTAATTCAATTTTCTATTTGTATTTTCATTTTGATGTGTTTTCCTTGCTTAAAAATTCTTTATATTATTATTGCATTTTTTAATAACAACTTCATAGTACACCATTTGACAGCTTCTGGAATACAATCACCTGCCATTCATTTAAAAATTGTTGTCTCTTGATTTAATGATACATAAATATATAATTTATTTTTTTACCATTTAATAAGTAATTTTAAAATATCAACAAACGGTTTAGAAAAACGCCATTTACTTTTTCAGGATGTCAAGTTAACTAATCAAAAACATATATGTTTGTCACGTTATTCTGATATTTAAAATACATATATTAAAAAAAAAATATTTCTTAAAAAAAATTATAATAATTTTATATCAAGTCAATTTCCACATCTTTCATCATCCAACAATTTCAGTTAAGTACTAAATTTATTTTAAATATAATTATTATATATATTTTTTTAAATCTATAGAATGACGTGACATGTTTTTTGTTAGTTAATTTGACATTCCGAAGAAAAAATAAGTATTTTTCGAAACCGATTGATTAAGTGGATATTATAAACAAAGTTAAATAATGTATAAAAAAAATGAACATAATAAACCATAAATTAGCAAATATTAAAAATTATATATACAATCAAATAAAATATTATATATCGTTTACTGTGGAGATAACATTATTATTGTGATGTTGCAGTTTAATTTATTTACATTTAATTTGTATTAGCATATAAAAAAGAGCCGCCATAGCTCTAATATCTGGGATTTCAATTCTTATGGGAATCTGATAAGCACATTCTATTTGATGAAATTCTTGCTGGAGCGGAATTTCACATGTGAGATTTCATCTAGGCAACAGTTTTCATTTAAGTTGAAATAAATCATAAAAATTATTCAGCTTTGTGCCATCTTAAACATTCTACATCTTTTTTAGCAACTACAATATTTTTCGATAAAATTGATTTTATATGTATACCTTTCTAATTAATACATTTAATTTGTGTTAAAAACATCACAGAACTACGTTCTGAAAAATTACAACTTCACAATAAGAATGTGTTTTCCTTAATAACTTTAATTTGAAACTACTGCCGGTTTGTCTCGCACGCCATGGCTGATAGGATCCTTAAGATGCATTTACTTAGGGATATTTGAAACTATTGTAAATCATCGTCTTTTATTTACACTGAATACATAATATACCTCATACACATGCATCAAAATTAAAAATTGTAGTCTTTGAAATGTATTAAAAATAATTTCAACGAATATATTTATCCTGAAAAACTATGTATCTAATTTTTAATCATTTTCTTCGTAAAAAATCATTTGACATGTGAATACGGAAAACAACAATTTTAAAAGAGTTTGATAAAGTTAAGAAGTTTAATCAATTGCATTAATTCATATTATAAAATTACAATATACTTTTTATAAACTGGATCTTCATCTATATTAATTAAGCTCTACAAATTAACAAACACTTTTTAATAATGTTTAAAACTTTAAAAAAAATAGTTAAACATTTCTGAAAAATATTTAAGATTATGCAGCTATTCAATGATTAAGTTTATTACCTGCCTACATAATTATCAAATTATAAATGTTTATAAAATTAAAAACAAATAAATTATTAATTAAAGTTTAAATTGTAAAATAAATTGTTCACTAATTCATATATTTCAAAGAAAATTGACATTTCGCTCCAATGTATAGCATCAGTTTGGGATACTAATATAAATATAATGTCGTTCCTAAAATTTACCATTAAATACCTTTTACAATAAAAATATTATTTTTTGTCAATAAACAAAAAATTGAATCCTGGAAATTATTTGTTTTTTTGTTAATCATCGGAATTTTATTAAAAAGTTGATATTTGCTGATAAAATAATTATTGTTTACACAACGGTTAGCAGCGAGCCCGATAAAGTTGCTGAAAAATGTTTAAACGTCCGTGTACGTATTAGGCTAGGTATCCTTTATAAATATTTAAGTTCGCAAAATTCCCAGTTAATTTCTAATGAAATCACACCCCTGTAACGCTTACCCAACAGGAATTGGAGGTATCGGCTTATTTCACCCTTTGCGACCTCAGGTATTGGTATAAATATAATTGTACTGCGAACAAACACCCCCAGGAATAAGAGCCGGTCTGGCGATCCCCCGCTTGGAAATATCACTTCAGGGATGAACAAACAAACTAGGGACATTTTTTATCTTCGCTAAAGTGGCACTTGTAATTTTTTGCTTTTGAAATATATGATTCTTTTTGCTCCATTTAGTGTGGACTTTACATTAGTCTTCTAAAAAGTTGGTGACCTTAAAACATAATATTATGTTTTAGTAGTTTATGAAATAATGTAAAAAAAAGTATGAGTAAAAATTGAGTTTTTAATGATAGAAATGTTGAATATTTAGTACCAGTCTTATTTATAAAAAATATTTAGTGATTTAACTAAAAAAAATATCCAACTCATGAAGTATAAGAAAATTCAGGCTAAATTAACATAGAATTGATCATACAGGTATCTAGAAATGGAAGATGTATAATATTATTTGGTAATGTTTTTTTGTTTGAATGTTATATTTATAGTAAATTAATAATTATATTTTTTACATTATATCGCTTTCATTTCAAATATGTAGATGCAGACCAAAAGCGTAAACGGAAATGATCGTTCATATTTCAAGACGTACATATAATTATGGACGAAGAATATTCCCGAATTGTATCCACGAGACAAAAAATTACCTCAGAGATACATAAAACCTCAATGTATAGACGAAATTACAGAAATAATACGAGTGACATGGCAAAGGTTGACGGTGGACTGAAGAAAATGAGGGAGGTCTTTATCTGGCATTGAATTGATGTAATTTTTTCATGTCTATTTGTTTAATGTTATATATTAGCCCAAATAAACACGTAAAAGCGGATAGAGAGCCATATTTGTGGCCATGCGACGAAGGTGCTATAGCCGCGATACACACCAGTAGTAGTACGTCGCGTGCGAGCTGACCCGTAGCTTCGCGATTCGCCCTTCAGAGAACGTGCGAGACTGATCGTGACGGACGCGCTGTCAAGAGAGTCCATTCTCTCTCGTGCTCTCGTTTAGTCTACCAGGTTTTCTAGTGAATTCTCTTATTATGTAAAATATTACAATCACGCATAAATTGGGACCAATATTACTGAACCTGTGAATTCATTTTTCCGACTGTAACTTAATAAACAGCGAAGCGAATCCGAGGTAAACCTTTCATTTCTATTGTTACCCGAGATGCTTGAATTCTCGTGAAACACTCTGTAAACCGGTAATAAGTTTATTGGTGAAACAAAATGTGAATTAACCCGAGTGCAATAATTGGTGAATCCCGACTAGAAACGCATAATTCACCAAACACGTATTCGGAATCTAAATACAAAACGATCTCCTTTTAGCTTTCATACAAATACAGCTCTTAAAATAAAGCATTCAGTTATTGCAGCATCAAGCGGGGCACGAAGTACTTACCTCCCCTAAGAAAAGCTTCGTGAGAGCATATCTCACTTCACACTTGTTCGGGGTGGGTGCTTCCAAACAATGAAAAAGTTACGAAACAAATCGAGATACCAAGTACCGAAATACGAAGCATCGATTTCAGGGATGTACCTTGAATTTCTGTAAGAAGATTGATTCTAGAAATGTACAAATAGGTTGAGAAAAGTTTAATTTACCTTTAATAAGTAATAAATAATATAAATAAAACCACAGACTAGTAACTGAATAGACATGATGTTCATGTAAATGCCTTCGATAGCTGGTTCCCAGATTTCCGATTAACAATTAGCACACATATGATATATGAACTGCACTAACATTTTTAATGTTGCTGTCTTTCCGGTTCGATGTTGTTGTTCTTTTAACCGGGTTGTCTTCTTTAGATTTCGACCGACCGAAGCGCGCACAGGTGGTTTATTTGGACCGCTGGACTGGTCGAAGCACGAGATGTAATAATAAAGATGACTGTCGGTTACCGTCTTCTTAGATTTCCGAAAAAAGGGCGGCAATATTCACACACACACACGTGTACATTATAAACCAAGAAACCCAGGGGTGCCAATCGAAGTAACAAGGCGCGTATACACATGATATGAAGTGTATATGTAGGAATGGGGTTTGAAACATTATTAGCGAGGCGAGGAGCATTGTACACACATATATCAACGAAACATAAATCCGATAGATTATGACACATTTATAAAACAATAAAAGTATTTACTCTTGAAAAATTAAATCTTTGTGCGAACAAGATGTATTTTTTACATTAATGCATATTATATTTTAAAAAAAAATCCCGAAACTCTTTGATTGGGTAAGTGGAACCAAAGCGATCACGCGGATGCCACATAAGTAAACATTTTGGGTAAAGAAATTTATATTAGTTCATGTCTATTGATCTGGTGATATGTGAATAAAACTGTTATAACTTGTAAGAGGTTTTAAAAACATTGTATAAAGTTTGAAATGATTTTATATACAGTGCGGCATTTGTATTATACGTATTTATGAGGTAAAAAGTGATGGATAGGTGATTGGAATAGTTTACAAAATATTGATTTCCAATATAAAGTTTTCAGTAGGTGTGTAATTCTGAGAGAAATAAAGGACCATAGTCAAAAGGAAAAGGCACATTTCACAGTAACTTAAAACTTGGAAGCGATACTGCGCATTACTGGTGATTCAATTGCAAATCACAACAATATTTGAAAAATAAAACTACGAGGCGCAATTTTCAAGTAAGTACCGTTAGGTGTAGCGCTGCAGTTGAGATGTTGCGCATGCGCAATGGTTTCTCTCATCAGTTGACTCACTACATGCAACGTTAGAGATATTATAGTGAATGGTTGAAATATTCAAGACAATAGATCAGCCCGCCGACTGTAAGATAACGTGAACATGAAACCAGCTGATATTCATCGCCAAGTGTGTACTGTTTTGTCTTGATTTGGCGCCAAACGATATTTTCCTTCGTTTGAAGCGGTTTCTTGGTGGCAAGCGTTTTGATGTCGATGATAAACTCAAAGACGGCGTCGTCGTTCTATGACAAAAGTATACAAAAATTGCTGCTCCATTATGACAAGTGCCTTAATAACGGTTGCGACTATTTTGAGAAGCAGTTTAAGGTGTGTAGCGTCCGAAAAAAGTAAAGTGTTGTAAAAATGATGTTGTGTTTCTTAAAAAAAAAATTCCGGTACTTATTTCAAAAACGCGTCTGGCAATGAAGGCAGTTGCCTAACTAGTGCGCGCCAATCAACTGACTGAATAGTAAATAGATAACTAGGTAGGTAGACATCAGTAGTATGCAGTAGGTATAGATTTAGGTTATTCTGTTACCAATGATATAATACAATCATATATAATATTATATATGTACTGCAATATATGTTGTACATAGGATTATGAACTTTTGTTCAACCAACGTCTTTATAGAAAATAAACCCGTCGTTTGTACGACCCTACCATGTATATATTTGTAATTTTAGATTAATATTAATAGTGTATTTAAAGTTTAATTTTAACGTAAAATAATACCTTCTTACCCATATAAAAATCAATATAAAAAATATATAAACGTTTTTTAGAACACTTTTTATGACCCAACATGGTTATTTTATTGTTTGAAAACCCTTCACGTAATAACTAAATGAAATAATAATCATGAACCAAACGCCCTGAAATCAACACTTTAAAAACAGTAAGATAGTAAAATTCGCGAATTAATAAAAGAGGAAGAATATAATTAAATGACCAATCAATATGACTCGATTAATTCACTAGATTAAAAATAGAACAGAGTTATATGAATAGCTCAAGGCGGTGACTGCATAAGAGCGCCATGGGTGTAGTGGTGAGTTGTCGTGGTAGTTTTTAAAACTGAGCAATTAAGGTCTCTACCGGTACACAGATGGCACTAACTGTAAAATAATGTTTCTGTTTATGTTAATCCTATGCAATCTAATGCACAGCTTTTTTGCTTGTATGCACTGCACGCCCCTGGTAGGCATGTACTTTGAGAGCAGTAATCAAGTCATACGGATGTATATAAGGCGTTCATTAAATAAATAAGCTAATAAACTGTGTACATCGTTAGAGAAAACAGTTAATATGACGAAGTACATCGATAAATTTAAGCAAGTGCTGAAGTCAAGTGAACATGTAAGAAGGCGAGAGATAAGCAGTTCTGTGATTGCAGCAAAGGTGATAAAGGTATCCATTCAAACAAACTCCTATATTTAAAAAAATAATTTGTACATTCTTGCGGCATATCAATCACGTAAACGATTCATACCGAGTTTCCTGTGCGCATACAGACGCGCATCGACTGGATAGCTGCACACGCCATTTAATTTATAAAACCGCAAGACGGGTCGTGGCAATTAGAGATGAGATCAAAATCACGGACCGTGAGTCAATCACTGATATCTTGAGTCACACTCACTCTCAGTGATTGAATATCTGGGAATATGGTGATTCGTAATACAATTTTTTTTTGTATCAAAAATTCTATTGATTTTCTGACGCCATTGTTTAAATCGATTATCACTTGAATCAGCGCCATCTATCAGATTTTTTGTAATTTTTTCAGCGCCATCTAGTAGATTCTGCCAAAATGTTTTACCCGTATTTGTTGAGAATTTGACCCGAAAAATAAATTACACTTTTAAAACATTTTAATTCTCTTTGTGATGATATTAAATTGTATTTATATTAATTATTTATGTTAGAATATGTTTTTTACGCAAATGAGGTTTTAATAATATAAATAAATATGCTCAAAATTATGTTTTTTTTTTATTTCGTGCATTGTGATATCGTGTGGCGCACGCGCATTAGCAATGAAACTGTGATCACAGTCCCAATTTTCAATCACCGATGTTATCGAATACCAATCACAATCACGCCAGCGAGTCGAGAGTAGAATTTTTTCCCATCACTAGTGGCAATACACCAGAGTGCCTCGTACAATGCCTTTATTTGCGTGATGTATTTGAAAATATATTTTATATTATAGTTATTTACAATCATATCACGTCCGTAACACGCATACAAATAAATACATTACAAGATACATTAAGGTAATAAAAATGTTTCCGTGTTAATAAATAAAAATCCGCAGCTGTTTTTGATCGGAAATCAGTACTTGGATACAATATTTCATTTTGCGAACGGCATAAAACATTAAAATTTAAATTGGGAAAAAAAAATTCTGACGGGAACGGTAAAAGAATTCAATTAACGTAGCGCGCAAATAAATTTTCTGGAATGCTTTTAAAAAAATATCTATCATATTTGCTCATTCTCATTGTTTGTTTTTGACAGATTCAACGATTTTGTCATTAAATGCAGTAGCGGAATTTGGCGTCACGGTTCCATACGTCAGCCGACATGGGTTCGTTTCGTTGGACATTTTAGATTTTATATTTATTCAAAAATGGTAAAGAATTTATTCAGTAGTAGAAAAACCATTTTTTAATATTATTTACACTTAAAACAAGATTAATTATTAGATAAAATCACTGTAATAGATTATAAATTAATATTGAGAAAATTAAAATTAGAATTTGTATGGTTTATAAATTTATTCGATTTGGTTAATTCGCCCGAGACAAGACTGGCGGTTCACACTCAAGTCCTGATAACGACAACGATGTGTACAAGTGAGGCCTGGAGCTGGCAGAAGTATAACGAAAGTAGACCGAATGCAGTGGAAATGAGATCACTTAGGCGTATATGTGTCAAATCCATTTATGACGGAGTAAAGAATGAAGAAATAAGGAAAGAATGTAAAGCTGATTTTGGTTTTTTTAATTTGATTATATGTAATGGATGAATGCAGAAAAATTTATACGACGCAAGTGTTGATGGTTATCCGCGCAAGACTTGGTACGACCAGGTAAACCAGTTACTGGAAGATGATCCTGGAAGATGATGAGCCAGGTAAACCAGTTACTGGAAGATGATACTGGAAGATGAGCCACAGTAACCGGCGAACTTGTATGAGAAGATATATGAATGTGGATGAGGTGAGAATTGTGTGTCAGGACAGAAGAGTGTGACGCTCTATCCTCTCTGACTAATTAAGTATGTAAGTCATAATTCGAACGTTTTTGATTGGGCGTTAGATTTTCTCACGTATTATTATTAATCAACTGATTAGTCCATAGGATAATGTAATTAAAGTGTTAACAGTCGATAAAACAAAACCTTAATTATTGGGTTGGTGCATAATTATTGAGGCTTTTTGTCAACAAATTTTAATCAACAAAAACAATAGCATTTAACAAAAACATATTTAAATGATTATTTAGGAACATATCCACCATCTGCTTTAACCCTTCCCAAACCATGCAGTAATACAGATCTACCGCTCCAATATTTCGGTAAATACACACAACATCATATTAATATTTTAGATAATCCCAAGGGAAAAATTTACGCCTAGAAATGTATATTGAAGAACGAGTAATTTAAAGCAAATTCTAAATATATAATTATTCTTCAATCCAATCTATTGTGAAATTAATATGTTGGTAAAATACCACTCGTGGTAAGACAGAAAGAGATCATACATTCATTTTACAGTGAAAAAAATAACAAACACATGAATGTAATTTGGTATCTTTCTCACTAATTAAATGAAGAGAGACTAGAAGGAAGGTTGTATAGGATTTGGGGAATGCTCCGTATTATAATATTATTTTAATCATTTTTTCATATTTAATGCTCAATATTTAGAGTAAATTTACTGCATTAACAATTTTAAAGCCATTTAAGCTAATAAAAGCATTTTTTTTACATTTTAGAGGCTAAAACAAATCTAATCTCTGAACGGTAACACGAGTTGACAGCATGGCTGCACACGAATATTTTATATCACGGTTTGGTAAAGGTTAATTACTGCTTTCCATTTGCTTGGTAGCCGGTCGATCCCACGGGCGAAGTAGTTGTTCTTAGAGGCAATTCATCCTTTGAAAGTCCGCCAACAAGTCATCCAAATCGTCGTCAACTTTGTTCGCGAGCTAATTTTTCAGCGATTTTAGGCGCTTCTGTGGGAGAATATGGCGGATGAAGAAGCAGTTCTCGGCCCTTATTGGCGATAGCGACGATTCATCCCCAGTGACGAGAGACATGAGACGAGATCAGGAATGGAGTTTGTGTTGCAGCAAATCGGTAAAAATTTGGACACGTTCGGCTTTGTTGTTGTCAGAGAGTTTGTGGGTAACCAATTCAGCTAATTTCCATATTTTTCCGAGCATTTTGAGACGACGAATGATGGTCGAATGGTCCACATTGAAGTCTTCGGCCAACATTTTCGTTGTCAAGCTTTTGTCCTCTTCCACGGCTGCCAAAAGTGTCTGGTCATCGAAATTTGTTGGTCGACCTTTTCCTTCTTCATCTGCCAGGTTTGTATCGTCCGATCTAAACTTTTTGAACAACTGATTTGATTTGCCAAAAAGTTCGTTCAGATCGCGAAATGACTGTGCCGACTTACAACCTTTCTCGAAGTGGTAGACCATCATATGGCGAATATGGATATGTTAAATACTAAATTAATGTATTAATTATAAATATATACATATAAAATCAATTTTGTCGAAAAATATTGTTTTTGCGTCACCGGGATTCGAACCTGGATCTCTATTTCCAATCCGCCAAAAAACAATATTTTTCGACAAAATTGATTTTATATGTATATATTTATAATTAATACATTAATTTAGTATTTAAAATATCACAGACCTATGTTCTGAATAATTACAACTTCACAATAATAATGTGTTTTCCTTAATAATATGGATATGATTTTCAACACACATTTTCACTGTCTGAAAAGCGGAGATTATTTTTATGAAAAACATTTTTATTATAAAGCCTCAATAATGCAACCTAATAATTTTGTTCGTCGACTTATGATTACTAGAGCTTACTTCTTAGCATATGTTTATAAAAATTTACATAAATGTATTGGTAAATTAAAATTACAATAACGAGAGATAATAATTTATTAAGAGTTTTGCTAGTATAGAACAGTGACAATTCCCATATTTCAACACAATGATTTGTGTGGTAATATTATGTAGGTTCATATACAATAATTTGAAAATGTACGCAGTCGAATTTGTTAATCTTCGGCGGTCCCTCGTTACGAGAATGACGTCTACCATGGTTTCTTGGGTGGGCCATGGCAGAGGCCTGTGTGTGGGATTGTTTAAGGTGTACGTAGTATTGCACGTACCACCCACGTGCAGTTTTGAAATAATAGAGAGCTTGATCTAATGGCAAGGGTGGTCCGAAACGACTGGAGCTCTGCGTTATTTTGCAGCTTCTTCCGACTGTGCACGGGGCTTTGTACAGACTACAGTACAGGATTCCAGATGCGATCCCAGGGTAGCACCTGTGCCTAATTAGTCTTAAACTAATATTACACGATTGTCGGTCAATTTATTGTGGCATTAAAAATAATCACGTCTTAAACTTATATTAAATAATTACATATTAATCTAATATTATATTGTTGTCGGCCAATTTATTGGGGTATTAAAAATACTTTGCATATTTTAAATGTCTTTTCGTTCAAGAACCTGTTATTTTTTTTAAATTTTATGGGTTTGCACATTCTTTCAGAACACCATCCAAATAGTTATTTGGGAATCATATTTAACATTTAAGTTATCTTACTCAGGTAGAGTCATAAATAAATTTTGCTTTTACAAAATTACATTAGTCTATTATGTATTCACCACTATTATACACAACCTTCTCCCATCTTACTGGCAGCTTAGCAATTCCTTCCAATTTTCGACAACCTGATTGACTTGCCCTTCAGTATTAAAGGTTTTTACATTTTAAAAAGTTCTGTAAGGAACAGAAAGGATGGTCATCTGTCAGGGAGTGGATGTGGTAATAGACCATCCAAGTTCAAGAGTTATTTTACTGTAGATGGTATCTCACTGTCGTTTAAAATAATGATGTTTGTGCGATCAACGAGTATAGGATGCTTTTAGTGGAGTTTCTCTTGAACTCTTTGCAACTGCTGAACGTTACTGCACAAAATTTCTTGGTGGTTATCCATTATATTAATAAAGGGAAGTCCAATTTTTGACCACTTTTTAGAGAAGCTGAGGACCTATATCGGTAATAACGCGACGAATGTTGGCTCCCAAGTCATTTATCGTCTCTGATTTATTGGCGTAGATTAGCGATTTTACACATCTCCACAAAAAATAATCCAAAGGTGTTAAATCACACGATCTTGAAGGCCAATTCGCAGGCTCATTACGCGAAATTATACGCTCGTCGAATGTTTCGTGCAGCATGCTGCGCCGTTTTGTTAAAACCATATCTTTCACATTAATGTCATTCAATTGGAGAACGAAAAAGTCAGCAATCATGGATTTATAGCGCTCTCCATTGACTGTAACGTTCTGGCCGGCATTATTGAATTTGAAAAAATCAATTCAATCATTTGAAAAACAACAATTTCTTCTACTTGTTCGGATGGACGATTATATTTTTCGTAAAATGGATATAGCGCACGATAAGTTTCGCCAACTGAACCACGATTTTAGAAATAAATTTGCAGAATTTGGAGGCGTTGTTCTGGCGTAAGTCTATTTATGGTGAAATGGCAAACCAAACTAAGCACAAATCAACTGTCAGCTATCAAATTGAAGGGGTTGCAAATTCAAGAACAAACGTCTAAAAAAAATATTTTCTCCACCTACTAGTTTCAGCTGATGAAAAGCATCGATAGTCATTATTATTATTAAGATGTGATTAATATTACTTCGTTTCTTATTCATGAAATAATCAAACATTAAATAAATCTATGTACTATTATATCGTAATAATAAATAAAAATATACTAGCAACAGATTCGTCAGTGATCAATTTTTCAGTGCAATGAGTAAAAAAATAATCTTTAAGTACAACATTTTTAATGTAACATGCACCATACATAACAGTTGTCAAAAAACTAATAGAACCCTTATCAATTTAGTGAAAAAACTTGTTTGTCCCGTTGACTCGTAGTGAGTAAATACTATCAAAAGATTCTACCTACCTGCACCGGAATTTATTAATGATTCTACCAATATAAATATATTACATATATATATAAATAGTATTTATTAAGAAGATATAATATAGAAGAAAAAAACAAATTTTTAATCGATAAAAATAATATAAAATTCGAATGAAATACGTAAATATTTATTTTATGATATTACGAATGCCAGCAGTTAAAGAGAACTCAAGACAAATATGTATTATATAATTCATAGCCCAGAGCACATGAAGAATCAACCAAGCTAGACGCTTCCTGTTCGCAGTTTGCTCAGCTATTCCGCATTTGAGAACTCGCCTTCTGTACTGCATCTTCAATATTGACGCAGGAGTATTGTTGGCACGGACTGGCGGTATCCTGAAATATGAATATTGAGTCTCACCGTGAAATGTTTATTGGCCGTCAAAGAACATTTCTCATAACTGGTGAATTTGCCGTGCTGAGAATTTAATAAAACCTACTTCGTATTTAAATATCGTACATTCCATTGAAGTGTTCTTACTTACTGACTTACCTACTTACCATCACGCCGTTTCTCCGCGAGAGGCAGAAAGGATAGAGCGCCACACTCTTCTGTCCTGAGACACAATTCTCGTCTCATCCACACTCATAGATCTTCTCAGATAAGCTCGCCGATTATTATGGCTTCTAATACGACCGTCTTCCAACGTCTGGTTTGCCTGGTAGTGGAAAGTCTTCCGTGTACGTCCTCTATTTCTGTTGCCATCAACACTTGCGTATCTTTCTTACCATTTTCTCCTTATTCATCCGTTCCATATGAACAAACCACCAAAGTGATCCTTTCTTAATCGTACTCACTATACATTATTTCTTCATATTTCATTCTGTCCCAAAAGTATTGTAAGACAGATAATATCAATTTTAGGGAAGAGCGAAAACAAAAATAAACAATTTTGAAATTTTAATAACGGATATTTAATAATAATATTTGAATATTTCCAAGAACTCACAATTACTGGATTTTTACCTACAAACGCACTGTTATTAAATAAATATCAGATATCTCATAGAAACAAAGCTCTTTTTATTATATTTAATAGAAAATTTATAGAAATATGGGGTAATTACAGGGCTTACGACCTGTCTTTGGCTGGCTTAAGTGATCACATTATGTATAATTGTGTTGAATAATTCATATAATATATAACGTTCACCAATTCTCACCCCTCAATCTTCATATTTATCAAATTAACAAAAGTTATATATATGACTCGCTTCGAGTACCACTATATCATCGCCATTTATGGACCAAATTTGATAATTCATTTTTTCTTCGAAATAGCATTAATTAATTAATTACCCCTTATTTCTGTATATTTTTCATTAAATATAATAAAAATAGCTTCGTCTCTATGATATATCTGATATTTATTAAGGGACTGTTATTTTTTTTCATCGTGACTAAGGACCGTGATGTCCATGTTTCTCAATTTTTCTCAGCATCCTGTCAGCTGAAGTGCCTTTTCATTTTTCTACTCGGCCGGTTCAACAGGTAGGATCATTTTCGCCTTCGTTCTTCGACGTGATCCACCACAACAACCTTCTCCAAGTTACCTTCGCTTTTCGCATACCAGAGTTTCAACATATTAGCATATATACAACTTCCAATAATTTGATAGATATAGAGATTGATTAATGGGTCAGAATGGTGAACTTTATATTTGTTTAAAATAATCACTTAAGCCAGCCGAAAACAGGTCGTAAACCTTATAATTAGCCATACTTTCATATTTTTCCATTAAATAAATTAAAAAAAGCTGCGTCTTTATTAGATATCTATTATTTGTTAAATATTTTAATACAAAATTCAATAATATGACATATTCTCTAATTCTTGGTCCAAATTACAAAATGTATTTTATTTTAATATTTAACTTAAGCTGCTTTGCCATGTGTCGACACGATATACTAAAAACGAAGTAATAAATCATTTTAGAATAAGTACTTCCACAAGAGTAAGTTTACATATTTTTAGTGTAAAATAATATTTTTGTGGATAATGTGGAATTCACGTGGGTCAAATTGTGTTGAATTATTCGCACTGTCTGTCTCAGATGAACGCCGAGTGGGGACCTAATGATATGAAATAAAACCTTCTTATGTGGGGGTTTAAATAAATCACACGTTATGGGTCTCCCACATACACTAGATCACCAGATCAAGGCAGTTATGGCTAAATTTATCCGCAGAACCTACGACTTTATTCCTAGGATTTATATAAAAGGCGTATTGATTCATTTTAACATAATCCTCTAAAATAGATTTTTGATTCCGATTTATTGGACGTGCTATGAGAATAATAATATCAAAGCGATTTATTGCGTAACGGTAAAATATTTTTCTTTTTATTCTGCTGTGTCTCCGGTAGCTCTGGCCAATATTTCAGATCCCATTACAGGGTCCATCTTCAGCGATAATTTTCTGATAACGGGAGCTGCGTTAGTGACATCAATGACATTGCACATTGTTTTATTCTTGTGCGTGCAATTATTTAAATATCAGCATCACTGGGCTTCACCCGTGATGAGGAAAATATTTTATATTTCAAGATTAATTAGACATTGAATTAAATATCATACATTTTTTCTTTTTGGTATACACAATGTTTTTTCACATTATGGCTAGTTCCAATAGCATTGTCTCATGAATCATACAGACAAATAAACAAATTATGTCTCTGTATATCTATCAGGTTAAAAAAGTGACCACCATACTTTGGACACGCCACTGCAAGAACTTTAATAACATCAGTGATATATTCTGCAATAGGATTCGAAACTGATAGAATAGCCTAGAAAACTACTCAGAACATTTTTGTATTTTCTTGCAGAATAATTTTTTAAATAAAAAATATTTACAACATACATCAGGGTGTAATGGACTTAGTACATCATATTTTAGGAGTACTTTTTCAAAAGTTTGAGTGGAAAATATTTAATCTATTATTTTCAATATTTAAAACGATTAACAGAACTATTATGTTAACGTGGTTATAAAATTAAATAAAAATACCATCGACTTCCGCAATATATAAATTTTATTTAATAATTTAGACCTTCAGAATACTGTAAACCCCCCGCCCTCCTCAATCAACGTGCTCGTCCAAAGGTCGTCTAAAGGAGATGAAGAGTAGCCACCCTATACCTATTTAATGAAAAATAAAAGACAATGGCTGGTCACATAAATTTTAACAAAATCTAACACTGAAAGTACCTTTCGAAACGAGTCTGAATTTATAGTGCATAGTTCTAGAGACGACAATAGGGACTTTGAATCGGTGAGAGAGAAAAAGGTTTTAACTTCAAAGGGATATAATATTTTTTCGATAAATAAACTTTTATTTGTATATCTTTTTAGAAGAACAATTTAATTTGTATTAAAAAAACCACAACTGTATTTTGAAAATGCAACTTCACAACAAAACGTGATGTCAACTATCGCGTAAATTGAGGAATTGGTATAATTTATAAGTGAATTTATCATTTTTTCACCCCTCGATATACGAACAACCTTTGTAGAGGATTTCTCTTGTATAAGACATGTGTTTCAGACTTATTTTTGATAAGCCGAGCTTATTTTATGGCCGCGCTAGAAGTATCAAAATGGTGCAATATTTTCTTCACGTCTTGCAGTCTTGCGACTTACCAACAAGTTGGTTTTTTTTTACATCACTACTCGCAACCCTCAGAACTCGTAATCTCCCGTCTAGTTTGTTTCAGTTTATAGATGTTTTATTTATTGATATCGTACGACGTATCCACTTCGATGATTGTTGATATTAATGGTTGAAACACAATTTTTTAGTATCGTAAATATATAAAATATTAAAAAAGAAACAATATTTAAATTGTATATATTGATTTGAATTATTATATTAGGACCTAATATAAGTGCTTAATGCTCGTATAATGCTTCATCTATACGACATTACGACGTACGATCTTTATAGGGAAAAATCCTCTTAATCTTAAAATCTTAAATTTAATTCAACCCAGAATACGGAAAGTTCACCAACTGCAATTCACCGACGGAATGTTCACCGACGGTTAGTTCACCGATGGAAAGTTCAACGACCAGAAAATTCACCGACCGGTGGTAAATATGAATGTAAAATTCATTGACCCCCAATTTGTCGATGGAAAGTTCACTGATTCTACAATTGATCGCCGATGATTTATTAATTAAAACCCATAAAACTTTAGTATTAATGAATTTAATTTCCTAGTTTGTCAATTTATCCGTCAAATACATTAGTAATTTATTATTTATTTCCGTAACTATTAATCAAATTTCAATGAAATTTAAGGTGGAGCGATAATAAAATATTGATCTAGGACGTTTTTTCGCCAGCGAGATTATCGCAGACCGATTAATTATTTCTATCACCGCCTTAATTCTTTTTAACGTCATTTAAAAAAAATTCATAATTCATTATTATCGGCGAACAATTTAAGAATCGGTGAATTTTCCGTTCGACGAATTGCGAGTCGGTGAATTTTCCATTCGGCAAATTTACCACCGGTCGGTGAATTATTGTCGGTGAACTTTCCTAGAACCCTAGAATGCATCATGTTTTAAGGATAAATAATTTCATGTGAAATGGTACGAAATACGTTAAACGTTAAAAAAATTAAAACCTTACTTAAACTTAAAACTTAAAAAGACGGGGTGTACATAACTTATGCGAATTTAAAAAAAATGTGTAACTACTTGATTATCTCAATAGTATTAATATTTTAATTAACTGAAAGAGCTTTAAGAATGTTATTTTAGTAGCTATAACACACATTGTTAACAATATTTTTAAATTATTTTTTATCAGTGTAACGAAATAAAAAAAACGATATTCTGTTTTATAAATTAGTTAAATAAACAGCCCCTAGATAAGCAGCGTCAGCTGTTATATTATACAACAATACGTCACGAATCCGAGTCGGTACTGCCAAGCGTTTGGCACAGTCTGGCGAAAGAGTGGGAAGAGAGCCAGCGGTGATTGTAAATAACGAAATGACTTCTCTGATTTATTTTTGTCCACATGGATGAGTTTTACTATTTAGAAATTTTATCCTATTACGATTAAACCGTGTATAAAATATTAAACATCACCCTCTATAAGGTGCATTGCGAGATGAGTTAGTTACATCGCGAATTTAACGCTTACGTAACTACTTGCTACCTGTACACTTAAAAAAATATCGCATTGATTTTTATAATGAGGTGCTCATCTAGAATATCTGTGCATAACTAAATTTTTTGGAAAATTATTAAAATTTTAATATATCTATATCTAAAATAATACCGTGCTAAAATTAAATATAATAATACTACGTGATAAGTGATAAGGTTTATTTTCCAAAAATAACAGTCTATGACGTATTTTAATATGTATATATATATTTATATTGTGAATCTGCCTCTGAGAAAAATAAAAATAAGTATTTCTGTTTTCAGCGTTTTAATCTTGCAATGTTTTTCAAGGTCACGTCTACCAGTACGCACCGACCCTTTTCTATTTACGATTATCTGACCATTTTTTCTTCAAACGTACCAAATTCCAGTAGCCAGAGGTGCTCATCTTATCAATGGCGTATCTAAGAAAAAGGCCCGGTCGACTAAACGTTATAGGCTTCATCGTGCAAACCCTTAAAAATGGTTGATTTTTTTTAACTCATGAGTTCCCAAAAAAATACTAGACCCAAATAGTGAATGGGGGCTACTTATCTTAAACGTCGTGCTCATCTCAATTTTACAATCTTTTCTTGAATCTTCTTTGCTTTTTCTCATATACCATTTTATTTTCTATTTCTATGCAGGACAAAAAGGTTACACGAACCTTATATTATATAATATAAAATTATCTTAAAACGAAAAGAAAAATAAATACTTATAATAAAATAAAAATAAGGGTTAAAGAAAATAGAGTCAAATCTCTCTGACTTATGTGGACGTGTAAAATATTTTTAAAAGCTTGTAGCATTTCATTGTTCTGTAAGAATCGGAACTAATTGTTTCAAATATAAAAAATATTAATTTGGAAGAATATATAATGGTCCGATGAGAATTATATAGATTTTCAACTCTGAGCCATAGATTATGCTCCCATAGAGACAACTCTTGACTTTCATAGTATAACCGCCTCGTGTCTCACGTCAAACGTCAATTTATTGACCATTCATGTTCTGTTTGTTAGTTGGGTGAATTTTATTCTCCCCAGTGGCACAAGTGCTGTTAAACAGAATTAATCTTTGTAATTTAATGCCTCCGTTTGTCTAATTTTTATAACAAATAGTTGTATGTATTTACGATTTAGAATGTGAATTTTAAACATGAAATATCGAAAATGTGGAAAAATTTTTTTTATTTCTAATAGAATTATAATTTGTTTCAGATTTTTGACTTCAGCCTCATGCAAATGACTGCAACGTAAAAAATAAGGTAATATTTAAATCGTTTATTAATTAAATTTCATTTTAATGGTACGTGACATACAGTATAATAAATCAAATCACCTAAATTAATGATATAGACAATTTGAAAAATTTACTGTTTTACGGCTCACAATAAACCATTTCGAATTTGAAAAGCATTAATATAGTCTGAAAATATGAGAAAAGTTAAACACCGGTTTATACTATTTTTAATTATCATTTTAATTTTCAAATCAAACTATATATTATTAGGAAAACAAATTCTTATTGTGATGTAATTATTCAGAACATAGGTCTGTGATATTTAAATACTAATAAAATTTATTAATTAGAAAGATATACATATAAAATCAATTTTATCGAAATATATTGTTGTTGCGCCACCGGGATTCGAACCTGGATCTCTTTCCAAACCGGGAAGGTGCATTATCCAACTATGCTAATGCACCTTCCCTGGTTTGGAAAGAGATCCAGATTCGAATCACGGTGGCGCAATAATAATATTTTTCGATAAAATTGATTTCATATGTGTTTCTTTCTAATTAATATATTTAATTCATATTTAAAATATCACACACAGGCCTATGTTCTGAATAATTATAACTTCACAATAAGAATGTGTCCTAATAATAAAGTTGTATCAATGTGTCCAAAAATTTAATAAAAATGAATTGATAATTCTGGCATCTGCTAACAGATTACTCAAAGATATTTGAAATTCTGTAAAAAAAAGGTAGATGGCTCTTTCAAATAATGGAACGATTAAATGTATTAATATCAAAAAGGTAACATATAGGTTCGAAAATTTGTCGCTAAAAATATCGTCACTGTAGCATAGTTGGATAATGCACCTTCCCCGGCTTGGAAAAAGATCAAGGTTCGAATCCCGGTGGCGCAACAAGAATATTTTTCGATAAAATTGATTTTACATATATATCTTTCTAATAAATATATTTAATTCATATTTAAACTATATATTGACAAAATAAAATAAAGTATAACTAAATACACCACTAATTCTAAAAGTTTATATTTGCATCAAAAGCTTCAAAGTTGTTTATCTCAAAAGTATTAGGTCGTCTAATAAGTCATGCGGTTTTTTTTAAATGCTATTTTCCCAATGACGCACTATTCGATAACATTTTTTCTGCTCTAAATCGATAGTGTCGCCGTTTTCCTATATCGTATTTTTAATTTTTTGGCTTAAATAATGGTGTGTCATGTTGAGAAAACTGAATATTTGGAAATTGGGCCGCATTCATCCTACAATCTCGACCTCGGTTCGTCAGATTATCACCTTTTTCGGTCACTCTTCAATCAAACGCGTGATGTTACGTTTAACCACAATGATGACTTCAGAAATTTGCTCGATAACTATTTCGATACCAGACCAGGCATTTGTGTAGAAAAAAGCATCAAAAAATTGGTTGAACGATGTGACAAAATCCTGAACAACAATGGAGAATACATCATTGATTGAAATGTTGTATTTTTTGATTAAAAATTTAATTTAATAATAAATAATTTTAAAAAACCGCAGATAACCCAATACATTTTCTTAATTGTTCTTGTTCTTGTCACATAAAATGTGTATAATAGGAAAAAAAAACATTTGAGTTACATAAATTGAGTGCCTCTTTGAATTGAAGGTTCTAGATTGTTCCGGATCCGACGAGAATAGAAAATTTTCGCTGAATTTAATTTTCCTAATGGTAGCTGATTTTACAAGCGCCTTCACCTGCCGTTTGAAATATTCAAGGGATTATTATTTATAGTTCGAAACATTTCTCGTCGTAGACTATAATAAGGGAGAGACAGCGCGGGAATGAAGGTCAGAGGAAGACTTACATAGTTCAAGTTTAATTGTTCAAGTGACTCGTGACTCGGCAATTTATGTCGGACAGCGATGCTACCGGAGAGTAACTTAATGTGAATAGTGTTGTGAAAGCAATTAACTATATTGCGTTCTGGGAACTAATGCTTAAGTATAATAGATAGATTGTCGTAAATTATTGGTACCTACCTAAATAGAATACAAACGTCAATTATTACGTTACAGAAAACGGACATACACTTACTTAAAATTAATAAATATACAGGGTGTAACAGACCTGGGCCACAATATTTTATGGGTTGATATCTGATTAAATTACGTGTCGAAAATGTTCAAGTAATATGTGCCTAATCTCAGTCATGTCATTTTAAAAAAATCGTAATTATACGATTATTCCGAACATTTGAAATATTTTATTGATTCTAAATTATATATTGAATAGAAAAAATTAAAAGTCATTGAATTTAGATAGGCTAGACTATTTTTTGTTACACGATTTAGAGCCTGAAGCAAAAATATAGTTACATGATGGATAAACTACGAAAATATTTATTTCGGAATACGTTGAAGGAAAGTTGAAAAAATAAAACAATAATATTTTCTAGGATTATGTTTATTATAATCTGTATATTTTTTTACTAAATTTAAAAAATATATTATATTAAAATCATTTACCTACCCTTACTACTAAGATATCTAAGGTGGAGCAAAAATGAGCGATTTGATTGTATGCTGTTTATTATGTGCAGATGATGCAGTATTAATTGCGGATAATGAACAAGATTTGAAGGCTCTACGAAGGGTAGGTTGTACGATGAATGCAAGGAAAGTGACACTATGATAAGTTAGCAAAGAAAGGTAGTCAAGCAACATGCGAAATAGTACGCAATAAAATTTTGGAACATGTAGCTATGTTTGTTGGGAAGTGTGTTTGGTAGGGACGGAAAGGTTGAGAAAGATATCGAAAGGATAGTATCGAGAAGATATCGATGGATGACAGAGTAAATATTTAACGAATTATGAGTTAGTATAAAGGTGATCTTATAAAGGATTAATTTTTGCATGATTAACCGGGATCAAACTGGTATTATGTTTTTCTCCAGATATGGGGTTGCTTTGTTGTATAAGCAAGTGTGGATTATTTCGAAATGTATGAATTTTGATCAGAAGGATGTAAGCGCCCTTCTGGGGTCCTATATCTCCCAGTTCTCCGCTATGTTCGAGTGATCGTGGAGTGTGAGAAATATTTATGAAGGCAGACTATAATAGGTATAAGAAGATAAACTACTTACGGTTGACACTAGATTTATTCAACACCGTTTTAAAAGTTGCGCGCAAGTAGCTACTGAAGGCTAATCTAAATATATCTAATAATAATATCTAAAATAGGCGAATAACGGTCACACGCCAGTCTTCTCGATGGTTGCCGCTTGATATTATTGTGGCATGCCGCCTGACGTTGGTACCAGGAGTGTTTATGACTGTTGAGAGCCTGGCTTAACACTCAGTTGACTGTGAGGCACATTTAGGACCTCCACAATCTTAACATAGTGAATAAGATTTAAAAAGAATCGCTTAGATGATTTGGCCACGCAGATCGAATTATTGACGATAAAAAGAGAATGATAAGAAATATATATGGTGCGAGCGTTGATGGTACCAGAAATAGAGAATGTCTGCTGAAAATTTTCCATGTTCAGGTAATCCAGATGCTCAAAGATGGTCCTGTTAGAAGGTATATGAATGTAGATGGGTCAAGAGTTGTGTATCAAGACAGAAAAGTGTGGCGCTCCATCCTATCTGCCTTATCCTGCGGAGAAACGGCGTGATAGTAAGTATGTGACTAAATGAGTCAATTACTCACCACTGCTTCAATACATTATTTCGTGTCTTGAAGAACATAAGAATTTTCGCCAATTTAGGAGTTACTTTTCATAATTTTTTTTTTCACGACTTTCCAGATAAAACAATAAAGTTACTTCAGAAGCAATATAGTTGTTAAACTATGAGGGAGAAAATCTTATTTAATTTTTACAGTTTTGGCTTTATTAGCATTTAGTCAATTTTTTAATATCATCATTGATACTGAAAAAGCTACAGTGAAACAAATTATTACGACTCCAACCAATCACTCTATAAATATGATATCGTGGGCAGTTCACAATTACAAAAATAAAATTCAAGTAATAATTATTATTCTCCTTTTTATTTTTCGTTTATCCACCCACTGACAACAATATTGAAAACCCATTAACATCAAAAATATCTCAGAACCCGACATTTATGGCACAAACAAATAAAAACAACAATAATAATAATAATAATTTTACCTGGCGGAATTACCAGAAGGCAAATATTAGGTCGTAAACATTCTATTTATATAAAGTAAAAAAATAGCGATTTCACTTAGTGCTGAACTGCCAGCGTCAAAAAACGTATTTAATGATCAATTTAGAGCGACACTTCACCGATACCAATATCCTGAAGATGGGTAATAAACATCATTATATTACTTAATTATCGTGAGAAACATTAAGGTTTTTTATTGAGGCGGAAAAGCCACAAAACTAAGCTCAATTGATTACAAATAGTACAAAAAGCTAATAAAGTTTACTTGAGTTCATTACTTGAGTGGTCAATGCATTTTTAATCGTATAAAACAAAACCGTATAATTCACCATAATACCAAAAGTTATTTGAAACATTTATTTACCATCATATTATACCAATTCAATTATACTAAGTCAATAATTCATATTATAACAGTGGATACATTGCACCCTATTATCGAATTAATTGACTCATAAATTTTTATTAAATCTACCCCATAGCGACGTAATAACCGGTCAGTTCGCTGATGAATTACTATGTTTTACTTATTAAAATAAGAGTTTCCAACTCTTCGCTGGCCAGGAATTGGTAAATGAAGACTCTAATTAGAAGTTTGACTAAGAATCGAAATTGTTAAGGGAACATTTACTGAGAATCTTAACTTTAGACTTATATTTAGAACTTGGGGTTAGCTCATCGTATGATGTCATGACTGTCTTTTAGAATGTAATTGATTTGAATATATATATCTTAAATAACATTTACCGAGAATCTTAACTTTAGACTTATATTTAGAACTTGGGGTTAGCCCATCATATGATATCATGACTGTCTTTTAGAATGTAATTGATTTGAATATATATATATACATAATTTCAAATATCTTAAATAAAAATAGAAATATAATATATACCTGATTTCGTAACTTTACTTTGACAATTTTCGATTAATTTAGATTTCCATTTCAAATATTTCGTTGAATTCTAAATTCCGTGTAATTAATGTTTCAGGCCGATGTTATTTTTAAATAACTAGAAAATGAAAGATAGTTAATTAATTTGGTTTTTATTTATCAATATTTGGCTTATTACTATAATATTATGGTATGGAATATGACATCGGCCAAGTAGACGACTCTGACAGAGGCATAAATGTATACTCTTTTAATCATGTTTTTCATAACATTCTCGCATATTTCGCGCATTATTTCAGTAATTTCATTTCAAATATTGTCCTGTGGCATCGTAGCATTGGAATTTTTATTATCAGCGTAGACTTCTTTCAAGTACCCCCACAGAAAATAGTCGGGAGCCGTCAAATTAGGTGATCGAGGAAGCCACTCAATATCACCGCTTTATGACATTATGCGGCCAGGAAAAATTTCTAGCGTAGCTAAGGCTGTGTGTGAGATGACACTGTCCTGTTGAAACCAGGCCCAATCGATTCAATTCACCCATCCAGAAGTTTTCTTTGTGACGATAGCGACCACCATTTATGGTAACAGGATTTTCATTATTATTAAGATAAAATGTTTTAATAACTTTAACACGTTGTTGAGGCGTTAGATACTCCGTAATAAATTAAAATTAGCTACTCTCTACGACTACAAAATGCGAATTAACAAATCTCTGCAAAACCAAAATGGCGGCCAAACAAAATCGACCTGGAACATAATATTTACCCTGTTGGTCTCCCAGAAGTTATCCATATTACGGGTTCCCTAACACCTAGTGGCTTCAATGAAAATGGAAATAAAAATAAATTTTTCATCTTTTTAACCTACATTACAGTGATAAAACACAATCTTGCATTTTTTAAATGTCAAAATAGAGCAATATTTTGTTTAAAAAGAGAATTTTTTTAAATAATTTCATTATACGTGTAGAACCAAAAGGTACAGGTACATATCATTGTAATTCGTATTTCAAAGAATATTGCCACTTCACACTTCGATGCAATGTATCGGTTTCCTATCAAATGTATTTCAAAGATCTCTTTTAAATGTGCTACGAAAACGTTAGCCACAATACTAATCTTGCACTTCTTTTCGATATTTAAACGGTAAATACTATGAGAAGTATATTTATGGTACAGTCAGTAACTTCTTGATGCAATGTTTTATCCCTATACTATTTTAATTATTTCGTTTCTATACGTTATCCGACAGAAAAAGGTAAATTTTAAATTTCCATCTTCATATTTCTATGTCCATGAGAAAATATTATATTATATAACAGTTGAATACTAACAACCCTCAGTCAATACTGTCGAAAAATTACTTGTATTTAAACCTTAATTTATTTTTTTTATCATCTCAAGTACAGTAAAAAATACGTATATTTTCATATATATATAAATTCATATTTATATATAGGTTTTTCTTCTACCTATAAATTTCTATAGTTAAAATATATATAAGAATCTATACATTTAGTGTGTAGATCAACTGAACTTCCCTTTCAAAATTGTTTTGATACGAAGTCTGCCTTTGCTTTAAAACATTTATTGAAATATTAATATTGTATAATTTCATTGCGACGCGGAATCGTAGACGAACGTAAGGCATGTAGGATAAATGATAAATGAATTTCTCAAAATACATAATATTTATTTATAACTCCGTGTTATTATTTCTGCAAACGACCATGACCCACACCAAAAAAAGGTATGATGTGAAACTATTTATATTGCGCACGCTCACTCGTTTGTTCTTGTTGATTTCTTACGTCACACATGTGGTGTGGTTGTGCCGAGTACGTGTGCATCATACGCGTGATCTCGCTAAAAATGCCACTCGTCAAAAATACATATTGCTTATTAGCAGTCACACTTGTTAACATATTGCTGGTACTCAGTTTTAAAACAGAATGACGTCAGACTTCAAGTTATATTACTGTGAAAAATATTTCATTTATCAATGTGGTGATTTAATGTTTGGCGGCATCAAAGCTGCGATTAAAATAAACAGGATGTTTTAAGCGTCTCTTTGATGTACTGTTTATTTATAATTTGCGAAAATTCTTTCATAGCAAAACCTTCCAGGTTTGACAAACTACAGTTGAAAAATATATATTAAAAAGATATATACTTATTAAATTAAAGTAATAAATTATGATAACGTAAGAAAACTAAATAGAAAAACGAGAAAGTTAAGACCACAATACCGATGTTAAGTTATGGACGACGATTTGTAGTGACAGAAGGTCATGGACTTCTCAGGTGACTGTTAACCTTCTAAATGCTATGAGCGCGTTATCACACCAAACTTTGCACACCAAACCACAATCGTAATAATATACACTTTTTGACTTTGCAGACACTACAGTCCCTTGTAGGGATTAAAGTCGTATTTTTTAATCATTTTGCCACCTGTGGGCGATAGTTCCCAGCTTTTGATATATACTTTAAAACATGACCCTTAAAGCCTACACTTACCCTACATAGTGCGTTGTACTTGAAACGCGGTTGACAGTTAAAAGGTTAAAGAAGAAGAATAAACATATTTAATAATATTAGAGGGAAAGATACGTAATATAAATTATATAAATGACAGATGTGCAAATGTTCGCACGTATGTTCTAATTCCATGGTTAATCTTGGCATCCAAATCCCACTCGCATCAAGTCTCGCTAAGATTCAAATTTTCAAAACACTTCTGAGACCAATTCTCGCATATGAATCTGAATCTTAGGTACTCAGTAAAAAGATAAAATTGTACGATGTAAGATCCTAAGGAGAATATTTGGAGTCAATAACCAAAACGATCACTTTGAACCAAACATTATCCAAATAATTAAGATACCGTTACTGAGGTGGGTTGGTCACGTTCTACGCATAGATTTGGACCATAAAGCGTTCGAAGCAGAATTCATTGGTCGGAAGAGTGTCGGAAGTTGTGATGGTCGAACGGCATTGCCTAGAACGCGTATGCAGGGTAATGATATCGTAGGGAAAATTGAGGAAGCCAGGATTTACACCGGACTATTGCATCATTTATGATCATGATTAAAATGAACAGGTACAAAATATAATTTAAAAAATATAGTAATGCTCTATTTAACCAGTTTTTGTATTTTTACTGTACTATTATGTCTTCTAAATTAGATCGCGTTTTTTAAAGATGGTTTTCTTTGAGGCACGGTGACACGTGCCATTGTCAAGGCTTCGCCTCAAATGTTACGGTATAACTATATTTGTTTGTATGGTTTCACGTTTCTGTTCCAATTTCCTTCCATCTATCTCACATCCCATTACCTATACCTTCCGCAATCATTTTAGGTCCTTGGGGATCTTACACCTCCACCGGAAGCTTCAGAATAGAGCATGAGATTAAAGGGTTACTTACATTTTTACCGGCAGCTTCAGCAGAGAGCATGAGATTAAGGGGTCAATTACATTAGATACACTTACTCACCTTTTGTCAAAAAAAAATAAAAAATACCTTCTCACTTGTGGAAATCAAAAAAAATATTTATCGAATATTGGTTTGTGCATAATTATAAATATCAAATTAATTACCATTTAATATAATTTTTTTAATGAATAAATAGATCTTATAAAATATTTTTAATATAGCGATGTGTATGCTGATGTTAATTTTTTTGTCTATTCTGCAAATTAAAGTAGGTAAGATAAGAAGAAAGTTAAATCACTCAATTAAGAGTTTTATAATAAATATTTATGTGATCATTTATCTATTTAACTCGTACAATTTGTGTAGCTGAATAAGCTTTTTCCTTTATGCCATAATCCAGAAACTCCTTTAGAAAATGTTTGTATAACTACGCCACTAAAGATATGTTCCAGAGACACCGTTATATTTTCTATTACATTTTTCCTAAGTGCAATAAAGTGTTATGGTAGCGGAGAGGAACATATTTGCATACTTATGCAAACAAACTTTATGTATTCGTAAGATAGTGTACCTTAAAACAGAAATATTTAAATATTATTTGTTCACAATAAAATTATTTATTTTCATGATATAATATTTTCAAATTTAACATTATTGTTAATGTTCATTTTATATTGTTTAACTTTGTTCTTTTTTAACCACATAATTAATGAATACTTAGTAATTAATTAATTTTTAGTTAATTAATGAACTCTTAATAAGGGTAGAATAAAGGTAATCTGATGTTCCTTATATTCTCAGGGTGTATTGTGAACTCGAGGGTAGAAGGCTAATCAACTAATTCTAAATATGCATCTTGAGATGGTTGATTAGACAAATAACATGTAACATTAGACAAAGACGTATACAATTTACCGAAAAATTATCTATCGAATCCAAAATCAAATAATGAAACCCTAGTGGTAGATAAAATAAAAAATTTTCGTATAATTTATTAATGTGTAGATTTTACTATTGTGTACATATGTAAACTAAAATAAATTTGAACCATAGATACGAAAATTAGAGTTTTTTTTTACAGATATGCTTGGCACTGTTTCTTGTGATAGAGCAGCTTTTAGTGTTAGGTATGTGTATTCTAGATATTACAATGACAAATTTTCGAACCTATATTATACACATCTATCATTACATTTTGTGGAAGCAATATTTAATTTGTATTAAAATATCACAGAACTATGTTCTGAAAAAATTGTATCATTGTAAAGTTCTCCTTAAAAAAAAAAACAATATTTTTGTTCAAGATTTTTACAACGCACGGTACTTCGATATAAATATGCAAAATTTATCAATTATTAATCTATATATTTGCTTCAGGTCCTGGAATTAGCTAACCTGCTCAATTTTATGTATTTAATATATAATTGAAATCAATAAAATATTTAAATAAATCGAAATAACTGCAAAATTACGTTTTTATTTAAATGCTTATATCTCTGACGAGGTTGAGATTAAACGGGTATTCTTTTAACATTTCCCACTCGCAATTTAGTCAGGTATCCACACATAAAATATTGTGGACTAAGTATGTCACACCCTGTATATACTATTTGTTAAGTACGAGTAATAGAATTATACAACACAATGAAAACATTACAAAATTTATTTTTCTTATCGTGATGGCTAAAATCTCATTCCGTTCTTAGTATAAACCCTTTATATCCAAGACCGCGTCTTTTTGTAGAGATCTTCAGACATACCTAATTCATCTGCCAGGTGGATGCTGCGTGAAAGGATTGTGAATGAGGAGAGATAGTTTTGTTCTGCCCATTTCTTCAAGGGTACGTGGTGCGTTTGTGTTTCTATAGTAACATAACTTTGAAAATATAATATAAAAATAAATCCTGGTAAATTATATTCTCGATAAAATCATCCACCAACTCAGCAATCTTGAAATAAAAAAGCTTGGCTGTTGAGTTTTTAGCAGAATACTAAACACATTTTCATAAAATTATCATATGAGAAAGAGTTTTGGATTATTTATGATTTTTTGTATTCGATTCACTTAATGTTTTTTTTTGTCAGATCTAAGTAAGAATTACACAAATTCTAACGTTTAAATGTTTTTAACTAACTTAATTATTCCATCGCGCATCACGTATTCTTACACCATTGACCTAGGAACCCACCCATTTTTGTACTTGTGCTTTAGTTTTAATAACTTGTTAATTGTTCTCAATTGTGAATTTGTAACAAATTAAATAATAAAAGAAAACACTTTTTTTAAACCACTATTTATTGATAAATCAACGTGCTTCGATACCTATGGTATCTTCTTCAGGATGTGTATTTAAATTAAAAATACAAGCATAGATAAAAACAAAAACAATAAAGTATAAGTAGAAACTACTAAGAAAACAAATTTAAAAGGTGACTGTTTGCAAAAAGGATTTGGTTATTTATAGTATTTAGCTTACTATTACCCCATTAACCATAGGTACCAGCTATCGTAGTTAAATATTGGTGAAATTTGGAGGTGTTATAAAACTACACCGTTAAGAAAATCTTATCAAAAAAATATTAGAATATATGAGGTGTTGCATTTTTGCAACGTTAGCGAAATAAGGGGTAAATAATATATTTTTATGTTTTTTTATTATTTTTTATGGCTTTAGTGTACTATTAACAACTAGGTTTCTATACTAAATGACATAAGTCGTTATTAACTCATGGAGATTTATAAACACCTACAGATATATAAACATATAACTATCAATAAAAATGTAAATAATGCATTACGTTCTGTTTTGTATCGTATATGCGACAATGTGGAAAGTTCACAGATAAAATATGTTTGTGAACGACATATCCTGTACCCTTATCTATTTTTAATTCTTTAAAAATAAAATGCCTGGCCTCTGACTTGATGATATTACTTATCTAATCGATCGACCTAGTATCAAATAACTTCACAAAAGTTCTAACGTGACTTTTAAATTTAAATCACATATTTTCTTCAGAATGAACGCTTTGGTATAAATTTCATTGATTACAAAGAGTCATATACAAGTTGGAGAATACGGCACACCACGACTCCTTACCACAATTTTTTATTAAATTTTTGGACGCATTGATACAACTTACATATTATTAAGGAGAACACATTTTTATTGTTCAAAATTTAATAAAAATGAATTATTAATTCTGCCGTCTTCTATCGGTTTACTCAAAGATATTTGAGATTCCGTAAAAACAAAGTAGACGGCTTTCAAATAATGGAACGATAGATGTATTGGTTTGAACAGTGTAACACAGAGGTTCAAAAATTTGTTGTCAATCCACTGTGTTGGTATAGCATAATCGGATAATGCACGTTCCCCGGATTGGAAGAGATCCAGGTTCGAATCCCGGTAGCAACAACAATATTTTTCGATATATAATTTGTATTTTAAATATCACAGACCTATGTTCTGAATAATTACAACTTCACAATAATAATATGTTCTCTTTAATGATTATTCATTTCTCTAATTTTACTCGTTCTCGTGAAAAACTATGCTGAGATTTTGTCCAACGCATTTTCCTTAGTACTGATGAGAAAGGTTGGGATGTTGAAGGTTCACTCGCTAATCTTTTCGAGTGAATTTCTAAAGTTCCTGCTGTATCTCCGAATATACGGTTAGCGACACAATTTTCATGCAACTCATTATCATCAAACTTCTCGTCATCAGTAAGTTCGGAGACTTCAGTGGTAAAACAACTACATCTGGCTATTCTCTTCTTCATCACCAACTGATTCCAGTTCTCTGCAATGAAGTCAGCAGCCTATTTTGAAATAAAAAAAGTCATACTAGTTCATCCTATTTAGCGACAAATCATTATATTTACGTTAATTGATGGCATTCACGTATAAAATAGTGCAATAAATTTTACCCCCGTATTTTGCTGATGTTGCGTTAACGCCAACTAATTCCAACTAATTCCTAATATAAGCGTGCTTACTGATTTTTCAATTCTTTCAATGAGAAATAATACATAAATATTTTTAAAATTTTCAGAATATTAAGAATATAATATATTCAAAAACTGCTTAACTGAGTGTCGCATTTCGTCCGTCTTTGAAGGCACCTAAATTGTAACCGGAAGTAATATATTTATACCTGTACAGGTTTATGGGTAGATTAAGCCTTTAATAATATGGACCTAAACCAATATCGGAGATTCCTTACCGAATTTTCAAAATATGACCCGGTCAACTGACCGTTGTGTTTTTGCAACGTCCGCGTAAAATGGGTTAACACTTTTACTTATTCTTAATATTTCATATTTATTTAACTGTAAACCCCTGGTATTAGTACGTATAATTTCTAAACCCGTGTTAATATCAAAAGAATGGTTTGTTTCCAAAAGATGATCGGCGGATTCAGAATAGTTTTAGTAACAATTTTTTTAAAGTGTTTCAAATTAAAACTGTTTAATGTAATATGTTATTCCCGTAAATATATATATTAGGTTGTACATTATTATCAGTGTTATTCATATAGAGCAATCTATCGGAGTTATTAATGACCTTTTGGTATAATTAGTATATTAAAAATAAATAAATTAACTTATAGGATAACTCATATAACTTACGTCACACTCTTCTATCTTGGCATATAACTCTTGCCTCGTCCACTTTCATTTTTTTTTAATACATGCTCGTTGATATCACATCGTTCTTCAATATCTGGTTTATCTGAGCACGTTTATCTGAGCAATCTATCGGAGTTATTAACGACTTTTTGGTATAATTAGTATAATAAAAATAAATAACTAACTTATAGGTTACTTATATAACTTACGTCACACTCTTCTGTTTTGGCGTATAACTCTTGCCTCGACAATTTTTATACATTTTTTTAAATATATGTTCGTTGATATCACATCGTTCTTCAATATCTGGTTTATCCGATCATGTTAGATCTTTTGCGGATGCTCTCTGTTCCAGATGCCTTTAACACTCGCCTCATAAGTATTCTTTACCGTTCTCTCCTCTCTCATATGTTCCGTAGACCCAAACAAATCTCTCAGCCATCCTCTCCATAGACCCAAACAGTTCTCTCTAATAATCTTAGATTTTTAACACATATGCATGAGTGACCGCATTTCTACTGCATTCATTTTATTTTCGTTTTTTTTACCATTTCCGTACTTCACTTAATTTATTTGTAACTGATCAAATTAAAATATTATGTACTCATGTTATTTTTTCTTTTGTATTTAATGTTAACGTTTTAGTGGTTCGATTGTTAAACAGAGGAGTGATAAGGGCTGAGCCCTTTTTTCTCTTACATATCTAGTAATAAATATCTTGGATAATTTTTTGAACGGGCTGATGTTAGCGTTATTATAATAATGTTCTTTTTGTGATTTTGAAGCAAATTCTTATAAGAATTACGTATAAAGAGCTACACGTAAGTCTTGCAGAATCAAGCTACATATGTATGCAAATATCAGGAGGTCATTTTTTAAGTTGACCAATTATAAATATATCGTTTTTTACTGGCAATGCAAAATCACTCTCTTGAGAGTGCTTACCGTTATGTGATTTTCAGATCTAGCTAAATTCAACGTCAAATTGTTTACTAAAGGGACTGATTTTCAATAGTGGACAAATCTAGATAGGTTTATTTTCAAATAGCATTAAATCCGTTTCAACCAATCACGTCATCGCAAAGACAGTCGCCATCTTTCTGAACACCATTAATTATAAAGATGATCGGATAAATCACATTTTCATTTTTCACAGTTTATATGTATATTGTTCCATTTTATCACGTTGTCAGAAAGTGGATTTGACCAAACTTAAAAATAACCTCTTAATGTAACTGGTGGGTACTCAATTTTAGGTACCAGAATAAATACAGGACAGGGAAGGAAAAAAAGGACTCCCCGCACTCGCCCTCTCCTGGATCTTCAAGCATCTCCGAAAGTGGACCGTATATATGATTACCTATCACACACAATAACTAATCAAAACACCAATATAGATTCCACAGTCTCCGAAATTTATAACAGCTATCACTGAACTGTTTCAATGCAGGACTAACGAGCGCGGCCGGGAGGGGAAGAGAAGGGGGGAGGGCACAGAGCATTATTTCGTTCAAAGTAATTAAATCACATGGCAATAAATATATGTCCCAAACAATAACGATTTTATAGCACCATGTAAGGAACAGTTCTTTGTGGATAGTAGATGGTGGGATAGCATGCTGAGTGGGAAGTATTCCTTTCGAAGAGTGAAGTTAAGGGTATGGTATGCAGTATTGATTTCAAGCAGGAAATCGGATCTGATGGCATGGCTGGATTAGGTTGAGAGGTAGCATAGCAAAATATAACGATTTCACAAGGGATCCACTATCAGGTTGAATTATCTGCCCTAAGGGTCCAGCATTAACGATCCTTTGGTCAGTTGATACCGCTTGTTTTACAACTGGTCAATAATATTTAAACTTTCCGATGATTCCACTGACAGCAAAAGGGTTGGGATAATTGCTCGTATTTATGGTTTAAGATAAAATATTCGTAATCTTTGAACAGGCCTATTATAGAAAAAAAATGTTGCTACAAATTAAATGTATCAATTAGAAAGATATACAGGAAAATTCAATTTATCGAAAACATATTAATCGATTACACTACACCAACATAGTAAGTTGACGACAAATTTTTAAAACATTTTACTGGATGTTTTAAATGTGAGATAATTTAATGATTGTTCAATATTTACTAAACGTAAAAACTATTTTTACTCATATGATTTTTAAAAATGTACAATATATTTGATTACAAAGTATTTCAGTCGCGCATTTTTGATAGCTATATTATTTCTGTAAGAAAATTTTTGTAGGTATCGCCAAAGATGTTTCCACATCAAAATCTCAAGCCAATTTGATTGCTCGAGGGCACCCACGGTAATGAGACCCTGAAACAAATGATTTTGATATTATTTGAATGCCTGGAAAATTGTCTAACTCACAAAGCTCGCTCTCGGAATTCCACAAAATGAAATGTATACTATGATTCTCGCTGAGGGACATTTTCTTAGTGGTTGTATATAAAATCCAACCGCACCTGTTGAAATAAGACAAAGGTTTGCGGTACACACAGAATAGCACTATGTCTTTTCATATTTCAGTTCAGAATTAGAGCGATACTTGTATTATCATTTTTACTCTTTCTTCTGTAGTACTTCGAACGGAGTTGTTATTTAGTTGTTAATATTGTAAACTTTATTATCAAATGAAAAGTAAAAATTTTTCGTTCATTTTCTCGGTAATAAATATATTTATATATTTTGCAAGATTATCACTTAATAAAGTTATTCTCATCTTCAAACAACTACTGTAAACAAAATTACGAGCCCGCGGGCTATTGAATTGAGACACAAACTTATTTGTATATTTTGATGAAAACACATTTTTGTTGGGATGTTACAATTTCAGAACATTTTTCTATGGTATTTTTAATATAAATTAAATAAATCAACTATAAAGATATACAAAAAATTATGTTTATCGAAAAATGATTTGGTTGTTGATACATGCAGGGGCGTGCAGTGCATACGAGCAAAAAAACTGCCATTACTAAAAATTCTGGGAAACAAATATAAATGAAATAATCTATAATATGGATCGTGGACGTAGATTTACGGATTTATTACAATTAGCGCCATCTGTGTACCAGTAGAAACTTTAATGGGATAGTACTACAAACTATCACCACAATTCACCACTGTAGCCGTAGCGCCAGTAGTTACAAAGCATCGAATGTAGCTATTTACATTACTTTTTTCTATTTTTGTAAGCTGGTGTAATACTAAAGTCATACAATTAATTATTTACTTAATTGAAAATTCCTTATGGTTGATCTGTTTCGTATGGAGTCGTTACTTATGCTGTTTTTAATAGAATAACATTTAAAAGGCTTACAACTGCGTGCAAATCATATCTATTTCCTGAATCCAAATCATATCTATTTGTGAAAGATTTTCATATAATTAAAGAATCATTTTCAGTCATAGAAAGTGTTTTTAAAAACATCCATACATTTTTCATATTGATTTTGATATGGGTAAAAAGGTATTATTTTACATTAAAACTTTAACTTTAAAAACACTATTAATAGTACTTTAAAATTACAAATAAATACATTCTAGGGTCGTATAAAAGACGGATTCACTTTTTTTAAAAACCTTGGTTAAACAAAAGTTCATAATCTTGTGTACACCATATATTGTATTACATGTATAATATTATATATGATTGTATAATATCATTGGTAACAGAATAACCCAAATCTATACCTTGTGCACGCTACTGGATACATGCACCCAATAAATGCCTCCTAGATCAAACAGAACTCAATTTTTGAATTATTTAATTAAATGAATAATGAAAGTATTAGACTATTAGAATGTAACTGCTATTTTCAGGTTGTTCAATACATTAGCGGTTTCAGTCATTACCGAATCAAAATGTTGAAAATATTTAATAATTTCTAATAGTAATAAGAAGGGATTTTTTGTAGATTGTATTGATTAACTGACTGGCTTACCGCCATACATTTGACTCGCAGAGATCGTGATAGGTTATTAAAGATTTAACTGAATATGTAGTTTTAAGTTTACTAAGTTTACGATTCCTTTGAATGATTAGAGTTCATTATGTATAATAGATTATTTATATGAGATGTATATTAAGAATTAATCTGCTGACAAACATCTAGATTGAAATTTTTCGGGTTTAGAGTTTAATAAATATTTTATGTATTTAATTTACATACTAATAATATCTTTATTTTTAAAATTAAAATAAAATACTTAATAAATTTTTTAACATTCTTCACCTTCTAATGTTTGTCCGCTTAACTAACGTTAGCAATTGATTCCTGCCTTCCTGAACTACTGTTTTCGATTCTTTATGCAGGATATCCTCCATCTTCCAGGGCTTCTTTTGATAGCATTTTTACCTTGAATGGTAATATTCAGGATCTGATATTTTCTGGATGTCTCCAAAATGGTAAAAATATTATAATTTGCGAGATTTTTGGGTTGCAGTCATTAGTCATTAAAAATAAGCTATCAACCCAGCTTATTTTTAGTAGTTTATAGATCCACATTTTAAATACTTCAAATAAATTCAGTATTGTTTAAGTGAGTGTTCACTATTCTTTCATGCGGAAAAATTTAAACATTACTTTGTTATAAATAATGTGATAAATACTTATGAAACGATTATAATAAAATATATATGTGAAAATTTAAAAAATATGAATTCACAGGTTTTTTTTAGCTTTCTAGTATCCTGCCCTTTCCTTATTTACCCCTAAGCAGTTGACCGTGTCGGTGAAGCGTGTCGCAACCCCCTGATCGCCGATGTTTACCCCGTAGTTGGGGGGATGTAGCATGATCGCAAAAAATGTAATAAATTGACTAGCATTTTGAACAAAGAAGATTAAAAGTACCTCCTATCGTTTGATCGATTTTTCAATGTTTATTTAAACTCGGAATACCGCAAATATACATATATTTGTTAAACAATGTCCACACATTAATAAAATCACTATATTATTTTATACAATGTTATCTCAATATATTCATGTACATAATTTAAAAATATATATATTTAAATCAGTATTATAGTTAAATCAGTTTAATATTTCTAACGTTGCAGATTACAAATTACATTATTTTATTTATAATCTACTTCTGAATTCATTTGCTTGTTTAACGTCACGCCGTATCTCCGCAGGAGGCAAAGAGGATATAATATTTCGTTTATAATTAGAGCAATGACTAATATTTCGCTACTATATAAATAAATTAAGTATAAAAACTGTTTTATTTAATTTTTTTAAAAGAGGATAAATTAAAAATTCCCCATAACTATCAGACTCGGAGAAAAACTATTGAACACGTACGTTATTTTTAAAATGTCCAAATTAGGAATAGGACAGAGACATGCATCGTACATTGCTCCTAAACTGTATAACCAACCACCAAAATTAATTAGTAGCAAATGTAAATGTGTACAAAAATGACTTGAAGGTCATCAAAATCATTAAATAATTATGTATTTGACATCTTTCCCAAGTTCTGTATCAAATCCGATCAATTTCTTGTATTTTGTTAATTTTCACATTGTATATCGGTATTCGCCTTGGATTACTATATCACAATGAAACTAACGGTATTTTAAATTGTTTGAAAAATATAAATAATTAGACAAAATGCTTTGTTTAAACCACTATTTATTGAGTATTCTATATGTTTTGATACCTGTGGTATCTTCTTCAGGAAACAAAGTATACTGAAATAAAAAAATACAAGCATAGATAAAAACAAAACTATAAAGTGGTGAATAAGTAAGAACTAATATGATACGAATAATCAATAAATAGTGGTTTAAACAAAGTATTTTGTCTAATTATTTATATAAAACGAAACTACAAAGTAATTTTGCAAATCTTGAAGAAGAGTATGAAAAGTACTGAGCTTATTGAATTACGCGCGCAATGGAATACTTATACAGAGGTTGGAACGAAATGTTGTTTATCTTTCGGGTGACGTTACATAGTGGTGATTTTCTGTTGTTTTACCAGCTGCGTACATTACCGTGTCCAGCTTACCATAATACTGTAATATCAGTTGTCTTAATTTGCATAATAATCGAGTAAACATAAATGAACTAGTTAACAAAATAATTGTTGATATCATTAAACACATCTACCCTCTAAATATATGTCTACAAATAATCTACTACGCCCAATCTTCGTTCTTTTCAATTAAATCATTTTTAATATCATCTTTTTACAATATTCGTCTCCCATAATCATTTTATCGAAAATACTAAATCTGTTTTCGTCTAGCTAGTTATATCCCGTTACGGATTAGATTTGATGAAGCTAAATCGCTAGCCGTGAAAAGAATTTAAGACTTTATGTTTCCCTAGTAGGGAGAACAGCAAGGAAGATCAAAGGGCATCCTTTTTATAGGGACATTTTTCAAAGGGATGATTGTTTTAAATTGTCTTTAACCTACCGTCCAAGTAGAATATTTTACACATCAGTAATTCTGATAAGATAAATTAAAAAAAACACGCTCTTATTATTTGTAATGCGACGTTTTCGAATAAATGATTATCGTGTCCGGTAATATTTGGGAAAATAAATTATTTGACGAAATCGATTAAAAATTCTATGTCAATTTCACATTTTAATAAAAATTAAAAATAAATTCATCTAGCAAAAATATTTTCAAATCAATTAAAAAAACTCTGATCTAGTTAAGTGTAAATTAAATATATTAATAAGTAATACTAAATAAATAATCTTAATATAATCAAAAAAAAAATTGATAGAAATTTTTTTTCTGTACATCTTTGTGTTGATTCACTTAATTTAATTTATTTTAATAATAGAATTGTGTTCTAATATTTCAACAGCAAAAAAAAATCCACATTAACTATAATAAGCTAATTTTCTCATTGACAGATAGAGCATCACAATTAAAAATGTGTTTTCATTAAAATATGAATAAATTTAATATCAAAGAATTTTAAAATTTAAAGAAAACATATTTATACATAAATATTATATATTTGCATTAAAAATTAACGTGTTTAAAAAAATCATTAAAATAAGCAATCCGTACTTGCTCGTCCGGTGTTCCACACACCGCATTTCTGCGTACGTCGGTTGTCGAAAATATTAGTTAATAATATGATAATAACATACGTGAATACATATATATGAATTTCGCATGTTAATAAGGTACGTACTCATTAGATATAATGTACACGTAACCTAGTTAGTTTAAACATTATCCAGTTAACGTGTGTTTATTTTCCAACTTTAACTAAATAATGTTCACATTACCTATAAAATCTACATATTAATGGAATTCACACATTTGCACACGTTTTTACTCATACGCTTTCCAATTATTATGGACATATCTAAGGATTTTTAAATATCGTATTTTGGGAATTGTGATAGCCAATGATTATTTATCAAACGTAAGTAAAAGAATAATAATAATAAAAAAAACTCTTTGAAACAAAATAAATTGAGGACATATTGTTTAGTTATATTTAAACTTAAGAAGCTTTCGAAAAAGACTTAAAGATAATTTGATGGAAAAAGATCTAATCAAAAATTCTAAAAGAGGCTCACCATAACAAAAGATCTCTCGAAGTAGACTCAACACATTTTATCCTTTTTTTCACATATAAATTTCAAAATGACAACGATTTGAGTTGACCGCATATTGTGTACCTTTACTTTAAGGTATCTTCAATAATGGAATCCCCGAGGGAGGACCCTTTTCCCTTCAATATTGCCGCTTGCGCATTTTCTTTTATCTCCTACCCTTTTCCGTTTGTGCTTCGCTTAAGGGTAGCTACCCTCTATACGTTATACGGCGGCAGTGTCAATAGATTGTTGTTTTTTATGTAAGATTAATAGTTCGCTACTAGTTGAACCATTTATTCTTCTTTTATTCGAATATCTGAACACACAGGAGTTAGAAGTGTCGTAATGAGTGAATGTTCTTATTTCAATACATGTGTTTTGTTCGCTTATATAATGTGTTACCTTTATAAGATAACCATACACTCTTCTTTCGCCTATAACGAGTTACTCGCGTATCGTATTGGTGGAAGACCACTGCTACTCGATACCGGCATTGTTTAATGATCACCATTGAATATAATGGCTTATATCTAAAATAAATATTTTTTAAATACAAAATACTTAAAAAGATTTATTTTTCTTAAATTAAAACTCAACTGTCATACATAATTATATAGATGGAGTAATGTTCTTTAAAACTTAATTGAGAGTATTATGTAGAATATCTCCACTTAAGAATGTACAAAATTGACAGACAATTATTATTTACGGTGTTAAGAAATCGTGTTAGAATATAAATAGATAGATTCAGGTATATCAGAATACTGATGTAAATGACATTTAGATGTTTTTAAAAGCAATATTAATCAAACAACGTTCCTAGAAACTTTATGTGGTTCCAATCAAGACAGGAATTTGTAAAACAATTATTAAAACTATTAATTATTGTTATCTGAAATTCATTGAAATATTTAACTTCGAAATTTTCGATTCCATTGGAAGCACCGTAATAAATATACTATTTTCACAAAATATTGTTATTTTAATACCGGTAATGGTCCAGCTGGATTTATGTAGAACAATAACATACCACGTCATTGTTAGTATGAATATCAATATAGATTTGTCGGTAAAGGTCGGTATGTAGCGATAACGTTATTCTACTACAAGTATATAAGACATGCAGTAATGATTCTGTATTGTGCACTGCATTGTATTATATGCGCTTTCAAGGCGAATCTACTCATCCGTGTATACGGGCTATTATATTATGGCAAAATTACTTCCAAATACCTTGTTTAACCTTTTAAATATCGTGAGCGCATTAACACGCTAAACATTGTATATCACGCCAATCTATAAGCCTGTTAATTCGCACTTTTGGAACTTGCAAGCTTGCAGAGATTAAAATCATATTTTAAATCATTTTGCCATCTATGAATGACAGGTCTCAGCTTTTAATAGATAAGTCAAGACCCTTAAAGCCTAGTCTTATCCTAAGTGGTGTATTCCATTTCAAATAGAGTTGGTAATTAAAAGGTTAACGTTGAAAACCTAATTAATTAATTTCTACATAAAATCGGATAACGAATGTAATTAAGCCATTATCATACACAAATAAGAGTCTGCACATGTTACTGTGATTTGCCGGTTTCGCCACAATTTGAAATACTCGAGTTCTATTAAACAGATATGAAAAATTCTTGTACACCCGAAATCAAAATCAATTAAAAATATTTTTTTACGTATTTAAAGGTAGTTAGTTATTCGCACATCACGCGCGTAACCTTTTCAAGTATTTTTTACTTAGTAATTTTTTAAATAATGTGTTTAAAGGAATGGCTTTTCAAAACTGGAAGAAGTCAGCTGAAAGAGTTCCTTAAACGATCAAAGCTACTCATTTTATCTAATTCTTTTTTTCCTTACATCCTACCTCGTACTATCATGTTTTGTTTGGTCCCTGCTTGGTTCTTTTCTTTCACTTCTTACATGTCTTTAATCTGTATCAAAAAATTTACTTTGTTCATTTTACTTATTCTCTATTTGTCTCCTTTTTGATGTTCTGTTTTTTACCATTTAATTTAATTAATTACCTTACTTCCAACTTATATTCTAGCTTAGGCAACCTTATTGCTACCTACCTCAGAACAGGTAGTTTATATGTACCTAGCGAGGTAGAAAGCTGCCAACAGGTTTGCGTGTAAGTGAAATAAGCGCCGATTTATCGACACAGAAAATAAAAATGAAAAAAATATTCAATACGCCTTCTCATGCAGAAGTCGTGAAAATTTCAAATAATAATCATTAACAGTAATTTTTAATTTTAGTACGTAATTCAATACCTTTGATTGCTTTAAATGAGAACCTCCAATAATCCTTCAGCCATTAGCAAAGTGTGTGCTCGAGAATTCCATCGGAATCAGAAATATAATAATATAGAGGGTACTAAAAATCTGTTTGAGCTATTAAAATTGACCTCGTTTTCAGTTTGGATGTAGCCGGAACCGGAGCCGGAACATAACTCACCAATATCATCGTTTTGAAAGCTCTTCAATAACCCTTTACAAAAACCCGCGATACGCTGTATAGAATTTTGTTGTAAATATTTTTTTGAAATTCTGAAAAAGTCTAACGTGTTCTTAACGCTTCAAATAATGGTTGATAATTTCCTAACTCCAAAATGACGCAGATTTGTATTTTCTCTAGATGAAAAGCTTATGTATATTTTTTTTTTGTAAATAGTTATGCGTACGCGAAATCTTGTCACATCAATATTTTTTCAAATAAAATTAAGGACCTGTGAAGTCAAACTATACTTATTGGAGATATAGGGATTAGAGAAATTGTATCGTATGATTATTAATGCTGAAGTGTGCGTATGTGTGTATGTTAACACCAATCAGAAGAGTTTTGTAAATTATATTTTAAATGATGGGATGTGAGAGTAGTAATTAATATTCATCTACCACTCTCGTGTCCATTTGATAGTCGCGGGATGTATTGCGTGTGAGTTGTTAAGAGTGTCTTTAGAGGTTTGTTTTTCGAATTGACAACACTTTTTCCAGTGACAGTCAATTTCATAGCTGACAGCTAAATAGTGCTAAGTTTGGTTTGCCATTTCACCATGAATAGACTTACGCCAAAACAACGATTGCAAATTTATTTTGAAAATTGTGTGTCAGTTCGCAAAACTTGCGTTCATTTTACGGTCGACATAATCGTCCATCCGAGCAAGTAATTCGAATAACCGTGGATTATTTTTGCACCACGCATACTCTAATTGGTAATACGCATTTGCAAAGATGTCGTACAGTATGCACCGAAGAAGCTGTTGTTTCTTCAAAAATGATTCCGGCCAGAACGTTACAGTTAATGGAGAGCGCTATAGATCCATGATTACTGACTTTTTAGTTCCCCAATTGAATGGCTTTAATGTGGTTTCAACAAGACGGTGCAATATGCCACACAGCACGCGCCACAATCAATTTATTGAAGGGAACATTCGATGAGCGCATAATTTCGCGCAATGGACCTTTGAATTGACCTCCAAGATGGTGTGCTTTAACACCTTTAGATAATTTTCTATGGGAATATGTAAAGTTGTTAGTGTACGTCGGTAAACTAGAAATGATAGATGACTTGGAAGCCAACATTCGTCACGTTGTTGCCGATATACGGCCTCAGCTGCCGTAAAAAGTGGTCAAAAATTAGACTACCAGATATGTGCGAAATCATATTTAAACACTAATGGCATAACATTTTCTTTCCAATAAAGCCAAGCTAATGGCCATTACCGCGATTTATGTGTTTTATTTAATTTTAAATTTATATACCTCTAAAAAAAACATCCTTTATATATCGCCAGATCAGATTACGATAATGTAAACTAGTTACGATTGACTTAATTTATTGTAAAACACAGTTTACAAATATGGTAAAGTTACGCAGTACATTGAAGTTATAACGCGAAGAGCGGTAATAATAATTGCGTTTGAGAAATGGCCTCTCTGATGGCTGCTGGCCGATCAGTATTGCTACATAACGTCGATACTGGGTGTCTTTACGGCTGATGGAAGCTTCGTTTCATACACAGGTATTTGCGGGGTGCGTTCAGTATCGCAGGGCGGTGATGCTAAGAGTGAAGGTGATAGATTATAGGATGATGATCAAATCCCTGATCACTAACTAGATCGGTTAGGTTGGTCGCTGAACCGTACACCGTATTGAATAAAGTGGCATCTAGAAACTAGGTAAAATTCCCTTTAAAATCCATTATTATTTATTAGTTTATATTTAATTTTGACAAATCAATGACAACACATTTTTAATTACATGCGTATAATGTAATATTAAAATTTATAACAATTACCTAAATAAAACATACGTTACAAATATCTCAGAATTCAATTATAATGCGATCAGTAATGAATAATATATTTTTTTAATACAAATTAAATGTATTAATTAGAAAGATACACATATAAAATCAATTAGAAAGTTTTATTTTTATTTTTACGGTATAATGGTACGATCGTTGTATTAATATGAAAAGTGTAATATATAGGTTTGAAAACTTGCTGTCAATTCACTGTGTTGATATAGTATAATCGGATAATGCGCGTTCCCCGGATTGGAAGAGATCCAGATTGGAAGAAATCCGGTAGCAACAACAATATTTTTCTATAAAATTGATTTTATATGTACTTATACCCTTCTAATTAATACATTTAATTTGTATTAAAAATATCACAGACCTATGTTCTGAATAATTAATTAAACTTCACAATAAGAAAGTGTTCTCCTTAATAATTAATATTGTGTTTAATCCTTGCTCTGCAATTTAAACGATTTATTTTCAGTATTATTATTATCATCATTTAGAAAATGTTTATATTGTACTGGCAAAATTAAGTATTAATAAGATATTAAATTTATCGTTTATTATATTAAATGTGCATTTGTGAATATCGATACTCACATAAAACTGAGAATATAATAGAATAAAATCTGGGAAAGAGTGTTGATTAAGGTATAGAAATTAACAAATTTTTCAAAAAAATTCCGAGGCGTGGACAATGAAAAATAGTCGTAAAGACATATTACAGAAATATAGCGTATGTGACCAAATACAACGAAATTTTAGTAATATTTTGATTTTGTAATTATTTAAGAAATCTGATAATAGAGTAGTTTAAATGAAGAATAAAGAAAAATGTATGTACTTACTGCAGATGTACCATATACTACTATACTCATGTATGTAAATAAATAGTCATCTACTACATTTGTCCATGGCAGAGATCATAAACCTTTGATATGTGTATCACTAAGTGACATTTTTGGTCACAAGTGTTTAATGTTTGAATTTTGTTTGCATATTTATGTACTAAAAAACATAATTTGTTCTGCTCATGGAGCCCTGTAGATATCTAGTCTCCTGCTACTTCGTGAACGTGATGTGAAAATATATTATTTACTGTGCAGTTTTCTAATATTAAAGTATGGAGCAATGAATTATGGATAGGGGTAAGGTTAAAAAAATGTCAGTGCACTTTTCTATTACGTCAGTGTTATGTATTATCGACGTATAAACAGATTTCTCGATGAACATAATTGAGACCATTCCTGCAACAATACTGTATATCGTTTTGAGTAAATCTGAATTATGAACGCTACAACATTGTATATACTCTTGGGCGTTGAAGATATATTAAACAACTTTATAAAATAAATAAAAATATTATTACACACAATTTCAAAGTGATCTTGACTGCAACAATACAGTATATCGTTCAAGATGGTCGCCGCCTCGTCTTTTTATCAACATTAGTAAAAACAAATATATAGTGTTGTTGCAATTAGAGATCTCAATACTTACCATTAACAAAATGTTTGTAAATTAAAAATAAAACTTGAGTAATGAACCGAGACGAAGTGAAAATTAGTAAGAATTTGAAATAATTGTTTCGTAAATACGATAATTGTGTTATTTAAACAAATATCAGTAATATTGAATTGTTTGTAATGAAAGTGTTGACACGTGGAGATTGTTTTTTAAGAATTGAGCATATACTTTGACCCACTTGTGGAAATGGTTTGTTATCGCTGGTCTGCGAAATATTTTTCTACGTATTTAAAAATCATTTTTAATTTTCTGGAGTAGTTTCAGATTACAGGCACTGATTTTTTTTCTAGAACTATTATAGCCTGATATTGATTCTAGACTCACTGGACTGAAATTACCGGTGCAAATTAAAAAAAAGTATTCTTATGAAAATATTAAGTTCTTATTAATGGCCGGTGTCTACGATGATCTTTCAAGGAGACTTTGAACTGTTCTTTATGCGCACCGAGTCATCCGGTGGACATGAGACATAATATAAAACGGCACAATAATAGATGGAACATGAAGAATAAGAAGAATTGAATGCGTCTGTCTTAGAAGTTGATTATTTCACAGCTGCAGAATATTGTTCAAAATATAATTTTAAAAAATCACTATAAATTCTATTGAACTATACAGGATGCCTCAAAAAAAAGTGAAAACATATCGTAACACATGAGTGATTTCAAAACATGATATAATTAATTATAAATTTTGATGTAATTTTTTTTGCACAATCAGAAATCGTCAAAACACCCCATATTGCATAATTTACTGGGTTTAAATCTGGACTGCTCGGTGGCCACATGCCCGGCTCGATGAAATTAACATTCTCACGACGAAGAACGTTGATTGTATTTCTGGCTGTGTGAGATGGAGCTCCGTTCTGCTGTAATGTCCAGTTTCGCTGTAATGTCTAGCTATACTCCAGGCATTGTTTTAAAACTCTTTGATCATTTTCCTAGCACCTCAACGTTATTCAATTCGCAAATTTTTGATTAGATTACGTTCTTCTGCAGTAAATCAAATACATAAATAAATAAGTAAACTATTTAAGCTATTGTTGATATAGTTAAACTAATTTTGATGTAATTGTATGTATGACATTTTACGAAATGTTCTCAGTTTTTTTGGGCCACCTGTAAAACAGAAAAATATTTACTACGAGACTGGCATAAAATATTAACGACCTTTGAATTATCTTGTATAAAAATGTTGTCACAATACTAGGAGTTAATTTTCCAGTTTTCAAGAAATTTCCCTTCTCGTGAAAAATTATGACATTTTCTATAATTAATATTTTTTGTTCTTACTCGTGAAAGTCAATCAACGTTGAAATTACTGTGTTCATTAAATTAATTATTTTGTATTAAAACCCTATCAACATATTTTTCATCCAGCAAATATACAGGGTGGGTATCCACAATTTTCGCTTAGAATATTTTACGCGGTGAGTTTATTCAGCTCAGTTTTTTTCAATTTCATTTAATTAAAAATACTAATTCTAATAACTTTTCATGGAATGAAAATACAAAATAAATTCAAGCTGTAAATATGAAATAAAATAAAACATAACATTTATTTAAACAAATTAATTGACAACAAAGTAATCAACGTTATGAATACAAAGCACAACTTTGTATAAACCACATTGAGTAAGTTAACTTAGACAGGGCCGTTGCGCCCATCCTGACGAAGATTCGGCGGTATCGAAAACGGTCTAGGTTAAATTATTCATTATGGCTTATAGAAAGTTTGTTAGTTTATAAAAAAAATCATAATTATGTCCAACCACAAAGTTAACGCTACAAACATCAACAAGATTTATTAAATTTTTAATACATGTTATACCTACTTTACATGTTATATCTACTTGTAAACTTTACATGTTATGCTTACTTATAAACTTTACATGTTATACCTACTTTACATGTTATACCTACTTGTAAACTTTACATGTTATATCTACTTTACATAACATATAAAGTATCTTAGTTCTAATACTTTTGACGAATGCTAACTGTATCTAGTTGTCATTTAATTTATTTGTATTAACACGACTTTCACCTGCGTTTTATCGATATTTTTATTGTACAAAGGTTCAATCACACACATTTTACATAATATATCTTTTAATTCACAATAGTTTATCATAAAATTTTAATACAAATAATAAAAATGGACTTCATTTCACATCTCTAAACCAACTAATTATTGACGGAGTGATATTGCCTGGTATCATTGGCGTTGTCCGCGTTTGCGCAAATGACGTTCTTCGATTGAAATTTTTTGCTCAATATCGAAAGTTTTAATTTGTATTGTTTGTCGTATCCAAGATGATCTCTCAATGCGACATTGAGCTCTGAGAGTCGATAAAGGTACGTATGTATTGGAAGCGCCATTCTAATCCAGGAGTGAAACATGGCAGATGGGCTTACACCTTTCTCCTTCTCACCTTGGTGGAGGTGAAAATGAAAGATGGAAGTGGTCCTCCGGCGCTGGACTACTACGAGATACAGATGATCTCGGGTCAAGGGAATTTCATAAGCAAGCTCTTCGACTTTGGACTTGTCCATAAACCGCGGTGTGTTTGTGCTCAGGTGAGGCAGACACCGGAGCACATCCTCTGGGACTGTGTGATTATGAATGATACATGTAAGATCATGATTACGGGATTAGAAGGAATAGGTCATCGGACCTCCCGGAACGATAACCTATTAAGAAATGAAAGGAATCTCGGACGCTCCCGGGATTTATTAGGGAGTGGGTTTCTCGCTGGGGATTGCCGGGATGGACGATACCGGGAAGAGCAGTGGCTAGAGAGACCTAATGGAGCATTCTACTGGCTCTCCCTCGCATCTCTTGCGGCCTGGATAGGGTAAATTTCCCTATCTGATCGACTGTGATCGAGTTCTGCGACAGCAACTCATAAATGTGACGTCTATCCTGCCCGTTTAGGGATGTATGATGTCTTCTAAATTAAATGTGATAACGAGTCTCACGTAAAATTATATGGTATGGCTCTGGTACGACGATACCATAGCCAACCAATGATGGTATTATGATGATAGTATTAACAATGACTGAATGTAATAAAAGAAATCTAATTATGACGAATCGAAACGAGAGTAAACAATACTCAAAACGATTCGGAATAGGGTGTAAATAAATAAAATTAAAAAAAGGAGCGAAACATGTGCGTTGATGATTCATAAAACGTTTCGTGCTGAATTTTATAATTTTTACCCACTTTCGAGATGAATCTCTGAGAGAAATCTTATCGTGGACATAGACTACTATAATATATTAATAGTAGGGTATTCACATTAATATATTATAATAGTTTTACACTAAGTAAACGTGTTAATATGCAAGTTATTCAAATAATGACTTTTCTAATATATAACTGTAACGGTGATTAAGAAATGGAGAGTACATAAATTATCTTTAACATTTAATACACCCATCTATCACTTACCAGAATCTATTATATCAACTTTTCTTTTCATATCAGTTCCAAATAAGCTGTAAAAATATCTAAATTTATTTATATATGTCAATTATTTATACAATATGATTAACACAGCATGATACAAATCACCACGAGCACTGACTGAGCGTAAACATAAGATCTCGCACATAGCAATAATAATTATCTCCGTTTACGTAACCCCTGATTTATAAGGCGCTGTCAGCGACAGGATGGAGTTAATAGTACGTATATAAATGTTGCAAATTAATTCCAAAATTGATTTTTTGTCAGTTTACAGATGTAGCTGTACTCACAGTGACTCGGTTATTACAGTATTGAATTATGCTCAGATGTTAATTACATCTCTTTGTACGATTACGGGGAGAAATCATTCGCACACCATATATGAATATAAATCATGTATGTATAAACAGTGGCGTGCTGTAGGCACAAACTAAGGTTATGCTGTTACTGGCGATGTTTACAGTAGGTACCAAAAAAGGTGTTAGAAAAATTATTCTAATTTTCAGAACAATTATATCAGTTCAAATTTAAAATATAATTGTGAATTTATTACTTTAAAAAGGCATGTTCTTTTATTGCTCCGTTTTTAATTTCGCTTAAAATATTATTTACAATTTCTCCTTTGGAAAACGGATTTAAAATGTTTCTTTAACAGTGCTTAAAAACATATAGCCGTAGCCAAAACTCATAAAAGAAATATTTTTTTTTCATTTAGATAGAATAGACATAAAATAAGGAGTACGTATAGAAGAAAAGTTTGGAACATTAGTTCCGATTAGATGAGGGGCATTCTACACACATTATTTGTCGAAACATAAATCAGATAGTTTCTGATACTTTTATGCAACATTAAAAGTATTTACTCTTCGAAAATTAAATCTTTGTGTAAACAAGACGTATTTTTTATATTAAAGCATATTATATTGTTAGCGTTTAAATTTTCGTTCCAATCGAGTCATATATTTTTAAAAAGTCGCGAGGCTATTTGATTGCGTAAGTAGTACAAAAGAGATCAAGTGTGTAACACCAAAATCTAAATATTGAAACAAGGAATGTGCTTTAGTTCATGTCTATATATTTGGTAGCGCTGTGAATAATATCTCAAAAAATGCTAACTTTTTTGCTTGAAAGATGATAAATTAAAACGTATGATTTTATCTATGCAACACAATGGTGTTGGCCTTGGTTGGAATACACTATGAAAACAAAACTTTTACAGTTTGCAAATCAAACATGGAAATATGTAGAAGGTATCATTGCACGCAGTTTTTAGTGAGGATTAATCCCTTTTGAAGACAACAGAATTAAGCACAAATTGTTAAAAAAATGCAGAAAATTGGCAGACGTAAAGATAGCTTCAGTAAGATAATATTTAGTTCAGTATGATTCTCATACAGATTAAACAGACAACTTAAATGTCGAAATTACGTGATGGTAAATTGCTTATAAGAATCAACATGAAGTTGTTCATAAATGATTCACAATTTTTTTGAATAACCCACGGTTAAACAAAAGTCGCGGGTTTCGCCATGGATAAGGTTACGCTAATCCGGCTAATAACGGATAGAACTTTTCAGGCTCTTTTTATAAGGTAAGCATTTTTCAATTTATTTTTATTTAGTAATTTTAGAATTTTTTGTAATTCACTGTTAATTCGCTTGTATACAGTGCACGCCCCTGTATTAATTCATGTGTATGAATATATATATATATATATATATATATATATATATATATATATATATATACATAGTAATGCCTCATCAATAGAGAGGGATATGGTTTTCTAAAACGTCGCATTTGAGAAAACCGCGAATGGCGGGGTTGAATATAATATTATTAGGAGAACACATTCTTATTGTAAATTTGTAATTATTCGGAACATAGTGGCGCAACAAAAATATTATTCGATAAAATTGATTGTATATGTATGTCTTTCTAATTAATACATTTAATTAATATTTTGAATATAATAGTTTCATTTTAATAATATCCAGTTTATTCAAAAAAATACAAAGTGCTTACAAAATAATTTTAAAATTTAAGCTGCTTTCTGCGTGTGGACCAATTGTTTAAAAATGACTGATAAATTTGTATAAATATTCACTAATATAATATTTTTTATAAGAGTAAGTTGGTCTTTTCGTGGATGTCTCAATTTTTAATTATTATTAACTTCACTACAAATGAATAAAATTTTACGGATTCTCTTCCATCAATCTTTCCACCAGAATTCTCAAAGTTTTTCAACATTAGAAGAGTACATATCGGTTCATGCTTGTCGGTCAATGAACTCTCCACAGTTACGATAAGTTAAGAAAATATCTTCAATACTCTCAAATAATAAAACAGCGTTGTCTTAAAACCGTGGTTGGATGGAACGCGGTTAAAGAGGGAATACTATTTATATATACGTATGATATATAGTACATGCTTTACATGCATACTCCATCGGTACTCGACAACGGTTCAAGCAGTATATTCAGTTCCTGGAACACATAAACGCAATTAGTAAATTCCTTACCCTAAATAAATATCCCCTTACAAGCAATTATAATGACGAAATTGGGAGAGGGATGGGTGATTGAAGTACTGAGTTTAGGGTAGTTAACGCAATTCATCATTGTTTTTTAAAAAATATTTTTATTTAATTCGCGTCTTCTTTTTCTTCCTCTTTTAAATAGGCAATCCACCCTTCAAGAGTGATTTGTGCCATTAATCAAGTTAAAACTGTATTTTATATAAAAAAAGTACAATATTATTATAGAATAGGAAATATTATATTACATTGTCGTTCAAAAATTTGCTATTATATATATTAAATGTGGCGAGTTAAGGAAAAGAAGATGACACAGGTTAACCGGGAGTTGAAAATTACCATTGACGAAATTACTGTAAAAAAACCTGTGATCCGCAATGGACAGGCAAAAAAGTTATGGTCAAGGGTTTCCTCCTCGGCACCACACTCACACATTGGGGAATCTATGAAGTTCAATCTGAATAAATGTGCAACCTGACAATTCCCAATTCTCATTCTAGAGTTATTTTATATTGTTCTTTTGGAGAACCAGGGAGTGCGGGGAATAGATCTTTTAATTATTTTAAACCGATTTCCCTTATGATTATTTGAATCCATCAATTGTGCAGTCCAAATTGTACACTAACTAAAAATTACACATAAAATTATGATTTTGACAAGATAATATAATTTTTCTGTGAGATGCAAAACGTTTCTATTTCAATTTTAATCATGATTAATAATGATTTATTTTGTATTTTAATTGGCAAATGTTAAAAATTTATTTAAATACTTGTTTGGTCAAAAGTAAGATGCTGCTTTTTTTTGATAAAAAAATCCTTTTTGGTCTAAAATATAATAGGTACATTGGTTCTCAATTAATTTATTTGCGATAACCAAAAAACATATGCTTTTTAAATTCGGATTGTCGTAAAATTAGTTGATACCAGCTAATTACTCCACGCTGAAGTAGTACCAGGTGGAGACTGATGGCGATGGGTTAATTACTTCCATCATTATTTTTAACGCAAATATATTATTTGACCATATTTTTTTTACATTTACATATACAATGATAATAAATGAAGATGTAATATGTCCATTTAACTTTTTGTCTACCAATAAGAATAATTCTATGTTTAATATTTGCAAATTGTACTTTGTGTTTTATTATGTCAATTTTATAGATTATTTAAATTTATTTAATTAAAACTATTTAATGAGTCATTTAAAACAGAAACCGATATCAGAAAATATCATTTTCTTCTTCAGGATGTCGGATTAATCGTGTTAGAAGAAGGAAATAATCTTTTCCGAAACCGGTTTCTGTTTTAAATGACTTATTACGTGGTTTTAATAAACAAAGTTAAATAATCTATAAAAATGAAAATAATATTTATAATATGTTCAATATTTATAATAGTATGTGGATGAACACGCTGTTTTTCTTCTTGATTGAGTTTTCTGGGCTATTCTGTAGTCTGTCTCAAACCTCCCAGGCCAAAGTTTCGATAGCGATCAGCAGCATCTGATGATGATGATAAAACGTCGGTCAGAGAGGTTGTAGATACGGCAGGATGGCTCAGAAAACTCCACACTGAAAATCTGAAAACATTTTTACACTGCATGTTAATATGGTCCAACTTCACCACCACCCTTCTTCTTTCCCCACTCTCGATATTACTAGTTAATTTAGACATATCAAGTGAGTGGGACAAAGTGAGACCAAAAATCTGATTGGGAGGATAATGTAGCGTTGCGATAATATGGTAAATCGAGTGGTTCCCAACATTTGAATTTGGTTATTTGAAAATCATAATTATACATACAGCCTACAAATTCGAATACCCAACAAAATCCCACCATTTTTTTCCTCACTCTAATATTCGATTAAAAACCTAGCATTTTTAGTCGAACACACAATTATTAGTCGTTGTATTATATTAAATATAATCAGTGTGTGTATCGCCCCACAGGAATGACCGCCATTCAACTTGTTTCAATACGGAAAATGTTGAACTTTTGAAATTCCCAAAATAAACCACGGTTCAACTTTCTGTTCCTTTCAGAATATTTGCAGTTAACATCGCAACCCTACCCCTCGGCAGGACCGGTGCGGACTGTGTGAAGCCTTATAAAAAAGTTTTGCATTTCTGTTCACATTTGTAATATTTTCGTGGGGAAACCTACGGTTCAAAAAATAGTTACGAATTGGACGAAGCAAATGGAAAAATGTATGTTTATAATTTTTTTTTTTTAATTTTCTAGGATATCTTTTCAGACATTGATTAAAAAAAAATTGAAATTATTTATTATTTAACTGACATATTTATTATTATATTTTCACACCCATGGGGTGTTTTTAGGTAAGTTTTTCTGTCGTTTAGTTTATCGCATATTTTAATCTAAATTAGATCTAGCTCTTAATATCCGGCATTGCTCGGTATTTAGAAATGGGGTTAGGGGGTGCTTTTATTTGGCTTAGGCCTAATGAGTAAAAATGAAAAATTTAGTTTACACGGATCAAAGTGTGTAAAATTGTGTAGAAAATAGACACGCAGGCTTTCATTCAATTTTACATTATTTATACTACGTTCGTGCCCATTATAAAGGTGTCCTAATAATTTCGCTACATTTTGTTTGCAAAGTAAGCCATTCAAAAAATTTAATATTTTTCGTTTGTCAACCTTGCGATTAGTAAATATGGAACGATACACGAAATAATAACGCGTTATTATTGTTATAACTCATTACAAAAATTGAAAAAGTTTTAATGAAACATTTCGTAAATGTCATGAAGAAATTATATTCCGAATGAGTTATCAATTAGAATATTAATTAAAAAAATTTAGGAAACTAGTTCAATAAGACAATAAGTCAACCACTATATAATAGTGGGCGTTCTTTCGAAAACAAAGTCGGAGCGAGGGAAAGTGTTATTGATAACCCAAGCACTTCATTTCGTTATCGTTCTCAAGAGTTAAGCGTTTCAAAAAGCGCCTTACAGCGAATTCTAGTGAAAGACCCGAAGCTGCATGCCTATAAGATCCAATTGACTCAAGAACTGAAACCAACGGAACATTTTAAGCGAAGACAATTTTTTACTTGGTTTATTGAACATCAGCAAGTGATTTCAAGAAATGCGGATCAGAATTGGTCATCAATATCGTATGGTTTGACGCCATGCGACTTTTTTATTTGGATATTTTGGAAGTCACGTGTGTATGCCAATAAGCCCCAAACAATCAGAGAGCTTAAGTAGGAGATCCTACGTGTTATTGCCACAATAACATCTCAATTATGCAACGATTTTATCTTAAATTTCATCAAAAGAAGTTTGCAAGGAAAACCGTTGTGCACATTTGTCTGACATTTCATTCCATACATAATCGGAAAATATCTACTTTACAACGAAATAAAAATATTATCGCTTTTCGAATATATGTGTTTAATTCAAAAATTTAAAAAGGCGTTCTTATTGGGACACCTTTTATAACGGGCATGAACATATTTAATACCAAGGATAAGAATGATATGTTAAAAAAAATCGTTGGTCTACAAATTAATATGCAATGATTACAATTATTTTTTACATAGGTAAAACTTGCAGAAATTTCCATATCAGAATTAAGGAGCACTTGAGATGTCTATATAGCAACAACTATCCTGAATTCGCCAATCATCTTTTGGAAACAAACCATTCTTTTGACATTTGGTATAGAATAGCTTAGAAAATTATACATACAAATATTAAGGGTTTACATATAGATAAATTAGAAATTTTAAAAATAAGAAACAGTGTTGATAGTAAATTAAATATTATAAATAACTAAATCCTTTTAGCGAATAGACACCTTTTAAATTTGTTTTCACATTATTTTCTAATTAATTATACACGCCTATATTTGTTGTTTTGTTTTTGTCTATACTTGCATTTTTAATTTTAGTATAGTATACATTGTACCCTGAAGAAGAGACTATTGGTATTATCAATAAACAGTGATATAAACAAAGTGTGTCCTTATTATTAATAAAACTATTGAGTTATCAACTATATCGAATGAGGGGAGAGGGGTGCCCTTATTTATCGAAGGTTTTTAAAAGTAAGGCAGAGAAAAGGTGAGATACCCGGGAGATTTAGGCGGGGTGGCTATGTTTACCTATAGGTTCTAAAATGTAACATAACAAAAGATGCAATTCAATATAATGCACATTTATATTGAAGGGAGGGGATGGGGTAGCCATGAATAATGGGAAGGATGTCTAAGTTTTGCGAAAGGTTCTAAAGAATAAATATGCAAAATTTGGTCCAGATCAGTTAAAGGGTTTATTACAATTACATTTAGATTTCCTCGTACCGGGTTGATTTGTATGCGGCTTGCATATTTAATTATCAATTTCCAGAATACGCGAACAAACAATATTATCAGGCTAGAATTTTATGTATAGATATACGACAATAATATGGTTTTACGCTGTGTGGTAAATGGTTTGATTAAAATTAAATAAACGTTACTATTACACATACAATACAACCTTTTCATGACATATTTTAATTGATGCAATTCATAAAAGATAATAATTTTATATACCAAACTAAATAATTAAAAATAAAGCTTAACATGTCTCAGACACATGTGTCGTACCATCCTTGCATATAATGTCGGTTTTATTTTGATTGCCCTATCGTACTTTATGTATTGATTATAACCTCCTATAAAACGGTGCACATTTTCCTAAGGTGTTTTTTTTAAGGATTCGTGACATATTTTAAATGAGAATTCTCTGAAAAAATATATTCGTTTACAAGCGCCTCTTGAAACCTAACAAATTCATATTAAATATATATATTTTGAATGTGAAGTTATTTGCCGATCGACACGTCTAAGAAATATGATTATATTATATAGCAGAGTTGTCTTAAAATAGTCAAGAAAATGGATATATATTTAAAATATGTGATTGTGTCATGCGCACCATGTAATTAGATAATGTAAATTTTATTTAAAAAATTTAACCAAAAAGTTATTGCAGTAAATATTAAAATGGTCAATATTACTTTTTATTTCATCTTCATCTTCGGGGCGGATCTTTCTCTTTTTATTTACTCTCTCTCATTTCCTCGGTAATTGCGCCAGCTCTTTTTCGTTCCATATTTTAACGCTTTTTAACGCCAATGCCCTCAATCATGGGCAACACTACCAGAATATATTATTATTTATTAGTTATTATTATTAGTTATCTTAATTTATTCGATTAGATATAAACCTAAGGAAATATGTAAAAAATAATGTTATTAGGAGAACACATTCTTATTTTGAAGTTGTAATTTTTCAGAACATAGGTCTGTGATATTTTAAATACTAATTAAATGAATTAATTAGAAAGATATACATATAACATCAATTTTATAAAAAAATATTGTAGTTGCGCCATCGGGATTCGAAATTAGATATCATTTCAAACCGGGGAAGGTGCATTATCCAACTATGCTACAGCGACATTATTTTCAATATCTGTCTATTGCTCAATTTAATATTACTTATTCTGTATACCGTGAGCTGACAGTGAGAAATAATAAAAACCATCCCAGAACTTGAAAATAAAATTGTCTGCAGAATCACGAGATCTTCGAATAGTCACAAATATGAGGTCAAGGAGACATAAGGGCTGGCCACGTTGTAAGAATCGAGAACCCCAGACCTCTGGGTTGCACATGTATGAGATGGGCGGAAACGTCGTACACGTATAATACCACTTCTGTTTATAATATTTTTCCGGTTAGAAAAAATATTAGTTGGGTAGGTACGTCAATAAACAAAATAAAAATATTAATCTATATGACGAAGAATAGAACACTGAACTCTCTCGTGACAGCCAGGGTTGCTAACCATTGCACTAACAACAAATCGAACCGTCGTACGTAAAGTATTTTTTATTTTTTTTTATGTTTATATTGACATACATATTTTTGTACTAACAGAGGTGAATACATAATAAACATACATAATACATAGTTTATTGTGTGGGATGGAGTAGACTTCACCTCTGATATATACAGCGTTGTCCAGGCTACTTTGCTAGACTGAAGTCAGTGTTAAAGTAGACAGTTTTTTTTTCGTGCTGTTGTGGTGTTATTTAACGACAGGAATAAAAAGAGAATTACAAATATGTATAAAAAAGTAAAAATAAAATAAAAATATAATACAAATATATGTAGTGGGAGTGTTGTAGGACTAGTGAATTATTAGTGAAGGTATTGTATAAATTATATTAGAATGTTGGATAGCCATGCTTCTGATTTATCTCTACCTGATTGAATCATATATTGGGTTCATATTTGTGTAATCTTATTGGAATTAAACGATTTCCAGTTGGTACTGAGGGTATTGTATTGTAAGTAACAAATAGGTCATTTCAGTTGTTCTAGTATTTTCCATATATTCGATATACATTTTAAATGACAGTAATTATCTTTTATTAGTACAGTATTGTATTATGTTCGATTGAGCACAGTATGTTAAAAAAAAATACTGCCACTTAAATATATACCAATGCTAGAATACAAAATATAAGAACATCTAAAGATGACCGGTTTGTTAGTTACGATACTTTACGTAGGAGGGATCGAAATACATAAACATAAACGATTATATATTTTTTTTATTAATATTAGCTTTTTATATTATAATTTACCAGGGGTAATTGTACATCAATATTAAAATTTGATGTTTTGAATGTATTAATAATAGACAACACAAGGGTGCAAATTTTGCAGTGTAAACTTATACGATAATTTCAATTAATACGTTACATCAGGGTTTTTTAAGTTGGTAGAGTGCTGGTTTAGCATGCGATAGATACCAGCATCGATACTCGAAGCCTCTACTTATCCTAAAGGTAAATGTGGAAATGTTTGACGCCTTTGAGATGTAGTGCTAGCGTCGTGTGCTGCGTATACCGTGGATTGTGAGATGAAATAACGTCTCCATTAAAGACATTCTACAACTCTCACAACGATTCGATCTCCAAGAAAATGGACACTTCAAATCCGAGACATGACTGTAGCTTATCTACATATCATACTAAACAAGGCCCAAGATCACGACGATGCTCAGTCACAAACACATTGACGTGAGAGATTTTCTAGTATGCTATTGATAACGCAGTTTTTGTGACAATATTTACTGGGATTGAAGAAACACGTTCAAATTTATAAACAAATTCAAACAATAATTATTTCCAACATTACAAAAAATTTAAACACAACTTATTTCAAATATAAAAATAAATATTTGATCGGTCGTTATTATTTTAATAAAATTCCACCAAAAAGAACAATTTTGACCCAATTTGTGACCCAATCTGTGACCCAGTTTGTGACTCGGCGGATACGTTAGCTAGCCTAACCAAATACTTTGAAATTCCTGTGAAAATTAATATAAATGTTAGGTTTCCTTTATCTAGAGGATTTAGTGAGGTTTGTGAATTATACTACCGTTGAATGCTTATTTAGACAGTAGGTATACAAAATAACTACGAATATTCATAAATAGAGAATATTGCGAAATGTAGCTAAAAGCAAATAATAGCATAATTATTTGAATTCGATGGAAAGTGTATAGGAGTATGTAGGCCTTGTGTGTTGATCTGAATTTTTATTTACATTTGTATTCCGGTGAAATTGCTTTGCAGTTTACTTCCGGCAATCACAGGTGTCGCATGACAATAAATCATGTGTTGATTTAGATTCGATATTTAAAGAACTAACTAGAACTAACAAAATAATATTAAAAAATTGTATTTCTCGGGTGTTCAGTTAGATATTTCTCTTCCATTTTTTAGGCATACAGTCTTTAAATTATTGTAAATTTAAATTATTGTAAATTTAAATTATTGTAAATTTAAATTATTGTAAATTTAAATTATTGTAAATTTAAATTATTGTAAATTTAAATTATTGTAAATTTAAATTATTGTAAATTTAAATTATTGTAAATTTAAACTATTGTAAATTTAAAATTATTGCAAATTTGTAAATTTGATCGAGACTAGTAGAATGTAATCAACTATTGCCGTTGCATGCGACCTATTTTTGAATGCTGAAAACATAAATCTTATTGATAAAACCACAATGTCTTTCTATTTGTCACAAATAAAAATGAATTGGAAATTTATAAATTTTATTGAAGAGAAATGTCAAATTGGTTTGAACGTGTATTGTGAATGTGTAAAAGAGAAAATAAAGACTCAAATAGTTGAAAATTGTGAAATTATAATGCTACTGTAAGGTGGTTTTAAATTAATACGGATTTAAAATACTTAAGTGATATGCATTTCACGTAGGTAATAATTATAATTATGAAATTTTTTTCGACGTTGGATATTAAAAAGTATTTATGGTGATAATTTTAAGATGTTTAATTAATATGCGAGACGATCCATTTCAGAAAAAGTAACGGTTAGATAGAGAAAGGCAGCAGGATGACGAAGTCGATAACGATATTAAACGTACTGTGTAGGGAAAATGTTAATAAAGTAAATAATTAAATTTATATGTTTTAAATATTCACGTTTCAAAAAACATATCTGGTAGAATCCGAACCTGCACTTCCAGAGGTAATCTGATTTCTAGTCAGACGGTTTAACCGCGTCGACCACGGGCCACCGTACATATTTACACCTCCGCTCACGTTTTTAATAAGGTAATTTGATAAGATAATATAATAATAGATTTTTACTTTATGATAATTTCAACACTGTCATTTATTTAGATTTTGAGTATTATTATTAGTAAAAAATTCGATATATTTATAATCTTCTTTGATTATTACATAATTCATTGGTATTATAGTTAATTGAGAACCTCTGTAGACGACATAGATTTATATTTCTCTACCGATACGGCAGTATCGTTTCAAATAGAAATCAAACAATGTAAGTTAAAACAGTTTTGTGTAATTAATACATAATTAAATATATTTTTAATAATATGCGGTCAGAGTTTCATCGGCTGTCGCCGATTGCTCGCTTGCTGCTAGGCCCTGCGGGCGACTATTGTGGCCGCAGCCAATAGACCATTCCCCAAAACAAACAGCACGTAAGTAAAATCTCGATGTAAATAAAATTATTCCGCCTTTGTTTGTGGATAGATAATAATAGACACAAAAAAGCTATTTGGAATCGAATTAAAACTATATCTAAAAATCGTTGTTTTGACATTTCGGAATTTGCTTAATTCTATGGTATACCATAGACAGTATACATAAGAAAAATTGAGATGCCATGGCTGTTTTTTCTTGTAATAAAGACAATGTACATTTTATTTTTAATTGATGAACATATAAAAGAGAAAAAATAATCCTTGCATAAAACATGTGGGCTAATAATTTATAAATTCCATCGCGTTGAACTCACTACCGTCCTCAATCTCGTCTCGAGTCGAATCTCTGAGAGAAATCTCGTGCGTGAATTCGGGCCATAAGAATAGCTAATAAATAAATAAATAAAACAATACAGTGGTTTAAACAAAGGTAAATATAAATACAATTTTAAATTGTGTCTAACCACAAAGTTAACGCTACAAATATCAACAATATGATAGCCTTTAGCAGGAAATAACAGATGTCTCACTAAAATAAAAGGAACACGTACAGTCAAATTTCGAACATAATGTAATTGATGACTCATTCTCCCGCCAAGATAAATGTAACTATATATTTTTAGATAAATCTGCGTATCTTTGAGTGATTCATAGATAAAATATTTTAAACTAACATACATAGATAAAATATTTTAAACTGTACAAATACACCCAGATAGAAATTGAAAAAAAAATTTACTTTATATTGCTGGATCGGGATGTGAAAAAATATCTCGCATTAAACTATTTCTGGGATTAAAGTTACTCGTGATATTGAAACCGATCGAGTTGTGGGAATGGTCGTTTATGCGAGTCTATTGAAAAAAATGTATTACGGAAGCGGAAAAAATGGCTCTAGCGCCTGCAGAGATTGGTGCCCTCGGAAGCCTTAGCCGAACTCCCGACCGGTTCAGTCCTTGGCTGTTTGATATTCCGCATCGCGACTTCCCTGCGTTTATTCACTAACCATATTCAAACGGCGGTGCGGTAAGATATTGCCGGCAGCCCGACTCGAAGCGTAAATATTCCAACAATTCCGGTATAAATATCAAAAAGACTTCACCTCTTTGTGTGAAGATGAATGTTGCGAGAGATTGCGGATACGTATTATGATTTTCAATAGCGTGGAGGGGAGAATTTTTGATTTACGACTTGTTTAAGGGTTAACTTAAGAATTGATCTATTGAACGCCACCAATAACTAGTGTAATAGCGCATTCTGGGGTGACTAATAATTATCTGAAATAATAATAAATGTGTTAAATGTCTCTGACACATGTATTATTATACCACCGGTGCATAAAATATGTTATCTCTCTCTCGAAAAAAAAAACAGATACATAAATAAATTAAATTAAAATCTCCCGGCGGAGAACTAAGCGCCGGTCTTCCGCGTGACAGGCGGGGATTTCAACCTCTACTGCCGATGAATCAAGCAACATGTCTTCTTCATCGTGTGCTCCATTTATTTATTATAAACGATATAATACTTATGTTTGGACTGTGTCCGTCTCACTAGAAAATTATGTGTTAAGACGGGCATGATTTACAAACATTTGTACAAATAAATTAGTTTACAAGTATCAGACAGAAATTAACATTTACCTCTTATATATTTTTTTATAAATACACTTTACATCATACATAATGTGTATGTATAAAAAGCAAACAAATTTGTGACAACAAATATTATTGGTTTGATCAATATGTTTGGATGAGTGCACCGATACTAGCTCTACCCATATTGCGAACCCAGGGAATTCACGAATTCTATTTTTAGTTTCATGTTACCGGAACAATTCAATTGAGCTAAATCTTTCAGCATCCTATTAAATAGTTTCGGTCTAAAATATTTTAGTTCCTTTGGCCATGTGTTGTATGTGCTCTTGGGGCTTGTAGGTTATGTTTAATTAATGTTAATTATATTTTGGTATTCTTTAAAATGTGTCTGTTTGTGTTTATATATGAAATATTAATATACATTTGTATTCTTATATAAAAGATATCGAATTAATTAAAAGTTTCATCAGTGCTCGTTGTGATTGAGGATTTGAGGATACATTTTAAAATTGTTTTTTGTACTGCTATTATTGGATTATGCTCCTCCCCTAGCAATTGTACCATGCTCTATGACTCTATGATCTCCGGTCTTGAGCTATTTTGATCCCAGCATTTAAAAAAGATTTTTTTAACTCTTTTATTCGGTCTATTCATCCTGTAGGAGACCGTCCGCTTGCCAACTTTTTCTTAACAACTGTTTTTTTCAGGCAACATACAATTTTTCTACTGCCTGTTGTAGAAAGACTTTCAGTAATCCTTAACTCTTGGAGTATAGAAACATTTGTGCTCCTAGTGGTCCACGAGATACGCAACATTAGTCTCCAACACCACATCTCGAATCCATCTAACATGTTCTCAATCAAATTTCGTGTTTCCATTCCATACAGTTCTATGGAAAATACCAGAGATTATACCCGACGTATTTTGATTATTTTTAGGATCGATCGATTTCTTCATACCTTACCTAAGAGTCTGAGAAAGATAGACTGGTCACCTAAAAAACAGCAATTTACAAATATCTTAAACTCTTTATTAATACTGGCTTCTTACAAAGTTCCAAGGGGATCTTTTTAAATTAAAAAAAGTGTAATATAAATTTCAAAATTTGATGTTAAGAGTGTATAAATGATAAATATAAATCAAGTTTGTAACATATTTGAAACATACCATACAAGAAATAAAATAAATCTATTTTGTTTTATGTTTTTCGATTCTGAAAATACTCACCAAAATGTTTTTTTTAATTTTGGTAAATTTGTATTGATTATATCTATTTCGGAAGTGAAATCATTTTGCCAATTGGTGCATTCAAGGAATGAAATGTATGTGATAGTTGGTAACCGAATAGCATCAATAAAATAGTGAAAATTAATGTCAGTACAACAAGCGAGAAGTGAAGGGTGAGACGTGACGGTGCTCGTATTTCTGAGATTTAGTGTGCGCACGGTGAACAACCAAGAGGAGAATTGTCTCCAAAGAATCTCATAGAATCATAATACTTATTTGAAAGATTGTATCGAGGCGAAAGTCTCATATAAATCTCATCTGTTAACGCAAGTCGAGTTTTCTATGTGCTTGAGTATACTTACAATAAACCTTAATATTACTTTTCTCATTCTGGACAACTAATACTCAGGGATTTCGGCCGACGTGGGAGAGATTGCATTTCAACGCGGACATGTCAACACGTTTTTTTTTTTGGTGGATTGAAAGTGTCGCCGTACGTAAAATCCAGATAAAAAAGCTGTTTTCTATAGCATTCTATGATTAAGTGCGGTGATATCTCTGTTCTTCACCACAAAAGTGCGAGTCAACTGGAGGTGAAGATTGCCGTCCAAACCAGGACTGAGATCAAGGTAGGCTAGAAATATCTGGCATTATTCGTTTTTTGCTCCAATTAGAGTTGCTAAACGGTAATTTTAATCGATACAGTCTAAGGGATCTATTTCCACCACATATCCGTGAGGGAATTATTCGGTTTTTGATTGTTCTTACAAACTTAAAAGTATTGGTAAAGTTTCAGACCTGCACCATGGTTAGCTCGTATCCTTCATTGGCTGAAGTTTCTCAATAATTTGCAATAGCCTGGAAACTAATATACTCCCTGCGAAACTTGGTACCATAATAAATGTTGTTTGAACAGCTTAGTATACGCAATATAAAACTTTAAAATTCGCGTGCTGAAAAAAATAGAAAAGTATAAAAAGTAAAGGAGTATTCTGCATCCAAACTATTTTTTTTACGTGTTTAGTAATTACATTTAATTGGTTATTTATTCAAGTTTTAATATGTTATTTCATTACTAAAAAACCTTTATTATTTTGAATATGGTGTACGAAACAGTTTTTTCTTTAAATGATCTCATTAAAAAATCATTTAAATAAGAAATCATACAAGATAGATGTAACAAATTACTTAAGCGAATATTGATAGTATTTAAATATGTGGATCTGTCAGGATTTAAAAAATCTAATTATAAAAAAAAAACGGAATAAATTAATTATTAAATGCGGGTTGGTACCTACTGACGGTACATTTTACTATCGTAAAGTAAAAAAGTTTTTTTTTATTGCGAAATCGGGTTGCATGATCGTTAGTAAAAAAATATTTACCTCTCGAAAATAAATCTAATAGTAAACTCATTTTACTCTCCGATAGTAAAAATGAGAATCGATAGTTAAATATGGCGGACTTTTCACAGCTGATCCAAAAGTCATCTGACAAGTTGATAGCTTGAAAGTTGCAATAAACGACAATTAATCATTCAATATCTCGCTATTTTAGTGGCGAGAGTTCGTCCGATGATAATCTCGTTGCCATCGTATAATATACATTAGCACATAATACGAAAAAATGTCACTACTAAAGTGACAGATTTCGAACGCCTAGGCCAAAAAATCCATAGATAATACATAAAATAAAACATATTTCATGATTATTTGTCGCGCTATAGTTAATTTGGTGTATTAACAATCGGCAAAGGAATTTTACTGCGGGCGTTAGTAAAAAGTTACTATAGTAAAAATATACCATTAGTAAAAGGTTACTATTGATCACACTGGATTCATCAGGATGTGATTGCTTAAATTATTTGTCTCCACCTTACATGGCTGGTGATGTTCTATGAGTTTTTATAGAGAATGCTGTTAGCGGAGGTCGTGACGTAGTCTACCTAGCAGAGCAGAGTGCTTTCAAAATTAGCATGGATGATAAATCTTTATCGATTCATAATTTATGATGATATAGGTGTAGGGGGTATATATATATATATATATACTAGCACCGACCAGGGTTTCCGTAGAATCAATATTTCAATGTGGAATCCCCTTATATTGCTTTAACAATGCACCACGTAGTGTAAACAAAATATTAGAAAAAAGATACATGCTATATATGTACATATGTACACCTAGGACTATCTTAAATGGATTTAATTATCGTTAAAATGTTATTAAAAGCATAAAAACGAATAATATAGAGAATTTAAAGAAATGAAGTAATATGGACAGGTAAAAAAAAAAAATTAACTTAAAATCTTATGTGAATACGATATTTTATTTTTATATAAAGATTTTAAATGAAAATTAATATTTTTTTTTTCTGATTTGTAATTAATTAATATATATGAAATAAATATATTAATTGGAAAGATATACATATAGAATATATTTATATATATATATATATAAATATATTTCTCATACGTCATTTTCTTTCTTGATCACGTCGATGGATATTCAATCGCCGAAGAAACTACCACATTAATGATTTTACTATTTTACTCAAGTATTGATAATTAGAATTTTTTTAAACAACTTAAATAACTCATAACTTTGTTAATAAATGTAAAAACATCAAGATTATTTTTTACACGATGTATAATAGAACTAATAATTCAATAATCTTTATTATATGCAAAACACATTAAAGCAAAACTATTTAAGTAGATAATTATATACATAATATGCCAGAAATTTATTATGAACCATATAATTCATATTAATAATATAACAAATTAGCCTTGTTTTTATTGTTAATATAATATTTAATGATTATTTTGTTTAATTCTGGCTTTTATTGTATACCTTTTATATGCAGGTTATGTCCTTATTCGACCTCTGCACGAGAGGTATATACCGTATTAAAGTAACCTGTACAGTCTGAAAAAATCTACCCCGAATATTTCTGGAATGGATTTTAATACACCGACTATAGTCATTTCGATTTCTCTGTATATCGAGACCATCTCTCGGGAGTAGAGAGAAAACTTATTTATTTCTCAACTAAATATTTTCGAGACTTTGTTACCCCTTCGTTGGATACGCACACCGTCACGTCGCGTTCCCAGAGGGGTGGGCAATGACGTCAGAGAATTTCTTTCCAGGCGTAATACATCGTTAGCTCGTTCCTCAGTCATGATAGTTACTTACATCAGTCCTGAAAGTTGGTGGAATTACCATCCATTAGTTTCAGCTCTCTTTGATCAAGACTGGTTTTACGCGATCATCTCAAACATCTTGTCAGCATCACTTATGTTTTTTTTTTTCATTTTCCTTTCACTAGAAATCGCGATCTCTTACTTTCATCTCGATTTTGGATTATTTCGTTTCATCGTTTGCGACGCAGATCGTATTTTTACTCTTATCAGAAGTGATGGTATCCGTTTGATGTTATCGTACATCATGTCTGTAAAAGAAACATCAAATGCCAGTTGAAAATCTTATTAGAAAAAAAAATCTACGGATCAAAATCATTTTGCGCAAAGATTTATTTCAATTTGTGACATTTTGTTACATTGCCAGACGTACTTTCCATTTAGAAAATTGGGTATAGTTATTAATACTAAATATAAAAATATACGTAAATATGTGTAAATAAAAATGATCTGCTGCTGTGCTCTGCGGAAGATAATTGAGATTAAATATTTGCCCGAGAGCTTAGAGATTTTCTCCGTACGAGCTGGAGAAAATCGTTTCAAGCTCTAGAAAAACATGCACCGATGAAATAAAAATATCTTATCTTGACTATTATTTTACAATGATATAAAACCAAACGTAAGTCAATAAAAATATTATTATTTAACTTAAGAAAAGGCAGTCCACCAATTTATGCGGCTATATCCACACAAAGTTAATGATGTTAAATAATTGCATAACAAATAAATAAATTGAATTATACATTGTTATTCAAACGAGTCATACAAGTTTTCCATAAGCCAAATTTGTACTATGCGCATTGAAATTCCAGTGACTCACCAGACTAGACTTCGTTAGAGGAACCCATCTACTCCTATACTTGTGCAACAATTTTAATATCTTGTTTACTGTCCTCAATTGTCAATTTATTTATATTTTTTCAGTGATTCTAATTTATAAAGCATAAAAAATTATATTTAGTAAAATGTTTTTCTCCTAATTATCATAAACTGTTTTATATTATATCCCAATGTCATACAAGAACTATCTATCAGAATCACGAACCTGTTGATAATCTGAATTTTAAAAAGTAAATAAAATAATTTTTTTGCTAGATTGATAATGGCATTACTAGACGAAACGCGTCTCGGGTAAATTAAACGAGTAGAATTTATAAACAATTATTTTATTTTCATATACATATGTGATATCCATTTCAGTTTCAACATAATTATTTAAAATTCCACATTAAATCCGTTTTTATTTAATTTTTTTTAATTTATTCGATTTTTTCAATTTTGTTTAATTTATTCGAGTTTATAAAATGATCCGATACGTCTGGTTTTATCTTTAAATTTGGTCCAGACCGCCAAACTTTCAGCGTCTTCAGATCCTATATGTGAACTCTGAACTTCTGGAAGCGGTCGCGCATCTATAGATACGTGCAGCAGCCCCATGTATCTTGCAATGGCAGCTCAGAATTGGGCTGATTTACCAGTTGAAATATTTTCCGCTTTAAACTAGAATCCGGAAACATTTGTATGTCGGATGAAAGAATACTAAATTGGGTAAATCACCCGTATTCGAAATAATGGGTCGTCTAATAAGTCTTTGGCGTTTTTTTTTGAAATCCTATTTTACCGCCATTATTCTTATAGTTTTTATAAATTTTTGGGCTTCAATAATGGAAAGTTAAGTTGAGAAAAACGAACATTTTTTCTTTTGCCTTTATTCAAATGGTCATTCAGGAGCTCAACTGGAAAATTCTATGGTATCTACTTTACAGTCCCGACCTCGCTCCGTCTGATTGTAAACGTTTTCAGTCGCTCTCCGATCAAATACGTGGCATTACGTTTAAAAACGACAATGACTTCAGAAATTGGCTGGATAACTATTTCGATATCAGACCAGCCAATTTTTATAGAAAAGGCATCGAAAAATTGGCTGAAATAAGGAATGAAGTCCTGAACAATAGTGGAGAATACATCATCCATAATAATATCACGCTTCCCTGTCTACATCTATGGCTAGATGAGTCTGGCTGGATGCCGACTTCAGTAGTATCATTATGGCTGTATATTGAAAAACATACGTGTTTTCAATATCTCTAAGTTAATATTTTATCGAAATCGTATATTGACATATGTCATATTTTCTTCTGTCTATGGTAAGGCAAAAATCTTACCATAGATATTGTCTATCCACAATTCTTATATGTCATTTTTTTTCGTTTTGATAGCTAACTTACAAAGATGGAATAATTTTAATTACATTGGTTTGTTTTGGAGAAAGTTCTTTCATTGAAATATTGAGACCCCGACCGCGCAGCGTTCATCAATGGCTGCGCAGTTGATTTAAATGTTGTAATTTTTGTTTAAAAATTTGATTTTATAATAAATAATTGAACAAAACCCCAACGACTTATTAGACAATTCAAAACTTTAAAAAATTCATTTAAAATAATATCTAACATGCACGTCAGGGTTTGCTCGTCAATATCTTGTATCGTTAAATTTATTATAGTTTTGCGAAGCAATTTTAAAGAATGTATCAAAATGTATTATATCTTAATTTGTTAATATACAGATTATCAACAGGCTGTTAATGGAGCTGATAGTTCTAGTATGACAATAAGATACAACGTAAATATATTTTAAGACGATTAACGAAATAACCTGTTACAGAATGCCCTATTTTATTGTTAAGAAATAAGAAACACTAAACAAATAAAAATAATATTACAAATTGACAATTGAGGTAAGTAAACGTGATATTAAAACTATCGCACGAGCATAGAAGTTCATGGATTTCAAGGTCAACTGAAGTTTAATCACGGGACACGTGATAGTCCTTGGCGTTTCATAGCGAACAGAATGACTATTAACCGTGTATAGTACAAATCAAAAATAAAACGTGGCAAATCTAAACATACTAAACCAAAGTTAATTTTACATTCATTTGCATACAGTTTTCTGGGATATTCTGCCGTGTATATCTGATCTTTCCGGCCGACGTTTTGGATCCCATTGCAGGTTCCATCATCAGCGAAACGTTGGCCAGAATGATCAGAAATACACGGCAGATTAGCCCAGAAAATTGTACACGGAAGATTCGAATGGCCGTGAAAACCTTGGAATATTTTTATTTTCATATATTTATAATTTTTACAAAATATAGTACAAAAAGAAATCAATATTAATTATTACCATCCGAAATCGTAAAATATATTTTCTTTTACTGCCTTGATCTGAAATTGTTTTTCTAGTGCTCTGACACAAGGTTTTTTTTTAACCAACGTGTACCAAGAATTCAAACATTCCAGATTTTTAAAAGTGTCGCGATAATCAACGAAACTAAAGAGATAACTATGTAAACAAATATCAAATATCTCATAGAGACAATGCTATTTTTTATTATGTTTAATGGAAACCCTACACCATCGCCATCTATGGACCAAATTTGATCTTTAATTTTTCCTATTTTAAATAGCGTATATGTCATCACTATGAGAATTTGATTTTTTCAAATAATTTTAATGCAATATTCTTTATCTATAAAAAGTTTTTTTAACATATTATACTAGAATACGCCTGAAAAATCAATATTCAAGAACACACAACTAATAGATTTTTACCTACAAAGACTCTGTTATTGTTGGTCGTAAACCCTGTAATTACCCCATTCTTCCATATATTTTCCATTAAATATAACAAAAAATAGCTTTGTCTCTATGAGATTTCCAATATTTGTTTAATAGCAGTACTTTTGTGGGTAAAAAATCAGTAATTGTGTGTTCTTGGACATATTAAAATATTTGTGTTTCGATTTAGTTATATACTATCCTGATAAAGCTGCCCTGAAAAAAATCAACGTTGTTCCAAATATGAAGGTTATATGGGTTATAAATACGCTTTCCAGTTAAATAATAAGACTCAAATAATCATATTAATTATAAAAAAATATTAACTCTTGAATTTTTTTCGGTAATAATGGCTCCTGGGAAACTGTTCGAAGAATTTGAGAAAAAAGGTCATGTTTGTTTAAGGTTCATAATATTAATATGTAACACGAGGGACTGCTAGAAATATGATTAATGTTACTTTGTACCCCAATATTAGATTTAATAATGTAAACGAGTATAAATAAAAATAATACAAGGTCGAATCTTTATACATTGAGTCAAATATGGACGTGAAAAACCTCACTAAAGTAAAAATAAACTATATTTTTATTTGTTATCATTGTTTTATTAACCACTGAATTGAGTTTAAATACATCTACCGGATTCAAAAAGTACTATTTTCTTCTTCAGGATATCATAACAAACTAAAAACATATATTATTGTTTCTTTACCAGAATCTATTTTTAAAAAAACAATTATTTAAAAAATAAATTTAGTACCTAACTCAAATTGTTACTCAATACAAATTTACTCGAATAATTTTTAGGAAAAAATTTTAGAATGCGACTCGTAGTTAAATTTAGCTGGCTGTTTATAATTTTTTGATTAGTTTTACACGCTTTATTTATCTCCAACGATTCCAAATTATTTCATTTGTGACCAACACCGCTTATATGCAAAATTGACAATCCCAATTTTTTATCAAAACTATGACCATTTTCTATCAAATGATTAGAAAATTCTGAAAACCCACTATTGTTCAAACATCTCAAATGCTCCCTTACAATTCTTGCAACTAAGTTTATAGACACCAGAATTGTTAAATTTATCATCTCTGTCTTTAGAATTTATAAGTAAATTTCCAATATAATTATTTGTATAAAATGCCGGTCTAATGTTTCGTGGTAGGTGTTGAGATATTTGATTCGAAAAGTTATTTATGTATAAAATCCTATTCCAATAATCATTATGTTTTTTCTGTGATTTATATAAAAATTGATTATTATATTCTTTTAATTTATTTTTTAAAATAGTGTCTATCAAACCTATATTATACCAGTTATTAACTGCTATTTTTTTAATTGTATTCATTCCAATATTAAAATTGAATGTTTGTGAGATAATGGGTGATTAGATTTATTGTGTATGATAGTATCTGTAAAAGTTGATTTTCTAAAAATTTTGAATTCAATTTTATTATTATTTTTAATTAATGTTAGATCCAAAAAATTTAGAGTCGAATTATTTTCCATTTCTAATGTAAATTATATTTTATTATTAAATGAATTGAAGAAATTTAAAAATGTAGTTATTTTACGTTGTGAATCTGACAAAATACATAATATATCATCCACATACCTTTTCCACAACAAAACATTTTTTTAACAAAGGAGAATCACAATCAAAAATATTCCTCTCCAAATTGTCTATAAAAATATCTGATATTAATGGACTTGTGGGTGCTCCCATAAGAAGATCCTCTGTTTGATTATACATTATATTATTAAATTGAAAATAATTTTGGTATATACAAAGGTTTAACAAACTATATAGATCTTTTACCAAATAATTAGGTAAATTAGATGAATTTCGTAAATCAGAAATTAAAATTTTACTTTTATTAATAGGTACATGAGTAAACAAATTAACAATATCAAAAGAAACAAGTTTAACATTGTTGGGAAGATCCTTGTTCTTTAACATATCCACTAATTGTAACGAATTCAATTAAGAGGTTAATAAAACAAAAGTAACAAATAAAAGTATGAATTTTAACCACAAAGTTAATATTGCTTATTTTAAAAGTATAAAAATAATCTAAAATAAATAAAACTAATTAACTAGAGTTACTTTACGAGTGAGGCGAACATGAAGGGGAGCTGTGTGGAAATGAAACCAGTTTTTTTATCTGTACCATGAAATTATTACCGATACCACATCATACGATGAGAGAACACATTGTTAAGAATTTATAGAGAGGGTTTAAAAAAATACTAGAAAATGTACCTTCCAATGCGGTCTCTATGCCGTTTTTTTCAATAGGACACGTTTAAAAACAGTCACTTAGTATTATACACAAATACTAGAAATAAGGTGTCAGTAATGATGAGATATATTTTTTTTATAAGCTTAATTTATACAAAAAATCAATGAAAAATATTTATGATGTGAAGCTTTACAATTCCATACGACATGGACAACTTGTTGGTCTAGTGATAAAATATTCGCCTATCGATGAAGTAGTCGGGAGTTTGGTACTCGTTCCAGAATGTTAACGATTTAGTCATATTTCCGCAACACAAGTCAAGTTTTTAAAAATAGTAATAATATTGATTTGACATATATTCCGTGAGCACATGTTTATTTTTTAGCGATATCGTCATTTATAGCACATGGTAATATGTCAAAATTCTAAATTTTTCAGAGAAAAACTTGTAAAGTTTGCAATTCTGCAGAATAAAATAGAAGTCATTTGAATATATAATAATAATAATAATAATTTGTTTTTTTTTCAGCGCGATCAGGTTTTTTTTTAACCCGATTCGCCATAAATATAATACGTACTATGTTATACATTAAAGCTACGAAATAAATATAATGCTATGAAAAATAAAACCAAGGAAAATATTAATAAATAAATAAATAAAAAATTAAAAGAAAAAAGTTCACACATATATACACACAAAATATAAATATTACATATGTTGCTATTCTGTAGGCATTGCCATTCTCTGGTCACTGAACCAGCTTTCCATAAGAGCGCCGCTTGCACCAGAGAGTTGGTGCTGAACTCCAGCCGCAGCTTTACGCCCGCAACTCGATAACACATATAACATCTGTGGTCTTATTTAAAAATGAACTGAGTTGTATTCATTACTCATTTTAACCAAATCGTAGACACGCCACCATTGTACTCTATATATTCGATATGTTTCTTTTACATTGCTAAGACACTAGACATATTATGACACAGATGGAATGTGTGTAGAATTTCGAGACTTTAAATTTAGTTGAATTGTAAAAATTATATATAGTTTTAAACTCGTTAACTTAGCTTATTTTGGAAAAATAATATTATTATAAATTTAAAAGCCACGTGTGGTTTCATACGATGTATTTTTATCCGTTTTTTTCTACATTCTACCAAAGTGCGGTTAGGAATTGCATTTAATTGGCGTTAAGAGAAATTTACGGTGCCTTTAATGCTTGTAAATGTTCAGAATATTTACACAAAGTCTACTTCGATTTGTGGAAAGTGGAATAATTTACGTTACACATAGAACTACGCTAAAACTCCCATTGCCTTTTAAATTTTCCCACAACGTTGTGCGAGGCTGTAGTTCGCTATTTTTTCGAGGGTTTTAGGTAAAATAAAATCCATTCAATTAATCTGGAAGTGATGAATTAGGTATGTTAAAAGCATAATTATTGTTAATTGAGAGTTGAGAAATTTGAATGTTTTAATATTATAATTTTTCATTGTAATGCTTATTTTATCGCGCAATATTCACAATTTTGCTACAAGATATTATTAATATTTTGAAATCTCATTTACAATTACAAATGAATAAAAATGAATGATAATTAGAACAGATATCTTGGATAATTAAATAACAATGAATTAGTAGAAATTTACACTTTACGTTTTATGTTACGCATTTTATACCATGAATGTTAAAAACTCATAGGACGTTTTTTTCGAAGAAATATATTTTTTTACATCATCGAATTATATACACCTAGAAGCGTATATATGATGTTTTGCACTTTTGAGTATTTTAATGTTTTTGTATAAAAACATTATTCAAACATTACATGAAAAAACACTTTTGTTGGGAAGTTATTTAATATTAATAAAATTTTAAAAAACTACAATGTTATTCTCATATTTTACCCATACAAAATGGAGTTTAACGATGTGGATTTCACGTTTTATAAACAATATCGTCTAAATGCTGTCCATTTCTCTCAAGACATTCTTGCAATTGGACTCTTAAATTTGCGAACACACGGGAGCAAAGCGTTAGTTCAATGGCAGCAACTTCACGGCGGATATTTTCTTGTAGGGCCTGAATTTTTCGAGGATTGTTACTGTAAACTCTCGACTTCAGGTAATCCCACAAAAAAAAGTCGCACGGTGTAAGGTCCGGTGACCGAGGTGCCCAGGGTATGTCTCCGTACTTGCTGATTAATTTATTGAAAAAAATTCCCCTCAGCTTCTCCATTGAAACTCTAGTTGTGTGTGGAGTGCCACGTCTTGCCAAAATTATGTTCTGTTGTTGAACTCGGGAAACAGCTGCGGTTGCAGTACCAAAAACTCGTCGATCATTTGGCAATATACCTCAGCAGTGACTGTTTCTCGCTGGTTAAAAAAATAAGTGCCAATTATCCCTCGGGCAGAAATTGCAGAACACACTATCGTTTTTGTACATTGCAAACGTTTTTGATGGCATTCCCTTAGGTTGTCGGGACACCAGTATCATATGTTCAGTTTATTAACGTAGCCATCGATATGAAAATGTGCTTCACCAGTAAAAAATATGTTTCCAATCGATGGTGCTGTTCCAAAACGTTTCAGCATCGTTTTCGCAAAGGTTTCACCTGAAGAATAGTTCACAAGAATACTGCACGATTTGTTTCCAAATAATGTGCACTGTTGATTTTTTTATTCCAGTACAAGCTGCAATCTTCCTTATCGATTTACGCGGATTGCGCATAATTTTACATAGAACATGTTCTGGCGTTACTGCTGACGTTGATGATCCCGGTGGAATTTGGTTAATCATTGTCCCTTCTTGTCTGAACTTTTGAATACCAGATAAGTTGCGCGCTCGGCCCATCACTTACTCGTCGAATATGAAAGTGAGTATAAAAAACGTGACGCGCACGAACCAATGAATCACCGCCCTTTAAATATTGCTCAACCGCGAACGCGCGGTGCGCTCCTGCCCAGTGACTTATTACAAATGGCAAATACGCAAATCACGCGCGTCGAACAATACCCCACCCATTTACCTCACCTTGATGGTTTACGAGCAATTACAATTTAATCTTGAAATTTTTCCGGTAGACACCCTATATATTATTAATACAAATTAAATTAATCAATTAGAAAGATATACTTACAGAAAAAATCTATTTATCGTAAAAATATTTTGCTTTGCTACCGGGGTACGAACTCGAAACTTTTCGTTAATGTGTCAAGCACGTTGACATTTCGCAACATCAACCGATAAAGAAAAAATGTATATAAAAATACATTTATGAGATGCAAACCTCGTTACATCTATAATAAAAATGAAAATCTGTTAATTCATATCTGAAAAATCATAAAATTAGGGATTATGACGTAAATTTATTTGTGATAAAAATTTATTATCTTTGCCAGGTTTTAAAAATCATTTAATGGATCCGTCATCGCAAGTAATGGTCCTGATGACTCACCTGATGTCATCAACGATATTGATCCTTATAATGCACCTTCTTGCTCACTCTCACTATATTTTTCAATGTTTAGGAAGGTGATGTCACCTATTCGATAAATGGTGGTTGTGGAGTATGCTGATGAAAATACATACTCCATAATCAGAAGCTTCGAAGAATGATTTGAATATGATGCGATTTGTGTGAAGCTATTGAATGTCCCAATATTCACCCAAGTCTTGTGGCATGTTTTAGTGTTGAAATATTTATATATAAGAATGTATGTGTAACAGGCGGCAAGTTACAAGAACAAAAGCTATTTACGGATGCACTGAATTTATGAAATTTTTTTAACTTCAATAAATTCTGTGCATTTCGTATAAATGTAGAAGTTACTTCTAGTTGTGCGAACTGAGATTAGATGCGGCTTTTTGTAGAGTAACGTTCATGACTCTGCTTGTCCGAGTGCTGCTGGCCACGTTTGTATTGTCTGTTACATGCCGTCGGTACCCAACATCTTTATGGCTAGTGGGAGTTGCGTTACAAGTGCCGCTTTGAAGGGCGCGTCCAGCATTACCGCGTTGCCTCTAAATGACGAGAATGTGGGTGATGACCCTCTACAGATGTAATGATTCGATGGTCTGTGGATACGAAAGATGACATATTACTGTATTTTTGGATGCATTAATACGACACGTTACATATTATTAGCGAGAATTTTATTGATTTCTTAAGTTTTTAGAGTGAAAATTAATTTAGTTTCCACATGAGTGTTTGAAATTATTTTTGTCGTCGAGTATCCTTATATGGAAACGTTCTCACTCGAAGTTAGCACGAATTCTCCAATTTCTCAGTACGGAATGTATTCTCTGTATGTATTTTAAATTAATTTTTCTTCTTGAGACGGCCATCTTTTGTACGCTGTTTCAAAGAGCTCTTTCTTCAGTCAGGTATTTTCATATTAAGTTACTTTCAAGTATTTCGAAGCGCATTTTGTTCTAAAGAACGAAAAAATTTATACGGTTTTGTTGGAAACTGCTACAGAGAACTATGCGACGTTTTTTTAAAGTAAATTATTATTCTCCAGGCAAAAAACGCAATTTTTATAAAAAGCTGTGTCGAAGAATAAAATATGATAGAATAATATTGAATACAGATCTGTCTCATAAAATTGAATTGACGCGCTTGTAGTCAAGTGGTTACATTACTCGCTGAGTTATCCAGTGATCGAGGGTTCAAGCCTCGTTCCAGGAGGTCATCACAAGCAATAAGCTTAGTTTAAAAATAGTAAGAATGTCGATGTGACACGTATTCTGTGTACGCGTATTAGTCACAAAAAAAAGTTTATATCATAAGTTTATTACACATCATCATTAAAATAATTTTCGCCGTTTGTACGTCGGTCATACATATAAGAACGTATATTAATAATATACATTACAGAATAGTTATTTGATTCTTTTTAAAATTAAAATCATGTAAATATAATCCTATTTCGTTATCGCTAGAAGCTTTCAGACCCGCGACAAAATCTCGAATCTAACAGTTTGAAAGGTCATCTTTTACAAAACTGCCTAAAATTAAGGGAGAATGTTCACCCTAATGGTAGTTTTGTTGTCGGGCATAAAGGCTCGGACCATTGCTATGTAAAACGGTGGCCGTTATCGGGCGGTCCCCCTGAGCTTATAATCCCCGCCAAATCGGCCCTGCAACTTTGACCTTAGCTTTCATAAACAAATTCAGACATTTTAATTCTAGTAATCTGGCGAACCTTTTCATGTCGTAATCTCTGCTAAATTAGCCGTGCTGTATTCCCTTAACCGTCGTAAAGCAGTTGCGAAATTGTATTAGCATTTTATGCTTCACTGTCAACCGACATTGAAAAATTGATCGTTGAAAAGTGCAAAACATTATTTATTTAATATTAAAATTCAATCCAAACTAAATTATCAAGTTTTTAAATGAAAATAGTTTTTATTTGTGAAGTCACAATTTTTATAATACGATTCTGTGATATTTAAAACAAATAAGATGAATCAATTAGAAAGATATACGGTAAAAATCTATATGTCTAAAAAATATTTGTTTACTACCAGAATATGAACCAAGAAGTTTTCTTTGCAATACCAAAGATTTCAATAAAGATTAAATAAAATAGATTGATTTATACGAGTTTTTGGAATTCATCACACAACAAAGTTTTAAATACTAATTAAATGTATTAATTATAAAGATATACATATAAAATCAATTTAATCGAAAAATATTGTTGTTATGCTACCAGGATTCGAACCTGTATCTTTTTTCCAATCCGGGGAAGACGCATTACCAACTATGCTAAAGCGACAGTATTTTTGACGACAAATTTTCGAACCTATATGTTAGACTTTTTCAAATTAATATATCAATCGTTCCCTTATTTGAAAGCCATCTACATTGTTTTTTTAAATTTAATAAAAATGAATTAATTCTGGCGTCTACTATCGGTTTACCCAAAGTTGGTTACTTAGTTGGTAATGCATCTTCTCCGGATTGGAAAAAAGATTTAGGTTCGAATCCCGGTAGCGCAACAACAATACTTTTCGATTAAATTGATTTTATATGTATATCTTTATAATTAATACATTTAATTAGTATTTAAAACATCACAGACTGTCTGTTCTGAATAATTACAACTTCACAATAAGAATATGTTCTCTTTAATAACGATAAAGTTAATAGCTATTTTGAAAATGGTATAATAGATGTATACCATTAGCGAATTAGTGAAAAGAATAAGAAAACGTTTTCATATATTCATAAGATTAAGGAACATTTTAAGTACAAATAATTTTAAAAAGGTATATTTTGCTATTGTTCACTCACTACTCCAGTATGGAATAATTAGGTAGGGAGGAGCATACAATAATATAATGAACTCGGTAAAAATAATACAGAGAACAATCATCGAAGTAATATTAAAAAAAGATCAACTTTTTCAACACAAACACTTTTTGCAAAATTCCCAGTTCCCAAAATAGAAAACATTTACAATAAAATCTCAATTAATCAATTAATTTAAAAAATATCACTGTAAAATTAGAAACCAGCACATCATTAAGGCTTAAAAATAACTTTAAAATTCCTAAATGTAAAACCAAACACTATCAGCAAAATTTTATACATTTACGGATAAAAAATTTCAATAGCCTCCCTACACAAATTAAAGAAATAAACTATATAAAATTGTTTAGAAATAAACCAAATAAACACTTCAAAAACACATAATTAGAAAATAAACAATATTACAGAACACTTCAGAAGCACACAAATGGATAATGAATAGTATAATGTAAGGTATTATATAAAATTATTGTAGTGTAACTCCCTCTCCAAGCACAAGAGCTGGTCTCTTTTTTTGGAGGGGTAAGCGAAAGAAAATCCATGTAATTTAAAAAATGTAAAATACTTAATTCATATTATAAAAAATTATAAAAATGTTAAATAAATAAAATATATATATATATTTACATAAAACTGCCTTTATAAGAGTAAAATTTTCGTAATCTTATATAGAATAGAGATATTGGTATCGCAAGGAAAAGTTCCGGGTTCGTTCGTATCTCTGCGGCAATCAAATATTTTTTCGACAGATAGATTTTATTTTAAATACTGAGTACCCCGAGCAAAAAGTCTACCTGATTTTAGGAAACAACTAAACAAGGAAACCATAAAAATGTATTCTACATATATCGTATGATACAAATATCTGAGACACGTAAACGTAACTGTTGTTTTTTTTTTTAAATCTAAATCTTTTATTCTTTATACATGAACTGAATTTTAAGAATTAGATTAGTACGTCCCATTCTTAAGGAGGTTTTTTTAAAATGTGTAAGAATTTTACTTCGCGCCCTCCTTCCCAAAAAAATTCGTAGCAGAGTAATCTCAGAAAATATGTGACTTACTATAGTGACTGCATATTTTATTCAGTATCCACAAAGTTTAAACTTATGTTTTGACACTTTAGAAGTTCACACATTTGTAACATTTACAACACATATGTTTGAAAATTAAAATGTGTCTTTTCGCTTCCCGTCTACATGTTACAAAAAATTTTGAATTTATAAAAGCATAAATCTTCTAAATCTTTTTTTAAGAAATTAAATTTTAAAATGTCGATAATAAATGTTATTAAATTCCATTCCTTCACCATGAGCTAATTGTACACTTTAGATTTTTTTTCGTCAAGTTTAATCTATTTCTTATATTACTGGCTTTTTTTAAAAAAAACGATTATTTTTCATACATACTAAATCAAAAATATATTAAACTACCCTACTGTGCACCCTGTATGCAATGTAAATGAAAACTGGAACCCTACCATAGAAACGAAGTATTGCATGAACAAACTCATGCAAAGTTTATTCGTATGAAGGATGAGATCTGCAGTTTAATCTCATGACTTATTCTCAGACTATGGGTGCGAATAATACGATGGTGTCTGAAGATTCTCAATTTTTTATATCATATATACGAAAGAATACTAAAATGTCGTGAAATTTTTATATTTCGAATCTAAGATTATTTGAATAGACAAGGATAATAAAAATATTATAAAATGCATTATAAAATATATTTTAAAATCCAACTACATAAACAAAAATCATACAAGCCAATCAATATTGATCAAAATTTGGCTCTTGAAAGAAAAAATAAATCATGAACAAAAGGCCCCACCCTTTTCCGGAACTGTTATAGGAGTTGTTACTCTAATTTCAGTTTCACTCAGCAAAATATACCGTGAATTTAAATTAAACCAAAATATTTTTTTATGATAATCTACGTTTACTGTCTCATTGATCTTCAATTACTGCTTGTAAATTATCAAGATCAAAGAATTTAATAAAATGGTTTTGTCAAACAGTTCAGCTGTTGAGGAATTAAACTACTATAAATCAGTATCTGTTAAATGGACAACTAAATATTTTAATTAACATTCTTGTTAGGATTGCACTGTTTTGACTGAAAAAATTATACAATAAAAACTTAAGGATTGTAAGTATTGTTTAGGTTTTCACGTTTCTAATATATATTTTTTTTATAGGGAGCTGGACACAGAGTGGTATCTGTCAGTAGAAAATCAAATTATCACCGTGATGTCTGTCGCGCGACGCCAGAGCACTATAGACCGAGCGCGACTGTCGCCACGGCTCGACCCGTCACTTCTCCAGCTGTACTCAAAAAGTTTCACTTCGCATTTAACTTCAATGTAGAATCGAATTAATCTTTGTAACTAAAAATTTCTTGACCTCTCTTTCACACTTCAGATAGTCTCAATACAGATCAGGTTAAAACGCTTGAAAGATGGCTAGAAAAGTGGGATTCGGCTGCGCTGGGGAGATAGACCTTCCAATCTATGTATATTAGATATTTAAATTTATCTTTTTTATTTATTATCTTTGTTTTATTAACCACTGAATTGGGTTTAAATACATCTACCGGTTTCGAAAAATACCATTTTTTTTTTTAAATAATTGTTGTTTTTTTAAAAATAGATTCTGGTGAAGAAACAATGATATATGTTTTTAGCTATTTATGACATCCTGAAGAAGAAAATGGTATTTTTCGAAACAGGTAGATTATTTAAACTCAATTCAGTGGTTAATAAAACAAAGATAATAAACAAAAAATATGAATATTAACCACAAAGTTAATATTGCTAATTTTAAAAGTATTAAATTTATCAATACTAATTAACTTTAAATTCACAACCTTCGACCTCTAATATTATGATTGAAGGACTGATTGGGTTAAATCGTTGCTCGCTTTTTCTCAGTTTCATTAGGGTGTGGATCTCGCGATAGGAAATTCTGGGAAGACCAGCAGAGTGAAATGAGATAGAAAACAGCGTGACTCAAATGTGAATCTGAGAGAATGTAGTGCATCACAAATTGTCACTCCTATAATTGCCCTATTTATGTAATAACATCACATATTTATGCTTGTGGCAGTAAATGTATGTATGGTACACCTTGTGCTTAATCACAGTATTACAAATAACTGTGTATAGCATCTTTTTTTATAATGTATTGATAATTATTATTTAAGTTTATCTGCTGTAATTAACTATATATAATATGTTTATTGTTACCAATAAAGAAAGCATACAGGGGCATCGAAAGGTGTAGTTTTTCAATTCATAAACGAACAATTCGTCTTTTTTTTCTGTATAACACATCTTAAATAATTGCATATAGATTTTCTGGAGTTGAACCTTTTTTGACTTAAACCTTTTTGTTCAGAGAAACTGATATATGATTGAAAACTTATAAAATGGTTCTGGGAAAGGCTGGGGTCCCTTTGATGCCTTTCGATCCCTTTTAGAATCTCAGAACCCGCATCTTCGCGTTCTTTCTCTATGATGTCGAACACGGAATCTGAGAGAATGGAAACGTAAGAAGATGTATGGTCTAGAAATGTGTTTCTGGCGATATATGTTCCGCATACTCAAGACAGCTCGCAGAATGAATGCTACGACCATAAAAGAATTAACCATTGAACAACTACTGAACGAACTGTTATAACTATACGGTTGCAAATCCGCAGGTATTTAGGCCATGTTACCAGACATGAAGATACCATGAAAAGGGAATGGAAGAAAAGGGGAATGGAGAGAATGGAAAGAACTAGATGTCGTGAAAGATTACCAACACAATGGACCGACCTGGTTAAAATTTAGACGTAGAATTCATTCCTAGAATGCACAATTCACTGAGACTCAAACGCACCACACATTTTACATTACATTATATTTTATTCTAAATTAATTTCTATCCCAAACCCTTCCATAAACTTCCTCACCCTATATGATCCCTCATCCGATCTCCATCATTTTTGTCCCGTTTCACTTATTTACCCTGTTCTTGACCCTATTGAATAAAATTTATAAAAAGATTCTATAAAAACTTTCACTCATAATATAACAATTTGTAAAAAATTCACAAAATCAAACGAAAAGAGAATTAACTAAATATAAAATAAAAATAAATGTATTATATATAACATTACCCATTTTTTCTACTACTTTATACAATTATATACAAAGTTAAAATGACCTGATATTAAAAAAAAAAAACAATTTCACCCTGAATAGGGTCCCCCAAAAAATGTTACGCCATTGTTATTACCTCATATGTCGGAGACAACAGGGCTCTGCCCTTATCCCTCCTTCCAATGATAATCAAATCAGAGAATATATAAGAAATACCACGACATCATCGTCAAAAACCGCAGTTCCATGATCATGACTGCTCTCGTTGATGGACAATATTGTAACCTGAAATCGATAAATCTATGATAAAATATGTAAATACATATTTTTACTCGTGCGCTCTATCGTCATACAACTTTATTTCTCACTGTTAGCCAAGTAAAAATCTATCAGACAGTTGTTATCATTTTTACTACGTAAATATTGAGAAGACTTCAACCAATTATTTTTAACAGCTCTTAGTCTACAGTCACTAATAGAACTTGGAGCCCCTCAAGGTATCATCTTAGGTCTGATTATTTTCATTTTATTCCATAATTCATACTAAGATTTTAAATTGCTAGATTATGCAGAAGATAAGCAAATATTCAAATTCTGTGACTGACAAATGAGGTATTTAAAAATGTAATGGTTAATTCGTTTGAAAGGGTTTCAAATTTTGTGTCGTTTAGTAAACCCGAAAAATATCTAATCTATTTAAGATAGTTAAACTCACATAAATATCTAATTATGTATGTGATTGAACCCGTCATAGGTCGTGAAAGACATACGATAATTGATTCAGTAAATTCGTAATTTAATTAATTCGAATTACTTACAGTAAAGTACTCAGTTACTCGCAAACTGATAAAAAAAAGTTTAGATAAAATTTAAGTCATTTAAAAATATCTAATTATAATCAAATATACAGGATGGCCCAAAAAAATAATAACATTTCGTAAAATGTTATATAATTACATCAAAATTAGTTTAACTATATCAACAATAGCTTAAATAGTTTACTAATTTACTTACTTACTTATTTACTTATATTACGTTTTATTTCGACAATTTCCGGCCACCATCTTTGATTTTTAATTTTTCCATTGTTTATATTTGGTTTTTTCAAATTGTTGCCCAGAATGACAAAAATCACTGCGGAAGACCGTATTCTGATCAAATATTTGCGAATTGAAAAACTTTGAGGTGCTAGGAAAATGATCAAAGAGTTTCAGAACAAATCCTGGAGTATATCTAGACATTACAGCATAACTGGACATTACAACAGAACGGAGCTCCATCTCACACAGCCAGAAATACAATCAACCAATCAACTTTCTTCATCGTGAGAATGTTAATTTCATCGAGCCGGGCATGTGGCCACCGAACAGGCCAGATTTAAACCCAGTAGATTATGATGTTTTGATGATTTCTGATTAGTTAAATATTGTGCAAAAAAAATTACATTAAGAATTAAATTATGTTTTGAAATAACTCATGTGTTATGAGATGTTCTCACTTTTTTGGGCCACCTTGTATATCGAAAAGCATAAAAACATTAATATATTTACTTTTAAATCAATTCGGTTAGGTTATTTATAAAATTTATAAATTCTCAAAGAAATTAATAAAAAATAAACGCTATTGACTGTATGGCAGCTAAACTAATGCCGTCTTCAAGTCAAATGCAGTAGTATAACTTTACTAGTGCGAAAACTGTTTATAAGTGATAAAATAATAAATTTGAATGAAAAAATTTAAAATCATGAATAATTTTAAAATAAATCTTGTGTTTCGTAGAAATATTTGATTTTTTACATTGTCTACGAGTTTAGAAATTAGTCGATAAATTTAATATTTATATGTGAATATTTAAAAAATTAATAAAGTGTATGACAGCGTGTCTATCGTGAAAATACAAACAATAGTTTAAGATTTCAGCTTTACGATTATTGGCTGTCCGCGTGGTACGTCAGTATTTATCTTCATTCATTTTTTTTCCGTCCCATTCTGCTGCGCAAATATTATAATTTTTTTACTAGCAAAAAATATAGAGCGATGTTAACTGTTCATTAATTTCGATAAATCTATACTTTTTATTTTATAGATAACCAAAATTGCTTTATATAAGCCTGCGCTGTTTTTTCATTACCAGTATATTACGACATTAAACATTTGTAAGACCATAACATATTCGTTAATTATTTATTAAAGACAAAATTTTAACGCAGTTTTGTGTCACATTTTACCTGGAAAGCCTCCTAAAACATAGTCAAAGTTAAAAATGAAATTAAGGTTTTACGCAATTTTTTGCAGTCGATATCGAGTATTAAACTCATCGAGTACTTCAAATATTGAGAGCAGAGATCAGAATTATTGGGATAACACTTGTGTATATTGCGCATTGTGGAGTTCATCATGAATCTCGTATGAGCAAGTGCCTGAAGCAAAAGCCCAATCGACTGTAAACAGGGTGGTTGGCCTAATGCGGGCCAATCTGTTAAGGCCGTGCATGCGCGGCCAGCTCCATGGACTGTAAAGGTGTGCTTATGACGTAATCGAGTTCAATATATTAAGACCTCTGAAAATTCAGAGTGTTCAAAAGATCTTGCAGTGAATAAATTACAATTGAGTTCAATTATACACTAGACAGTATTACATAAATACAGTAATATTTTTAAATACTTACAGAGATAATTAAAACGTAAATCGAACTTTTTTAAATTTTATTCGGCATTATTATGCGTTACTCAAGGTAGAATAAAAATAATAATGCTTGCGTAACTCGTGTTGACAGCAGTCTACCGGCAGTAGAAAGATCCCGGTTTCAAATCCCTGTGGCAGCTCTGATTTTATCGAAAAAAAGATTAGTCCTTTGCATTTTTTGAGTGACATTTATTTTGGGATAAATATATATATATATATATATATATATATATATATATATATATTTTATATAATACTTTTCGGTATAATTTAGTCCAATATTTTTTATTGGATACATTTATCAATACATTTTATTTCATTTGTTTCTTGCTACCTCACTAGATCAGAGACTGTATCGAAATGGGCAGCGTTTTTGCCTTACACCATTAGGTAGAAAACATGATAAATAAATAAATAAAAAAGTATAGTCAATACAGAAATCAATGATAATAAATAATATTTACTTTTATAATAATGACGATAATGGGATACACAGGTTATTTCAGAGACAGTTGTTTAAATGAAGCTTATGATTAGGAGGCACTGAACATCAAATAAGGTTATCCGAAATTCAAAAAAATTTTTGAACTTTGTGATTTTTAGTAACTTTTTAAATTAGCCATTTCCATAAATCTTGTAGCTAAATTATCAAAATACACGTATGCCAAATTTTATCATTATAGGTTGAATATTTATGGCACAACGCTACGTTTATTTTAATCCGAATAAATTTTAAACGGTTAAATTTCGCATAATCCTATTTAACACTAAATAGGTTACAAGTGATGTCTCCTAACCGTATGCTCTGTTTAGACTACTGTCTTTTCGACTTCTATATAAACGCTAATTTTAATATGTATTTTCCACAAATATCGACTTTGAAAAGCTTGTTTTATACAACCAGCGATATGTTTTTTGATCCCTTGCTATCTCGAAAACGATCGGTCGAGGCTTGACAATCTATAATTTAGTTTATAACTTTCCGGCAGTGAATTTCAAAACAGAGAAATGGCTTTTGACTTTGGACAGCACTTCATAATTCTTTAGCGGAAGAGGCTTCATAATTCTTTACGCTGAAGATAGTGTCTTCTCATTTTAAGGTATGTCTCACTTAAAATATAAACCTTTTTTCTCCGATGATGCAAACTGAGTTGAAATTACCTCTAATTATGTGAATCTCTCTGTAAATATACTAAACACAGAGTTCATTTTTTAGATATTCTTCCGTAGTATATTTATGTATTGGATAAAATAATTACAATATATAAGTATTTATCATACGCAACAATAAAAATGTTTTCTTGAAGAACCTGACGTGAATATGTCAATACGTGTATGTGTACGTGCGGAGTGGCGCTGACGGTGCGGTGAGCGGGGCGGTTACGAGTTAGACGCGTCTTATAAGTCTTTATGCTGCCGTTCGTGATGATCAACGTTTGTTCTAATTTTTAGCGCTTTTACACAATAATTGACATATATATATATATATCAAATAAGCATTCTTTCACTACGCTTCAAAGTCAAATCTTAAAGATAAAAATATTACATATTGCCGAGGGTCCATGATGCAACTTCCTTGAATTTTTTTATGTAATATCTTTAATGGTGATCATGAGCCCTCTTAATTATCCACGGTTAAAAAAATTATGAGTTATAACGATAATTCCCGTAGCTCTTATTAGATTTCAATTAAACTTTTCTGAAAATTTAACCAGGTAAGTTAGGTTAAGCTGAGTTTTTTTAACAAACATGATCCGCTATCTTGTTTCAAAAAGGCGGCTATTCAAAAAAAATTAAAGTTAAGACCTAGAGAAAATTAAAAAAAAAATAGACTGCGGCCAATGCCGGAAAGATTATATTGTTTTCATTTCTTTAAATATGAAATATTGTTTTCATTTGTATAAATATAAAATATGAAACTAACTAACTTTCCATCACGCCATTTCTCTGTGAAGATAGGAAGAGAAGATAAAGCGCCACACTCTTCTGTACTGACATACGATTCTCGCCTCATCCACATTCATACATCTTCTCATACAAGTACGCCGAATATTGAGGTTTCTAACAGGGCCATCCTCCAGTATCTGGTTTATCGTCCTCTACTTCTAGTGCCATCAACACATATCTTCTTACCATTTTATCCTAATTCTTCCGTTCTATATAACCAAACCACATTAGCGATCTCTTCTGTCAGCTTCAGACCTCACTTTCATACATCAGTGTCGGTACCAAGACTCCATTGTGTACCGCTAGTCGTGCCTCAGTTGACAAGTTACCGTTAGATATAATTCCATTCAAAGCGCAGTTTACTTAATTCCCTACAGTCACCCTCCTTTCGGTATCTTTCTAAGCCTTTCCGTTTCTATCAAACATATTTCCCAAATACACTAAATCATCTACTTGTTCCAAACATTCATTACCTACAAGTATTTTACGTGGTGTCTTGCTTGTCTCCTTTTCGAATACCATCACTTTCGACTTGTTGACATTCATAATAAGGTCGCTTTCCTTGCATACATCGTACACTTTACTTAAACACCAACTCTTATTTTGAATAATTTGATATTTATATATTTGTGTAGATTTTCATAGATAGGTCTAGGGACATGATGATTTCTATTACTCTGTGATTAGTTTCTGGTTCTCAAATGGACCTTTCTACCAACGTCACACCTGATGAGAATTTGTTATGTTCAGTAGTGCCGTCTTATTGGTAGTGTGTCGATAACCGAGGAGCGACTTCATACAGTTCTAGCTTTTTAGTTTTGCTTCGCGTGCATCGCCTGGTTGTTAGATCGATTTGGGTTTTTCCATTAGCCAGCGAGCTCTGCCACGTGTTTGTTAGTAGTGTCAATCACGGTGTTTTTTTCAACGTATATAATAAATATTACTATGTGAATAATAAACCAAAAAAGTCGTAAATACCGTGATTTACTTGTATATAATATAACAATATATTATTTCACAAATTTCGAGTCGATAATTTTCAAGAAATATGTATACAAGCATTTCAAAAAATCGTAATTATGCAATTATTTTCATTAATTGAAATATTTTATTGATTCTAAATTATACATTGAATACAAAAAAAAATAAGGTCATTGGGCGGCTTGACATTTTTTGTTAGATAATTTAGGACCTGAAAGAAAGATATAGATAAATAATGGATGAATTTTGCAAATGAACTAAATATAATTTTGTGAAAATTACAAATTTTAATATTTTCCATAACGGTGCAGAATTTGCACATATTTCTTGAACATTTTCGACTCGTAATGTAGTCATGTATCCACCCATGAAATATTGTGTACTAGATATGTATACATAATGGGAGACAAAGTAGATATAATGGCATACTATTCTAACCTGTAACCTGCAATATGAACTCGTACCTCGTAAGTACCATCGAACATGGCCATCTTTCACTATCTATTTTACCAGGTCTCTCGCCGACGTCCTATATTTTTGATGCCACTGAAACGTTATATATCTCTATTACCATCATTTTCTCATTCATCCGTTCCACTTGACAAATCTCTTTAATAAACCTTATTGAATCCTACTCACTTAGATTTACACTGACTCCGAATTGTTCATTATATTTTTACTCACAAATAGATTATCATATAATGCGTCTGGGTAACGTCATTTCTGCTGCATTTAGTCTACTTTTATCTCATCATGAATAGTTGAATTTGAATTGATTATTGAATTTATAATAATATACATTGCTCGATCTTTATCATAAATATAATATATTGATCGTGGTCGTCTTGCGCGCGCATGTGCGTAATATCATGGACCGTGGTTCTAGTGCCTAACTGTTCCCCCCCCCCCCCTCCCTCTCACTATACCACAGAGCATGACTTATTTTCTGTGGTGTGTGTTGTCTGTGACTTTAAACCAGTTAGCGTTTTGGTATGGAGCGCGTTAGACATGTGTTATGTTAACAAATTAATAAGTTGAACTGTGGATTTGACGTTTTTCCTATTTGAGCACGACAAATAGTTGAAAGTTGACGTGTCATATCGAACTACTCACCTTGGTACTGTGCGGTGCGGATAGTGCTCACTTCGTGCGTATCAACAAAGTATGTGTCCTGAATTCAGGAGATCCGTGGCTACAGCGAAAGTAAAATTCAGACAAAAGAGGGTCAACACTGGCAGGTCGGTCGTGTTCTTTTTGGTGTCTGATTAGTTCTTGAGTCTCCGATCCTTTCTTGTCCATGTTCCAAATTCTTTCCATCTATCCTGTAATCCAATACCTATCCCTCGAGTAATCATCTTCGGTCGACCGGAAGTTACGCGCACATATATTAACATTATAAGCTTAACATTGTCCCGATCAATTCATTCAAAAATTGAATTCCAAAAAAAAACGAATAGTCAAATGTGTAAAGTATCATCCAGTTAAAATATATTTTCAAAATGTTAGAGCTCTAGCTCGCGATAGCAATTATAAGCAAATTAAATTATTTAATTGCACACCCTAGTGTAATTAATGGTAAATAATTACCATTTTACAATTACTTTGATGAAAAATCTAAGTAACATAAAGAATATACTATTAAGGAGTACACATTCTTATTGTGAAGTTGTAATCATTCAGAATATAGGACTATGATATTTTTTTAAAATACTAATTAAATGTATTAATTAGTAATCTAGATTAGATTCAGATTAGTTAATATTAATTATCTCCAGGTTTGAATCCCGGTAGCAACAACAATATTTTTCGATAAAATTGATTTTATGTGTATGTCTTACTAATTAATACATTTAATTTGTATTTAAATAATATATGTTGTAATATGCGATTACCAAAAACAGGGTGAGCGAAATTTATTTCGTTTTCTACATCATATTATATATACTGAAGGCATGCGGTACTTAAATTTCTTTTCAAAAATGATTAATTCTCAAGAATTTCTCGAGGATGGTCTTAATTTAAGATTCTCATTTCTCAGTGAATTTTATATTATTTCTGGTGTTATTTCATTCTCAGTAAATAATATTTGCTTATAAAAATAATTGTGATTTACATATAAAACTATTTTATAGTATTTAGATTTAGTAGATAAATAATTGAAGTATTTGAATTAAACTTGTTTAGAAAAATATTTAAAGATTTACTTAAAATTTATTAAATCGTGCCTATATGTTTTTCATCACTATTTTTATATTCCTGAAAAATACAATATTATTTTGTTCGTTCGTAAAATTTTAAGAAATTTGAAACATTATCAGCTGTTCTTATCGTATTGGCCTGACCCCGGTAGGGTCTACCCTTATGGTGCAAACGACGATGGTTTTACGAAGTACCATCCAAATCATCACAAATTAAATGTAGGTACGCATGTTTTGGGACCCAAGGGTTTATAAGCCTACCTGAATATAATTCAGGGCTTGGTAATGGAAATACTGAATTGATTATATGAATTTGAGACAAATAAGGCTAGAAGAGCCGGGCCAACACCAAAAATTTCCCATTGAAAAAATTACATTACTTTATGTATTTTGGAGTACTAAATGTGAAAGAAACTTGGCTTCAAAATGTAATTAATGGACACGAATAATAAAAAAACACTGTTTGTCTAAATTACGTTAATGTTGAATTAAACATACAAAAGTATATGTAAAAATATAAGACAAACATTCTAGTACCATTTAACTTTACAAATAGACAAATTAATCGTTATTTACGTAGATTGTCCGTGATTTTTGCTTACTTTTCATTAAAATTCACGTTCAAATCCAACTGATAAATTAGTTTAAATTAAATTATTTGATTCAATTAGACATTTAGAAAAAGCTGTGACGTGCAAGAACAAAAAACACACATATATTTACAGCTGTCCATGTCATATGGCAACATAAAATTAAACAAGGTCTGCCATCAATTCTATCATGTGAAAAGGTGCGATCATCGCGTCAAGCAAAATAAATTATTTATCAATTGTATTTTCGTTGATTTTTTTGATAATAAGGGTGTAAAAATTATAACTTCTCGTCATTATTAACAGATAATTTTTAGTCCTATAATATAACATTTTGTCTTGTAAAATCTAAAAAAAAAATATTTTTTAAGCCATCGTACAATGAAATTGTATTATTTTGTGTATTCGAGTTTTTGAAATATTTAAGTATACTTAAGTTAAGTAATATTTAAGTATATTACATATTTATATAGAATTTATTCTTAGGGTGCGGATGCAATTGGTAAGCTAATATTTGGTTTCTCTGCTCTGTGTACAATATATAATACATAATAGTTCGCTCCGCGCTAACTATGTGCTGTCTTGTATGTGAATCTTGAGACATAAATTCCACCCGATTGCACACACCGTCAGAAAAGTGAAGGTAATACGTTTTATTGAGTTTTGTGAAAGACGAAGATTAATGACGACTAAAACATGTCGTATTGTTGGATTCTTATTATGTACAATCGAAAACAATTGTACACAATTATTCAACAAAAACTTTTTTAATATGACAGATTCAATTATCATGTTGAAAGTTCTTCCATTCAATTAAGTTAATTCTAACAATTTCACATTTATTACTTGTGAATACTTTATTTTTATTACAGATACCAACTTCTAACTGTATTTCCATTATAAGTAACTCGCTAGTTATCAAGATAATAACATCATAAATATACAGTGTGCCTTTATAAAGTTCGTGTAGTAATGTACCTACTGCAGATACTTTGTCTGTGGATTGGATAGACATACAAATAATAGTGGGCTTAAAGAAGCCAAATAAACGACCATCAAAGTCATTATCATTAAGGAACAACGTCGATTGGTTTATTAAAATGCCTGAAACTAGACTACCAAAGGAGATGATGTACTTTCAGCTATCTATGGATAAACAGTTACATGGGGGCCAAAACACATACGCTGAATGACTCCTTATAAAGAAAACCGTCAAATGGCTAACGTTAAGAGCTTGGAAACTATATGTAGGAGACAGACTTAACTAGAGGGCAATGGTATACAATGGCATCCAATACTTTGAAACAGAATGTGTAGAAGACGCTGCCTTCTCGGGCCTAAGATGACCTAGTCCTGAAAGAAATTGTGGATCCAGGATAGAGCTCCTTAACCAGCCAAGGACCCACAATCATGAAGGACAGTCTTCTTCGGACACGAGAAACAGCCAATCAAGATGACTGACGATGGATTGACGTAAATAGTAGCGCATGTATCTATGATTTTCGTGAATTCTGAAACTCCTTCATAACTCCAGTATATATGGGAATCCCTAGTACCTACCTTATAGTATTCCATGTAAACCATGTAAATAAACCACATTTTTATTGTGAAGTTATAATTTTCAGAACATAGTTCTGTGATATTTTTAATATATATTAAATTTAAGTTAAGTTCGAAATTTGTCGTAAACGTAATCGATTGCTGTAGTAGAATGCTTGGTTCGAATCCCGGCAACAACCAAATATTTATTCTAAATACAAATTAAATATATTAATTAGAAAGATATACATAAAAAAACAATTTTATCGAAAAATATTATTGTTGTCACCGGGATTGGATCTCTTCCAATCCGAGGAACGTGCATTAACCGACACAGCACATTGACGACAAATTTTTGAACCTATTATATGTTGAACTTTTCAAATGAATACATCTATCGTTCCATTATTTGAAAGTCATCTAATACGAATTCCAGTAGGGACAACAATATTGTTCTATAAAATTGATTTTATATGTATATCTTTCTAATTAGTACATTTAATTAGTATTTAAAATATCACACACCGTCTGTTCTGCATAATTACAACTTCACAATAAGAATGTGTTCTCTTTAATAAAATATTTAATTCGATAATTAGATTTTTCCAGTATGTCTTTCTGACTGATTAATTATTTATTTTAATAACTTATTTACTGAAAGTAATTCTCACAACCAAAGACCCGTTCGCTATATTTTTAAAAGTGGTCATGTTGTTTTTGAAATAATTCCTGAATAGATGAATGAAATCTCAATTCAATGTATACGCATAGTTTAAAAAGAATAAATTGTTCGTTTGGAAAAACAAAGCGCGCCTTAGTCCCGCGGTTTTACATATCCCGATTTATTTTCCATCCCCCGAGGCTACCGCTTTATGTTCCATCCCCCGCCATGGCGACCGTTGCGGTACAGACCATTAGTCATTTCTGGGGGCCGGAAATGTTTCCGTCCTCTTACACCCCTGGCTTACACCCCTGTCCCTTCTCAGTCCCTTTACGGTTTCTGCAAGGACGTATATTTAAAAACCTTCCCCGTTTCAGCATCATGTTTTTAATAGCGATGCTGCTAGATTAAGTTTAATATATTTTCGCTATTTTTGTATTGGATCGCATTTGTATGAGCAACAAAATTCTTTTGTGAATTCGGTATCAATGAATAACTTCGGACACACCTTAATAAGAATTAACTTTGAAGATTTTGACAAAAAATTTGACATATTCAATTTTTATTTTTTTTATCATTAATAGTTTTCAAAATATTATGAAACATGCTAAAAAAGAACAGAATAAGTTTTTTTAACTTTATTATATAATATTTCATTGATTTTATCTTTCAATAACTACACTTTAGAATTTTGATAATAAATAAGCATTCATAAGTCTAAAATATATTTACCCGTAATAACAAACTGTTCGGCAACCAAATTTTCAAAATTCTCTCCATCACCAAGATTTAAAAAAAAATTATAACTTAATATAATACCATTATATTAATGTAATATTATTTAATTTTGTATTACTCGTGGTTTTTTAAAAAAGGAACAATATTCTGTAGCAAAAAATAAATTAAGTGCAAATTATATGTATTAATTGGAAGATATTCATATAAAATCAATTTTTAAATATTAATTCTGGCGTCTCGGATTACTCAAAGATATTTGAGAATCTGTAAAAATAAAAAAGATGGCTTTGAAATAATGGAACGATAGATGTATTAATTTGAATAGTGTAACACATAAGTTCGAAAAATTTGTCGTCAATGCACTGTAGTTCTATAATTGAATCCAGATTGAATCCAAGTACGAATCCCGGTAGCAGCAACAATATTTTTCGATAAAATTGATTTTATATGTGTATCTTTCTAATTAATATATTTAAATAGTATTACAAACATCACAGACCGTCGGTTCTGAATAATTACAACTTCACAATTAGAATGTGTTATCCATAATAAAAAATAAATTTTTCTAATTTGTTTGATTTTTGACAGTTTAATATGTTAACAATTCATAACGTTTTTATTAGTAAAATAAGACGCACACGTGTAAACGAATATAGTCTTATGACTTCAAATAATATTTTAAGTTAGGGTTAACTAGTGCATTTTTATTGAAAAGTTTATCTTGTTTTCGGTTTATCTAAATTCTTTTATCTTATCTACTCTTATTTCAAGAGATTTATGTGAGATATTATTAAATAAATACAAATGAATTGACGCACGTGCGTCAAATTTTTATTCTAAAATATGTTTTTTTATTAAATTCCAATTCCCTTGTGTGTGTAGCGAAATTTGAAAGAAAACTGATACCGTACTAGGAGTGAAGTGTCAATTTTCTTTAAAATATACGAAATATGTAAATTCGTATCGTTTTAGTCGTGAAAATTTATATTTTTAATTGATTAAAAAGAAGCATATATTTCTATTGTCAGAAATTTGAAATTCTACTATAGATAGGTAATTCATAAGTCCCTGTGCACCCATCATTAATGTATTAAATACTTTTTTTTTATATTAAATATAATACAAAATTACACATATTCCATTCTTGCCTTACATATTCAATGTACTTTTATCTTCCGTACTCGTTACAACTCCAGATAGTATATTATTATTTTATCTGTAAGTCGCCTTTTCCGTAAATGTCATAGACCAGCACTCGCTACAGATCCCCTGTGTAGGAACAAGCGAAGGGGTGGTTTTTGAATGCGGTCTTCGGTCCCTGCGCTACACCGGAGGTTAATGGAGCGCCCTCAAATTTCCCTAAAGAGAGACCTTTCCGCGGCACAAAAGAATTTCTGGCAGGACAATTAGTTTTTGACCGCTGTCGATCAAGCGAATAAATTAAATATTGGGTCAAACGGAAACTAAGCGTACGTATAATATTGTTTCTTAACAAATTTATGATATTTTCTGTTTTACTTGTGCATTATATTATTTCAGAAGCCAGGTCTCCGTGGATACTAAGCCTTTTTGTCAAATGATTACACTAAAATGCTTTGAAAGGTTTAGAAACGCGTCCATCTAATATTAACTTTGTGGTTAAAATTCATATTTTTTATTCATTATCTTAAACTAATCAGCAAATTATAAACAGCCAGCTAAATTTAACTAAGAGTCCTATTCTAAAAATTTTTCCTAAAAATTTTTCGACTAAATTTGTATTAAGCAGCAATTTAAGTTAGGTACTAAATTTATTTTTTAAATATTTTTTTTTAAACCTTTAAAAAAATATATTCTGATGAAGAAACAATGCTATATATTTTTGGTTAGTTATGACATCCTGCAGAAGAAAATGGTATTTTTCGAAACCGGTAGATGTATTTTAACTCAATTCAAGTGGTTAATAAAACAAAGATAATAAATAAAAAGAATAAATTAGAAGTCATTCGATGACTTTCAGTTTAGGCATTTCTGAGACATAAAGAAATAGGGAGTAGTTTTTATAATATTATTTCTTCATTATTCATAACTGACTAGATTTAAACAAACTGTTAAATACAATAAATAATGAAACGATCTAACTGTATGGGTGGACCCGCCGCTTACCCAGGACCCTTTATAAGCAAAAACTCTTATACGGTCCTACTCATTTGCCGCCTGCTCATACATAGGTAGCTGTGCAACTTCGTCAAGACAAAGCCGTACAGCTGCCATTATCAAAATCCTCACAGTCCCTGAACTCTTTTTTATTCATAATTAAACAAACAATTACAAGGAAAGTATAACAGTGTAAGAAAACATTAAGCATGTGAATGTAGATAATAAATTCAGTCAAACAAAATAAGGCAATTAAGAATTATTACTGAATATATAAAAACAAAATCAAAATAAGCATGTATGCTACTTGAGTCGAGAAGCCGAGGGGAAAAAGTAATACGCCCCCGAAAAGACAAAAAGATACAGAAACAAAATTAAAATAAACTGACCAGTTATTTGAACACCACTGCCGGCAGATAACAGTCTAGAGATAAACCAAAGAGTTCAGAAACAATTCAAAAATATTTGTTACTTGAAACGATCTTACCCTAAAGTATTTTAATATTGATGGTTGCTTGGTCGACCACCTTACAGCCAATAATAGCCGCTGCCTAGCCACGGCCAGTGTTTCCTTAAATTCTATTTTAAATATTGAAAATACATTTTACTGTCAATCAGTGTAAGTTATCTACTATAGTAAGAGGTGAGCCACTAATTACCCAGGATGGTTATATGAGCTAATACTCCCATTTCGGTTCTTCTTATTCGCCGTTAGGTTATCATTTATTAATGCTAAAAGAAATTAATAAATGCCAACTTGATGGTGTAATGTTAATCATTATTAATATTATCTTTAGTCTAGTTATTAATAAAATGTGGAATCTTATCTAGGGGTCACTCTTGTAACTCAAATATTAAACAAATACAAGTTCTTCCTGTATACGGACTGTTACCGTTCCTTTTAATAAAATAAAATTACAACAACGATGCAAACACGAAACGAAAAAAACACAAGAAGTGTAACAAATCTGAATCTAACGATTCCCAAAATCACCAATAAGTATGGATCGAGGACAATAAAATTAGTTTTTTCTGCAATAAAAAATAAACTACCTGGGTTTTCACAAACAAAAGAGCACGCTTTCTCTCAATTTAGAAAAAATATTAAAAAATAGCTTATCGATAATAATCTGTCTTACATGTAAGAAAGATATGAATTGTTTAAAGGGTGACTGATTAATTGTTATGTTTTTGAATTTATTAAATGTAACAAATGGATATACCTGAAGACGTTAAACGTTCATTAAGACGTTTTGTGGGTCTAGTGTTAATTAAAAAATAAAAATAAACTGAATATAATTTAAAAAAAATAATATTACAATCGTCCATCTTGCGCAAGTGTCTTCCAATCATCTGTACCAGGCACCCGAGTATCCTTGGTCATCCTCGGTTCAATCGTAGAAGTTTTGTCTTTCCAAATACAACTGCAATGTAGCTCATTTACAAATCATCAAAATATACAGCCCTTAAAATAGTTTAATCTGCTTTATAAACAAAAATGATTAAACTAATCACACTTGTCAACTGTCAAACTGCTCTGTGATGCCGTCAATACGTTAAGATAGTGTCGGTTTGAAAGCTTGCAAGGGAGCCGTGGACGCGGGTGTGACACCTGTCTCGATCTTCGAAATGTCAAGGAGCGATGTTGGAATTACCTTCAGATCAAAATAACAACTGCTGAATACAGAAACGCTGAGATTTATCTTTTATTTACGCAACAGTACTTACCGAGATTTATCTCAACAAGATTTTTGTGTCAATTCTTTTGCATGCACTATCCTATTTGCAGCGGCGTGCAGTCAGTGCTTTGAAATATGTTGTACTTAACAAAATTTCTGAGAAATAAAATATACATCGCATAACATCATTATGATTTTATTCAAATTTTAATGTATTATATTCTCCCAGATACATATTTATTTTCGCTTTATTTTCCAGAAAATACATTTACGTATGGCGTATTTTAATATACCTACTGATTGCACGCGCCTGCTTATTTCTACATATTATATATATGATCTAATATGTAACACTTATTATTTAAAAAAGTCTACGTGCAAATTTTTAGTATGCAGACAAAACACATTTATATATATATATATATATATATATATATATAAATGAATAGTTTTTTGTTTACCCTGTATGCATTCCTATACCGTTCATCCGATTGCGATGAAACTTTGGTGAGTTGTTGTGCATACACCCGCGAAGGTTTCTGAATTAGTAAAACCATTTTACAATAGGTGGCACGCGAGTCATTTCAACACATGTGTGTATTTCATATAGTTTATTGCCATGGAACTTTGGTGAGTTGCTGTGCGCACGCCCGCGAAGGTATTTGAATTAGTACAACTATTTTATAATGAGAAAGTTCGCCGAAGAAAGCGATCTACGCACCACGGCTATTAATTTCATGGCAAACCATATGTCGTGATATTTGAAATTCGAACACGTTGATTGGCTATTTTTAGGATTCTATGTGGCGAATTTTCCAAGAATTATCGCTTTTTCTAGCGACTTCTCTCAATTTAACTAATGTGTGTATTTCATATAGTTTAGCGATAGTTTGCGTGTATTCGGTGTGAACTGTAGGCACCTTAGATACGTCATGTTTACTGAGATGTTAAAAACAACAATCCAAAATAAACAATATGCGTCCAGTCGCGGATTGGTTGAACAAGTTATTTGTGATCTTTGATTGATTTTGCATTCAGTCGCGGATTGGTTAAACGAGCTATTTGTCATATGTTCTATTTGTCATATGTCAAATACTAGATAAATATTAGATACTTCATAATTAATTGTAATCAACTACTCTCTACGATTACCAAATGCGAACTGATAACTTTTTGCCAAACCAAAATAGCGGGTGAACATAATGTGCACCCTGCACTACAGCAATCGTAAATTATTTTTAGTATTACTGTTTACAATATTTAAATATCCAAGTACAAAACTCAATCAATTCGTCAATCGAATTAGCTTACAGTCAATTTAAATTAACTTATCTTTAGCTACAAACAAAATTTAATCAATCAAGTAAATTAATTAAAAGGATAGCTTTATAGCACGTACAAAAATATACCAAATCAAAATTTTAAAATCTCAGTATAACAAAACATTCTTAGTTATGCCATTTTTTTAAATAATTTTTATCTTCCACGTGGTAATCTAAGATTCAAATTAGGTGGGAGCTGTGACGCCATCTATAAATTTCCCCCAAACTAAACCGTAATTTAACATAATATTATTTATTGTCTTGAATATCTTCGTTACTAATTTAAACTACAGTCTAGCGTTCCTCCTTGCACCCTCCCTTCTCCCTCCGCCCCATTCGCTACCGAGATAAATTCTAGACTTAAGACCCTCCCACCAAATTTGAAGCGGGAAAATTAAAACCACTTTAAAATTTTGAAAACGATTTATTTATTATAGCCCTATGGGTTCCGACTAAATGAAACACGTAAATAATTTTTGAAGTACCTGATAGTTAAATATACTTAGACTTATAAATTATAACAATGTACGTAAAATTAGTTGGGCAGCCTTTTTAGAACATCTGTTATAAATTGTTTACAAAGCACTCAAGCTATAATTTTTTTACAGGTGGGCAGTGGCATTAATATTATATTTTTGTAAATTTTAAGTGGTACTTGGATTTAATTTACATAGTACTTACCCGCTGGATTTGATTCTCCGCTGTAAAATAATTTTCCTATCTGGTAACACATAATATGTACTTAATAAAATAAACAACTATTTAAAAACTTATAAGCGAATATTCGAACGTCTATAAAATTTAATCTCATTAAACTAAACCTTCAAAGATATTATTATTAGTGGTCAATCTTGTTCCTAGTTATTTTATCAAAATTATTTTTTTATTTTCACTCATTAAATAATTTTGATATTTTTATACAAAAATTATGTAGCTTTGTAGAATTCACATATTTTTTTAACCGAATATATATATATATATATATATATTTTTTTTTTTTTTAAATCAAATCTGTAGATCATACGTCATTGTTCTAAAGAGTTGTTTTAAACTCATATTCTTCTCTTCGTCATGTTTTTGTTGATTGGTACTAATTTTATAATTATTAATGATTTTTTAAGATATTCAGATGATGTATTGTACACTCCATCGTTTCTAAGTATTTTCGATAACACTGGTATGTATCAATATGCATTATACTTATTTTTTATCTATACACCGACGAACATTTAAACACAATCAATTTAACTCAAACCTGAAAATACAACAATTTTTTGGTGAATCGATGAATCACGTAACATAAATATATTTTGGGTATACAGTGTTTTTATTTACCAAGGCAAGAGCAATATTATTTCATTGCTGTAGTTATTTATATAATTGACTTAATACTATCTTGTATTGTATTAGTCGACGGCTAAAAAAAATATGTGTCAAGTTTGAAATAGCGAACATGTTTTGTTGTTTGAGTATAACCAAGAAGTTAAGACATTACAAAGGCTTTGGAAGTTAGTTTATATCTACATTATTACTGTATCAGATTTTCATCGTTTCGGCTTTCCATTCAACTATCGTCGAGGAATCTTCTTAAATATCGAAGATGCTCTACAAAATAAGCTTGACGTGTTCTTCCACCTTCAAAACACTGTATTTCTTCAGGCGTGAAACTGATGATGACTGAACGTTGGGAGTCGATCGCAAGCAATCCGGGAGTATTATTATTGAATAATTTATATATTTTGTCAATTTAAATAAAATTTTATAATATAATAAAAACCCTACAAACTTAAACAATAACCCAATAATTTTTAGTAATCATTTTTAAATCTCTATTGTAAAAATGATAACGAAGTCTATCCGCTTACCTACTCCAGAAAGTTCATAAATTCTTCATATATATACAGCATGACAGGCTCCCGAGGGTTGCACTTCCACCCCTGTTGCGACCCTATTGTTTCGGATGATCCTCGAAACAATATCTCACATCTCAGTGGTTTACGGAAACTCTCGGGGTTGAAAAGAAAATAGGAGATCCTTTATATGAGGGATGGAATATATAATGGTCTGCCCGAAAGCTTTATGACAGTCCCGGTTACAGCATTGGTCTTGTTACGATCCCCAAAGCACCATAGTAGAACTGTACATCATCAACTATTATTATATAATACTCTTACGTTATGCTCGTATTTGTAAAGTAGCATGTTTTTTCAATTTTAATTAATAAATTATGTATCTCTGGGGTATGTACATTTGTATTTATATATATATTGACATACATATTTTTGTTCTAACAGAGGAGGATACATAATAAACATAAGACATTCTCATAGTTAATTGTGTGGGATGGAGTAGACTTCACCTCTGATATATACAGCGTTGTCCTGACTACTTTGCTAGACTGAAGTCTGTGATAAAGTAGCCAGTTTTTTTTTCATGCTGTTGTGGTATTTATCGACAGGAATAAAAAAATAATTACAAATATGTATAAAAAAGTAAAAATATATGTAGTGGGAGTGTTGTAGGACTAGTGAATTATTAGTGAAGGTATTGTATAAATTATATTAGAATGTTAGATATCCGTGCTTCTGATTCATCTCTACCTGATCGAATCATATATTGGATTCATATTTGTGTAATCTTATTGTAATTGTACGATTTCCAGTCGGTACTGAGTGTATTGTATAGTTTCGGAGCTGTATCAGCTGTACATATTTGTAAAAAGTTTTTAAAAAGTGACACAACATATTTATTGCCAATCATTTTTCATGAGCGATAGTCATAATGAATTTACAATACGTTTAAAAATCAACCACTAATAGTAAGGTTCACCTAACAAAATACCGTACTATTGGAGAACTATTAATCAAAATATACATCCTTGTATACTATTGTCTAACGTTTCTAAAGAAACTTGATATTTGAAAAGGCTTGCTGTAAACGACGAGATAGTGGTCAACAAATTTTTCATTTTCATTGTTCCAATTATTTATTTTCCTAAAATTAATATAAATTAATAAGTAATAAAGTTTTTCCATTTGCCTTATATACTATTATTATATACCATTATTTTTATCCATTATCCATAATTATATACTCTTTTTTATATCGACATAGCTATTTAAAAGGCTAATTATTTTATCTTGTATTTATCTTCATGAACCAGTTTTTATACATGGTCAGCTATTTGTTTCGCATTCAAATTTTTGATATTTTAGTATAGACAACGTAAGAAAGCATACTGATGATTTGGCATTTACGTACATTAGTAGTTGTAGGATGTTGGAAAATGTTGATTTAACAAATATTTAATAAAATAATAATAATTAGTTTATCCCAGCGTAATCGAGTTGTGTGTACAAGATCCGATCCGTCATGTTAATTACATTATATACAAAGTAACACATGTTCAACAGAAGATACAAAGCAATAAGAGAATATGGGTATAAATAAGTTTTTACACATATTTCAATATCCGTCTAATTCAAATTAGTTTACGGCTATTATCATATGCATATGACATTGGAAAATAAAAAATCACTATTTTGCAGTCGATACCAATCTTTAATTAGCATCCAAACGCTTGAAGTACAGAGTTGATGCTATACTAGACAGTAAGAAAAATCACATATCGGTCGTACAAATAAATATTTTGGAATGAAGCTCATTTATAACAACATAGTATAATTAATAGCGATATATATTATATTTTTTGCATTATTATTGATGATTCAACTAGTTTTACCATTAATTCATGGCTGTTTTATACAGAAAATAACTTTTCGTTATTGAAGATAAAGTTATCTTTAAAAATTGTAGAACAAATTTCAGTTTTGAAGTCGTAGGTTGAAGTTTATCAAATTTCTGTTGGCCAAAAGTTTTCCAATAATTTTATTAGAAAACATTAAATTTTATGTCTCATAAAAAATAATTAAATTATATTCTAAAAACACGTTAAATGTATTAATTAGAAAGATATATATATAAAATCTATTTTATCGAAAAATATTCTCGTTGTTACCGGGATTCGAACCTGAATCTCTTCCAATCCGGTGAACGTGCATTTCTAAATAATACATTTAACGCATATTTAAAATATCACAGACTTATGTTCTGAATAATTTATTAAAAATAAAGTCTTCTATCGGTTTACTCAAAGGTTTTTGAGATTACGTAAAAACAAAGTTGATAACTTTCAAATAATGGAACGATAGATGTATTCATTTGAAAACGTGTAACATATAGGTTCAAAAATTTGTCGTCAATTCACTGTGTTGGTATAACATAATCGGATAATGCACGTTCTCCGGATTGAAAGAGATCCGGTAGAAATAACAATATTTTTCGATAAAATTAATTTTATATGTATATCTTTATAATTAATACATTTAATTTGTATTTAAAATATCACATACCTGTGTTCCGAATAATTACAACTCCACAATAAGAATGTGTTCTCCTTAATAAATTGTATTAGATATAGTTTTTTTAAATTACTTAAGAGCTTAGACTGGTCTTTTCTTTCTCTGATTTTTTTAAAAGAATAAATTGATTTAAAATTCATGTGATGGTGGAATTTAATTCAAACATCATATATTCACACAAGGAAAATGATCGGACCGCGCGGATAGCAAAGTTTGCAGAAAATATCCGGTGGAGCATAGAAGGAGCACAGTAGGAGTTTAGAAGTTCAACTATGCTGTTTCTTAGTTAGACTGTCGGAAACAAGCGGGTCAGAGCTCCGGAAAGTTAGCCGTATTATTATACTTCTGGTTAAAGTGAGAACCTGCTTTAAACTATGGACGCGTGTACATACATACATACACACATACATACGTAGGTACCCGTCTAGTTACTTATGTGTGAACTCACATTATTTGAAGATGGGAAACGGATAGTTTGTGTTCCAGAAATGTGCTGTTCAATTTGAATATTAAGTAAACAATTTACATTGTTATTTTATTCGGGAATTTCTAATTTGATTGTATCTTTGCTAACCTTTTTCTTAATTAAATTAAGAGTGATTTTTCAAAAACTCTTGAACCAATATTATTTTTTATAAAAACTTACTTTTCTACATTAAATGAAATTATTATTTATTGTGTTTACTTAATCATTTAGATTTTAAATTAATTTGAATGAAATTCGTTCAAATATACTTTCGTTAAAAAGCCGCCCGTAGGGCCTAGCAGCCTTTCTACTAGTTAATATTATTGTTAAACTTTTAAAATTAACAATATTAACTTTGGGTTTTCAAAATTTTCTAATCATTTGATAGAAAATGGTCATGGTTTTGATAAAAAATTGGGATTGTCAATTATGCATATAAACGGTGTTGGTCACAAATTAAATAATTTGGAATCGTTGGAGATAAATAAAGCATGTAAAACTAATCAAAAAATTATAAAAAACCAACTAAATTTAACTACGAGTCCCATTATAAAATTTTTTCCTAAAAATTATTCGACTAAATTTGTATTAAGTAACAATTTGAGTTAGGCACTAAATTAATTTTTTTAAATAATTGTTATTTTTTTAAAAATAGATTCTGGTAAAGAAACAATAATATATGTTTTTAGTTAGTTATGACATCCTGAAGAAGAAAATGGTATTTTTCGAAACCGGTAGATGTATTTAAACTCAATTAAGTGGTTAATAAAACAAAGATAATTAATATTATTATTCTTTTAAATGGTGGTTATACGTACTATAAGCAAATATACAATTTAAATTTTAAAAAAATGAAAATCATTTCATTCTAAGCTTACTGCTAGGCCAAGTTTAGATGACATTTAGGGTAATAATACTTAAAAATCGTATAATACATATATGGCATTTCAATAGATTATTTTAATTCTAAATACAAATTAAATGTATTAATTAGAAAGATATACATATAAAATCAATTTTATCGAAAAATATTGTTGTTGCTACCGGGATTCGAACACAGATCTCTTCCAATCCGAGGAACGTGCATTATCGAATTATGCTATACCAACACAGTGGATTGACGACAAATGTTCGAACCTATATGTTATTTAATAGCCATTTAGCATAAATTTAATAAAAATGTATTGTTAATTCTGGCGCTCCTATCGGTTTACTCAAAAGTATTTGAGATTCCGTAAAAACAAAGTAGATGGCTTTCAAATAATGGAACGTTAGTTGTATTAATTTGAAAAGTGTAACTTGTCGTCAATCCACTGTGTTTTTATGGCATAATCGGATAATGCACGTTCCCGGATTTGAAGAGATCCAGGTTCAAATCCCGGTAGCAACAACAATTTTTTTCGATAAAATTAAAATTTTATATGTATATATTTCTAATTAATACATTTAATTAGCATTTAAAATATCACAGATCTATGTTTTGAATAGTTACAACTTCACAATAAGAATGTGTTCTAAATAATATATAAATTCTGCCTCAGAAGCGAACATCAACGGTGAAATTTCATATCTGAAAAAGTCCATATCTGTGAATATCAATCTCCCAATTGAAAGTATTTCTCTCTGGTGGCGATTGAATTACTAAAAGTACCCCTCTCGAACAAGGTCTCAGTTTAAAATTCTATAAACTTCCATATTTATTTTATGTTACGTCACGGGGTGTGTTATCTGAAAGCTTTACGTCAGTCCTGAAGTGGATGTTTTACATCTTCGCCATTGTTCAGAATATTAAATGTCGTCCCATAACCAAAAGGAATATACATTGTCTTTTTGTTACAACACAATGGATTTTATCTCTAGGGTTTTTCTCTGGACATTGTCATTTTACGTTGAATAAATATTTTTCGAAAAATATTTTTACCGCTGGCCAGTTTTATTATATTAAGGTCCCCTACCGCATAAAGCGCGGTGATATGGGAAGGGCTTCATAATGTAAAAAAACAAAGTATTATAATGAAATTTATTCGTGGAATTTAAATTTAAGAATTATTATTTTTTAAATTTATTTATTAGTGAGAAAATAATTATAAATATGAACATATAATGGGGTGTCCAACGGAAAGTTTTCAAGTTTAATATTAAATAAATAAACTACAATGTTATTTCCATTTTTATTTATTAAAAATGTAGTTTAACGATATAGATTTTACATTTTAAAAATAATTTCGTCTAAATGCAGTCCATTTCTCTTAAGACACTCTTACAATCGGACTCTTAAATTTGCGAACACGCGACAGCAAAGCGTTGGTTCAATGGTAGCAACTTTACGATGGATATTTTCTTGTAGGGCCTGAATTGTTCGAAGATTGTTGCTATAAACTCCCACAAAAAAAGTCGCACGGTTTACTGAGGTGACCAGGGTATGTCTCCGTACTTGCTGATTAATTTATTAGCAAAAATTCCTCTCAGCTTCTCCATTTAAACTCTAGCTATATGTGGAGTGGCCCCGTCTTGATAAAATTGTATTCTGTTGTTGAAACCGAGAAACAGCTGCAGTTGCGGTACCAAAAACTCGTCGATCATTCGGTAATACACGTCAGCAATGACTGTCTCTCGCCGGTTAATAAAATAAAGGCCAATTATTGAAGAAATATTTGTATGTAAATTAGATTTAGTTTTTTTTATATTATATTGAAATGTTATATTAAAAATGTACTGTTATATTTTTTTCTTATGTAAAATCCCACACGTGCGTTAATGGAAATAAATTAAAATAAAATTAATTTCTCTGCGGACCGGCGAAATTTTCTCTCGGGCCACCACTTAAGCGGCCGCTGCTCCATAGCACTGTACTGAATGTAAACTTGTATACTAAGAAATAAGGATAGAAATGGGTTGGAATATTTTCGAGATGTGATGCTGGAGACGAATGATATCCTGTAGATCGCAAGGCGCACAAATGTGAATTAAGTTTTATAGTAAGACTTTCGACAACATGCAGGAAAATAATTCTTACGTACTTTGAACATGTTGCCAGAAGAAACGATGAGACTCTCGACAAGCTCGTAATCACAGGGACAGTGAATGGTGACCCACCGCTTACCCAGGACTGTTTTATGAGTAATGGTCCCATATCGGCCGTTCACATTCATAACAGGCGGCACTCCAGGTAGTTAATTGTCTCGATCGGTCGAGATAATCCGCGGAGGCCGGTCCAAGAACATATAACATGATATCGGAGATCAACCAACCAACAGCGGAGGTTCAAGGCAACCATCAGTCGAGGATAATGGTGATCTTTCTTACTATATGAATGGTCATATTATCAATATAAAGCCCGAGGACAATACAAGCTATCGAAGGAATTCACGATGTACACCACGTATCAATTTATACCTAGTATCTATGTGGGATGAGTAACGAGGAGCGAAAGATCTCCATCTCGTTGCCGGCCTTACTTCTACATCTCGCTAGACAGAAGTCTTCATGCGCACTCACACACACACACACACACCCATTTGACCCGAACGCGCGTGCGCCTGTCACTCGGTCAAGCGACCACAAATATTACATTTTCACTAATATCCAACGTTATTTTCTATTAATTATCGATGTCTATTAATTAAACTAATAAACAATCTCATAAAAAAATGTCGCCAAAATTTCAATTTCATTTTGGGCGGTCTCCGCTAAATGACACTAGTGGTTTAGCGTAATAATATTATTGACGCAAAATCAGCCGCCTTCTTTTACATTCTCCAGAATTACGTAGTAAAAATTAAAGGGGGTGCCTACTCGTAGAAAATGAGTGCCGTATTTATGTTGATGCCGTTAACAGTCATTTTAAGGTCAGCCATAACATTTTACACCCGAGAGCAGGTGTCGTAAAATTAAAAATTTATATTTTTAGGTTCCTTCATAAAAATCTCAACACTCTTTCTGGATAGTAAAAAGAAAAGTACATTAAAACGCTGAGATTTAAACCGACGTTTACACCACGTTAGAAAGTTGTCTGAAATAATAAAGATAAAATAATATTTATGCGTCGGTCGTTCCGTAAAGTTTTTATATGTATTCAACATCGAGCAATGTCGGCGATGTAAATCCTGAACAACGTTCGGAAAGTGTTATCTTTCTGGGGGAAAAAATACAATCTATTCTTTTAATTACTAATTACTTTCTGCTTATTACCTCTTTAGTGCCAAATAAATACTAGAATAAATGTCGACGCCCTAAACGGTGCTCACTCGATTGTACCCTTTTTGGGTGACATCTATTGTTGCCTAGAAATATAAATGAGAACCGTTGATAGTGTATTTTTTACCGTCAGAGTAATAAATCCAGTTATTATTAATAATAACCGCATAATTCGGTCAAAACTCTTAATTTTTTGTGAAATTTCATTTAGTAACAAATATGCATCTACTTTTAAAATTATCAATATTAAATTTGTGGTTAAAATTCATATTTTTTATTTATTATCTTTGTTTTATTAACCACTTGAATTGAGTTTAAATACATCTATCAGTTTCAAAAAATACCATTTTCTTCTTCAGGATGTCATAACTAACATATAGTTACAAGAAAATTGTATTTTTCGAAACCGGTAGATGTATTTAAACTCAATTCAAGTAGTTAATAAAACAAAGATAATAAATAAAAAATATGCATCTACTTTGTCTTAAAGAAAGACATTAATACAAATTAAATTAATCACCTAGAAAGATATGATAGATATAAATAACAACATATATATATATTAAATAGCGATGCGTACACGAAATATGTCAATATGCTTACCATTTTCAAACTAAGCTAAAAAATGTTGTGGTATAAAAATAGGACTAAGTTGGTATCTTCCGAGAACGAGGCTCGAATCCCCAACCACCAGATCACTAGGCGAGAATCGTAATTACTAAACCACAAGCACGTCAAAATAAAAAAAAAACGTATTTACTGTTACTGTACTGAATGTAATTAACAACTGGTGGTGATACTCAGATATCGATAATATATACAAATGAGCAATACTTAATGATTTATTATTTAACTTACTAATCATCTTAATTATCGTTAATTGCAATTATTAGAGGATTATTTATCACTTTACTTACCGGTTATTATTAATACGTTTATCAAAATTAAAATAATTCTCGCCGGTGTACGCACGTCTTTATTTTTAATAAAGTATACCATATATATGTACGCAAATCTGTAATAAGATAATTATATTGTCTTGGTCATTTTCACGTGACTGAATCTAAAAAAATATCATTGCATGGACGTTCCGTTCTTCAAATGCATCAACTAAGCTAATTAACTTGTTAATTTAATACTATTATGTTTAGTTGTATACTACTAGAACTATACAAGTGGGCCATTACAGCAGAATTTTACAGAAATTATTACTTCGCAGAAGTCAAAGTGTTGGACCAGAATCATGAGCATGGATACAGTTTTTAGTCCAATATATTTAGATGAAATTTAACTGATAACCGCGAGTGGATCTTAGTTTCTTCCAAGAATGTCTGCCATTTCTCCCTGTGTTACGTCAGTATCCTCTACTTGTCTACACCAGTCGCCCAAGTAAACCAATAAAAGATGAAAATTGTGCGACATTAGCAAATTGTTTACACCCTAGTTTTAGATTATGCCTCCGATCCAGATGAAAATAATATCCTGCTGGAATATTATCCGCATTTAAAACAAAAGTAACAGGAACCAACAGTATTTCGTATTTTTTTATTTATTCATTAAAAATTATGTCCTTCAAACGTTAAGATTTTAACGCAGTTTAAAAGTGCAAAGCATCGATGATCCTTATATTTAAGGTGGTATAAACTGCAGGCATAATAGGGCCAACATTTTCAGAGAAATATAGTAAGCGTGGCGGCATCCTGGGGTGAGAGATTCACGATATGAGGCGGCCGCGGTATCGGTTCATCCTCTTCCTCGACCATTCGCTCCAGCGATAGCAGCCAGGCTGTTCCCACCGTTATTAACCGTAATAAACCTTATAATAAACGTTATGCCGAGGACCTCAATGGAATTATTCTCACAAATCCGATATAACAAGATGAACCAAGATATGTCCATGCTCCCGGTATATAGTAAAAAGAAAGTATACAAAACGTATAATACATAAGTATATATTAGACATACAATGCTCTAGGTTTATTTTAGCGTTCCAGATGATCCTATAAAACGGTATCATCAGTTAAAAAAGGTTTTTATCTCGGAGCAGCGAAAATAAAAATGAACTATTTTTAAAATTTTATAACGGATTTATGATCTTAATTTTTTTATAATTACTTAATATACATACTTTTGAACAAAATTGACACGTGTTATTTATTACGTAGGAATGACAAAAATTATATTGATTGGATATTTTGGTGTATTTCTGATAAATCTAATTAATTTTATGTACACCTACATGCATAATAAATATTTTACTCAAAATTTTAAGCAATAAAGTATAAGTTTACTTATAAGTATCCATAATATTCTATTTAATTCGAACATAATTTCTAGTTTATGAATAGAAATATTATCTTTCTAATTGAATAATTTAATTTATGTTACAAATACCGCAATTGCTCTGAACTGTTCTGAAATTGCAATTTCACATGCGAATACTATAAATCAGATAATATATTACATTATTTTGGAAGTATTGTAATTATATATATGTTTATAAAATATATAAAACAAAATAAATAAGTTAATCTTAAATAATTATTATCGCAATACGTTTTTGTAAACGTACGAAGACCATTTTTTTTTTTTTTTTTAAAGATGCGTTTTGTTGTAAACGTATAACAATTTATTGTAACTTAAATTAAGTACGTATTAAACTACTTTTCAAAACGATCCCTGATGACGAGCAAGCAATTTTGAGATCGGAACACGAGCTTTTTGAGACCCCTCGTTGAAGAAGCTTGACGTCTGTTCCTTGAATCAGTTGTTGACAGTTTCGTGGGGAGCGTCATCTATTTGCATACGTTTGGTCCCCAAATATTAATTTAATTTCGGTAAAAGGATGAAATTCCTATGGCGCTAGGTCCGGACTGTATGGAGAATGGTCTAATAGCTCGCATCTAAACTTCTGCAACTTTTGTCCTGTAATTCGAGCAACACGAGCATTTAAAAAACGAACCACTGATCGTATTTCGCGAGAGTCATGGTAGACATGGTTAATGAAATATCACTAAGATATTACGCCTACAGCACCAAGAAACTCGGTACTGATAAAATAAATACAAACGGTGATACATTTCTGATAATGTTTCAGTTCAAAACGCCTGCTTACATTATTAATACATCCAAACAATTCTTACTGTAAAAATGGCCTACGTACATGCTTATATCAAATAATATTAAAAAATAAATTAAGTAGGTTTAAATTTATTTTCAAAAAAGTTATGAATATCAATTTCTCACAACTAATCACAAATATAATAACTTCTTTATGGTCATATGCTATATAAATAATATGTTGAAACACTTTGTTTAAGCTACTATTTATTTTAAATATGAATTAAATATATTGATTAGAAAGATATACATATAAAATCAATTTTATCAATATTGTTGTTACGCCACCGGGATTCGAACCTGGATATCTTTCCTAACCGGGTAAGGTGCATTATCCAACTATGCTACAGCGACAATATTTTTAGCGACAAATTTTCGAACCTATATGTTACCTTTTTGATATTAATACATTTAATCGTTCCATTATTTGAAAGGGCCATCTACCTTATTTTAAAAGAATCTCAAATACCTTTGAGTAATCTGATAGCAGACGCCAGAATTATCAATTCATTTGTTTTAAATTTTGGACACATTGATACAACTTTATTATTGGAAGAAAACCTTCTTATTATGAAGTTGTAATTATATTATTATTACAACTTCACAATAAGATTGTGTTCTTTTAACACTAATTATTGATAAATCAACGTGTTTCGATGCCTATAGTATCTTTTTCAGAAAACATTATGCACTAAAATTAAAAATGCAAGCATAGATAAAAAAAAAATTATGAAAGTATAAGTGGTTGGTAACTAAGTAGGCACTCTCCTACAGCAGTTGTTGATATTAATTACGTATAATAATTAAATACTACGTCATAGGTCTACATAAATTAAAATACAAAATTAGTTATCCCATAAACACGCAGATCACTTACGATAACTCAAAATCCCTATTTTTATTAAGGCATCAAATTTTTTAACAATCTCCTCAATCTTTCTTAACAATAAAAAATTGTAAAATTGTAATTTCAGAACACAGTTCTGAAAATGAAATAAATATAATCAATTCAAAAAAATATATCAATCGAAAAAATACTTGGTTACCACCGTAGAATGATCCTGGAACATTTCCTATCCGGGAAAATGCGTTATCATTTCGCCACGTTAACCATTTATACTTCCGACAAATTTGAAACTATTTATAAATGATACATCTATTATTACATTTTTAAAAGTAAAACTTCACGTTTATTTATTGTTCAAACATCAGTTTCTTGACCGTTGATGTTCCGTTCGTCCGTTAGGTCAGTTTGTATCAAACCGTGAATAATGTCGTATAACGTCATGACGTTAATGTCAAATTTATCAGATTAAATATTCTTGACATATGTGAGCACGCGACTCACTAATAAATCAAACGTCGTATTTATGATTTTGAGTTTTATTTCGTCGTACCAATCTCAAGCAGGGATTTCATAATTTATATCGAGATCAAAATTTCAATGAATACGGTACTGAAGTCTATCTCAACTCAATATTGGAGACTTAGCATGTTTCATTCCGTAGATACGATTAGGATCCGAATCCATTATATTCTTTATCAAAGCGTCACAATTACTATTTCTGTTGTGTTTTTTTGTTTTCTCTACCGGTATTTTTTAATACACGTGCTGCGAGGTAATTGTTTAATTAGTATACATCGATCATGTACCTAGAATATACAAGATTGACGTCAGGCGCGTGAGAAATAATCTTTTTTCATATACTCAGAATTATTTTTCGACTTCTGTATTTCTCACTTCTTACAGACCGGGTAATTTCAAGACTCGGATTAACCGCCCCTTTCCAGTTCCCTCTTTCCTCACATAATACTTACCCCACGGGTGATATGGACCCCGCCCTAGAGCCCTAGAGCCTTTGTGTAGGCTAATAAAAAAAAGTATTTAACCAACTCGTTGGAAATGTATATCGACGCTGGATTTTAAATTGCTGTAAGATACGAAGGTCTTTATTAGCAGGAGAGAATTTTTTTTTTAATTTAAAAAAATATTATTAATATTATAATGATCTCCTTACAGGACTATCGGTATTCTTGTCTGGTGTATGTTGTTGGTTATTGTAGCAATAAAAACAGTTGTTTACAACAATTCACAATTTATTGAAACAAGAAATATACAACGAATCTTTACATGTACATTTAATTAAATATTTAGTCTGGGAGGCTGTTTGTCACACCTTTTTAACCGTTCGTGCACCTTTTTAACCCCACCGTGCACCCTGTGTACAGTAACCCGATCGGTCTTCGCACACTCACTTTCTTACGCGGCATAATTGACCAACGCGTTCGCCCACACATATATAATTGACAAACGTAAATAATAATAATAATAATAACGTAATAATATTACAATTACAATTATTGGTTCTATGGGGAAGGCGATTGAAATTCACCACCATCCCCAGTTCACACGGGAGACATCTGTATTCAGAGTCAGGGTCAATCTGGCTCGATCGCTCGCCGACGACACGACTGAAACCGAACGCCGTCGGCTCGCTCCTATCACTCTTCATATTTTACGCTCCGCTATTTCCTGCACTCTTCTTTTTTCCTATCCCTGACTATAATAAATTACTCTATACCATCCATGCGTTTCATTCCTACCACCAAAAGCCTCATAAAATTGGCGACCCCGACGTTATCACCATTCTCACCACCGATACACCTCCCTAAGAGGTTAGCATTGCCGTAGAAATCAAGAACAGAATTCGAAGTGCATGCTGTATACTTGGCAAACTACTATCACGTGCATTTTATGACCAGGTACTGCTCAAAAGCACGAAAATCTATCGTGCTATAGTATTTCTCACACTAATATATGGATGCGAATCATGGGTGTAATGCAGCCGCAACCACAAGTCCCTCGAGAAGTGTCACAACAGATGCTTTAGAAGATCTTAGACATAAAATAGGAAGAACGCAGAATAAACTTGAGTGTCATGGGAGAGGCTAATATCCCTATTGTCGAAACTACCTTCCTAAAGCACCAACTAAAATGGTCAAGTTACCATGTGTGCGTGTAGATGGCATACAGTTTCCCAAACAAGTAACGTTTGCGCAACTATCACACGGCAAAAGAAGATAGGGTGGAGCAAAGAAAATATTTAAAGACACCCTTAAGGTGAATCTATGTAGATGTGGCACAATCCCTAAACACTAGAAAACCGCGGCCCAGGACCGAGAATAATGGCGACAAAAAGTACATTGTGCAGGAGAAACTTGCGAGCAGAAGAGGGCTGACACAATTACCGAAAAAATTAGAAAAGGGAAAGAAAAGAAGGAAGATCCGTCACTCAGAACCCCTTTGACTAGCAGATGCACGTGCACAATATGTGGGAGGGTTGTGCGATTCGAGAATTGAACTCCTCAACCATACTCAGACTAACAATCGTTAACCATGGCAGACGTCATCCTCGTAACGAGGAACCGCCCAAAAAGAAAAAGACACCCGCCTAAAGTTCTATAACCTCTGGGGAGTTTTGACTTCTTCGAGAATTTTCTTTCGTTGATCTCTATTACAAGCTGTTTCTCTACAGTCTTGGATTTCTAATATTGTCACTTTGGCCTTCTCATGCTTTTACTATATTTGGTCAACTGGTCGAAACTGAACCATTTTTGGAATATTTACTTAACTTATACATAATTTTGTGAAGCAATTTACAACTTAACGTAAACCTTTATATTACGTTATTTAAGTCATTGAAGGAAACCCCGAAGGGATCCACCCAATACCGGAACCGTTATGGGAATTGTATTCGACCCAGCAAAGCAACTCTTGCATTTAATTATCATATACTTCTATATGTAAATTAGGAAATTATAATAAAATTGTACAATATACAATATTAGAGTAAAAAGTATTACCAATTAGTTACAATAGAGTCATAAAACAGTTTAGTGAGTACAACTAACGCAGTGCAACGTTCCTTTAAAAAATGTGTGTAGCCTTCTATAAGACGTTGTTCACAAAAAAAGATCTTATAACCATGATTACTTCCGTTGTCCTTTCAATCGGAACGAGACAGGGATATCAATTGGTCATTTACTGATGTAGGTTGACTCCGGTATCAGGTGATATCGTACCGAAGCCCTACTTTTACAATATTCATAATATAACACGTGTGGTATCAATTGAAGGTGAGCCTCATTTTTCGATTTCAAAGCCAGCCAGAAAGAAGGTATGCAAGTCATGTACTCTCAAAGGGGGGGGGTAAATGTCGTATTTATGTGTTTAAGTCACGTAGTCCGGCAAAAATTCACCCTGTCTAGGTTAAGACATTAGTAAAATCTTTTTGGATTACATAATTTGGCACTACGTATTATCCAAGTTTAAGGCCATCTGCATAATCGTTATCTAAATATTTATTATTATTTAAATTTATTATTATTTAATTATTTAAACGTTATTAAATATTTATCTAAATCTTTTCTTACATATTTTTTTATCTTCCTTTCATCTCATTTTTGGGTGACCTAGAGGGCACATTCTGGCCATTTTTAAAAAAAAATATTTTTATTGAGGGATTTTGACAGTGTAAACAAACATGTATAACAAACATAATAACTATTTAACATGTGATACTAATAATGAAAATCCACAAAAATATTTAGATACATAGGTGTGTTTAGATGCAGAAAATAAATGAAAAGAGAAAAAGAGGGAGAAAGGGTGGGGAGGTTGCAACTATCGTTGCGGTAAAGGGAGAGCAAGATGTATTTATAGGTAAAATGATGGGCCAAAATTGAGATTGTGGTGGTTCATAAGAAGAACCTTTTGAAAGTAGTAAGGCTAATCTTGAAAAAGACAATTTCTGTAAATTTATCATTATGGTGTTTGCATGACCGGTGAATGAATGAATTTTGTATGTAAGATGTTCTGCTTCTGGGAATGTGGAAGAGTGCGGATTCCCGGGTCGATCTAAATGGTACGTGGAGAGATATTAATTCTAATTGACTGGGACAGTCAATATGGCCTTGCTGTAGTTTGAAGAGAATTATTTGGTCAGCACGTGTTCTTCGATGTTCTAGGATTTTTATGTTGTGAAAAATCGTGGATTTTCATATTGTTCCTTTATAAGACCTTTCTTGTGAAAAGTCAAAGACCTCAACGTGAATACATATTAATGAAATTTTGCACTTGCGTTTCTGAGATTTGGCGGTAAAGGTCGATAGACGTCAGATGCCGATTTTGGTCACCGAATAAAATACAAATAACAAGTAGCTCGGCACTCAATTCTGTAACGTACTTTTTGCGAGTTTCGATATAAAAATTTCATCTATGAACACTAGTGATAAACTTACCATTATTGTGACTGTAATTGTGTTATTGGTATTTGATTTGAGATTAAACTATTCTAGTGTACCAGTAAATGCTCTCCGAATTACGAATAATCAGTTACCAATTATTATTACATTCTAACACTCAAATCTCATCATCAAAATCACAATCACAGTTTATTTCAGTTCTATAACTACATCAATGCAGCCAATGCGATTCATTAGGGCCGACGTTAGATAGGGCCCCAAAAGGTCCACGGTCTACAATACTTTGGGTAAAGATATTTTTGCAAGGGTCGATACTTTTCCCGGCACTAATACGGACGAATCATTTTTTATGTTAACTTCAGCAAGAAATGGGTATTTTAATCTGCAAAGCAGCCAACCCCGCCCATGGTCAAAACATCGTTTTTGATGTCATTATTTTCCTTTTTTTATTGTTTTATGGTACACTAAAATCCAAAAATTCCCATCAATTTTACTGATTCTTGCAAAAACCTTAAATGTTTACTTGACATAATGTTAATGGCACCAGAAATAGAGGACGTTCGCGGAAATCATAATGGTTGTACTACATTATCGTGGAAAATCAGCTAACTCCCAATAATATATTATATTATTTTGCAATTTTGGTAAATAAATTCAGCTAACTCCAAATATTCCCTATAAGTACGAGATAAATCAAAATATCAATAAAATTTCTTAGCCACCCTATTTCTGCATAAATAATCTACCAAATTGTGTTTTGGAATTTTTTGAATCCTTTTAATTACAAGAGTAAACAGTTTTTAGTTGCTCCTGAACATTTTAGAAAAATGGAGTTAGCTGCTGTGCAGATTAAGGTATCGAAATGGAATTATAAAATTTAAAAATAATTTTAAGCATGTATTACAAAAAGACATGAAAATATTATCGATATTGATAGGGACTAGAATATCGGCGCGAAACTAAAATTGCCGTAAAATAGAGCAAGCATTTTTTTCGGTAGTGGCTGAATATAATTGTTTAAAAATACAAAACAAATATTTTTTTCATAATACAGTGAATATAGGTTGCACCACTGGTTAGCTCAAGAGTTCTCGATTTTCACATGTCCAGCCCATCTATTTTGGTCGAAACTATTTCGGGTTTGATGTTCAAAGATTACTTAAAGCTCTCAGCTGATGCAAATACGCCATCTGTTATTGACCAAACTAGCCCGAGCATTCTGCGGAGAATTTCGAATTCAAATATCTACTTGGATGGGTTTTATTATTTTCCCTGATTCCGCATCTATGCAGTACTATCGACTTCACGGTCACGTTGTAGACCCAGAACTTGGACTTTATGGATAGTTTGGACCTGTATAGGTCCCGTGCGCCGATGTAGGCGGCGTTTCCAAACTTTTGAACAGTTACAGAAGTTGTAGTTAAATACTCAAAGTGTTTCTACATGATGGCATATATACAACTTCCAGTGGCCGTAAAACTGCCATTGCCATAAAACTGCCATGCAGTTTGGCAAAAAATTAAAATTAAAATGTATATTTATGTAATAAAGAAGAAATAATTTTTTTAAATTTTAAAAATTGACAGATATGGAGGTTGATTGGGTGAAATGGTGAACATTACATTGTGTAAAGTGATCGCTTAGTATCCGTACATTATAATAGCTTCGTCTCTATGAGATATCTATAATTTGTCTTAGTTTTTGAACATTTAATATTAAAATAACCAAAATACAGGCAATATTATAACAAACCATAGATCACCAAATAAATTAACATAAATTATCGCAAATTCATTGTTCCAACATTTTCATTTTCGTGCCGCTTATGCAATCAAAGTACTTCGCGACTTTTCTTTTTAAATATGGCTCGATTGGAACAAATATTTAAACGCTGACAATATAATATGCATTAATGTAAAAAATATATCTTGTTTACACAAAGATTTAATATTCGAAGAGTAAATACTTTTACTGTTGCATACCAAATACTTATTTTTAAACTATTGCAAGGTCATATTGGCTGTTCCAGCCAATTAGAATTAATATCCTTCCACACATCATCTAGATCGACCCGGCAATCCGCACTCTTCCACATACAATCTAGATCGACCCGGCAGTCCGCACTCTTCTACATACCATCTAGATCGACCCGGCAGTTTGCACTCTTCCACATTCTTAGAAGTTGAACATCTTACATACTAAATTCATTCATTCATTTACCGTTCATGCAAATACTACAATGAGAAATTAACCGTAATTGACTTCTTCAACATTAGCGTTACTACACTTAAAGAGTTATTTTTATGAACCACCACAATCTCAATTTTGACCAGTCATTCTATCTACAAACACATCTTGCTCTCCCTTTACCACAACAATAATTGCAACCTTCCCACCCTTTCTCCAACATTTTTTTCTTTTTCTTTATCTTCTTCTATATTATGTACCTAAACATTTCTGTGGATTTTCATAACTAGTACCACATGTTAAATATTTATTATGTTTACACTGTCAAAATCCCTTAATAAAATTAAAAATTTTAATGAATGTGTCGAATTTATGTTTCGTTGTATAAATTTATGTAGAATGCCCTTCGTCCCGAAAATAATATTGCAAACACCTCTCCAACATATATTATATCGATCCCTCCTACGTAAGCTATCGTAACTAACAATCCGATCATCTTTAGATGTTCTAGTATTTTGCATTCAAGCATTGATATATTTTAACAGTATTTTTTTTACGTATTATGGTCGATAGTACATAATACAATACTGTACTAATAAAAGACAAGAACTACCACTTAAAATATATATAAAATATTTGGATAATACTAGAACAACTAAAAATGACCTATTTGTTACTTACGATACTTCACGTAGGAGGGGTCGATATATACACTTCATATCATGTCTATTTATTTACTTGTTAGTGTAATAAATACTCTATCACGTATCTTAAACAATGCTCTATTGACAATTATAATATCTGTTACATATTATATTTCATTTGTAGGTTATAACACTTATTTTACAATATAATAAGATGTAAGATTTGAAAAATGAGATGTGTTCACGGAATACATGTCACATCAATATTTTTACTATTTTCAAACTATGCTAAACTCTTGTAGTGAAAAATTTTACGGAAATGGCGCTATACAAATTATCCAATATTATTATTATTATTATGAAAAAATAGGACTAACTTGATGCCCTCTTAAACGAGGCTCGAATACTCCGACCACTAGATAACTAGGCGAGTATCGTAACCACTAGGCCACAAGCACGTCAAATTACGATTATGATACACCGCACAAATCTTTTTAGTACATTTTAAAAATAGGCAAAATTATATATTTCATATCGATATAAAAACTTCACACTTCAGAAACTTTCAATGCACTTTCTTCGATCATGACCAGGAGATCCTGAAACCACCATCAATTATTACATTCTTTATGATATAATATATGTACTTCAGGCTGTCGGTCAAATATAAATTGATGATTATTTTTACTCAAATCAAAAAAAAAATTATAATATTTAACTTTATATTGAGAAAATCAGTTTACTTGATCCTCTCTCTCAGTTGATGTGCTCATGACTGAGCATCCAGGTTCTTTATTCTGCTTCCACAGCGCGAACTGCTTGCCTCTACTCATCACGATCTTGGGGCTTGATGACTCTTGTTGGAGTTAATTTTCTTCGACAGCGGATTCTAATCCTAGGTCTTCTGTTGATAATTAATAAAACCGTGTCATTAAATAGGACAGATCACCACCAAATTGGGCTGCAGGCCTATTGGCTTGTCCCCTGTACGTTATTGGTCGATTCCCATAAATTCTTCCTAGAGCGTTTATTGATAGGGGGTCGATTCCGATGGCGGCTGGATACTGTCTGTGGTTAAGTGGCACACAGAGCAAAAACAGGCACACCAATAACACAAAACCCAGGGTTAGTAATCAAAGGATTAAGAATAAACAACTCCTATTATCATATTACAAGTACATTAGTTAGCTAGCTTGATTAGTAACCTTGTTTCAAAATGGCGGCAGTTAAAATAATTAAAAAATTCTATATATATTAGTCTAGAAACAGACGAAATATACTGACTCTTGCAGTCAGTGCTGGCAGGAATTGTTTAGCATGATTGAAAATATTTCTTAAATTAATTGAATTTAACGGTACAAAATAATGATATGGAATATTTTTTCCATATTTATTTAAATCACGTAACAAGCTAATACAAATATTATGTATATAAAAAAGTTATCGAGCAATATAAGCAGTACTGCAAACGCTCTGTAACCTTCCGCCGTCCAGAGCTCTCTGGTGCGCCCGATAGTTGGATAATTATTTTCAAAATTTAGCGAGCATTGAGATAAATTTCCTGAGAATTTGGTAATTGAATTTTCAGCCTAATAGAAAACTCATCGTCCTAACCGGCCTCGGTAAATTAAAATGGAAATATTTTACAAGGTGTCTTTATAAATTATCCTTTGAAAAGACGTTAGGGTGGTTAACCCTCGTTACAAAACGGACATTGAAAATACATTCTTTGAGAAATTATTCCAATCAAGAATCCTCACCTTTTATCGAGAGCGACATCTTTAACAATGATTTTATACAATCTTATTCTTACGAAATATTTATATGAATTTGATTTCTAAAGAACACCTGGCTTGACCAAATCATTAATGAATATGTACTATGGAGGTTTGTTATGATTAGAAGGTTGTGCAGTGATGATCTGACTACATAATTTGTACCATCATTCGTATTCAGATATTAGCTATAATGAGAAATAAAATGAATTGAGAAAACAGTACTTACATGATTTTTTTCAATATAAGTTACAATGTCATGCGATTTCAATTTACGAACGAAATAAACGATTAGAGTGATCAAAACTTCGTGAAGTAATAAAAATATACATTTGTCTAAAATTTACGTACATATTTTTATGCCTTCTTTGAAGTAACAAGATTTTTCATTTCATTATCAAAAATTTTTTTTTTTAATTTATCATTCATATTAAATCAAAAATTAAATATTATTTTCGCTGTTGAAATTGTTTCACTTTTCCTTGATTTTTTAAGGCCAATTTCTGCTGTTTTATGAAATAATTAATAACTGAGTAAAATAAATAATTTTTTGTTTTTTTTTTAAACACGCGCGGTTAACCGGTTAACTGGTCTTGGTGTTGATCGGTTTGAAAGCCCTAGTAGGTACACGAGCTCAACCAAAAATAAACCAAGCCTTGATTAAAATCTATTCTCTTTCCCTTTATTATTATTTCTTTCACTGTTTGTTTATAAATATTTATTTATGTTGCTTTGTATAATCAAGAATAATTGTTGTTTTTCTCTGTCCTTTTTAAAACTTTAAGGAAAGTTTCTACGTAATAAATTAATGTAGGAGTATGTTTTATTTTCGCTATATATGATATATACATTTCTTCTTTCCTTTTTCATAAACTTTTACCATTTTCATATGTTCTTTGTATTTATTTTTGGATATGTATTTTCTGTTTTTATCATAATATTTGTTTTTAGTTCTTATGTATAAAAAACAGTTATGTAATGGATTTTGCGCTATATTTTATTGTTTTTTATATTAGTAATATCCATATATATTATTTTCTATTATAATTATCGACATACTTGATAAATAATCTGACTTATTATTTTTAAGGAGAACACATTCTTATTGTGAAGTTATAATTATTCAGAACAGACGGTTTGTGATATTTTAAATACTAATAAAACGTTAATTAGAAAGATATACATATAAAATAAATTTTATTTAAAAATATTGCTGTTGCGCTACCGGGATTCGAGCCCGGATCTCGATTATACCGAACGATAGATGTATTAATTTGAAAAGTGTTACACATAGGTTCGAAAATTTGTCGTCAAAAGTACTGTCGCTGTAGTATAGTTGTATAATGCACTTTCCCCGGTTTAGAAAGAGATCCAGGTTCGAATCCCCCTATCACAACAACAATATTTTTCGATAAAATTGATTTTATATGCATATCTTTCCAATTAATAGAGTTAATTAGTATTATTATTGTTATATATTATCATTTTTATTAATGGTACAATAACTAATTAACTTACTATCACGCCGTTTCCTCGAGAGGTAGGCAGAGAGGATAGAGCACCACACTCTTCTGTATTGTAATTCTCGCCTTATCCACATTCATAAATCTTCTCATACAAGCTCGCTCATTATTGAGGCTTCTAACAAAGCCATTCTCCGGTATCTAGTTTACGGACGTCTTCTATTTCTGGAGCCATCTACACTTGCTGTTAACTGGCCAATAATACAGATGCATCGGCCTCGTAACAAGTTGAATTTCGTTGATATTTTTCGTTGCAGGAGCGTACCTGAATTGAAGTAATATTTGTACGTAAATTATACTAATTAAATTAAATTATAATTATGTTATTATATTAAAATGTTACATTCAAACTGTACGTCTACATTTAAATTAAATAAATTATTATTTATATTTAAAAGCCCATAACGGCATAAAATAAAATAAATTATTTTCTAACTATTCTCTCCTCATTAATCCGTCCCACTTGACCAAACAACCTAAGTGATCCTTTCTTAATCTTACTCACTATACTAAGATCAGCTTTACATTCCTTCAAGAAACGAATGGTACATTGTATCATATAAATATGTAAACAAATAAAGTAAACTGATTCCTGATTTGGGGCAAGTTATTATTAGCATTCAAATCAACAATTGTAGTTCTTCTAAAAAATGTAATAAGTGCTCCTAAAATAAATTTAAAAATATGTAGTACCTAATACTATAAAAGGAAAGGTAGTTTTAAAATTTATGCGCGTATAACCATTACTAAAATCAAAAATATTATAATACAGTTATATTTATCTCTTTAATTGAGAGAACATATTAGAAATAGAATATCATCATAAAAAATATATATATTTAACTGATTGATCAACGGTTATGAACCACTGTTGTTAAATACCAAAAAAATCCCTTATCCTGCTCCTTGATTTCAGAGACATTGATAAATGGTTTGATGATCCCATCTGGAGCCTGTCTCGAGAACGGACGCGCAGAGAGAAATACCATATATTTGCTTTTCTTATGTGCGTAAGGGAATATAATATAACCAATTAAGGAAAGCAAAGAAATATCGAATAATGTATTAGATGGAAGAAATGTTATTGTTTAGAAGATGTTCACAGTCTGAGAGTGTTTTTATTAATTTTGTTGATGCAAATTACGTCTGATTATACATTAATTACACTGTTTTCTTGAAACACGTAGGAAACTTTGCACAAACTTTGAGATGTTAAACTCTGCTTTACAAACTTAACTAAAACGGAATTCGCCGAATTTCGAGAACACAAACCCAACTTAGTTTGCCCGTTTTGATCTGTTAACCTTATCATTTCGTTTCATCCAATACATTCGGGTAATATCGACGGCAAAAGGTTAGGTTGGGGTCTGCTTGGGACTCATATTTCTTGTCTTCTGATAACGGTATACATTGAAAATCACTAATAAGGCTCCGATAGTTACACGCTGTTTATTTACTACGTAAATAGTTTTATATCTGATGGTGTCTGTTAGCTTTCATGTATTTCTGAATTTGAGAGTATACATTATTTACCCAAAACTGAACTGTCACCTGTCACACGATCGTTACCAAAGGTAAATAACAATTCCCATTACTGATGACTAATATTAATAGTTTGGTGTTTACTTGTTAACGTTTTGAATCTCTGTAGTATAACAAAATATTTTTTCTCAAACTCTGTCATTATTAAGCCTCACTTTTAAAAAAATTTATAATTTATTATTTTAATTTAAAAAATTTTTTTTAAAAAAAAAAATGGCATTTGTAACATATTAATAATTTTCAAATTTAAACTCGATCGTCTATATTTTAAAGATCAAATTCAAATTCTGTCTTTAAAATTAAAAATTAAACTCAATCATCGATATTATTAAGAGCGTGTTTTCAAAAGTAATTAATATTTTCGCGTTTTTTACAAAAATGTGGGTTTTTATTATTCATTTATATCAGAAGTAATACACTCGATTTCATTTTTTTTTAACTATTACCTAGATAAGACTTTTAAACTAATGTAAAACTAATAAACTGAATGTTATTTGTCATATTAAGAAAATACAAGCATTTTAAGATAGACCACTACCCTTAAATTCATTTTCCGCGTGCCACAAAATTGACTTAATATAGAAGATTTCTGCATATACGAAATATATATTTTTGTAATCTTGAAGCCAAGATTATATAGACAAATCTGAGTTGAGATAAATTAACAAATTATTAAAAATGAATAGAGTTATTTACCGTTAAATTTGTTGGACACGTTATCAATTTCGACGTTTTTAAAACACTTTTTGTTAGTGAAAATAAATTATTTTAAATAATATATTATATTTACTTACATGCTTTGAGGCTTTAATATAAAATGAAGTTTTATATTAAAAACCTTATAATAATCTTACTAAATAATATTTATATCGATTCTATCAATGAGTATTTTTTATTGTTCTTTAATCGGCGATGTGAAATAATCTAACCTAACCCAACATTATTTTATAAATAATCGTCTTATTTATTTATTTTTGCTCATATTTTTGATGTACGAGTAAGTTTCACAGCTTAGATAAAAGCTCCATTATTTTTTACATAGTAATTTAATGTACAACAGTTACATTTACAATTGGTGACGTCATATATACTCTAAATTATCTGTGAATCAAACCTTGAACTGAATATACTTTATGAATACCCCATAGGATACTTAATTATTAATACTTTCACATCACATTCATTTTATGTGACGTGTGATATTGACATTGATGTGTGATACTTAAAATTATCACCGCCTTTTTTTCACTTTACTATTAGAAAGCAGTTATACTTTCCAATAAAATTAACTTAACTTTACCGCCGAATTTCAATATTTTCACTGTCTGAAAATTCAATTCAATCGGTGTATATTTTATATTATATCTCTGGTTTGCGCTGGTTTATTTTGAAATGAATATGGTTATATTACCTATATCTATCTACCTTAATTTAAACAAATAAAATAGCCGCCATGTCTCATTTCTAAATATATTTCTTATTAAATAAGTCATGATGATGGCTCACATATGTCTGTCTGCGCATGTGAAAATGGCGCGCCTTGATTCTTTTGAAATTGTATTTAACATATCAAGAATTTTAAATCAAAATAATAATATGGGGCCTTATTTTAAGAAAATTATACATCTTCAATAAAAAATATCATTGTAATATTGTTCACACAGACCACCTATTATATGATATGATATAGTTTTCTCAGGATTACTTTGGGTGACTGAGGTGATCGAGAAAATCCATATTTCCCCTATTTGGAATTATGATTAATTTTCTAAACCAGCTCATCTGAAATTTTAATATAAAAAGAAGCAGTGATTCCATACGAGGATTTTTTTTATTTGTGGAGTTTCCCAATTGGTTCCACAATGCGATTCCCATCACACCCCTCAGAAACTGCACCACAACTGATTGAATCCTCAAGTGAACTCTCTCGGAGTGAATCTATATTTGATGCCTATTGGTGGAATTAGGATTCGTGCGCCAAGAGTGCAGACTCACAGACCTCTTGAACAGAAATACCTAGAAGTTGGTCTGGCCAACAGAGAGGCAGTTTAATTAGCGAGTGCATAAATTATTCTCGACAGACCGTGCCAAAAGAATTAAATGTTATATTTATTTTTCGTAGAAAGCAATCATTTTATAGTTTGATATATTATATTAAATAAAATAACAATCACTCAGTATGAAACCACGAAATTTAGTATACGTCAACCGCTTTAGCTTATCTTAAGCTTCATCAGGATGTATTAAAACATTTAAATAAATATAATAAACGTATAATAAATTTCGTGATTTCATACAAAGTGATTGTAACTTTATTTAATTATATATTTTACTGCGTGTTGTATCATTACTTAGCCAATTTCATTATTCATAGCGTTAATTTGTAAAGCTGTGAAAAATAAACCAGGATTAAATGCAAGTGACCTTTTCGATTTACTTCTTCCGTTATTAGCTACCCTTTAAAATTCCATTTGGGTCATGTGTAGAATAAAAACACAGGGCTTATTTAGGCATACAGATGTCACGTTAAATACAAATAACCACCCTCTGTACAGACTAAACATGTTTTCATATACAAATGAATGAACTAGAAAGACATACAGAAAAATGTATCTATCGAAAGAATATTTAGTTACTACCGGGATACAAACCTGGACCTCTTCCAATACTGAGAAAAGCGTTCTCCGGTTTTGCTAGAGCAATCAAATGCTTTTTCGACAAATTTTGAACTTATATTTTGTAATATTTCAAATTGTTTTTTTGACTATTTCTATTTCTTATGTATATATATATTTAACAAATAGACTGTAATTGTTTTCACACTTGGTATTTAAACATAATGTATAAATCTGATATCCATCATTGGGAACTTATTAAACACCTAATCAATAATAACTAAAAAGTAGAATTATAGGTTTTCGAGGTCATGATGATAGTATACATTTACACTAGAGATTACTCTGGGTTTCCGAGTTGTTCTACTGGACATTTGTCGTATCCAGGGCCGTGCACTGCATACAAGAAAAAAAAACTGTGCACTACTAAAAATTCTGGGAAACAAATTTTAATTAAATAATCCATTCGTTATAATTACGCTAGCGCCCACCGTGTATCAGTAGAATCATTAGTGGCGTAGTTCTGTATGTTACCGCGCAACACCACTGAAGCGCTGTAATTCTCTAATTATTCTTCATTTATTGCTACTATAATTACTAGCCACTGTTTCAATCTATCGTTCTATTCAAGCCATACAATTGCTACCCACTGAATTGAAAATTCCACTCGGCAGAGTCAGAAATAGATCAGATAATCCACGTTGTACAGAGTTCTTACTTATACTGTTTCTTAACAGAATGGCATATGAAAGGATTTAATCTTAACTTAGAGCTGATCGAAGCATCTACTACCTCATTTCTCAATTCGCAAATTTTACTACCTTACTAATCGTGTGGTTTTCATAATTGTTATTTGCGTTTGAAGATAATGCATTTTTATTATGATGGACGTCGGTTAAAGGAAAGTTTGCAAACCTATGTTCATGTAGAATATAGTATTATATAATATGGTAACAGCATAACCTAAGTCTATATCTACTGCACGCCACTGGTCATATCATCAGTCTTAATTATGACCACATAAAAATGATTCAGAACGTCAAAAATTGATCAGCGAATAAAACTAGCGGTAGAATATGTAATCTATAATATACTTTACTGAAAATCAAACAATAAATATTGTACCAAAATCTTCTTCTTTTTCTTCATCGGTTTCATGAGATTCGAAGTCCATGACCGCAGTCACAACGGTACATCGTCCATCCTGTTTGCCAGACGTCTCGGCGGCCTGTTTTATCGACGTAGGTTACGAAGTTGATAAAGGACCGACTGCCGAGCAGAGCGGGCAACACGGGATTCTTGCAAGAGGCGCTCGGAGGTTTGGTAGCGTCTCAGTGGGCCACTCCCGCGAAGGAAATGGCGGTGGGAAAAATCGGGTATTAACTACCGCGGTTGACCCAGAGATGTATAGGCCTCTTCACCCGCGGGTTGAGGAGAGACCCCGCTATAACGAGGAATGAGGCGGCATGCGAACGATGGGGGCTATGGACATGGCTTAGATGAAATGGCGTCCGGGCAATCTCCTAGAGCAAGATATGAATTCTGGCGCGGGCATGTAGTGGTCCAGGTCCACAGCTGCATCGGTACCCCACGGCAGCTTTGGCTAATGTGCTAATGGATAAACTAAAGTAAGAAAAGTTGACCCCAAAAAAGAAGATTTAAAGGACATTTTATGTGCATTCAATGTCGGGATAAGTTGTGTTTATTGTGAATAAATTGTGTAATGTGATAATTATAGTTTGCCCTTGAATCCATTATATTTCCATCCGAGGTAGCAGGCGACACCAGACCACATATACACACTTGAGGTGAACCCAGACTGAGCTACATGGCAGCCCCCATGGCTTCCTATCCTCTAGGGACCAAAGTCATCGTAAAAATATCATATTTATTTATTATACTCTTTGTACAACAAAATTAAGTACTTTTTAGTCTAATTCTAATTCTATTTTAGCGTATTTTACGATACTTGTCTACAGGTTCAAAAATGCTCTAGAAAGATATACAGAAAAAAACTATTTATCTAAAAAATATTACATTTTACAATATTTTAGATATATGTACAAAAAAAAAATATTTTCTCTACACTACTTTATTTTCATTAAATTCTAAAAAATTTCCATGACAATGGCTTATTAACTATTTATAAACTTTTTTTAATAGTTCGGATTTGACTCGCAAGTTCGCATTTATTTTCCCAATATTTAGCAATTAATTCAGAAATGTATAATTATTGAAAACATTCAATAATTTAATCTAAACATCTGATTAATATTATTATCGTGGTCTAACCAAGATTGAAGAAAATGTACTAGAATAATATAAATATATGAAAATGATTCATTTAATGATCAACTAGAAATGTCCTCAGTTTTTTATAAATGTTTTTTCTTGTATTATTCTATTTTTTTATCATATTAAATACAAAACACATATTAAACACAAAAACACATTCATCTTTAAAAATTACAAATCACAAATAAAATAAAAAACATACGCAAAAGAACAATTAATTAAGAAACATATCAAAAGTATTTGGCAAAAGTCAACTGAAGTTCCCTAATAAAGTTTTTTTAAATAATTTCATGATAAACAAAGTTTGTTTCAAAAAATAATATGAATTTGTCCTTAAAATATATATTCTCCCGTTTGAACAAATCGACAAAATCATTTACTTCTGAATTTTCTTTTAGTAGTAAATATCTTTGGACTAATTTCTCCTCAATGGATATCTGTATGGCTGACCACATAAACTATAGAAACATTTAATTTTTTTTAAATATATTAAATGTTTTTAAAATTAGCAATATTAACTTTGTGGTTAAAATTCAACATCATTTGACATCTTGAAGAAGAAAATTGTATTTTTCGAAACCGGTAGATGTATTTAAACTCAATTCAGTGGTTAATAAAACAAAGATAATAAATAAAAAATATATTAAATGCGCCACTCATCACTGTATCACTACCTGTTGTATGTCAAAAGACACTAGAATTAACTCAACTAATTTAAAATTAATAATATCAAGAAAAATTAAAAGTCTCGAATCTCAGGTTATTTTTATTCTATACTATCTTATCCCGGGACTCGGACAGCAAAAACGTGAATTTCGCGGCAATTTATTTCCGAGATGTCTCAACACAGAATCCCTAACTACAACGGTGATGTCAGGGGGTGGATCCGCTCTGTAATGACTGCGGTCATAGATTTTCGAACTCTATATACTATTAGAATAAAACGAAATACTGTGCGAGTAATATTATCAGAAAAATATTTCATTTGATTTATTAATAATAATACGAATTGTAATATGCACAGATTTTTTCGATGCATGAAGATGTACGCCTTTTCACACTATTATAGCTAATATATTCTCAAAATTAGTCACATTCTCGATAGTACATTAGTGCAGTGATGATAAAAAAAATACATATAATTTGTAAAAATGCATTGTGATTTAAGGAAATATATTTGTAAGTAGCTTAATACAACTCGCGTCATACACAAAAATAATTATAGTTTACTAAATGCAGTTTTTTATAATTAATTATATCCTATTTGATTGAGTTGTTAAATAATAACCGTATAGAAGCGGTACTAGAAAATATATATTTAAAACATACTGTTTAATATTTGTTATTTTCGAGTATTCTTTGACAAGTTTAAAACCGAATTGAAGACTATACATCTGAAATAGTAATATCTGTCATATATTATTATCAATATCATATATATTTTTTTCTTATTTTTTATTTATTATCTTAGTTTAATAACCACAATTGAGTTTAAAAAACATCTACCGGTTTCGGAAAACACCTTTTCCTTCTTCAGGATATGTCAAAACTAACTAAAAATATAGCATTGTTTTTCTATTTATCCAGAATCTATTTTTAAATTTTTAAAAAAACAACAATTATTTAAAAAGTAAATTTAGTACCTAACTCAAATTGCTGCTCAATACAAATTTAGTCGAATAATTTTTAGGAAAAAATTTTAGAATAGGACTCGTAGTTAAATTTAGTTGGCTGTTTAGAATTTCCTGATTACTTTTACATGCTTTATTTATCTCCAACGATTCCAAATTATTTAATTTTTTAAAGGTGTTTTCCGAAACCGGTAGATGTTTTTTAAACTCAATTGTGGTTATTAAACTAAGATAATAAATAAAAAATATGAATCTTAACCACCAAGTTAATATTGCTAATTTTAAAAGTATTATATTTTTTTCGTTTATTAAATAAGCACAATATTCTAAAAAACGTCACCTTGCTTCATTTATTTACTTGAAGTCTGATACATAAATTATAAATACTCGATTTCATATTACTGATAAAAGTTATGAACGTGGCAAATATGAAAAACATGCAAAAATATCAAATTAATTTTATTATTTTTTTGTTTGCTGTTTTCTTAGTTTCGATCTCATTTGATATTTTCCAAAAATCTTAATATCGCGGTTAGATTTTTCGTGACAATCGCTCAGTATACACTGATTTAGGCAGCCCTTATTTATCTGGCAAACAAATAGTGTGGAGGGTGTGTGAAGGCAAAGGGATTAATTAACCCTCGTCTTGAAGAATTCTTTGTTAATATTAAGTTAACACAATACATGGCAAGTCATTCTGATTAGCCAAGCCTTAGAAAATTACAAAAAATCGTGGTTAGTTATTTCTTTATAATATTAAGCATATTTATGGAAAATACATTCTAAGAGATTTATTGAAATTATACTATTTAGTTCTGTAGAACACCACAGAAGTAAAAATAAGTTTTCGGTGAAATACCAGTAGTAACCGGGATTCATATTCGTATACAGATTTTTTTCTGTGTACGAGTATCTTTCTAATTGATTTATTTAATTTGTGTAAAAATTACAATATTTAAATTTTTCATTAATTAAACTTTGTATTACACGTTCGTTGAGTTATTTTGTCACTATTATAGTTTCGAGAGATTATCAATTACATCTGATAATGAGATAAATAGCATTTGTCGATATACTACTATAGTAGTGATTAAAAATCATCGTGTGTTGCTTACAGCTACAAGAAAATAAGAGCTGTTCATCGATCTCCGCTTCTCTCAACTAGCGATGATGATGATGAGGTCAGAAGAAATGAAGCATAGAAATATATTATTTCTAGGGCACTGCGGAGAGAGGATCGAGAATGTGTTCCCGCTCGCGGCGTATTTGGTTTTATTTCAGATACAAACAATACATTCAATTCATTATAATATTTCCCACCGTTTCAGCGAACGAGCAGCAAAAGGCGCCAACTAGACGTATTACATTTAAAATTAGTCTTTGTTGAAATCCATCTCACGTTTCTCTGGCGCCCCGCCGATAATTCACCGCAAATATATTTTTAATAATTGCCTCGTGTCTCTACGACATCAATTAACTGTCGTCACTTTAGCAACCTTTCAATCCTGTGCGATACACTCCCCCCGTGCATTATAAATAAATCATACAGTAAATGACCGTAAGTTATAGAAGAGTATTAAGGATAATAAAGGATAATTTTTAAATAAAAAATATCCATGTACGAAGAAATATTAATATAAATAAAAATACGAAAAAGATTAAATTATTCATATTCCACTGTCAGGCGCCGTTATGGTGACTTAGGTTGCCTGCACCAAAAGCTGCTTACTCTCTGGCTTATAACAACTTGAAGAAATGCACCTTTTCTTTACATTGCAAATTCTATTTTATTAAAATCGCTTCTAGTACGCTCTTATTTTGTTCCGCTGCGCCGCAAGGTAGTGTGTCTACAGATGACGATGTTTCTTGTTTGAATACAGGTCGCTGTCTAGAACAGCTCATACAGTGTACTGAAAGATTATCAAAAGTGACACAAATGTATCATCATCGTCACCTTTATTTTCATCCCCTTATCCTAGGAGGATTACAACCCTAAGTATTGTCATGTTTCCATAGCCAATTAAGACTAAATATGTCTTCATAAGTATTTTTTGTTATTTGTCACGGCCTAATCTTGGACGTCCTATCAACCGTCTTCCCACGGGAGTTGCAAAAAAAATCTATCTTGGTAACATTTTTTTTTTAGTCTTTCCGATACAATGTAACTACATAATGTAAGAGATGTTCACTGTCCCTTAACTAGATCAAAGTCTGTGCTAAAGGAAACAGATTCATCTGAACAATTAAAATAGTACTATTTAAATATATTCATTATAAATATATACATATCGCTCAGTTTATTTTTGGCATTTTATTTAAGTTTGTCCAACGAAAAATGTTTAATATTATTTGACAAAATATTTTAGACTTCGGGAGCCAGAAACATATGGGAGGAATTGACCAAAGCTCGTTCTCATTTTGGGCTTCATCTATTATTTTATGCTCTCGTGGGATACTTGCGCGAAATTGTTCCCCTATCATTCTCAAAACGTATTTAATTCTACCTTAAATTAGATCTTTCTTTATGTAGAAGTAAGGGCTCTACGTCGAGGGTCTCCCATATAATGTTCTAACTCGGTCACAATGCGAGTGTCGCTATCAGAGGACTTTGTCTTAAGCCACCCCAAGCTTCTGCTCCTTGTTGAGCTGGTGTTCAGCAATAGCTTTGGTATTTGTTATTCGGTCATCTTCTCCACATGGTCCAAACAACCTATTTTCCCCGCTATTTTTATTATCTTTGAGGTGGTTAGCTTATTAAACATATTATCAATCTCATTTTTATGGCTTGCACGCTAAAATTCACTTATTAAAACCAGCCCAAAGATACGATTTAATATTTTCTTTTCAACAGTTTGTGTAAGTTTATCACCTCCACAGCCTGAACGCACTTTGCAAATACCTAGGTGCAAAATGGATCTCTCATTAATCTTAAAATCACACCGGTACCGACCGAAAAATAGATAACAATTCAACGCACCCGCAGCCGCCCATGGAACCGGCTCGAGGGTCTGACTTTCAGACGAGTTCATCAACTAACGTTTCATATTGTAGAACGAGCATGTTTCGAGCATTAATAAATATTGATCTATTGTAAGTAGCCTTTCAATGTTCATCCTGCTCTGACCTGTTCGCACACTCGTATTATAATTCAAACCAACTGTTAAGCACCCTTCTATCATCACATAACCTAACTTATTAACTCATTAAATACTACATCATTTCATTCCCCAAAAGTGTATTTCAGAATAATGTAATCAGTTGTATTTGAAAGCAATTGTTTGTATATACGTCTTTGATAGCTGGTTACCAAGTTTCCATTAGCAATAACATATGATAAATGAACTGCACTAACCTCTTTAATTTTGCGGTCTTTCTGGTCCGATGTGCACACTTGTGGTTTATTTGGACCGTTGGCTAGTCGAAGCACGGAATGTAATAAGAATGACGCCTCATTTACCGTATTCTTAACTTCCAAAAAAAGGCGGCAATACTCACAAACACACACACACATGTACACTATTATAAAGCAGAAAACCCAGTGGTGCCAATAGAAATAACAAGGTGCGTAAACAGCAATAAATATATAAATTCTATGTTTTAAATATATAAATTCTACATTGAATACATATATTGCATGTCTACAAATTCGCTGATGAAGTAGTTTCATTTAAATTAGAATGTAAATAAAACCGCTGCATTACTCGTAGGTACTTCCACATCACTGTCTTGCTGGTGGCGCCCGCACCAGCTTGCGGCACCAGCAAACCATTTCCACAAACAAACTTTCTTGAAACAATATTTCAGCCCTGTACCTACCTAGTTATGAGATATAGAACAAAGGAGTATAATATGATGTAAGGTAGCTGAAGGGCTTTTAAGTTAACGTTTCAGTTGGAGGGTTGGGATTTCAATAGTTGGTAGAGATCTGATAACAGCACAGGGAATCGTCACGTGTTTGTACTCATGAAATCAGTCTAAAATAATATTATATTTTAATAAATAGTTATCCACGTTGTTTTTGGTGTCATTTCAATTGAATTATTAAAGGCGAATACATAAAAAAAAATGGTTAACCATCTTATCGACCCCTTAGAATAGTTAGGTTCCAACTTACATTTTGGGCTAATTTGAGTTATTGCCAAATACATAATTCTTTATTTCTTCCATACACACCAACTTTATTTAACGGATATCAAAGAAAATAGAAAGAGCTTAAAGTTTCAACTGCATCAGTTATTTATTTCAACTTATGTATCATTGTTGTTAATTCACAATGATAATTTTTAATTTTATTTCTCTCATCTCACAGTTGATAATACTGAAAATAAGGTAAGACCTTAAAACTGGTCATATTTGCATACTCAAAACAAAATATAAATAAATATACTCGTATGTTAAAATTCAATGAACACGTTTGAGCTCATTATCTCAAAACAGTGTCAGTGTCAGATGGAACCTTGTTATTCCGAGAGGTGGCATGCAAAGATGCGATTTTATATATTTAAAAAAAAAATCTAAGACAAGAAGAAACATGAAAAGGTATTGGAATGTATGAGAGAATATACAACATTCAGATTTCGACACTAAATACGCAAAGGCTGGAATAAAATACGAGTTTTTGTATAATCATATATTAAGTCAAAGTTATAATGAATTAAAAGTTAGAAAGAAGAGTACAAAAAATAGCGAAGGATGAAACGTTAGCGAAGCGGGTTAGCGACGCTCGTCGAAGCGAATGATTGGGCCCAGACTGGTGCCCGGGTGTAGACGTCACTCGCGTCTCCGGTCGGATGGGAACGGTGATGATGGGGATGGATTTGAATTGCCGCTCCCACAAACATAATAAAGATGTTTACACATTACGACAATTACTTTACTTAACATTACACATTACGACAGTTACTCTGTGGTGTAGAATGATTATTATAATTTTATAAATTAACTATAATCGTGACAAAAATATAATTCAATTATGTATAGTAAGTGTAGAATATTAAAAATATAAATAACTAAATTGGCGTAATTTTTTAAAAAATAGCATTCTTATAAATATAATTTAGAATTCTAAAAATTTCATAGCGAATTCCGAATTATAAATATATAAAAATAAAATATTGTTACGATCACGGACTAACGGCTACACAATGAGTAATCGCAGAAGGGATCGTTCCCAGAAATACTTGAAATATTTAACCAGGTAAAAAAACTGTGTTACAAAGGTATTGATTAACATGGCGCCTGATATTCAAGATGCTGGTAGTTACTCAATTAACAACATTATGTCTGCACTTCTCCCAGTGAAACTTACTGTTGACGCCCTGTTGACGCAAGTCGAATACTCATTCCCTACCTTTTTTGTCCATCCAATAATCTATACCTGTCCCGCTCTGGCCAAGTCATTATTTGCGATTTCGCCGATGAGGGGACAGATTGCGCTCCGAACGCTGGGACCGCACAGAGGAAGTGTATTCAATATTTACGGAAGTGCAGTGATCTCTCGTACAACAAACATGCTCGTCAACAGGAGGTGAAGACGACGCTCAACCCAGGGCTTTAAAGCGAGGTAGGCCAGATTCATCTGCTCTTATGTTCCATCAGACTTCAACTGTTAACTGATTAATATTACTCTCGATACAGTCCGCGGGATCTTATCCCACCACGCCAATTTACGAGGGAATGTAATTCTTACTTTTAAAATTAGCAATATTAACTTTGTGGTTAAAATTAATATTTTTTATTTATTATCTTTGTTTTATTAACCACTTGAATTGAGTTTTGTATTTTTCGAAACCGGTAGATGTATTTAAACTCAATTCAAGTGGTCAATAAAACAAAGATAATAAATAAAAAATAATGTAATTCTTCTTTCAGCTGAAGTCGCATTGTCTGTTATGCTTGAGAATTTGGATTCTGATGAGCTCTCACTAAAGTTAAAGTACAATTTAGAAGATCTAATAAGCCAAAGACGAACTAATATATTAGGAACTTTTCAGTATTTACACAATGGTGGAAAAAGTGAAATTCAAAAATCTTTCACTAGACCAATGAATAATATAATAACCAAAGTTAATGAAAACTTTACACAAAGATTGATATTCAACAGAAATATGGAAGCTTCCGTAGCCACCCAGTTGGAATCTGACGATATAGAAGAAATGATTTTGGAAGAACAAACTAATCACTATGCGCAGTCCCAGTCATTACTGCAAAAGTTGGAGAACAAAATTCAGTCGAATTAGACATCCAACATATCGTCCAGCGCATTTTTGAGTCCGTATACTCATTTTCAATTTTGATTACACCAACGAGTGTCCGACCAAGTCCGAGCGAGCGTTCTCAATTGTAGGCAAATTTTGTATAGAAGTTGAATCGAGACTAAGGGACGTGATTTTAAATCATCCCAGCATTCTCAAAATGTATTTTAGACATGAAAAGAACAATTTAATATAATAATATTATATTTATATAATGGAATTTCAATCATTTTATTTTCTGTACTGATTGAATCATTCTTATCTATATTATTTTTATGTACAGTAAATAATAATGAATTTATTATCTTATAGTATATAGTATTGAGCAAAAAATAATGTCAATATTTTCGATATTCGACCGAATTATTATATTCGAATTTCAATTTTTTTAATTTTGTCAAAACTTGCAATCCCTACTATAGCGTATAGATTCGCGATCCTACCGATCGGTCGTACGAAGCACCAGGCAAGGCATAAAAGTTTTTTTTTTTTTTTATGTTTTTTTTATAGATGCTTATCATTAGGTTCATAAAAGCATTTATTGCATATAGATTTTTTTTTAAAGAATATTACAATTCACTCAAACAATGACAACATTAAAACAAACCAACTAATTGTCAGTGACGTACGTACTGTGTGGAGCAAATTCTTGGCCACCGATCCAAATTCTGTCTAAACTCGTCGATTAAAAATATTATTTATTCTAATTATGCGTTGTGTTTTATTTCGTTATTTATTGTATTAACGATATCTCCTTTTCGATATATCTTAAATAAATTGTTTATTTATTAGAAGCAGTCGGAATACAGGCATATGTATAGAGTCTGAATTGTCCATTATCATGTATTAATAAAATATATACCTATTAATATGATTTTTTATATACGAGTATTGACGCACTAATACACTAAAGCTTGAAGAGTTATTGTGTTCCTAAGGAGGGTGTAATGGATTACACTAAGGGTTCATAGATCAGTGTTTTTCAATATTTTTACTTTAGCGGTATACCAGGCATAATAATAATAATAATTATTATTATTATTATTATTACATTTAGGCTGCGTACTTACAAACTTTGTCAATTCGATTAGATATTCGCGATTGACAAGGTTTTCACATCATCCAGTGACTCGCGCAGCTTCATTTAAAATCGCAGTTCGATGCAATTTGGCAGTAGATATGGACAAATTGGGTGTAGTAAATAGAAAAAAATGGTTATTTGTGCATGTTCGGTATTTATGTACCAGATGGTCGTAACAGGCTGAAAATGGTAATAGTCGTAAAATAATAAATGATGGAAAAAAGTTAAAAGGTGTTTTAATAAATCATTTAAATGGAATTTCACCATGTAGCAAAATTATAAAATATATTACTCATTTTTTATGTAGAAACTTGAAATAATATTTTGATCACTAAGCTTTTTTGATAATAAAGTGTTTTTTCCCCCTTCCTCTCTATAATTAAATGAGTCTTTAATTATAAATATTATTGCACAATGTCTAACGTTTACAATCAACTTACTTATTACTAAGCGAAATAAGATTAACTTTATACGTTCGATGACGGTGGTGAAGTTGGCAGGAACTAATAGCAAACAAGGAAACACGGAACACGAGTAGAAGGTATCGCTCCTGGTTCCGTTTAAAAGTTTTCCTCTCATTTTCCAGCTTTTCATTAATCAGCTAATGTAGATATCCAGCCACGCGGTCTACCTCGACTTCTTTCATTCCGCCTAATAAATCTGAATGGTTATCCTTTCATCGGGGCTTGCTTCGTGTGGCCCGAACCATCTGAGCGTTGTATGTAAGAAGGTAATTACTTTCGAATGATAGCTGTCTAAATTTTAAATACTTCGCTTTTTTTTTCCAACATAAAACTTATTGTAAATGCTTTTTTTGTTCAAGAATTATTATTATATATCACATATTATTATTGTGAATTTGCAGTTTTTCAGAACACAGTTCTGTGGTATTTTAATATTATACAAATTAAATGTATCGACTAGAAAGATATACAAAAAAAAAATATTAAAGTTTTTTTTTAAATGGAATAACAGATAAATCAATTTGAAAGAGATGCAGCATATAAGTTCGAAAATTTATCGTCAACTTACTCGGTTGGCGTGGTGTAACTGGTAACCCATTTCGTAGGTTAGGAAAAGATTCAGGTTCTAATCCCGGTGGCAACTAAAATACTTTTTCGATAAGTTGATTTTTTCTGTATGTCTTTCTAGTTGATATATTTAATTTGTATCAAAATACTTTATTTAATTGAAATACGTGTCACATTAATAGTCTTATTATTTTAAACAAGTCTAAATACTTGTGCTATGAAAATAAGATAAACTTGCTCGTCTCCTGGAATGAGGGTCGAGACCCCAACCAATAAGCGTGTCTTATTTTACACTTTGTTTGGATCCTATTAAACTGTTGTATCATCGGTAGAAATATACCTCCCATTTAAATTGCTAACTGAATTTTATTAATGAAATATTTGTTTGTATGAATAAGAATGTTTCTAAAAATTGCTTCTTCTTCTGTGCCACAGCCCAAATGAAACATTGACCACCTTTATCCTCAATCTTCCGCCTCCAAGATCTTCTCATTTGGTTTTCTGCTGCCGTTTCCAATTATTTACCAGCCGCAAATCCTTCTTCACTTATTATTGTAATCAGTATTTTCCCCTTTGGATTTCTAGCCGAGTGTTCCTTCGTGTTATTCGTGAATCTTGCATCAGTTGCAGGGAGTTTCGCCCGTCTTAGTCGTAGCATATTTACATGTATTGAGAAGTTCAGGTTCTATCGTTCATCGTTGTACCAGATTCTCCATATGTTGTCATTCACGGATCCATAGATACATTGCAAGTTAGCCAACATTTTTTTTTAACTTCAACATTCATTTCCATCAGATGCCACTGTATGGATAATTGTTTTGTATATAATTATCCAAATTTTTCTATGAATATTTTTCGCTCTTACTTAAAAGTACTTTAAAGGTAAAAGTTATTTTATTTTCTCAAAATTACCAAAAAATATTTAACCAAATTAAATGAATCAGTTAGAAAGATATACAGATAAAATCATTTTATTGAAAAAATATTTTTGTTTCGACCAAAACTCGAACCTGGAACCTTTCCTATCCAGGGAATCGTACTGACCGATTACACCACGTCAACATAGTTGATTTTATCTGTATATCTTTATAATTGATACATTTAATTTGTATGTGTTCCCTTTAAAAATATTTACCTTTTTATAATTATCAATTATATATATTTAAATAGGAAATTGATAAACGAATAGTATCCAGACCAAAAATATAGATTAGAACGGAGAGGTAATCGAAATGTGGCATGTCAAGTTCTCGACAGGAGAATGATGAACTATAGACTATAAGGATGAGATATGGATCGCTTATCTTGATTCCTCGCTGGGATTCACATCGTTTCGATCAAGGTTTCCAAAACAATTTCAGAAACGCGTTAAATCTTAACAAACTCATAAACAGAGTTGAATGGTTGAACCGAATTTCGTACCATTAAGCATTTCAAATTCTCAAACGGCAACAAGAACTAAACGGTTGAACCGATGTAATCAACTATGCATCAATCACTTAGCATTTCAGAGTGGGCTCACTTACCCACCTCAAGGTAGGAAAAAATATTCTTACATCAATATTGAAAATATATTTAAAAAACCAGAAAAAAATTATATGAAGAACACCTCGCTGAAGGTGCTTTCGGCGCCGACACTTTAGCGCACCCCTGAGGCCGGAGTTGAATATCAATTTACTCATTAAAATGTTAAAATATACACTCGAAATACCGAGTATCGTTTCATACTTATTGACTAGAACCTCCCCAAAATGGAGATACCGTTCCATTAAAATCTTTTCACAAATCTAAAATTATGATAAAATACGTTTATAAAAATAGTATCCAGATGTTTCAAATAAAATATATTCAAACGGTACTTGAATTCTTGCAAGCTTGTACTATACACAAGACATATTCTACTACTGCTGTTTTTCTTCGTTTTTATCTTCTTCAGCGGTCCCTCGTAACAAGGATGACGTATAAAACAACTGCCATAGTTTATTGATTGTGAGTCCGAGCTGAAGAGCCCTATTCTCGAACTGTACACCCTTTCACTTGTGCATGATCAGCCCTCTTCCGTTTGCATATTTCCCCGGTCATTTGATGCCATTGTTCTCGATCGTAGGTCGCGGTTTCTCAATATTCAGGATCGCTCAACATTTCCTCAGATTCGCCTTCAGGGTGGACTTCTGCTGGTAGATATTGATAAGAAACAGTGAATACTGCTGCAAGACTCGATGTCATAAATATTGTAAGTATACTTACTCACTTACTTACATCATGCCGTTTCCCCGCGGGGGTTGACAGAGAAGATAGAGCGCCACACTCTTCTGTCCTGACACACAATTCACACCTCACTCACATTCATACGTCTTCTCATACTAGCTCGCCAGTTATTGTGGCTTCTAACCGAACCATCTTCCAGTATCTGGTTTCCAGTACCTGGTCGTGCCAAGTCTTCCGCGGACGTTCTCTATTTCTGGTGCCATCAATACTTGCGTCATACATTTTTCTTACCATTCTCTCATTCATCTGTTCCACACGACCAAACCACCTAAGTAATCCTTTCTTAATCTTACTCACTATACTAAGATTAAGATTGTAAGTATACATCCTGCAAAAATAGTTTTTTTTTACAGTTTAATTTATTCTAGTTATGTGCGTGTTATTTCTACAATTAAATATACACAAAGTCCGCCTTGTGACAGAGTATATAAAAGTGATATAGACATTTAATTAAATAAAAAACATAATTGTATTTGTAATTAATCGCATGCGTGTATTGAAATAAATAAATAAATATGTGTAAGTATAATTGTACAGTTATACTTTGCCTGTTTTAACACAGATTTTTTTCTAGGGATACAGGCGTAGAATGTCTATAAATACTTAACATGTTTAAATTTTATACATATAAATTTATTTATTTATTAGACTTATTGACATACATGATTTTGTTGTAACAGAGGTGAATATATTACAATATAACATTATAAACATACGATACAATTACATTACAATTAAATGTTTATTGTGTGGAATGGAGCAGACTCCACCTTTGATAAATGCAGCATTGTTCTGGTTACTTTGGTAGACTGTCATTTGAGTTAAATTGGACAGTTTTTTTCGTGCTGTTGTGGTGTTATTTAATTCAAGAAAGATTAAGATTCGACAGAAAGTAAAAATATAAATAGAGAAAAAAATAATAATGTAGTGAGATTGTTGTAGAACTACTGTATGATGATTGTGTTAGAATATTGGATAGCGATTCTTCTGATTGATCTATAACCAATTGGATCGTACGTTAGATCCATATTTGTGTAATCTTATTGGAAGTGAACAATTTCCAGTTGGTGTCGAGTGTGTTGTACAGTTTCGAAGCTAAGAACATGTAAAATCTTTGATAAAATGTTGTTGCTCTCAGAACTGGCGTGTAGATGTTCGTTGTTTGTCTTGTGTTGTGTTCATGATTTATTACTTGGGGTGAGTTGTTGTTAGCATGGAAATATTAAACGAGTCTCAAGATATAGATTTGCCTTATGTGTTGAGCATTATACTATTTAAATGTAAAATCTGTTGGATATATGGATACATGCGATGGATGGGAATAAAATAATACAATTTGAAAAACGCAACTGATGGCTCGACGTATTCGTCAGAAGTATCATTCTGATTCTGGATAATGAGAAACATATTTTTAAAATAAATGTAAAATTAAAAATATAAGTTACGACCCTTAAAAAAACCATAATTAAAAATTATTACTAAAATTGTTGGTTCAGTATGGTAGTGATCAGCCACTTGCTAAGTCGGGAAGCTAAGCTTGGGCGATGCGGTTAGCAATTTAGCCAAGCACTTACACGGTCAGCGACCGCAATAATCGGTTGTCTGATCGTCCGACATATTATCTTGGTGCAGCCCAGCATCGATCCCAAAAATCGGAAACATTCAGAGTAATAAATCTGTCCTAATTCTTTGAAATAAATGGAAATTGCATGCTTTCCATGTAAAAGTTTATTGTTTTATTTATTGGTACATATTATAAGATTGAGTTAGGCAGTGAGATCAATGTATTGTGCTGGTTGGAGTGTAAGAAAACAAATCTACAAAAAATATTTTATTAAGGAGAACACATTCTAATAGTGAAGTTGTAATTATTCAGAACATAAGGCTGTGATATTTTTAATAATACTAATTAAATGTATTAATTGGAAAGATATACATATAAAATCAATTTTATCGAAAAATATTGTTGTTGCGCGACCGGGATTCGAACTTGGATCTCTTTCCAAACCTAAGAAGGTGCATTATCCAACTATGCTACAGTGACAGTACTTTTGACGAAAAATTTTCGAACCTGTATGCTTTCAAATAATGAAACGATAGATGTATTAATTTGAAAAAGTGTAACATGTAGGTTCGAAAATTTGTCGTCAAATGCACTATCGCTGTAGCATAGTTGGATACTGCACTTTTCCCGGTTTAGAAAGAGATCCAGGTTCGTATCCCGGTAGCGCAATAACAACATTTTTCTATAAAATTGATTTTATATGTATATCTTTTTAATTAATACATTTAATTAATATTTTTAAAATATTTTCACTATTGATTATTGTAATAATATTTTTAGATATTTCATTATCATCTTCATCATTTTAGATGATTACTTAGTAGGTTTGGGGGGCTAAAGTTTCGTTAAGGCACTTTCATCTTCCCCTATCTATCGTCATTTCGGTATCTCTTGATCAATCAATGCCTAATCTGTCTTCACATAATCTTTGGTGCTGCTCAATCTGGGGTGACCCACGCCTTCCGAATCGTTCTTCTGGTATTCGAAAGACGTATCCAAGCCACCTTAGCATATTTTTTTCTATAAATAGAAGTAGAGGCTCCACGCTTATGTTGGTACTTCTACTCTCGCTACATGTCATGCCCACTACAACCTAATTGTTTTCACCTTCCAGAAGGTATCTGGGGCGGTATACCGTTCCTGAACTTTCTTGAGTAACAATTTTTTTATTTATTTTACATGCATATATAAAATATTACATAAATATATTAATGCGATAATATTTCTGAATAATGATTGCATTGCTCCACTAAGGCAAGACTGTTTTGTGGTTATAACTATTTAGGTTTTATGTTTTGGTCATTTTCATTTTCGGAGTTCATCAGAGCTGCATAATCAATACATTTTATTTATAAAGAATAAGGATAATAATTTTTTTTTGTCAGTGTCTGTAAATGTAAATTATTGTTGGTTCTGCCATAAAATAGAACGAAATTTATGAAAGTATTATTAGAGTATTAAAGATTGTCTACGCGCCTTGATACTCCGATTGGCACTACTGAGTTTCCTGGTTGATAATACTGTATGTATATGAGTATTGTCACCTTTTTTTAGAGAATGCAAGAAGACAGTAAACAACAGGCGGATCAATTACACTTCATGCTTCGACTAGTACAGAGGTCTAAATGAACCGATCGTCAGGAGTGCGCACTTCGGTCGGTCGAAATCTACCCAGCCAAAAGACCAACATTGGACCAAAAAATCAGCAAGTACAAAAAAAATGTTGGTGTAGTGTTCATGTATCATACGTACCCTCATTGTCAATCGGAAACCTGGGAACCAGCTATCGAAGGCCTTCACGTAAACAAAGATGCTATATATACTTATATATTTCAGATGGTTTCATGATGTAACTTCACGTAAATTTAATGTTTCTTTCTTCATTTATGATTACTGATGATTAAATCGTTATGTAAACCGTAAGATTGTAACAATGATTGGTGACTGATTATTCGCAATACTTCGACCAATTACTGGTACACAAGAAACTAAAACTTGCCATCACCAAATGGTAGAATCGAATATGATATGAATGTCATGTCTTGCAAGATATGAATGTCATGTCTTGCAAGATATGAATGTCATGCCTTGCAAGATATAAATGTCATGTCTTGTAAGATATGAATATCAGGTCTTACGAGACATGACATGTCATATTGATGTCGTGTAGTTCCATTTCTACGTACGGGGGAATGTAATGTTCATATATGGTGATATATGGTTCTATGTCAAGATATGGTCGAGATATCAGAGAATTGTACTATTTACTTACTTACCTACCATCACGCCGTTTCCCCGCGGGGGTAGGCAGAGAGGATAGAGCGCCACACTCTTCTGTTCTGACACACAATTCTCGTCTCATTCACATGCGTACAAACTTGTCGAATATTGAGGCTTCTAACAAGATATTCCACATATTCCAGTATCTGGTTTACCTGATTGTGCCAAGTCTTCCGTGGACTTATGGTGTCATTAACACTTGCGTCTTATATATTTCTTACTATTCTCTCCTTATTGGTCCGTTATAAATACAAACTAAATTATATTATTGATAGAATCAGCGTTAACTTTGTAGAGTTTCATCATCAAATGGATGGATATAAATAAAACAATGTTATAACTCTACTTGAGTTTATTTGCACTGGTGAAGTACTGTCGATAAGAGTTATCGTTTTTCTCAAAATTAGAATAGTGCAAATTATCTCTAGTATAGTTATAACATTGTTTTATTTGTATCCATTCATAAATTAAATTAATCAAAAATCTAATAATGAAAATATTTGGTTGTTACCGAGATCTACCAAGGCCATTTTCTGTCCGAGGAAATATGATACCATTCCACTAAATTGTTTAATTCGTATTAAAAATGCCAAAGAATTACGTTCCGCATTAAAAAAATTAATATACTATTATGTATCCGAGAGCGTACTTTTAGTTACCTTGGTGTTTACAGTATATTTTAAATGCTATTATAATTCAAGTTTTTCATTAATTTTGAAAAATCTCTATGGAAGTCGATTCCGCCATCTCTTGATTAGATACTAAGCTCTGCCTCTAGGCTCTTGAGCCGACGCGCGACGTAGTGGCCAAATTTATTACAACCTTCGCGTTCTTCTTTCCTAACAAAAACAATAACTTAAACTCTTTCCGACTCTAAATAATTTGACAGAACCTTAAGACGGATTCATAATCAGGCAACATCGGCATCTGTAACTGTTAAGTAAACGTTACTCAAAATGACATTATTTTTTATCTATTCACTTCATTCCCACTTCCATTATCCATTCGGCTTCCCCTCCAAAAATAATGGCGTTGAACATTTTTTTGACGGATGCGCCATTTGTGCCTTTTAATGGGTGCTTTAGACGCATTGCGAATATGCAGTAAAGATCATCTGTAGGCACTTGGTACTTGATAGTAATCATTGTGAAAAAAATTTTAAGGCAACAATCTTATAGATGAAATTTAGGGATGAACATATTTTTTCCACGCATAACTCTGGAAATTGAACACATGCGCTAAGCGTCCATACCAAACGATCCGACAGGAGAAAATCTTCAGATTTAGATATATTATAAAAATATAAAAGCAAAGCATGTGGTTGAATTGAAAATATTGATATTTAAAATGTACTTCAATAGCAATAAACTAACATAATATCTTAAATATTAATTAAATATATTAATTAGAAAGATATACATATAAAATCAATTTTATCGAAAAAAAATTTATTGCGCCACCGGCATTCGAAACTGGATCTCTTTCCAAACCGGGGAAGGTGCATTTATCCAAATATGCTACAGCGACATATTTTAAGACGACTAATTTTCAAACCTATATGTTATCTTTTTAAATAAATAAATTGTTATCATTCCATTATTTGAAAGAGCCATCTACTTTGTTTTTACGGAATCTTAAATACTTTTGAGTTATCCGATAGCAGACGCCTGAATTATCAATTCATTAAATTTTGGACACATTGATACATCTTATTTATTAAGAGAACACATTCTTATTGTAAATTTGAACCTGGATCTCTTTTCAAACCGAGTAAAAAACAAATTAGACAGCTCTTTCAAATAATGTAACGATAAATTTGAAAAAGGTAACATATAGGTTCGAAAAACATTTAGGTCGTCATAAAATATGTCGCTGAAGCATATTTTAATAATTGCACTTTCCCCGGTTTTGAAAGAGATCCAGGTTCGAATTCACAATAAGAATGTGTTCTTCTAATAACATGATATCTTCGAAATCGATTCAATACCATACGCCTTAACAAATTCTGATGGAAAAATTTAAAGTAGTAATAAAACTGATAATATTTTTTATGAAACAAATTAAAATTAGAAAAACAGAAGGTTCAGAATTTTTTCTATGATACACACTTTAGTGAATAAATATTCCTGATAAATATATTAACGTAAATTTTTTTTTATATCTGCGGAAATCTATTTTCTTTATATATAATATAAAATTAAATGCACTGACTTAAATGTGCTAGATACAAACCTACACTCTTTATTTATATAAACAAAATTTTGCACAAATTGCCACTCCACCCCCGCCCGCGACGCGATGTATATTGTATTGAAATCCATCCCAAATTTTACTCAGTTGCATTCTAGGATCCTGAGAAAAATATAGTCCCCTCGGAAATATCATCCTCCGCCTATCTGAATCAAATATTGTATACATTGTTATTCTTTTGGATCTTTTCATAATACAGTATATCCCTTCATCTAATCTAACCATCTATCTGAATCTCGGGCAATGCCGGGCAAGGAGAACGGTATGCCTGCGTATGTGGAAACTACCATTCGTCCATAAACAAAATAGACATATGTACAAGAATTGCACCCACAAATTCATCTCTATTTATATTTAATCAGAGGTAGATATTTCAAACAAAATATTAAAATAATCAAAGAATAGTTTTGTATTTCTTTAATTTATTTAATTAATCAGTTATAGGTTGATCTTGAAAAACAATGTAAAAAATTTGCAAAAATATAAGGTTTCTTCTCGTTGGCATTCGATTATGAAACCGCCTTTACTGTGGCTCAGTGCAGAAAGGAAGATTTATAAGAATTTTCCGGAGAGGCTCAACAGTTAAGTCTTCATTTCACAAACAAAAATACCTTTCCCTCGTTTTGGCTTTAAGGCTTTCTAGGTTCTGGGCGATGTCTGAAAACGTTAGATATATCTTCATCTAGCACCAAATATTTATTTTCCTTTAAATGTTTGAAAACAAGAACACTTTCCGGCCTACATAGTTAAGACTTTTTGAAATATGGTGTTGAAGTAATGTGTTGAAAAAAGTTAAACATTTTATAAGGATTATCGTTACTATAGTCTGTTTACGGGTCTTGTTACTTCGATCGGTATCATTGGGTTTCCTGGTTTATAATAATGTGTGTGTGTGTAAGTATTGCCGCCCTTTTTTCGGAAAGTTAAGAAGACAGTAACCGACAGGCGTCATTCAATTACATCCCGTGCTTCGACCAGTCCAGCGGTCCAAATAAACCACGAAATCGAAATCTAAAGAAGACAACCCAGCTAAAAGGACAAGATCTAACTAAAAAGAACTGACCAAAATTAAAAAGATTGTTTAATGGAAATCTGGGAACCAGCTATCGAAGGCATTTACATTAACATTCTATTTTTTAGAAAAAATAACGATCTTAAAAGTTGGTTAAAATATATATAAGACAATCAGATATATAAGAACTATATATATATAACTACGAGTCCCATTCTAAATTTTTTTCCTAAAAATTATTCGACTAAATTTGTATTAAGCAACAATTTGAGTTAGGTACTAAATTTATTTTTTAAATAATTGTTTTTTTTTTTTTTAAATTTTAAAAATAGATTCTGGTGAAGAAACAATGATATATATTTTTAGTTAGTTATGACATCCTGAAGAAGAAAATGGTATTTTTCGAAACCGGTAGATGTATTTAAATTCAATTCAGTGGTTAATAAAACAAAGATAATAAATAAAAAATAGATGTATAAAAATTGCCATAATCAAGTATTCAAAATACTAGATGATGGCCAAATAATTTACAATAGTATCCATACTATATTATGATGGTATATTTAGCAGGACCCTTATCATATATATCTCGGGTACAGTAGGTGCATGTTATTGTAGACAAATGTTTCATTCTCATCTTCCTACGGGAAACGGCATTCCGCGATTTAATTGTTTATTGTTTGTATGTAATATATTATCTGGTACACGATAATACACATATTAAATTATATTTTGGCAATTAGTGTATTTTATTTTCGTAAACAGCACCTCATGTTTTAGTAGGCAGATATATAATATTACGCTTCGTAAAAGCTATTTGTACAATATAATCAGTTAAGAGTTAAGTTTTCTCTCCTATGATGCGCCCCTAGCCTCTTGGGGATCTTTCTTCCCTCTACTAATGGGATGTCTCATCTACAGGGGTCCGTTTGCATTAATGGGCTGTTGTTGATGAAGAAAAAATCCCATCCCCTCCAGGGGGTACGATTTACTACCTTAAACAGACATTTTTATTTCGAAAATTTCATTTTTTACGTAAATACCCAAATCACTGATTTTATTTCAATATAGTCACATAGAATACATCACATTGGTATCATTACTATTTTTCACTATTAAAAACAGAGATTACTGTGTAACTGCCATGTCTTTTATTATTTTAAAAGATACTTCAAGTAGTATAAAAGTCATAGGCTTTAGTAGATTAACTACTATATAATTATTACATAGTAGTTTACAACAAATGGACAAACATTCAAAATCAATTTAAAGTTTTTAACAGTTGCAATGTTAGCATCTTCCATTGATATTTTTTTCTAATTTTTAATGCAGCTGTCTTTTCATTTAGTTTATATGCCTGGTGTTGATTTACTAAGAGTCAAACCAGTTTAATATGTCAAGTTTTTCTCCAAATAAAAATATTTGAAAATTACTGAGATTTCAAGTATTATAGCACCCCCTCATACATTTGTTGTTTTGATAATTTTTTTAAATAATTATGAAGATATTTTTCAAAACAATTAAACTTAACTTGTATTATTTAGTTGGCTCGTCTCTATAAGATAACAACGTATGTAACAAATACAAAAAAAAAACATATTTATTAATATTACAAATATTTCCAACATTTACCCGCTGTTGTATAATATTTAGTTACTTATCATCACGCTATTTCACGGCGGAGGTAGGCAGAGAGGATAGAGCGCCACACTTCTTTGTTCTGATACACAATTCTCGCCTCATCCGCATTCATACATCTTCTCATACAAGCTCGCCGATTGTTGAGGCTTCTAACAGAACCATCCTCCATTGTCTGGTTTACCTGGTCGTGCCAAGTCATCCGCGGACGTCCTCTATTTCTGGTGTCATCAATACTTGCGTCATATAACTTTCTCACCATTCTCTCTTCTTTCATCTGTTCCATATGACCAAACCACCTAAGTGATCATTTCTTAATCTTACTCACTATACTAAAATCAGCTTTACATTCTTTCCTTATTTCTTCATTCTGTCGTAAATAGATTCGCCACATATGCGCCTAAGTGATCTCATTTCCACTGCATTCAATCTATTTTCGTTCCTCTTCTGCCAGCTGCAGGCCTCACTTCCATACATTAGTGTCGGTACCGGGATTCTTGCCTCATCTAGTTCGTTGTAATAAAAGGAGTAAATAATACAAAGTTTGACATATATTCATGCATATATTTATGTACCTGCTTTGAAAAGTTGTATATAAGCAACTAACACTCATGTACTTGAGAAGCATCATTACACAGGATAAGCGAGAAGAATCCTCAGGGCTGGGTGGTAACTTTTTACAATAGTAAAAAACATTACGAAAACTGGTTGATTCGATGGTAAAAAAATATTTACGTCTCGAAAATACATCCGATACCCGATAATCAAAACAAGAATCGATGGTTAAATATGGCGAACTTTTCACAGCTGTTTCAAAATTCATCTGCCACGTTAATATTTTAAAAGTAGCAGTACATGACAATTAATCATTCAATATCCCGTTATTTTAGTGTTGAAAGTTCGGCCGATGATGATCTCGTTGTTTAATATGCATTAGCACGTAATACGAAAAAATTCACCACCAAAGTGATAGGTATCAAACGTGGAGGCGAATACATCCATAGATAAATCATATTTCGCCTATAGACAGCTCATTTATGCTTTGATAATAGAAAATTTAACGTTCGAACAACCCGCACACGATTTTTATGACGGGCGATAGTAACTTATCATGGTTAAAATTTATTACTGATCACACAAGACACGAAAATACATTGGTATATGTTATTAAGGAGAACACTTTCTTATTGTGAAGTTGTAATTATTCATAACGTGGATCTGTGATATTTTAATTATAAATTAAATGTATTAATTAGAAAGATATACATATAAAATCAATTTTATCGAAAAATATTATTGATGCTACCGGGATTCGAACCTGGATGGATCTCTTTCAATCCGGGGAACTTGCATTATCTAAGATTATCCAGATTCAAATTCCGGTAGCAATAGCAATATTTTTCGATAAAATTGATTTTACATGTATATCTTTCTAATTAATACATTTAATTTGTATTTAGGTATTTGTGTCTACCTTGGTACTTTGTACACATACGTTGATTTTTTAATGTAATTGCGTATAAGCATAGATTCCGGAAGAAGTCTGGATATACGGAAGGAGTTTGGCACTCACCACAATCCAGTTCGGCAAGCACCTCCAAAATGTGGACTGTATGTTTAAATCACTAATTTCGTCTTAGGTTTTTTTAAAAGACGACGAGTTCTGACACTTTATAGATGACTGATTCACGTATACCGCACTCGCTCAAGGTCGCCAATCGACTGATTCGTCGGTGTGTCGGAAGGAGAACGGGGTGGGGGTACGGGAAGGCACAGTACATTATTTTCGTTTAAGAATAAATATTTATTTACACAAGTAAATATATATCCTAAACAATAAATGTACTTACATTTTAGAATATACTTACCATGGTGAACACATATATTATTCAGTACTCATAAACATGAAATTTGAGTTTTGTCATTTTTATACTCGCTACGTCCTTTCACTTCCCGGCACACAATTCCTTTATGAATTCAGTACCGACACAGTACACATGTTCAAATATGAATATTAACAATTACACGCTTAGTACCTACCTACCTTCATAAAATACATTCCTAAGCAACCGTTTACTAATAAACAAAAATTTTAAATGTTAAAAATGAATGTAATATATTTCATTCCTCTCTATTGCTCTGTAAATAGTGAACACTACACATACGCGGGCACGTTGATTACACGAAAAAAATTGAGTCAGTATATACTAATTGTACATTATTTTTTTTCACGTAGGCACGCAATTATTTCATTACTGAACTAGGTACGTACATTTCGCAAACGAGATTAGAGACGAAAGTAACGAAGAACTCCAGATATCAAATGTTTCCTTCTGCCTTCTTCCCGGCGTGTTTAACATGTGTAAACACACCCTTCGCAGTCGGCTCCCTCTTAATGATGCTAGCTGTAGATTTTTTCAGTAACAAAATAATTCTCACATTTTACGAGTTAACAAGCAATTGTGCAAGAAATCTTGTAAATGTATTTTACATAAAATTAAATAAATTATCGAATGTTACAACAATATGTGTTTCTCTCGGTTTACCATAATGGCCGGATCCACGGAATGACACAATGTGATAAATTAGTTGAGATAAGCTTCAGTAGCATGTGTTGAGATTTTAATATATTTTAAAGATAAACTCACAGATCGTCTTGAGTTTGGTAGAAAAAACAAAAACGTGTAACTTTCGATTTGACAACGAGATGTCAAATTTCAAACATTTATTCCGTTTTAACTGCCAGTTCAAATTCAACCAACTGATGAACGCAACATTAATGGTTTGATGTACAATCAGCGTTTATTACTAGCATATCTATGTGTTTATTGTTATATTTATTTATTTTTATATATAGTGTTCACTACCATTTATCTATACCATTACTGATTTAGTAACTGCAAATGATACAAAAAAAGGAATAATGATTGTATTAAATAAATATGAAAGCCAAGAAATAAATCTAAAAGATTGTATCGAATCGAAAATCTCATTAAAATCTAACGAATGTTGGGTATAGGCCATAAAAACATATAAACAGTGAACCCCTTCCTTCCCCCCAAATACAACTGTTTTACGAGCTGGTACCCACATATCAGTTTCTCTCAGCAAAGTAACCAGATTATGATTAAAAAACTATATTTATTTTCCGCTCACTGTTTCTATAAGGTTCTATAATAATAAATTACAGTACAGTTCATACAGTAGGTACCTACCGAAGACGGAGAAAAGAAAATATATTGAAAATAAAACAAAAATAACATCTAACTATGACATGTGTACATTATTTAGATCTAATCGATATATCCATTATTGGAGCAATACAATGTTTTTGCATGATTACGTTGGTAGCAGTGTCATTATTTCGAGAAAAATAATATTATAGTGGGATGCTTCCGTACGAGTGGCATCCACATGACGATTACCACTATTGATGAGCTCAAAATCATAAACCGTGAGTCAATCACTGATATATTTAAGTCACACCCACTACCTGTGATTGAATATCTGGGAATATCGCGATTCATTTTATTATTTTATTTTTATTTGGTTGCGAACGATGATTCAACACATGTGCATATGAAATGAAAATATTCATGACGTTATAATTCGTTATAGATGTCATCTAGTAGATTCTGTCAAAATATTTTACGCATTTGACCTGAAATGCTGAGAAATTGACCCGAAAAATATTCACTTTTTTACGGTATTCATTCTCTTTATGGTGATATTGAATTAGTTATATATGCTAGAATATGTTTTTTACGCAAATGAAGTTTGAATAATATAAGCAAATATACTATGATATATACTCGTATGATATCGTGCGGCGCATGGGTATTAGTAATGAAACTGTGATCACAGTCACAGTTTTCAATCACTGATATTATCGAATATCAATCACAATCACACCAGTGAGTCAAAAGTAGCATTTTTTCTCATCACTAATAACCATCAACATTGCTTGAGAAGGTATTTTTAATAATATGGAGGGCTGTCCCCTCCATTCTCGTCATCCAAAGACATGAAAATGAATTTGGATGCTTCCCATCAAGGCGGTAATTAACCCAACTTCCACTAACCATAAAGACGCAAGGTACTGGTTACGACTGTCCGAGACACTACTCGTCACTGTGTTTATCGACGTCTCCCGAGCGGCAGCTTCAGAATCCAGTTCGCACACCTAACACATTCACAACCTTGTATTATTTAGCTTCAATAAATTCAGTATAACCGTAAGGAGCTTTTGTTCATATTACACATTCATATTTACATACATTCCCATATATTTCAGACACTTAATACACGAGGGTATTGGTTGAACAACGGTGTAACCGTACACTCACATAACACTCCATCCGAGCCTGCAACACTTACATCCCCCATAATGGGTGACACACAAACAACACAGCCAAAATAATATTATAAAAGAATTCAAGCACGTAAAAATTAACAATAAAAATAATAATAATAAATAAAATTTAAAAGAATTTATGATTTACTTGTTTAAAACATTTTATTAAAGTATCATTTAAAAAACCTCTCCCTTGCTTCTGATACTAACACGAATCAATATTATATTCAAATGGTAATCTGATGAATTTACTTTTCGGCCTTATATTACACTTATGAATATTCAAGCAAAAATAAATGTAAAGCCTCGTAAAATTAAATCACGAAAATTGTTGAAATATTTCTTCTAAAATATTTCACGCATATTAAAGTACCAAACAATACGGTTCACATTCAAATTACAAAATTTCTTCCACGACGCCTGAAAAATAATGTTGAAGGATACCGAAAATATCTCATATTTATTTACATATACAAAAACGCTGCGAATTCACTAACAATTAAATTTAATTGCTGTATTTATTAAATAACTTTATTATTTATAATATCAAAATATGTGGAATGCTATGTTACGAAAATTTAAGTATATGTAAAGTGAGTTAATTTTAGCTATTTTTGTCAGATATGAAACGTAGATTTTGTTATGAGTGAGTGAGCAGGCGCATCGGACGAGTGACGTGCGTGCGCATGCATTAGAATGGGGGTCCTCCTCATCGGACCAGGTGGGCAGCGGCCGATGCAACGACATCTGTTGAACTGGTCTCATGTGCAGGTTGGCAAGCAGAGCCACCTCTCAGAGTAACGATGATAGGTGCATCTCCTCTGAACAATTTTATTCATTCAAAATGACGATAGATATAGTGCAAAATATTTTTTTTAGTTAAAAGTAAACATTTTTGTTTGCTCTCAGTACGATTAGAAATTAGTTTCTACTGATTTTCAGGGTGAAGATGAAATTAAATATCATAAATAATAAAAGTAAGCAATACGTGGTCAATTTTGAGACCATCAATGTAATTCAAATATGAACACATACGAATATGGTCTTCACGGGTCAACGGCGTAACTATGGCAATGTGGCCAATGCAATGCATTGAGGTCCGTGTTAGATATAAATAAAGTTGGCACTCTACAATCCATTTGGCATTGATATTTTTGCGAGTGTCGATACCTTTTACAGCGTTAATCCATAGTAAGAAATGGAATTAAACATTTTTAAATTGCAAGTGCATATAAATACCCAAGAACATAAAATCGTGAATATTATATAAAACAAGAGACTAATTTTGTTCTCACCTATTAATTGATAAATCACACAGTATTAATAATCATATATCTGACACATAATACATATTTAGGAGGCCCTTTTATCCGTTTTGCATTGGCCCCCAATTTTTATAGTTACACCACTGCTAATTATCTTATATATTATATCCCAATACTCTTCTGCGTATCGCGTAAATTTGAAAGAAAACTAATTACGTCCGAGTGAAGTGTCAATTTCTTTGAAACATATGTAATTATTTTGTAATGTAACTTTTTTGTTCTGAAATCAATTTCTATTGAATTGAAAATTAGATTTGAAAAACATTGGAAGTTGTATTTTCAGAACATGGTACTGTGGTATTTTTTAACACAAATTAAATTATACTATGAAGATACGCTGAAAAAATATATTTATCGAAAATATACATGTTTCTAGTTGATTAATTTTATTTATATTAATTTATATTTCTGATACAAATATTATGTAAATATCTTATACCGATTTTAATGTCCTTTTTGTAGAAATATCCAATTTATGTCCACGTTCGTTATGTAAACATCAAATGTATGGCTGAATTTAGTAAGCTTTATGAACGACAGTTAATTTTCTGATTAAATACATATCTACATATCGTTATCGTGAAAGCGTTGAAGCATATTATATCCACGATTACTTATACATATTTGTAAAGCAATTAAATATGTAAATTACAATCATTCTTTTAGTGCGTCTTTGCGCCTATCCTAGGACGGGTTTTAAACACTGGTTAAAAAATAAATTCATAAAATTATCTCCCATGTTAATTTCACGAATTTATTTGCCATGTATATTTTCTGCCTTGATAGTAAAAAAATCATTTTAAATTAATTATTTTCCATTGGGGACTTGCTCCCTTTGTATCATCCCCCTCCAGCTTTTATTCAGCAGCCGCGATATTTTACTTGAGGTTAAGCGTTCTTCGCTTGTTTTATTTTGAGAAAATTTTATCCTGACACCACTCGATCAAACTTTAAGCAGTGCCGGGGGATATTGAAAAAGGTTATCGTATTTCTCGATAGATGTCATTTAGTTATAAGGCTTTCCCGACACCTGACGCCCGCTTTGAGCGACGCGGAGACCCTTCCGTAATACGGGTAGCGTGTAAACAAATTGTCCGGGATTATATTCAAACGCTTGTATGACTAAAAGGGTGGATTTTAGATATGCCCGGTTATATTACCAGATGAAAGGGTAGATGCGCGGGCAACCCTTGTAATTTTGCGTGCTAGTATTTTACGTCAGAAATATGTAAATGTGACACTTTAATATTCTCATGCATTTTATAAGAAGTCATCCGTAAGGTATTATTCAGACATATAATTGCAAAAATAAAAACCCTCAACCCCCAAAAGTCAAAAGTTCCATTAAATGAATAAAAAATGTATGTAACCACAGTATATATATATACACATATATATAAGCGGGATATAGGAATGGTGTAAGTAATTTAGTAGAGGGACAGAATAATAAGATGACCAATAACCAACCAGAAAGCACGACTTACCTGGATTTTCTTTCTCTACTCACAGCTCTCCTGAACTTCAGGAAACATCTTCGATGATTAGCACAAACAACTGTGTATCATCCAATAGTGATTGTAAGTCTTCGGCACACACCGCGAGAAACCGAAACACAATAAGAATGACGAACTTGTAGCAGGACATTCACACTTCTCCATAGTTCAAAAGTTCGTAAATAATACACACACAGAAAGAGTCGTTCTTTGTTGTAAAAGAGGAGTGGTGAGGGGGAAGGGGCCAGATAGGTATAATAAACCTAAAGGAGTATCCATACAACATACATGTCATACCTTGTTATTCGACGTTCCGATCATCAACGATTCAATCAAATGATACTCTCATATTAAGTCATAACCGACTATTCGACTTCAACAATTCAATTAACCGATACCGGGGCCGATATTCTACGATGTGTACGCACACGAATTTCGAGGTTATGCATTTAGTCTGCGTTATACTAGCGTAATGGCTTTTCATATTTTACAGTTCAGTTAATTTCAACCCTAATACGGCACCCGATACTAAAGTATCAAAGAGGCCTAGAATTGTATTGATTGCGCCTAGAATGTTATTTTTACATTTGTATATATATATATTTATTTATTTTTTGTAGCATAAATAGTACATATGAAAAAACAAGGTAATTACTTTACTAGACGTGGTCTGTTCTAAAGCAATTATCTATACAGTTTTTAAAAGTTGTGATTGTTTAGAGGTAATTAAGTATAATGTTAGTTATAAAAAATTATGGGAAAAAATTACAATCTGAAGTTATAAAATATTATTGAAAAAAAGTTGTAAAAATATTATTGTCTGTAATATACAATAGTTGGAGACAAAAATGTGTAGGTAGTTAGGTTAGCACAAATGACAAATTAGATTCATTTTGCTTTCTACCCACATCATTAGAAGTCGTTAATCACTTTAGACTCTTTAAGGTCTAGTGGCAATTTGTTAAATATTCGTGGAGCACAAAATAAGAAAGTTCGTTGAGCGAATTTGATATTAAATTTTTACACTGGAAAGTATCCTAAGGCTTTGCTCCTAGTTTCCTTTGGATCGGATCGTGGAAGTAAAGTTTTTTTTTTTTTAAATAGTTTTAATATTGCTCTGGTAGATATATGGTCTGGTATATTGGTTCGTTAATCAACGATTCGTTTATCGACGACATCAATAAGCGACGATTAACGGGGTATGACTGTAGATAAAAAATACCTCGGATAATTTCCGGAAATCGGAAAAAGAAGACAAAATGTCGGTTAAAAAATAAAACAAAAACTAAAATATATCATATATACTAACGTATAATAATAATAATGACATTGAATAATTTATATAGTCACTTTCGTAAAAATTTGACTTCAAGGACGCTTTACACATAAACTGTTATTTGAACTCATGAATATGATTTTGTATAAAAATACGTTTTTTTCTCTTTTAAAATAAAGCCTATGGTACACTGTTCCTCATGATGGAGGCTTTTGGGCCCGTCACAGCAAGTGCCCGTTCACTGAACATATATTCCTGGCAACAGATAATCGGTTCTAGAAGCCTTCCTGCGGCTGAAGTAATAGTAAATGCATTTATGTAACATAATTGAAGATATAAACAATTAAAAAAATCAATAATAAATCAATCGCTAAGCACGTGTACGTTAAATATACAATTTGACATAATACGTCTGCCCATTTGCGTTAAAAGTGAACACTGAATACATGCGTTTCCAAATAAAAATTTACCAGTTTTATTTTTTATTTCATATTATCTACACGAATAAATAAAATATTTTTACATTTAATATATTATTCCGAAATGTTATCAAAAAATATGTAATATTTTACTGTACCAGTGAATCCACAACCCTGTTAATGCTACCCCGAATAATCAAAAATCTACTGTATCTGAAATTTTTGGATATTTAACGTCACTCAATGGATTAAGAGTATTTAAAATGTAATTGTCAGTTATCTTCCAACTGTAGGCTTAAACGCTTTAAAGATACAAGCACTGGATAATCCTCAGTAGGTATTACAATGTCACAACACAGATTTCCCATATGATCACTATTTAAAAATACCTGAAAATAATGAGATTAAAATCAGTGAAAAAGTAAACGACACTACAAATTTCAAATAAATTCTGTCGTTGATTTTTTAACTTGGCAACGATTTTCGCTAGAAGGTTTGTTTAAACTTTTCAATCAAAAGCAATTAATTCAAATTCTTCGCATTACAACTAATAAAATAATATCTTGCGACTCGAACACTGGAAGATATTTTCTCAATAAATAACAACAAAGTGTACTCAAAAATTTTACTTATTAATTAAGTAAAATTACAATCATTCTCCCTTCAGAAATGTTGGAACGAATCGATTCGTGGAAATGTTGAAAACTTCAAGATGTGAACTTATCTACAATACTAATTAATTTACGCTTCGACTGCTGGCTCAAACGAATTTTCTTCTTATTAAAGTAGAAGTATTAAGTGTAAATAATACAATTTAAATACATTCTAGGAAATTATTTCATTCAGAAAATCTGATACAGCGAACAAATTAAAATATTATTTTGACACATTTGCTGGTTTTAATTCATTGTTATCTAAATCAAATTTATTTATTAATTTACTCAATAAAACTTGGTGATTCTTTAAGGGAGTGATTTTATTACATTAAATCAAAAATAGCCCGTATCGTGCTATGTTAACACTTTCTTCTAAATCATTCCATAATCTATACAACTGGCAACACCAGGCGTGGAATAGCGGTTAAGGTATTTAACTAAAAAACAGATTCTCCGGGACAGTAGGCCGGAAATCAACCAGCTTGGCATTTTTTAAAACTTTAATTATTTGCTTTCATTTCAAGATAATATTTTTAAATATAATTTAAATTTTCATCAAAGACTAAAACAGATATTTTTTTATAAATAATTAGACATAATACTTTGTTTAAATCACTATTTATTGATTATTTCAATTATTTTTATATAGTTAAAACTTGCAGAAAGTACTTGAGATGTTTATATAGCAACATCTATTCAGTATTTTTTAAATATCTTTTGGAAACAAACCATTCTTTTAATATTAACAAGGGTTTATAAACAACACATACATACATGTTTTGTTAATACCAAGCTAAATATTATAAATAACTAAATCCTCTTTGCAAATAGTCACCTTTTAAATTTGTTTTCGTATTAGTTCTTATTTATTCACCACTTTAAAGTTTTGTTTTTATCTATGCTTGTATATTTAATTTCAGTATAAATTTTTTCATGAAGAAAATACCATAGGTATCGAAACATGTTGAATAATTAATTAATAGTGATTTAAACAAAGTATTTTGTCTGATTATTTATATGAAATGAGGACAAAAAGTAATTTTGCTAATATTTAAGAAAATATTGTTTTTCCGATTGGCCCGGTGTTGAGATTGTATAACAAATTATGTAATAATGTAATTTAAAAATATGATTCCAAATATATTTTACCTATAATTATACTATTAAGATGTAATAGGATATTTATTTTTAAATTATTAAAAATGTAATAATTACAAATATATGTCTCATTTCACGTTAAGTAAAGATAATGAGCAGTATCTAATAATCTTGAGATTTGATAATAAGACTAACAACTTTAAACTCAATTACCTGAAAATGAAATGTAGTCTTTACCAAGGAATGTTAAATGTATCTTACCATTTAACTGATACATTTATTTAAAAACCACATAGGTTCATTTATGAATGTAATTAAAATGAGAGTTTTTAAATACATAAGTCCAACTACGTGTCAATTGACAGAAATATTTATGATTTTGAAAAATATCAGTTAGTTTTATTTTTATTTTAATAGATCTTAAATATAATAAAATAGTTTTCGATCTATAATACCAATATCACCGTCATCCTTAGTCAGATTGCTATAATAATTATCTTAAGGCATGCACGCATACGCACAGGCGTTGCTCCAGTCGGCAAACCGCAAACGCCTAAACACCGCAGTCAAGCTATAATCATCATGCTAAATGTATGTTATTTTATCACCCTAAATACCTTATATACCTAAGACAATTGGTTTTTATCGCCCTTGCAGACAGTCTTGTTAAAGTCAAATTTTCAAAAACACAGAATCGGTGAAAAACGGATATGGCGTGATGTTTTTAAAATAAATTCACCAATTTATCTGTATCTCTGCTTTTATTTTATTTCTTATATTCTATTTGTATTTTAAAAGTAATGTAAAGTTTTGTAAAAAAATTGTTTGCGATTTGATATCTTTATACAAGTGTTTATTTTTAATAATCTTGTAAATAAAATTGTCTGCTAATCACAAATGGAAATTGAAAGGGATATTCATAAATTTCATTAAATATGATAAGTGTCAAATTCCTTTGAACATCTCAAAATAGTAAACAAACAAATCTACCGTCAAATATTTGATAAAAACATTGTAAAGCTATTGTTAAATGATTTAAATGAATGTGGATTTGAAATAGTAATGTGATTCAAATTGTCTGTTCGCATCTAGGTAATAATTATAAATATTTCATTATTTTCATTTAACGATGGATATTAAAAAGTGTTTGTGATATTTCATTAATATAAAAGATGATCTAGTTCAGAAAAAGCAACGCTTAGATGTAGAAAAAGATAGCAATATACCAACGACATTAAGCTGACTGCATAGGAAATATAGAACAAACACAAACTAGATATGTATCTAATTTTCTGTACCACGCAAACTACGCTTTGTGCATTTAACGTGATTTAAACACCATTTTTATAAAAAAGAAATATTTGTTAATTTATTCTGTATATTTTATATTATTTTGAGAAAGTTTGGCTTAAAATAATTTCTCCACCAAAGTTTAGCACGACCATCGTGTAACAACTTGTATACATGACTAAGACTGGTTATATAATAAAATCCCTCAACGTATATTTATTTTAGGTAAGTCGCAAAAATGTCTCTCAAAATGTTATTTTGTGTTGATGGGGTAAGTTGATATTTATTTAGGATGATGTGTATTCTACGATACCTGAGACGGAGACACGTGACAGTGATTGTTTTACATGGGGAGCTGATGAGCTATGTGACTTTATCTAGAGTAAGATTAGACATTTTCTTGTTATTTACATATTGTATTATAATTGGTATTTTTTTCCAAAAATTGTGAACAAGATAAACAATCAATTCCGGTTCCGGAATATACCTTTTGTTAGGTAGGTATTATTTTTTTTTATATTTCTTTTATTATCCTGATGAAGGTTAAGGAATTTTTCGAAACCGGTTGGTGAATATAGACAACTAAGAGTGGTTTTAAAAACAAAGTTAATAAATTACAAATCATCAAAATGAACCACAACGTGTTTGTTTTAAATGTTAAAAATAAAATTTACATAAATTAAATTAATCAATTAGAAAGATATACTTAGTTGATTAATTTAATTTGTATTAAAATACCACAGAACTATATTCTGAAAATGCAACTTTACAACAAAAATTTGTTCTCCTTAATATAAAATATTTTCACATGGAATTTACGACATTATGTATCCATTTTAGATTATGTTATTTTCTGTTAAAAACTATCATCTTTTTATTTGCAATTTGTTCGGGTGGTAATTATATATTTTTAGATAGATAGACTTTTTTATGTATTTTTAGAAGCGATCATTAATATAAATTCCCCCGATACAAATTCATAGACGTTTACAAAGCATTCCAATAACTGCAGAAATAGTGTACATATAAAAAAATCCTTGATTTAAATTGCATGCAGTCAAATTTCCACATTTTTATCTGAAACGCGTATTAGCTCGGTGCGTTGGAAAATCGAGTTATCGTCGTGCCAACAGAATACACAGCAGTTCAGTATAATCGATGTCAAGGAGTAGTTTTAAAGAATTCATACTACTGGTAAACTTTAGTGTGCAACAGTGAATTCCATAGTTTGTAATGTTCGCCAGTGGTAAGGGCTGAATCTAGAATTTAGTTATAGTGTTTGTTTCTAATAATATGATACACAAAAATAAAATTGAATAATAAAACAATATAGACTGCCCCCAGATTGTTGGTCTGCTTGACTCTCACGCACCATTGAGGTCATCGAGACACAATTCATTGTTCTATTACAGAGATAATGTCGGAACACGTGCTTTAGCTAACTCCGCAGTCCCCAGATTGCATTCTTTGACTCTTTGACAGATTGCATACTTTATATTTTTTATTTTATAATTTTGATTATGTAAAAACATGCTCATATTATATAATTTTTATCTTTGTGTATTACGCTTCTGATGATGATTTTTTCTATTATTTAAAAAAATATATCTTAATGCCGGAATAGGGCGTGTAATAAATAATAATCAATAAAAAATTTATATTATTCATTTAAATATTTTCTTTTTCCTTTTAATGTTTGATATTTATCTTTATAAATTTATTTCCATGTTAGTGGCATTAAAATGATTAATGAAAGTCTGCAGCATATGTAGACTTTAATATCTCATTTCCACAGATGATATTTCTCTTTGAGAATCGTCTCGAAAGCGGGTGAAGAGTTCTATGAATCATCATCGATTGATTACTGATCGTCAGAGATCAAAGTATCATTGAGAGATTACTTAGAATAATTTGAAAAAAAAAATGAGATATTATAATTTTTTTTTTTTTTTTCGAAGCTATTTAAGATTGTAAAAATAAATAAAGCAATGTTTTGGGTATAGTAAAACAAAGAAGATAAGATAACGCTGAGACTTCTTTCAGATCTTCTGACAGCCTTCAAAAAGTTTGACGTTTTATCAGACTGAACAGAAGCGTTTTAATAATATTTCGGTGAGGATAATGCAAACGAAGATTGCTTCAGAAATTGTCGAGTGGTCACCAAAAAATAAAGTGCTTTGAGATAATATGAGATTTTCAGATAATGAAAAGCCTCCACTTAAAAGCTTTTTTTTTTCTTTTAAAGAAGCCTTTAGTGAAAAGGTTTGTACATAAAAGTTGTCAAAGGAGAGGATTAGAGACGTGAAGAATCAAGATAAAGCAAAAGCTGACGCCGTAAAGGGGAAATTATCGGGAGAGAGAAAGGAATTGTGGGGATTAATACAAGAAATATGTTCGTGTAAAGGGGAATTTATGATAATGATTTCCATCTATGTATTAATTTATGGCTCCGGGCTGCGAGGAGAGCAGTGAACTGAGAGTAATATTTTGTAAGATTAATTTGTAACAAAGGCGTTCCTTTATTACGAAGTTAACAAAGATGTAATATGAAACAGTTTTTTTTTTATCCGGTCAACAAATATTTTTCTTTAATAACGCGCAATTCACAATTCCCGCGACCGAAAAATAATACGATAATTTCTTATCGAAAATTTAATTAACAAAACATGGCAGTTTTCTTTGTTTATTTTGTTATTCGATATTTTAATTCAGGATTTTATATATTGAAAACATTTTAATATATATCATTATTGTTGTAATACAAGAGGTGTATCAGATCTGAATCTAACGATCCCCAAAAAGAATTTGTTTTTCCTACAATAAAAAATAAAATGCCTAGATCTTTACAAAAGAGCACGCTTTCTCCTAATTTAGAAGAAATGATTTAAAAATAGCTTATAGAAAATAACCTGTCTTACCTGTAAGAATGACATGTATTGTATGAACAGTGACTGATTAATTTTTATGTTTTTGAGTTCATTAAATGTAACTAATGGATATAAATGTATCAAGACGTTTTGTGGGTCTAGTGTTAATTTTTTTTTAAATTAACTGTTCTCTATCCGCTGTTGGATGAAGGCCTCCCCAAGTGTTGCACTTTTCTCTGTCCGTTGTTAATCGCTAGGTTTGACGATTTTGTCAGTTCAGTTTTAGAAATATATAGAACTAGCTGATAAATTTAGCGATGGGTAAAACTATCTAAAGATGTATATTATTTACCATGTACCTATGTTTATAACGTACATGTTTAATTTAAGGTTTCTTAAATACAATAAAAGTATATATACCTTTTTCTGTGCTAATTCACAATCTATGTGAATTGTATAAGTTCTAACTATAATATACAGATATGTATTTTTTGTATAAAATTAATAAACTTGTCCATGCTGTTTAACGTTTAAAGCAGATATTATAGTTTTTTTACGGATTCAACTAAAATATTAAAATGGACAATACATTTGCAATAGTTTTTCAATTATCACAAATTTATGTATCCAAAATTTTAAAATTAAAATGATTTTACATCACATCCATCGAAAAATGTCGTTAGCCAAAAAAATTACAAATTTACAGGAGAGCAATATCGAAAATGAACCATTTTTAAAGTCTGATAACGAAACTGTAAAAAAAAAATTGTGTCAAATCAATATCTTATTTATTTATTTGTAACTATATAATACATATAAAAATTTGTTTGGACTGTGCCTGTCTCACTAGAGAAATTCTGTGTCAAGACGGGCATCTCAACTGTGTCGAGACGGGCAATCTCACTGTAAACAGTACTTGCTGGTCTCCTGGAACAAGGCTTGAACCCCCCGATCACTGAATCGCTAGGCAAGCGTCTTTAGCATTGGGTCAACCAACACGTTGCTTCACCATTATTTGTTATTTAATTTTTTATCAATAGTGAAATTGATATATTTTTTAACTGAATCGACGCGTGTCACACACGCTAGAAATTCTTTTGTTTACTGCGGGGAATAATGATCAAGCAGTTCCGTCGCAAAGATACACAAGTGACGCATAAGATTGGGACTGTATTGTTTATGAACTCCTTTAATAATAAATCATTGCGATTGTCCTCTTTATGAAGTCGACTAACTTCAAAACTCCTTTTTATTCACCACTTGTAATGGAGTGTTTACAACGAGACCCACTTATTTGTTCTTTTTCTGCACTCGCCGAGTTCTAAAGTAGCTATCCAAACTTTCAGTTGAAAATAACAATAGGTATTTAGCGAAGCAGTTTGCGAGATAACTTTGTTGCAGGCGAGCGTCCCCTCCCCGACCCCCACCCGCGCCGCTCCGCCGCGCAACCCGCGCCCACACCTCCCATCCCCCCGCAATAAGCTACCCGCGGGAACGGTGACCACTTCCCCCGAGGTTCGACCGATAGTAAAGTGCTTATAAATTTAGTGGTGAAATGGGCACGGTCGACCACTTACACGGTGACCGTAAAGTAATGTATACCTGTAAAATAATTTTCAAAATCATTCTCTGCATTTAATTGATATGGTAGATTCCACCCGTCACATTTATAGTCACACGTTTCAATCGGTTAATTTTAAAAAGCGATAAGATTGTCAAATTCAATTAGTTTTAAAACTGCACAATTTAATTAAACATTATTCATCTGTGGTAAGGAGATTAAACCGATCGGTTAAAATGTAAACTCACGAAACTTTTTTTGACATCTGTGTTCAATTACAATATATAAATTCTATTAATGATAGACAAAGTTAACACCTTTTAAAAACATTAATTATTTCACGTTACAATATTACAGTGAAATTTAATTTAATAAATTTATTTACCTTAATATAAATTGTTTCAAACAATGGAAAAAAAATTGCCAACAAAATACGACATTCTAATTATCTGCAAAAAAAAAAACAATATTCTTAATGAAATCAAAATCAAGTGAAATCAAGGTTTCAAATGTATCTATTGTATGCGTACATAAGAGACATTCGTAAAAATATAAAATATATAACGCCTCACCGTTAATTTTCAGAATTCCTCAAATAAATACCTTATACCTTTTTTGTGTACTTGTTCCTACTATTTTCTTGAATCCAAAAATTATTTATTTATTTGTTACCAAATTTACTGTTACTAAAGAAATAATAAATTTTCTTCCTACTTAAATGAATATAAACATTTTAACATAAATTATTTACGACGTTGTTTTTAACGACTTTTATAAGTTAAAATTAAATACACCAACCCGTTTCGTATAATGCCATTTACTTCATCAAGATGTCAAATAAACTAACGATATAGTAATTATTATATTACGTTATCTGACATCCTTATGAAAAAAGCTGTATTTTCCTAAAAATGTTGGTATATTAAATTTAACTCGTAAATGTGATTAATAACAAAGTTATAAATTACACATTTTAAAATTAATTAAAACTACAATGTAAATTTTGCAATAAATATAAACATCATTGTAAATTTATGTAAATAGTTAATTCATAACTTGTTAAATAAGTAAACAAATATTTTCTTAAATAAATTCGTGTATGTTTATTTTGGATACAAATTTCACAAAATACTTTTAAAATTAAACAAAAATTACGAAAACGTATTTACGAGTATAAACATGTGTGTATTTCCTTTTTGGGGGTAGATTTTTTGTAGTAGTTTAAAGAATTGGATTTAGTTGTTGAAATATATACAGTTAATTATTAAATTGTTATTTAAGTGGTCAAGGAATTAAATATCGTACAATATATGATCGGAAGTGTGTTAATTTTCTTTAACCAGGCCCAAAACTTTCTGATAACCGCGTATTAATATTTGTAAATATTTTGATTTGATAAACTTATTTATACATGTATTGTATTAAGCAGAAATTACAGTATCCTATTGTAAGTCACCTTGAATGGTTTTAATGCATTTCAGCCAAGTACTTGATGCAAATACATGGCATAATAATTTAATATAAGATTAAAAAATTCAAAAATGACGACTTCCAAAGAATCGCTTAATTAAAATATTGTTATAATTTCATGTAATCATTACGATTGCTAGTGGTATTGTACGTTCCCTTTATAGTGCTGTGCACAGACCCACTTTAATTAATGTGGATATGGTCACCAGATATCGATTGTCATTGAGAAAGTGAGATCAAGAATCCTGCTGCCGAAATGGGATATCATAGGGGTGTAGCAGGAGTAACATTAGAAGAACAACAATACTGAAGACTCTCGTCCCTGTGATCCTCTATTTACATATGTAGAAATATCTCAATTGAAATGGCTCGGACACGTCTTCTAAATGCCAGAAGAACGATTACCAGATATATCTCGAAAGCTACCCTAGAGGGAAAGCGGTCAGTGGGTCGCCCCAGACTAAGTTGGAATAAATAAATAGCAACAAAGACTTTAAAGACAAATTGAGTCTTAATTGGTCATCGAGTAATTAAATAGCGTAAAACAGATAATATCAAGATTTAGGGCCTTTGATCAATGTTCTCTCTAGTTTGGATCACGGTGTGCGCATAAAAAATCATTTGTGCAATTTTATGGACCAATATTATTTGTAAGCTGGGAGAGAAAATAAGAAAAACGTTATCACATCAGTTTAAAGCTACTGCTGGCAGGGTTCGGGTAAAATACATTTATAATGAAGATGTGTTAATAAATATAATTAAGTCAAGATAATTATTAAACATACATACTTCGGACACATTCTCCGCAATGTAAAATATGATAAACAAATAATAGATGTCTCATAGAGACGAAGCTATTTGTTATTAATAGAAAAATGTGGAAATATGAAAGTATGAGTAATTACAGAGCTTACTACCCCTGTCTTCGGTTGGCTTAAGTCATCATTTTATATAAATATAACGTTTATCATTCTCACCCATTAATCAATCTATAAAATTTTTGAAAGTTATATACATGTTAATATGTGGAATCACTTCAATGTAATAAATTTTGATATTTATTTTTTTAAATTTTATATATTTTCTTATTTTGACTAGTATATTATTAGCAATATTTGAATGTGTCCAAGAACGCACAATTACTGCATTCAATATCAAATTTAGTCCATAGATGGCGATAGTGTAGTGGTATTCGAAGTGATTTCACATATGAACATATATACAACTTCAAAATATTTGATAGATATTTATTGAGGTTAATTAGGTGGAATGGTGAACGTTACATTGTGTAAAGTGATCACTTAAGACAGCCGAAGACAGGTCGTAAGCTCTGTAATTACCCATATTTCCATTAAATATAATTACGAATAGCTTCGCCTCTATGAGATACCTATTATTTGTTTAATGACAGTGCCTTTGTAGGTGAAAATCCACTAATTGTGTGTTCTTGAACATATTAAAATATGACTAAAAATATATTTTTTAACTCATTATGATGCCAAATCGTGTGCGCGCGCACACTCGCACACCTCAGAAGGAACATTGCCTGCGACTCTCCTAGGATAAGGGGTGATAATTTGGATGATGATATAAGGTGATAATTTAACAATATGATTGGGATAAATCGTTGCTCGCTTTTCTGCAGTTTCATCAAGGTGTGGATCTCACGATGGGAATTGCTGGGAAGACCAGCAGACTGAAATAAGATAGAGGATAGCGTGACTCAAACATACGTGTACCATCATTTCTCCCGCTTAGGGAGTGTATCGCAAATTTTCATTCCTATTATTGCTCTTTTTATGATTTAATATCACTAATTCATGCTTGTGGGAAATAAATGTACGTATAATCTGATGTATTAAAAATTGTTTTTTAAGTTTATATATGTTTGCTGTCACATACAGGTGTCGAAAAGTGTAGTTTTTAAAATTATACTAACATCTGATCTTTTTTTCTATAATAAATCTTAAATAATTGCATATATATAGATTTCTTGGTTTTGTTGAGAGAAACAGAACATGACTGAAAATGTATATAACGGTTCCGGAAAAGAGTGGGGTTCATTCAATGATGTGTGTTGATAATAATAAAAATAACATATTAATAAAACTGTTTTTAATCTTCTTAATTTTTATGTACATTAACATTATAGGCAGTATGGTCACGTGGTAGTCACGCTGAAATATAGAACAATCATTGTAAATGTCAGGCTTCAGTAGTCCCCGAAAGTTCGAAATAATGTTCTGGTGTAGTTTCATTACGCCCAAAAATTATTGTTAAAGTTAACAGCTTTGCCGGAAGTTTATCCTTCTCAAATAAATATTTTCTCCTAAAAAACTTGGAACACTCTGGGCAAAACAATGAAGGTTTATCATCAGAAAAAACGTATTTCAAAGAAATGTTAAGTTTTTTAATAATGACGAAGAAAATGTTTGCGATTCTAATTTACTTCTGTAGAATTGTAAAATTATTTCAAAACATTCAGATTAATTTTGTCTCTGCAAAGATTTAAATAAACTTTTTCAAACTCTTTATTGAGTGAGCCCGGCAAAACTTTTCTGGAACCATCGAGTATTAAATTGTTTTTGACTCATCTTCCAGAAATTTTATTATTTTCTGTATTGATAAGCGATATGGAAGATTTCTTTTACGCTTTCGTAGTAGGTATTCGAAAGCGTATAATAAATAATTAGAGTTTTATGACGTTTTAAATAATATCAAGCCTATTTTACTGTTTCCAATGTAAGTTTATAGAACTTCATAATATATAATCACATATGTGAAAATAAAATGTTTGTACTTTGATTCTACTCGTTTAATTTATTCGAAACGATTCTCAAGTAAATTAAATGATTAGAATAAAAAAAACAAGGTATGTTATGAAAAAAATAGCAAAAAAAGATAAAAAATTCATATACATATATATATATATATTACTACATTTGAGTCACAGCTATTATTGTATCTGTAACTAAAGTCGTTGCCATTCTCTGGTCAGGGAACCAGCTTTCCATGAGATCAAACAAGTTGAGTTATTCCTACAGTCTATTGACATACCGCAGGTATTGACCCAGCAACGAGCGGTGCATGTTCTTTAATATTATTATTATTATTATATTTAAAAAAAATTCTATGTTTATATGGTCGACCATAAAGATGTGCATTAAAAATAAAATAGTCCATAGATATTTACTACTCAAAAAACTCTAAAGTAATTAATTGGTTTTGACGAGGGGATTATGGTTCTTCTTCTTCTTTTAAACAGGCAATCCACCCTTCAGGAGTGATTTGTGCCATTAATCAAGTTAAAACATTATTTCATAGAAAGAAGTACAACAATATTATAGAATAGGGAATATTACATTACAAGTTAATACCATTGTCGTTCAAGAAATTTGCTTTTAAATAGATTAAATGTGGGGAGTTAAGGGAAAGAAGATGACACAAGTTAACCGGGAGTTGAAAATTACCATTGATAAGATTACTATAAAAAAAACCTGTGATCCGCAATGGACAGGCAAAAACAATATGGTCAAGGTTTCCTCCTCGGTATCACACACACATTGGAGGGATTATGATTCATTGTAAAATGTGACCTTTTATGTCATTTTTTGAAACAAAATTTGATTAGGATTAAATTATTTAAAAAGCTTTATTAGGGAACTTCAGTTAACTTTGGCCAAATACATCCGATGTTGTCTTCCGATATGTTTCATAATTGTTATTGTTTTTTTTTTAAATTGTTTGTGTTTTGTGCTTTTTATTGATGAATGTATTTTTGCGTTCAATATATACATAGTGTTTCGTATTCATTGTAAGGCTTATACTTCTGAGTGTGGTAAATGAGAAAAATTTGAGGTTATTAATGATTTAGATAGTATCTCCTTTGGGCTAACTCAGTAATAGAGGGATCTCTTATCAAACTTGGGCTGCGGGTAGATGTCATTCAATCGAGAACATTCCAATAAAAGAGATGCTTAGTTTAAACACAATTTACTCAATCAGGTTATATAAAATACAGTTATCAAAGTATAAAAGAAATGACATGAAAATAATGCGGGACAACATATATGCAGAGGAATAATAGTACGAACAAGTGTGTGTGCCTTGCACGAGGCTGGCGAGTTTAAATTCTCTAATATAATAGTTCACAGTATCGACTGATCACCATTCCAGTATGGCGGTGACGCATAGAATACCTCGTTGACAATATTACTCATGAATTCACTTGATTAACTGTTCAATAAATACCTTGAGTATATTCAATAAACCTGCAGATATACGGAGAATTCCTGCACAGAGGCTGTAGGGTACAAGTGGCGGTGGAAAGACTCCTAGTGGGACGATGCTAACTGGAGGACAGGAATGATAATACAGGCGTCAGCAGAAGCGGCTAGTATGGTTCCGAAGTGGATCTCGAAGACTTAAGTGGAATGATGAGGCGATGATGCGATATGTTCGGGTTGATGCAATCAGCACAAGATTACGGCGGAGCTTGTTGGGCGCGCTGAAGACTTTGACAATCTGAAGCACAATGAAATGGTATGAAATTGCGAGCTTCAAGTAATTCTAGTACGACCAGTGATGCTATTGTAGTTGGTTCGACACGACGATTTGGTGAGATCACGTGAAACATATAATGGTGGTCGGGTAAAGTGAACTAAGAATAAGATAGATGCAGATATCTTTGATCACTCGCGGATTTACAGTGACAATTTACACAAAAATATGGTATCAGATAATGGATCATGATGGATCGGTTTCGAACTACAGCTCTTTAAAATCGAGCTGAGTTATACCAATGTAATCCAAAATCCACGTGGGATAATGTTAATACTCTAAGCTCGTTGGGGAGAAAGTGACGGTTGGAAATTTCCCGTTGGTCCGTTCGGACGCGTTGCCGGCAGAAGCGGATATTAAAAAATATGCAAGGGATCAAGGGACTAGACTTATCGCGCGTTATTTAATTATTTATGGCGGTAGGCATTCGAATATTAAAATAGACTCACGACATCATAGAACACATTTTTGGCGATTCTTGAGAATTGGTCGCGACCCATATTACTGACAGCTTTCCACGTTCAAATTACCACCTATCCCTTTTCTCTACGGCTTGTTTTTAGTATGAGTAGTGACCTTGATGTTAGCAGACGTCATCGTGAATGATATTTGTTCGAGCGCGACATCGCGAGAGCATTAGCGGTGTGGATTTTGTTCTCCTCCGGTGCATTAGTACTGTACTGTGACCTTGTGATTTGTACACAGTGATATTGTTGATTATTGTGTGAGCCGCGAATGAAGTGAGTGATATCGCCGTCTTCATTTGGAAGCGGAGATCTGCCCGCCCACGTGCCGTTTGTGTGATCTCGGCTGCGACTGCGAAAGTAACGGACGCTTCATGCACAAGGTAAGGCGAGCAGTTCTTCAGATTCCCGATTGGACTGGAATCCTTACCCATCATCGACCCTTATCCATTAGTTCCAGGTCCCTTTCCTTTCTTCCTTTACCCGTTCCCTCTTCGGCGATTCCGACTTACGACCGGAATCGTCGTAATCTAATCGGCGGGACACGCGACTCGAAGATCGCGCAATTTGTTCGGTAGACCCTATTCGGCGCAGAATTACATCTTCTTTACACGTAGACTTAATTTTAATTTAATAAATCTATTACCACATTATGAAATTATAAAATTGTTTATAAAATTAATATTAACATATGTTTTTTTACACAAAAAAATCGTAAATAAAAGCGTTGCGTTGCGTACTACTGTCCAATGAATTCAAAGCATTCGCCTCCTGCACTACATTTCAAAAGCGTCAAATTTATTTTCTCTAAAATAAAATAAGTGCTTAGTTTAAAAAAGCTGAAAAGGAGATAACTCGACATTCTAATATCAGATCCGAAAATGTAGTTAGTCCTTACGAAATTACTTAATCACTAAATTTAAAAGAAGTGAAAATATGTTTGCGAAAAATTTATCTGCGGTAAGATCTAAGATGAGAAAAGTTAATTCATTTCCAAAACCGAAAGTTTTTTACAATAACAAATATATTCAGCGTTAAAAGTTTTTTATTTTCGATATATAAATATTTACCGATGCGACAGTCTGCCAAATTTTTATACCTACTTTTTCTTTTACGTTTAACTTTCCGATATTTACGTCACATTTATAAATAAAAATATTTTTGTGTAAAATAATATTCGGGTATAATAAACATATTAGTATATTACATGTTTACTCAACGGGTAGCCTAGTTAAATTTTTTAACAAAATTGCTGCTTTGGAGAATATTGTAACATTTTCATACATTATGATATTTAACTTTGTGTTTTATTATTAACGTCATGAATACCAAGTGCCGTCTTGCTTTTTCCCCATACATTGTGTCAAAATTGTCGTATAAGTATATAATGCAATTTTTTTTCGTAGAATTTAATGAATTGATTTGTTTATAAATATGCAAAAAAAAAATTGCAACAGCATACAGAATTTTTCTGCATATTTAATTTTTTTTTCACGCACGCAAGTCTTATTTTATTTCCAGAATTATACATTCATGAGATTAAATTTCATACTATAACTGTTGTAAGAGTACTCGTTTATACATTTTTAACTACAAAAAGATTATTAAGGAGAACACATTCTTATTGTAAAGTTATAATTATTCAGAACATAGGTCTGTGATGTTTTAAATACTAGTTAAATATTTAACTTAATATATATTAATTAGAAAGATATATATATAATATCAATTTTATATATATATATCTTTATAATTAATATATTTAATTAGTATTTAAAACAAAAATATTATTAATGAAGAGCTTAATTAATTTGCTTATATTTAAACGTTTCATAAATTTAATAATTAATTAGTAAATTAATATTTTCACGTATAATTTATTAATTAATTTGACCCCCGTACGTGATGCGGGGACCTGGGTTCAATTCTTCACAAGGGAGATTTTTATTTTACTTATTTATCTAAATTCATGATAATTTTTTGGTAATTAGGAAACACATTGTGTGAAGGGACTGTATAATACGTATGTCTGAGACATGTTACACGATTTAAAAAAAATTAATATTAAAAGCGAGCACGTTATGTTTTTTGTTTAATGAAAAAGAATCTTGGCTCGGACGAAGTTAGAGATTTAGGAAACCGATCACGTTTAACTCATTTTTAACAATTTTTTCGATAATATCATGTTTTTAAGTTACAGTACGGCTTCAATATGTAAATTGATAATAAAAAGTTGGTGGTAGATAGAGAGGACACATATATTTGGGCGAGAAATAGGTTTCTTCGGAGGTTTGAAGGCTTTTGTTCTCGAAACTTTCATTAGAATGACTTACGCTCGATTTTACACGCCAGGATATTTGACCATCTTTGATATGTTCGTGGAGGTTGTAAATTTTTTTCAACCTTTGAAATTAGATTCGGTGTAACCGCAATTTGATAGGACAGGACGAAATGTAATTAAAACAATGTCAAATCTAACAGAACTGGAACCGAATCACCTTAGAGGCTCTGATGTCAGAAGAACGGTTGGATATATCACTTTAGGAGGCAATTTTCAAATTGTGTTAAATCCACTTTCTGTCAATGTAGACTTTAATGATTTTAAGATAAACTCACTATTTTTTGACAGCATAAAATAAACAAATAGTCTCATCGATCACCTTCACAGTAATAACGCCTCAAATGCGCCCCGAAAAATGTGTCCCGTCAAATGAGCCCCCGACAAATGCGCCCCGACAAAACCGCCCCCGATAAATCCGCCCCCGACAAAACCGAACCGACAAATGTGCCTACGACAAATGCACTCCGACAAAACCGCCCCGACAAATGTGCCCAGACAAATGATCACCCCGACAAATGTGCCCCGACAAATGTGTCCCGACAAATGTGCCCCGAAAAATGTGCCCCGATAAATGTGCCCGACAAATAAACTCCCGACAAAACCGCCCCGACAAATGCGCCCCGACAAAACCGTTCCGACTAATGTGCCCCGACAAATGTGCACTGACAAATGCGCCCCTGACAAATGCGCAAATATTAAATTTTTGAATCGCATGGTGAATTTCAATGAAATAATATTTTTACTAATCTTCCGTGAACGTACATAAAGCACTCGTAAAAGTATAATTTGAATAATTTCTTCAGTGAGACCATGATTTTTATAAAGCTTTTGAGAAAATTTTATTCTTTAGCTTGTATAACCTTTGCCAAATTAAGTTATTATATTATCAATTATATAGAGTATAATGTACAGTTTCGTTTATATATTTTCATTTAATTTATTAATTATATAAGACATCGATGGCGACGTCGTGTCGCATTTCAAAATCTTATTTTTTAACATTTTATTCCGGATAGATAATTTATTGGAGCGCACATCGCACACCTAGATCAAAACTTAAATAACTCAAAAATTAATAATTTTTGAGTTATTATTGTATTTGAATACTCTGTCATATACGCGACTAATTTAGTCCCAGTTCTCGAATAATGTCATTTTAGGATACATTTGTGACCTAAAATATTATTTAGTTTCATAACTTTAGTAACAAAAAAATGGAGAAAAATGTTATTACTTTTTTTTGTCTACGTTGTTTTAGTTTTGATCTAGGTGTGCGACATGTCGAGGGCATATTTGTCGGGGTGCATTTGTCGGGGCCCATTTGTCCGGGGCACAATTGTCGGGTTATCCATGTTAGGGATTCAGCAAGATAACGTTTGCTTTTTCGATTATATGATTAGTGGATTTAGCCCTGTTTGAAAATAAACCTGTCTAGATTTGTCCACTATACATACGATTTGATATTAAATTTATCTAAATTTAAATCTCGTATAATATAAAGTACTCTTAAGAGAGTGATCTCGTATTATCAGTAAAAATACAAATTTGGAGTTGACTGAGTTGAGTTGCGTTGACTATTTTTTTTTTTTGACTATTTTTGAGGGTCTATTTGTTTCCTTTTTTATTTATTTCACTAACCGATTTCACGCTAGTTCGAAAAATTTAGCGGGTGCCAATAAGTATTTTTTTCAATTAAGAAATTACCCGTAATTTTTTATACAAATTTATAATTATTGTGACGTCGCGCGTCCCAATAGTGTGTCATTAATACATGTATTTTTTCATTTTAATTGCTTTATGATTTTTAATGCATTTTTATATTTTGTGAACAACTTAACCTCTATACTTAGCTCTAGAGAAAAAAGTGAAAAACGTGAAAAATCCTTTGCTTTCACGCGGAGTCTAAATCTACCTCATTCTTGCAGCCAGTACCGGAAGGAGTTTTATTATAAGAAGGGCAGAAATTCTGTTGAAAAAATAATTTCGAAACGGTAATTTTGTTTCATATAATTCTTACGCTTGAAATGGCACCATAATTGAATAATAATATTTATCTTATTGATACTTCGCCTTCAGCTTGTCTGTCGTAAGAAAATATGAATGTTTGCGAAACCAAATTGATTAACGTCGTCTGTTAGCTTACATCCTATATCCTGAGCTCATCTCCACGGAAGTCGGAAGATCTTCAGCTCTGGCAAGTCAAAAATAGTCATCAAATATTTTTTATTCTACTACCGAAGGGAATAAAGTGGAGATTCATATTTTGAATCACAATCAAAAATAATCCAGCGACATTTGTCGGGTAATATTTTTGGGCGAGACATTCTTTCTCGTCTCTCAACTTTTGGGATAAATATCGGAGTTCGATCTTTACAAGATTCTATGGATCGCCGATCGCCTTCTTTCGTAAATATGAACGTGACATATAAAATAGTTCCTATCCATTAGCTACCCATTATCCCTTCCCCCTATTCCAGATCTTTTTCTGTAGCTGAGTTCTCTATGGTTTTTTGGATCAGTTACAATTTTAACCTTAAAACTGACAGTTATCATTAAAGCTAAGTAGTGCTGATATTATTTATGTGTGTTTCGGTTTTTCACTACCGTGCGTGTCGAATCCTGTACATTCTACTATTGTGCATTGTGTCACATTTCGCACCATCGCCGAAGTTTATGAATAAAAACTTCGTGCGGAACAACAGAGTACGTGTCCTGGAGCCAAAAGATTTGTGGATCCAGTGGAGAATCCAGATTCCTAGAGAAGCTTTTCACATGTGGGTCGTGTTTTCTGATTCTAGATGGTCCTAATCCTGTCCCTCTCCTAAATTATTTCCACCCTTCCTACAATACATCCCGTATTTCCCCAATCCTCTCGTTCAAACAATCGGTATGCTTTAGTTAGTAATTCAACTATGCGTACATAACACAATTTGACAATGAATAACAGCTCGTTCTGCTCTCAGCTCTGTACTTTCGAAACAAATCTCGTCTACCTATTACGCATCAGAAGATTTAGATATTTTTCGCACCGCTTTCTATTTGACGAATGATTTCCACTCATGAGAGACACGTTATTTTATTAATAGACTTATTTTCAAATCAAGGGGTGGTTTCTAACGTATTATATATGTACCTAACTCAGTGATTAATATCTATGCATGCGTTTCAGGGATAAGTATAACAATTTATAATTTTTTCAAATTCTAAGAAATTACTAAGTTAATCTAATATTTCAAAATTCTCGTGAATAACTTTGTGAAAGACCATTGTAATTAACTTTTAAAAAAACTTATTAAGAAATTTTTAACTTTTAAAAAATTATTAAATGTTTTAAAATGATTAAATTGATATTCTGAAGAGATCACAACTCATGATCCTGAGGAATGGATCATAAAAAATTCAATTAACCTATGAATTTTTTGCAGTATTTTAATCAATCAGAATATTATAAAGTTAGCTAAAAATGGGACTAAGACAGAGACACGCTTCATATGTGATACTAATGTGCCTTTGTCAGGACTGGCGTACAACTGAACTATTCCATTAAATAAAATTTTAAAATAATGTTGATATTAAACAAATTAATGATATCTTATAGATACGAAGTTATTTTTATAATATTAAGGAAAACACATTCTTATTTTGAAGTTGTAATTATTCAGAACATAGGTCTGTGATATTTTAAATACTAAATTAATGTATTAATTATAAATATATAAATATAAAATCATTTTGTCGAAAAATATTGTTTTTGCGTCACCGGGATTCGAACCTGGATCTCTATTTCCAATTCGGGGAAGTACACTACCAATTGTGTTATAACGCCAGTATTTTTTATGACAAATTTTCGAACCTATATGTCACTTTTTTTTTCAAATTAATACACCTGTCGTTCCATTATTTGAAAGCCATCTACATTATTTTTACAGAATCTCAAATACCTTTGAGTAAACCGACTGCAGACGCCAGAATTATCAATGCATTTTTATTAAATTTTGGACACATTGATACAACATATATTATTAAGGAAAACACAAAAAATGAAAAATACTGGCGTTATAACACAATTTTTTTTTTTTTTGGTAGTGTACTTCCCCGGATTGAAAATAAAGATCCAGGTTCGAATCCCGGTGACGCAAAAACAATATTTTTTGACAAAATTGATTTTATATGTATATATTTATAATTAATACATTAATTTAGTATTTATTTTATATTATTTAAGTGACTACTTAAGCCAGCCGAAGACAGGTCGTAACCCATACTTCCATATCTTCCCATTTAATATAATATAAAAATATCTTCGTCTCTATGAGATATCTTTAATTAGTTTAATAACAATGCCTTTGTAGGTAAAAACCCAGTAATTGTGTGTTCTTTGACATACTCAAATATTGTTAATTTATAGGGTTTTCATTGTATAAGGATATCCAATAATCGTGATAGAACTTTAAAATGGAATTTAATTTTAAAAAATTATTTCAATATTTTTTTTAAATTAAATAATAATGAAATGTAATGTCATTCAAATGTGCAGCACGACTGCATTTGATACAATGCATCTTCGGAACAATTTTTCAGCCACTCTTTCATACATATCTTGTGCAATTTCACCAATAATACAAGTTACGTTGTTTTTTAATTGTACAATTGTTGATTTATCATTACAACGGACGGACTATAACATATAAATGACAGACATAAGAAAGACTACAGAAAATATTCTAATGGAGAGATAATCACGTGATGTAGGCGGAAAATTGACAGGTCGGTCATAAAATTCACAAGTTGAATTTGCCGAATTGAAGACTGATTTTGATAACTTGTAAATGTTGTTCTAATGTGAAACGCTCCATGATAAAATGGCAGACTATCCTGAATAAACATAACAACCACAGCTGTCAAAATATTAACAAACGCGGCTACAATTCTTATTTGAATTTTTGACACATTTATTGTATAACCCTGCAGTTCCCAGACTATTCAATGAAATTTCTAAAAAAATATTAAAAATAGTCAAACGAGCCATATAATAGAAGATTAATCACACAATTATTTTAAATAATTTTTCTGTTTCTAATAAATATTTTTTAAGGAAAATATGTTATAACGCCTAAAAAGTCGATCCACATCAGTTGTCACAATGGTTTAGCTTTCGGTTGATTTCACCCATCGTGGATTCTCACCCAAATAGCCTAATGGTATAGAAACTTGATATTTCAGTTTATTTTCAATGTCTTTTTATGTGTGTAGATTTTATTGGAAATACTACTTTACAAAAGAAAAAGGAAAATTATAATCCACACTTTTCTATAACGACCAGACTCTGTTAAAATATTTTAAACTTACGATAAAAAAAATTGAACACGTAAATATCTTTTTTTCTCTTGTTCAAAATAGCGATTGTTAAAAATGAAAAAAAAATCATAACTACACTAAGATGAAAAAAAAATAAAACTCTTCTACACACATTCGAAATCTATCTGAACCCTGCCGGCCAGTGCCGCAGCAGATTTTTTACGTGCAAGTATATAATGTATTTTCGTATTCAAATTTTGAGAATAATTTTCTCTTTTGTACTACAAACCTGTCTGGAGATAATAAGACAACAAAGGTACATTTTATTAGCACTTGAATGCTTTTTAGAACAAACAACTCTCGATTTAAATACACAGACCATTAAATGAATAGACATGAAATAAAGTGTACATGTTGGAGAGGGGTTTGGAACATTAGTTGCGGGACGAAGGGCATTCTGTACACATTCTTTGTCGAAATATAAATCCGATAGTTTATGACACATTTATGCAACAATTCTTCGAAAATTAAATCTTTATGTAAACAAGACATATTTTTAAAATTAATGCATATTATATTGTCAGCATATAAATTTTCGTTCCAATAGTCATTTATTTAAAAAAAATTACGAAGTTATTTGATTGTGTAAGTGGAACCAAAATGATCACGTGGGTGACTCAAATTGAAAATATTGAAACAAGGAATTCTCGTTAGTTCATGTTTATATATTTGTAGTCTGTGTTTGAGTATGTATGAGGTATATGAATTATATAACGTGTCCGAAATCAAGGCATCAGTCATGGGTAGTGAACCAAACTCCACCAAAGAAATAGATAAATTAATATTCAAAACATTGAGCCTCAATATCTCAGCGTGATGTGCCTAAACATCAGATAATACCACGTTGTTCCGAGGTCACGATATACTATTGACGCCTTACTCTGCTTCGATCAGTCCCAATGGTGAACACCGTACATCGACACCTAACAAAGGGTAGAATAATATATAAATATGATTGTACTCATTACTCGCATGATAGTGTTTAAGGTCCGTACAGACCGCGGTGTATATGTTAGCCGGTGGACCCATCATAATATATTCCACGTAACAAATTAGCGGCGACATGTAAAGACTTCCCTTAACGACGCAATTTATTGCAACCTTCGCTGTAGGGTTAGCCTCCATTTCTGCGGGGGATGGCTTATTAATATGTTACAAGGATCACCTTTAGACACCACGTATCCTCTTATATATATAAATAAAACTCATAAAACCTTGCAAACTTTTTCATTTGATTATTTTTCCATCGTATTTTCATAGCACAAGCGTTTAGCTTAGTTTGAGAATAGTAATTATATTTATGTGATACATATTCCGTGTTTTCTTTAGTGTTCTACATTTTTAATAAAATCGTTTTTATAAAACAATAATGTTACTTCTTCAATATTTGCAAAAATACTTTGTGACAACATAATTATATAAATAATTTAAAAAAAAAACACTTTGTTTGAGTCACTATTTATTAATAAATTAACATGTTTCAAGGCCGACAGTCCCTTCTTCGGTGTACAATATATATATAAAATTAAAAATATAAGCATAGACAAAAAACAGAAAATATAAATACAAGTGATGGGTAACTAATTAAAAACTGCTGTGAAAACAAATTTAAAATGTAACTGTTAGCAAAAATAATTTGATTATTTATAATGTTTAATTTACTATTAACACTTTTTCTTACTTCAAAAAGTTTTAATTTATCTCACTGTAAACCCATAGTATTTGTATTTAAATTTTCTAAATCCCTATTAAAATAATGGTTTGTTTCCAAAATTTGATTGAAAAATTCAGAACAGTTATTGCTATTTAGACATATCAACATTTCTGCAAGTTTTACTTATATATGTAGTATACATTTTATTCAGAAGGAGGGACTGGTTTAACAAGGCGATTTTTCCTCATTATTTATAAAATAATATTAATTCGATTGTTTTATTTTATTCCAGAACGTGAATTAATTATGGGGGATAACGGAAGACCAGCGCAATACCTGATGCTGCTTATTTTGTACAGTTTCACAGGTAAGCTATCTCAAACCATTCTGAATTTTTATTACTAATTACTATTTTGTAAGTACCTACGTACCTCTCAAATTAGGTCGTCAATCAATTAGTAAGAACGTTATCATTTTATTGTCATAATATATAATTCTCTAGTCTATTCACATATAGAATAATATGTATAAATTTTTATACAAATTATTAAATTTAAATTAAAGTAATATATAAAATAAGGTAGATGGCTCTATCAAATAATGGAACGATGAATGTAAAGGTATAGGTTCGAAAATTTGTCGTTAAAAATAATATCGCTGTAGCATAGTTGGATAATGCACCTTCCCCGGTTTGAAAAGAGATCCAGATTCGAATCCCGGTGGCGTAACAACAATATTTTTCTAAAAAATTAATTTTATATGTATATCTTTAAAATTAATACATTTAATTTTAACTATGTTAATAATATCTGAAGTCATCTTTATCTTCATAATGGATATGAAAATGGCAACGCCAAAAATTATTTTGTGAACCTTTCTAAATATTAAATATTTCGTGCCACAGTGTGTTCACTAACTACCCAATATGGCCGTGTAAAAACTACGTGGCGCAATTTTGAAGTGCATATATTACGCGGGAAACTAATTTGGCGCGCGATCATGGCGCCATCTGTTGAGCCCAGTTGAAAAAGTCGTTCAATAAAGAGCCAGTCGTTTTAAAAAATGGAATACCATAGTAGTTTAGTTACTAGATTTAAGATAATACTAGCTACCCTTACCCAGCTTTGATCGTAATTCATATGTAGCTTCAATTTCAAATATAAGTTTAAGGGAAGGGGGAGCGAGGTAGCATTGTTTTGAGCAGGCCCTAAATAATAACGTGATAGTGTGATATCCAAGTAAATGGGATACGGTGACTACGACTATGTTCTTCAGAATCCTAGAGTGCGACTGGACAAAATTTGGAATGAATAGCATTCAATATAAGGCATATTTAAAACAGGTGGGAAGGGTGCCTATTTTACGTAGGGTCCTTAAGAGGTAACTATGCAAAACTTTGAGTGAATTGCATTTACAGGGATGAAAGATTATAGCAATATTTTAATATATCCAAGAACACACAATTACTGGATTTTTGCCTACAAAAGCACTGTTATTAAATAAATATCAGATATCTCATAGAGACGAAGCTATTTTTATTATATTTAATGGAAAATATATAGAAGTATGAGGTAACTACAGGGCTTACGACCTGCCTTCCGCTGACTTAAGTGATCACTTTATATAAATATAACGTTCACCATTCTCACCATAAGTTGTATATATGTTAATATGTGGACTCGCTTCGAGTACTATTACACCATCGTCATTTATGGACCAAATTTGATAATTCATTTTTCCTTGAAACAGCGTATATGTCGACTCAATGAGAATCTGATTTTTTTGAAAATTATTTAAAGTAATATTATTTATTTGTAAAATGTTTTTAACACATTATACTAGAACACACCTGAAAAATCAATATTTTTCATTTTTTATATATTTTTCTTATTTTGACCAGTATATTATTTTAGCAATATTTGAATATGTCTAATAACACACAATTACTGGATTTTTACATACAAAGGCACTGTTATTAAATAAATATGAGATATCTCATAGAGACGAAGCTATTTTTATTATATTTATTGGAAAATATATAGAAGTATGAGGTAATTAACCCCTTAAGTGTGAGTAGTTGGTGCCCCAATAATCATCCATCATTTACTACATCCGTGAATAATTATCGCGGAATGTATATGGTCATGACAGGATTAGAAACGAAAACTACTACAACTTTAAATCTGTAAACTGCATAATTTACAGATTTAGAGAAATTATTAAACTAAACAATAAAAATGTTTACACGCAGAGTTACAGTGACGTTTCCTGGGAATGTTATCTGGAATACGGTGGCGAGAAAAGTGAAGCTCAAGATTGGATCTTCCAGACGGCTACTGGTCGTATTTTTGTTAATACCCGACGTCGGTACCGGGTGCGTTTTTACGGGTTTTAGGAGCTCTATTTTACGCACCAGCATAAGCAAGGTGCGTTCAGAGTCGTCGGCAGTGATGACGAAAGTGGAGGCGATATACCGCCACACATCTACATATATATATATATAAAGTAGAGTGTTTATGGGTTGGTTTTTTATACAAATCTTATAGTTTTATTCTGTGCTTGATGAAATTTTGCGCACTTGACCTACAAAACAAGAGAAAGCACACTGTCTACATGAGATTTCGAAAAATCACCCCCATCCCCATTTTTCACCCCTTTAAACAGAATTTTGGTGCTTCTTAGTGAAATTTTGCACACTTGATGTTCAAAATAAAAGGACAATTACTATGTACATCTGATTTCGAGGCTCCATAAATGAAGCCTCTTCACTTTGCATAAAGCGCAGGCAATGCCGGGTATTTCATCTAGTTCAATATAAAACAGAATGGCATTCAATAATTGGAGAGGATGGAGAAAGGAGAAGGTATCTATGTTTTGAGCAGGGTCCTAAAGAATAACTATGCAAAATTTTGTTTAGACCTATCAAATAGTGTAGGATAAATATTTGTAGATCGTTAATAAGCAATGTAAAAAACCAAAACTAAATTCAAAACAATCTAAAATTTAAGTTATTCTGAAGTGTGTTGATATATATATATACACATACAGGGTGGCCCAAAAAAGTGAGAACATCTCGTAACACATGAATTATTTTCAAAACATATTATAATTCTTAATGTAATTTTTTTTGCATAATATTTAGCTAACCAGATATCATCAAAACACCCCATATTGCATTATAATCTGGGCTGTTCGGTGGCCACATGCCTGGCTCGGTGAAATTAACATTTTCACGACGAAGAAAGTTGATTGTATCTCTGCCTGTGTGCGATGGAGCTCCGTCCTGCTGTAACGTCCAGCTATACTAAAGGCTTTGTTTTGAAACTCTTTGATCATTTTCCTAGCACACCAACGTTTTTCAATTCGCAAATTTTTGTTCAGAATACGGTCTTCTGCTGTGATTTTTGTCATTCTTGGTAACAATTTGAAAAAAGCAAAAAATTTAAACAATGGGAAAAATTAATAATCAAAGATGGCAAAAAAGTAAGTAAGTAAATTAGTAAACTATTTAATTATTAATTTTGATATATATATCACATTTTACGAAATGTTCTCACTTTTTTGTGCCACCCTGTATATATATATATATTATATATATTATTTTTTTAAGCTTTTATTTATTAATTTAATTATAATACCAATAATTCAATACAATAATATGTTATTTTTTTAGTTCTACAACTTCTCAAAAAACCATGTACTTGCGCAGAGAAGAGGATTATATATTAATAATTATTGTTTACAATAACTAGCTTATAATAAAATAAAATACAATATAATAACATCGGATTATTTATATAGAGCTATTTTTATAAAAAAATCTCTCGTAAATAGTGGTTTACACCTAAACTGTTTAGTTCTACACTAGATTTGTATTTAAAATTTTAAAAGTTTAACCTATAAATATGATTTTGTAAAAAGGTGTTTTTTTAGTATTTAAAAAAAAAATTAGATACACTGTTTCTTTTCACGGAGGGCTAAGAATTTCACGCTTCTGAACCTGCCACCGTAAATGCTAGTTCACTAAACTTAGACTACTGGCAACGGCTAGTAGGTTCTCTAACCCTTCCTGCGGTTAAAGTAGAGGCTGACCTTTAAAGATACAGAATAGCCATGTTATGTGTCTTAGAAATCAATCTGCACGATTTAAATTTAACTCTTTGAGGAAAACGGAGCCAATGTAGTTCGCGCAAAAGGAATATAATGTAAAAGAATTTAAACATTCCATATACATATTATGAGGTTTAGACTGGCGTTCTATCCTCAACCGGCCAGATGAGCCGGCGTGAGTACGGTGCCTCAGAACCTGCATACTTACCATCATGTTGAGGCAACCCATGATCATTATTTAGAGAAAAAATATTAGTGTGCAATGGAGAGGAAAGTGCAATAATAAGAAAATGTCAAATCAATTTGGTTAATTTAATAACAAAATATATGAACAGATTTGACAGAAAAATTATGTGGTTCAAATTCAAGTTAAATTAAAAGTTTAAAACGCTAAATAATTAAATTATCTCTAAATAATACCAATGCAGCGGTCAACACGTTGATAGAAAAATATCGTACAATTGACCCAGTCATAGACGACTTGACAACTTGCTTGACTTGATAAATAAAAGTTTCAAACTCTAGTTACGAAAATATATCTGAGGGAAGGTTGGTTGTGTTCAAGTGAAAACCATTATTATCTAAACTTGTTTATTCTCATCGGGGAGAAGCCACCGAGAGCAAGAAACAACACAGAATACATGAAAGACAGTGGAAAAACGATGCACGGATAGTGTAAGGTGAGTCGGGATGTGCATCCGCGGTCCGATCGGTTCGGGTACTGGTCCCAGATTGTTTCGCAGACCGCTTCCTCTGGTGCATGTGTTGGTGCACATCTGTAATGCATGTGTATCATGCCCACCGGGCAGCGCAGCCCGGCCTTCCTCGAACGCTCTCGCTTTGTTCGTGTGGGATGGCGCAATACCGAGAACTTCTGGATGATGCACGCGAACCGCCACAAATCTGTTAGATCTTAATAAACAAATAATCAATCTATAAACTAAACCAATAACATCCCATCACATGGTGGTAATTAACTCGACCAACTTGACATAAAAATAAAAGTATCGCATGGCATTCTCATCAAGGTAAGGACTCCATGTCTACTTCACCATCAGTCGTTAATCCCACGAATAAAACATAATATTTGTCGTCTTTCATCGATGTTTGGTACCACACTCGAATCATCCGGCTACCTTTCTTACAAAATTGAATAAGGTAAACAAAAAAGGAAATCCAGTTCTATAAGAAAAAAAGTACGATACAAATTAAATATGTTTTTTTATTGTAAGTGCGCTAGTATCTTAAATAATTAAATAAAATTTATAATTCACATTACCCCTTTAGTTTCCTGCTGAATCTCAAGACAAAACTTAATGAATTGACGGCCGCCCGCTCCGTGAACCGAGTGCCCGATTGCGTGCGCATACCGCACTATGTTCTAATGCGACAGAGCTCACTCACGCATGCGCAGCAATGTTGACATTTACAAATTAATGTGACGATTATAAAAAAAAAGTTTATTACGTCACAATATATAAGCTGCCGACATGGTATTGCCAGATCATAGTTGAACGCCCGAACGCTAGCGATACTATATTGCCAGAAAACGACAATTTTAATTAAATTCTTAACATTACAAAATGGCAGGGGGTCTACTGACATGGTAATCATAAATAAAGAGATCTTAATCAACATAAAATACGCCAAACTTGTATCGATTTTCCTGCACGCCTGTTGAATAATAATTTTGAATTCCCTTACTTTTTAATTACCGAACTACAATATTTACGAACATAATTTTTTTAAATCTGTCTAAAATGTGTCATAAAATTAATTAACATTTTTATAAAAAAAACATTTTCTGACTTTGCTTTAGAGCGAAAATGCTTCTTGATTACGATAAAGAACATTCAAAACGTATTATAATAAAATAAAAAATATTTTTAAATATATTTTATCGAATAAATAGCTTGGGAAATAGCCTGAGTCTCACTTTTTAGCTGACGTGATATTTCCACATCCTGCCAGCGGAGTTAATAGTTAATATCAAAAAAGACTGGCAAAGTTTCCCTTGCAATTATGAAGAGCGCTCTGCGAACAATGTTTTTGTTTTACTCTTTACAAAGCCGAAGACTTCTTATTTCCTAGCTACAACCCTGTATAAAGGTACCTGCTGGAAAGATTTAGATTAAGAATATTATTTGTACGTCAAGCTTAACTAAAGTACAAGTAGAATACAGCCCTGCACTTTATTTTATTTTGAGAAAATGTTTTCTCTCGTTAATGAAGTCTTTTATGACTTTTTAGATAGTTAAACTTTCAAAGGGTGATCGAAACTCAACCGGTATTTGAATTATTTTTTTGCATCATTGTAGCACCATTTTACTAATAGCTGCTCAAATATTGAATATTGTTAAGTACTTGATTTCTAAATCATTTGGTAAACTATCTTTCACACAACCCCAAATAAAAAAATCCAGAGGCGTTAAATCGTACAATCTGGGAGGCCAATTGATGTCTCCGAAATAAAAGATTTCTAATACAAATCAATAAGAAATAAATATATATAAAATGTATGAATGTGGGAGCAAAAATGGACGATTTGATTGTATGCTGTTTATTGTACGCCGATGATGCAGTACTAATGGCTAATAATGAACAAGAACTACAGAGTCTAGTGAGTAGAATGTACGATGTATGCAAGGAAAGGAGCCTTATTATGAATGTCAACAAGTTGAAAGTGATGGTATTCGAGAAGAAGGAAAGCAAAACACGGCGCAAAATACTTGTAGGTAATGAATTTTTGGAAGTAGATGAGTTTTGGTATTTGAGAAGTATGTTTGATAGAAACAGAAAGGAGGGTGACTGCGGGGAATAAAGTGAACGGCGTTTTGAATGGAATTATATATAACGGGAATTCGTCAACCGAGGCAAGACTAGCGGTGTACAATAGAGTCCTGGTATCGACACTGACGTATGAAAGTGAAACCTGGAGAGAGGCCTGGAGCTGGCAGAAGAGGAACGAAAGTAGACTGAATGCAATGGAAATGAAATCACTTAGCCGTATATGTGACAGATCCATTTATGACAGAGTAAAGAATGAATAAATAAGGAAAGAATGTACAGCTGATCTTAGTTTAGTGAATAAGATTAAGAAAGGATCACTTAGGTGGTTTAGTCATATGGAACGGATGAATGGTAAGAAAGATATATGACCCAAGTGTTGATGGCACCAGAATAGAGGACATTATACCAGATAATGGAGGATGGTTCTGTTAGAAGCCTCAAAAATCGGTGAGCTTGTATGAGAAAATAAATGAATGTAGATGAGGCGAATATTGTGTGTCAAGACAGAAGAATGTAGCGCTCTATCCGCTCTGCCTACCCACGGCTTATCGAAAAAATATTTTTTGTTAAAATATTAAAAATATTTACCCGGACAAAATACATTTAAATAAAAAATTTCTAATGTATGACTCGAGTATCCTATAGTCCCATAGACATCATTCCAAAAGCATTAGAACTTTACGATATATTTTTATGAAATTTTCGCCATTTTTATAGTAGATTTTCACCATTTTAATGCGCTGTTCAATCGTGTATTGACTCATTTTCGTTAATGGTATAGTTTTTATTTGGCAGTTGTCATAAATGACATTAAAATAAACTGAAATTAAAATAAACTATTGAATTTGGGACACCTTTTATTATTGTGTCATTCTCCGTATTTTTTCCAGCTTAACAAAATACAACACATTTTTGTTAATTTTTTCTTCACTACAATATTTTCTGCGCTCCGTCCTATTTTGTATTTTGCTTTGCTCTGTAAGTCCTATTTTAGCTAGCGCGTATAATGCTAATACTGTATAGTAGGTATGTAAATACTGTACCTCTCTGACCCTTGTGTAGAACCGAACCGACTAACTGGAATATATTTACCCCACGGTATGAGTTCGCTATTCTTATAATTTGTAAAGAATTCAACGGCTTATATTAAAATGTTTGAATACATAAATAATACAGTTTACTTTACAGGGCTATTAGATAATGGCCACTTGTAAGTAGGTATTTTATACACTTGGGTAATTAAATATACATACGATTAGGTAATATTTTTGAACACTTTAAAATGAAACAAATTATAGATATCTCATAGAGACGAAGCTATTTCTATTGTATTATTAAGTTGTAGTTAAATACTCAGTGTTTCTATATGGTAACATATATACATCTTTAAAAATTTGATCGATATGGAGGTTGATTGTAGATAGAATAGTGAACGTTACATTGTGTAAAGTGATCACTTAAGCCAGCTGAAGACAGATCGTAAGCCCTGTAATACCCATACTTTCATACTTCCCATATAATATAATATAAAAAGCTTAATTTCTATAAGATATCTATAATTTGTTTAATAACAATGCCTTTGGAGGTAAAAATCCAGTAATTGTGGGTTCTTGAACATACTAAAATATTGTTAATACTTTAAAATGATTTTAAACAATCATTTTCCAATCATAAATTACTATTTCTAATTAAGTTATATTAAGTATAAATAATCCTAATCCTTTTTTTTAGATATATCCTCATTATATATTACATTTGCCTATCTATTTCTATGACTTTATGGACGTCTTGGATCTATTGTGTGTAATAAATAGTGTGTAATAAATAAAATTGCTTGAATAAATAGCTTGGTTTTTAATATATCTAGGTTAAAATTACTATAATATTTTTTTCTTTTACATACTCAATAAATGCACATAAATATATATTCAATTTGAAATAAAGTGTACATTTTAAAACGAAACATTGTGATATTATACAAATTTTGAGCTGTCATCTCTCTATCATAGGATCATCTCACGCTGTATTATAAAAGCCGTGTATAGAATCATACGATTTTCTTCTATGGTCGCATTTGACAGTGCGAGAATGATGTGACGCTGACAGATATTTACTTGTGTTTAATTGTCAGTTTATTCAAGAATGCCTTTAAATAGAATTAGTTGACACGTAATACTAATTACAAGGATGACGATAGAGAATGCACTAGTTACTATCTATTGTTGAGGTTCGCGTAACACAACTTCCAGAAAATTTATATACACTTTTTTCGACTATAGAAAATCTCAAAATAATCATTAAAATGTTTATTATTTATACAGGTTACCTTAAAACTTATTAGAAAAATTGTTAGATATCTCGACTAAGTTTATTAACCAGCCTGATTCGCGATCTTGTTTTGAAATGACGGCTGTTCAATAACTTTAAAAAATTTAGTATAGAAAACCCTATTCGAAATTTTGAAACATATTTTATCACTTAATTTTATTTATAAAAGATTACATTAAAGGAACATTTATGAATACAAATTAGCAGTGGCGTGTAGTAGGTATAGATTTAGGTTATGCTATTACCAATTATATTATTCGATCATATATAATATAAGTACTACAATATATGTTGAACATAGGATTGTGAACTTTTGTTTAACCAACGTCTTATACCTACCATGTATCTGTAATTTTAGTGTACTCTTAATAGTATTTTTAAAGTTTAAGTTTTAAAGTAAAATAATACTTTTTTACCCATATAAAAAAGTAAGGCTGTTTTTAAGAAATCTTTTTGTTACTGAACATGATTCTTATATTATTTGAAAATCCTTCACGGGACAATTATTTTTATTAAAGGTTAAAGTAGACAATAGTTCTACCAATTTTTTTTATTTTTTCTAAATCAAAAACAAATTCATGCACCAAATACACCTCAAACGCAAAGAACGACCATGAAATTGACACGTTAAAAACAATTAGATAGTAAAATTCGCGAAATAGTAAAAGAGAAAGTATATACTTCTATGATTTGCACGAAGTTGTAAGCCTTTCTAATTTTATTCTATTAAAAAAACAGCATAAGTAACGACTCCACCCAAAACGGATCAACCGAAATGAATTTTCAATTCAGAAAATTGCCAATTGTATGACTTGAGTAATTCATTAACTTAAAAGTAAAAAATAGTAGTGTGAATAGCCACGATGCGTCGATTGTAGCTACTAGCGCTACGGCTGCAGCGGTGGATTTTAATAAATCCGTAAATATACGTTCACGGTCCATATTATATATTATTTAATTTATATTTGTTTCCCATAATTTTTAGTAATACACAGCCTTTTTGTTTGTGTGCACTGCACGCCTCTGCTAATTAGAATTATGTATTATTACTTTAAATATTGACATTATTATTTAATAATCACCTCTAATATATTGATCTAAAATGAACTAAAAATTTGCCGGTGAAAATAGCGCATATATATATATATATATATATATATATATATATATATATATATATGTATATGGATAATTTATTTATTTATATATATATATATATATATATATAATGTCTTATGTTTATTATGTATCTACCTCTGTTTGTACTAACAGAGGTAGATACATAATAAACATAAGACATTCTCATAGTTTATTGTGTGGGATGGAGTAGACTTCACCTCTGATACATACAGTGTTGTCCTGGCTACTTTGCTAGACTGAAGTCTGTGTTAAAGTAGCCAGTTTTTTTTTCGTGCTGTTGTGGTGTTATTTATCAATAGGAATAAAAAGAGAATTACAAATATGTATAAAAAAGTAAAAATATAATACAAATATATGTAGTGGGAGAGTTGTAGGACTAGGAAATTATTAGTGAAGGTATTATATAAATTATATTAAATTATTAGATATCCATGCTTCTGATTCATCTCTACCTGATTGAATCATATATTGGGTCCATATTTGTGTAATCTTATTGGAATTGTACGATTTCCAGTCGGTACTGAGTTTATTGTATAGTTTCGGAGCTAGGAACATGTAGAATCTTTGATAAAATGTCGTTGTTGCTCTCGGAACTGGCGTGTAGATGTTTGTTGTTTATCTTGTGTTGTGTCCACGATTTATTGCTTGAGGAGAGTTATTGTCAGTATGGAAATATTGAACGAGTCTCAACATAAAGATTTATCTTATATCTAGGACATAATAGTGGGACGTTAATGATATAATTTACAGTGAAACGTGATCAATCTATTATCCGATATCATAGCACTCAAACATAACGCATTACCAAGGTCATAAAATAACCCCTGGTGTTCTCATAAAAAAATTTAATTTTTATGCAATATTTTTATTACGTACCCTGCCTATCACTGTGCACTGGCAATAAAATTACTAAGTGATATAAATTTTTTCACACTAGAAATTCCCTAGCGTGACGAGTAGTTGCTTGTAATGAGGTGAACATTACTATCAACCAAAGTATTAGTACAAAATGTATTTGCACTTGCGTTTTTATGATGTATGAGATGTGGTGTCGGCATCGCACGCCGCGCGTACCGTGGACTGCGATACAAACGAATGTCTCCATTTTTCACCGAGAAAGAGAGGGTTTATTCCTTTATCAAGGCAGAATTAAATTAATTCTAAAAATGTCATCAACTTTAATAATTATTAAGTAGAACACATTTTTATTGTGAAGTTGTAATTATTCATAATACAGGTTTGTGGTGTTTTAAACACTAATTAAATGTATTACTCGTAATTATACAGATACGCATATAACATTAACAACAACAATATTTTGTGATAAAATTGATTTTATATGTATATTTTTATAATTAATACATTAAATTGGTATTTAAAAATAATCTAGTTTCACGAGTTCGTATAGCATACTGGAAATGCGTAACGCTAATGCTCTCGCGTCAAAGGTTATTATTAACTAAACTCGGTGTATTAGTAACGATTCCCTGCATACTAAATACAATAGATAACGAATGACATCTCGTTCCTCGTTCTATTATATACTGTCCGTCATGCGAGTTTCAAAACAATGTTCATTCGCGCACACGTGTCACCTTGGAAATTTTCAGTTGCCGCAACCAAAACGTAGTAGTTGGCAGTAAGCACATTTTGACTTATTACCGTGTTATTATTATTATTATTAACTAAAGTTGGCAGTGCGTACTGGCATGAGGATTTTTTTTTGTTGTCGAGTATTTAAACCATTTAAATGTATTTATATTTAGAACAAAATTTAGTATGTGTAAATAATTCGCAAAATAATATTTAAAATAGATTGTTATCGTCTGATCAAAAGAAAAATGTTACAGATTACAGAAGCATTTTTAATTTCAATTTTCAATAATTTCTTAAAAATAATTCATTGAAAATAAAATAAGAGAAAAATACAAAATAAAAAATATATTTTAATTTTTTTTATAGATTATTTAACTACGTATAATAAAACATCAACCAGTTTCGAAAAAGACAATTTTATTATTCATAATGTGAAATTAACTAACCGAAAACATATATGACACGTTATACTAATGTTTTAAAAAAATATTAATTAAAATAATAATCAATAGGTATAAATTAAATGCAATGTCAATTATAAATATATATATATATATATATATATATATACAGATAAACTCAATTTACTAAAAAAATATTTTAGCTGCCACGGAGATTTGAAACAGGATCTCTTCCCGTGCTAACGCAATTCCCCGGGTAAATGCTTTCGGGCAGCTAAAATATATATTCGGTAAATTGAGTCCATATGAATGTTTATCTTTCTAATTGATACATTTAATTTGTATTAATGTGTTCTCTTTAAAAAATAAATAATAATCATTTGAAAAATTAATTTAGTTTTTTTTTTCGTAGAAGGCAATCACTTTGTGGTTTGACATATTATATTAAGTAAAATAACAATCACTTTGTGGTTTGACATATTATATTAAGTAAAATAACAATCACTTTGTAGTTTGACATATTATATTGAGTAAAATAATAATCATTTTGTGATTTGACATATTATATTAAGTAAAATAACAATCACTTTATGGTTTGACATATTATTTTACTTAATATAATAATTTTAGTACTTAAATTGTTACGATGATGAAAGATGTGAAAATTGAATTGATGATATAAAATTATTAGAATTTTTTTTTAGAATAAGGTTAAATTTAGTTGATTATTTATAATGTTTTGGTTAATATTACATATCTAATTTATTTATAATGATTCAAAATTATTAAATTTAATATCAACATTATCTATATGTAAAACAGACAACCCCAAATTTTTATCAAAAGAATGATTATTTTCTAATAAATCATTGGAAAATTCTGAAAAACCATTACTATTTAAATATTTTAAATGCTCTTTGACTCTTATGATAAACCACAGAGTTCAATTTCAATATATTAAAAATAATACCTATATGAGAAGATTATTTGGGATAAAAAATGTAATTAAATGTATTTAAAACATCACATCTGTTCAGAATAATTACAATTCCACAATAAGAATGTGTTCTCCTTATTAAAAAATGTACTTTAATTATTCGCAGTTTGTCTAAGTGTTGAGTATTATATCTTGGTAGAAGTTAAAATTTTTGTCACTTGACCGTGACTTCAGCCTTTAATTGCCATTTTAAATCTGCAAATATCATTTTTAAACTTGCACATGATATGTATATTTTTCATTGTGTCAGGTATTAATTAGGTTATCAGAAGATGTCAATTTAATTTGGACAGCAACAATAAACAAGTGTCATTCGTTTAGATTCCTGCATATAAGAGAATTCATGAAAATTAATTTTCTGATAAACTGGGCAAGGAGGCCACTCTTTCCGGAGTTTCCCCTCATCAATTCCATCCAATTCCGATGTATGACAGACTTAATATGGTAAAAAAATGTACGAATTCTATTTGGACTGCACAATGGATGGATCCAATTAATCATAAGGGTAATCGGCTTAAAATAATTTAAAGATCTATTCCCCGAACTCCCTGGTTCTCCAAAAGGAAAGTCTCCAAAAGAACAATATGAAGTATCTGTAGAATGAGAATTGGGCGTTGCCAGGTAGCCTTATATTTATTCAGATTGAACATAATAGATTTCCCAATGTATGAGTCTGGTGCCGAAGAGGAAACCCTTGACCATATCTTTTTTGCCTGTCCATTGCGGATCACAGGTTCTTTTTATAGTTATCTTGTCAATGGTAATTTTCAACTCTCGATTAACTTGTGTCATCTTCTTTCCCTTAACTTACCACATTTAATGTATATAATAGCAAATTTTATGAGCGACAGTGGTATTGACTTGTAGTAAAATATTTCCTATTCTATAATATTATTGTCCTTTTTTCTATAAAATAATATTTTAACTTGATTAATGGCACAAATCACTCTTGAAGAGTAAATTGCCTATTTAAAAGAAGAAGGTATTAGGTCCTCATTAATCTGCCCTATTCAACGCCCGCATCAGCCGTAGGCAATGTGCCCTAATACGGAGTAAATAGCTAGTGAGTGAATAGTCTGGAAGCAGTGGCGTGCACTAGGCGTAAACATGGTTACGCTGCTAATAATGATATACTGGCTGTACTAACACTGAAGGTACTATTCATTCACTGAAGGTTTATTTCGTATATGTGTGTGTGTGGCCAGAGAAGGTTATGAAACGAAAACTACATACGTTTGTCACTTGATTTATTGTTGAGCACAATTTACAGAATTTGAGAAATGGTTGAGCTGTAAATGAACTCTCTGCACGCGAAGAGTAACAAAGGCGTATTTGTCCGACTTGACTACATTTTGAAGTCGTAGATTTATCTGCAGAAAACATTTTTGTGAATAGCTTTTTTCTTTGTACGAAGTGCACGCCCGTGGTTGGAAATATGATAGGTAGTAACCCAATGCCAGCTATGAAGCCGTGTATGTAATCCATGTAACGTGAATCAAGCGATCAAGTTGACCTGAATATATCATATAATACAAGCGTACCTATATACTTTCTGAACAGGTCTCACGCGGCCAGTAAGATGTTTTATAGGGGTCGTAAGTCGACAACATGGCGGAAAAGTCAGAAGGTCAACTTTAAAACTTATCGCTATCCATTTATTATTAAAGCTACCAAAGTATTATGTTTCAAGATGAAATGTGTGTGTGTTCGTAGAATATATTATTTAATACAGCGTTACTAGTTTTTCTAGTACATATGTGGGGCGTTCGGTGGTGAGAATGAATCGCGCGGTTTGTGTATGAGGAATACAGAAAATAGCGGAGTGTGAAGTATGAATCATGGACCCTGGATGCAGATGTTACTCGCATCGCTGGTCGGCTGGAAACGGCGATGCTGAAGGTGGATTTGAATCACCACCCCCCGCATATAGATATTTATTTAACAATACGACCCTTCAGAATATCAAGGTTCCATCTGATACTGACACTGTATCGAGATAATGAGGTGTTGATTGAAATTTAACATATGTTCATGTATTTTTTTTTTTTTGAGTATGCAAATATGATCAGTTTTAAGTTCTTTACTTATTTTCAGTATTATTAATGACCGCTGTGAGATGAGAGAAAGAAATACAAAAAAACATTGTAAATTAGCAACAATTATTCATGATAACTGATGCAGCTGAAACTTTCTGCTCTTGCTATTTTCTTTAATATTCGTTAAATAGAGTCGGTGTGTATGGAAGACATAAAGAAAAATGCATTTGGAACCCTATTCATGTAATAACTCAAATTAGCCCAAAATGTTAGTTGGAGCCTTATTATTCGAAACACAAAGCTGAAAATAAACAGTAACAGAAACCGTTGTATAGTAATCGTTTAATTTGATTCGATTATACAATCTCGTCTCGATCTCAAAGGTGATAATACAAATAACCTAACCGATTTTTTTAGAGACGTATATGCCAATTTAGGCCGAGATCTTAGATGTTTCGAATTCCATTGCAGGTTTCATCATCAAGGCTAATATTGCTGATGCGACGTACTATTTTTTTAATTTTTTTAAACTCTACGATACTCCAAGTACACTACGGGTGGCTGAACTGCCCAATCTTAACTATTTTCTATCGGCGAGTATGTTAATACTATGTTAAATTATGCCATTGTCACTAAACGTATATAAAGGCACGTCATTTTTGATATGTTTTATTTTTTCTCTTTAAATAATTAATGCCTCAATATTGTCACGACACGCGTCAAAGAACAAATTATATCTCAATTAATAATCGGTTTTTATACTATTATACAATATTGTATACGAAAAACATGGAGGAGAATGGAAGGGTGTTGCAGGGTGTGATGTGGAATGTTGAAGGTATCGGAAAATATGATGGACCAGAGTTAAAAGAGATCAGATGTGAGGAACGCTGGATATTGCTTCGTCAAGATATTGCTTCAGATCCACTAGACTTTTGGACTGAGTACAAAGACTGTTGTGAGATGATTCAACTTGGTCTGGGAAAAGTCGCGTCTGGTTCATATGTTCTTCACAAGCTACTGGGTATACATAAATCAGAATTAAATTGCTTCTGTCTGTGTAACTGTATAATTAATTTTGTAAAATTAAATTTACCTAATCTCGCCATGTTATTTCAAAACACGTGTTTACCGAACAGATTAGAAGTAAGTCATTAAAATTCTTCGTAACGCATAGTCTAGAAATCATTATTATTCATTTCATTTCCTTGCTTTTGTAATTAATTCATCCCTTTTTTCAACTGCGGTGACTTGACGCAGTAGCTTTATTAAGCTAAAATTAATTGCGATTCTTCAGAATTAACAAATAATTTTTATTTAAGATTTTTCCTCTGCTTTATTGAAATATAATAAAGAGGCACCCTCAGTTCCCTAGTGTATGCACTAAATTTGGAATAATCCGTTTTCCCTGACGCCATCGCTGTACAGACGAAATTAATTTAAAAAATATATACACGAAACTGGTGAAATCAGTATTTACGTTTCAATATACTTTCTTGCAGGTTCAGTTTATTAGTAATGTAAACGTTAACTAGTTGCAGGATAACTTTTATTTTATCACAGTTAATTAATTTTTAAGTAGTGACATGAGTGAAATGTATTGCTGGAGAACGATGTTAGGTATCCACGACGCACGACAGTAAACAAAATATTCTCTCAATTATTTAGCCATATTATACGTTAAAGTGACAGCCAAGAATAAGAGATTATCCTGGACACCACTTTAATCTGAAAACGATCTGAAAGAGTGCCACAAGAGCATACATACGTTGAATCTGGCTGGATGGAGTCTCAGTTCTGAGTGGCTAAGACCTGTGTAGATGCATTACGAGTCGATTATTATTTGATTGAGGTCACTATATGATAATACTGACATGAAGAATGAAAGTAGTGACGTGCTTATTTGGTCTAACGATAATACGCGATAGGGAGATCGGGAATCGTTCCTCGTTCCGAGAGACAGAGAAATTGATCATATTCTTCACAGTACAAGCGTTTGATTTTAGACTACCGAATGCCCCGTGGTGTGTGTGTGCGAGTGAATCAAACTCCGGAATACATCTTATGGCATTGCGTGATAATGAGCGATGCTCGTGATCGCATGATTGGAGGCTTAACTGGGTTCAATGGCCGGCCTCCTGAAAACGCGGACCTGATCAGTAATGCGAGAAATCTCAAGCTGTACAGAGATTTCATCAAAACGTTGACTACGAGATAATATATATTAGGCAGATGATGACAAGATCGTGTCAGCAAGAACACGGAAACTTCATTTATCATAAGTCAAATTCTAAAAACAAACAAAATCGTGTGTAACTCCATTGGCTTGTGCTGTGTATGGCGTGACTCATACATCATTGTGTTTTGTCCAAGTCCCTTCATGGGAGAGTATATTTTATAGTTAGCCCTTTAACAGTTGTTTTGTACCCACTTGTATCTGTCCTTCCGTACATAACACTTGATTATCTTTTTGTTTGTAATGTTGTTATATACATGTATCTAAAAAATAAGAAAGATATCACTTAAAAGGGCGCCGGAAGGTTCAAATTAAAATCTCTGTTCGTTTTGTAATCTCTCACATTATCTTTTGTTTTTCTTCTTTCTTTTGTGTTTATTAATTGTAGATTTCGCGTTTCTGTAGCACTGTGTGTGGAACCAATAAAAGAAGTTGAAACTTCTACAACGGTTCCGGGAAATGGTGAGTACCCCCTTCTAGCGCCCCTTTATATCACATTCTATAACTAGAGCTTAAATAATAAGTAAATACGAAAGTCTTTGCCGTTTTATGTCAATAAAAAATTTAAATATTTTACTTTAGTACAAGCGTTAAGTTATTTAAAAAAATTGTAAATGTATTTATTTGACGTACCTTTCGTGGACACGTCTCTGCAGTGGCGCATCTATGCCAATGCAGCCATGGTGCACTGGGACCCACGTCAAATAGGATTCCAAAATATCAGCGATACATTTCATTTGGTATCGATGTTTTGCGAGTATCGATCTTTTTCCCAGCTTCAATTTGGACATATATTTTTTTTTTAAATCCACCATAGCAAAAAGGGTATTATAAAATTTAATTAAATATGTTAAAAAATTATACATTAGCACCCCAATAATAAATATGTCGGGTTATGGACTTGGCCACAGACGCAAAACGAAGCTAGTTTTTTTCATTTGCGAATGTACACAAAAGCCTAAAAATAAGTTTTTTATTTCATAACAGTGTAAATATTATAGAACAGAAAAGATTTTTTTTCTTACTATTTAATGGATAAAACTGCTTTGTATTTAATATTCTTGTACGTTATATACAATACATATACAGTGGGCTCTTTCATTTTACATTGGGCTCCAATTTTATTTATTCATTTTGCACGAGGCTTTTACGCCTTTATTAGTTACTCCACAGCGTCTGTAAATTATTTTTTTAGCATCTTTAATAAAAGATCACAAGTTTTCTGTATCCATAAACCAATAATAATATTTTTTGATTCAATAGTCATTTGTCCCCAACGTTGTCATCGAGTATGAAATGATGGAAGTGTACGTGGTAATTTTTTATTTTTCACCTCCTGTGTTGAAATTATTTTTTGAAGAGAACATATTTATATTGTAAAGTTATTGTTTTGCAGAACACGGTTCTGTGGTATTTTTAATACAAATTAAATTAATCGACTATATATATATATATATAGAGGGAAAAATATTTTAGTTGCTGCCGAAATAACAGATATATCAATTTTAAAGAGCTACGGCATATAAGTTCAAAAATATGTCGTAAACCTACTTGGTTGGTAGAGCGAAGTTGTATAACGCATTTCCCCAGATGGGAAATATGATATTTTGATATCGTGCTGATGATGGTTCCTTCGTGTGCGGAATTGTGTCGTCAGAATAATACCCAATTCGTAGTAACAAAATTATATTAATTCTAGATATTTCTATACAGGACAATATTTGATGTTTACAGTTTCACGGTTCGGGGCTAAGAGAACGCGCCGACTGTGGCGTGACTTAATTATCTCTTTCACACACTTTAAATCGTACCTACCTCGCGCACATCTACGCATTCATCCCATAGATATATCACATATCCAATACCGGTTTTTTTATATATCTTTCTAATTGATTCATATAGTTTGTATTAGTATTTATTCATTGTATTATATGAATAATAAAGAAATTTCTCACCGGGAGACACTTACGAATATATTTTATCTGTTAAGGCATGTATCGCTGCCTTCTTGTCCATATAGCATGGCGGTGGAGTACGGTTGCTATTTAGATATGAGAGCTTTACCTCATAAAACGTCTTCTGAAACGTGATATGATACATAAAGATCTTTACTCAAATGATCAAATACAAGAATGAAAAACAGACTCGAACGATTTTCGCCGTATTGACAACATTGTTTTTTAATAAATATAAATCTGGTAAACTGTTGCTACGTGCTAGCCTTATTTCCACGACGCTATTCTGTCATTGTCTGCCCTGACTGATGCATAAATGAATCCGGAACAAAGAGTGACTCGTCACTCGAGCACAGTTCCAACTAATTAAGACTTTTACAGTCACTAACAGAAGAAAGGCTGCAATCTTCATTTGCATGTTCTAAGTACATTTTTAACGGCGCAATGTGAATCTCGCCATTGCCAAGAAAACTCTTGGGAAATCTTCGCTGGCGACGGGATTGAAGTAAATTTCATCTGACGAGAGGATTAAATTTGACGAGAAAATCTCAAGATGTATGAGTGACTTGTTCTTTAACAAAATGGTTTTTTTATTCAAAAAGTTTAGAATTAAAACAGTAATAGATAAATTACAGCATATAAAGAATTTTTGAATTAGCAATATTTGAATATATCCAAGAACACACAATTACTAGATTTTCACCTATAAAGGCACTGTTATTAAATAAATATCAGATATCTCATAGAGACGAAGCTATTTTTATTATATTTAATGGAAAATATATAGAAGTATGAGGTAATTACAGGGCTTACGACCTGTCTTCGGCTGGCTTAAGTGATTACTTTATATAAATATAACGTTCACCTTTCTCACCCATCAATCTCCATATCTATAAAATGTTTGAAAGTTATATATATGTTAATATGTGGACTCGCTTCGAGTACCATTACTCTATCGCCATCTATGGACTAAATTCGATAACTGATTTCCTTGAAACAGCATATGTGTCACAATGAAAATCTTTTTTTTTTTTTAAATTGTTTACGCAATATTCTTTATCTGTAAAATAATTATAACATGTTATACTAGAATACGTCTGAAAAATCAAAAATTTTCAATTTTATATAATCTTTTATTTTGACCGGTATATTATACTTCCATATATTTTCATTAAATGTAATAAAAAATAGCTGTTTTTATGAGATATCTATTATTTCTTTAAATTTTGATTTATTTTTTAATTCAATAATTAATTATTTTAAATTAGAAATAGAAATAATTAATTATTTTAAATTAGAAATTATATTACTTCAGAATGAATTTTAATAAATTTTCTACATTACGGTTGTTCTTAAATGATACTTAAACACTAGTAGATATCTATTATATATACATAAATATTTTTAGAATTATATAACTAATATATACTTGTCTAGTAAAATACCTGGCACTAACTGAGGGAGTTATATTCCATAAGGCGAAGAAAATAGGAGTAGAAGTGTATTAGGTATTGTAATGTCAGCTTTCGTTAAGTCCAGAAAGATATTTTATAATAACTACAATAACGATTACGATTACAAAAAATCAGATACCATTTGATCTGGGGATTATTTTATGCAATGGAAGCGTGGATACTTATCGAAGAAATGATGATTTGAGATGTGGATATATAGAAGAATGATCGAAATAAACTGGATTGATAGAGTTACGTATGAAGATGGTATGGTTCGGATAACTTAAGAAATTAAATATTTAAAACAAAAAACATCTGAAAACATCAATATCTCAGGTATGTGAGAGAGATTTAGAAAATCTTGCACCTCATATTGCAAAAAAATATTACTGAAGTCGGGGCTCTGGAAGAAGGAGTACATCATGGCTGAAGAAGTTTTCGCAATGGCCAGTTTACTGTAGAGCCATAACCATCTATAAGGCACTATAAGAAGAAGAAGAAGGATATGGTTTAGTGTTTTTTGGAATTCCATCAGTTGATCAATGGCATCATTTATAAAATGTTATATATATATATATATATATATATATATATATATATATATAAATGTATATATATATATATATATATATATATATATATATACATTTATATATATATATATATATATATCATCATTTTAATCATTCATTCTATGAGGGCCGGGGTCTTGAAGTTTCAATAAGACGTTTTCATCTTCCCGTGTCTTGTGCCGCTTCAGTTCTTTATAACCAATCAAGACAAAATATGTCATCGTACATTCTTTGTTGCAATTTATCCCAGCTTTCAATGAATTATGAATAAGTGTCGATAAAGGTACGTGTGTACTAGATGGGTAATTCTAATCCGCGCGCAAAACATACGAGCTGATGGTTAATAAATTTCTTGTCCATTATGTACAACCACAAATCTCTTCCACACACGTGCCATTTGTCTGGGATGACCTACCAGCTGCCTTCTCACCGGGATTGTCACGAAGATACAGCTTCGTCATTCTTCCAGTATTTGCAAGACATGTCCAAGCCACCTAAATTGAGTTCTTTCTATATATAGAAGTAGGAGCTCCACGCCGAGGATTTATTTTATGTCCGTACTTCTCACTTATAATGCTTTTAGTTTTTTAGCCTTAGGATACTACTCAGTACCAAAATTTAATACCAAATTCGCACAACGTACTTCCTTATTTTGTGCTCCGAGAATATTTAATAAATTGCCACTAGGGTCTAAAGTGATTAATGACTTCAAACCAAAAATATCAAAGTGGTTATTTGATATGAGCAGAAAGCAAAATGAAACTATTGTGCTAACCTAACTACCCACACATTCTTGTCACCAACTATTGCATATTACTGACAATAATATTTTTATAACTTTTTTTCAATATCTTTTATAACTTCTGATTACACTTTTTTCATATAACTTTGTATAATTCACTTAATATTATACTTACTAACCTCTTAACATTTACAACTGTACGGGTAATTGCTTTAGAACAGACTACATCTAGTAAAGCAATTGCCTTTATTTTTTCATATGTACTATTTATGGTACAAAAAAATAATAATAATAATGTTACTCCTGCTACTTAATCTCACTCCCTTCGTATTTTTTTTTACCATATATTAAAGAGGGTAGTAACTGTAAATGAATTTTGATTTAATTATTTTAGTCAAATCTACTATCGTTGTATCGATGTAAATTATCAGAATTATCCATTTTCACGTCGGGCTGGCTCAATTTAATGGAGCAGTAAAACAGGCGATAATCTCCCGAACTTAAAAATAATCACAGCGACTGATTTATTCCCTAATTTAAATACAAAATGAAAACATAAGCTTTCCAAGACACATTTCTTATTTTGGACGTAAATACATGGCTTTATTAAATCTACACCTCTTAAACGATTTACACTTTGATTTCATTTAAATGGCACTTTTCTTACAACTGCCGTTAAACGAAAATGTCTTGAACGTAACAAACAACACTTGCAAACATTACCTAAAATACCTGTAAAAGCTACTCCTCTGAATAAATCGGAACCAATGATTATGATGCAATTTAAGAGTATTTTTTTTCAACACTGTGTACTAAACACAGTGTCAATCTATTTTACAATACGTTACAATCGTTTGGGGAGGGCGGGACTTTTAAGACTAGCCTCTTACCTGTAGAAAAGGTTCAGAGGCTAGTTTTGAAAGAGATTCTTCGAAAACCATCAATATTTCCAACTTCACATCTGTTTAACTCCTAAAGGGTTCTCAGTTTAAATAAAATCTTTGTTAGAATTGAACAATTATTATTATCGATCAAGTGACAAAGATTGATGTTTTGAATTGGCGCGCATGCGCAACATAAATGCTTCCTATATTTACTTCGGTCTGATTAATGTGGTAGCCATTATCAGGCGTGTGTTATTATTATTTATCTGTCACCTTTTTAATCTTAGATTTGTCAATCTTTAAAAAGAACGCATTGCTACAGATTCACAAAAATCATATCATACTTTTAAAATTATCAAAATTAACTTTGTGGTTAAAATTCACATTTTTATTTGTTAACTTTGTTAAAAAAAAAATAATAATAATGTTAAAAAAAATACAATAAGAAAACCATTTCAATTCAACAATTTCCACAAAAATAAGTAAACAACCAAGATCGCGTGGCTATTTAAAAATCGCCAAATTTAAAACTAGTGCCTCTCAACATCATTACGCCTATAAAGATATAACATTTTGTAATGCCCTTTCATATAAAATCAAAACAGAAAAAAAATATAAAGCCTTCAAATCACAAATCAAACAATTATTATAAAACTCCGACAGCAATTACAAGTTCTAATTTATTTCAGTAAATATGACATAACACTTGATTATATTTATATATATGTTTTAATAATTTAATTCTATAAATTTAATCTTAATTCTATACCTACCATTACATTATTTTAAAACTTAAACACTTCCCAATTCAAACACAAAAATTGATTTCTCTATTGAATTGTATTATTTTATGTTAAAAAAAAGTTATAATTAATTAAGTTATGTATATACAATATACGTATAATAAAATGTTAAATATATATTTTAAAAATGATGTGCAGGGCTTTAGGGCTTAGTGATAATAAACCTTTATTGTGACTGATTATGTTCGATTGTAGCGATGTTTGATAACTGTATATAACTGTTTGAGGTTTAGTTTTTATTGTACTAGTGATTTCTCGATGAATTAGAAAAATCAGCTAACAATTATGTATGATTACAGTCTTAATTAGTCCTATTTTTATAAGAGATGCGTTTAGTTAGCTGAATAAAGTTAGATTTATTTATAAAAATTAATTTACAAATTAACAAAAATCTCCCATTAAGTTGATTATATCTTTCAATTAATAAATCTCAAGTTAATATAATATTTATAGTATTATAACCATAAAATATTATATGCGATGTAATGTTATATTTTTGTGAAGATTACTCCAATAAAATAGCATTTAAACAAAAATGAAAATATATAGCGCGTTTGTGATGCAAAAATATACATGTTACCTAAAATTTCGATTTTGTTTTATATTTTTTAATTTAAAAACAATCTACTTGTACTTGCTTCGCGTCCAGAAATTAGTGTTGATACACCTATAATACATATAAGTATACGTTAATTTAATACCACGTACGCCATATTTTTATAATTATAAATTGAAACGTTAATCACGTCATTACTGCCTAATTTATAAACAAACGCGTATTTAAAGCTAACAATAAATGAAAATCCTGTTTTAAAAATATTGCTATTCTCGTATATCTTCTTCTTTAGCAGTCCCTCGTTACGAGGATGACGTCTCCCATGGTTTCTTGGGTTAACCACGACAGTGGCCTGTGGGTGGGATTGTTTAAGGTGTATGTGGTATTGCACCGTACCACCCACACGCACTCTTGGAATAATGGAGTGAGACAACTGGAGGTTTCCGTTATTTTGCGGTCTCTTACGTCTATGCACAGAGCTTTGTACAGACTACAGTACAGTAGGGTCCCGGATGCGACCCCAGTGCAGCACTGATACCGACATCATACGCCAGATAACGCATCATTTAATGAAGCTAATTACTCATTATATTTATCTACCGTATGTAAAATTTATCTATGCATAACTATTTTTAAAAAAATAACACAATCGTAGTGGGGTTAAAATTTTGCATTGTCTATGAATTTATTTTCCATGGTCGACATAGCTTGACGGGATATTTAGGTTAGGGGTAGATTACTAGGGGTAGAAATCCCCTTTTTTGTTTATGGCCAGCGCTCAAGTACCTTTAATGGCCTCTGTCACGGTGATCGGTAGCCCCTATTGTTTTTGCGCGCAGTGTGAAGAACATTATTACCGAGACGATTAAAATGATGGCTTTCCATGAATAATTCGACTACCTTCAGTGAGTGTAGCCCTTCACAGAAAATTCGATTAGGACGAAAACCATTTGGAATAATAACCTAAGATTGTTGACGTTGATTGTGAAATTTTTCTGATTGAAACAGCTTAAAAAATGTTCTCATTTGGGAGTTTTTTTTAATAATCCTATATCTTATTATCACATATATTAAATATTTTCAAAATATTATTATACATATAAATTAAAATGATATATCAAATATAAATTAATTTCTAAAAAAATAGATTTCTAAAAAATGTTGTAGATAAATACTATTGCTTACTGGACTGAAATACATTTTTTAAACCTGCCATTTTATGAAAAATCATTTCCCCAAAGGGTGATTTTTATAAATATCTTTCAAACGTTGACTCTTTCAGTGATGCTTTAAATTTTGCGATAACATTTAACGCTCATCCCTTAAAAATTGAAGCTTGTTCCACCCCAACGAACCTGTATTACTAAACACAAGGTCGCAATACTCAGCTCTATTTATCCTTTGTGACCCGTGTCCACAGAAGACATTTTTATGAGATTTTCTATTGAAACAATCTCTGAGATATGGGCGGATTTTACTGCCATGAGATTTTTTGGAAAAAACTCTCGGTTTTCATTTCACGCTAGTTTTAAATGTCAGCCCATTAACCATTAGTTTCCATTCGTCAATTGAACGAATTTGAATCCCCCAACAGCGCTCAAAACTGAAAAAATGTTTGTAATCTTATGCATTCTGCTTACCTAACTTTTCATAATAAGTAGTAACAATAGTTTCGTTTTTAAATCGGACCTCGTGTACTCGTGCTTAAATTTATGTCTCTTTCTACTAATCTCAAGCTGATTACTTCAGATTTGTATCTCAATACGAGTACATGATGCTAAGATTTATCCCAACAAAATCTCTGAGATATATCTCATCGAGTCTTATTGCGTGGACATGGACCACTAGATATTAGCCATTTATTAACTGATGTACCTGCAGACCATAGATGCTGCGTTTTTTCTGGGATTTCTTTCAGACACATCTCCAAGAAACATAATAGTGCCATTTTATTTTGGGATTTATTTTCTCTAAGACTGTCATGTCAAGTCATTAGTTATCAGTGATCTTAGAAGATAAAAATAACATAATATTCTCTCAAAATATTTTTCAGGCTTACACATTGAGTACGGATTGTAGAAAATATTGTAGAAAAGCAGTGTATATTTTAATATAAAGATTCAAATCCCAAAGAACTTTTATTAATGGTTTTGCCTATTCACATAAAAAGCTCTTTTAGATATTAAAATTTTTTAAAACGCATTTCGGAAGTGCTATTGCAATAAAATATATATCATAAATTTATTATTACAGTTTATTATCAAAATAGATATATCCAAACGTCAAACGATTTGAATGTTAATTATACTTAATTCACTTTACTTTACTGTGTAAAATTTACCAGTCTCAATTTATATCTATGGTCAGTATATAACCACAAAACACCAGTATATATATCGCATAAAGATGAATAAATAAAATGTGAACAAAATAAATAAAACAAAAATTGTAACAAGAACATTACCTACAATTATTTTTCTCCCTGTACTTGTTTCAATGTCATATTTTAAAATTTAATCTTATCTCAATACCAATTTCCATTGAGTGACACAATTTGAAACGCGACCCTTTTTTGTTAGCTCAATAAAGTGTATTGCCTTAATGCTTCAGTGAAAAAAAATTACTCTTGATTAGGTCGTAGATTCCCTATATTTTTTCACTTTGTCAATTAGGAAAGTAAACAAAATAATGCTTTCATAGCTTCTATGTCTGAAATTTGTGTCAACTGTGTGGAAGTGGACATTGGAGGAAAAATAAAGGGTGTCTAGCGGAAAAATTTCAAGATTAAATTGTAATTGCTCGTAAACTATCAAGGTGAGGTAAGTGGGAAGGGTATTGTTGGGTATTGTATTGTTATTTGTTATTGGTAATGAGTCACTGGTCGGGATCGCACCGAGCGAACTCACTTTAATAATCGACGGGAAAGTGATGAACCGAGTATGCTACTTATCTAGTGTTGGGTTCAAAATATCAAACGAAAAGGAACTCCAAACTCCTCCGAGTCCATCAACGTTAGTAGCGACGCCAAAACATGTGGCTCAAGTTCGACGTGAAATTATGCACAATCCGCGTAAATCGATAAGGTAGATTGCAGCCTGTACTGGAATAAAAAATCAACAGTGTACGTTATTTTGAAAAAGAAACTACAGTTTCATCTATACGAACTGCAAATCGTGCAGTTACTCAACGAAAATGATTATTCTTTACGTGAAACCTTAGCGAGAACGATGCTGGAAGGTTTTGGAACAGCACGAACGCTTGGAACATATTGTTTACTGACGAAGCGCATTTTAATATCGATGACTATATCAATATGCCGGGATATATAGTTCCGGGATAATTTGATAGATTTATTCACGAGTGTTGTCTTTGAGCTATTGAATTGTAGTTGACTTATCACCGTTAAAAGAAAAATACAGTTAAATCAGGTGAACAAAAAGGCAAATTAATTAATTAATGTCACCAAATAATTTGGTTTGGTTCAAAATTATTTTAACATCATTCAGCCAGGAAATGCGTTGCGCAGTATTTTCATTATAGTGCGAACTGTGTGCGATATGGCAGCGTCCAATTGAAACCACATATATGCTGTAGATCTAATAGTTCTACATCATTGCACAATATCGATTATTACCGTGGTTTCTAGTACACCATGTCTAACTAAGGTTCTAAAACTATTGTATTACAAATGTTTTATATCACAGCATACATTTTTTAAAGAAATACGATGTATAATTGACTACAAACTCTTAAGATCGGTGTTCTTTGCACTCTGTTACTCCTCAATTAATTATGCTATTTTAGTTTGGGGAGGAGCAGCAAAAACAATATTAGAGTCGGATAAAAAAGCACAAAAGACAATTCTCAAGTTAATAAATGGTCTTATATTTAAAGATTACAATGCCCTAGACGCCAGTTCCGAGAGTATCAACGACATTTTATCAAAGATTCTACATGTTGTTAGCTCCGAAACTGTTCAACACACTCATTACCAACTAGAAATCGTTCAACTCCAATAAGATTGCACAATCAGGTAGAGATCAATCAGAAGCATAGCTATCCAATATTCTAACATAATCATTATACAGTGCCTACACTAATAATGCACTAATTCTACAATACTCCCACTTCATTTTTTTTTATTCTATATATATATATTTTTATTTTTTTTATCTCTATTTTTATTCATGTCGAATCTTACATAACAACACGAAAAAAACCAGCTACTTTAACACAGACTTCAGTCTAGCAAAGTAACCAGAACAACGCTGTATATATTAGAAGTGGATTCTACTCCATCCCACACAATAAACATATTACAATGTTAAGGAAAACACATTCTTATTGTGAAGTTGTAATTATTCAGAACATAGGTCTGTGATATTTTATTCCAGATTGGAAATAGAGATCCAGGTTCGCATCCCGGTGACGCAAAAACAATATTTTTCGACAAAATTGATTTTATATGTATATATTTATAATTAATACATTAATTTAGTATTTAAAATATTACAATGTTATATTATAATGCATATTCACTTCAGTTATAACAAAAATATGTATGTCAATAAATAAATTAATCCGTTTTTGGTGATGTACGAGCTCTCCCAGACTTTGGTGAATCTTTCATTGCATTCCGCTTTTCAAAATTGTAATTACACCGTGGGTTGTGGAAACCAAAAAAATTCCGAAGTTTTCTTTGAGAATTCACAATGGACGATCCGTGTTGATAAAATGTTTAAATTTAATGATTATTAAGTTTTAAAAAATCATCAAAATTATCTAATTTAAAAAAGTTATTCTAAGACAACATCAGCGTGTTATATAAATAAGAAAACTAATATAAACATTAATATTGAAGTAAGGCTTTTAATGATTTTTAATATTTTGATGAGGGTGTCAATGTCAACTTTGGATCATTGGATTTGAATTTTTTAAACTAACGACGTGGAAAATGTGAAAGCTGTGATACTTTAATTTCAACTATCGAGGCAAAAAACAAATAAATAAGACGTTCGATAGAATAATCACGCTTCGTATAAAATCGATACGTAAAATAAAATAATCATCGATACCTTTATGATTTAATAAATATTAAAAATATTTTAATGATTTTTAAATTATTTTTCTGCTATGACAAGACGCTGCGATCCGAGCAATAAATAATATTAATTATGTTTTCATATCGTATGTATTTTTTTCATTTTCTTTAACTGCTGGAGTCGGTTTTTAAGTATTTTTTTTCTTATTTTTCAGGCGCCGGAAGTGGCAGGCTAGATAGGAAGACCGATGATGATTTTTATGACAGAATACAAGAAAAAGACATCAAAGGTGATGAGCCGCTCACACAAATTTCCGGTACGGTAAATTCTTATTAATCTGTTTAATTTTTACTTTAATCTCTTTGAGAGCTAAAATTCAAAAAATGTGACGATAAAGTCTTATTCTTTTTCTTATTTTAAATAGGCAATCCACTCCTCAAGAGTAATTTGTGCCATTAATCAAATTAAAACTTTATTTTATAGAATTAAGTACTACAGTATTGTAGAATAGGAAATATTACATTACAAGTCAAAAAATTCGCTATTTTGTAGATTAAATGTGGCGAGTTAAGGGAAAGGAGATGACACAAGTTAACCGGGAATTGAAGATTACTATTGACGAGATTACTGTAAAAAAAACCTGTGATTTGTAATGGATAGGCAAAAAAGATATGGTCAAGAGTTTCCTCCTCGGCACCACACTCACACATTGGGGAATCTATTAAGGTCAATCTGAATAAATGTGAGATTACCTGGCAATGCCCAGTTCTCATTCTATGGATATTTTATATTGTTCTTTTGAAGACTTTCCTTTTGGAGAACCAGAGGGTGCGTGGAATAGATCTTTGAATTATATAAGCCGATTACCCTTATTATTTATTTATTATATTAATTTATTAGATTATTTGGATCCATCTATTGTGTAGTCCAGACCAGATAGAATTCGTACGTTTTTTTATCATATTGAGTCTGTCATACATCGGAATATGGAATTGATGGAGGAAAACTCCGGAAAGGGTGGCCTCCTTGGCCAGTTTATCAGCACATTTATTTCCATGAATTCCTTTATGTGCAGGAATCCAAACGAATGACACTTGTTTATTATTCACAGTCCAAACAGATTTTTACATAGTATTATATAGTGGCTAATCAAATAAATAAATTAAATAAATAAATAAATTGTATTATTGTGACACATAAAAAAAATACAAAAATAGATTGATATCAGATTTGATTAAAAAACATGTAATTCTTGTGGGGCCTGGTTAATGTAATATTTTTATTAATTATTTATTTCAATATCCTTATCCTAATGAAATTGAGATTCATAAGTGAAATGCGAATTCTTACTAAGATATAATAAAAATTAACGAATCTGTATGAATAATTAAAATCTTAACTCGCGCGATAGGATTCATCAGTTCAATTAAATACAAATTCTTACTAAAATTAACAAATTTCAACGAAACAAATTTTTTCGTTCGAGGTACATGATTGGTTATTACATGAAAAAATTTCAAACAGTAAAAGAATCATGTTCAATCATAAAAGGTGTTCAAAAATTGTCCATATTTTTTAATATTAAATTTTATGTGGGTAAGAACATGTTATTTTACAATAAAACTGAAACTTTAAAAACACTTTGAACGGTACTCAAAAATTATGAATAATTAAATGCTAGGATTGTATAGACGATGAAAGTTAAGAAACAGTTCATAATCCTACATACATCATATAGTACATAATAATATATATTTAGACTTTATTATAATATAACATGATAAACATAAGATACAATAAAATTACAATTAAATACTCGTAGTTTATTGTGTGGGATGAAGTAGACTCCACCTCTGATATATACAGCATAATCTTATTCTATGCCTACTGCACGCCACTGGACGTTACCCATCGTCAATTTGTTCACTGCAGCTTCAAATCTCTACAGTAGACTGGCCAAACTATTGACTTTGGTTCTTCACTCTTCTTCCAGGGTCCTGACTTCCAGCAATCTCTCTCTGTATTAGAATGTAAGTGCAAGATCTCATACTTCTCTGGATGTTTCATCACATATCAGAAATATTCCATTTTTATTTTTTTGTATGTTCTGATGATTTTGCCTAACCCAATTGCCAATTCGAATATTCCACATGCTTTTCTGATCTGTGTCTGTAAATATTATACAACAGCCGTAATCATAGCGCGGCTCCCAATATAATCGCCCACAGGGCCTAGCTTAACAAATATAAATTCCCTTTTATTACATCGAAATAATGTGAACAAAGTTTACAATAGGTAAAACTTTTTTAATTGGAACAATTCGGTGCCACATAACAAAAAGGAAACACAAGTTTACGGCGCCATTTTTTATCCTTCCCTTTTTAGCGGTTTAATACAATTTTAATCTTTTTCGGCAGACGTTTTTCAGCTTTGGAATTGTTAACAATTGTAACAACTTTGAAATAAAAATTTCGGTTATGAATTTTATTAATTGCTTCATTCATTAAACAAAAGTTTTTACAAATCGCCAACACTTTTCATGGCCCGCTTTAAGCCCGTGTAAAAGTTCGATATTTATTCGAAAAGCAAACGCCCGGTCGACAAAAATACCAAAATAAAAGCTGTTGGCCGACGCAGCGGATGCAATTTACATATTAATGGACTTTTTACATTTCATTTCCGTGCACCAGATGTGAATTTAAAACCGATAAATAAAACATAATATATTGTCATTTGTGTTCACCAAAAATCTACAAAGCTGGCGTATTTGAATTATTATCATCTAATTTTTTTAAATACTTTTCCGTACTTTAATTTTTTTAACATATAAATTTAATTTTATCTATACTATATTCTTAAAAATTGTAACTTCACACTAATAATGACATGTGTTATCCTTAACACTTACAGCCCGGTGGGTCAAAACAAAACACGTCCGGAGGTAGTGGGTTATTTTAGACCCACCCCAAGTTTTCGGTATTTTAACCGTTTTTTGGGAGATTTTTTATAGGTATATTATTTTTAATATGATTTAATGAAGTGCCGTAATCTTTCTATTAAAAAATCAAAGTTTTTATAAAAAATATTACGAATAATGTAAGTATTCTTACGCATTAATAAACGGCCTGCTCAGATCAAATATAAGCATCCACTGAATACGTGATCTTCTCGTCGGCTCGGCTAACCGCCGGTGTGTCAGTGATTATAAATATTTTACCTTCTTAGAATTATAATTGATTTTTTAAATATTAGTATTTTTATTTTTTACACAAACAGAATGAAAATAATTTTAACAAAATATTTATAGAAGTGAAATAAAAATATTATAAATAAAATATTTTTAAAAAGTCGGGGTTACATCCCCACTCATATTCGCTTCTAAGCTGGATAGAAGTCGCTTTTTTTCATTTAAATATTTTTCAATCATAATGTATTTTTAAACAACCATTATAATTATAATTCAACAGCAATAACAATATTCTAAAACCGACGTAGGTCCAGGTAGGGTAATAAAACTTCATATTTTAATGATGACCCTTTCTGATAAAATACGCATATTACCACCAGACGCAAATAAGTCAAAACAAAATAAATATGTGTTCAATAATTAGACCGTCTCACAATATACAAATACCTGGAATCCTTTGTGTACCTTCTCCACGGAACGTTGGAAAGGAGAGAAATAAAGACATTTTAAAAAATGCTCTAAAGGTTGACAGTATATGATTTAATGTGAGCGGTGAGAGGTAATCCCATAAAAGTGGCCGCCTTAGGTCAGTTTTTGTGCGTTTTTTCACATTTTTATTAATAACTCGTTTGAATCTGGTTCAATAATACTTATTTGTGTCTCAAATTATTTGTAAATGCTTAATAAAAGATTAGCTAGAAGAAAAACAGCATTAAACATATATTTTTGGCGTAATTCATATTTTTACGAACACCTTGGTCAGATCTGACCCACCACCGCAGAGTATGTGTTAATAATTAATAATTATGTACCATCTGTATATACATTTGTTTGACCGTGAGTCGTTTATTTACAATTTACAATAACATTATACCTTTATTTACCCATGTAATATTCGATTGTAGGATGTATAGTGGATTTTAATTAGAAGAGCTTATCTATAAAGGAGTTGATGCCACGTATGTGAAGATTAATTAATGATTTACTTCGTAATCTTGGAGACAGAATACATCAAGAGAATTCAGAAGGGATTCTGTCTTTGACCCGTGTCTTCGGTTCTGTATATCGACCTGGCAGGTATATTTATAACTGCCGGGAGGCGTAAAGCCATTGTTACGTAACTTGGTATTGCAGAATTATAAGTTGTATTACACGTCAATTACGAAGAAGAAATGAATTAGTTATATATGAACATTACACAATTTGCGTATAATGAAATAATGTATGAACGAAAATATTTAATTAAAGTGTGTGTTTTTATAAAGATATATACAGCTGTCAGATACATATAGCAGTTTAGTTTTTCTCTATTTTGACTGCTAAGGTGTTGACAATTTTTTAGAAGATCGTGTTAACGTCAAACCATTTTTCACTGGCGTGTCTATCGATTCCAGCTTCGAATTTTGTACACCGAGACTCGGGAAATTCTTGAATTAGAGCTGTAGCGTATTGGAATGTAAATTTTCGTACTTCATGTGGACTTAAACTATAATAAATATCAGAACATTTTGCCAGATATTCTACTAAATTAATTTAATATTCGTCTTTGTCTTCAAAAATCTACCGAACATATCCAACATTCAATAGTAATGACAGATCACTGTGTGTATTTTGAGAGCTCGCTTTCATATAATAACGAGATAGTGTTCTATAATTTATATCAAAACTGCGTAAATAATAACCTGGTTTAACTTATTTAATGGCATGCATCATGACACCACCAGGTGTATTACCATACTGAGTGAACCTTTATCTATCTCTAGACATAATAGTCTTAAAAATACTTTTGTTTTATCTAAAAAAAACTTTTACCTAACTTTAATATCGATGGGGGGATAATTGTCTCATGTGACAACTGACCCCAAAAATATTGAGACAATTAGTATACAAAGTAAAATAATCAAAATGGCATAAATTACAACGAACACTAACAATTTACTTACTTACTTACTTACCATCACGCCGTTTCCCCGTGGGGGTAGGCAGAGAGGATAGAGCGCCACACTCTTCTGTCCTGACACACAATTCCCGCCTCATCCACATTCATACATCTTGTCATACAAGCACGCCGATTGTTGAGGCTTCTAACAGAACCATCCTCCATTATCTGGTTTACCTGGTCGTGCCAAGTCTTCCGCGGACGTCCTCTATTTCTGGTTGCATCAACACTTGCGTCATATATCTTTCTTACCATTCTCTCCTCATTCATCCTTTCCATATGACCCAACCACCTAAGTGATCCTTTCTTAATCTTACTCACTATACTAACAGCTTTACATTCTTTCCTTATTTCTTCATTCTTTACTCTATCATAAATATATTTGCCACAAATACGTCTAAGTGATCTCATTTCCACTGCATTCAGTCTACTTTCGTTCCTTTTCTGCCAGCTCCAGGCCTCACTTCCATACATAAGTGTCGGTACCAGCACTCCATTGTGCACCGCTAGTCTTGCCTCGGTTGACAAATTCCCGTTAGATATAATTCCATTCAAAGCGCCGTTTACTTTATTTCTTGCAGTCACCCTCCTTTCGATATTTAAGTAGTTTAAATTAAATTCAATACACTTATTGGTACCAAAATATAACACACCTGTTAAGCTAAACTTCTAGTTGACTGAGTTAATAAATAAATTGCAAGATTATCATTTTTACTCAAAACAATTTTTTTTACACTTTGGATGACAGCTTCAACGCGCCTCGAACAATAACGCTAAAAATCTCTTGAGTTCGTGGCGGTGTAACGTTCAAGCGGTCTCACGTAGGTATATTTCACTTCTTCAATATTAGCAAAATTACTTTGTGGCCTTATTTTATATAAATAATAAGACAAAATGCTATCTTTGTTTAAATCACTATTTATTAATTTTTTAACATGTTTCGTTTAAATATTATAAATAATCAAATCCTCTTTGCAAATGGCCATCTTTTCTTACTTAGTTACCCACCACTTTATAGTTTTGTTTTTATCTATGCTTGTATTTTTAATTTCAGTATACATTGTTTCCTGAAGAAGATATCATAGGTATCGAAACATGCTGAGTAATCAATAAATAGTGGTTTAAACAAATTATTTAATATTAAGGAAAACACATTCTTATTGTGAAGTTGTAATTATTCCGAACATAGGTCTGTGATATTTTTAATACTAAATGTATGTATTAATTATAAATATATACATATAAAATCAATTTTGTCGAAAAATATTGTTTTTGCGTCACCAGGATTCGAACCTGGATCTCTATTTCCAATCCGGGGAAGTACACTACCAATTGTATTATAACGCCAGTATTTTTCATGACAAATTTTCGAACCTATATGTTACATTTTTCAAATTAATACATCTGTCGTTCCATTATTTGAAAGCCATATGTTCTGAATAATTACAAATTCACAATAAGAATGTGTTTTTCTTAATAATATATGTTGTATTAATGTGTCCAAAATTTAATAAAAATGAATTGATAATTCTGGCGTCTGCAGTCGGTTTACTCAAAGGTATTTGAGATTCTGTAAAAATAATGTAGATGGCTTTCAAATAATGGAACGACAGGTGTATTAATTTGAGAAAAAATATGTGACATATAGGTTCGAAAATTTATCATGAAAAATACTGGCACACATAAAATAATTGGTAGTGTACTTCCCCGGATTATCATTTACATCAAATATATTTCTTTGACTGGCAATTTACTTTGAGACAACTAGGACACTCCTCTCCTATATAATAAGATTTTCCTTCAATAAATTACAGATTTTTCTGTAAAAATATCATTGCAGTAGGATTGATATGACGTCACATTTACACTCGTACATTGAAATAAAGATTAGGTTTGTCTAATATTAAACAGAAAATAAAAATAATAATAACGTTGTTCCGAAATCAAATTATAAAAGGGTAAAATTAATAAAAGTTGTTGAATTCGTTCCCGGTCGTGTAATGCTCTTTTACAACTCGGCGCGTCGAGGGCCGGAGAGGCCCATTCCTCTCTCGACAGGCCGCAGCCTTTTCCTACATATAAATTCACCTTCTATAGCCATTACTCTGGTTTTCTTATTCGTGATAAAGCAACAAAGTTTTTGAATCACGCCGCTCGGCTCGTTACCGACTCCGGGGACTTCAGGCAGGGCCGGCGGGCGGACGGGGCGGCGCCCGCGGGTCCCGGGCGCTGCGTATTAGACCGACGCCGTCAGCAGCTTCGTGTTAAAAATACTAATAAATATTTTTTTATTAATTTATGTATCTACCCTCCCCTCTTGGGGGTGCACGAGCTTCTCTTCTGGCTGCTTCTATAGCTTCTCTTCTGGCTGCCTTCTGAATTTAATGTGATAATGAGTCTCACGTCTAATTGTACAGGTGTGGCTCTAGTACAATGCTGCCATAGCCAACCTATGATGGTTTTAGGATGTTGATAACTTAATGTAATATGAAAAAGTAAAAAATGTAATAATGAACAATTGTAAAAATAAAGAAAAAGAAAAAAAAGTTTATATGAACGAAAGCCGTTTTAGTAACTAAGCCGGAACTTAGCTAACTGCTCTAACTATATATGTATATATATATATATATATATATTCTATCATATGCAGGGTGAATATTATATTCCGGGCCGATATTGTCTTCAAATAACTAAAAAATAAAACACAACTTTGAAATTTAATTTTTATATATCAATTACATAAATTATTACAATTATGAATAAAATGTGATATTGCCAAGTTTTTGTCTCTGGCAGCGGCACAAATGCATGCTCTTATAACCATATTTTTCTCACACACTTCGCGTATTGTTTCAGTAATTTTATTTCGAATATTATCCTGTAGCATCGGAATTATTGTTGGCTTATTGGCGTAGATCTTTTTTTCAAGTACCTTCACAGAAAATAGTCTGAAGCTGTCAAATCAGGTGATCGAGGAGGCCAGTTGATATCACCACTTCTTGACATTATGCGGGCGGAAAAAATTTCTCCCAAAACTTCAAGCGTAGCTCGGGATGTGTATGAGGTAGCACCATCCTGTTGAAACAACGCGTGTTGCAGGCTTAATCAACTCAGTTCGACCACCAAGAAGTTATCCAACATGTGACGACAGCTATCACCGTTAATGGATACTGTATTACCATTATTATTTAGATAAAATATTTTAATGAGATTAATACGTTTTTGAAGCGTTAGATACTCAATAATTAATTGTAATTAAAATTTACTTTACGACTATTAAATATAAATTAACAAATGTCTGCTAAATCAAAATGTCGACTAAATAAAGTCGACCTGGAACATAATATTCATCTGTACCTAGGTATTTCACAATGTATGTAACATTTTACCATCACATGTTTTATACTTTTCTTTGTAAAATGAAGCGCTTTTTCAATTTTTAAAAGTTTTTGTAATAGTTGAAATTCCACCACATCTTCATTTTCTTCTGAAAAACCTGTTTTTTATATTTTTTCTGTGAGATTAATCGCTTTTTCTTCTTTAAAAATTATGTTGATAGATATATCTCCTCATGTTCTCGAACGGTAAAATGCTATTTTATATCAATAAAAAAGTTTAGGTAAGTACTGAACGGACAGTGAACGGTTTTTATTTCCTTATTTCATTTTATATAAATAAAATTTATCTGTAGACAAAAAATGCTAACCGGGCTGTGAATAAAAAACCCGGTACGAGATCATCCACTTAAAACGATGCTGGGTAATCGGTGGGTGCCATTCACTGAAACTCCTGAAAAAAAAAGCTTTACATCGGATCCCTAACGACCTCACTAAAGCACAATCCCTATGTACCCAAGGGTGGGCAGTATTTTCCAAGTGTATCATTTACAAAAAAAAAATCACAAAAATATAATAATGAAAATTAATCAATCAACAATTATGTACAGTATAATAAAATTAAATATAAAATATGTATAATTGAGCTTTAAAATTGATTTACAGGTGCCAAAAGCGTATCTTGATTCCCTGTTTGATGTGACTATCATCTATAGGACATCCCATACATTATTCAGCATCACAGCCACTATAAAATGAAAATATGATAGAATATGTGTGTATTTTGTTTGTAATTTAAAAACCTTATTTCTATTTTTCGAAAAAATATTATATCGCGGGATACAATCTCGGAACTTTCCCGAACCGAGGAAATCCATTACCATTTCGCATGGATATTTTTTCGATAAATAGATTTTTCTGCGCGTCATTTCTTATAATCTATTTTAATATCACAGAACTATGTTCTGAAATTGCAACTTCACAATTAATATATGTTTTCATTAAAAGGTACATGTTATCTGTAAATTAGTTTGTGACTTTTCTCCGACTGGCGTCTAATTAATTGTAAATTCTGACATGTCTGTGCGTCTCTTGATAGGTACATATAGTAGCCACTATTTTAACACGTAGTACTCCATAATAATAGAATTATAATAGATATATAACATTATATCTACACATCTTCATTGTTAATAATACATTCAAATATACAAATAATCACCTAATTATTGGCATCGAAGTTGACAAAAAAAAAAAAATAATAATATTACAACTTTATGGTAGAGTAGAATACAATAAAGTAACTACCCAAGTCTTTCAGTTCATGGCAATATTGTAGAAAGCATAAGTAATACAAACTAGAGATTACGTATCCGCAGCGTGACAGGTATATGTTTGCTAACCTTATTATGCCACATGCCCATTGGTTGAAACACATCGATATAAGTCTCAGAGATTTTGTTAAAATATATCTTGGTAACGTGTACACGTGGTGAAATTTTAATCTCGAGATAAACTTAAAAGATCGCAGCAGTACACGCTATTCGATTTAATAGTGAGACTCGACATGTACATAAATGTCACCTAGAATCATTTGAAAGGTTAAACAAATAGAATACTTTAAATTACTAACATTCATTCTATTTTAATTGATTGTCTTACATTTTATGTTTGCCATACAATAAGTGTGAAGTAAAGTGCAAGACAAGTGGCGGTGCTCAAACCTCTGAATATGTATGTTGGACTACGAAAGCCGAACGTTATTTCCAAAAAACCTCACGAGAGCATAATCCCAATTTCAGGAATTATTTCAAAATGAAAATCTTTATTAGAATTAACACGTGCAGTATTCGATAAAAATTATGAGATTTTCCAATCAATATTCCAAACCAAATATCGGCATCTTAAAAAGAAACACATTTAATAATACATTATCTTATTTATTCTAATGTAAAAATTATTAATTTACCTAAAAAATACGTATTCCTGTATCGATAACAATTTTATTTTGTTAGAATTGTAAACTACAAAGTTTATGATTAATTAAATAAACAAAGATTCAACTCAAAACAGGCCTTCCATTATTCCAGGCTGGTTTCTATCATATCATTTGTATAACTCCCGTTGTGGCTTTTTAAATAATATTAAAAATATTTATTTGTACTGTTAGTATTAGTCAAACCAAAAATAAAGTCTACAAAATTTTTAGTATTTATAAACAAATACGAAATCGATTGGCAAAGCATTTTAGACGCTGAAATGTGAGATAATAAATATTTATTTATAATTTCATGATTTACATATATATACATATATATTTTCATGATATACAAAGATTTGGAGGAAGTCTAATAATAGAATATGATATATACTTCTTATTAATGTTATTAATCAAATAACAATTACTGGTGCTAATTCAATTAAAACTAAATAAGATATAGGACCAGCGATAAAGGTACAATATTATTTTTATTTATTAACGATTTTAATAATTAAAACAATTTTTCATATATATAAGAATTAACTTAAAAAATTATATATCGTATTCTACGTGGGTTAAAATTAAGAAATTACACAGAAGACTATCGATCATCCGGGTCGCACTAACTGGGTTGTTAATTAACCTGGGCAGTAAAAGTACCGAAATTTTTAAATATCGTTTCAAAAATTATATAAAACGTAAAAATATTTTTTCATTTGACTACATAATATGTATCAGAAAATGAAACTAGGGAAATTGATAATAGGTAATAACAAAATAAAGCTGTTGAAATTACGAACACCTTATTGACAGGAAATCTCGGACGATGACTCGTTCACAAATTATTATTTGAGCGCGCTCAGATTCGCTGTTTACTTTTAATCGTAGCAGGGTTGCATCACGTCAAATTGTAAATTTAACTTTAAAATTGTTTTTATTCGTATTTTATATTTTCAATTTCGTATTTTCATGTCACAGCTGCGTTAGTAGTTTTTATTTTCATTTTTTCAATTAATTTTTTGACGAAGATAATGAGGAGTTTCTTCTAGTCAATATTATTTCTGCCACCATATTACAGAGTCTATTGGGCATTAGGTCATAAATTTATAATTATAGAGAGACCAAAATATAACCAACACAATTGTGACAGCCTACTACTGCGCTTAAAGGAAGGAAAAAAACAATGAATATTGGAATTAGGTGTCTACCAAATTAATGGAGTTTAAATTTGTATGGCTATAATCCCCTTGTCAGAGAGTAATCCGCTCTAAAATATGTACACACTGCATGAATAAGTGACTTTTAATATCCGCTGGCAGCAGTTGTGTGGCTTTATCTATATTATCTATATAGCTATTGAATTGTGTAATGAGACAATTAATTATTTAAAAAATGATTTTGAAAACCAAAAATGAGGTGCAAAAAATATGTATGTTGGAAACATAGACACTTACCGAAGAAATGATAAGTAAACTTGAAGCATTTGATTAGTAGATCTACAAAAAAATGCTCAAAATAAACTGGATGGATAGAATTATGAATAAGAATATTATGGTATGAGACATCCAGAGAAGCGTGAGATATTACACCATGAAATCGGGGGCCTGAAAGAAGGAGAACATCATGGCTAAAGACCTTAAGGCTTTGGTGTAACTAATCTACTGTAGAACTTTTCCAAGCCGCAGTAAGTAAAGTAATGATATTCAACATCTGTTGAACAGATAAAGCACTGGGTGAAGAAGTATTTGTTTAAAAAATGTGCTCGATTTTTCAAAATATATAACTGAAGAACAAATATACTCTTATTTGCATCCAATTCGTGCCCTGCTAGATTCTCTCTCACTCCTATCGATTTAGCTTTCATAAAATTTATCAAAGTAAACCTGTTGATGTCGGCGATATTTTTACGTCCAAGTTGTAAGGATCCAGGAAACTTTCAGAGATATAGGCGGACTCACTAGAGCCAGATAGATAATAAATAATTAATTAATTAAATGAATTCTTTTTTTTTAATATCTTCTTTAAAACAAATGTAAATTGTTAAGATAACTATGCCGAGTTCTTATATCAAATATTTGAATATTAAAATAATATCAAATCTATAGATACAAAATCTAAATTAATTAATTTTGCATATCGAAAACAAAAACTTTTCAGTATGACATTTTTTTTTTGCATGACATTTTATTTCTAAATTTACAGAAAATGTAATTTATAACAGAAAAATGACAAATTTCGTATGTCACATTCGTCATCAATATGTGACAAATGAAAATGACTTTTCGTTTTCGTTTAGAAATTTTCTATTATACGTGTCTATTTTGTTTAAAAAATGTAGTGTCATTATTATTGAACGAAATTTTATGGTATAAGTAAAAAATATATTAAATGAGACACGATGAGATAAATTTCAGAGATTTAGATAATGATATGAAAATCAGTTCTATGTACATTGTGATTTTGATATGGAGATAAACTCAGCGATCAGCGCTAAAGATTGCTAAAATGATTAACATCCACGGCGTTTAATTTGACAGTGAGACTTGACACGTGCGTACAATTCTCATCAAGAACCATAGATACCATCAGACGAACAAAGGCATTAAATTACAAATGCGTATTCCATTTTGATTGCTGCTGGAAATATCCAATTTCATCTAACGGACAAACGGAACATCAAATGGTCAATGGGCGTACATTTGTGCATGAAGTGAAGCGAACTACGACAGCCGAGAGTTGTCTCCAAAACATCTCACGAGAGATCTATCACGGATTATCTCGAATCGAAAATCTCGTTAAAATCTCATCCATGGAGATAAGCCATAAAACTGAAGTAGTGTTTTTTTTATAAATATGCTAGACAGATGTCATTTATTTTTAAAAATGTATCAAGCAACCAAGCATTTTGACGCTGTGACCAAAAATGCATAATTCAAATCATTGCAGAGAATTTTTTTCCCCACTCAAGATACAAGTTATTTTAAGGTAGTGTTTTATTCTGATCTATCTTTTTACGTTACTACCCTGGTTACCCTACGTTCTGGTTGCCCGTATATCCAAACACATGCACCGGATACACTTCTGCTCAGTGCCATCTAAGAAGGGGTTGTTGAAATTAGACTTAACCATTCAAAATTGTAATGAATTGTATAGAAACGAATTTATTGTCCGCGACGAAAATCAGGGTAGTGACTTTATTTTTAATATAAATTAAATTAATCAATTATTACAAAGATATACAGAAAAATCAACTTATCGAAAAAATGTTTGGTTGTATCCGGAACATTTATCAAATATATTTTCAGTAAATAAATTTTTCTGCATATCATTGTAATAAATTAATTTATTTTATTTGTATTTAAAATACCATATAACTATATTCTGAAATTGCAAAATCGCAACAAAAATTTGTTTTCATTAAAAACATTATTTATAATTCATTATTCCGGAACGTTTCGGAATGGAACGGAATTCCGGAGTAATTTAAAAGAGGTATAAGAAAAGTTCGTACGATTAAGTGGAAACTATTGAAAATATAAGTGGGTCATGTTTTACCTTCCGCCGGCTCTTCGATCTGACTGATGGCTCCGTTTCTAGCTAAATCAGCTGAATCACTTGGTAACTACTAGACCCAATACATCACACTCTTGCTTACTGCGACAGTTTATTTTTTTATTTGCAGCATAAAACTTATAAGATCTTGTGTTAGTGTCGTATCACAATGTAAGCAATTATTACTTAAAAAATAATATAAAATTATTATTCCAATATTACTTACATACGAAATAATTGTACTATGAATGATTCTAGTTATGAACAATTCGGGTTACGAACAAAATTTCCGCCGAAAAATACCTTGTTTGTGAACAGAAATTCGATTTACGAGTAGGCAGTCATGTCCTCTACAGACTGAGATCTCGACGCAGCAGGCAGGAAACGAAAGAGCATTAGTTTTTCCGTATTACTGCTGTTCGAGTGCGTTGTATTTATTGAACTGCTGAATGAATCTTTTATTGTTTATGAATACGCATTGTTATTATTTCAAAATATAATTAATACATAAATAAATTGTTTTTTTTCCTTTGTGAGATAAGTTGAAATAAAGTTTGTTTTTAATTCTTCTAATTTCTTCATAGTTAAGACAGTAAATTTTCACTGTTTTGAGTAGGATTTTTAGCACGATGTAAATAATAAAGGTCTCTTTTCGGAAAGAATGAATCAAACTATTTTACATTGATTCTTATGGAAATAATTTTTTCGGTTTACGAACAACTCGTATCACAAACAGTCTCAGGAAATAAATTAAGTTTGTTACCCGAGGTTTCGCTGTATATATATTCTCTCAATATTTTCTTCACAGCCTCATGAGAGCCATTCGTTTTTCGACATCGCCATTGTGGTCTAATTAACTGAACACTAGCCTACATCTTGCAAGTCCGTCTCTACGGTATCTGTCCATCATTTACGTATCAGTCTTGATCTTGCTAGCTTATGTAAGAAAGCTTTGTGCGTATTGCAGAACTCATCTACTTTCGCTACATGTCTAGCATTTTCACCTTTCTCAAGATATCTAGACCGTCATAATGCTAACATGTTCTATATTATATTTGAATATACATAATACATACATATTTTTTAATATTAGACAGATATAAAGCCTTCAGACAACGATTGTATAAAAGAATTGGATTCGAGGCGTAATATTATGAAGCTAGGACACAGGAATTTATTGTTTGAACATCTATCAATAAATTACTAGTTATTAGAATTTGAAGATCTAATAAAATTTAGGCAAAAGATAATAAAAATACTTATTGTTTATGAGAAAAATTAAATAAAAAGAGTGATTTTTTAATTGTGAGTTGAAAATATTCTCAACGAATTTAATTTGTCAGAATGCTTAAAGTAGATTAAAATTCATTATTAATCTGATAATGTCTTTCAAGAGCGTTTATTAACATACAAAAAACCATCAGATAGAAAATTTGTAATATCTACAAAAATTGATTATAATAAATCTTACTCCTTTTCTGCCACTTCCTGTCTTATGAGCTTGGTCGGTTGCTTTTGGCTGTCATTTTTAAAACTGGTTGCAATCTGTGTGTTGTTTCTGGAGGTATTAAAATCCATCATTTGTTGTTCCGTACTACCTTCTCTTCAGAGCACTCCTCTTGAATGAACGGCACACTACGTCAGTCCTCTTCTTCGAATATGTCAAAAAACCCCTCCCACAGGGGTTTGTTGACGAAGTTTTCTTATTTGGTCTGTTTGATCCGCGGGAACATTTAAAATCATGATTTTAATTAGATTTATGTTATGTCAAATTTATTTGTTCAATTTTATTGTATATTGTTATTTTCATATTAATTCCATTTATTACAATGATGTATCGTTTCACTTGTTAATGTCACTTCGACATAGAGCCATCTTTTTACTTTGTATCTGCGAGATTTCAAAATTTGTACCTACAAGATTTCAAAATTTGTACCGACAAGATTTCAAAATTTGTACCTACAAGATTTCCAAATTTGTACCTACAAGATTTCCAAATTTGTACCTACAAGATTTCAATATTTGTATCTACAAGATTTCAAAATTTGTACCTACAAGATTTCAAAATTTGTACCTACAAGATTTCAAAATTTGTACCTACGAGATTTCAAGATTTCACCTTAATGCTAAATTAATAATGTGACCATGCCCAGCTTTTGTGTCTCCTTATACCCTTTTACCTCTGATATAACACATCTATTTAGTGTTTAACGTAGTTCTAAATAAATTCACAGAAAACAACCTTTTCCGACCAATTTCATAAGTTGATTTTTTTCGAATCCTGAACAATGTACATATTATAGAAAATAATGTTTTACACAAAAATATTAATACCAATAACAAATATAATAATATATATTTTATGTACTAGTAAATGTTGAAAAAAAATAGAACACAATGATTACGAAAACATAATAAGTGCATTTTTAATGAATTACGGGAATTGTTCAAGTAGAATTTATACTGTTTAACATTTTCAAATTCGACTTGGGGAGTTTATTAAATTAGAGATTGATTTATTTCCAATTATAAATTTAACTTTTTATTGATTACTAAGTAATTACATATTTGGATTAGTTTAAATTAATTATTAATCTAAATTCTTATTAAGATGTTAATTTGTGAACATATAAATAATATCTTAGTACAAATATAACAGAAAAAACAGTTTTATAATGTTTAATAATAAAAAAAATACGTCCCCTTTAAATGCAAATTTGTTCAGAGTTTGTTACAAAAACTTTTGTGGTTTTTGAGCCCTCTGTGGGAATCTGTGCCGCTGTCACACAATCCTGAAGAGATCTCCCAGTAGACGTCACGCTGTATGACATAAGAGTTGATGAATAGCAAGAAGCTCATCGACTTACCAGGGGCAATCATATTTATATCAAAAATATTTTCGATATCCTTAAAATAATTTGAAATAATTTAAAACTCTATTTTCCTTATGTTTCACCGATAAACTTAGTTAAGTATGACAGATAAAAAAAAATATTCGTTATAAATAATTTACGAACTACTTGAGAGAAAAAAACTCAAAAAAATTTTAAAACTTACAAATTATATTTAGATAAAATACCTTCCGATACTAGCTGCAAGGATCAGGTAAATTTTGTCTGTTGTCAATATATATTTTTACGTTTCTCTCTAGATCCAATATGAGTTTTTTTAACAGACACCTTTCTGAAAAATATTTCGGATCAGATTAGTTAACGAAATTAGAAGAATTATATAAGATAAAATTTTCAAAAACAGTTAAGTTCTACGGTACACAAAATCCGTTATATCCCATGTGTATGGATCTCCTGGTCACGATCTAATAAATTATTTGAAAATTTTACGAATTAAAGATTATATTTAAGACTCATTCGATTTTATATATGAAAAATGAACCTTCGTAACAAAAAGGTCACATATTCATTTAATTTGCATTATGAAGAAAATTAACAATTCACTCCGATATAATGAACCACTTTCTTTTCAAATTTGCCTTCAAAAAGGAATCCTTAGCCACAAAGCACATGTTTATATGCGAATCGGCAAATATTCACAAATTTCGTGTGCGCTGACACAAACGTATTTTTTCCAAGCTTTGTTAATTAAATATAAAAATTATATGAAAAAATTTTGCCAAACTTTGATGGACTAATCGTTTTTGTAATAATTTCATTACATTACGCTTGTCGCCTCATATGCGATATAACAAGCGTTATGGATATACACAGTGTGACATATGTTAGATCAAATTCTAACTAGCAACATAATTCCGCCACGGCCCGCTAGAGGCCACAAACGAGCCGAGCGCGCGTGACGTCAAGCGCCCAGCTGCAGATGTGACTATCGAAGTCCATCGAGGCGACAGCTTTCACTCTAAACTCCACTTCGTTTATAAATTGTAATCGCGCATTTCATTAGACCTTTCTTGTATTTCTCATGTATCCATTGAAAAATCAAGTATTCTTAAGTAAATACAACTCTTTGTTCACGTCACTGTCACAGTTCCTTCCATTTCTCATTGTATCCGAGGCAATAAATAAACTAAATGTGAATCAACTCTCGTACGCAGTATAACATTGAATCCGGTTGTGCAGGTCATCGGGGAAGAGAGTCGAGTTAGATATTGATGAACAATGTTTGACAGTACCATTTTGAAAAATTTGACCACTTAAAAAGCGTACGTTTTTCTAATCATTTCCAATATTTATCTGTCACCGCTTAGATTTCAGACTTCTAGTTTATTAAACGTCTTTGAGACAAGATGAATATCTAAACACCCGAACACGAATGATGGTCCTACATATAAAGACCGATCATCATAACTGTACCTCTATATAACGTATATAATTATTTATATTATGCCAGGATAAAAATGTTCGGTTCCCCTACTGCGTATCCCTGTGGAATTACGCCTAGAATCGGCACCACATATATGTATGTATATTTATACAAATCCACGTTCAGAAAGTAATAGTGAATACATTAGTAATAGTCGTGTACCTTTTCATTGCCACCACTGGAAACCTTTCCCTGAAAAAACTTCAGCATATAAAACCGTATCTCAATTTCCAGCAAGTAGCTACCATTATTGTACCACACACACTTTATTACCACATGACACAAAGCTATTTTTTAAGCTTAAGCGTAGAAACTTTTTTATTGCTTCGTTCCGCATCGCTTTCAATTGTCGGCACTTTAACCAACCACCCAACATGGAAAAGGGCTCAAAAATGATAGAAATTATTAAAGATATACGCACAACCTGAGCTTCTGTTATGTATGTATAATATTGCGTAATATACTATCTGGAGAGCTCGTCTGAGGACATGCAAAAAAATAACTGAATTCTTGAATTCACCAAAATATTTGTTTAAATTATTTTTCAGTTCGCATGTATTATTAAATACTCTGAACTCAAATGATAACAAATTCATTTTCTTTTTCTTTTTCATCTATTTGGGATAATAAATTATTTTAATAAAATACATTTATTACATACCGTGTGACACAAAGCTATTTTTTAAACTTAGGCCCAGAAACTTTTTTATTGCTTCGTTCAGCAAAGCTGTCGGCATTTTACCCAACCGCTCAACTTGGAAAAAGACTCAAAAATGATAGTGCGAACAAATCTATTTTCATTTTTTTATACATCTGTTTGTGAATAATAAATTATTATAATAATGTATCTAATAGAGTGCCTATCTCGACTCGTGATAGGTTTTTACTTTGACAGCATAATGTACTTCAAAGTTCTCTAATCCGCTCATTTTAACATTATCATTATAAAATTATATATTAAGGTACACCTACACGTTGACCGCATTGGATAAAAATTTGCTTTATGTCTTCCTTTTATAATTACGACTTTCGTATGTGGAATGTAGGTCAACTTTGTCTATACAAAATGATACCATAGACCGCTACACTTAGAATCAGAAGAGGGGAAACTAAACTGTTGCCATAACTTATTTGTTTTATTTGCTTGATGCTAAAGTAAGTTTGATCGGGAGTTATATATAGAGAATCTTCGTTTCAAATTGAATTTCCACTTCAGAAGATCTTATTCAGAAATGATGTCAGTCAATCTGAGATTTATATTTATTTGATCATTTTCGATCAAATAAAAATAAATAGCAGATTATATTGCAGATTCTTTTCCCATTCGCCATCACTAACATACATAAATAGAAACGTGCATTACGAATTGAATACACATTCATACCATTTTTTATTTTCCTTTTTTTTGTATCTTTGTAAGCAATTTAATATTACTTTTAAAATTAGCAATATTAACTTTGTGGTTAAAATTCATATTTTTTATTTATTATCTTTGTTTTATTAACCACTAAATTGAGTTTAAATACATCTACCGGTTTCGAAAAATACCATTTTGTTCTTCAGGATGTCATAACTAACTAAAAACATATATTATTGTTTCTTCACCAGAATCTATTTTTAAATAATTGTTGTTTTTTTAAAAAATATATATTCTGGTGAAGAAACAATAATATATGTTTTTGTGATTGATTTATCTTATATTATAAAACAATATCACTTTTTCCTTTATTAAAGCAAGTACCATAAATAGTAAAATACTCCAAAACAAAGGTACTGTGTGGTACTGTCCAAAATCGCGCAAAAAAAATTACATTAAGAATTATAATTAATTATATTATGTTTTGAAATAACTCATGTGTTACGAGATGTTCTCACTTTTTTTGGCCCATCATGTATATCTCTCTAATTAATACATTTAATTAGTATTTAACCATAAACTAAATAAAAATACTATTTCGCACAGTTTTTAAGTAATCTCAGCTAATATAACACTATATCGTCTAATATGGCGTATGATTGAAGGGGGTGGTCTCATTTATTTATTAAACTATTTAAGCAAATATTTAATTCATACATATAATTAGGTATAAATCCTCCGCGGCTCTTAGAATCGGTACTGAAGAATATAAGTCTTATAAAAAATGTTATAAGATCGTACTCCGGCATCCCTTGTCTATTAACCACCATTGTTATCCCTTGAGGCTCTAAATGACCCTATTGCGTATTCCGAAAGAGTTCCAAATATACCCTTTCGTACGTACGTACATTTCAAAGTTTTAACGCGCCGCCACGTGACGACGAAAGGAGCCCAAAACTGGATATCTAAGACTTTTTTGAAGATATATATACTTTTTCTGAAAATATTCTTGAGCATAAAGAATATAGGAGCGTTCATCTGCATAAAGATGAAATTTTTAAATATTTTAAAAAATCAATTAATTTATTATTAAGGAGAACACATTCTTATTGTGAAGTTATAATTATTCAAAACAGAGGTCTGTGATATTTTAAATATGAATTAAATGTATAAATTAGAAAGATATACATATAAAATTAATTTTATCGAAAAATATTGTTGTTGCGGTATTCGTACCTGGATCTCTTTCCAAACCGGGGAACGTGCATTATCCAACTATTTAAATAATGGAACGATAGATGTATTAATTTTAAAAAGTGTAACATATAGATTCGAAAATTTGTCGTCAAAAATACTGTCGCTGAAGTATAGTTGGATAATGCACCTCCCCCTGTTTGGAAAGAGATCCAGGTTCGAATCCCGGTAGCGTAATAACAATATTTTTGGATAAAATTGATTTTATATGTTTATCTTTCTAATTAATACATTTAATCCATTTATGTTTTGATTTTCTTTTATAATCGTATTCATTTTTCGTATTCCTTATGCTATCTAATTACAGACTTGAACTATATTTAATTTATTTATAACTACACCATTATTATAACTGTCTTCTCGCCAGAAAAAATCTGTGTTGCGACGGCAATGTACTACCAAAAGAACTAAATAAACATATAATATTAATGTATCTCTAAAATCTTTGACAGATATTGCAACCAAAATTTGCATAGTTACTCTGCAGGACCCAGTACAAAACTTAGGCTCCTCTCTTCTCTCAGGCACCACTCGGACATCTCACCCTCATCCTGCCTGTACCAAATTTTGCATACATCGTTACTCTTTAGAATCTGCGCAAAATAATGGCACCCCTACCCCTAACTATTAGTGATGAGCTCAAAATCACAAACCGTGAATCAATCACTGATATCTTTAAGTCACACTCACCATCAGTGATCGAATATCTGGGAATATCGTGATTCGCGATTCATTTCATTATTTTATTAATATTTGGTTGTAAACCATGATTCGGCGCATGTGCAACGAAACGAAACGAAAATATTCATGACTATATATTCTTGTTTATATAATATTCGTGATAGACGTCATCTAGTAGATTCTGCCAAAACATTTTACGCATTTGACCTGAAACGCTGAGAATTTGACCCGAAAAATAAACTCACATTTTTTTTACGGTATTCATTCTCTTTGTGATGATATTAAATAAGTTATATATGCTAGAATATGTTTTTTACGCAAATGAGGTTTTAATAATATAAGTAAATATCGTGCGGCGCATGGGTATTAGTAATGAAACTGTGATCACAGTCACAGTTTTCAATCACTGATATTATCGAATATCAATCACAATCACACCAGTGAGTCAAAAGTAGCATTTTTTCTCATCACCTATGTTAATTATATTTTAAATCATTGTTTTCGTAAATTCCTTCGATAGCTCGTTTTGTCCCCGCGCTGTCTATTGATAATATGATACATGATAATATACAGTAATAAAAATCACGACTAACCTGGACTGACAGTTGCTTTGTTCCTTCGCTGATAGTGAGATAAGCTCCGATGCTTGTTGTTCTTACATCTCCGATGTTTTGTTGTACGTATTCGGACCGGACTATTTGGACGAGCTACTGACCTTCAAAATTAACTCAGGAGTTAAAGAAATCAAACACCAGTAAATGACCATAGTAATAGGCTTATGCATTAATTCATGCGTTTTTTTTTTCGAAAATTAAGGCTTTATTGTAAAAAAATGGTTATACACTCAATGATCAAAGTATTGTCCATCGGAAGCTACAACATTTGCCCATCTTTCTGGCAGTTTGTGGAATCCATCCCAAAAGAACTTCTCCGGCTTGGTGGTGAAGAACGAATCAAGCCAATTTTTGATACCCTGTTCTGAAGTGAAGCGTATTCCGGTGAGGGCATTCTGCATTGATCTGAACAAGTAGTAATCAGAAGGGGCTATGTCTGGGCTATAAGGCGGGTGAGGTAGAACTTCCCACCCACTGTTCTCCAAATAGTTTTGAACCGGTCTTGAAACATGTGGCCGAGCGTTGTCATGATGGAAAATTATGGATTCGTGTCTGGTTGCATATTCTGGTCGTTTTTCCGCAATCGCTCTCTTCAAACGAATTAATTGTGTTCGGTAGAGGTCCCCTTTGATCGTCTGACCCGATTTCAACAGCTCATAATACAACACAAACCTTTTTGGCTGTCCGGGTCGTTCATTGTCTTCTAAGTTGAAATCGCCACTTCTAAACCGTGCAAACCACTTCTGGCACGTTCTTTCAGCTAGAGCATGGTTACCATAAACCTCTACTAAAATACGATGACTTTCGGTAGCACTTTTCTTCATGTTAAAGTAATGAAGAAGAACTCCCCGCAAAAACACTTTTTCTGGCACAAAGTTCGACATGTTCAAATGAATAGAAAAAAATGTTGTTTACACTTCAATCAAATGACATATACTGAAAAAGACGCGCAATGACAGTAGCTTTCAAATGAATATAGTCACGGATGAACACGGCGCGAAATAATACTAGTAACGCCCTCTCTTAGAAAACCGCATGAATTAATGCATACTCCCAATATATTAAAAATTTGATTTATATTCTATTTTATTAAATTTGAATCCCGGATAACGCCAGAGATGTACCACTAGATCGTAATAATGTGAGTAATCATCTATCGTTGATTGCTGTAGCTAAGCTCTAAGAGTCTATATTATCTTATTGTGTCTGAGCATTGTCTATGGAATTGATAAAACGTCACATTTTCACACACAATTGTATTCCTAATTCTTCTTTCTACATTGCATATCTTCACTTTATGTTTCTTGCAAAGCCTTCTATACCGTGATCGTCGCTTATATATTAGTATTTAAAAATTTTCGTGATTAACTTTTAACAAAATTCTTTACTTTTTGAAAAAATTAATTAACATAACGTTATTTGCTTCACACTACACTTTAATACAAAATTAAAACGTTTTCGATGCTTAATGCGTCATCTTCAGTAATAAACTAAATCTTAAAACTAGAAGATAGACTATCTATGTACGTAGGCTTATATATCGTTATTTTTCTGTTTCTAAAATAATATATTTAACCTTAATATGACCGCTCCAAACTTGGAACACTCCATGTCCACTACTTACGCCAGCCTGACTATCATTTTATGAGGTAAACGCACCCCTAGAACCGTCTTTAACCTATTTATTACCGTTATCTTAATCTTGCTCTCTTGAATCCTAATTTCTTTTTCTACGTACACCATAAATATATGAAGTCATTCATATATTAAATAAAGTACAGAAATACTGTGTTTCAATTAAGTTTATCTGGAGATCCTACCTTCGTTACATGCTCACATACATATTGAGCGTACTAAATAGGTCAACTACAGGCAAACATATCACTTATTTATTTATTTATATCTACACTCTTATGGGTTTTTATAAATATGAATATACACGTACACGGCGTGTACAAAATAAAATAGATTTTAAATACAATACAGTATTAGTAAATGCACAAATAATACACATACACAGGGTGTATTAAGGGTGTAAGCATTAAAAAAAAAGCATAATTATGCGTGTTCCTGATTCGTAAAACATATTTTTACCACGTCTTGCAAATCGGCCGCGACCCGTGTTATTGACACCTTTTCCCCGTCCAAATACACCTTTCCTTAATGCTCGTCAGTGTGAATAGTGACCTTGACGTCAGCGGATGTCAACGTGATTTTTATCTTGTTTACCTTGTGTTCTTGTGTAAAGTCAATAATTATTGACAAAAAATTTAGGTTGTCGAAAATTTGCATCAAAAACATACCTTTACTGACTCTCAGAGGTCTGTGTCTCATAGAGAGACCATATATTCAAAAAATATGGACAAGACCATGATGACATAGAACGGCAGAGGAGACGGTTGAGCGTTCGTTCAAATATGCTGTAACGGTGTTTCTACCGATGCAGAAGGAGATAAAGAGGATCCTGTTTAAATCGTTCTTCACCAGCTCCACTTGCGAGCTCTGGACAAAATACAATCAAGTGACGTATAACCGTCTCCGAAATCAGTGCAACAACTCATACTGTTGGGATTGGCGCGTTATTGCAGCGCATATACAATGTTAGCCTAAGGCTGTATACATGAATTCATTCCGCTTCTGAGACATTGAGTTACGGGCGTAAAGCTGCGGCTGGAGCTCAGCACCAACTCTCTGGTGCACGCGGCGCTCTCATGAAAAGCTGGTTCCCTGACCAGAGAATGATATACAGAATAGCTACAGATACAATAATGGCCGTGACTGAAGTATTTATATTTTATTTATATATATGTATTTCATAACATAAATAATATTCGTAACTTTAATGTATTATCTATATGGCGAATCGGGTCTACATAAAAATAACCCGATCACGCTGGAATAAATACACTATTATTATTATTATTATAGACATGAGCTATTGAACTTGAGTAAATACCGTACAAGTCGGCAATAATCTTTCTGTCTAGATAATTCTATGGCGTTTCATAATTTTTAATTTTCTCTCACTTCAAATACCTTCAGATTCCAAGAGACAGAAACTAATGAGGTCTTTCTCTAAATGATTTAATCCGATTAATATCCCCGGGAGAATATACATCGGATAGAGTTTTTACTTTCATATTACATTAATTTAGTTCCATATGAATAATAATTTACCAGTTAATCATTGATAACACGATAATCCCATATTAGTTACAGCAAAAGATATCAATATCACCATCACTATCAATAATATAATGAACCTCTGTGTGTGTGAACTAACTCTTTCTATGTGCGAAACTGATACATTACAATTGGAAGTCAATATCCTTTGAAATACGAATAACGTGGATATGTGAACATTTTGTCCTTACCAAATTATTAAACTCTTTCTGATAAACAATTGATTCAATTTATTATTCTGTTAGCACTCGTGAACAATTTCGTATAGGTAAACTGCTGACTTGAAGTGAGCAGCAATTTAGCACCACTTAATTTTAGAGCAGATTTTGTTTTTAATTATTCATTAAAGTATTTATAAATTTACTTGAAAATTTCCAGAGTGAAAAATGAAAATATGAAAGAAAAAATTTAGTATTATTAATAATTTAAAAACTAAAGAATTGTTTCTTAGAAATAAATTATTTTTTACAGTGAGTAATATTTATGCAAGAAGCTGTAATATACAACATCATTTCTATTGTAAACAAAAATTTTATTAAAATATGTTCCCGGATTTACGACTTCAAGTTTTATGGTATTTGTACTAACAGTGAATTGAAATTTGTTTATGTATTTTTTTAAAGTAGGTACCTGCTATGATATTATCTTAATAAGCAATAAAGTTTAGTAAGTTTGCAAATAATAATAAAACAGTAATCAAACATTTTTTTAATAATAACCTTCGGGCATCTATATACCAGGCGCGGTCGCTTCATACAGGCTTCTGATGCTCCGCATCCCTTGTGTTCTAGAGTTGTAGTAGTTTTTATTTTCAGCTAGAAACATCACTGCTACAAATAAATTCGTCCTTTCCTTTAGAAAACAGTTATAACACACACTACGACACGGCGCGCGCGCACGAAGCGAGTCGAAATACATGTATACACATTCTCAACTTTCGAACATCTATGAATCGCGTGAATACACAGATACCAACAATGGGGGATTCTATCGTTCGTTCCATATCCACAAAGTTTGAAAGTATTCGATTTTCGGGCGTGCGCATTCAGTTCCGCCAGTCAAGGTTTTTGATTACTGTATACGCATTCATTAACAGCATCCAACATCCAAAGAATTACTTTAATACTTATAGGTATAATGCACAGAATAGCACGCATATTACGAAGCGAGCAGATTGTTTTGAATAATTTGTTTGTTTGTTTGACGCTTTCTTTTTACAATTTGACTTGAAAACTTGATGCCTTATTATTGAAACATGGGATATTCTTCGATTATCTATTTAATTCATAATTAAAATGAAAAGATTTGTATCTGTAATTGTTATTTATAAAGCTAATTTTACTGACTATTTTTGTCAGTAGTTGCATCTTGTTTATGCGCTGGTTTATAGATTTGTATAATTAATAATTATTAATATTAATTAATACGTTATTAAATTAAAGTGCCATATTAATAGTTATAAAAAATACTTTTAGATTGCTCTTCCATCTCAACTGCGTCAAATTAATTAATATTTCAAATTTACTATTTGCATCTTCTTCAATATTACGTCTGCTCTTCACAGATACTGATTACATTTAATGTTTCTAAGTTGCATAATATACTCGTGTGTATGATAAGTCAACATTTTCTACGATAAATCTACTGGCAATTGAAAGATCCTGGATTAAGACCAGCGCCCACAGAAAGGGACACGATGGGATAATCTCAAAGATTTAGTTGAGACATCTCAATACCATGTACACATCACCTTGAGATTGGCAGAAAGAGACAAAAACTCAAACCGATGTACAGGATGTTCGATCTGACAACGAGGTTTGATACGTGCACACAATCGTTATTTAAAACCGCCACAGATCCGTACAGTTATCTATTGTCAAGTTAGCATAAGTCACTAAACATTAAGTCGTTAAAGTATAAACATATAGATACTCAGTTTTAATAGCGACCGAGGAAATTCAAAATCACACAATTGACGTACGACAGTGACATTTGACGTTTAACGTACGTGACGAGCGTGAAGTAAGACGCGAGATGATGAATCTCTGAGACACGGTGTGTACACGGGGACTATGAAAGCTGAGAGTTATCACCAATGAATCTCACGAAAGCAAAATCCATATCTCAGAGATATCTGGTCAAAAATCTCATTCGTGGACAGTTTGTTTTCGAGAAAGATTTATCATTTTCATTTTTCTTACATTTTTTTTCTTTGATGTAGTTCTCAATATAACTATCATTGCAAAATCATCAAAAAAAAATTAATGATAATAACTGTAATATATTATTGTTAATATGCGTACATACATTTTTTTAGATTTTTAAAAATGCATTGTAATTATAAAATTAACAAGAAAGATTATTATATTTTTTTTATTTATGTAACCGTAATGTATTAATGTATTTATTTTGAGAACTACATTGACTACTACAAAAAAATTAAACATCAACAACATGAAAAATAAACTCCGTGTGCACATACAAACTATGTACATTTATGAAGCTGCACTATTTTATTGAAAAGTTGGAAATGTGAGAGGAATTCAGTCCTAGCTCGGTCCATAGAACCTTGCACAGTTTTTGCAGACATGTGAATTTATTTCCATCAGAATTAATGGAGGGTCAACCGTTTTAATGGAATGAAAAATTGCACAAAAGAAGTTTAATCTATCGCAGGAGTCGACTGAACGTAGATTAATAGCATCGGTTTACGTTTCTCTGTATGTCCAATTCCATGTGGTTCAGGCAGCTCGAAAGGCGGTTAACCCTTCCCAAACCATGCTGTAACACACGTCTACCATCATAATTAAACCGGTAATATTTCGGTAAATACGTGCAACATAAAATTCATATTTTAGATAATCCTAAAGAAAATATTAACGCTTAGGAATGACTAGTGAAAAACCAATTATGAAATGGGAATCGTACAAAAACAATTATTTTTTCCATTCAATCCGTTGTAAAATTTATACGTTGGCAAAAATATCATTTGTGATATGAAAGGCAGAGATCACACACTATTTTCATAGTGAAAAGAACAACAAACATACAAATAGAATTCTTTCTTTCTTACAAATTAAACGAAGAGAGATAAAAAGGAAGGATAAATCGTATAGGACTTAATTAATGCTCTAAATTATGTTTTTCAAAATTGAATGCTCAATATTTAGAGTAAATCCGTGTCATTAAAGCCATTTAAGCTAATAAAAACATTTTTTCTAACTGTTATTGACGAAATGGCTGCGTTCGGGTATTTTATATCATGGTATGGTAAAGGTTAAACTAACGTGTGTACCGTACCTACAACCACGTTCAGATTGATAATTGTTATTTTATTTTATATATTATATTTTACATTTTTTGGTTTAGTGGATTCCAGACTCACGTGGAGCAAATATATATAGAACAAAATAAGCGCTGCTTCACGTGCACTCTGCGCAATGTACCCACTACTAGGCAAGAACAGCAAACTTGCCGTTGACAACAAGCTCCTCATCTACAAGGCCATTCTAAGGCCTCTACTCCTTTACGCAGCCCCCGCCTGGGATCACGCGGTCCAATCACACATAAAAAAACTTCAGACCTTCCAGAACAAGGTCATCAGATTAGCTCTGAGAGTCACCCAACTACATCACGATTCCGGCATTCGCCCCGTTATGGAGTTCATTAAACAAATCTCCAAGCGTTTCTATGCGGAACTCCCCAAGCGCCGAAACCCAATGATAAACGTCCTATCGTCGTACGACATAACCACCCAATCACTAATAAAACGCCCCAAGACCGTCCTCGCTTAGAGGTTTGAAACTCACTACGTCATTGAGCAGTTTTCATGCGCCATGTTTTTAATTGCAGAATAATAATACATAGCTAATAATAACATTTCTCAGGCCATTATGGCAAACTTCACGATGAAGGAGCAAGGGGGTCCCTACCCGGTACCCTATTTGACAAAAAACTAAAGTCCAAAAATTTTTTGGCTTAAGTGAAATCCGTCAAACCAAATTCAGACGTGATACAATATGAATAAAATGTTCCAAGACGATGTTGTTTCATTCATCAAAATTTCATGCGTAGATCAGGCTGTGTGTGAGGTAGCACCGTCTTGTTGAAACCACATGTGTTGCAGGTCCAATCGGCCCAATTCGGCCAACAATAAGTTTTTACAGTATTGCCTTTTGTATCTTGAAAGAAATAGAGCCCAGTGATACAGTAATTCTGCGTTGGCATAAAGGTTGTTGGTGGATCAATTGGAGATTTTCAACGCCGATTTTTGACCGACAGCTGTTTTGCTTATTAACAAAACCAGCCAAGTCGAAATGAGCATTATCGCTCATGATGACTTTTTTTCCAAAAGTCGAGTTTGTGTTTGTTTTAATGACTTCAATACTTTATTGAGGCGTTAAATGCTCCATAAAAAATATATCTGTCAAACCAAAATGGCGGCCAAACATAATATTCAATATGTATAACGACTCTAAAACAATATTATTGAACGATATCATTTTTACGCTTCCTTGTATTTTATTTTCACCTCGATTTCAATTAGAGTTATTTAACTGCATTTATGATTTTATTTTATTTAACATTTATAATTTAAGTTCTTTATTTTTTTTATTATAATTTTGCACTAGCAACGGAAAACCACTGTATTCTATAATACAGCAAAGAGCTAGTGTTGCAGACAGTGCACCGAAAGTGTTTATTTTTCTGTTGAACCCTTCAACAACATTTCTAATTTATTAAAAAGTTATTTCTTATAACAATAGTAATAACATAATAATTTATAGCGCCATTTTCATTAAAAATGTCACCTCGATGACACTTTACGAGCATATAAACTGTTCGTAGTCATACACTAGCTTTTTATTTAAAATTAAATATTGTTATTTGAACTTTTGGAGTTAATTTTTGGAAAAGGTGCATTTTTAGTCCCTTTTTAAATAAAGACGAAGGGTAAAGAGTTCCACGCTTTTGACCACCGCAAATAAACAACGATAAACAACCGCTGGTCGGTTCTACAACCCTTCCTGTGGCTGAAAAGCTGATCTGAGAGTTTGACATCTACTATTCAAGTTGCCTGAGATGCAAAGCTCTTGAAGATACAGAGGCGCCATGTTATGAGTCGCCTTGTACATCAACCAGAACAATTTAAATTTAATTTTCACAGAAACGGAGCCAGTGTAGTTCACGTAAAAGGAATTTTATGTGAGAGAATTTAGGAACTCCGTGTATTATTGTTTTAATTAATGGTTTATGATCATTAATTATTGTAAACTATGTATATAAAGAAGAATGTCCGTGAGTTTGTTTTTTATACAAATCTACAGTTTAATTCCGAGCATGATGAAATTTTACATACTTGACCTTGAAATCAAGGGTATAGTCACTGTTTTTATTTTCGTTTCGAAAAACCACCCCCATCTTCCATTCCTACCCTTTAAAGCAGAATTCTGGTACTTCTTGATGAAATTTTCCACAAATTACTGTCTAAATCTAATTTTTTTTTTAAATACCCCCAACCCCCTAAATGTAGTCTCTTCACTCTGCGTAAAGCCCGGCAACGCCGGGTACTTCAACTAATATCTTATAAATTAAAGACTCAGTGTAGCTTATGACCCTTCAACATACTTAAATTCTAGTTCATATATAATACTTACAATCTAATTATTTTATTCAATTAATTTAATGTTTTAAATGAATACCCAAAATTACCCTTTTTTACGAACGTTTTTTTAATATCAAGTTGGTTATCTTTAAATAATAAATAAATAAACCTTTATTCTTTTACACACAATTATTTATTTATATTAATGATCGCAATTGACAATTTTCAAGTAGATATTACACATATTTAGAGCACCTACTATATTATTATAATTAAACAACCTGGGATATATTGAGAACCACAAGCTCTATAAAATTTACTACTCTTCTGAGTTAATTGCTTCTCTCTATACAGAGTTGATATCATACGGTCGAATGATAATATTATAAAATATGTTTAATGATGTCATTTTCTTTAGGGGTAGTAAAATATCAAGTCTGTCATAAAAATATATGAGTTAAAATTTTAAATGTATAGTGGAAACCAACACATAATCCCCATACATATTAAATGTTATCTGAGTCACACAGTTCACGAAAATAGATCTATCCTAAAAGGTCTGCTTTAAGAAACAAAAGCTTTATTAATTCATCACAACTGTACATTTATTTCCCTTAATTTGACGGATAAAATATAAAGAAAGGCTGTCGTCCGACCCACGGTTCATCCAGAATAATGCCGAAATCTTTTCCTATCATTCCATTATCCTTTGTGCCATATCCTTTAAGACTATCCTGAAACCTGAATACCAAATCCGTTCCTTCCTCTATTTCCTCCGATATTTGAACCCTGCCGTATCCTTGTCAACCAAATCCTTTTAGATCATGACCTTTCCACTCTTCTTTGTTTGTCTTCAATATATAATACAAGAAACCATTTCTAATCGAATAACAAAGGTATACCAAATTATCTAAGTTTGTACGTACATAAATGATGCGATACTAGAATTCCGTTCAAAAATCAACCGCAATTCTTTGAATAATTTGACAAGTGAAATGTGGCTAGGTAATATTTAACATCTGTTTTGACGTTGGGTAGAGAGTTGGATTAATAATGCCTTTATCAAACAAATAACAGTCTCGAAATAAATCTTGTTTTATTAAGAATACTTGAACCTCGTAACTGAGAAATATTTTAATTATATTCTAGTTTGATTGCCTCTCGTAGTGTGGGTTTACAAGCTTAGATATTTCGCTACATTATTGAAACAAGCCCACATTATTTTCAGACATTTTGATGATTTTTTGAGATCAAGTAAATCAGTAAAGAGAGAGTTAATAAAGGTGGTATGATAGGAGTAGTATCGTTTTAATCCGGGAGCGAAACATATGTGATAATGATTCATAGAACGCTTCGCGCTAAACTTTATTTTGACCTTTACTCGCTTACGAGACGAATCTTGGAGAGAAATCTCATACACGTGTACACGGATGAGATTTCTCTGGTTAGATACGTAATTATATGTTATTATTCGTAATGTTACGAGTATATACTCTTTTGTAATCACGAATTATGAAAATGAAGATTTATACTGGTAATTCGAACATGATTGACCATTATAGCAATATTCTAAATCATTTTACATATTTATGTTTCATATTTATTTATTAGACTTTAGACTTTATTGACATTCATGTTTTTGTTGTAGCAGAGGTGAATATAAAAATAATAATATAACGTGATAAACATAAGATACAATTATATTGCTATTAAGTACAATACAGTGTGGGATGGAATAGACTCCACCTCTGATATATAAACCTGGCTACTTTGCTAGACTGCCGTTTGCGTTAAAGTAGTCAGTTTTTTTCGTGCTGTTGTGGTGTTACTTAATTTAAGAAAGATAAATTAACGTTTCAAATGGAATTAATTTATTGTACCTATTATTTTTGATTTCATTTTTAAATATTTGATTGTTTATAATTAAACTGTACGATATATTTATTTATTTATTATTTATTATACACGCTCTATTCAGGCATCAACATAATTTGTAAAATTACAGAAAATTTTATCAGAAGTGCAAAATGTACACAAAGAAAAAAATTATATAATGTCACCATGTTTTTTCACAATCAATATTGAAAATAAATATAAAATGTGAAGTAAAGCAGTTTATCCGTCACCGTTGAGTTGAGAAACAAAAAATTGTAATAATATAGTCCTATAAACAGTTAAATTTACGGCAAAAATGTCCACTACCTCCGCATATTCATTCCCCGAAGAATGCACTCTGAGTACTGCGGAGTTAGCTAATGCATGAGTTCTGACATTACCACTGTAATAGAACAATGAACCGTGTCTCGATGACCTCAATGGTGCGTGAAAGTCAAGCAGACCAACAATCTGGAGGTAGTCTATCATACCATTGATGATCCTGTATAGAAATATAAGGTCGGTCATCGAACGTCTTACTATTTGCCCAGAATGCACTCTAAAACAATGTATATTGATAAGAAACTCCTTCGTGACTGATTTACGTGAAAAAAAAAGCAACTGCGACAGAGTAGCCAAAAAAAACTTTAATATGGTGTTCAGTTAACTTACTACAGCTTGCTTACCTATATTTTAAGCTTTATTTCTTTTAACTTATTTAAATATTCATTAAATAGATGTCTTAATTTATCAAATGTAATGAGTACATATTATATAACTATTTTTGTGTTGCTTTTATTGACCTTTCACATTTTATTTTCTTAATAAACATTTTTTCTAAAAAATAAACACATTATTACTCGTAAATATGTGTGTTAATAAGTTCAGCGAGAGATCCCTCTTTCCTCAAGGTGTTTTTTTTTTTAATATTGCCAGTTAAATTAGTGACAACATAGTGAACGTATATGATGATCATTTTTAAGAGGTTTAATGACCATGTTTTTAAAGTAGCTTATTTCACCGGGTCTATGTTGTGTCATTGAACTATGAATGCACTGTATAATAAAATAAAATAATTAACAACCTTGTTGGTGAAGTGGTTAAGACACTGGACTAGTGATCTAGTAGTCAGGGGTTCGCACCTCGTTCCAGGACACCATCAAGTTAGTCCTGTTTTCATAGTACAGGCGTTTAGCTTAGTTTGAAATTAGTTAGAATATTAATGTAGCATGTATTCCGTGTAAGTATCTATATTTTTTTAAGAAAAAAAATATATATATATATGCCAAATACTTAAACCAGTATTTCGCTATTTAAATTATAAATTCAGGGGAGTTAATATGACCTTTACTTTATTGAGAGGAACCGATACATGAGTTTAAACTCATATAACGGCTCCGGGAAAGGGTGGTTCATACAAATAATATAACAAGTAAAATGACGTATTTATTATTTACCTATCCGCAACTGGTTCATACAAATACGCGGGAAACATGTTCATACAAATACTATAACAAATACGCGGAAACTGGTTCATACAAATACTATAACAAATACACGGAAACTGATTCATACAAATACTAAAACAAGTAAAATGACGAATTTATTATTTACCTATTCGCAAACCACCTATAAAATGTTACGTAATTTTCTGTCGCGCTTTTTTCATCATTTTTCCCGAAAAATATTATTTGTACAATCACGTGTAAAAGAAAAATTCTGTTCATCTAGCTATCAGCTAATTAAACCACTTACGATCGCAACGTGTGTACTCGCATAGGAACGAAGCGTAACTTTGAACCGAACGATATCATCTAAAACAGTAATTAGAAGCCAGTTCATTAAATATTTCTTCGCCCTCATCAATGTTAAATAATATTTGGAAATGAATTCACGAAGTTGTGGCACCCTTTGTGCGATAACAAAGTGAGTACAAATAATATCACATGTAAGCATTTTGTTTACTCACGTTATTTTCTGTCATGAAAATTAATGTTTACACAGTCATGTAGAATGTGTGGATGTTAACATTACCACTGATGCAATTAACACACAGAGAGGGGGAGAGAGAGGGAGGTTTCCCCGTTTCTCTGATTTATTATTTAACAACTTTTGGTAGGCAGCCGACTGTATTAATTATTTACCGAGGCTTTGTCTTTCTTCGGGGCTTGAGACACGAATGACAGAGTATCGTGTGTGGTAGTGGGACGAGGGATGCGCAGGCTTCGCTTGATACATTCAGAAATATGTATTTTATTAAATCTATAGTAGTTAATATCATCTAGATGAACATATTTCAGAATTGAGAACGTTTATAGCATTCATTTATTTAAACCAATTTTGTATTCTGAATTCTAACAATTTATTTTTTAAATAATAATGTCATTTCATTGGACCAAAGGGTCAAGGTTCTATCCACGTCTCTGATCTAATGATCTTATAGTTGGGGGTACATACCTTATTCCAGAAGACCAGAAATTTAGTCCTATTTTCATAGTTTGAAAATAGTAAGAATATTAATGTGTACACATCTCTATCTTTTTTTTAAAAAATTAACTATTAATTAAGAAAAATGTATTTGAATTTGAATGTAATAAACCACAAATATTTTCCCGCCAATCTAAGATTTAGTCAGCATAGCAAATAACAATAATAAATAAATAAATATTATTATGAATTTAGAATTTGAAACGTATGAATAATTATTTTTATAATTCAGATTAATACTTTAAATAATATTGACAGGTGTACAGATTGGTCATAACATAAATAATACTTTTTAATGTAACTTAAATGTATTATCTCAATGGCGAATCGGGTCTTCATAAAAAAAACCCGATCAGGCTGAAATAAATGCATTATTATTATTATAATTCATCGTGCGATGCACGATATATAATATTTTATTATAAGGCCATTTTTGTGTATTCGGTAAATTTTTTAAGTGAAATTCGATATAAGTTTGCGTGGACACGCACCCTTTTTCATGCGCGCTCTTCGTGTTACGCATAAGACGTTTGTGCTACTCGCGATGTTCATGGCTAGCGGGAAACCCATAAAACGGGGCAGAGAACGTGAAACGCTGACGAAAAGATTATCAAAATTTATTTCTCGAGCCGTATTTCGCACAATTATTTCCCCGAGCTTATCCAAGATCTAATCCAATTTCGCAATAAGAAACAAATAATTAGATATTTTTCTTATAATATCAATTATTTTTCCATGTACAGACATCGTATTTTGTATACAAATAGCAGCGTAGCTAAATGAAATGCTTATTATTAAGGAAAACACATTATGTTCTGAATAATTACAACTTCACAATAAGAATGTGTTTTCCTTAATAATATATTTGTATCAATGTGTCCAAAATTTAATAAAAATGAATTGATAATTCTGGCGTCTGCAGTCGGTCTACTCAAAGGTATTTGAGATTCTGTAAAAATAATATAGATAGATGGCTTTTAAATAATGGAACGACAGGTGTATTAATTTGAAAAAATGTAACATATAGGTTCGAAAATTTGTCAAGAAAAATACTGGCGTTATAACACAATTGGTAGTGTACTTCCCCGGATTGGAAATGAAGATCCCGGTGACGCAAAAACAATATTTTTCGACAAAATTGATTTTATATGTATATATTTATAATTAATACATTAATTTAGTATTTCAAATGCTTATTATTTATATAAATTCAAATGTATTAAATCGAAATAGTTAACACTACTAAATGGTGTGCCGAAAGTATAAACTCAAAGCACATTTTTTTACCATTTGAGTGCATCTACCTGTGTAAGAAAATTATAATTTTTTTGCAAATGTGTGTGTATTGAATGATTACGCAACCAAAATAAAACATTTTATCGAATACAAAATATAATTGATATGGTAACAATTAGTGATTTTTTAATTGTTTCAGATTTGGGATTCACTTTCGACTCAGATTTACCAGACCGCTCCCTGCTGAGGAAAGGATCCCGCCACCACACACACCACCACGCACACCACCATGACCACAAACACCACAAAAGCCATCCCGCCACTAGAGACGGCGATGATGATTTCACAGAAACAAAAATGAATACAGACGTTGACAAAAAATCTTACGACAACTTTATTTACAACTTTGAAGCGTACCCTGAAATAAACGATCATCGGAGAAAAGCAAAAACAAATTGGGATTTCGCTATGGACGAACGAGAGAGATGGCCGACTTTCGAAGAAATTGAACTTCTCGCCGGCGTGTCTGGCTGGAGGAAGGAAAGGTGGAAGGGGGATATTAAAATGTATGTGACAACGGAAAAGCCAAAGAGTACAAGAACAACTAAGTTTACGTATAGAAGAGTCCAAGGCGCTATTAACGGAAGTAAACGGAACGCCATCATAGCCGTTTCCGCCGTAGCACCCGACGTAAGACCAAAGAAATGAAAGTCTATTTGAATATTCATGTGTTTAATTTAGTAGAATTTAAATAACGTTCACTAGACAGTACTAATTAGAAAATACTTCGTTATTTGATTTATACGGAAGAGAGAATCCTGAGAAATAGTTTGTGATTTTCTGGTTTAATTTCCCACAATAATATTGAATAAATTATTCAATCTTAGATTGAATAATAGAAGGTGAATAATAGAAGATGGAAGTAATATAGTTTTCCTCTTTCAAAAACGGTAAGAAATAGCGATTACATCTTGAATAGAATTTCTTGGTTGACTTGAAGAAAACTCCATTTTGAATGCACTCGTATGAACACACGAGAGATTATTGTTCACAGAAAAACTTCGCAATTTGTTTATATTCTCGAGGTAGTCTTATTCATATTTTACTTCATTTCCTGAGATTAGCATATAAAATATATAGATTTATTGAACATTGAACCTGTTTAAATAATGTCCTGGGAATTCAAAAAGCGACCAAACAAACTCCTTTTCGTGATGGTGCATTTTGTTTCAGCTTTTAGAAATATTTATATAATATATTAACCCATTCAAAATGAAATTGTGCCAATTTTAATGAATTTTCATTAATTTTCCTTTAACTGAATCAAATTCGTGTCATTACTTTTGATGTAATAATGTCTTGTGTAAAGATTGTGTAAATATTTAAATAAATACATAATTCTATGTAAATAATACATGATAAGAAAGTTTGGTTTATTTTCATAAACCTTGACGTTCCTTAAATAATTAGTGTAATAATAAAATTTATTGATTGAACTATTAAATAAAACGTTACAAGTATTTTTAAGAATTTTTATATTTTAAACTCTGTAATGTATATACATATATAATATAATATAATAAAATAAGACAATTAAAAATATTAACTTAGATAAAATTAATATAAGATGCTTTTACCACTATATTAATAAATATTTGTTTCCAACACTAAACAACTTGTGTTTAATTTTATTTTCACTCTCTTATATACCTATTAAATCACTATGTATTTTAGTATTATGTATTCTAACCATATCTAAGTGTACAAAAGTACTCAACACATATATTAAGTATTGAACAGTGGAAAATGAAATTTATGATTTTTCTGGGATTAAATATATTGTCTATTGAAACAAAAATTATTTGAATATGGCCTAGAAAACCTCGTTTTTTGGTTAACTTATATAAGTACACCAATATACATTATCTTATATCATGATAGGAGCTTCATGCTGAGTGAGAGAAGGGGTAATTTAACCTGATATTTTAGATCAAGCCATTAAACATGTCATATATCCATAGCAATAACATCATAAATGAGAATCAATTTGGATTTATGTAAAAAATTAGCACACAAGATGCTATTGCAAAAATAACTTCAATAATAAATAAACATATAGATGACAGTGACAAGTTGAATTTAAATTGTGCTAGTTGATGTACAAGGCGACACACAACATGTCGCCTCTGTATCTTCAAGAACTTTGTATCCCAGACAATTTGAATGGTAGACGTCAAACTCTCAGGTCAGCCGATATCTATGGGTCAGCCTCTTCTCCAGCTGCAGGAAGGGTTGTAGAACCGACCAACAGTTGCCAGAAGTCTAAATTTAGTGAACGGGTATTTGCGGTGGCAAGCCCAAAAGCGTGGAACTCTTTGCCCTCCGTTATAAGAAACAGTGCATCAGAGACTCTATTTAAGAAGAAACTAAAGACGCACCTTTTCAAAAAATCATTTCCATAAGTGTTACGATTTTTAATTTAAAAAACACAAATATAATTGTAGAACTATAAACAGTTTATGTGTAAAGCGCCCTTGAGGTGAAAGTTTTTACGAAAATGGCGCTAAACAAATTATCCATTATTATTATTATTATTATAAATGCATTAGTATATTTATAGACCTAAGAAAAGCCTTTGACACCATATCACACAAGAAACTACATAATAAACTTTAAAATATTGGCCTTGATGGCAATGTTTTATCATAGCTAATAATTTATTAAACATACCGAAAACAAATTGTAAAAATAAAAGGATATATTAGAATATCTAAAACCTCTAACTTTGGCGTACCACAAGGCACGGTACTTGGACCATTGTTATTTATTTTATACTCTAATGATATATTTAAACTCAAATTACATGGTAAAATAATATCAGATGCAGACGATACAGTACTAACAATTAATGAAGAAACCTGGACTGACGCTAATATATCAGTAAATGAGGATATTAATACCATAAAAAAGTGGACGGATGATAACCTACTATCAATTAATACTGACAAAACATATTTTCTACGATTTGCTTTTCAACACAAAGATAACACTCAAATTAATATTAAAATTCACACCAAAGCCTGTACTAAAGAAGACTCCTGTGACCAATGTTCATCAATTGAAGAAAAATACTGTATCAAGTACCTAGGAATCATAATTGATAACAAACTCAAATGGAAAGAACATGTTACTAATCTTACAAACAAAATAAGGAAAACTGCGTACATATTTTTAAGACTCGGAAACATATTATCACTTACAAATCTGAAAATTATATATTACGCGTTTGTACAGTCACGGTATTATTGGATGGGGAGGAGCATATAAAACTGTGAATGTCACAATTAGAAATTACTCAAAAAATGATAATAAAAATAATTTTAAAAAAAAATCCAAGTATACAACTCTTCACTGATTTCAAATTACCTAAAATAATAAACATATACAAAAAAAATTCAATTACCCAAATTTTCAAAAATAAAAATCAATTAAATTTTGGAAGTAAATTCCGATCTACAAGATTTAGAGACCTAATTGATATTTCAAAACTAAAATATACTGCAACCCAAAATCACTATATTTATCAAGGCATCAAATTTTTTAACAACATTCCCATCACAATTAAAACAATTACAGATAACTATCAATTTGTATCCGAAGTAAAAAAAATATGTACATAACTGAAACATAAATTATCTTGTATATACTCCTCTATACACGAGTCTACTCTCATAGAGAAGAAACAAATGTTAAAAAATCCTACTGATTATTAAATGTATTATATTTTAATATTAAATTTAAAAAATCATGTAGCTATGCCATTAGTAAGCAAGTACCAGGCTGATCCAAAAAATTTTCCAATCGTTAGAATGGACTGCTTAGTATGCATTTGGATAATCAGTAGCGGGATAACGACAAACTGAGAATGCTTATTTTAATATAAAATATCCACACAAGAGACCTACACCGCTAGTCTATGTTATTCATACAGTGTATATTGTGCAAACCAAAAAGAGGGAGGCATATTAGAAGAGTTAACCCAAGTGTTAAAAAGACCCGGATGCAAATTAATAGATCATAAATGTAGGTAAATCATTCCACATCCGAGCAGTTGCAATGGACTCGTTTGCATGCGGCTGATGTCCATCGTATACTTGCTGCTGTACACTAGAGACTAGTAATGGTAAATCGTTATTTTAACCGTTATTGTGACTGTAATTGTAATCGATTGTAACGATAATTGATAATTGATTAATTCTTCAAGCATCGACTGGTACACTAAAAAGTAAACCTCCAACAGTTAAATCTTAGTTACCAAACATCGTTCAATCTCAGTTACCAATCAGTGACACAATCACAATCACGTTACGGTTTACCATCACTACTAGAGACCACGCCTGCTATAACACTGTATATCGTTTTTGGGCAGATCTAAATTATGAATGCATATGCGTTGTACAGGATGAATATTATGTTCCTGGCCGATTTTGTTTGGCAGGCATTCGTGAGTTCGCATTTAGAAGTCGTAGAGAGTGATTGATTACAATTTCATTAAAACATTTTATCTAAATAATAATGGCAATGCTGTTACTATTAATGGTGATCATTATCGTCACATGTTAGATAGACGCAAGATTCGATAATTTTTCAGTGAATTGATTAAAGAAATATCTATTGAATGGGTACCATTAACGTTAAGGTACGTACAAAACACATTTAATTCCATAGAAATCTGATACTAGTTTAATTCTGTAATATCAAGCATGTTATTACGATATTTGTCTATTCATATGTATTTCAATTATTAAGAATCGATTCTTGTGGGACTCCTACAAAAACATTGAGAGGAGGTGCGACTGACTTCCCTCTACTACTACTTTTTACTGACGTACAGCATATTCTCAGTATATTACTGCCTAATTTTACTAACAATCACTATTAGTAAGCTACAAGCTTCAGAAAACAGAAATCAAAAAAAAAAATGTAAAGTCTCTTAACAGCATATAAACCATTTTCTGAAAATTTTCACGTTTTTTGGAATCCTTTTTACGAAAAACAAGATAAGAAATATATGTCACAATATTATCTTAATTATTTTAAAATTATAATGAAAATAAAATAATTAAGATATCGACTTGCACATCAAATCCTCGAACTTAGGAGCCAAGAACGAGCAGCCACACAATCAATCTTGTTTCAAACAAATTAAAGATGATAGTATAGACATTAAAAGGATACTAATGATGAAGTAATTTTATTTTTAAAATAGTGTCCAAGAAACTGTGATGAAATAGAAATTTTAATGTTCACTGTAAATCGTAAGTAAGTCGGTTTCCAGACATATAAGTATGTAAGCGTAATTTTCTCTGTTAAGGAAAATTAAGCAAAAGGGATATAATTAAATTATAAATAAAAGCTTTTTTTGCCGAATCGTTTTGTTTTATAATGACTTTCATAGTTTGATTATTATTCCCCTTTGCTCTTTTACAAACAATCTTTTTTATGGAACTATGTCACAATATTATAATATATATTTCACTTGGACGCTATAGTTGCTATTACATCCATTGTTTCTATTGTCAGTGTTATTTTTCTTTCCGCTGTTATTATTATTAGTGTTTTTATATTATTGGTACTCTGAGGATAGTACGCGAAAAACAAAGGATAGGACTAATATTTGATTCGTATCAAAATATCGTATTTACTTGAAAATTTTTAATTTAAAAAAATTACCTGTCCATATTACTTTAATTCTTTAAGTTCACCATATTCTTTATTTTTAATATTCTGACGACAATCACATAAATTTATAATAGCTCTGTATGTACATGTTAATAATATTTTGTTTTTTTTTTACTAGAAATAAAGACAAAGTACACTACGTAGTGCATTATTAACCCTTTATTTGCTGAGTTTTGAAAAACTTTAAGTAGTAATCAAAGTAAAGTGTAGGCAGAATTAATTATCCGGCCAGTAAATAAAGAGTTAAAGCAATATAATAAAGGATTTTCGTATAGAAATATATATTCTACGGAAGCCCTGGCCGCAAAGCAGTCATCACTGGCTGTACAGCGGCCACTTTTGGCCGCGAAGCGGCTACATTAGCCGCCCACAGCCATATTATATTATTATGCTTTACGGATTGCTCGCCCGTCAAAAATGCCCCACTTTGGTGAATGCTTCACAGACTATCTTTTACAGCTATATAAATGAGATGTTTGTCTATGTCCTAAAAATATTCCGAAACAAACATTGTGTTCTGGTTTGTTTTGGGGATTTTTCTTTTTTCTATGTTCTTTCTGACGTATGCTTGACTCTTCTGTCAATTTTGCGCCCGTTCTGCGTTAGCTGTGTTTTTTGAAAAATCGTTTGTATTTGCGCCATACGTAGACCTTTGAAATACGTCAATTTACTGAAATCTGTTAATGAAGTCATCATGGCAGTCGCATTCCAACAGCAAATTTTCGCATTGGATGCCAAATATAATGGTTATCGAGCACCAAACTGTCCCAATTTCCGTAAGTAACTCAGTGTATACTCATGTTATACAAAAAAAGCTGTGCATCATTCTTTGCGAGTGGGGATAATTTTTAGACGACCCGAAAAATGATCACCCCATGGGGATTGTAGTTTTATATTCTTCAAAGCGTTTCTCAGTATTATTCACTTTTAAGCTTATTCTGCAGATGTCATTGCGTATTGAAATAACTCTCAAAATACGATTTACACATTTCCGTCATTAACCAATTTTTTTTTTTCATAATTTCATTGTTTATATTTTTTCAGATGAGTATATTAAAGTTATTTTTAAAAACTAAAGCATTATATCAATTTCAAATACTTTTCAAAAAAGTATGTTTCGTAACCTTATTCGGGCAATATTAATTAATTCAGGTGTAACGATATTTAATTCTTAATTAACTATTATTAGCCACATTAATTCTTCTCTTTCCCGTCTACACTTTAGTGAAGTGGGAATGGGATAGTTTCACTTGTGTTTATTTTCTGAAAAATAAACAGTCTTTATTCTCTATGTAATACTGAACCTTGAAAAGCGTTAACCAATTCCGCTCTCAACCAAGTACGTTTATGACAAATTTTGAACTTTTATTCTATAGCTCTTTAAAATTGATACATCATTTTTAAAGTTCGAATCCCGATAGTAACTAAAATATTTTTTCAATGAATTAATTTGTCCTGCGTATCTTTCTAGATGATTCATTTAATTTGTTTTTGAAATGCTATTTGTTAAATGCGACAAGAAATGCAGTGATATTTTAATGAAAAATAAATTAATTAATTAAAAATATTTGTACAACCTTTAATGGCATTGTAAATCAGTGTAATTAACTTATAACCTAGTCATATCTCCTCAGAGTTTTGCAATCGGGCAGAAATTCATAATCTCTGGCCCTCCATTTTATATTTTAAATCACTGAAACCCAATAGACTTTATTTATTTAAATCTTCTTTTATTGTTTTGGGATAAAAACAAACCCATATTCACTGACTCAGTAGATACTACATATGTATAACATTAAATGTTTGGGAAATTTTTTCAGGAACTCTTTATATAAGAAGACGAAATCAACTCCTCAGAGAAAATGCTAAATTTAAGGTACTTATAAAAATAAAACTCATTAAGATTTTTACTGGACAAGCCTTAATAATATTGCTTTTCCTCATCTTTTATCTTTGACTTACTGGACTGTATTGGACTGCAGTGCCAATGCCAGTAAAAAAATTCAACATATTTTTAATATCTCTAGGTTAAGATTGCTTAAATGTTTTCTCTTTTATACATTCAATAACAGTACGTAAATATATATTCAAATTGAAATGAAACGTACGCGAAATCATACAAATTTTTATGACTGGTAATTATATTTCTTATCTATCATCACACTGTCAAATGCGACTACAGAATAAAGATGCAAAGAATAATGCGACACTGACATGTTAATGTTTGTAACATGATCTCATTTTTTTCAAGAATGTCTTTAAGTGGAACAAGTTGATACGTAAGATCACCATTTGTACAATTATTCCAGGGAGGGCAATACAAAATACGCTGGCAGAAAATCAATTGGTTATCACCGATTGCTTTTTGCTGCTAGAACCTGCGGGCGGCTATTGTGATGACCGCTGCGCGGCCAGGGCCTATTAACTATATTGACATTACTTCATTTATTTATTTTTTAAATGTTAAATTAAGTATTTTGTGTTATTTTCTTAAAGTAGACATTCTATTTTTCAGGATATTGATACCATAAAGCAATATTTAAATATAAGAGTTCAACTGCTGCAAAGGAAATATGGGACAGCCAATGAGTGTCTATCCTCACCAGCAAACATTTCAAAGACCAGATCTTATAGTCGGGTATGTCATAACATTTTTTAAGAAGGATTCAATTGGGTTAGTGTGTTGTATCACGTTAAGCATTTTAGTTGGTCATTCACCAATCAATGGGAGGAGTGGTTATTTGAAATTATTAAATATACACAGTATACAATCTCCGTGGAGAGGACATGGGGGATCTGGTTGTATGTCAGAATTACCTCTAGATGGAGAAGGAAATTGGGAGATGGGTATAGGAAGGTTATTGGGAGAATTCTAACAAAGGACCAGTGATCTTGGGTGACCAGGATTTGGAAGGAATACTTGCCTTACCTCAAGTACGATGTCTCCAAACTCCGAGTAATCGCCGCCAAGACCACACACTATGCAGCACGCGAGGGTGCCCAATTATCTCCGCTCTTGATGAAGATGATGACTTCACACAAGGCACACACACAATCCACAAAACAATAAATTCAATTCGAATGACACTAAATACAGTACACTATAGCACCGGTGATGAATGTTCCATAATGCAAACAATATCGCTGTTATCCGGGTCAAATCCTAATTTTGACCAAATAGGGTTTGGATCCAAGTTCATACTGAAGACGAGCACTTGGTATAGGAATTAAGAGGAGCGAGAATACGGTTGCAGACATGTGACAATAATGTTTTCGCCGTGTGTATGCCAAAGGTGTGTTTATGCGAAAACGAAATACACAGTATCCACAAAATATATGTACGCAATGGCTGAAGTCTGTAAATTCGGAGAGTTGTTTATGTTTATATCTATGTATATTCATTTGTCTTTATGTATTCTTATGTTGTTACCAACAATTGTCTTAATCGAATACAATTGTAGACTCATCCATTGTTGTAAATAACACACTGTGAAAGCCATTTACTAAAAATAAATATTCCTAAAAGTAATATATATATATGTTCCAATAAACCATTTTTACTCTGTATTTTTCTGTAATTGAATGCCTATGTGAAATCTACTCTAACCTTTAGTACCTGTTTAGATAATTTTAAAAATCAAAAATTCGTAAATACACAATGGGCTCAAAATTTTATTGTCCCTCAATTCGTGTATTGCTCTAATTTGAACAAAACTCACTACTCTATAGAGAGAACAAATTGTATAAAAGTGCTATTTTTTTACAGATAAGCAATGGTTCCGGAAATGATATGAGTTTGAGAATCCGTTCTCAGCGCGGTCCCGAAACATCAATTTCACAGAATTATGCTTTCACTGGTGTGCACCACATATTTGACCAGGTACCTATACTAATTATTAACAACTATTCATTTAGATAATTAATTTAAAAATTAATAATGTTCTTGAATTGAATTTCAAACGCAGTATCTTTTTTAATCTTTAATTATTCATGTTTTAATACTATCGCAATTTAATATAATCAGAAATTTCATACAACATACTTTTAAAAATACTTGATACCTTGGTTCACTTTTACTATATAAACAAAATTATAGTCAAGTTTGACTTGGGTTTTCTCCTTTGTATACTGTTGGATGAACATATAATTTTTACAGTCATAACACATCTCCTAGTTCAAACATAACATATGTTTTACATCTTTTTACTGTTTTTGATTGATAAATTTATTATTTCTTTTTTAAATATTAAAATACAGTACAACCTCGTTAATTTGAAATTCAAGGGACTAAAAAAAATTGAATTCGTATTATGCGAAACCCTGTTTATAAGAAATTCAAGGGACAAATTCAAAAAAATATTATTTTACAAATTTCATGATGCGATCACGTATAAATTCGCAAAAGTTATGAAAAAACGCCGCTAATTTTGTGAAAAGCATTCATATTTTGGAGTATTTCATGAAATCATCTCGAAAACGCAGTATTTATTATACTAAAACAAAATTCGTATTTAATTTATTATATGTCGCTATTGAAACTAGGTATATAAACTGATTAGTCTGAATATTAGGTTTATTTCTCGTAATAACTATAACACTAAACTAAGAATAATAAGATAAAATTTAAGCACTTTTAATTGTCTATTTTTCATTGTCTCATTTATTGAGACTTCCGCAATTCAATTTTTACCACCGCATCAAATGAGCGCATACTTCGTCGGTAGGTATCGCGAAATACATAAAGAACGCTCCACACGGGCACGTGTGGTCAAAAACCGCACGTATTAATTTTTTATAACTTACTAAAAAATTTCTAATTATGTGATGATTTATGACGCAAGAGTCTGAAAATTATCTCGTAACACGAATTACCGGGGTTGATAATTTAAGTCTTGAAGTGTTATTAAGATTATGTCGAATAAAAGGATTACAAATTAATGAGATTTTACTGCATTTATTTATAATGATTTTTATTAAATTATATGATTATATACACACATTATAAAAATAATGTATGTACGTATTTAAATACATTTTTTCCTTCCTATGTTGTGTAAGGTTGAGAACGTACCTACCGTTCACAAACTTAATTTTGTATCAAACAAATTTTATACAGCTCTCAACTCTTTAAAGTATTGTAAATAGCTGAATAAACACTGTTATTTATCTTACTTTACATAAACACCCAGCAGTCACTTAGCTAGTCTTTTCTAAAGTGAAATACATACGTAGTTGTGAAAATATAGAACAGTGAACATACTTAAATAATTAAATAGTTTATTTATAGTATTTACCCCTTCACCACGACTAGAAATTTGGCATTATTTTATTTTTTCAGCATACCGAGCCTGTGAATATCTTGAAATTTGCAAACAACGACAGATCCAGGTTATGTTGTGCCTCTAGCGATGGATCAGTATCCATTTGTGATGTGACGGCCAAGCCTCCTCAGGTCAGCTTTGTTCTACGAGGTCACAGCAAGAGTGTCACAGGTAAGCATCTTTTTGTATGAATGTATAATCATATACAATAGAACCTCGGGTTATGAACTCAATTTATTCCGTAAGACTGTTTATGAACCGAAACAATTATTCCCGTAAGAATCAATGTAAAATAGATTAATCTGTTCCAGACCCACCTGAAAATGATCTATCATTATCTTCCTCTTGAAATCCTATACAAAACTTTGAAAATTCATAGTCTTAACTAAAAAGAATAAATGTAAAAACAAACTTTATTTCAACTTATCATGTGACATGTGTCACATCAATATTCTTACTATTTTCAAACTAAGTTAAACGCTTGTGCTATGAAAATAGGACTAACTTGCTGTTGTCCTGGAATGACGCGTGAACCCCCGACCACTAGATCACTAGGCCAACGTCTTCAACCAACCAACCACTACACCAACAAACTACTCAAAATTATGAAAAAATAATAAATGACGCACTCAAGTTGCAGTCCTATAAATACAACGCACTCGAGCAGCAGTCCGATAAATAAAACTTACTTGAACAGCAGTTCGGTCTGAGTGAACGTTACTGTGAAACTAATGCCTTCTTATTTCCAGCCTGTTTGCGGAGCACGTAACTGCCTATTCATAAACTGTAATTCTGTTTGCCATCCGAGGCATTTTTCCAGCAGGGATTTTGTTCGTAACCCGAATTGTTCATAACCAGAGTCGTGCGTAAGCCGAGATTCCACTGCATGATACATATAATTGTTAAATTTATTTAATATCCCACTGCATTGTACATATAATCGTTAAATTTATTTAATAATGAGAATACATCATATTTATTTAGCTTTTATACATAGCAAGCAATGGGGTTGACAAATTCTAAATGTTGACTTTACAACTACTAAATATTGCCTTTAAATCATTACTTGAAAGACAAAATGAATTTGTCGCATGCTTTAGTAAATAAAAAAAACAGTAAAATTTCACAAAAACTTATCCAACCCAGTATTTTTTTATTTGAATTTAATGACAATTTATTTATGATTTTTTCAATATTTCAGGTTGTGATTGGTCAGCTTCCAACGACTTGCTTGTGTCATGTTCTCTAGACGGCACCCTGTGCTTGTGGGATGTGGGGAATCAAAAGTGTTTGAGGAAAGTGGTTGACCAATTGAACAGCGAACTGCTCTGTTGCACATTCCAACCAGCTAACAATAACATGGTTATTGTATCCTTTAAATCAAATTAGTTTTTAAAAAAATTCATTTTTAAACACTGTCTTTAAAGGTACTTCCTTCGACAACAACTATTTTGCTTTACAATGCTCGCCTACATTATTTCTTCATTACATATAACCAGTGATATGCAGTAGGCATAAAGTTAGGTTATGATGTTACCGATGATGCTAACTAAATATACAGGTAGGTATTAAAAATATATTAGATTTATTTTTAATTTTGAGAATAATTCTATCAATTTAAATTTAGAATACAATTGTAAATTTACTAGTTTAAAAAAGGCAAGCTCTTTTTATTGCTTGGTACCGCACTCTGCTTTCGATATAGTTTAAAATATTTTCTATGATTTCTCCTTCAGATGACAGATTTAAAATGTTTCATTAACAGTGTTCAAAAACATTTATTTAAATAACTAGTTTTACAAATTCGCTCACTTGACAGATGATAAATTATAACCTACAAATTTTATCTACACAAACACCAAAATATGAAATCATAGGTTAGAATACGCCAAGAACACAAAACGTCTAGTCCGTCAAATAAACAAATATGTAGAAATGTCTTTCTGTGCAGTTTTTAATAAAAATTATTAAACACAAATTGTTTGAAAAATGCAGAAAATCTGCAGATGTCAAGATCCCAATATATAGATTCAGTAAAAAAATATTTAGTTCAGTACAATTATTATAAGGATTGAAAAAAGTTAGGTTCATTTAAGACCTTATAAGGTCTTTTCATAATATAAAGATTATTTTATTTTATTTCCCAGAATTTTTAGTAGTGCACAGCTTTTTTACTTGTATGCAGTGCACGCCCCTACATATAATAGTGGTAGGTTTTGAGAGAATTGACCCCAATTTTGAAAGAATTTGAATATTAACAAATGTTATAGCGTGCTACTGAGAACCCCTTAACGAAAGGATGGATTAGTCGAGGAGGCAAACATCTTTATTATCTTTTATAAGAAAGTGTAACTTTAGCAAACAATGAACATATTTTTCAAGTTTAGAAACAAACTGTAGTATCTATTTTACTTACTCATTGTTTTTTTAGACCTAGGGCTATGACTATTAACCTTTTGAAGCTACTCCCAGCATTAAATCATCAAAATTGACCACTTAAGCATGATTTATGTTATGTTGTTTAATTGAAAACAAATCCATGGTTGTAAAAACCCATAGGATGTTTATAAAAACATAAACTCCATACATGGTACAGCAATGCTGCCGCTGCGCGAAACACGTAATAGATTATCGATGATTTTAACGAAGTACATATTTATTTACCAAAAATGTCTGAAGATGTCAGCACCGTCAAAGTATTAGAAATCTTTTAGTGTATGTTAAAATATTGTATGAAATAGGTGCACTATGTAATTACGGACCAAAGTCGCCAGTTGATACGGTATAAATTGGTTTTTGTTCTTGGCCGTATCAACAGTTGTTTCTTATATTATATATACCCTGGCTTTGCTTTACGGCGATTCATCCTTTGCAGTGGTGGTCTAGAATGTAATTTACCATAAAAGCAAGAAACACTTGTACATTTTGCAACTATTATTTCGTGACCACACTATTGATTTAGTATGTAGTTACCGATGGTTTAATATGTAATATGTATCCAAATTGTAATATTCTCTATATCTAAACATATCATAACATTCAACAAGTTTAGTGTACAATTGTCTTCTCTTTAAGTATTTATTTTTCTGGGTGTCTTTTCCTTAACCGTGTATACAGGCTGGAAACGCAAGAGGAATGGTCCAAGTACTCAATGTGTCTACCGGAATATATCCAAAAGGTTAAAAAAAACTTTCTTACCAAATACACAAAATGATGTAGTATACGTATCGACACCAATCTGGTCAGTGCTTTGATCTGTTTAAAAGCGGGCAGTATAATTGATCTTCTTGGACAATATCACCAAGTAGTTCATTGTAGACATGAATATGTATGTATTTTTTTACTCTGCAGAGATAAAATATCAATACATACACTAATATGCTTACAGGAGGCAGCAGCATACTCGGTGGAAAAGTGCTCTCGCTCGCCTGTGACTCTAGCGGGAGAATGTTTTGGGCGGGAAATGACAAGGTAAATATTGAAATTGGTATACAATCAATATTTGGCCTCTGCTTTGAAAAATATTTAACCTGTGAAAACAGATTTAGAAAAAAACAGCAGAGATTTGTAATTTTACAAATAAACTTTTTTTAATTTTCCAATGATAATTAAATATTATTTTAATTGAATCTCAGGTTTAACCGTTAATTAAAGAGAATTGTGAAATGTAAAAATATCTACTATTTCTAGTGTTTGTAGTTACTACAATGTTTCACCCTTATTATTATTAAGGAGTGTTGCTTATAATACTCCTTATACATAATTTCAAACATATTGTACTAAAATTGTGAATTTTTATATGAAAATGCTTTATCAAGGTATATAATAAAGATCATCAACATTGTGATTATTTATTATTATCACAAATTAAGTTATGAAATTAGATAGATAAAATACAAATAAATATAACATTATTATAAAATATTGTTTTACACAATGCATGGCCGGCGTACTTGTTTGGTCTAGCGGGAAGACATTCACTTAGTCTTATTTTTTATAGCACAATTGCCTAACTTAGAAAAGTGGTGTCACATAATTTTTTTTTTAAATAAAATAAGTTGTTTTCACAAGTGGAAATTGGAAGAATACCAATGAAGTATGCATAATTATGCTGACTTTCGAAATACACCTAACTCTCTTTTTTACACAGTAGATACGTTCCACAAAAAACCGTTAAAAAAAAGTGATAGAATTCATAAAAAAATTGAAGATTGGTTCTCTGAATTTAAAAAACCGTGATATTTGAAAAAATAACAACATTGTGGTATAAAAAAAAGGTATTAATGAAAACCCAATAAGTAAATTACACAAAATATTATTTATAATATGTATTTTAATTAAGAAAAAATAATACTATTCATCACTACTTGATCATATAATGAAGCCTTTTGTTTGTTATTACTGTCTTGTTGAATTTCTTGTTATTAGGAAATCTGTTATCCGCTTCTGTGTTTTTTGTTTCTCAAGTTGTTCATACATTTCTTGATTTCTAGCCATACAAGTCTGCAGGTTCCGTTGGAATTTTAAAGCTCATTCTAAGTCGGGATCATGAGTGAGAAAATGCTGTTCCATTCTCGTAGCAAATTGCAAGCCCTCGTGAATCATAGCAGATGTCAGTTGAAAAATTTCACGTTTATCCCATTTCCATCCCTGTCACTCACAAACTCACACTGTACTGAGGCAAACCGAGGTCAGTGAGAACTGACCTCCCCTACGCACGCGCGACCAATTGTGGCTGTGACATGAGAACGTTGGGTCGTTGCCATTTTTTCGTTTCTGGAAATCGGTTTTATTAATCGAAATTTAATCGGTAGAAAATAATAACCGTTAGTGTATTATAATTATTTTTCATTATCAATGTGTTATAATTATAGTTCACCAAAATACAAATAGAATGTGTTAGTCAAAGTTCTAAAATTTTATCATAAAATGAAACATGTGCGTTCAATTAGATTTCGTGTCTGCCAAAGAAAGTGATGTTTTAGATTTGGTTAACACAAATGATACTACATACAAGCGCTATAAAAAATTCTAATAGTGATAGCATAACTTCCGACAATGCCACCTAATACATGCGGCCATTTTACATGATTTTAATAAAAAAATGATTTTGAGTAAAATTATCAAAACTCTTTCGCTAATGAGGGATTAATATAATGGTAATGTTTGAAATTTTCCACGCCATCGTGGTCAGCCACTCCGAGATCTTTATAATAAAATGTAATTAAAAATTATTTTTTTTTTAAATTTGTTTATTATCTTTGTTTCATTAACCACTTAATTGAGTTTAAATACACTATTTTTAAAAATAAATTAATAGAATATAATAATCAATTTTTTATATAAATCACAGATAAAACATAATGTTAATAATGATTATTGGCGTAGGATTTTATACATAAATAACTTTTCGAATCAAATATCTAAACACCTACCATGAAACATTAGACCGGCATTTTATACAAATAATAGTATAGGAAATTTACTCATAAATTCTAAAGACAAAAATGATCAATTTAACAATTCTGGTGTCTATAAACTTAGTTGCAAGGATTGTGCTGCACGTTATATTGGGTAAAACAGGTAGAAATTTTAATATAGGAGTAAGGGAGCATTTGAGATGTTTTAACAATAGTGGGTTTTCAGAATGTTCTAATCATTTAATAGAAAATGGTCATGGTTTTGATAAAAAATTGGAATTGTCAATTTTGCATATAAACGGTGTTGGTCACAAATGAAATAATTTGGAATCGTTGGAGATTGATAAAATGTGTAAAACTAATCAAAAAATTATAAACAACCAACTAAATTTAACTATGAGTCCCATTCGAAAATTTTTTCCTTAAAATTATTCAAGTAAATTTGTATTGAGTAATGGTACTAATAATTGAGTAGTAGGTACTGAATTTATTTTTTAAATAATTGTTTTTTTAAAAATAAATTCTGGTAAAGAAACAATAATATATGTTTTTAGTTAGTTATGACATCCTGAAGAAGAAAATGGTATTTTTCGAAACCGGTAGATGTATTTAAACTCAATTAAGTGATTAATAAAACAAAGATAATAAATAAAAATATATGAATTTTAACCACAAAGTTAATATTGCTAATTTTAAAAGTAAAATTATTTTGTTTCCGTTGTTGTTTAACCTAATTCCAAAGAGGGGGATAATATTTTTCTTAATAATTTGATCTTTAAATCCACATCTATGTACAAATATTGTATATGATAATTAATGTAAGAATTCGAAAGAAAAAGTTTTATTCTAATTTTTATTGACCTCAATTCAAAAACAAACAAAAATTCTAATTGAATTGTTTTGTTAGGGTCTCATAATAAGTTACAAGTGTGACATAGCCACCGGACGTCTAAGCAAGCTCCGCAGAGTTTTAGTTGGTGGAGGTGTCACTTGCATCTCTTGGAGTCCCTGGGTGTGCCGACATCCCGCCCTTCTTGTCAACTCTGCCGATAACTCTGTCAACTTATTCCGGTAACAAAATAAACAAATTATTCAACAATTTAATTTGGCAGTATATTAGTAATTTATCTTTATTTTTTTAAATATTAAGGATTTTAATTTATACAGTAAAGAAAAATATATATCGCTATGTTAGTTTATAATAATTTTGAAGCTAAATTTTAGTTAGACTTACAACGTACCTAATTAAGTAAATAATAAAATATCAATATACAGGAAACTTCAAAAATATATTTGCAGCTTTGAGCCAATGCAGTAATATGAAGAATATGAACTGTTATTTATTTTTTTCATAGTTATATATACACGTAAGGAAGCAACACCACACCAAATTCAAATGACATATATTTATATATACTAAACTTAAGAAAATATACACATGTTATGTATGTATGTATGTATATTGTAGATAGAATGTCAGAATGAATTTGACTTATGTGAATAGACTAATTTGATATTCTCATCTTAATAAAAGTTCATGACTGTAGACACAAAAATCACCCTATTGATTTACCAACTAGATTATTTGTATCTATATATCATGTGGTTATAATCTTCTGTTCATTAAAATTCTACAATATTGTAGTCTAGTTACAAGGCCAAAGTCAACTACTGGAAAAGTTTTAAAAATGTTGTTTTATTATTGTGTATATATGTTAAAAATTATATTTTATTCTAGGGTGGTAGACAGAGAAGGCAGTTTGATACTGGTACGGAAGTTTGACAATATGCACACGGTCCACCCTGTCAGATCTACATTTTGCCCCATCATGTCTTTTAGAAAGGGAATTTGTGTTGTTTCGGGCAGTGAAGACTCCTGTGTCTATTTCTTGGATATTGAATCAAGTCCAGAACATCCAGTTGTTAATAAACTACAAGGTATTATTACAGGTCATACAATCTCAACGTATTATTTGTTAAATAAAATCACTTTGTATGAAACCACGAAATTATATGTCAATCGGTTTCGATTATCTCAAGCTAAATGTTTTGCAAAATGTCACATTGGGCAGACACTTTGATCATTGCATCACTGTAAATTAGTTACTTTCCGTGTAATTTTCTGCGGAGGATAGAGCACCATACATTTTTTAAGCTTACATTTTTAAATAATACATCGCACATTGTAAGTTTCACACTTTGATCGCGTGCGCTCACAGAATTTATAATTCTGTGATATTAAAATTTATTAATTTGACTTTATAAGTTGGTATAAAAATTATAGGTTTAGAATTATTACTTACTATGATAGATGACTTGGATAGTGAAATATTATATTTCTTATTAAAAATTCACAATATTTTATTTCGTATCCGGTTCACTTTTTGATCTTGTATAATTTTCACAGGTCATGCGGCACCGGTGCTCGGTGTGAGTTTCAACTATGATGAAAGTCTCCTGGCATCGAGCGACATTCAAGGCTTGGTCATTATTTGGAGGCGAAGTTAACACAAATTTCAAAATATAGTACTCTCAAAGCTGTGCACAATTTTTAATGCATCTCTTTGTAAGAATAGGAGTGAAATTAAAATTTGATTATTGATAAATTTTATTATTCCATATTTCGGAAGCGAAAATATTAATATATCAAAATTGTTGTTAATAATTTAGTAACTTTATTTTAATTTCTAATTTCTCATAATAATATCAAAAATCAGAAATTCAATTAAGTTTTTTTAGTATTGAATGTTATTTTATCTTAACTTACTTGTTACTGTTTAAATATGTATAGTCTTCTTGTCACTTTTAGTGAAGTGACTGACAGTCCCTCTAAGTATTCCGGATGATATCTCTTTTAACTTCAGGACTCGAAAATTTAGACTGACAACTGATAAGAAAAAATTTTGATTTTTGGAATTCATTTCAACGTGTTAAAAATTGATTAAACCTTTAATTCTTTCATTTTTATTCCACACACTTTGACTGTCCATAAAATGTACTAAAATGTTGCTACAGAATAAATTCTAATCCTTTGTAGTTAATAATTCTGTGCACCCTTTCCGAGCACATTTTTTTGCATATTCCTGTACACTTTTAAGCTCAATCTACACAGTTTTATTCATAATAATTCTCAATTAGGTACTTTAAAGTTCTAAATTGTAATTAATTTAAATATTCATGTTTTATGAAATAAAATAATATCAGTTCAAAAGTAAAACATTTTATTTATTTTCTAAATTCCACATTCTCAGAAATGAGACCATCTCTCTGCCCGGAGCCAGAGTGAATGAATAACTTGCCCATGGTTCTCGTGAAAGTCAAAAAAATCATTACATGTATAATTTTTTTATTAATTTTGATGAATTGTTTTGATGTATTCTATGTTTAATCATTTCCTATCTTATAGTAAGTGAGATTAATTATAAAGTGGATAGTTAATTAATCATGTCATTTAATCAGTTTTTGTCAATCCACTGTTAGATGTTTTCTCTCTTCAGTCCTTCGTCTATCATTAATATTATCATAAAACCCTACCCATATTTTGCTCATATTCATTCCAACACACAAATTATAAAATCTATAAGGAATTGAGAGAGTTATCAGAATGAAATGTGAAATAATTTTAAAACATGGCTATAGGAAAAGATTGTATTTTCATTACGATGCGCCTTTTGAAATTTCTTTCTGATGAGTTTCCGCTTCCCTCATGTCTTGATTTTTTAAATTTTGTAAAGTTTGTTTGTGTGTTTCAAATAACATTTTTAAACGTGCCTCATGAAATTCTTTATCCATTATGATGAGTTGACGAACCCGCTCTATACGAATTTTGGCCTCCATTTCTATTGCCTCATTTCTCGTGATTCCCACACTCTGTCCTTGAAGATTTTGTCTTCTCGGTGCTAAATTTTTAGGTGAGGATGTGTATTCGGTTGAAAAAACTGGATGACTTTGTGATGTAGCTATGGGTGGAGGGCTTACGGGTGCGGACAAAGCGGTTAACAATATAGGCAATGTTGCCTCTGTAACATTGCCTACGGACGAAGTCATAGACTCGCCAGCTATCTGTAAGCGCGATGTTTCATTACTTAAATGCAAAAATGAAGGTTTTGCAGATGGCTGTGTGGAGGATGGTGGTTGTGTATCAACGATTAATGGATCCAGTTCTGAAGATTCTACTAGCATTATAAGTGGTGATTCTTTCTCAGGCGTTATTGTAGTGTAAAGTGCTTCACCAATAGGCATTTGGAAGTCACACCGTGTTGGCAGGTTATCTGAAACAAAAGTTTTCATTTAGACTAATTTCACAAATTTATAGAAAAACCTTCCACAACATATGCAATTTACTACAATAAAATCTATATTTTTAAAATTATTATTTAAGAGGTGACCAATACTTCTGGTAGGTAAATGAAACCCTCAACTTGACCAAGATCATAAAATTATTGAGATATATGACATCTCAGTTTATGACCTAGGACTTCAACATTACAAATAGAATTAATTTGTATTTGTTGACGAGATTTTGATCTCTTGTTTTGGAGATTTGACAGTAAACATCGGTATGTATCAGTTCGACATTCTACACTGCGTACAAAAGATAATGAGCTCGTTTTGCACTCAACTCTAAATTGTTATTTACAAAACTCTCCAGACAGGGCTTACTGTGAACACGCACCATTAACGGTAACATGGAAATTACCTAATATGTATGTAATTACAATTATCATAGGATGCATACATCTGATTCCTTGTTTTGGCCGATAACTTAATGTTTACACAAAAATGCTTTTCCCTATCATGCCTAATGTAATTATGCAAAATGTTCTTAAAATATGCTAATGTATGCACCAATATCATTGGATGGTGGTACTTGGGGCCTCAGGTATCGTATGTCCGAGTCCTGCACATCGCAGACCTCCATCACGGTGCTGGGAAACAGCTCGTCTAACTGGTAACCTGTGGGCGATGAACTGGGTGATGGGGTTCCTCTGGCTACCTTTTCTTTAACTTCTGCAAGTTCTCGTTTTCTCTTTGTTTTCACATTATTCCAAGCTTTCTTCACTTGTGATACTGTTCTCTTAAACAAGTTTAAATTTAATCAATTAACCTCTCATTTATAATTAATATTTTACAATTTTATAGACAAAAGTAAAACCTGTAAAGTCCATTAGTTTGAGATTTTATATTATCTGTATAATAAAAACATTAGTAATTAATATTTTTTAAATCTAATTCAATGGCCGATAGGTGAATGGTAATGGGGTATCTAATAAGTATATTATATTTAGGACATAGAAAACCATGGTAATATAGAAACTAAAATTTGCTTGTACCGAGTTAGTCCCCAACATTCTTAGTGGACTAAAGTTTAACGTTTTAATAATATAACCATATGGCCCAGTATCATAATAAACTCCTATTTAATGCCTTCATTATGAATTATTGTCCACGATGATTATTATAACTTACAAAATTACAGCAATCAAAGGCTGTAAATTTTATTACGTGATATTTATTTAAATAATGTGTAATCCTTTTAATAAATATTATTCTTTAATATTAGGTATACAAATTGATTTTCACCCCCTAAATAAAATCAAATGGAGTACTTATTTACATTAAACTATTTTGCTGTGTCAAACATCAGCTTGCTCAAGCGCTTGGGTAATCCAACAAGCAATATATGTTCGCCTACAAAAGCAGGGGAAAATATAGAAGCAGGTCGTTAGGACAAATAAAAAGAAACGCTATGACTTTCTCCGCTCTCCAGGTACACAAAGATTTTTTGTACAAAATGGTGACTTGAAAAAGTGGGTGTTATACAACCCAAAAAGGCAAAAATTGTTACATTGCCAGCAATATTCATGGAAAAAAGCCTGTATTTTGTGGGATGTGATGAGTGTAATATATGACGAGTTGCTTAAAACGTGTGAAACAGTCCTGCTGGGCCTATCAACAGCAATTAATTGTTTGAGTGATGCAATTGAGCAGAATTGAGTTTAATGAGATTAGGCAAAGAGCAAGGGCACACACAGCAAATACAACCAAGGACACCCTGTGTTTTGTTTAGATTTGGAAGTTCTCCCTCATGCAGCTTATTTTCCAGACTCAGTCCCTTCTGATTATCATTTGTTCCGGTCCCTACGACATTGTTGATTTGCACTTCAAAATACCCAAAGATGTTGATAAAACATTGCCTACTTTATCGTCTTTACCAAAATGAGATTTGATGGCAAAAATGATTTCACTTTTCATACATAAACGATAAATTTGATCAAAAAAGGCTGAAAATCAATTTGTACATCTGATAAATAAGTTGGTATTTTTAACCAAAAATAATGTTTTAATATCATATACATACTTGGACTAGTGGATTTTCCTCTTTCACCATGACAGACAAAAAATAAATAATGCAATGTTGGATAATAAATTTTAATATGATTTTGTGTAACATCAATATTTTTGCGCATTTTAAACCAAACCTAAACAAAACAGGATGTAACCTTTGATCTTCAAACTGTACCATACAAGCATGGAAATATACACAAAAAATTGCCACATATTTTTGGAGTGTAATTAGTGAAAAATTAATATAAACATCTGCCAGTCGTCATTTGGCTATTTACTATTTATCAAGGAAATGTGTGTGTTTTTTCAGTACAGTTTTTAAATATATATTTCATTATTATCATAATATAAAAACAGTTTTAAAATTACCAATCGGTGTTTCACTTTCGCATTGTATTCATTTTTTATAATTTCCCATTGCTTATGTTTTTTATTTCGGGTACAGGTGTCTGTCTTTTTATTCTCAATAATGTGTTTGTATTTTAGAACGAGGTATGTTATGTGGTCTTTTTCAGACTTAGTTAAATTATTCATTTCAACGGGAATAAGTAAAATATGAATGTTTAAAGAAGCAACCGCCGAAACAACTCGAATACCGAATCCAAACAAAAATACGTCAAACCGGTGAGACCATAGAGAAGAGAATAAATTCGTCCGATCTCAAATATCAAAAGCTTTCTATGTTATAACACATGATACAACCGGGGCCACGACTTCGTGCGCCATTCGGTTCGAGTCGGGGTTCGTCTAGGGGTCATGATTCATACCATGCTCCTGGTCGCTCGTCAGAACGATACCCCGCACTCTGATGGAATATTCGCTCCGCGAATCATCCGTCGGATATCACGCTTTCATTATTATTACCATGGTTATAGATAAGGATACAGGTGAATATGAACACGCAATGATACACAAACTATACATTTATTCAATACACAAAATGCTTATAACTACCTTAATCTAAGACTATTTCTACCTCGGGTCATCTTGTGAATTTCTCGGATCTTCTGGCCGGCGAAGTGATCTCGTGGTCAGCCGGCGTGGACGGCTACCTGCTGGATCTACGGGTGCTCCGGCGACAGGCTATCTGACCGCTTGCTCGGAACGGGCGGGGTGGCTGCTCCTGGACGATATGCGATGAACTGCTTCTGCGTGCTTTTAACTGCGTCTCGGTAACTTCTCTTCTGGACCTCGTTTTGACAACTCTCGGTGTTTTCCAATCTTTTTCTTCAACTCTCTTTTTCCTTCCAACTGATTACGACTGAGTTCACGATTCTTCGACTGACTGGTCTCTTTGACTTTACGACTTTCTGCTCCGGGCCTCGTTTCGGCAACTCTCCCCGTTTACCACTCTCTTTTACGTCTGACTGACTCGGTTTTCCACTCTGTTTGACTTTCGACTGACTGATCTTCACTTCTTCCTCCGGGCCTCGTTTCGGCAACTCTCCCCGTTTACCACTCTCGCAACTCTTTCCGACTGTCTGTAGCACTCTTCTTCCTCCGGGCCTCGTTTCGGCAACTCTCCCCGTTTACCACTCTCGCAACTCTTCCCGACTGTCTGTAGCACTCTTCTTCCTCCGGGCCTCGTTTCGGCAACTCTCCCCGTTTACCACCCTCGCAACTCTTCCCGACTGTCTGTAGCACTCTTCTTCCTCCGGGCCTTGTTTCGGCAACTCTCCCCGTTTACCACCCTCGCAACTCTTCCCGACTGTCTGTAGCACTCTTCTTCCTCCGGGCCTCGTTTCGGCAACTCTCCCCGTTTACCACCCTCGCAACTCTTCCCGACTGTCTGTAGCACTCTTCTTCCTCCGGGCCTTGTTTCGGCAACTCTCCCCGTTTACCACCCTCGCAACTCTTCCCGACTGTCTGTAGCACTCTTCTTCCTCCGGGCCTCGTTTCGGCAACTCTCCCCGTTTACCACCCTCGCAACTCTTCCCGACTGTCTGTAGCACTCTTCTTCCTCCGGGCCTCGTTTCGGCAACTCTCCCCGTTTACCACCCTCGCAACTCTTCCCGACTGTCTGTAGCACTCTTCTTCCTCCGGGCCTCGTTTCGGCAACTCTCCCCGTTTACCACCCTCGCAACTCTTCCCGACTGTCTGTAGCACTCTTCTTCCTCCGGGCCTCGTTTCGGCAACTCTCCCCGTTTACCACCCTCGCAACTCTTCCCGACTGTCTGTAGCACTCTTCTTCCTCCGGGCCTCGTTTCGGCAACTCTCCCCGTTTACCACCCTCGCAACTCTTCCCGACTGTCTGTAGCACTCTTCTTCCTCCGGGCCTCGTTTCGGCAACTCTCCCCGTTTACCACCCTCGCAACTCTTCCCGACTGTCTGTAGCACTCTTCTTCCTCCGGGCCTCGTTTCGGCAACTCTCCCCGTTTACCACCCTCGCAACTCTTCCCGACTGTCTGTAGCACTCTTTCCGGGCCGTGTGTAGGCCATCTATATACCCCAACAATGGGGTGTCTCCCAACTGCCGATCCGCCCTCTTCCCGTCATGGGACGGGCCACCATTCCATTGGTCCATTTGCTTCTTCTGGAGGCCACGCCCGATCCGAACCCGAACTGACTCCTCCTTCGTCTTATCGCTGACTATAATTAATCTTATATCCTAATTATTTACACTTTAGTTAAATCTAGTTATTTATTCATTTCTTACGCTACTTACAAAATCTTACATCTTGTTACATATATCATTTAATTATTCCTAGTCAATTTAGTTTTTATTTATTTCTTATTCTACTTAACGCTAGGCCCACCGTGATCGATTATCATATGCATTATTCATTCGTACTCATCGCTTCAAAATCATGTTCACGTTAATTATTATTTACTATACTCTAGTGATTAAACTAAAGTCTGAATTGGCGGGAATGTTATTTCTTTCAATTTTCGAGCATTGCATCATATTTCGAGCCATGTGGTTCGTCCAACGTGGCATTAAAGGAGCAGATTGCACAAAGAAACTGCGTCTTTTGTTCTAGTCACGTCCCGACCCTGAACGCTCGTTAACAGACACGCAACGGTACATTTCCTATTCTCGCCAGTACAATGGGTCCAGCTTTAATGGCCCTACGACCTTCGGTTATATCCTTCGGCAGGATGCGTCTCCTCGAAACAATGCGCGCCCTTAGAGATCTGCTATTGTTTCTCAGGAAACCTTCATAATCCCGTTATTTTTAGCCCTCGTCATTTTCCATTCATTGCATGACACGTGGGCTGAAGGTCACCACGGTTGCAACTCGCCTTTTAAACGAACCGCTAGGTTCTTTTTTGTTGAGGGACGTCCAGTCCCGTTTATATGGGTCTGCCGTCGGAGACCTGCATGCTTTTGCGAGATGCGATTTCCCGCCTTTATTCTATTTCATTTATTCGGCTAATAAATGTGATAACTTCGCGTCACTTCAGGCTTAGGCATATCACACACAAGTATTTTGACATTTAAAATTCAAATCAGTACTGTATAGCTAGTGATATGGAATATTAATTAAATTAAATACAAATAATCGTTAAATATATTAAATGATTTTTATTTTGTTATAAATATGGTTTAATATAACTTTAATTTAAAAAAATAGTGCGGTCGAGTTGACGCCCCCCCCCCCCCCCCCCCCCACCAATTATAAATAACAAGAGTTACTCCATTCGATTATGTGTTAGCAATTCTACTTTTTGAAGCTACCGCAATAACTGTCCGCAAAGCCTAGTAGGTTTTTTGCTAATAATAATATATTGTCCTTGTTTAACAATTATTTAATTAGTAGGTATAATATTCATTTAGATGAAAACTGAATATTATTGCATTGTAGATTAAGCCAATTTGATAGCTGACAGCTGATTTGTATTCAGTTTGGTTTGCCATATCACCATGAATAGACTTACGCCAGAATAACGTTTGCAAATTGTGCAAATTTATTTCGAAAATCGTGATTCAGTTGGCGAAACTTACCGCACTGCGTCCATTTTACGATCGATATAATTGTACATCCGAGTAAGTGATTCGAATAACCATGGATCGTATTCTCATCACGCATACTCTGATTGATAATACGCATCCGCACAATGCGCACTGAAGGGAAGAACCTGTTGTTTCTTCAAAAATGATGCCGGCCAGAACGTTACAGTCAATGGAGAGCGCTGTTGATCCATGATTACTGATTTTTTCGTTCCCCAATTAAATGACATTTGTGGAAGAGCTGTGGTTTCAACATGACGGCGCAACATGTCACACAGTATGCGCCACAATCAATTTATTGAAGGAAACATTCGATGAGTGCATAATTTCGCGTAATGGGCCTGTGAACTGTCCTACAAGATCGTGTGATTTAACACCTTTGGATAATTTTCTGCGGGGATATGTAAAGTCGCTAGTCTACGCCAATAAACCAGAGATGATAGACGACTTGAAAACCAACATTCGTCACGTTATTGCCGATATACGTTCCCGGCTGCTACAAAAAGTGGTCGAAAATTGAACTTCTTGATTGCACTTTATTCGAGCCAGCCACGGCGCTTATATACGAGAAACCATATTTAAATACTAATGGCACAAAATTGTCTTTCCAATGAAACCAATATGTGTCTTATTTCATTTTAAAATTGAATACCTCTAAAAAAAAACTTTATGGACTTAAATGGACGGATGGGAAGAAAATGTTTCAACAGGTGACAAAAAGCTCTTCAACCTTCGATTTGCAGACGATATCATACTGATTGCGATCAGCGAAAACGAAAAGCTAGAAGTGATCCACAAGAAGAGATCTCGGTGCTGGGTTTTAAAATAAACAGAAATAAGAAAAATATATTATCAGTACTTATATCAGTGTGATCAAATATTCTTGTATATATTTATTTGGTTTTTTGATATAATCAAATTGTTTATACTTTTTGATTTTTATAGATATATGTGTTTTTGTATTCAATATATACGTAAACTCAATTTAATTTATAAACTACAAACACTATGCGTCAATAAATATTTCATCAAACAGTTTAACAAATTAATAATAATAATAATGGTTTTATCATAACTAATAAGTTATCTAACACACCGAAAACAAAATGTAAAAATAAATGGACATAATAGTACACCTGAAACCACTGACTTTGGCATACCACAAGGTACAGTACTTGGACCATTGTTATTTATTATATACTCCAATGATACATTTAAACTTATTTATTTATTTATTATTTCAATTATATGGTAAAATAATATCTTATGCAGACGATACAGTATTAATAATTAACGAAAAAACTTGGACTGACGCTAATATATCGGCAAATGAGGATGTTAATACCATAAAAAAGTGGATGGATGATAACTTACTATCAATTAATACCGATAAAACATACTTTCTACGATTTGCTATTCAACAGAAACAAAACACCGAAATTCTTATTAAAATTCACACCAATGCCTGTACTCGAGAAAACACGTGTGACCAATGTCATCAATTGAAGAAAAATACTGTACCAAGTACCTTGGAATCATAATAGATAACAATCTCAAATGGAAAGAACATATTACTAATCTCACAAACAAAATAAGGAAAACTGCCTACATATTTTTTAGACTCGGAAACATCTTATCACTTACATATCTGAAAATAATATATTACGCGTTTGTAGTCACATTTGCAATACCGTATTATTGGACGGGGAGGTGCATATAAAACTTCAATGTCACAATTAGAAATCACTCAAAAAATGTTAATAAAAATTATTCTAAAAAAAAAAGACTATCCAAGTATACAACTTTTCACGGATTTTAAAGTACCAAAAATAGTAGACATATGCAAAAATAATTCAAATTTTCAAAATTAAAAATCAATTCAATTTTAGAAGCGAATTCCGATCTACAAGATATAGAGATCAAATTGATATCCCAAAACTAAAATATACCACAACTCAAAATCAATATATTTATCAAGGTATCAAATTTTTTAACAATCCCCTCATCACAATTAGAAAAAAAAAATGTACACAGACTAACTGAAACATAAATTAACTCGAATAGACTCCTTCTCTATACACGAGTTTTACTCTCATAGAGAAGAAACAAATGTTAAACATATATATCCACTGATTATTGAAATTATATTATATTTTTAATATTAATAAAAAAATAATAAATAAGGTAGGTTCTTTTATACACAAAATAATATATAAAATATGAATATATTTTTTAATTAAATAAAATGCAAGGTGTCGATTCCCGGGAATTGAAAAAAGTCAAGAATACAGAATCCCTAGTAGGTACTAAAAAATAAGCTCTCCACAACATGAAGGAAAATAATTCTTTCATACTTCGAGTATGTTGCCAGAACAGGTGGAGACTGCTTGGAGAAATAGGTGATCACTAAGAACGTACAACGAATGTACGAAAAACTCTAAATCACGATTTTTTTGTGAATATTGAACCAATTACTGAATCCCTATATATTAAACCATTGAATATTGAAAATTGTTTAAATACATCTCTGACTTTTCTTGCTTTCAGTTTCTGCCTATCTCAAGCTTATTTTTTTTCAGTAATCTGTATTATGTGGTATAATTATGCAATATACAAATAAATAGGAAATATGTTATGGAAAAGAATTCGTTTTATAATATTTAGTGAAGGATGCTAACTAGAATCTAAAATATGTAGGCATCTACAATAATGCATTAGTTAACTAATTCCTAGTCACGCGAAATATGCAATAATCACTTAGCTTTTTACCCATGCACTTAGCTGTGACACGGACTATTGCGGATATGGTAAAAAACTGGTACTTTTAGATTGATATCAATTTCCTTAGGTTGAGTGAGAACTGAGAGAGAATAATCAGGGTATGGTCATAACATTTTATAATTAAATGATAAATTCTCGTTTTATCGGTGAATTTGCGAATCTTAATAACATATCATTCCTTGATAATTAAACCAAAGTAAATATGTATCCTTAAGTTTTCGCAGGAGATATAAATCTTAACTGTGGTAGATTTATATCTTCTGCGAAAAAGTACGTTGTATCGTAATATTTTAAGGCAACGCCTTGACGATTGCACGTATTGCCGTGCCTAAAAACCATTTACAAAAAAAAAGCGATCTATCACAGAAGAGACGCCAGTTCCATATATACTCGTATAAGGTTTCAAAGTTTGATGTATTTTAAACAGTGGCGTAGTTGAAAAAGGGACCAAAAGGTTCGCGAAAACATGTTCGATGAACCTATTCACCCCGCTAATATGTAGGGTTAGTGATCAAGCTATTGCAGCAAAGCGAATCAAATTATTGTGTTAAGTTCTTTGTCTAAAAAGTATGCCTTATAAATGTGCTGATAAACTGGCCAAGGAGGCCACTCTTTCTGGAGTTTTCTCTCATCTATTTCACATCCCGATGTATGACAGACTTAATATGGTAAAAAAACATAGGAATTCTATTTGGACTGCACAACGAATGGATTCAAATAATCATAAGGGTAATCGGCTTAAAATAATTCAAAGGTCTATTCCCCGCACCCCTGGTTCTCCAAAAGGAAAGTCTCCAAAAGAACAATGTCAAATATCTCTAGAATGAGAATTGGGCATTGCCAGATAGCCTCACATATATTTAGATTGAACTCAACAGATTCCCCGATGTGTGAGTGTGGCGTCGAGGAGAAAACCCTTGACCATATAGTTTTTTCTTGTCCATTGCAGATCACAGGATTTTTTTACAGTAATCTCGTCAATGGTAATTTTCAACTCCCGGTTAATCTATATAATATTACATTTACATAATATTTAATCTATATAATAGCAAATTTTTTGAACGACAATGGTATTGACTTGTGATATAATATTTCTTATTGTATAATATTATTGTACTTTTTTCTATAATAGCACAAATTACTCTTGAAGGGTGGATTGCCTATTTTATAAGAAGAAGAAGAAGAAGAAATATACCTAAAAACAAACTTATGTTTCTTTTTTCGTGAAAGTGAATAAATTTATAGAAGACAAGAGATCATTTTTTCTTTACTATTTAATGTATATAACCGCGCAGTACATACTTAATATTATTATATATATCTTCTTCTCATGCCTTATCCGTTCAACGGACGTTGGTTAAATCACAATGCTTTTTGCTGCCCGGAAAAGCTCTTCAGTAGAGTGACCAAACTATTGCCTTAGGGTTTTCAACCATGATGTTCTTCCTCAAGGACTTCGACTTCCAATAATATTCCCCTTTATAATGCTTCTCGAGTACCTAAACCACTTCAAAAAAAAACATATATACAATACATGTGTAGGGGAACTCTCCCATTTAGCTTTTTTAAATTTTTCATTGAGGTCCAATTTTTTATGTTACACCTTTGATTATTAACATCTGGACGATACATTTTTATTTGGGTAAACGGATGATAAAAATGGACAGCGCTAAAATCATGTGCAAGTATATATTATAATGTAAATGACTTGGCGATGTAATACGACGTAAACATAATGTACTGTTTTTTATATATTTCAAACATCTATATTTACATGTTTCACGGTTGAATCACGGTTTGTGAATGCCCATTATGTATTGATATTGCATCACACAATAATGCATTAGTGCCTCCATACATGAGTTTTATTTGGTTTCTAAAGTTTTAATTGCATGCAGCGTTTCATATCACAAATCTCGTTATGATACTCAACTTTTTTGAATAATCATTAAGTACCTATCTACGTCAAAACAAAAAAAAAAAAACCATGTTGATGTAAAAAGTACATTTATGAGTTTTTTATGGTGTCACATTGCGCAAGTTGGGAATTAATCTAACGTGTTATATTAAAATTTATATTTACACAGAATAATTGGTAAGTGTCTACCCTCTGGTATCGAATTAAATTAGTATTAAATAATAGAAAGTAGGTACCTACCTTAAATGGATACGCAAATCTCAGTAATAAATATGATTTATTTATTTTTTTAAATAGAACGCCCGTAGAGCGATATTTCTTCGTATACAGCCGAGTAAAAAAATACTAAATAATTATATTAAAAGTATGACACAAATGGCGAGAATTATGCTTATTAAGATCACAGGTAACTCAATATGCTTATTGGTTTTATTATATTTTATTTTTAATATTAGCAAAATCAACTTTATGGTTAAAGTTCATTATTTGATTATTTGACTTTGTTTTTTTAACCTCTTGATTAAGTAATACATCAACCGGTTTCAGAAAATACCATTTCCTTTCATCAGGGTGTCAAATTAACTAACCAAAACCGTATGCGCAGTATCAGGTTTGGCTTTGTATTGCAGCTGCTGGCCAACGTAATAAGGCCAAAAAAATACACATTAATGGGACCTGTATGAATATTATTTATAAATGAATTAATCTGTTTTCGATACTTAGCATATGAATTAATAAAATATATTAATTAAAATTGCCATTTTTTGTGCTTTTCCTGATTTTTTTTTAAATAAATATTCAAAACACGAGCTACTTTTATCCAACTATTTAACAAATTGTTTCTGAGGCCAAGTTTTACATGAAATGGAGGTAGGATAATTTTCTCTTTTGCAACCAAAGGTTTATTAATTATATTTTGTTTTCCTTAAGTTGTATCTCTTCTCAAAGGCCAAACTTTTTTTTACCTAGTATTCATGTTTAGTTCTTCTATTCTAGAGGCAAATATAACACGAATATTGTGTGTGACCATTTTGTTGTCCAAGGAGAAAATATCGAGAATATTTAAATCTAATTTTCAATCGAGTATTGTACTAGATGAAAATTGAACATGCTATAATATTACAAAAACTAGAGCTGATACAAGAAATCTGATGCCATTTTTTTTTCAGTCTCGATTTTCCTTTATATAAATGCTTAAAAAAACACACCTTTACTTTTTTATATAAGGTGACCAATGTTGTTCTTACTTTTTATTGGATAAATCGCTGTATAATAATATTTGTAAATCTTATATAATATAATACATATTCAAGGGCCCTTCCATTTTGCCTTGGGGTACATTGCCTTTTTTGAGACAACGCGAGACAATAATTAAAAACTCAATCGTACATAATGTAATAAAAATGTTCATATGTATGTCTGTAAAATTTGTATCGCTCTTATACTCAACCAGATTGCAATGATATTTTTACAGAATTCTGTAATCTTCTAAAGATGTGTGTCCAATTCATTTTTCCTTTACGGCTGAAAAATATTCAATAATACGTGTTTTTTAACAATTGCACGTGTATTTCTTGTTATAAATAAATACAATTCTTGTTATAAATAAAAACAAATATTTTAAATACTAAATTAATGTATTAATTATAAATATATACATATAAAATCAATTTTGTCGAAAAATATTGTTTTAGCGTCACCGGGATTCGAACCTGGATCTTCATTTCCAATCCGGGGAAGTGCACTACCTTTGTGCTATAACGCCAGTATTTTTCTTGACAAATTTTCGAAACTATATGTTACATTTTTCAAATTAATACACCTGTCGTTCCATTATTTGAAAGCCATCTACATTATTTTTACAGAATCTCAAATACCTTTGAGTAAACCGATTTGCAGACGCCAGAATTATCAATTCATTTTTATTAAATTTTGTCAATCAAATTTCCAGAAAATTAGGTATCAGTTTTGATATCGTTAAACACATTTATTGTTTCGGAGGTAAGTTTGAAAATTGATTTTATATGTATATCTTTCTAATTAATACATTTAATTAGTATTAGTCGGCGCTCGGGAAAATGGTCGTCAGGAAGTTGGCGTTGGGGAAGATAGCCGTCAGAAAGTTAATGTTTTCACCCCCACGAGCAACGGTAATTGTATGTGTATTTCTTGTTATAAATAAATACAATGTTAACCTACAAAATTTAAAAAATCTTTATCAGTAATTATTAAATTAGATGTAGGTTAAGGTAGGCAGTGTAATAATTAGTTTAATAGTGTAAAGGTTCAGTTTATTAGTGTGTAAGTACTACATATATTTTTTTAAATCTAGTCTAGTATAATAATAAAAATCAACATGTTTGTCATATACCTACTCATAATTTTCAAATTCCTCCGATTTTTTAGAGCAGCACTCACTTGGTAGTTAGCGTGTCCAGAATTTTTTATGAGTACCTACTGAAACTTTCCTGTAGTAAAAAAAATGTCGAAACAATACGTCGGTTATAAAAATCATAAAAGCAGACTACGTGAATATTAAATCCTACATCAATTAACGCAATGAAGAAAAAATACTTTTAACGTAGAAATCACAAATGTACGAACATCCACGTCGTCGCAAAAAAAATTAACTGCGCGTAATAACATTTCAAACAAATAATGATTATTTTTACAAAATGGTGTTGTATTGTACAAATCGTACAGACTGTGGAGCAGTTGCTCAGAAATCAATGGGCTACAAAATACAATTAAAAATACTAAATTAATGTATTATTTATAAATATATACATATAAAATCAATTTTGTCGAAAAATATTGTTTTTGCGTCACCGGGATTCGAACCTGGATCTCTATTTCCAATCTGGGGAAGTACACTACCAATTGTGTTATAACGCCAGTATTTTTCATGACTAATTTTTGAACCTATATGTTACATTTTTTTCAAATTAATACACCTGTCGTTCCATTATTTGAAAGCCATCTACATTATTTTTACAGAATCTCAAATACCTTTCAGTAAACCGACTGCAGACGCCAGAATTAATTAATACATTAATTTAGTATTTAAAATATCACAGACCGTTTGTTTTGAATAATTACAACTTCACAATAAGAATGTGTTTTCCTTAAAAGTATAATTACAGATACTTTAAAACATATTTACACATTGTGTGGGATATATTTATTATTTATTTTTAGATAATATATTTTAATTTTACTCTTACGGAGGCAAGTCTGCACATAGAACTCTATTATTATATATGTGAAAATAAAACACTTGTTTTTTTTTATTTTACTCGTTTAATTTACTTGAGACGCGTTCAACCTTGCAAAGATATTCATTAGAATTAAAAAATCAAATATTTTATTTTTACATATGTGATACTTTAATTTGTTTTTACTCTCACTATAACCTTTTGTTTTATTTTCACATTTATCGGTACCGGAAACGATGCCAGGTGCTCCCAAAATCTTTTTGAAAACTTTAATACTTTGAAGGCTCAGGGTATAGATTCCGTAGATCACACGCGCTAAGTGAGTGCTTTGCAAACTTAGTTACTTCCCTAATTGACTGCGGTGCCAAATTATCATATAATAAAACGGCACTGATTTTTTGGTGATAGAATTTATTTTCATTTTATTTTTGATTATATTATTGCTTATAGAATCTTAACATCAAATTTTAATGCAGATGTTTAATTTTTTTGTTAAAAATTTACCACTTATGAACTTTGTAACAAGCCAGTATTAATAAAGAACGTATAATATTTTTAAACTACTCTTTTCCCCCTCCTGGTTTTTTTCCTTGGCAGTGTAGTCACGCGGGAACCGGTATTCCGTTCCCTGGCAGAGAGATTATAATTACATTTAATTAACTGATTTTTCATTAATTATTAAATACATAGTGAACACATTGTACTTGTATTTTTGTATATAATTTGAATAATATAATAAATTTTGTATAATTTTCCGGGCTAATCAATACGCACACGTCGCATCAACTCTGATATTGGATCCTGCAATGGGATCCGATACGATCGTGATACGAACGGTCGGATTCGAACAAGTTTGAAAATCTAATAACATTTTCAATCTATTCCTTATATATGACCATTATAATAGTACAAGTATGCGACAGACGCTACTAGCTAACAATAGCACACGAGTCCAAACACTATTGCTAAGTGGACAATGACCAACCGCGAGGGGAGATTGGGATGTGAACCC